>CM062817.1:445233314-446590135 GCA_031772625.1 Pinus tabuliformis
TTTGACCTTTACAGGAGTACGCACCCACCCCTTTATAGAAAGAGCGTACAAGTATGCAGGTGTTGTGAACTTGAGGTGCGTACACGCAGGTAAGGCTAAGAGAAACTGCGTACCCAGAGATATATATATTTTTAAAGACTTTCTCTCTTTCTTGGAGTTTGACATGAAGAGCAGAGGTATGAGACTTGCCAAGGAGGATAGTATGACAGTTGATGGAGCCATACTAACTGCAAATAGTCATGGTGACAAATTTTAGTGTAACAGATTGCCCCCTAAAGTGCGAAGCCTGTAGTAGATTAGGGTTTCATATCATCTAGGAAGGGTGAAGTACTTTATCATTTCAAGGATTATCTTGTGGAGAGCCCAGTCGGAACCTGCAAATATTCAACACAAAATACATATATAAGATCATATCATCACTGAGGTAGGCATTCCCATACTCAGATTGAAAACTTTAACTAACAAACTAACTACTGCTCTGATACAGGAATGATTCTGCAGTACATCATAATCATAGACTTGTGTAGACACAGTATGGACACAACCATCTGTTTATAGTTGGTCTACTTATACAATGAATACAAAACTCCTCGCAGCCTGGATGGTGGAAACTAGATCCAGGGTCTTCATTTCTACTTCCCGAAATAGTACGATTCTATCCATGCGAATAAATGAGTTGATGTCGAACATGGTAGAAACCACTTGATTACTAGTCAATGATGTAAACTGTTAACAAGTGTGAGAGAGACCACCAGTGATGTCAATGGTTCTTAAAGTACCCAGTACAATCCATGAGATGTGAATGAATGAGTTGATGTCGAACATTTCACGGAATCCTTCGATCGAAAGTCAATGATGTAAACCATTGTCAAAGGCGAGAAACCTGCCATTGATGCATGCAGATTTCAAGGTACTGACGATTTCTAGGTCATCTTTCTAGATAATGTGCTGATGTCGATAGAAAGCGACCCGTTGCAGGCAAGCCCACAACACGAAATCATAGATCAAGATGAAGAAATGTAGCTGTAAGGACTTACTCAGGGATGGTCGAGATGGATGACGGGTATTTTGCAAATGAATGGTTTATATGCAGTGACCTCTTGAACACATAACGACACAACAGATGGCTTGGTGACATTTGACCCAAAGTTAATACCCGGCTAAAGACTTTCAATGTGGTTTGATCAACTGTGAGGCAAAGGATTTCCCAACCCAGGTGAATGAAAAGTGTCGTGTTCAAGAGTGGTGATAAGGCTTCTTCTGAGACAAAGGATAACAAATAGGCTCATTTTTCTCTCTTTTCCCCCACCATTTCTAGCAAGTACCTCTTTATTTTTTACAAGCTTGAGGAGGATAACATATGCTTGATTATAAGCTCATCCTTCGGATGAGTCCAACTTAGTTTTCATTCGAACCCTAAGAAGGAGTGGTCCATTCCTGTTTGTAATCGAACAGGTCCTTTACTGTGAAATTTTAACGAGTCCAGTATAGGAGAAACTCGGCGTTTTTCAATTTTAGAGAGTTTGAAAAAACTTAAGAAGACTCCAGGGTTGAACTTTTTTGTAAATTTGTGTCTCCCAAGCCCGAAAAAGTATAAAATAATACTTGAGAGAACCGCTTGATCTTGCGACCAAGGAGTACTTTCATAATTAGTATCTTTGACCTGAAAAGTAAAAGCGATCAAGGACACGTCGTTTTATTTCCAGTATCGAATTTGAAACGACAAAAATCCGGCAATCTTTTCCTGTTTTTATGGTCAGAAAAGGGCTATAAGGGGACCGTCTTTTAATTCCGTTTTAACGAGTGTAAAAGAAACGCTCGGCAATCTTTTCATGTTTTAGGAGTCAGAAAAGGGCTTAAAAGATGACTTTGATGTTTTTGTTTGTGAAAAATGACAATTTTCCCTGAGAATCCTTTTATCCTGCGCAAAAACCAACATATTACTCATACCTGTTTAAAGATAGATAAAAATACTTTGAAAAATACCTTTTCGTGGTGGAAAATAAACAAATTTGACATTTATTTACTCAAAAAACCTATAAAAAGGGCTTTTACCATTTTACTGTTGAGGAGAGAAAAAGGGCTTTTGGCAAGAAACTTCCCGTGGACATTGCAGAGAATCGGACTGTCGAAACCGAATGCCGTCTCATCAGGTATTCTACAACATCCTCCCTTGCATTTCCATCCATTTAGAATTTGTTTTTAAGCTTTAGTTTCATTTTTTGGAGGCCTTGGGGGTTTCAAGATCCGCTTTTCGGGGTACGCAGGTGCCCCATGGGTGACCTGCGTACCCCGACATTTTCTCAGTTGGGAAAATGCCGGGCATACGCAGCTTGCCTTAAGAGAACCTGCGTACATATGCCCTGCCTCTAAAGGCGGGCTGCGTACACCGCGGAAAGGATTTTGAAACTCTCATTTCTCCAAAATGAACCAAAAACTTTCAATTTTATGGACTCTAACAGATGTTTTATGGTGTGTAGATTGCCCACCATGCTTGATTGGCACGAGAGAGAACACGAAGATGTTGATTTGGCCGTGATTAATCACCAAACTTCCATTGATGCTTTGAAGGCATGCGGTCTTTACAAAAACTGGGCCATACCTAGCATGAGGGCCTAGGTGCGCTTTCTAGAGTGGCTGGTTGAAAGGTGGAACGTTCAGGATCAGTGCTTTTACATTGGAGGGCACAAGCTCGAGATAGAGCCCTCAGATATTTACTTTCTCACTGGTTTGCCCAAGAGGGGCGAACAATTGATTCTGTCCGGGACTAGGCCGGGTGGCCAGTCCATTGCTAGTCTCCGACTAGAGTGGTGCAATAATCAGAACCAGGAGAAGGGGATAGAGATAAACAAGATATCCCGACCTGAACTTATGGTAATTGCCTTTACAGTTACCAGACTTTGCGGGGCTTCCGCTTTGCACATTTCCACTAGATCCCAGATGCGGATGGCGATTGATTGCTATCGGGGCACCATTTTCAACTGGTGCGATGCTGTGTTGGCCAACTTAAAGGGCCAACTGACTAGGACCAAAAACGGACAGCTGAAGAATTTTGGTTATGGGCCTTTAGTTGTGAGTTTTTCCCTAGAGAGGGTTCCGATGCTGATCCCACAGCAGCTTACTGTTGAGGTTGGGCCTCCCCGAGAGCCTAAGTTGATGCGATGGATTGCGGTGATGGCCCGTCATCCTGATGAGGGCATGGAGGTTGTCCGATTTAGACCGGAGTATTTTCACTGGTTAGAGAACCAGGTCTTCTCGATACAGGATTTTCCTTATGCCGGAGTTGATTTTCGCGGAGATCCGGACATGACTCTTCCACCGGGAGATCAGTGGGACGACACAGGTACTTCATTTTTCACAAGTTTTTAAATTATCTATTTTTTTTTGTTTTTATATCGTCTCAAAACTGATAGTGACAATTTTCAAAATGCAGATGTAGGCCCACAACGTCCAGCCAATCTCCAGCCTTTCGAGAGGAGAGTACCAGTTGCACCGGCACCGGCTCCACAGGACGCGGCTGCAGAGACCTTAGCCGAGTTGGAACAAGACCTAGAGCGTCTTACGGTGGACATACCAGAGACTACTATAGACGATATTCCTATCAGGCTTCAGCGCTATGTAGTCATAGTCCCAAGACCTTTTAGGAGGTTCTTGTGTAGGGTAGCCCGTGCAGTGGTATCGTATAGAGAGCATCACCAATGATTGGATGGTCACTTTTTGTAGACACATGTGACATTTTGGTTTTTTTGTACTTATCATTTTTGCCGATCATAAGGTGTTTTTCGACCTATGATTGAAGACGATGTATTTTTTGACACACTCCTATCTATATATATATCATTATTACCGGCTTATCTTGTTAAACATGTGTGATGAAATGTTTTTAAATTTACATGTATGATTATCGCAAATGTCTGTCTAACATTCGAGAAGCAATTGCATCTGCTAATGTATTTAAAGACCTTGGAATACGCTGATATTCAATGTAATCAAAGTCACGTTCCAAGAGACGCACTCTCAAAAATAACCTTAATAACACTGGATTTCTAATGGCATATACTCTATTAAGCTGTAATACAATGAGTTCAGAATCTAACCTCACTATCAAACTCCGAATCCCAAACGAAATAGATTCAGACAATAACTCAATCACTGCACTGTATTCTGCAATGTTGTTTGTTGTTTGATCGAGGCTCACTCCATGCATAGAAACTAACTCGTCAGAGGGCGAATAGATAACCCAAGCTGCGGAAGAGATATTCCGTGTACTACGACAAGCACCATCGGCGAATCCAATGTACGTTTGGAGAGGCGTCGACATCTGCAATATCAAGAGTAAAACCAAGATAAGCCAGAATAACGACGAAAAACACACTTTCTAAGCTAAGCACACTGTCTATACTAACAAACACACCAGCTAGAAAGAAAAAACCTAACCTAACTAAAATCTCCATACCCATCATTTAAGCATAATACCTCTTTAGGTAAAGTCCATTTCTAGGTTTACCCAAAGAGTCCCCGTCAAAATCTACCAGCTCATAGGCCCCTTTCGCTAGCTTTCGCTTGACAATGTAGGGCCCATGCCACATAGTAACGAATTTTCTAGCACCTAATTTATCGTTAGCTTGATCATATAATAGCACTAGGTCTCCTTCTGAAAAATTTCGAGGGGTCACATTTCGATCATACTGAGCTTTCATACGTTTTGCGTGAGTCTCGATTGCCAATGCAGTGTCACGTCGAGTCTCATCTAATTGAGCTAAGTATAATAAACGCTTCTCCTCTTCGGAAGTAGCTGGAAGTAATTCGACAGCCATTTGAAGTGACGGGATTTCGCATTCAATGGGCAGCACTCCTTCCAAACCATAAACTAGTTGGAAAGGAGTGAACCCTGTTGATGTTTTCACTGAGGTTCGGTACGCCCAAAGCACGGAAAATAACATGTTGTGATTCGTCGGATCATGATAACTAAAACTTTGTTGATGGACTCAACCAGGCCATTCGCTTGTGGATAATAAGGAGTTGAGCTGTCGTGACGCAAACCAAGCTGGCCTATAAGTTATGTCATCATAATGTTTCGAAAATGGCGCCCATGGTCAGTGATTATCGCTTGTGGGACACCAAACCTAGCAATAATGTGATTGAATACGAAAATTGCAACTGTCTTTCGAGGGGTCACATTTCGATCATACTGAGCTTTCATATGTTTTGCGTGAGTCTCGATTGCCAACGCAGCGTCACATCGAGTCTCATCTAATTGAGCTAAGTATAATAAATGCTTCTCCTCTTCGAAAGTAGCTAGAAGTAATTCGACAGCCATTTGAAGTGACGGGATTTCGCATTCAATGGGCAGCACTGCTTCCAAACCATAAACTAGCTGGAAAGGAGTGAACCCTGTTGATGTTTTCACTGAGGTTCGGTACGCCCAAAGCGCGGAAAATAACATGTTGTGCCAATTCGACCAATGAATACCAATGATTCGTCGGATCATGATAACTAAAACTTTGTTGATGGACTCAACCAAGCCATTTGCTTGTGGATAATAAGGAATTGAGCTATCGTGACGCAAACCAAGCTGGCCTGTAAGTTCTGTCATCATAATGTTTCGAAAATGGCGCCCATGGTCAGTGATTATCGCTTGTGGGACACCAAACCTAGCAATAATTTGATTGAATACGAAAATCGCAGTTGTCTTGCCGTCTGCCTCGAATGTAGGCATCGCCTCGGCTCACTTAGTAAAATAATCAACCGCAAGGATGATATACGCATGCCCCCCGGCCGAGTGAGGGTTACATGTAATAAAATCGATACCCCATTTGGCAAAACGACCAACGGCAATTATAGGGTGGAGAGGAGCAGGTGTTGCGCGCATCTTGCGATCAAACACTTGACAGTTGTGGCATTTCCGGACCGCAATAATACAGTCTTTAAACAAGGACGGCCAGAAGTAGCCAGCACGCAATATCTTTTGGGCTGCGACATACCCAGACATATGACCGCCACACGCTCCAGAGTGGCAGTCATTCAAAACCCTTTCAGCTTCCTCGTGAGTTAAGCAATGGCGAAAAACCAAGTCCTCCCCACGGCGATAAAGAGTATCTCCAATAATTTTGTACTGTTGGGACTGGAATTGAATTTTCCGACGTTCCGTCTTTGAAACTTAGGGCCGAAAGGATTGGGTTTGGAGATAGACGATTATATCCCCATACCACGGATCTAAATTGCTGATGAGAAACAAATATTCATCCGCAATGGGTTCCTCTGCCACAGTTTCCGTGTCAGCACCCGGGAAATCACACATTAACTCGGCAAAAACTAAAGATTTCTTAGACTTAGATTTTTCAAATTCCAAGTCGAACTCCTGCAGGATAACAATCCATTTGGAGTACTTGCCCCCTAGCAATTGTTTAGTCAAAATGTAGATCATATGGTTGCAATCCGAAATGACTGTAGTTTTACGGAGAAGAATGTAGTGACGAAAACGTTGGACAGCTTGAACGGCTGCCAGGGCCAATTTCTCCACATGTGAATATTTGAGCTCAGTGGGATTTAACGCCCGACTAAGGTAATATATCACATGTTCCGTTCCCAATTCGTCTTCCTGTACTAAGACCATTCCAATGGTGGAATGAGCAGCGGCGAGGTACAAAAAGTAATCCTGGTTGTAGTTGGGAGGATGCAGCAACGGTGCATGGGTCAACGCGTGCTTGAGCGCATCAAAAGATTTCTGAGCTATCTCATCCCAGGAGAATTGAGCGTTTTGTTTCAACAACCGGGTAAAACGCTTTGTAATCTCGGCGTAGTTAGGAATGAATCAGCATAAAAAGTTTGCTTTCCCCTGCAAACTTTGGAGTTGGCGAAGACTCGAAGGAGGAGGCAATTTGATGATAGCTTCTACCTTCGAGGGATCGACACGAATGCCGGCTTTGGAAACTACAAATCCCAACAATCGTCCCACTTCGATACAGAAGACACACTTGCGTGGATTCAACCGAATCCGATAATGCCTACACCTCATGAAGATTGCTCGTAAATGGACAAGGTGATCAGCTCGATGTAAGGAGTGAGCGGGCAAATCATCGAGATACGGTTGCACAATGTGTTTGATGTCATGAAATGCATAAGACATCGCCCTTTGAAAAGTGGCTCCAAAATTCTTAAGCCCAAAAGGTAATTTGCAATAAGCAAATGTCCCCCATGGACAAATGAAAGCCGTTTTTGGTTGATCGGCAGGTAGAATATTGATTTGGTTGTAACTGGAAAAACCGTCCATAAAGGAAAATATTTCACTGCCGGCACAATCATCAATTATTTGATCGATATAGGGTGTTGGATAGTTGTCCTTGGGACAAGCACGATTGATATCCCTATAGTCAATGCATATTCTTATTGTTCCCTGTTTTTTGTTAACCGGAACAATATTCGATACCCAATCCGTTAACGAGATCGGATAAATGAAACCTGCTTTCAACAGCTTCTCAACTTCTGCTTTAATGGCGGCCGCTTTTCGTGGGTGAATCTGACGCAAACGTTGCCGGACGGGTTTAGCGTCTGGTTAAGTCTTGATCTCATGGACAACAATCGCGGGATCAATTCCTGGCATTTCTTCGTAAGACCAGGCAAACACGTCGCGAAATTCTTGAAATAGAGCCTTGTATGTCTGAATTTCGTTATCTGAACACGAGGCACCTATATGAATGTGCTCAACAATTCCGGGCTTGACTGAAATGTCAATGGGAACAGTGCGAGAAATGTTTCCCAAATTTAGCTCTGAATCGGGATGTTTCATTGGACTCTGAGCTTCTTTGACATATTCAGCTGTAAAGATTGATGAGAAATCGTTTTCAAAACGATCATCCTCAGGTAAGAACGAAGATCTATGACGGAGATCTTCCCATGGTAAATCGTCTACGCACAGGACTTCACAAAGTTGTTCATCAGATGACACAACTTCGGGAAATGTTATTAACTCCGAGGTTGAGGTGAAAAGTGATTCCTCACGGACCACATTCATTTGGTCGATTTTGGTTGAACTCGGGTCGGTAAAAGACTGCACGGCTTCATAGGCAATTTCATATGGGCTCAAAGGCATTGCATCACCAAATGAGTCTATCTCAGATTCAGAAGGAACGATCCAAGGATCGTCATAAACAATGGTGTCTGAAGTAATCATATGAATAGATGCAAACGAAGACACGACGTTGATTGGAGGAAAAGGAAAAGTTCCCAGTAAACCGGCATCTTTAACTAATCCTATGCCAACATCCTTATAAGGGATAGTCATTTTACCGACATGCTGGATACTCTTTGAAGAGGCTGGGTCAGATGAAAAGTAAGCCAGCTGGTCTATGGTTACGATCTTGCCATTATATGGAAACTTTATTACTCTAAAGACCGATGAAACGACCGCTGTCATAGCGTAAGACTAACTTCGACCCAAGAGAAGGTTGTAGTCTAGAGGGGCATCAACCACCTCCACATCCAGACTAACGGTTTTTCCTTCAACCCCTATAGGAAAATCCTGTAGAATTCCAAACGGATGGAACCCACGGCCATCAAAGGCCTTAAGAATTGTCGGGGATTGATTTAGTGAAGGAGAACTAAGCGATCTCCAGCACTGTATCGACATAATACACGTGGAAGCTCCCTCATCAATTACAGTCCGATGAATAGGCCTGTTTTTGACTATCACTGGGATCTGGAAAGCCATCTGATGAGGTAAACGCGGTGTACTATTTTCTAGATCAAAGATTATTAGGTTCGAGTCCTGAACAGCAACAGCTCCTATAGCCAACAAAAGTAATTTTCGTTGTGTTGGGCATGATTGCAGCACTTCTAAAGCCGACATTACTGAGGGTGAAACAGATAAATCCTCAACAATGTTGTAATTCTGGGCCGCTCTCGCATGTGGATTGAAAGCAGACCTTCGAAGTACACCCTTGGCGGGCGGTTTGATTACTAAGTCAGGGTAAGGTTTCTCGATCTGTAGTGGATCGGAACCAGGAGCTGAGGTTGATGGATTTGAATGACAAGATTCTGCTTCTTTCGATCCATCAACAAGACTTTTACTACCATAATCTTGCGATCGAGTCGCAATCCTTACATGAGACATCATCAATATGGGTTCTTCACTGGCACTCGAGGAAGAACCTATCATCTTACTCTCCTGCTTTGGAAATGGATCTTTCAAAACAGTAGGAGTTGGAGAACCCTTGACGATTTTCGCAACCTCGGCCCGATGAGGGCAATCTCTTGTAAAATGATCCTCTTCACAAATAAGACAAGGATATCGAGGTTTGCACTTTTCGTCATTGGTTTCCGACTTTTCTATTTTCTCCTTTGGAGTCTTGTCTGCTTTATTCTTCTTCTTCCCTTTCTTCTTCCCACCGTTTTTTGATTTAGCCGTAGATGACTCTACAGCGTGAATATCAGCGGAAACTTCAGCAGAAGATTCTCCTGTCGGGGAGTCTGGTAAGGTTATAATGGCCGAAGAATTCTTTGAAGACTTCTTCTTCCTTTTAGTATTCACCGTACCAATCATGCCATCAGCAGCATGAGATCCCAAAGGAGCAGCAGCGATTTGATTTGACTTTGGAAGATCTGGGATCTTTTCGTGTAACATACCTGACTGAGTGTAAACTAAGTCAAGGTACTGCGCTTGAGCAATCACTTGCTCCTCAGGAACTACACCAGCCTTAGCTACGTCTTCAGTAATCTTCGGTAATAATGATTTGACAAACCATTCAGCTAAGATTTGGTCCAGGATAAAAACTTTCACTAATCGCCTTCGACGTCTCCATTCATGTATATGATCAGAAATATAAGTGGACGTCGATTGTTTTAATGAAGTTAGTAGCTCCGTGCCATTATCATATCTGACCGACAACTGAAAATGAGTTAGGAACGAGGTAGCTAACTGACTAAAATTATAAAAAGAGGCCCGTGGTAACTCAATGTACCACTTGGCTGCGAGACCAATGAGCGTACGCTGGAAAAGACGTAAGCGGATCGAATCATCCGAGATGGAATTTGAAGCACACCAGAGGTGGTAAGTCATCACATGGTTTGACGGATCCTCTCCAGACTTACCTTTGAACTTGGGTATGTCACTGGGCAACTTATTTGGCATTGGCGGCCAAAACGGAAGATAATTTATTGGATCGTTCGTTAGGCGCGACAAGTCCAGTAAATCCAAAGTTGCGGTAAACGGCAATTGCCGATTAGGATCCCTAAAAATCTGGGTCACAAGACCAGTCCCAGGAGGAGGATATCTAGGATAACTTGGAATAGGAATCGCATTCGGGATATTGTATCCTCCCGGAAAACCAGGATTAACCGGACCGTACTGGGGTTGTTGTGGTTGTTGATAAGTGTACCCAGGATACGGTTGATACTGGTAAACTGGCTGCTGGATAGCAGGCCCGTATTGGTACTGTCCCTGGTACGGTTGATAAGTGAATTGTGGTTGACTAGTGACAACCGTACTTAAACCAGGCTGTCCTATAGGAATCTGAACCGTAGTTTGAATCGTGGATCCAGACAAGGGTAAAGATGTCTGAGGAGTAGTTGCAGAGACAGTAGAAACCGGAGCTGTCGATACTCCAGAAGTAAGTGTGGTGGAAGGAACAGATGTTGCGGTAGTTGCAGCAGTCATTTGAGATGGAGTACTAGGTGTAATGGGCGACTGAGTAACTACCGAAGGTACATAAGTTTGAACATTAGACTGGACTGGTTGCTGGGGTGAACCAGAAACTAAAGGTTGTCCAGTTTGAGATGACAACTGTACACTTGGCTGCAATACCTGTTGAACTTGCGATGGATCCCACACTATGTTCATTCCGGGGTATTGACCCATGACAGGTTGAGGATATTGAGATCTATAACAGGATTGAGGGTAGGATTGATAATTGAAAGGTACATTTCCCGTACCTTGAACATAAGGTTGACCTTGGGGTGGTTGATAACCTTGACTCGAGTACTGACCTTGAGGTAGATACCCTTGAGGTAAATACTGATACTGGGGTTGACCTTGAGCTATAAATTGATACTGAGGTTGACCTTGGGGTACATATTGAGGCTGGGGTTGACCTTGAGGAATATATTGTACTATGGGTACATACTGTCCTTGAGGTTGCCCCCCAGACGCAATTTGTGTACCTTGAGGTTGCCCCCCAGGCGTTAATTGAGGCTGCCCCCCAGGCAGTAACTAGCCACCTTGAGGTTGAGAACTGGGAACTGAACCTGACATCATGTAAATGTCTCCTACACCCAATGGTTTATTACCATTGTTTCCAGCAAATAACCCATGTTCAATGGGTTGAGGAGATGCTCCCGCAAAAGTACCAGAAAGTGACTGATACCCAGAGGGAACAGAAGGACCGCGGTACAAGAAAGATTCAGGAGATTGAGTGAACATGGACGACTGACCAAACATATTTACAAGAGTATAAATACCTCCGGGCGGATAAGGAGTACGAGGTGGAGAAAAACTTGACCTTGAGTTGTCCAAATAATTAGTTAACGAAAGATACCAAGTAGTACCTCTAGGAGGACTGTAAAAGATAGATTCACGCTCCCTTAGATCAATAGTAGGTTGATCTTCAAGGATAGAGACACCTATTTCTTCTTCTGGAGCAAGTTCTTCAATAGCTATCAAACCAGCAGGAAGATTTTCGGTGATGACTCTTTCTACCCTAGGTGAATCAGGAGCACTAGAAGTTGGAGTAACAGGTTCATATGTTTCAGGTTCTTCGCCTATATCACTAGTAGAAGAAAAACTACTAGCAAGCTCGGAAACTGCAACAGCTTCAGGATTATAACCTGTTTCTAGACCTTGGTAATCTAGATGGACTACCAACGACGACTCTCTTTCTTCAGGTGAACCTACTTTACTCCCACTAGGAGTTACAAGGACTTTCAAACCTTCGTAATGACCCGGGACGTCTTCAGGAGGTTTTCCCCGAAGTCTACGGGACTTCCTCAACAAATCGGCCACGGTAACAATCTCAGGAGACTTGCCCCGAAGTCTACGGGACTGTGTTGGTAATTCAGCCACAGTTAAAAACTTTTAACTACTGCACACGCAAACAAAGTAAAATCTCAAAGCAAACCACCTAAAGTCTCTAAAGAACCAAACAAATTCGAATCACACGCCTAAAGAATCTAGGGCGTCAAACCATACACAAACAGTAGCCTTCCGGACCGAAAACACTAGTTGGAGATGAAACCCAACATTGCCGAATTCAGTACAGAAGTGGTGGGTGGAACAGTTACCCCGTCAACCTGCTTAATGAATAGACCGGCACAAGTTCCTCCACTTTACCATCTCGAGTGAAGTGAACCCCCCGGAAAATCCAAGTGAGTCTAGCCGACGTCTGCTCCAGGTACAGTGGGATCTTCCTGTTGTAGGGAAAAGTATCCGACTCGGATGACCCTATCCCACTCTAAGGGTGACAGTTCCTTAGCAACAACTGTAAAACAAACTACTTAAGGTTTACTTCTTTATGAAAGCAAAAGAGAACGGAGAAAGCACTAACCGTTGCCTTGCGCTTAATGTCGAATCCAAACTCTTCTCTTTGGCCGCTTGCTCCTAGCTCTTTGTTCTTCTGCTCGCCCAGCTACGATGAGATCCTGCAAAATAACAAAGAAGGAAACTACAAGAGGCATGCAATCATAACTGGTTCATGGATTAGTGTAAACCAAACATGCAATCATCACAATATATAATTGAAACAAGAGCACATAGAAGAACCTCAATAGCTTTTATTAATGAAGAAATAAAGGTTCTGAGAGTATTACAACCATTGAAGGCTCCAACCCAGCAACACCTCCCAGCAGAAAGAATTGCTCTTCTTCACCTCTCTCAAACAATCACCCAATAACTCAATAGTGAAACCAACAGCATATCATTACTTTGCACAAAATTCCAGCCTCCTGAGTTCATAGGAGAGAGCTCAATATATAGATGAATTGAGAAAGGATGAGTCAGCTTGCAACTGATGTGTAGCTGCCTTGTGTCCTCTCTCTCTTCAGTTAATCTTTAGTTGATCTTCAGTTCTTGAGTCCACTTGGAGAACTTTGCTTCCACTTGGAGAAACAGAGCCTCTGACTCATCACAAGGCGAAATACCTGATCCAAGTGTCATTTTTGGAAGATTCCAAAGCAATGACTCACTGTGCCACTTGTCCCTTCTCGCTCAGCGCAGGTGGCCTTTGTCCCACTTGCTTTGCAACGCAGGTACACCATGGAGCAACTGAGTTTCAGCGCAGAAACCTAGTGGAGCACCTGCTTTGATTTCAGGATTGCTTGTTTTTGAGTGTTTTCAGGTGGAGAACTGATCTGAGAGCTGTTGGTTTGCTGACCTTGTTCCTCTAGGGGTAGGAACATCATGTTTAGGGAACTTTGGATCCCTTGGATTATTGACAATTCATGCTTGTTTCTGTAAGGCACAAAATTGTCTATAACAGATGCCCCCTAAAGTATGAGGTCGTTTATCGGGTGAAATGCTTTATTGAGAGGATCCGAAGTTCATTCAATCTGCTGAGAAGTGTCCTGTAATAAGATACAATACAATACATTATTTTTCATACATTTTTCATGATCTAGCTGAGGCGGGCATTCCCATGCTCAGCTTTATAAATACATTTTGGTACATAGAACAGACGATCGTCTGATTGTAGACTGATAATTCTCTGCTGAAATTATCATCCTTTGAGAAGGATGATCATCTGCTGTAATGGTGTACATATCAAATGTCTTTATGTCCTGAATATATATCGCAGCCCGGATGGATGAAACTAGATCCGGGGTCTTCAATCTCTTCCGATCTTCACTCGATGTACAAGTCGATCCATGTGAGAATTTCTTGAAGTCGAACATGGAAAGACATCGCTTGATTACCGGTCAATGATGTAAACCGTTAACAAGCGCGAGAGGAGTCACCGATAAGGATGATTACCCTCAAGGTACGGCAGTACAATCCACATGGTGGGAATAAAGGACTTGGCGTCGACCACCATGCAAAATCTTCTGGTCGAAGGTCATTGATGTATACCTGTCGCCGGAAGTGAGAAACTTGCCATTGGGGCATGCAAGCTTCAAAGTACTGAGGGGGGTGTTCCTAGATCAACTCCTTAGATAATGAGCTGATGTCGACAAGGAGCGATCCGTCAAAGGAGGGCCTTAATGAATCCCACATCAGTGACACGGAACGGAGCTAGTGATTGTGATGAGGTGAAAACAAACTGTGATGTATGATTCAGGGTGGCGGTCATGAAGTGGATGAAGGATAATGTATGGCAGTGGGTGGAACACGGTTGACTCTTTACAGAACCACATCTCTTGAACATATAACGACACTGATGTGATGGATTGGTAGCATTACCCCAATTGTGGATGGTGTGGCGAAGACCATGGTTATGAGACCGGTGAATGAAACAACCCAACCCGATGTGATACGGAGGACAAAGTGTCATGTTCAAGAGCGACTTGCTACCATTAATGCTGTGAGGTTCTCCCAATTTTTCCCCAGTCATTGCTGACCAGTACCTCTTTATTTTTGTCAAGCTTGAGGAGGATAACATATGCTTGTTCTATAACCTGCCCTTCGGGCAAGCCCATCGCTATGTTTTAACGAGCCTAGCGATAGGGAAACTCGTTCTCGTCTAAAGACAAGTTTGTCGCTATTTAATCATTTTAACGAGTCTAACGACAAAGAAAACTCGGTCCTTTTCATTTTTAGAGAGTCTGAAAAGGTACGAAAAGTTAACTCCAAAATTCCTTTTTCGTCTTCTAATCCCTTAAGTCCGAAAAAGTATAAAACAATACAGAAGGGATGAATTTTCAATTTCTTTAACGAGCCGAACAAAACAAGCGCTCGATCTTTTTGTGTAATAATCCCTCAGGTCCAAAAAGATTAAAATCTAGAGGAGGGATAGCTCTTCCGGTCGTTTAACGAGCTGGAAGGCCAAAACTCGGCAAACTTTTCATATTTTACGAGTCAGGAGAAAAGAGCTCAAAGAAGACTCGTCTTTTGAGGAACGAGTGATAAACAGGGATAGCAGCAGATTCCAGGTACAGGTTGGAATTTTCCAATCACGGCAGTGTCACAAGGATGGCTAAGTGAAATCACTCTTCGCAGCTGTTCCTCAAAATGGGTAAACAAACAGATGGAGATGAACGATTGGCCAAATGAACGGATGGAGGTGAGACTGCAAGAACACGACCAAGGGCTTTAATATGGCTGTCAAAGGTTACATTTACCAAGGTTATTTACCGGTTCATTCTTTCTAGGTGAGCTTGAACTCTAGGGGAAGATTGCTCACAACTTATGTTTATTTTTTAACGAGCATGAACTATGTGCTAAAACTGCTCGGATCTTGCGTTTATTTTTTAACGAGCATGAACTGTGTGCTAAAACTGCTCGAAGATAAGATTGCATGCCCCCAGCATAATAATGCAAATCGAGGTGCATGCCCCCCAAGCTTCATTGCATCCAACTCGGTGGTTGGAATGACGGTTTACCTCGGGGATTTGTTTCATTTTTTAATGAGGTTGACACAAGATAGGAACTATCCTCGGAGCCCATTGTATTTACAGTATTTCTACTAGGGCGATGATCCATGCCGACAAAATATTTAGGAATCTTCTGAATCCAACCAGAAGATTGGATTAGATTTCATTTTGTAGGTTTCCACCGTGGCCACTCCCACCAGATTACTTGGAGGCGGTAGGGCGAAAGTACCCATTAAGGCAGGGTCTTTTAGGAGACCTACTCCGATATTTTGGAGTGAATGATTCCTTCCATGGATCATTGGAATGCTTCCTGTAACTTGTGAACTGTCGTGGAGAAAAGTTTGTTGGTCAACGATTGTAATTCCTCCTTGGAAGGGGAATGCAATCTTCCTGAAGTAGGTTGACACAACTGCGGCCATGGCATAGATCCATGGTCTTCCAAGTAGGATGTTGTAATCGAGGTTTCCATCAATTACTTCAACATCAATTCCTACTGTTTTGCCCCCCAGTTCAACTTGCAAGTTACTTAAAATCCCGTATGGAGTGTATGATCGTCCATCAAATGCTTTTAACGTCGTCGACGATTTCGACAAGGGTGGTGAGCCTAAATCTTTCCAGCAACTCATCGACATAAGACATGTAGATGCCCCCTCATCAATAATTGTTCGATGAACAGTTTTGTTGAGGGCTTTCACTTGAATAAGGAAAGCTAGTTGAGCTGGTAACTGAGGGTCATATCCTTTATGATCAAAGGCCACAAGATTGAAACCCATTGGGCCAATCCCACCTATTGCTGATAATAAAGCTTGCTCTTGGGAGGGGCAATTTTGTGGTACTTCAAGCGTCGACATAGTGGACGGCGATTGGGCCAGTTCCTCTACTATATTATAATTCTGTGCTCCTTTGGCACGAGGATTAAATGTCGATTTGTGTACTACTCCCTTTGGCGACTTTATCATTGGCTCAGGAACGATGGGTGGCACAACTTCAGTCAAAGTTATTGTTGAACTACTAGGTCGTTCATTAACCTTGTTGTTCGACAGCTTTGGATTCCCATAATCTTTATTCCTTGTCAAAGCATTATTCTGCTGTTTTGAGGTAGACAACATAAGCACTTGGGATCGGGAAGCATTTTGATTAGCAACCAGATTTTGACCTGGATTAGGAAACAGATCTGCTGAGGTTTTTGAATTCTTAAAGAGCTTCTTAACTTCAGCTATATGTGGACAATATTTTGTCCAATGATCCTCATCGCATATATGACACCCCGTAGGGGGTTTCCTTTTTATCCCTGATTTTTTCTTCTTGCCCCCTGGTTGCTTCAATTGTTTGCCCTTGTCATTCGACGCGGCATTTACTTTTGAGGCAAGAAGTTCCTCATTTGCATTTTGACTATAAATTTTGTGTTTGCCAATCACGCCCTCGTCGGCATGAGAGTCATCATTTGATTTAGGAGGAGGAGGAATTGAAAATTCCGGTCTAGGGGCATCAGGTATTTTGTCGTAGAGCGTGCCAGACTGAGTATAAACCAAGTCTAGATATTGCGCACGAGCTATAACTTGCTCTTCTGTTACGACTCCCCCCTTGGCCACATCTTCCGTTATGGCCGGAAGTAATGACTTTATAAACCATTCAGCTAATATCTGATCGGGAACATATGTTTTTACCATCCTACGACGACGTCGCCACTCATGTATATGATCAGATATGTGGGTGGCAGTCGTCTGTTTGAAGTTGGTAAGGAGTTCTGTTCCCGTTTCATACCTTATCGGCAATTGAAAATGGGTTAAAAAGGTTGTGGCTAAGGTACTGAAGTTGTCGAACGAAGCTCTAGGCAATTCAATGTACCATTTTGCCGCTGGACCCGTTAATGTCCTCTGAAAGAGGCGAAGTCTTATCGAATCATCATTCAAGGTGTTCGATGAACACCATAGATGGAATGTCATCACATGATTCGACAGGTCTTCACCCGGATTTCCATTAAATTTAGGAATATCTGACGGAAGTTTATGTGGAATCGCTGGCCACCAAGGGGCATAAGCAATTGGATCATTCGTCAGCCGGTTTAGATCTGGTAATTCTAGAGTTGCTACAAAGGGCAACTGTTGATTCAGGTTAGGCGAAGCATATCCAGGATAAGATGGGATTGCCTGAGCAATGGGTCTTTGCAGACCAGCATAATGCTGGCAACTTTGACAAGGTTGATGGGCGTAACCATT
Organism: Pinus tabuliformis; assembly: GCA_031772625.1. Classification (NCBI taxonomy): domain Eukaryota; kingdom Viridiplantae; phylum Streptophyta; class Pinopsida; order Pinales; family Pinaceae; genus Pinus; species Pinus tabuliformis. Next base: position 445,251,047 of record CM062817.1, read on the forward strand.
ATAGTATGGTTGCCCATTACTTACAAAGACTTGTTGCTCAGGTCCTTGATATGATTGCTGGAATGGCGGTTGTTGACCAATACTGGATGATTGACCAGGATGAGGAGTCACAGTAGTTGTTTGAGCCTGAGTCGCTCCAGATAAGGAGGCACTACCCTGAGATTGCGATTGAGTCGTTGAGACAAGTGGTTGTTGTATTGCAACCTGAGATTGGGGTTGACATACAACAGGTGGAGCTTGTACTTGCGACACATTCACTAGAGCAAGTATGGTGGGAATATTCGACACAGGGTGTACTGGTTGCATCGAATATACAACTCCTGGTTGTTGAGGCAGTATTGGTAACCAACCACTGGATGTAATTCCAGTTTGACCTGAACTTTGTTGTGAACTCACGTATGGGCATCCTCCCGGAGGAGGTAGTGAAAGGGCATACTGCCCCCCATATGGTATCAATCCGGAACTCAAGGGGATTGATTGCCCAGATTGACCTCCAAATGGATCAATTTGGCGAGTTTCAACATAAGAAATACCAGATGATAATCCGGATGAAGAAATAGGAACTAACCATGTCGTTGTCCCTGATTGGACTCCGGCTTGTTGTTGACAATTTGCCGTGACAGATGGTATACCAGCGAACATCGTTGGAGTAGCAGCAGGAGGCTCTGCTGCAGCTGTGTCGGACGACACAGTCCTAGATGTCGACGGTTGCTCAGACATATCTAGTCTACCCAAAAGATTTCTTAGCGATTCTACAGGAACTTCCACTTGTGGTGGACTAACTTCGAAGATCAACGAGGGAAGGGGGATGATTATTCCGCTTAAAATAAATTTTTATAACGACGCTTTAGACACAACTTGCTTTTTCAGTTTTAAAGAGTCGAGAAAAAGCTAAAGATGACTCTAGTCTCCTTCGATGTTTTAATGAGCCCGAAGTGACAAATGCTCGGATGGACTTTTTCAGTTATAGAGTTTGAAAAAGGCCAAAAGAAACTGCTCTGGAGATCTAGGCAGAGGGTGTGCCCAACCTTTCGCAAAACCACGGAATACGTTTTACGGTACGTGTGGTCAATCTTCGTGAATGCTGTGTTCACTGCATTGCGATCAGTAGGGCGGCCGACACGGCTTCCTAAGGATAAAGGATATATGCCTATAGGGGTCTCCCAATATATACTCGACGGTACGTGGGAGCACAAGTCCGTATTAGTGCCACCGACTCTCAGGAGGAATCACCCACCTTCTTAGAGACCGACAGTCACTACGTTTAACGACGCCGGAACACGTCTCTAGCTTAGACCTCTATGTGTTTGCGTTATGTTTCAATGCGTTTTTAGGTTCATTCAGTATATTTTAAGTTGATCTTTTTAAAGTTTGCCTTTCAAGGTTCACCACGAGATGTATATGACAAATTCCTAAATGCAGCCTAAGATGAGAAGCAAGCTTTTTTTTTTCAAATCTTTTTGACTGATGAAAATCTTAACTACTGAGGGAAAAGAAAGACATATCTTTTCACACAGATCATACAGCACAAACTAATGCACTTTCTCCTAAATCACATGCAAAATTTTCAGATGCAAAATGCACAATGCAAGTATTTCTTTTCTCTTTCTTAATGTTGATGTATTACAAAAAGAAAGCTGTTATATAACTTTGAGATCAATTTCAAGTGAAAACAAACAAGCTTGTCCAAAATCAAAAGACACCTTAATATTCACTTGTTTCGACACTAGAAATATATGAAATCAAACCATACGATGAAAGCAAAAGACCAATCATCTATGGACAGCAAACAAACTAACTCTTAAGATCAACAAAAATGCCTAACACAGGTTTGGATCTAAGAGGCCATAGCAAGACTAGTTCACTTTTCGTTATGGGAAACTATAAATGATGTAAGAAATACAAAAGAACAAGTACAGTTTCTTTATATAACTGAGGCGGAATAATGGCAAGTAAAGTTGGTTTCAGATAGGTACATGGACTGGTAACTGGCTGCAAAACAATGGTGAAAACAGGGCAAGAAACAGGAGGAAACCCCAGTAGCACTAGGCAAAACTGGATCAAAGCAGGTAGTACACTGCCTGTTTGACATTCAGCGCAGGTCCCGAAGGGGCTACCTGCGTTGCAAAGCAGGTAGCCTGTGTACAGCCTGCTTTGGAAAACGAGGCTTACGTTTTCTCAGTTTCCAGGTCACAGATTTCTCAAAAATTCACGGTTTTCGGTCAAATCAGAAGCTATCAGTCAAGTACACAGTAAGGGATGACAAGGAGGATGAAAAGCTATCACTAAGAGCTTACAAGAGTCCTTGTGGATCAGCTCTTCAAATCATAAACATGCTCAGAACTGAGCTAGAGTAGCTGCTCTCTACTTCGCATTTGATAGATTCAAATGCTTTTCGATTCAGTACTCCCTTTGTTTAGGAAATGAATAGAAAAACACCACAAACAATCAAACAGATACGATCCCCAGCGGAGTCGCCAGTTTGTTGTAGGGAAAAGTATCCGACTCGGATGACCCTATCCCACTCTAAGGGTGACAGTTCCTTAGCAACAACTGTAAAACAAACTACTTAAGGTTTACTTCTTTATGAAAGCAAAAGAGAATGGAGAAAGCACTAACCGTTGCCTTGCGCTTAATGTCGAATCCAAACTCTTCTCTTTGGCCGCTTGCTCCTAGCTCTTTGTTCTTCTGCTTGCCCAGCTACGATGAGATCCTGCAAAATAACAAAGAAGGAAACTACATGTTACACTAAAAAATGTCACCTTGACTACTTACAGTTAGTATGGCTCAAATCAACAGTCATGCTACCCTCTTAGGCAAGTCTCATGCCTCTGTTATCCATCTCAAACTCAAAGAAGAGAGAAAGTCGTGTAAAAACTATGTTTATCTCTGGGGTCGCAGGTTCTCTCTAGCCTTACCTGCGGGGACGCTGACCATGTTCACAAAATCTGCGTCCATGGACGCTCTGTATGTTAAGGGACAGGTGCGTCCCTCTGTAAAAGGCAAAATGCGCGAGTTTTATCTTGAAAAAGTTACTTGTGGTTACTTCTAGAACATTCTAGAGGTCGGTTTGATGAAATGGATGCGCCTCCAGTTGGTTCATGTATCTCTATTAAGGGGGAACTTATCCCATCAATAAGGGAGCTATCCCACCCATAGAGGGGGATGATCCCATTGATAGTGGACCTGAATAACCTCTTTACAGCACTATAAATAAAGGCATTGAGCCAGAAGGAGAAGAGGTTGGAGCTATACATTTTCTTTGGGTAAATGCTGCAGGATTTAGGTCTTCCATTAGAGCCTTTGTGAGGAGAGATTGTCTTCACTTGATTCTACTTGGGAGAGGGTGAGCTTTGTCAAAGTAGAGGAAAACCCTTGATGGACCCTGGGAGGAACTTGCACAACACCAAGGCCAGGTTGTAAGAGTTTCTTTGTTTCGTTATTAATACAAACTGGTTTATTTTTCTCAATAGCTTGTGTTAATGAGTTATTTCATGTGTTCCTTGGTCTGCATGTTGAATATATGTTTTATTATATGAAATGCAAGTGCTTGGTAATTGTTTGATTGTTTGTGGTTGCAGGAATTGACTTGAAGGAGGAGCTCATCCGGATCGTCAAGAACGCACTTCAACAACAGCGTTTTGGAATAAGGTAAGCCTAAACACTTGTAGTTTTCATGTTGTAAAAGGTGTATTTAGAGAAAGATCACTCCATTTTGTCTTGTTTGTCATTAGAATGTCTTAGACTTCTAGGAAGGTCAGTCGTGTCCGCACCCTTGACAGATTCCGTGTGACAAATTGGCGACTCCACTGGGGAATGAGTAATGTGTCGCTTTTGTGCAGGACAAAGGGATTTCGAGGGAAATTGTAATTTTTCACAAACAAAATTTCAGAGTCATCTTTTAAGCCCTTTTCTGACTCCTAAAACATGAAAAGATCGCCGAGTGTTTCTTTTTCACTCGTTAAAACGGAATTAAAAGACGGTCCCCTTTTAGCTCTTTTCTGACCGCAAAATCAGGAAAAGATTGCCGGGTTTTTGTCGTTTCGAACTCGATAAGGAAATAAAATGACGTGTCTTTGATCGCTTTTTACTTTTCAGGTTAACGACACTATTATGAAAGTACTCCTTGGTCGTAAGATCAAGCGGTTCCCCCAGGTATTATTTTATACTTTTTCGGGCTTGAGGGACACAAATATACGAAAAAGTTCAACGTGGAGTCTCCTTTAGTTTTTTCAGACTCTCTAAAAATGAAAAACGCCGAGTTTCTCCTATACTGGGCTCGTTAAATTTTTACAGTAAAGGACCTGTTCAATTACAAACAGGAACGAACCACTCCTTCCTAGGGTTCGAATTTAAACTAGGTTGGACTCGTCCGAAGGATGAGCTTATAATCAAGCATATGTTATCCTCCTCAAGCTTGTTAAAAATAAAGAGGTACTTGCCAGAAATGGTGGGGGAAAAAAGAGAAGAATGAACCTATTTGTCACCTTTTGTCTCAGAAGAAACTTTATTACCGCTCTTGAACACGACACTTTTCATTTACCTGGGTTGGGAAATCTTTTACCTCACAATTGACCAAGTCACTTTGAAAGTCTTTAACCGGGTTCCAGGGGTTAACTTTGAGTTATACGTCACCAAGCCATCTGTTGTGTCGTTATGTGTTCAAGAGGTCTGCAAGCAAAAACTTTCATCTGCAAAATACTTGTCATCCATTTGACCATCCCTGAGTCAGTCCTTACAGCAACATTTCTTCAACTTGAACAATGATTTCGTGTTGCGGGCTTGCCTGCAACGGGTCGCTTTCTATCGACATCGACACATTATCTAGAAAGATGACTTAGGAATCGACAGTACCTTGAAGTCTGCATGCATCAATGGCAGGTTTCTCGCCTTTGACGTCAGTTTACATCATTGACTTTCGATCAGAGGATTCCGTGAAGTGTTCGACATCAAAACATCTATTCACATTTCACGGGTTGTGCTTGGTACTTTGAGAACCATTGACATTACTGGTGGTTTCTCTCACGCTTGTTAACAGTTTACATCATTGACTGGTAATCAAGTGGTTTCTATCATGTTCGACATCGAATCATTTAATCACATGGCTAGAATCGTACCAATTCGGGAAGTAGAAGTGAAGACCCTGGATCTAGTTTCTACCATCCAGGCTGCGAGGAGTTTTGTATTCATTGTCTATGTAGACTAATCATAAACAGATGGCTGCGTCCATACTGTGTCTACAAAAGTCTATAAAAATGATGTACTGCAAGATCATTCCTGTATCAGAATAGTTAGTCCATTAGTTAAAGTTTTGAATCTGAGTATGGGAATGCCTACCTCAGTGATGATATAATCTTATCCATGTATTTTGTGTTGAAAATTGCAGGTTCCAACCAGGCCATCCATAAGGCAATCCTTGAAATGATAAAGCGCTTCACCCTTCCTAGAATTACAAAACCCTATTCTATTCCAGGCTTCGCACTTTAGGGGGCAATCTGTTACACTAAAAAATGTCACCTTGACTACTTACAGTTAGTATGGCTCAAATCAACAGTCATGCTACCCTCTTAGGCAAGTCTCATGCCTCTGTTATCCATCTCAAACTCAAAGAAGAGAGAAAGTCTTGTAAAAACTATGTTTATCTCTGGGGTCGCAGGTTCTCTCTAGCCTTACCTGCGGGGACGCTGACCATGTTCACAAAATCTGCGTCCATGGACGCTCTGTATGTTAAGGGACAGGTGCGTCCCTCTGTAAAAGGCAAAATGCGCGAGTTTTATCTTGAAAAAGTTACTTGTGGTTACTTCTAGAACATTCTAGAGGTCGGTTTGATGAAATGGATGCGCCTCCAGTTGGTTCATGTATCTCTATTAAGGGGGAACTTATCCCATCAATAAGGGATCTATCCCACCCATAGAGGGGGATGATCCCATTGATAGTGGACCTGAATAACCTCTTTACAACACTATAAATAAAGGCATTGAGCCAGAAGGAGAAGAGGTTGGAGCTATACATTTTCTTTGGGTAAATGCTGCAGGATTTAGGTCTTCCATTAGAGCCTTTGTGAGGAGAGATTGTCTTCACTTGATTCTACTTGGGAGAGGGTGAGCTTTGTCAAAGTAGAGGAAAACCCTTGATGGACCCGGGGAGGAACTTGCACAACACCAAGGCCAGGTTGTAAGAGTTTCTTTGTTTCGTTATTAATACAAACTGGTTTATTTTTCTCAATAGCTTGTGTTAATGAGTTATTTCATGTGTTCCTTGGTCTGCATGTTGAATATATGTTTTATTATATGAAATGCAAGTGCTTGGTAATTGTTTGATTGTTTGTGGTTGCAGGAATTGACTTGAAGGAGGAGCTCATCCGGATCGTCAAGAACGCACTTCAACAACAGCGTTTTGGAATAAGGTAAGCCTAAACACTTGTAGTTTTCATGTTGTAAAAGGTGTATTTAGAGAAAGGTCACTCCATTTTGTCTTGTTTGTCATTAGAATGTCTTAGACTTCTAGGAAGGTCAGTCGTGTCCGCACCCTTGACAGATTCCGTGTGACACTACAAGAGGCATGCAATCATAACTGGTTCATGGATTAGTGTAAACCAAACATGCAATCATCACAATATATAATTGAAACAAGAGCACATAGAAGAACCTCAATAGCTTTTATTAATGAAGAAATAAAGGTTCTGAGAGTATTACAACCATTGAAGGCTCCAACCCAGCAACACCTCCCAGCAGAAAGAATTGCTCTTCTTCACCTCTCTCAAACAATCACCCAATAACTCAGTAGTGAAACCAACAACATATCATTACTTTGCACAAAATTCCAGCCTCCTGAGCTCATAGGAGAGAGCTCAATATATAGATGAATTGAGAAAGGATGAGTCAGCTTGCAACTATGTGTAGCTGCCTTGTGTCCTCTCTCTCTTCAGTTAATCTTTAGTTGATCTTCAGTTCTTGAGTCCACTTGGAGAACTTTGCTTCCACTTGGAGAAACAGAGCCTCTGACTCATCACAAGGCGAAATACCTGATCCAAGTGTCATTTTTGGAAGATTCCAAAGCAATGACTCACTGTGCCACTTGTCCCTTCTCGCTCAGCGCAGGTGGCCTTTGTCCCACTTGCTTTGCAACGCAGGTACACCATGGAGCAACTGAGTTTCAGCGCAGAAACCTAGTGGAGCACCTACTTTGATTTCAGGATTGCTTGTTTTTGAGTGTTTTCAGGTGGAGAACTGATCTGAGAGCTGTTGGTTTGCTGACCTTGTTCCTCTAGGGGTAGGAACATCATGTTTAGGGAACTTTGGATCCCTTGGATTATTGACAATTCATGCTTGTTGTTGTAAGGCACAAAATTGTCTATAACACTTCCCTCCACCGTCACCTCGGTAGAATCCTAAAGATAATGGTCACTAAGGTTACCAACAACAACAAATATACCTGGGGGAATAGTCTACAACCCGATAGCACGCAAGGGCAGAGTAACAAGCTCAATCCCCTTGCCGGCTCCTTGACAATAATCCAAGGTTTACCGACAAGTGACCCCAGGCTCCTTGACAATAATCTGAGGTTTACTATTTGTAGTACGTGCGTATTTGGCGTCTTTCCCAATGAAGGAGGATTGATCCCCTCACTGGTTCGGACATGGTCTCGTGCTTCTCTTTTAAGAGGAGCTTTCCCAGAGTACAAATGAAACAGTTGGATTTATCCTACCACAAGATGAGCTACTTGTTTGGTTTTACTGTCTTGGAGAGTTAATTACTCTCCTACTCCAAGACACTAGCCTGATCTATATTGGTGTTTCAGAGCCCTAGTAAATAAAAAGTTACTAAGTTGATTTTACTTTAAGCGTTAATTTTTATGGCTTTTCCTTAGGACAAAAGTTAGTGGAGATGAAACTGATGGTGTGTAGACTTGACTAAAATCCACTAAAAAGATGCACTTAGGATGATTTATACTATTTTTCTTTTTCAATGAATTCCCTAGCTAAGAGAGTTGGAGAATGCAAAATTGATATAAAGACAACTTTCTTAGCAATGAAAATCAAAGAAAAAAACTCTTTATCTTTTCCAAAGCATACAACACATGACCACTAATTACTTCACGAAAATTCCTTTTCTTTTCAAAGACTCAAATGCTACTAAAGCAAACTTTTCTTCAAAAGAGTTTTTTTTTGTATTTTTCCCTATATTAATAAAGCATGTAAAACTTACTTTAACAGAAATCAAAGTTAAAAAATCTATGGCAATCAAATCAACTCAATTTCACACAAAAGCAAATCCAAGAGAAATGCACCTAAAAGTAAATCTAATGAGGCAAAAGCCTACCAAGTATGATTCCAGGATGTTTTACTCAGTCAAAATTTAACTAAGGACTAGTTAATGCAGAATCAAAAACCAGTCAAAAACAAAAATCAAAATCTTTTGTTCTTTTTCTTAAGAATAAAATTCAAAGTTCAATCAACAAACTTTTTCGAGATTCAGCAAAGAGAGAACACAAAGGTAGGTTTCTCACAAGGGTGGATTCTATGAAAGGTCCGACTCCTAAGAAGACGAAAAAGACCAGGGAGATACAAGGTTTTACAACTTCTAAAGCCAAAGTCACTACAGGACCAGTGCAAAAATCAAACCCTAGGGCAAAATCTCTATGAATTTCACTAAAACTCTTGACACTGATGAAACAAGCTTAGGTGAAGATTCATGACAGGTAACCAGTGGATCTGGGCAGAAAAAACAAATTAAAAACAAAATCTAAGAGGCAAAAATGAAAAAATTGAAATTTTCTCAATTTTGACAGGGTACGCAGGCAACCTGTTTGCACAGGTGCGTGTACGCTCTATGCACAAAGCTGCAGTGCGTAGAGGTACGCACTGTGCTTAACCCAGAGGGTGCGTACTGCTAGCAAAACCAAGAAAAACTAAAATCTAATTTAACCCTAAGCTACCCCACCCAAATACACAGTCAAACAACCAAAAACCAGAAAACAAATGACTTTTCTCAAATCAAAGGTTCACACAAATGAAAAATCATTCACATCAATGGAGATCCCCAGTATGGTCGCCATTTTGTCATGCGGAAAGAGTAAATTTTGCGGACAAAACCGACCTCCCTAGAAGCTAAGGCGTCCTAGTGACAAATAAGACAAGTAAACCCTACCTTTCTCTAAATATGCATTTAGAATACAATTAAACAGGTGTTTATAACATACCTCTAGTCCAACGCTTTGTAGTAGTCCAGCCTCGTCGATCCAAATGAGCTCCTCCTTCTCTTCGAAACCTGCATTCACTAACAAGCCAAAAGATTAAATAGCACCTAAATAACTTATAAAATAACACATATTCATCATACAGACCAAGGAGTATATGAAACAAATCATGTATAACAATCTGTTGAGAAAAGTGAGCTTATTTGTATTAAGTGGAAACAAAAGAAACCATTACAACCTGAGCCTTGGTGTTGTGCAGGTCCCTCCTAGGGTCCAGCAAGAGTTTTCCTTTACTTTGATCAGCTCACCCACTTCCAAATAAGGCTAGGAAAGGATGGGAATCTCTCCTCTCAAGCTCTATAAGGGAGTCCTAATTCCAGCAGCATCTACCCTTAGGAATATTTAGCTTTCAACCTCCCCTCCCTCTGGCCCAATGCTTGTATTTATAGTGCTCTAGAGGAAGTTAATCAGGTCCACCATCAATGGGATAAGCCGCTCTTTGAATGGGATAGCTCCGGTCTTGATGAGATAAGTTCCTCTTTCATAGGGATACATGAACCATCTGGAGGCGCTCAATACACGTCAAACAAGCTTCTAGAATGCTCTAGAAATGACCACAAGTAACTTTTTTGAAGTGAAACTTGCGCCTTTTGACCTTTACACGAGTACGCACCCACCCATTTACAGACAGAGCGTACAAGTACGCATGTGTTGTGAACTTGAGGTGCGTACACGCAGGTAAGGCTAAGAGAAACTGCGTACCCAGAGATATATAGATTTTTAAAGACTTTCTCTCTTTCTTGGAGTTTGACATGAAGAGCAGAGGTATGAGACTTGCCAAGGAGGATAGTATGACAGTTGATGGAGCCATACTAACTGCAAATAGTCATGGTGACAAATTTTAGTGTAACAGCGGTGTTCTGAACGATGGAGGTTGAGAAAAGCTATACGGGCAAGCCAATTGTCAATCTTGGAAGTGACAATGTGGCCATATGGGGTGCACCAACATCTCCCCAAGAGGAGAAGGGACTAGGATTTCCTCCAAGGGGAACTCCTTGGTTGGTGGACTCCATTCTCTCAACCCAAGACCAACGTAGGAAAGGTGGTGATTATTCTGTTTAAAATAAATTTTAGACGCTTTGACACAACTTGTTTTTTCAATTTTAAAGAGTCGAGAAAAAACAAAAGATGACTCTAGTTGCCTTCGATTTTTAATGAGCCTGAAGTGACAAGTGCTCAGATGGACCTTTTCCGTTAAGAGTCTGAAAAGGAATGAAAGGGACTGCTCTGGAAATCTAGGCAGAGGGATAACCAAACCAATCGCAAAACTGCAGAATACTTTTTACGGTACGGCAGTCAATCTTCCCGAATACTGTGTTCAGTGCATTACGATCCATAGGGCGGCAGACACGACTTCCTAAGGATAAAGGATTAAGCCTATTGTGGTCTCCCAAAATATACTCGACAGTACGTGGGAGCACAAGTCCGTACTGGCACTTATCATCTCAAAGTGGAGGAATCACCCAGCCAACAGTGAGAACAACAGTTACCAGGCTTTACGACGCCGGAATACGTCTCTAGCCTAGACTTCTAGGTGTTGTGCGTTAGGTTCCAAAGTGTTGTTAGATTCATTAAATTTATTTTATAGTTGATCTTGATTGAGAAATTTTCCTTTCAGGTTCACCATGTGATGTAGATGTACAATTCCTAAAATGAAATCTAAGATGACAAACAGTCTTTTATCTTCTTTGTGCAATGAAAATCCTAGCTACTAAGGAAAGAAAGACGGAATTCTTTCAACAAAGAGCAAAGAGCACGCACTATATGCACTGTCATAAATCAAACCAATCAAACAGTCTAAATGCAAATGCACATGCATGTATTTGTTTTCAGCCTTCTTAATATGTGAATGATAAAAGAAAGCTAATGCACAAATCTGAATTACTTTTCAAGTGACAATTACTAACAAGTTTCTTTTCAAAATCAAAATGAAGACAATGACAACACTTTGTGATTTGGAAATGAAGACTTGCTTTAGACACTAGAAAAAATACTAATTCAGATCAAATACAATAGTAACAGGATAATCGACTATCAAGAGCAATCAGACTCTCTTCTATGACTGAAAACGACACTTGCGACACTTTCAAATCAAGAAACGACAGTACAATTATGTTACTTTTTTGCAAAGGAGAACTGAAAATGACTCAACAAATACACAAAAACATTTACAGTTCTTTGCACAATGGAGGCGGAATAACAGCCAGGAAAGGGGTTTCAAACAATGGTGTATTGACTACAGGCAGCAAAATTCTTGAATAGATCTGAAAAGAGTGAACACAGAAACCAAAATCTAGTAACAATGCCTAGTCTGATCAGCGCACCTGTAACACAGTGAATTTGAAATGCAGGGCACCTTCTACACTTGGGAAGTGTGCTGAATTTGAGATTCACAGAATAAAGAGTGCGCTGGGCCAGGGACGAGACTTTGCTTAGGTTTCGGTTCACAGTTTGCAGTTCAGTTCAGGGATTTTGGTCGAGCAAGTGGTAATCAGTAAATCAACAACAGGGGTAGATCTAAGGAGGTTACTAGAGCCACCACAAGGGCAATTAGGGAGTTTGTAAATTAGTTGTTTAATTCATAAACAAAAACCAGAGATTGACTAAAGCGACATTTATCTACTTTTCATTTGCATAGCAAATGCAGTTCGAAAGCTACCTGGCTCAACTTCAGGCTCCGTCTGTAAGTTTATAAAGTAAACAAATGTAGATAAACAAACAACCTAGTCACTTCCCATCGGAGTCGCCATTTTGTTACAGGGAAAGGTGTCTATGCAGAACTGCTAATCCCACTAAGGTGTGGTACCTACCTTAGAAACAAACAAAGTAAAACTACTTTCGTTTTCCTTTATGAAAGATAGATGAGAGAAGAATAAAGGAGAGCAACCTCTGTCTTGCGCTTGGTTCCTTGCTCGATTCCTCTCTCTTCTGATTGTCCTTTGCTACTTGCTTCCTTGTATACCCAGCTTTACAGAGTACCTGTAGAATCAAAGCAGCATAACACTATACGAGAACATGGATTTATTATCGTAAACAATCTAGGATCAGATGTAAATTGACCATACAAATGCACAAAACATAGATTACACAAGAGTATGGAAGAAAACTTGAATAGCTTTATTGATAATCAAGAAAGAGCCAAGAGAGTTACAACCAGTTGTTCTGACTCAACATCATCCTCTCAGCAAGTAAGCCCTTCTTCACCTCATGCAAAGCTTAGATCACCCAACACTATGATGTTGCCTCAAGAAACCAATAGCAATTCCTTACAAGATGTAAAATTCCAACCCCCCGGATCTCTAGGATGAGGGATCCATATATAGATATTTGTAAGGGAGATGAGTCAGCTTGTGATTTGATTAGTATCTTCCCTCTGATAGTTCTTTCTTCCACTTGGAGATTGATGATCTCTTACTCATCCTTGGTCAAATTCAGAAAGGCAAGTGTCACATGAGAAGTTTCTGGAAGATTCCATGCTTCTCCACCTTGCGTATTGACACTGCCATTTGTCTCTTCTCGCCCATCGCACCCCATAGAAGGGATTTTTGAAATGCAATGAATCTACTGAGTGTACTTAGGTGAGATGCAACGCACTTTGCCTATCGAGCAGGTGAAATGATCCTGTTTTGACCAATTCTGAGTAGTTTTTCATGGAGAACTTCTGGGAGAAGCTGTAATCAGTTGACCGTGTTCCTTTAGGGGTTGGAACAACACTTTTAGGGACTTAGGAGCCCTTGGTTTATGGACACTTTATGCTTGGGGTTGCAGTGCCCAAAAATGTCTATAACACTAGGAGGCCGGGCTACTGGAAGGAAAAGTTGGCATGCTCTGTGCATTTTCTGAAACGAACAGTCAACAGGAGCTAGACAACCAAATTTGCACAATTTTCCATAGGAACGACCCGGCATGAGGGGTCAATAGGTAGAGATTGCACAATTTTCTGGGGAACTACATGGGAAACTGGTAGCCATATCTGTGCAATTCCCAGAGGGAATTGCCATTTCATTGCTGGTGCCACTGGCAGCCATATTTGTGCAATTCCTAGAGGGAACTGCCAGTTGGCCACTGGGGTCACTAGCACATAGGTTTGTGCAATTCCTAGATGGAACTACAAGTTGGCTGCTAGGGTCACTGGAAGCCAGATTTGTGCAATTCCCAGAGGGAACTGCCAGTTGGTTGTTTGGTTCACTAGCATCCAGACTTGCTTAATTCCCAGAGGGAACTACCAGTTGGCTGCTCGGTCACTGGCAGAAGAAACTACGCAATTCCTAGAGGGAACAGGCAATGTGCTGCTGGGAGATGCTAGCTAAGAAAACTACATTAAGGCTAGGAGGTTGGCCTGTTCATCATCTCTGCACAGTTTCTAAGCTAAGCTGACTGATGGGAAGCGGGAGGCCTTCTCATGAGCACTACGCAGTTTCTGATATGAATAGCCAGTCAACTGTCTGGGTGGCCAGCATGAGTACTGATTAAAATGCTTGCAACCAGCACAACTTGAAAGAACTAGCTTGGTGCTTCTGCACTATTCTAGTTGATAGCCAATCGATTTGAAATCAAGGTGATGTTCCGGCTATCAGTGAAGCATCTGGTCATTAGGACTTCAACAAAAAATGACTAAGTGTGTGAACAGTCAAAAGATGCATAGGTGACCATATGGACACACACTCGCACGACTTGATGATGGAATGACTAAACCATCCGGATATACATGCTAAACATGACTGATTGACGGTGCAAGCATCAAGAGAGACAACTATGATTGATCATTCACGATCGAGACGACGTTTACGCGACAGTGAATGTGACTCCGTGTGTGAGTGCGACAGATACTTTTATGGTGAACACATCAAACACATACGAAGAAAAGATTTTGAGCATAACCAAAAAATGGTAGCAAGCATGACTTAGACATCAACATGCAGAGACTTGAGTGCAATAAACAAGCAAGGTGAATGTAGTGACTCATACGAGCTCACGGAGTGAACCGGAGCATGTGCAGTCATCCAGTGAAACTCTCGAAGGGAGGCTCCGAAATTGGTGCAGGCCAAAATTTTGAAGCGTGGTTGTAGCCGCTACAATAGGAGTACAAATAAATATAAAAGATTAAAAATATATATAAAATAATTACAATATTATATATTCATTTAGGAACTAGCTGTTAAGAATAAATAATTATTATATTAACTTTAAATATTTATTAGTTGTTATAAAATACTTTATTTAATATTGAAATACTATAACAAAGTCTATAAATTTATTTGTGAGAATTCTATTAAAAAAAGATACTAATAATAATAAATAAATAAATAAATAAATAAAGTTACTATTAGATTTATTAAGTGACCTAATATTGCGTAATATATATATATATATATATATATATATATATATAGGGAGGGAGAGACTCAAATTTCATAAAAATAAAAATGAAGGTTAAAAGGGGGATAAATTATATAAAACTATAGTTAAAGGATTCATTGAATTATTAATAAGACCATACATATTTTAGTTGAGTTAAAAAAGTAAAAAAGTTAATAAGGATAATCTAAAAAATTAAAAAGAAGAAAGGAAAAGAAAGGGAGGAAGAGGAAGAGAAGAGACCTGGAATCCAACTTTTACTCAATTTCCAACTATCATCCCCATTAAGATTACTTGCATGCCTTTTAATCTCAATCACTTCCCTAAGTTTCCTGTGTTGGAAGTGATCTACCCTTATGTCATATCGTTCTATGTATATTTCAATCCTTTGTTTATGCTTTAAATATATCATTCTATGTATATTTCAATCCTTTGTTTATGTTTTAAATACATTTCATATTCCTTGGTTTCTGTTAGTGAGATCTCAAGTTTAGTTATTACTTACAGTGAGCGTGATCCCATGTTCTGCCCATTCTGCTAAGACTACTGCAAGCAACACAAAGTTTAGGAACCTAACTATGGTTTCTATAGTTATGCAGAATGCGATGGTACAGACCCCCGTACTTTGCATTATAAAATACCTTTGCACAATCTCTACTACGATGACCTTCAAATGAAATTTGGTTGGTTTACCTATGATGCAATGCTACGCACATATCTAAACACGTCAATTATATTTAACGTGAGCGATGGGCACTATAACTTGCATAGATTGTAGCAAAATTTGTTGCCCTTTCCGTACAATGGGTTAACAATGTGTTGTGCAGAGATTTTTGTTGTGCTAAGGTGCGGAGTAACTCTCCATAACGGATATCTCCGCATAATGGTTTAACAATCTCAATATTTTGTGAGTGCTCAATCTTAGTCTTGCCGTAAGCTCCACAAAATCGAAACTAGCGACATAAATCCTGTGGGGCCTTCAATGAGGAAGAACCATGTTGCCCGTGAGCCCTTGAATGCTACTAGGAATTAATACAAAGGGTGTGTATCGTTGGCTTTCCCAACTTTTAATTTTGACAGTTTGACCATAGCCACCCAAATTGAAATTTTACACATGAATTACATGACACATTAAGTTTCACATGGTTTATTGTGCATGTCACTTCACATGGAACAAAGTCAATGATGCTATTGGGAACATAGTAAAAGTTACTGTACTAAAAATTATTTGCTCTTTAGAATATTAATCTATTTTAAGGATTAATTGTGAACAAATCCACCCATATTCGATAAATTTACAGTATTTTTCGATGTTTTGTTTGTGCCAATCACATCATTGAAATGGGCATAGCAATTTTTGGCTTTTTAGTTAGAAATCAAAGCCAATTATATTAGATAAACTTTACATTCATCTTTCATGTTAAATTCCTGAAAAACACATTATTAAATGCAAATTGTGAAGAGTGGCTAAAAATCAAAGCCAATTATATTAGATAAACTTTACATTCATCTTTCATGTTAAATTCCTGAAAAACACATTATTAAATACAAATTGTGAAGAGTGCCAGTAAACAGGCAAGGCCAATTCGTTAACCCTCCTACGTATAATTGAAAATTCATTTTTGAAAGAGAATTCACTCTCATCAAATGTTAAAATAGAATTCAACAAGTGTAGTTTATTTGGACATTAATCAATGATGTAGAATGCATCAATAAACTCGAAACAACGGTTCCTGTAGCGCTTGAAATGAAGTCATTAGATTGTTAGAATTTTTGCTAATTTGTAGGACTCTATTAAAAAATTGTTAAGGAAACATTGTTCATTGCATAAAGAATAAATATCACACTGAATGCACTCCTAGAAACACTCGTATTCGTTAACCCTCCCACACACAATTGAAATTTCATTCTTGAACAACATAAATGAATGAAAGAGCACCCACGGTAAATTTCCTCTCATCACATGTTCAAATAGATTCACACCGACGGTTCTTACATAATGGACATTAACCATATCATTTTTTAATCATTGGGAATTTAGTAGTACCATAATATTGTCAATGTGAGAGTGAAATGACCACTCACCAAATTAGTTTTTTATTATTTTTAAATTAGATGTCAGGCACTCACAAATACCAAAAATATTACACTTTCCATAAGAGGAATTATATCTCATCAGAGTTCCTTAAGCCAATAAAAAATTAGAAATAATATTTCTAGGAAATTAAAAAATTATTTTTGAATTTATGGAAAATAGAAATATTCAACATTTTCCCAAATATTTGGTTAAGATTGCAAAAAAACAACCTAATAACGCAGATTCAACACAGTTTGACTACAATATACATGCTATAGTCCTTGATGAGGCACGGATTAATAAGATATTTCAATGTAAATAAAAAATTTCAATGTCCACCTCAAGTAGATTATTAGCATATATTGAATATCACACCTTTGAAATGTTTTAAGAATAAGATATGTGTGTGTGTGTGTGATGATGATGATTAATTCTGATGAGATTAAAAATGGTCTACCAGACTTGAAGGAGGTAAGATAATACTTGGAACTCTTTAGAATTTTATTTCTATCACCTAAAAACATTAAGAGAATTGTTCCAAGACTATCATAGTTTTGTTGAGATATATCGTCAAGAATATTGGTAGCGCAGAAAATATTTTGAAATTTAGATCTAATCTAATTGTACAATGGAAAATACAAGATACTTTTTTTTCATCGTAAACTCTCTTAGTCTCACAAATGTTGCAAGCTTTCATTCAAAGGGGTTTTGAGAATTTACCAACTACTAGTTTCACTACGAAGCTCATAATAGATTGTTCTTATTTTAGTAATACTTATTTTTTTCCTCAAACTAGTGAATAAGTAGAAATACTTTTATTTTTTTTTAGATTTGGGTTGATAACCTCCTTATAATATATTATTTTCCTTTTTCCATCAAACACATCACACTAAATTTGTTCCTTAAAATTTAGGGTTATAATACCTTAATATTATCCTTATTCTGCAAATTGATTTATTTCTTTATCCCACAATGATCGATTTATTATCTAGCATCCTTATGTCATTCCTCATCAATATGCCTTGATATATATATATATATATATATATATATATATATATATATATATATATATATATATATATATATATATATATATATATATATATATAGAAAACAAAAATCATGCACTCAGAAGGATCAACTGTAGAAATTTCTACACATCCAGCTCAGATAAACCTTGCTCTGATACCGTGTAGAAATTCTCACTATAGATCACTTGATAATGCAATGTAACTAAAGCAAAATACTTCATCTGCTTCTACTATCAAACTTGCGGAAGCTTAATGGATTTTGAGCAAGATCAAACAAAACACATATAACAAAGAAGAAGAATAAATCAAACATGAAACACAGAAGAATACTCCGGGGAAAGCCTCAGCTAAAAAACCCGCTATCTGTATTATCATACAAGTGGAAATATCTCAGGATTACACAAAGCTTTAGCTCTCACAGCTATCCAGCTCTTAGTACAATCCCTCTCACTGCTCATAGACAGACTAGACAACTCATATGCCTTTCCCTCTATCCTCTAAGCCTCATATTTCCTTGTTTTGTTTTCCCTGGCTGTTCCTGTTGTAACCTTGTGTGACACTGATCTCACACACTACTCCAACACACTATAAAACTGCGCTATCCTTAAGGAATGAATTCCTTCTTCATGCAAGAGATTTTCTTGTAGGAAAATTCTTACAACTGATATTACACTGTCCTTGCCTTTAAACTCAACTGGGTCTCTGTCTAAACTAACATGCATGAGTTATTTATGAGAGAATATTCAGTTATCTAGAGTACACTAGTTTCATGCATGCATGCATTAACTGATTGAACTCACAATCAGTGCCACAAACTGTTTGGAACTAATCTAACTAGACTTAACTCAGTTAACTAAGCTAACTAATTACAACTCAAATACAGCTCATCCTTATCTCCTTAATTAAGGGAGAGCTTCCTCAATCATAGGGATAACTGTTGCATGACTTCACAAAGACTTCATGTTTGAATTTCTCCATCTAATTAACTCAAGATAAATTAATTGATTATTTTTAAAACATCTCGTGAGACTAAATTCGAATTTTAATTCTCAATTTTAATTCAAGGATAAATCAAAATTGGAATATATCCTGAAATGCTATCTATAGCAATGATAATTTTAGCATTTCTATTTTTAGAATTTCTTGTTGCTGTTTTCAACACTCCCTCTTCACAAGAAAGGCGTTCAACTCAAACCCGATATTGAACCCTCACACATGGAGGTATGGCTACATGTGATCCCTCTATTGACTTCTTCAATTGTAACTCCTCCACATTTGTCTAAGACTTCTTTTGGCGCTACATGTTGAGAGGTAATTTACTCCCCCTCTCAACCACCTAGTCTCTAACATTGGCCTTGCTCCTCAAGGCTTTGAATACATCTTGAAACTCAAAAGCATACAAGTTCTGTACCCATGAACCGATCTGTTTCACCTGTCCCGTGGTGATGTGTCTAAGGAAAACATTTTCCTTAACTAGGACAACATCGTAGCCTTTTTCCTCCAACATCAAGATCAAAACCAAGTTATTATTCAGTCCAAGCACGTACTTCACATATGTCAAGGTAATGAGAGCTCCATGCTCCTTCTGAAAAGCAACCGTGCCCACTCCTCAAACACTATACCTTTCATCATTACCCATCTCTATGCCCATCTGGAGCTATTTCTCCTCCAAGGTGCTGAACAAACTCTTATCGCCAATCATGTGGAATGAGACTCCATTGTTAAGAAACCAACCACAACCCATCATTGAAGACACCATGCATGCGATGAGGGTGAAGCCCATCTCGAACTGAGAGGGCAATGCCTCACCTTCAGATCCTTCCGAGGATCCCATCTTGTGACAACTAAAGCATCTCACTTTATATTTTTCACCCTTCTTGCCTCCATGAGAAGAACTCAATTTGGGATGAGAATCCTTCTCCTTCCCTTTACCTGCCTTACTCGCTAAGGCCAGATTTTCTTCATCCTGCTGTTGGAAATAATACTGAGAGTGGGGGTGAATCAGTATTATCTAATCAATAAAACTTTTTCATTTCCATACTTAGATACATATACGCTACTTAAATTAAGGGAACCCGCGTGTATACGCAACTGTGTCTAATGCAACTAGCGTATATCAAGAATACTTATGATTCAGTTAATCCATTAAATGTTGATCTTTAGTTAGTGCATCAAAACTTCATTAACCATATGTAAAGTAAGCAGGTGCAGTAAAACATAATAGATCATCACACACAAGAATCAAACATGAACACCATGATATAAGGTGGAAACCCAATCTGGATGAAAACCACTTGCTGCAAGTCGCCTCTATCTTCTTTTAATAAGAAACTTCATTTTACAATAGTTTTGTACTGGTGCAGTCTTATACCAGTATGCAGGCTTCTACCTGCAGAGGGCTACAACCCTCTCTCTTTTTCCAGACTCTCCTGGATGGGAGCTACAACCCCCTTAGCTCTTGTACTAGCTGATCCATTTACTAGTACGTAGGTGCCTGCCTACTGAATGCTCCAATCTTCACTCGTTCTGTAGCTGCTACTGGAAAGGAGCTACCACCCCCTTTGCTCTTGTACTAGCTGATGTACTAGTACGTAGGTGCCGACCTACAATCTCCTTTCATCCTCCACGGACCACATTTCATACATTTTCAGACTGGATACTCCTGAAGCACAACACTATAATCTGAAGGCCATGTTTCATCCAATTTTCATACTAGACCCATGAATATCATTGAAGCACAAAAAAATCAATACTAGCATCATCAATTTCTGAATCACTGAAACATTGAAACCCTATCAACAACACAGTCGCCAGAACACAAAGTAGACAACAGAACTCTGCAATAACAATCAGATCCAACTTCAACTTCAAATATCATACTTCATAATGTATACGCTACTACGATGAACCAAACCCACGTACATACGCGCTTTCACCAAAGCCAACCCGCGTATTGATCTATAAATATTCAATCATGACTTGTAGCTATTTCAAACTTAAGTTATACCCATGTCAAAACATTACAAGCATCAGTATACAGATCTAGACTAAGCACAATCAACCATATAGAGATCGTTCATTTCAAACCATTTGATCCCGATCTATCCTTATATATTGTTCTCCATCAATCGGTGAGATCCCTCCTTAGCTTAGATCAAGCAATGCATCATAACCCATATCCTGCATACTGGATCTCATACTACATCAGATATTCAAGACTTTTCTCAATACCTTTGCCTAATGATCTTCTTCTCCTTTTATATTCTTAGGTCTTACTCAATACCATGGTCCAAAACCATTGAGAACCAATACTAGGGACCCAATACCTGGGTTCAACACTTCGGACACAATACTAAGGACCAAAACCATAGGTCTAAATAACATGGACCCAAAATAAGCTTTCCCACATGTACGCGTCTTTCTGTGCATGAAAGTGCATGCATACGCATACACGACTTTTGATCAGCAATCCCGCGTGTATACGCGTCTTTGTATTAGTGGAGCTACGTGTATAACCTGTGTGTATACCCTACTTGGTATATAGAGAAACTCCGTATATATGTGACTTGGTACATAGTGAACCTGCTTATATACCCTACTTGGTATATAGTGATCCTGCGTGTGTACTCTGAATCTGCATATATACTCTTCTTTCATCATTCTTTGTAGTCTGATCATCAAATCTTTGCTACTGAACTACTGCACTATGATCTATCATCTGTGTGATTTTCCATCAAGGACAACACTTGTCTCATAATGCCAACAATCTCCCCCTTTGGACCTGATGGCAAAGCTACCTTGTCATACTGAGAACTGACATCTGATTCCTTTGAGTTGTCCTACATTCCATGCATTCAGTCACATCTGATATCTCTTGTGTAGATTTATCTATATGTATATAAGTGAGTTGTTCTTCTATGAGTGGGTTGCCATCAAGTACAACACATGCATCATAATGCCAATAATCTCCCCCTTTGGACTTGATGGCAACAACACCAAATCACTCTCCCCCTTTGACATCAAGGGTAAAGGGCAGACCAAGATATTCTCTTTCCTTGATAAACATTCCACTGTCCATACTCCCCCTGAGTACCCTCTGAAATCTCTGAATGAGCTCCCCCTTTGTATATGTCAAGGTGTACCAATATGTCCATGCTCCCTCTGAGTACGTGCTAAAAGCTCTGCTCTTGCTAACGTGTGTTGTTCATGCTCCCCCTGACTGTAAGCAAGGTCTGCAAAATATGTTCTACAAGAACATGACTCTATACATCATAAGTGACCTTCCTAGCACTAAAGGCTCATACATACATCCATCTCCCAACCAAGTGGGGATATACCAGAATTGACTCATCTACCCAACCAAGTGGGGATACACCAGAAGTTTACATATGACAAATAAGTACATTACATTATTCATCCCAGGCATAGTGGGGAAATCAACATAGGTTGTTACATGACCTTGATAAGCAAAGATATACATGACATAGAGGTGAAATATTTAAAACACTTCTATGAAAGTCATCAACAACATCTGTCAATCATCATTCAAACCAGCAACCATGTTCTCCTTCTGCACCTGTTCCACCTAAAATCAAACCAACATATACGTGACTGCATCTATAGAAACAGGCGTATATACGCGGATGTTCTTCATAAAACTCGCGTACAACCACTTCCAGATCAGCAACCTGTAAATGTCCTGTAACAAGGTATGTCTGCATATAGATATCAACCCATCCTTTTGAACATCATCATAAAATCATTCACATTATATCGCATGTGAAAAACACCATAGTCATCTCATCATCATCAAGATCTACATGATCTTATATACCATCCATGTAACATTACACTGGAATATCCCTTATCTAATAATCATCAATCAATATATGTGAGTATCAACCTATCATCATATAGGTAAGAACTCATCATCATCATATCTCCAACAATCTAACTCCATGTATCCAGCACTATGTATCTAGAGCTCAAGACTTCTTCATATCATCAACAACCACAATCTTTATCCATGTGAGCACCAAGAACTATAGGAATCCTACAGCATAGCTGTATTATATGATTTTTATACATATGACAACAGTAGCATATGAGTGACTCATCATCAAGTAAAGAAGATCTGTATTCAAGCTTTGTACTTCTCCTTATCCTTATGAAGATCACCATGTAAACACCATATATGCATCATCAGAGAATCAACCACAAATCTGATATGAACATCAACTATGTAACCCTAAGAAGTATGAGATTTTGTCATGGATAACTCATAATCATAGCAAGATATATCATTTAGCCATATAAGCATCATCACCAAGGACATAATCCCAACAATGCATTATTCAAAACATAAACTCCCCCTGAACCTGTGCCATCTATTTACTGCCAGATCTGATCATACATATATCAACAAGAAGTATCACGACATCATCATCATCAAGTTAGGATCAAAAACACTTCTAAACATATTATGAGTATCAAGAAATTTCCACACATCATTAGCAGATTGTAACCATTATCAAACAGAGCAAATAATGGACTGAATCATATCAGACCCCTTTTCTGAGCCTGTCCCTTCTGCTTTTCCTCAGACTGACATATACGCGACTGTGCAGTGTCTAACTCACATACATACGCGACTTCCCTTGATGCAACTTACGTATGATATTTAGGACACTGAAGCTTCACACTTCCAGCTTCCCCTGAGTCTGTTATGTCTATATATGATGCTGTGCCATATCTTCTTGACTGTACTTCCTTCTTCTTCCATATCTTCAAGTGTGATGATGTTTTCTCCCTTTGGTGTGGTGCACGTACCTTGTTCTTGCATTCCTTTGCTATATGTCCAAGCTTGTTACATGCATAACATCTCATATGTTTCATATTCCTCTTGTAGCAATCAGCAGCTTTGTGACGAAACGTATTGCAAGAAAAAAATATCCATTAAAGTACCTAGAATGTGATGATCTTTCTGCATGACGGTTTTGAACCACTCTTCTTTTGCATCTGGCTGCAACATGTCCAAGATTATGACATACATAACATTCAACCTTATTCATTGGAGGAGTAAAGGATTTTCCTTGAAGAATTTCTTTCCTTGGCTGTTGATGGGGTTGACCTCTCATTTCCTTGTTGATCATTTCAGATTTTGCATTAGATTCCCTTTAACAGATTCATGAAAACCAAGACCAGCTTTGATAGTAGGAGACCTTTGACTACTAAGAATATCATCCAAGTTATTAGTACTATCCTGAAATCGTAAGAGCTTATCCTTTTCTTCAAATTTATCTTTTAGAATATTTACCTCAACCTGAAGTTTCTCTTCCCTTTCACGATGCTGCTTCTTCATGTTTTCTTCAACTTTTCTTTCTTCTTCCAACTAATGTCTTAGTTCAAGAACTTCGTTTTCTTGGTTTTCAAGAGCTTGAAGAGATTCTTTATTCTGCTTCTTTGATTCTTCAAGATCTTCCTTTAGCAAGAGGATCGTAGCTTCAAGCCGCTCACAGTGACAGGATCTATCTCTGAGTTTCTTGATTGTTGTGATTCTTTCATTTACTTCATTTCTTAATGATGTCACTTCATCCTGCAACTTTTGATTTTTTTTTTGAATAGCTTCCTTACATTGTTATCGTCCTCTAGCTGAGCTTTTAGTCTGGTAGCTACTTATTTGAAGGCACATTCCCCTTTGTTCAATAGATCTTGTTGATATCTATTTTTTTCTGTTAGCCTTTTAAATTCTGCATCTATTTGATATCTTTCTTGCTCACCCATAAGAGAAAATTCAGCTATTTTTCTATCTCTTTCATCGTCTTCAAATGGATAAATAGATGAATCACCAGAGGATAACAAATTCATACCTGATAGATCTTGTTCATCTTCATTCTAAAGTGATTCTGAATCTGAAGTGCTTCTTCCACATAATCCCCAATCGATGCCCCCATTTTCATAGTTCTTTTGAGATGTCTTCTTCTTCTTAGGTTCTTTCTGCTTAAGCTTCTCTCCCATTGATCTACAGATCTCCTTCAAGCGATCAAGCTTCTACCAAAGGACCTGCTCTGATACCAATTGTTGGAGATAATACTGAGAGGGGGCGTGAATTAGTATTATCAAATCAATAAAACTTTTTCATTTCCATACTTAGATACATATAAGCTACTTCAATTAAGGGAACCCGCGTGTATACGCAATTATGTCTAATGCAACTAGCATATATCCAGAATACTTATGATTCAGTTAATCCATTAAATGTTGATCTTTAGTTAGTGCATCAGAACTTCATTAACCACATGTACAGTAAGTAGGTGCAGTAAAACAGAACAAATCATCACACACAAGAAGCACACATGAACACCATGATATAAGGTGGAAACCCAATGTGGGTGAAAACCACCTACTGCAAGTCATCTCTATCTTCTTTTAATAAGAAACTTCGTTTTACAATAGTTCTGTACTAGTGCAGTCTTATACTAGTACACAGGCTTCTACCTGGAGAGGGCTACAACCCTCTCTTGTTTTCCAGACTCTCGTGGATGGGAGCTACAACCCCCTTAGCTCTTGTACTAGTTGATCCATTTACTAGTATGTAGGTTCCTGCCCACTGAATGCTCCAATCTTCACTCGTTCTCTAGCTGCTACTGGAAAGGAGCTACCACCCCCTTTGCTCTTGTACTAGCTGATGTATTAGTACGTAGCCACCGACCTACAATCTCCTTTCATCCTCCAGGGACCACATTTCATACATTTTCAGACTGGATACTCCTGAAGCACAACACTATAATCTGAAGGCCACGTTTCAACCAATTTTCATACTAGACCCATCAATATCATTGAAGCACAAAACAGTCAATACTAGCATCATCAATTTCTAAATCACTGAAACACTGAAACCCTGTCAACAACACAGTCGCCAGAACACAGAGTAGACAACCAAACTCTACAATAACAATCAGACCCAACTGCAACTTCAAATATCATACTTCATTATGTATACGCTACTACGATGAACCAAACCCACGTACATACGTGCGTTTACCAAAGCCCACCCGCGTACAGATCTATAAATATTCAATCATTACTTGTAGCTATTTCAAACTTAAGTTATACCCAGGTCAGAACATTACAAGCATCAGTATACAGATATAGAATAAGCACAATCAACCATATAGAGATAGTTCATTTCAAACCATTTGATCCCGATCGATCCTTAGATCTTGTTGTCCGTCAACTCGTGAGATCCCCCCTTAGCTCAGATCAAGCAATGCATCATAACCCATATCCTGCATACTGGATCTCATACTACATCAGATATTCAAGACTTTTCTCAATACCTTTGCCTAACAATCTTCTTCTCCTTTTATATTCTTAGGCCTTACTCAACACCATGGTCCAAAACCATTGAGAACCAATACTAGGGACCCAATACTTGGGTTCAACACTTCAGACGCAATACTAAGGACCAAAACCATACGTCTAAATACCACGGACAAAAAATAATCTTTCCCACATGTACGTGCTTTTCTGTGCATGAAAGTGCGTGCATACACATACGCGACTTTTGATTGGCAATCCCGCATGTATACGCGTCTTTGTATTAACGAAGTTGCGTGTATAACCTGTGTGTATACCCTACTTGGTATATAGAGAACCTGCGTATATACGTGACTTGGTACATAGTGAACCTGCGTATAACCTGCTTGTATACCCTACTTGGTATATAGTGAACTTGCGTATGTACTTTGGACCTGCATATATACTCTTCTTTCATCATTCTTTGTAGTCTGATCATCAAATATTTGCTACTGAACTGCTGCAATATGAACTTTCATCTGTGTGATCTTCTATCAAGGACAACACTTGTCTCATAATGCCAACAATCTCCCCCTTTGGACTTGATGGCAAAGCTAACTTGTCATACTGAGAACTGACATCTGATTCCTTTGAGCTGTCCTGCATCCCATGCATTCAGTCACATCTGATATCTCTTTTGTAGATTCATTTATATGTATATAAGTGTGTTGTTCTTCTACGAGTGGGTTGCCATCAAGTACAACACATGCATCATAATTCCAACACCTCCTTGAATGAAGAACCATCTCGTGTGTTCCTCCTGATCTCCTCCTGCATGAGATCCGACCATAGACATTCCCAATCCGACAGTTTCAATCTTCCATTCACTAAGTCTTGGTAGCTATGCCATCTCTTAGGAAGACCAAGGAGAGCAAGACTCACCATATCATCATCAACTATCATTATTGCTACACTTCCAAGCTCATTTTTGCAGGTGGTGGGCTTGTTCAGATATGTAGAAATAGTGTCGCCATTTTCACACATGATTTTCTGAAGCTTGTCCTTCATCGCTAGCTTCCTCTGGTCACTACTATTCTGATATAGGTCCTTCAACGACTTCCACATTGAAAAGGGATTCTCCTTCCCATGGAGACTCGAGACAATATGGTCTTGAACTCCCTCCAGAAGAATACTCCTCACTCTCGCCACACATTTCTACCATTCCGCCAATTCTTGGGCATTAGATGTTGCTGGATTGGGGACATATTGATGAATGAAGTCCTTCAAACCATTGTCTTATAATAATGCTTCCATGCGATCCTTCCATGCTATGTAATTTGAGCTGCCATCCAGGGCATACGCGAGTCTCAAGCCATTGAACTCCATTAATGAACTTTGAGATGTGATAAGAAATCTATTTTGTACCTGCAATCAAGAACTTCAAACTTCAAACTTGTTCCCTTCTTAATATGATTTTGACAGCTTTTATCAGCTTTTCTCTGATACCATGTAGAAATTTCTACACATCCAGCTTAGATAAACCTCACTCTGATACTATGTAGAAATTCTCATTGTAGATCACCTGATAATGCAATGTAACTAAAGAAAAATACTTGATCTACTTCTACTATTGAACTTGCGGAAGCTTAACCAATTTTGAGCAAGATCAAATAGAACACATGTAATAGAGAAGAAGAATCAATTACACATGAAACACAGAAGAATACTCTGGGGAAAGCCTAAGCTAAAAACCCCGCTATCTGTATTATCATACAAGTGGAAATATCTCAGGATTACATAAACCTTTAGCTCTCACCGTTATCCAGCTCTCAGTACAATCCCTCTCACTACTCATAGACAGGCTAGCCAACTCATATTCCTTTCTTCTGTCCTCCGAACCTACTATTTCCTTGCATTTTTTTCCCTATGTGCTCCTGCTATAACCTTGTGTGACACTGATCTCACGCACTGCTCCAACACAATGTAAAACTGCGCAATCCTCAAGGAATGAATTCCTTCTACATGCAAGAGATTTTCTTATAGGAAAATTCTTGGAATTGATAGTACAATGTCCTTGCCTTTAATATCAACTGGGTCTCTATCTGAACTAATGTGCATGAGTTATTTATCAGAGAATATTCAGTTATTTGGAGTACACTAGTTTCATGCATGCATGCATTAACTGACTAAACTCACAATCAATTCCACAAACTGTTTGGAACTAATCTAATTGGACTTAAGTTAGTTAACTGAGCTAACTAATTACAACTCAAATACAAATCATCCTTTTCTCCTTAATTAAGGGATAACTTCCTCAATCAAAGGGATAACTGTTGCATGACTTAAGAAAGATTTCAATTTTGAATTTCTCCAACTAAGTAACTCAGGATGAATTAATTAATTATTTTTCAAACAGCTTGTGAGACTAAATTTGAATGTTTACTCTCAATTTTAATTTAAGGACAAATTAAAATTGTAATATATCCTGAAATTCTATCTATAGCAATGCTAATTTTAGCATTTGTTGTTGCTATTTTCAACATTAACTCCCTACATGTAAAAACTTTCTTAAAATTAAAAATATTGATAAAAGGTTTGCATCTTTTGGAGATTCAAACCCTTTATCAGCATGAAACATATTTATTTATTTTTAAATTGAAAAAACTTGTGAAAAGGTTTTGTTACGAGCTTGAATTTTTCAAGAATGTGCATGTGTTTATAAAATAATTTAGATGTTCCTGAAAGCATGCCCATGTTACTAAAGCATGTATGTGTTCTCAAAAGAAGCTACACATCCCTAATTACATGTATACACTTTTAATAATGCATGTGCAATTTTAGGAGTACATACATACACATACAAAAATACACATACACTTTCAGGAATGAACATGCACTATGATGACTAAAGTATTTTATCCAATTTGTAACTTTCAGTCTCGGCATAATACTGTCATTAGAATATTTGAATATCTATTAGGGTACTTAGCATGGTAAGGAAAGGATAAATATAACTTAGGTCATATAGGTTGCTTCTATGTATGAACATCTTTAGACAAACAACTTGAACTACCACACAATACCTTTCAAAGTTATCCTTATTTTAACTATGGATATGTGTGTTATTAAAGAGATTATGATACGAGTGACATGATTCCTTATTCCTTAGACATATTTAAAAGATAAAACCTAATCATAATACACCAAATGAGGCTTCTAAGGATCAAGTTTGAAGTATGACACCTTGATCCACTAAAGATGACCGTTTAGGCTTATCCTAATAATTGAACAATGTATATTGATAATATTCTAATGTTCTTATAGCTAAGTATTGTCTTCACTATCTTAGATATGGTTGGGGAGAGGGGAGGTTGCTACATTGTAGGTTATAAATGAATATTATAGGAATTAAGATGCCAGAAAATTACATCACTTCCAATAACGATATTTGGCATATAAGCATATTTATGTGCACCACTACAATTTTTTTAGCATAATTTAGCGGTCAAACATTCCCGAAAATGGTGGTAGCAATAATCCTATGCATCAGGCATGTAAGGAATATTTCATGCATATAGGGGAAATAAATATAACATGAACCCATAAACAACCTCCAAAGTTCATCCTGCACCTCTTACTGAGCCATATGTACATCATTAGGGTTTCTAGACAAGTAGGTTTTGATCTGAAGAATTGATCCAAGGTGAAGTGAAGGAGCATTCTTAGTAGGCCTAGAAATTAGCTTTTAGGATCAAGATGCATCACTGAATTAAAAAACATCCAGAAATGGTTTTTGGGTGATATTTATCCTCAATCTGTAATATGGGAACTCGTGGAATGTTTTGACGACCAATTATAGGCCACAAGGAAACAAACACGACCAAGGGATGAAATTAAAACCATGGGACCTAAAGTAAGCTTCCAAGTATTTACCTCTAACAATAATATGTCAAACCACCACAAGCAATGTATTTAAAATTCCATCTCCCTCCTAGCTGGAATATGGTGATCATTAGGAGGTTTTCAACTATGAATATGAGTCTCAATGCCTTTGCCATTGTTGGGTGAGGAAAATCAAGCCCTAAAGGTAGTTTCTAGGGTTGAAGCAACATGGATGAGGAATCAAACCACCACATCAGACCTTTTATGATATATTTGATTTTTAAGAGGGAATATGGGCTTTATTAGAATATTTTTAGCACTATATTTGCGTCATAGTTGCTAGAACATGGGTGGGGGAGGGAATCTTAGCTCTGAAAATCTTTTATGTGTTTGGGGAAAACAATGTCACCTTAAGATGGACCTTAAGGCCTTAGACATGGTTAATGAAGAATGTATGAACTTTAGTCCATAATGGAAACTTTTAGCCATCAAAGGCCATGAGGGATGCCTCAAATAATGAGACATGGCCTTGTGAAGGTATCCTTGGCCTATGAATGTGGATGTTAGTTCTGTTGGGTGGTTTTTCGAATTAGGTATTGTCAACTCTGCTACATTTTGTGACTTTTGATGGATGGAGAGCAGGAGTGGCAGTCTGATTTCATGTTTTTTAAGGCTCGCAGGGATTGGTTCTTGTTCTATTTCATGCCCCTTATGACTCCTGCTAACCTCCTTTTCTTCCTTCCCATAAATTCTGCTCATTTCCCCTTTAAAATTTGTTTTCCTCTATGTTTCTTCCAAAACCCCTTTAGAGCCTTTGTTTACCTCGTTACCCTTTATTAAAAGCATGAAAACTTTTAAAACCCCATTTACCACTATTCCCTTTAGTCCCCAGGCATTTTTGTGTTTAACGTTATTAAGCCCGATAACCCTCCATAAACCATATTAACCTATTTTTGTTTAACCCCCGCACTATAGCCCGAGCCCTTTATAATGCACGAGTATAATAGAATACATAACCTATTGGCGGGCCCCTTACCGGTCACATCATCTGTCACATCATCTGAAACGCGCGTTAAATCTTGTCCGCCCGATCCTCTGTCTGATTCGTCCAACACCATTCGTAAGCCCTCACCCCGTTAACTGCTCGTCTGTTAGGTAGCGAGAGAGTGGTTTTCCCCACCAACCTACCTGCCACACGTCTCCATTCTATTACATCGCTACCCGCGGTATGATTACCACCGCAGCACCATAAGCGGTGCGATAAAACCACTTTTTGCCTTTCTGTATGACTCCCAGCAGTTAATCAACATGCAGCTTCTGCCCCTGATCACTGCTGGATCTACCCGATGGTGATCCAACAGCCCTCGTTAACCCCAATCGCCCATCTCCTGATAGACTCCATAAACTAGTCTGTGCCGTTGATTTTTGTCATCCGACGGTTTATGTTTGCTCTTCCCCGCGTATTCCCATCACCTCCCTCCATGAAATCTCAGCCGTCCATCCATTTCATCCAATGGTCAATATTGTTTCTTAACCCTTGATTCTTTTTTCATGCAATTTCCCTGTTCTTGGACTGTCTCGCACTTCCAACGGATGAAGGTAATTGTTCACCAACATTCTGCACTGAATTCTTTTCCTGCTGCATTCAAGAGACAGTACAGTCGAAGGACAAGCGGACAACCTGGAGCAGTGAAGAGCATTTATCAGGCATGGAGTTTGATCCATTATTCATTCTAGCTACCAAAGAAGGACTTCAGAATATCAGAAAGGGACGATTTGTCCATTAAGGCTCTGAGAATTGTAGCAGAGGCTTGTTTCATATTGTAAATGTGGTTGGTGATCATTGATTGACATCTCCCTGCTTAGTAGCGGAGATATTTTTTAAACCAATCTCTATATATACCTAGAAACACAATGTAAGAGGTTGATGAGTGTTAGATGAGTGTTATTCTGCTGTGAGCTTCAACTTCTGGACACTGTAACTACTATGTAACCTGCATCTTATAGTCTTCATTTCCAACCAATCCAAGCTTCGTTTGCTATTAATTTCTCACTTTGCACTTCTTCTTCTATGTTCCAGGCTATGCCTGTCTTGCATTTTTCATTTGTTGTAGACTTTTAGCATTAGAGGGGCTATCATCCCACCTCTGTGTTAGGATCTAGTTAGTATTATTGAATGTGTATGCACGTTTCTATTGTTTTAATACCAGAGAGCTGTCATCTTGTCTATCTATTAGAAAATAGATTTACAGACCTTTTAACTGGTTGCAGCCAGCCATCACAGGGTCCTGTGCATCTGCTGGTGTGGTCAATCTTCTCCATTATCACCTTATTATCAATCTATGAGTATTTGGTGGTTAAAAGCATTGTAGTCTGGGGGTTTTCACCCATGTCTTGGGTCAATCATAGTAGAAGTGGTTATCTGGCTTGAATATGCATCATTTCTTTCATTCATCCACCATTTATCCAAGATTTTGTTGAGTTTGTAATGTTCCTGAGCATCACTGATATACAACCTATGTGAGTTCCTTGGGGTGATAACATTAATTGGCACCATTTCCAAGGAGAGGAGAATCGAAGCTCAGCTTCCCTGGGAGAATGACACAACTTCAAGCTTCAATGACAGACAAGGTTTGAACACAGTTTCTGGTTGTAATCATCTGTTTGGCGAATCCTTTGGTGGAAGACCATCTTTTGGCAACTCCACATTGTAGTTCTGGTGCAGTTGGTGAGGCATGTTCAGAGATATCTTCAGAAATCATCAGCTGAACCAGTTCTTGATCCTGAGAAGATCATTCAGAAGAATAAAATATCGCAGTAAGGAGCATCAGGGTTAGCTAAGCCTTAAAAGTTCCATTTATCTCTGTCAGTGAATGTCACCTTCAGAGATTCATTCACTCCTTAGAAATTCATTTCCTTTCGGACATCAGTAGAAAAAAGCATCCATGTTGTCCATCATATTCCTCTGTTTCTGTCATTCTTTTCATTGATTCATTCCACTCAGTTCACCAGTATCCCTTTCGTATACCTCAGTCATGGCAAGTCATCAAGCTCTTACAAAGATAGAATGTATAGTTGTTGCTAGGTATGGACCTCTCGTCTTGCCTGTCCCTTTAAATGCCATTCCTGCAAGAGATTATCAAGAATTCATGCCAAAGTTTACTGGTGAAGAAGGAATAACAGCTGAAGAGAATTTAGAAGCCTTTTATAGCTATGCTGATAACCTAGATATTAATGAAGAGGATGTCTGGATGAGGGTTTTTGTTCAAAGCTTAGAAGGGGAAACTAGAAAATGGTTTAGACATTTACCCCCTAGGTCCATTGTAGACATTGATGCTCTAGATGATGTATTTTTAAAGCACTGGGGAAATAATAAAGATCTACTCTTTTATCATGATGAATTTGGAAACTTGCAGAGAGAAGATGGTGAGTTGATGTCTAATTTTAACATCAGATTCAATCATATGTATAGCAGAATGCCAGTCTAAATAATACCCACCCCTACTTCTGCCATGATTACTTATTATAATGCCTTCGATTCTCAATTCTGCCTGCTGTTAAGAGAAAGAAGATGCACTTCTTTGGATGAGATGCAAGTTGTAGCCTTTGAAGTAGAAGAAAATATCATTGTTGTAGAGAGTCTCGAAGATGATGATGAAAACAGAAGACATGGAAGTGAAGTCTCATCATCCTATGATTCTGAAATAGATGAATTGGCTAGGATGATTGAGTTGTTGACCTCTGAAGTTTCCAAGCTAAAGGTTGAGCAGCATTTTGAAGAAGTAGGAGCTCATTGTTCCTTTTCTTTTCCAACTCTAAATCCACATAGAGGAGCATATGAGCATGTGCAGATTTTGCAGAGAAACAGAGATGTAAACGAAGATCAAAGGGTGAAGACCCTTTGTCAGAATATAGTCATGGAAGAAGTGCAACATGAGGAGGAGGCCCATGTTTTGGAAGGAGTTCCTTTCCTAACAAGGGCTGCATATGAAAAAGCATTATCATGAGGCACTACTTGCCAGGTTGTTCGGCTTGCAAAAAAAAAGCTTATCAGCAGTAGCAATCAACAGAAGGCACCTTAATCCCCCAAGAATCTGTGCCTGAAGACAGCTCATCCTCACATGGCTATGCAGATCTGCCAATTTTCCAACATACTTTTATCCCCAGTCCAGTGATCAAGAAGGGAGAGGAAAGCTCTACATCATC
Source organism: Pinus tabuliformis (assembly GCA_031772625.1). Classification (NCBI taxonomy): domain Eukaryota; kingdom Viridiplantae; phylum Streptophyta; class Pinopsida; order Pinales; family Pinaceae; genus Pinus; species Pinus tabuliformis. The sequence continues at coordinate 445,285,160 of CM062817.1, forward strand.
TATTGTCCCTCTGTCTACTCAAAAAACAATCCCTCAAAGTTGCCCCATGAACACTGAGGTAGAACATAATTCAAAGCTGAAGGCTGAAGTTGATCATCTCAGTCTTGATATTCCAAAACCTACTCAGATGGCCTTTGCACAGTATGAAAAGGCAGCTTATCAGATGAAAGAGGAGGAGGAGGCATAGTATTGGAATCCCTCCTTGGATGAGGATTGTTCTAGCAAATATTCAGGAGTAGATAATGCCTCTGTGCCCCCTGCACAAGCATACAATAATGCATCATCCATATTAGTTTTGCAGACCACAACAGTCACAAAGAGGTACACAAGAATCATGAGTATTCACCTGGTGTACACAGGCTCCTCTAAATAGCATCCAAGGAGGAAAATACACAGAAGGGAAATGAGATTCTATCCCTATCTACCTATCAAGCTCAAATGTACTAAACTGTTTGAGGTGGAGGATCAAATAAATCCTGCCCTGCTGATCTATGATGAACTAGCTGACAGGCAACAATTTTGGTGGCCCAGCGAATGGACAATTTTTGAGGTTTAATTTTTCAGGCTTTAATGATTGTAATCAAGTTCTTTACAGTTGCTTGTTGTATGCTTAGTTGACTCCATGCCGAATGGATACTAAGCAAGTGTTTTTAAAGCTGGTTTTTGCATGAAGGCATTGGTCTGCAGGTTCTTGAGACCTCGCAGGGAGGATCTCATCCCCAGAAGGATCCAGTGTTAGCTCTGCTACATTTTATGACTTTCGATGGATGGAGAACAAGGGTGGCAATCTAATTTCATGTTTGTTAAGGCTCGCAAGGATTGGTTCTTGTTCTATTTCATGCCCCTTATGACTCCCGCTAACCTCTGTTTCTTCCTTCCCATAAATTCCCCTCATTTCCCCTTTAAACCTTGTTTTCCTCTATGTTGCCTCAAAAACCCCTTTAGACCCTTTGTTTACCCCATTACCCTTTATTAAAAGCATGAAAACTTTTAAAACCCCATTTACCCCTATTCCCTTTAGTCCCCGGGCCTTTTTGTGTTTAACGTTATTAAGCTCGATAACCCTCCATAAATCATATTAACCTATTTTTGTTTAACCCATGCATTATAGCCCAAGCCCTTTATAACGCGCTGGTATAATAGAATACATAAACTATTGACAGGCCCCTTACCGGTCACATCATATGTCACGTCATCCAAAACATGTGTTAAATAATGTCTGCCCGATCCTCTACTTGATTGATTCAACGCCATTCGCAAGCCCTCACCTCGTTAACTGCTCATCCGTTAGGCAGCGGGAGAGTGGTTTACCCCACCAACCTACCTGCGATGCGTCTCCATGCTATTACATCATTGCCCGTGGTACGATTACCACCGCAGCACCATAAGCAGTGCGATAAAACCACCTTCCACATTTTTGTACGACTCCTGGCAGTTAATCAGCGTGTAGCTTCTGCCCCTAATCACCATAGGATTTGCCCGATGGTGATCCAACAACCCTCGTTAACCCTGATCGCCCATCTCCCGATAGACTCCATAAACTAGTCGTGCCATTGATTTTTGTCATCCGACAGTTTATGTTTGCTCTTCCCCATGTATTTCCATTGCGTCCCTCCATGAAATCTCAGTCGTCCATCCATTTCATTCAATGATCAATATTGTTTCTCAGCCCTTCATTATTTTTTCATGCAATTTCCCTGTTCTTGGCCTGTCCCACACTTCCAACGGATGAAGGTAATTGTTCACCAGCATTCTGCACTTAATTCTTCGCCTGCTGCATTCAAGAGACAATACACCTGAAGGGCAAGCGGACGACCTCGAGCACTGAAGATCATTTATTAGGCATGAAGTCTGATCCATTATTCATTCCAGCTGCCAGAGAAGGACTTCAGAGTATCAGAAAAGGCCGATTTGTTCGTTAAGGCTCTGAGAATTGCAGCAGAGGCCTGTTTCATATTGTAAATGCAGTTGGTGATCATTTATTGACATCTCCCCACTTAGTAGCAGAGATATTTTGTAAACCAATCTCTATATATACCTAGAAACACAATGTAAGAAGTTGATGAGTGTTGAGTGTTATTCTGCTGTGAGCTTCAACTTCTAGAGACTATAACTATTATGTAACTTACAGCTTCTGGTCTTCATTTCCAACTAATACAAGCTTCTTTTGCTATTAATTGCTCGCTTTCCACTTCTTCTTCTATGTTCCAGGTTGTGCTTGTCTTGCATTTTCATTTGCTATAGATTTTTAGCATTAAAGGGGTTGTCATCCCACCTCTGTGTTAGGATCTAGTTAGTATTATTGAATGTGTATGCAGGATTCTATTGTTTTAATACTAGAGAGTTGTCATCCTATCTTTATATTAGAAAATAGATTTACAGACCTTTTAACTAGTTGCAGCTGACGATCACATGGTCTTGTGCATCTGCTGGTGTGGTCAGTCTTCTCCATTATCACTTTATTCTCAAACTGTGACTATTTGGTGGTTAAAAGCCTTGTAGTCTGGGGGTGTTCACCCATGTCTGGGGTCAATCATAGTAGAAGTGGTTATCTGGCTTGAATATGCAGCATTTATTTCATTCATCCACCATTTATCCAACAATTTGTTGAATTTGTAATGTTCCCGAGCATCACTGATATACAACCTAGGTGAGTTTCTTGGGTTGATAACAGGTATGTTTTCCGACACCATAAAAAGTATATATTAAAGAAATCCATGTGTTATCTCCTAAGGTAAGGTTTGAGGCATGTTGAGCATGGAATTTCCTAGATGACATAAATATTTGAGGCATCTTGAGTATCCTTGATGATAGCTCAGGGAGGAATCATATGCCTCAAACCCTAAAGGTAGTTTCTAACTGTGGAGGGACATCAAAAAGGACTTGGACCACCACATAAGACCTTTATGTGGGTTCTCCGGCCTTTGGGAGAGGATATAAGATCTATTGGAATGTTTTTACTACTATTTGGGTCATATGGCCTTGAGCATGGTTAACGGAGGAAGTCGTAGCATTAGGCCCTAAAGAAAGCCTTTATTCATCTAAGGGAAATAATGTCACCTCGAACATGGCTCTTGACTCTTCGATCACTTAAAATGGCAAAGGGAGAAGATATGATCCCTAGGGTGTAAAGGAATATTCTATCCATATCGAGCCAAAAATGATGCCTTAAAAGACTACACATGGCATTATGGGGATGTTCTTTGCCTATGATTGGAGATGTAAGTAACACTAGGCTGTTTTGAGGAGGTGGTATATATCCTATAATCCTATAAATTATTTAGGAAAAAATGCCATGTCTTAAGTCCAAAACAAAGCCTTAAGGCATCTAGGATAGCCCTGACCTTGATGGGGGAAGGAAACTTAGGCCTTAAGGCCTAAAGGTAGCTTCTAAGGCTAGAAGGACATGAATGTTGATTTGAACCACCACAGATGATCTTTGTATGGAATAATTGGACTTTAAGAGGAGTTATGTAAATTGTAATGTTTGTAGCACTATATCTAAGTCATGGAGCTTTAATCATTTTTGGGGGAGGAATCCATATAATTAGGCTCTAGGAAAAGAATTTAGGCATTTCGGGTCAATAACGCCACTTCAAAAATGATACTTTCGTCCCTTGACATAGCTAGGGGAGGAAATATTGATCTCCATATATAAACGAATTTTTTATCGAAGGAATTTTCCTCCGCTAACTATGTCAACCGTTTCAAGACTCATATCTAGTGGTCAAAATCTTCTAATGTTCCATGTATTCATACTTCGATGACAAGGATTCCCCCAGGATGTCATGTGTACTGGTGGTTCAACTTTTTGGTCTAGGGACCATGATACTTAGTCCTAAGGCCCATGTTTCCTTCACTTATCATCTTAAACAATGTAGTACACATATTTAATTCTTATATCCTATTATGTCATTGAATCATATCACTAGTTTTAGATGAGGGGTATATATTAGGAAAAATAAATTGTCACAAAAGTGTGCACACCTATTTTCTTAAAAGAACATATGTGTTCTTAAAATCATCTGCACAGTCCTAAAATATCATACAAGTTACCAAAAATGTATGTGTTCTTTTAGGAATGTGCACATGCTTTTAAAAATGTGTGCATGGTTTTATGAATATACATGCACTTGTAAAAATATATTCATATTATTCTCATTTGTTTCTTATTTATCAAGTGGGAGTGACAACTCCAATGAATATTTTTCCTAAGTTGGATTCCCTTGATATATGCTTGGGATAATAACATGGTGGTTTGAGTTGTAAATATATTAAATCTTTCATTTTTCAAAATGGAAAATTGATTATTGATGAAAATAAAAACACATAGAGAGTCAATTATGAAGATTCCAAATTTAATATCTTATTTATAAGTTAAGATAGTTTAGTATTTTAACATATTTTTCTTTGACATATATCACAATATTAAAATACATGTCTCTTTTACTTTCTCTATAACAATTTTGGGATTTGACCTCTTCATAATAAATTATGTTGTGCACTGGTACATCCTAAGATCTACATTATAAAAAATTATAAAAATTGTTTAATAATGTTCAAAAGGTTGTTCCTAAAACTAATGAAAGTCATTGTAATTTCAAGACTATTGTGATTTTTATAAGTTAAAAGATACATAGAATTAATATTATAAATTGTGAAAAATAGATCTATATAATAACTATGTGTTATTTAGAATTCCATAATGTTTTAAAGGAAATTCTATTGTTTATATATATATATTGCATGAGAAATAATGTACTATAATTAGAGGAACTCAAATTTCACATAATCAAACACAATTTCTATAAATGGAAAATATACATTCAAAAAGCTAATTCATTTTCCTAAACTTAATCTTTTAACACCATATTCAAATTTAGTATGGAAGTATGTTGAATCATCCATCCAAGTTAAGAGATTGTTGTTTTTCCATGTAGGCATTGCCACTAACACATCATGACAAAAAATTGTTTTTATTGTGGATTCTCTGGTAACTATGTCTAAAGATATATACCACATATGTCTTAAATCCAGAATATTTTTAAGATTATCATTACTATACAAAGTGACCTCCTACTTGACTTCTCAATAATTTAACCCATATCAGATATCTTGAAGCTAAACCCACTTGAGTTACAGGTGTGAGTATTTGGGGTTAAAATAAATTCTAGGAAGCTGCTTATATGATAGGTTAGATATCATGTTACCATACATTAGCTACCCATTACTATATATTAACTACCTATTCATCACTCTCAATGGGGAAAATACTTTCTTCTATGAGTATAGGAGATTGTTTACTCCCTTCAATTTTGAGATCATAAATTACAAAATGATTTTATATTTTCTTTATCAATATCCATGATTCTTTAGATGTTTTACAATCTCAAAATTCATTACTATATAAGATTACAATACTCATGAGAGTCTCAATGAGAAGTTTCTTCTTATTATATATCCAAAGGTTTATTGACTTACACCATTTTTCAAGTCCACAATAACATTTTCACCTTTCATTTATTTTTTTGTCAATTATATCGTTCCATTTAAGCTTGTTATGAAGATCAATTTTGAGATATTTGTATCAATTCTCTTCATCCAAGCTACTACTCACATAATGAAATTAATTTAAGTGATCCTATTGTATTTAGTTATAATAATCTTCACTTTTTTAATGTCAATATACATGTACCCATTCTAAATAAGAAAATTACTGAGAATTTTAGTTTCTTCTTCAAATCATTAGGACTCCATGTCATAAGAAAAATAGCATTAGTGTAAACAAGAATGATGATCACTATTCTAGCTAGAGTTATGACAACAGATCTTTCTTATTCTAAACAATCCTCTCACTTGTTGATGTATATGTGACAAAGTGTAGGGGGCAAAGAATAACATTACTTAGCTCCCATATTACAATTAATTATTTTCGACTAGCCCTTATTGTTCATAAATATAGAAATAAAACTCTTGTACAACCTTACCATAGAAGCTCACAAATCAAAATGAATTTTATCTCTTCTTATTTAATCAAAAGTTTATTTCTAGGAACTATGTCAAAATCTTTCCTAGCTTCAATTAAACAACATAAGTGATTTCATTTTATTGATATGATGCCCCACCATAATTATCCTAAGCATAACAAGGTCATCAAAAATTGATTAAAACTCCTAAATTTGGCCTAACCTCTAGCTATTGTGTTGTGTATTTCTAGTTAGATGTTAATCTTCTTTAGCACAATAATTCAATACAAATTAGCTAAATGAGTGATAATAATAATGGTCATATAATTAGAGTGATTACTTTTATCTCCACATTTAAAAATAGGTACAATTGACATTTTAGTGGAGGGGTTTAGTGAACCTATACTTCATTGATGAATGGAAGAACTTATAGATGCGAGTGACGAGGATAATCCCTATAACATTTAAGAAAGCTATACTTGATTGATGAACGGAAGACCTTATAGATGTGAGAAATGATGATAGTCTTTATAATTTTTAACAAAAATTTTGGGTATCATTCAATATCCTTATATTTCCATTTCACAAAAAATCTATGTCCTCTCTAAAGAAATTTTTTCTAAGAATTTGAATATTATTCATTAAAATAAAACATTTACAAAAATGTACATACAATTTTTTTTTTCTATGATTTGAAAATATATTTATTTACATATAAAATAAATAATATAAATTTATTTAAATATTTAAATTTCAATAAGAACAAAATATTCCATTTATATTTTAAAATTATAAATCAAATAATATTCCTAATATATAAATATAAGCTTTCAATACTTTAAAGTAAATATTAAATATTAATTAATCTTTTTAGTCTTATTTTTTAAATTAGTTTTTAGTCATTTTGACATTTTACACAAAATTATATATAATATTTTATTTTCTATAAATTTTGTTACATTTGTATTTCTAATTTATAAATCAAATAATATTCCCAATATATAAATATAAGATTTCACCACTTCTAAGTATTAAATATTAACTCTTTTTTTAATCTCATTTTTTAAATTAGTTTTAAAAATTTTGACAAAAAATTATATATAATACTTTATTTTTTATATAATACTTATGTAAATAAATATAAATAATGTTTTATTTTATATGAATTTTAACATCTAGCATCTCTACATTTAATATAATACTTTATACTTTATATATTAATATTTTATTTTATATAAATTTTAACATCTTCATCTCTACATGTAATATAATATTTTATATTTTAATTAGTAAAGTTAATTAAAATTACTAAAAATACATAACTACTTTAGAAATAAATCTTAGTGTTTCATTTTTATATACTACTAGGAATTTTCTATGGAGATTTAATCCCTGCCATCCACCTAATAATTATTAATATTTAAATTAAATTAAAGTTCAAAATAAACATATACATTAATAAAATTTATTTTTTTATCTAATAATTCTATATATATATATATATATATATATATATATATATATATATATATCCATTTTTTTCATAATCAAATTAAATTAAAATCCAAAATAAACATATCCATTTATAAAATTTCTTTTTTTTTTATCTAATAATTCAATATATATATATTAAATTAAATTTCAGTTCAACATAAATATACCCATTAATAAAAACTAATTTTTATTATATATATATATATATATATATTCAATTTTAAAATCATGATCATGGGAGACACCACATTAATATATAGGACCGACTTTCGTGCATTGATTTGATCCCTAATTTTAAAAACACATACATACTTTACTCATGCTTTTAAAAGGAAACACATGTTCTTAAATCCACTCAAACTATATAAAAAAAAAAAAAAATTGAAATTAAATAATACATAGAACAATATTGCATAATTCTACAATTGAGTATATATATTGTATGGAAAAGTACGCTGTGTATTAATGTGTATCACATTTTAAATGCATGTGGATGATGCATATTGATAAACCCTAACCTATTCATTCCCATGACACTACCGCACTCACATCCCATTCAACAACTGTTTTTCAACCTGAGCAGTGATGATGATTCCAGTGGAGCGAAGGGAGTAATTATTGGCAGAGCCAAGTGCCTCTTTAGGTGGTACTGTGGCTCTATTATTAATTCGTAGCATGGCAATAATTCCCCAGCGTTATACGTATGCAGGACTTCCGCTTGCACAGTCGGACACATAACAAATGTAGTCGAGAAGCTCTCACATGGTAGAATTAGGTGGTTCTTGGTCGGGTCTGGCAGTTGACCTTAAAATTTCTTTTCTCCAGTGGTCACTGCGTTGAAGATGTTTTTAAGCCGCTGGTATCCTTCAGGCATGACATCAAAGCATGGATGGGCAACGTGAGACAACGTAACAACACGATGATCATGAATTTGGAAGGGAGATATTAGTTTTGCCGCTGGCGGTGCTGCTAGATGGAGTAATGTTTCATTTGATCTTATGTACAATGGTGTGTTCTTTGTGGGCATACTCAAAAATAAAGAAAAATTTGAATTTTTGTAACACTCCTGTGACACAATCACCTTTGCTAAGAAGAGGTTTTACAGCAAGTGATCAAAAACCCCCTTGTTACATTACAAATAGCCCTAACAGTGATAGATAACATGTTAATGATATTTAGAACCGCAAAACAACTGTTAGAAAAACTTGCAAAACATAGCATGCAAAACATAAAGAAGAATATAACAGTGAATGATGTAATAGAAACCCAATAAAAATATAAACAAATTTATTTTATTATTAAAATGAAATGGATTACACCTAGTGTGGAGAAAAGTCATAATAGGATTTACAATATCTCCGTGTGCAACCATGTGCCTCAACTACAATTATCTTCTTCTCAATAGAGGCAATGGGCAAAAAGAGAAAATGGTGCCTTTGAACTCAATAATGGGAGCTCCTAAGCTATTGGACTATATTGAAAAATATGAAATGGTCTTATGTAGAGACTGAATAAAAAATATATCTAGATCTAAGAAAATAATAAAATGTTATTAGATTAATTCAAGATCAAATGGTTTGAAATATTTTAATATATTTTAGAGAGAAAAAGATTAAAGTAAGCAAGAAAAATGATTAATTGAGATCATTAAGAAAAGTGATTAAAGTTAAAAAAATAAATCAAAATGATTTAATAACTATCTCATGAAATAATAAGGGATAAGTAGGGAATAATAAATAAATAATTATTTAGATATCGTTTTTGGGATTCAACTGCGTTAAGTAAGTCATTCAAAGTATGACCATTTCCATGAGAGGTAGTCGTAAAGTGACTAATTTCTCATGATTTTTGAATAGTTCACTTAGCACTCATTGCATCGGGTGATGCTCACAGGGGTGAAGAAGTGGGATTGAAACTAGTGAAATGTGGAGAACGAATCACATAGCATCAATCATCACTTTCGGGGCTTGCACCCGGTAACCAGGACTTCCCAGGAGGTCACCCATCCCAGAACTCCTCTGGCTCAAGCGCGCTTAACTGTGGAGTTTTTCCCCACAATCAAGCCCACTTAGCTTGCTACCCCATTTGCAAAACCTTAGCAAGTATTGTGCCTCATGAACCATTCAGGTAGAGATCCCTTGACTCTTTTTGAATTTAAGTATGGGGGATTTACGCAGTGCATTATATTAGATATCATTTTTGGGATTCAACTGCGTTAAGTAAGTCATTCAAAGTATGACCATTTCCATGAGAGGTAGTCGTAAAGTGACTAATTTCTCATGATTTTTGAATAGTTCACTTAGCACTCATTGCATCGGGTGATGCTCACAGGGGTGAAGAAGTGGGATTGAAACTAGTGAAATGTGGAGAACGAATCACATAGAATCAATCATCACTTCCGGGGCTTGCACCCGGTAACCAAGACTTCCCAGGAGGTCACCCATCCCAGAACTCCTCTGGCTCAAGCGCGCTTAACTGTGGAGTTTTTCCGCACAATCAAGCCCAATTAGCTTGCTACCCCATTTGCAAAACCTTAGCAAGTATTGTGCCTCATGAACCATTCAGGTAGAGATCCCTTGACTCTTTTTGAATTTAAGTATGGGGGATTTACGCAGTGCATTATATTAGATATCATTTTTGGGATTCAACTGCGTTAAGCAAGTCATTCAAAGTATGACCATTTCCATGAGAGGTAGTCGTAGAGTGACTAATTTCTCATGATTTTTGAATAGTTCACTTAGCACTCATTGCATTGGGTGATGCTCACAGGGGTGAAGAAGTGGGATTGAAACTAGTGAAATGTGGAGAACGAATCACATAGCATCAATCATCACTTCCGAGGCTTGCACCCGGTAACCAGGACTTCCCAGGAGGTCACCCATCCCAGAACTCCTCTGGCTCAAGCGCACTTAACTGTGGAGTTTTTCCCCACAATCAAGCCCACTTAGCTTGCTACCCCATTTGCAAAACCTTAGCAAGTATTGTGCCTCATGAACCATTCAGGTAGAGATCCCTTGACTCTTTTTGAATTTAAGTATGGGGGATTTACGCAGTGCATTATATTAGATATCATTTTTGGGATTCAACTGCGTTAAGTAAGTCATTCAAAGTATGACCATTTCCATGAGAGGTAGTCGTAAAGTGACTAATTTCTCATGATTTTTGAATAGTTCACTTAGCACTCATTGCATCGGGTGATGCTCACAGGGGTGAAGAAGTGGGATTGAAACTAGTAAAATGTGGAGAACGAATCACATAGCATCAATCATCACTTCCGGGGCTTGCACCCGGTAACCAGGACTTCCCAGGAGGTCACCCATCCCAAAACTCCTCTGGCTCAAGCGCGCTTAACTGTGGAGTTTTTCCCCACAATCAAGCCCACTTAGCTTGCTACCCCATTTGCAAAACCTTAGCAAGTATTGTGCCTCATGAACCATTCAGGTAGAGATCCACATTTCACTAGTTTCAATCCCACTTCTTCACCCCTGTGAGCATCACCCGATGCAATGAGTGCTAAGTGAACTATTCAAAAATCATGAGAAATTAGTCACTTTACGACTACCTCTCATGGAAATGGTCATACTTTGAATGACTTACTTAACGCAGTTGAATCCCAAAAATGATATCTAATATAATGCACTGCGTAAATCCCCCATACTTAAATTCAAAAAGAGTCAAGGGATCTCTACCTGAATGGTTCATGAGGCACAATACTTGCTAAGGTTTTGCAAATGGGGTAGCAAGCTAAGTGGGCTTGATTGTGGGGAAAAACTCCACAGTTAAGCGCGCTTGAGCCAGAGGAGTTCTGGGATGGGTGACCTCCTGGGAAGTCCTGGTTACCGGGTGCAAGCCCCGAAAGTGATGATTGATGCTATGTGATTCGTTCTCCACATTTCACTAGTTTCATTCCCACTTCTTCACCCCTGTGAGCATCACCCGATGCAATGAGTGCTAAGTGAACTATTCAAAAATCATGAGAAATTAGTCACTTTACGACTACCTCTCATGGAAATGGTCATACTTTGAATGACTTACTTAACGCAGTTGAATCCCAAAAATGATATCTAATATAATGCACTGCATAAATCCCCCATACTTAAATAATTATTTAATTATTCTTATGCCATTTTTGGGTTTTATTCAAAAATAATTTTGGAAAATGGTTTTTTGAAGTATTGGCTTAGGTGAAAGTGGATTCTAATCTATAAAATCTCATACTACATGGTGTATCTCAATCAACCTAACAAGAAATTGCTACTTGATCATTTTTAGACAATAACAACTACACCACCATACTTACACTTGTATTCACCAAACCAATGAACTATTACATATATAGGACTATATTTTTATTGAACATATTCCTAGAATTTAGGAATTTGTAATCAACAAAGACTAATTAATGAAAACAATTCTACCAAATATCTAACAACACATAACTAGTACTAATTATACGGAAATCTTCATATGATCCAAGTGGATATTGGTGGCCACCTCCCTATTCCACCTAGACACCCCAGTCAGATGCCACAGTCAACTTCATCTACTTCCTTGTTCATTTTAGCCTTTATTATTTTTAGGAGTTTTTCAGGTCTTGAACTTTTTGAGGAGTTTTGACCCCCTAAACGGCGTATTTTTGGCGTCCGCGACAATCAAATGGCTGGAGTGTAGGGAAACCTATAGTACTCCATGAGACCTTTCCAAAAAGATATCGTACGCGCCAATCAAAGATAATATGACCAAGTTATGATCCTCGGAAGTTGGTTGCCCAACTAACTTGAACAGGGCCCACAAACTCTTGGTGTCTTATCTCTTGGGGTTAGGGTTTTGTTTGTTTAGGGTTTTATCATGTTTTACAATAGTAAGTAGACCCTTAAGCCTCATTGTAACACAATTCAAAGGCATGTAGAAGCCGCATCTCTTCTCAAAGATAATCTACCATCACCCGAGCTATCTTATTTCCATTTTGTTTGTAAGGATAGTTCAATATTTTTCTATTAATGAAATGAAGTGTTTTTCTACTGCATCTTTGAGTTTATGATTATATCTGTAAGTTGTTGCATTCCTGTTTAAGTTCGGATCATTATATTTCTCCATTATTAGTTTAACATCCCCCTTTATGGAAAAATGTATTTTCTACCACACTTAGTGGATTAATATATATTTCAAAATTTTCCTTTCCAAGAGACTTTGGAAGGATTCCAGCCACATTTTCATTGGCATTATAATAGAGTAAATAAGTTTCCCTGGACTGCATCTTTTCATGTGTCTCAATATATCTTGATATTGCATGGTACATAAGATGTTGGCTAACTTGATGGTACTTTGATTATCACACATGATAATCATTAGTGTTTTTGGTACTCCTTATGCATCTTCAAGAAGCCACCTCAACCAAACTGCTTCAAAGGTGGCACTAAACAAAGCTTTATACTCACCTTTAGTCAATGACAATGAAACAATTGGTTGTTTCTTACTAAATCATAATAGTGCATCAGATCAACATCAAAAATCACTTGTATATTTAATACCAAAGTTAACAGTTCCTTTAGATATTGAAGACTCACTTCACATCTTTCTAATGACTTTCAAGAGATTTAGCCATGAACTGACTTAGGATGCTAAATAAATATGCTATGTCTCACATGGTTGTAGTGAGATACTTTAGACTTCTCACTATCTGATGATACAATGTACCATCCACCTTTCTTGCTTGACCATCACTACAGATTTTGGCATTCTATTTTAATGGTATTAATACTGCCAAACATTGGTCCATTTTGAAGCTTCTTCGTAGTCCCTAATATACTTACTTTGTGTAACCATTGTTTTTCCACCTTTTCTCCATATCTCAAGACTTAAACAATAATGAAATTCACAAAGGTATTTCATTTCAAAATTATGTGACAAATTCCTTTTAATTTTGTCAATTAACTTAGAACCATGCATGTTATCATAAGATCATCAGCATATAGAGGAATCATAATAACACGCTCCTATGCTTGATATATAGATTACGATTACTTTTTCCTTTCGTAAAATATTTTTGAAGAAAGAAACAATAAATCTTCAAATACCATGACCTTGGTGTCTGATTCAATCCATATAATTATTTCTTTAACTTTCACACAACGTGCCCTTGACCCTTTTTAACAAACCCCTCTATTTAAACAAGATATACTTCTTCCTTTAGTTCCCCATTAAATTAGGAAGAATTAACATTGAGCTGATATAGTTTCTGTTTATGTTTTGTAGCTAAATAAATCATCAATCTAATTGTATTTTGCTTAGCTACAAGTGCAAAAGTTTCTTCATAACCAATTCCCTCTTTCTGTTAGTAGCCTTTTGGAGCTAACCTAACATTATATTTATTTATACTTCCAACAACTGTAAATTTAGGTTTGAAGAAATGTGTGGATCTTATGGGTACCATATTGAAGACCATCGATATTACAACAATAATGTTGGAATTCCTTTGGGCTCAAATTTACTCATCAACCTAGGGTTTCTACAAATTTAAGATGGTCTAGCACTGTATGTGTAAGAAACACCTTCCTCTTCCTAGATTTAATGCCTTTGATGCAGGTGAAATAAGGAAATGAACCAAATTCAAATTAGAAAATATCTAGGTAATACATCAATCATAAATTTCAAAAAGTAAAAAGCAATAATAAATCATATTCTAATTTTCTTATTAAGTAAATGACAGAAAGGAAATTCTTTCTACTTGCAAAAATGTAAAGTGGGCATAAACAAATGACAAGAAACAAATCTAATATATCCTGATTGAATGGAAATTGAAGTAAAGGAAATCTATTCTACTTTGTGGGAAATGAAAGTTCTACATTACTCTTGCAAGAAATACGTGACACTTCGTAAAGTAAAAGGTGGGAACGGAAATCTTTACTAGTTGCAAAAATCAACATTCAAGAAGCAATAAATGCAAAAGATAAATGGTGACCTAACCAAGCGTCAACTCAAAAAATGTGGACTCGAAGAATTGATAGGATATTATAAAACATAAATATACTTCTACCATGAATTTGGAGTTAATCTGGGCAGGGGAAGAGCTCAAAAATATATTGCTCTAGGAAGCTTCTAGCAAGCCTACTTTTCGACTGAAGCTACCAAATGCCTAAGCTAATCGAGTGCACATGTTTTGGGGTAATTTTTTTTAATAAGTTGAATGTTTTTAGACTTAAATCTAAGTGGAATAAGCTCAAAAGAGATTCGCTAATACGTTTTTGTATAATTTTATATTCTTGGATAGCTCATAGATCTCGCTCTAAAAAAACTCGCAGAGTTTTCTCATGAAAATATAAGAAAAAGTAGAAATAAAAATCCATTGGAAAGTTATATTGTTATTTCATAGAAATCAAAGTATAAAAAATTAATGTTCTAATATAACCTACCAATCATGCCTCTCATGTGTTATAGGAATCTACAAATTGAGAGTATTAATAGTCAAACATAAAAATATGGAGGGGCCCAAGATTATAACAAAATCAGATCAAAAAATGTTGTTGCAATTCACCCTACAGATATCAAGAATTTCTTTTATAACAACTAATTGACCTATCAGATGGAGCAATTCTTCCTTTGATCTTCTATCTAGACCAGTGTTGTGTTCCTTGTGGATATACTCTGAAAAATGAAAGATAAAATTGAATGGTTGTAATTGTCTCATGAGACAATTACTGAATGAGGAGACTACTATTAGGAATATATTTCAGAGAAAGTGAGAAAGAATCACCTTTGTTACTATTGGTGACTGATAGCCCTTAAAATGATAGATAACGTGTTAATGTCTTTATATATGCAAAACAACTGTTAGAAAATACTACAAAAGGTAGCATGCAAAACATAGAGAAGAATATAACAATGAATAATGTAATAGACACCCAAGGGAAATATAAATAAAATGATCTTATTATTATAATGAAATGGGTTACACCTAGTGAGGAGAACAAGAAAACGTGAATCTACAATATCCCTCTCCATTGGATGGGTTCTTTTTTACCCTATGCTTCAACTGCAATTACCTCTCTCTCAATGGATGTATTGGACAAAAAGAGAAAATGGTGGCTTGAATTCAGTAACATCATCTCAGAAGTGATGATATTGAAAATGATGAAATGGTCATGTAAAGAGAGTGAGGACAAGCCTCTCTATTTATATTAAAATACTGGGATAGATCTACATACAAAAAAATAATAAAATATTATTAGACTAAATCAAGATCTACTCATTTGAAATATTTTGTTATATTTTAAAGAGGAAAAGATTATTTGAAATGGTCAACTATATTTATTTACTAATATGACTCAAAGAATTAAGTGAAATAATTAAGGAAAGTGGTTAAAGTAAACAAATAAATAAAAATGATTTATTAATTCATTTGAGGGGATAAAGTCAAGTGGTTTACAAATAATTATTAAATAATAATTTAATAATTATCTCATGAGAGAAATAAGGGATAAGTAGGGAATAATAAATACATAATTATTTATTTAATTATTCCTAGACGATTTAATCAAAATGGTTTATAAATAATGATTTAATAATTATTTCAAAAGATTAATAAATAAATAACTATTTATTAAATTATCCTTACGGGTTTTATTCAAAATAATTTAGGAAAACAATTCTATGAATTATTTCATTGGGAGAAAATGGGTTTTAATGTGTAAAATCTTCTATTACATGGTGTATTTTGATCAACCTAGTAAGAAATGTCTAGGTGGTCATCTTTTAGGCAATAACAAGTGCACCATGACACATACACTTGTATTCACCAGACAAAAAAACTATTACATTTATAGGATTATATTATTGTTGAATATATTCCTAGAATATAGGAACTTGCAATCAACAAAGAATAATTAAGGAAAACAATTCAATCAAATATCTAACAATGCATAATTAGTTCTATATATAAGACAATATTCATATTTCTCCATTATTATTCTAACGCTACGTGTTATCACCAAAAAATTGATCATCTAGCCTAATTTACTAGATGGATCGATGTACACCATGTAAGGCCAATTTTACCATAGTAAAATTGATTTCACTGTGAGAAATTACTTAATAAATCACATTTGTTAAGTAATTTATAACTAAACCCATGAAAAATAATTAAATAAATCACTATTTATTTAATTTTCTTCTAGAATAATTAACTAAACCATTGATTAATTAATATTCCTTGTCATATTTGACCAAATTATGAAAAATAAACAAATAAATTATTAATTATCTTGTTTTTCTCTAGGAATAATTAATTAATCGCTAATTAATTATTATTCCTTATCAAATTTGACTAAATCCCTTAGGAATAATTAAATAAATCATTATTTGTTTACTATTCCTTAACCAATTTCTTGAGATGATAAACAAATCATTTATTTATTTATTATTTCTAAATAAACGTTTAAATACTTTTTCCCTCCTAACCAAATATAATAAAATATTCCAAGTGGTTATTCCAAGAAATGGGCTAATAATATTTTATTATTGCTCATTATTCGAGGATAACTCAATATTTTGTTATAAATAGAAGGGTTTTCCATTCATTATTCACTTTTGATTATTTTCATTGTTGCACTCACTGCTGTAACTCTGATTATTATCATAGTCGCACACCATTTTTCTTCCATTTCAATTCCCATTAGGATCAAACATTTTATTTGCTGAGTTTACATATTATACAAGAGAGAGACTCTACACAACTTGAAGATGTTTGTGGATAGCCAAGAACCCATCCCATAGAGGGGGACTGGTAACATTTATTTGTTCCCTTCATAGGTGTTAT
Organism: Pinus tabuliformis; assembly: GCA_031772625.1. NCBI lineage: Eukaryota > Viridiplantae > Streptophyta > Pinopsida > Pinales > Pinaceae > Pinus > Pinus tabuliformis. The sequence goes on from CM062817.1 coordinate 445,302,434, forward strand.
AATAAAATCTATTTGTTGTATATCTGGTTTTCATTGGATTATTGGAGATATTATTAGTGTTTCATTTTGTTGTTTAACTATGATTGTGGCATAGATCAGGAATTTGGCGGGTTTTTCTTCCATCAGTTGTTGTAGATCTACAACGTTTAGTGGCCATTTATATTGTAAAGACTGTTTGTCATCCATACTCTTAAGTGTTTTCTTTTCGTACATATTCAAGGAGAAAACACTATAACACTACCCCTTATGGAGAGATGTGTTTTCTAACACACTTAAATGATTCCTATATATTTCATATTTTTCCTTTCCAAGAGGCTTTGTAAGCATGCCAACCACATTTTGATTGATATTATAATAGAATAAATCAATTTCATTAGATTGCATCTTTTTATGTGTCTCAATATGTCTTGATATTGCACGGTACATAAGATGTTGGTTAGCATGATGATTATTTGATTATCACACTTGATAATGATTGGTGTTTTTTGTAATTCTTTCATATCTTTAAGAACTTGACTCAACCAAGCTTCTTCAAAGACAACACTTCATAAAGCTTTATACTCACCTTCAGCCAACATCAAATAAAAAATTGGTTACTTCTTACTGCTCCACACTGTAATGAAAAATCCAAGGATAAATTCATATCTTGTAGTTGACTTTCTATCATCAGGATTTCCAACATAATCTGAATCATAATAGCTTGCCAACTCAACATCAAAATCACCACTATATTTAATACTAAAGTTAATTGTTCCTTTAGATATCTGTTGAGTCATTGAAAAGGTATGCATATGTTATTTATTTCATCATCCTTTTCCTTTTGTTCTATCCCTTTTATGTCCTAAAATGTTAATATATGAAAAGATTATGGTAAGAATGAGGAAATTATCTGTAACTACAATTTGGCTGATCCTTATCCTTCTTTATGTAGGAAAAATACGAAAAGGATCAACTGTTGTTCCCTTACCAAGGAACAATGAAACAACAGCAGACCAAGGAAGGAGCGTGACAGTGACAGATAAAAACAAAACAAATCACAGGGATCAGCGCAAAGAGGAAAAATGACTGAAGTTGGAAAATTGCGTGAATCCCTTAGGATCTCTTGATCCTGAGCGATCACTTTTACTAGTTATCTTTTTACCTCTCTCATATTACAAAAGGCAATGAATGTAAACAGAAAAAGAGAGATAATCACTATTGAGAAATTGTAACTTTTATCATTGACTGTCGTTGTTGAGTAGTGCACAAACTTATTATAATGCTTACGCAATGATTAATATATTAAACAATTGTTGTTCCTTCGCATCTCCTAAAGTAATCTGGTGGTGTTCACAGGTGGCTAAGGGCCTGACCTTGGTGGATTACTTGTTGTTCCTGTATCATGCATTTATGATTCCTCCAGTGTGATGGTTTGATTGAATTTCTACTTTTTGCAATTGTATCGCTTTGCTATTTCCTGCTTTGCAATCTCAATAGAATTGTTCTGTTTATATGTTTTGCAGTAATATAGTTGATTCCGTTTATTTTTATTTCAAATCTAGTTATTTAGTTAAGCATTCTATTTTGGGATCATCTACTATAAAGAGGATTCACTACTACAGTCAAAGCTCTCAGATTGAGATCATCTGCTTCTTGTATTAAGAATTGTGTTTGATTGAGAATAAATCAGTTAAAAGAGGAATGGGTTATTATTACTGTATTCTCAACTGATGATTGTTGTTACTTTGATGAATGTTTGATTTAGTTTCATTAGAGGATTGAGTTTTCTTTTAATTAGAATTTACTTGTTGCATCCATTTCCTTTGGTATTTAAAAGAACTATACTGCAATTTAGAAGCATTACTCTCTGAGTTAAATAGCGCCACATACTATGTACACTCTTGAAATAGAAAGACTTACCCGGACTGATGATTAATGTGAAGATAATTAGGAGTTAAAAAGGCACATTTTATCACTCAACATTTTGGCACCCTTGCTAGGGAGAGTGTAGCCATTTTTGAGGAGTAGTGTAAATCTGATGATTGTTGTTGAAGAAGAATTGGGTTTTGAAAATGGAAGGTAAGAACCTACATAATGAGCATTTAAAGTGCTTGCTCCCGTGCGAGCTTTTCAACACAATTACAAAAATATGAAATAGGTATTTGCCACTTGTCTGTTGAGAAAGAATTTAGTATAAAAAATGAAAGGTAAGAACATGTGTATGAAGCACGTAAAATCCATGCTCTCCCGCCCGATTTCTAGCAGAGTTGTTAAGAACTTAGGGTAGAGGTAAAATATTTGAATTGTGTGTATGACTAAGAAGAAAAAAACCCTGAAAATAATCCAATTCCCCTAACCAAACATGACAGATCTAAGGGAATGGTGACCCTTGGACGGTCAACTTTCATAGACGACATCATAAATAAAGTCGAATCTAAACCATCAGTAGGTACTAAAAAAGTTGCTTCCAGACAACCTACTGGCTCCCTTCAAGCCACAGGATCACCATCTGTAGCCTTCACTGAGTTCCACAGCAAAACAGAAGAGACTGAGTAGAATTTTCAAGAAATTCAAAATTCCCGCCCAATTTCTTTACAAGAAGGGAATTCTAGTAATATTCGTGAAGGAGGAGGAGAAACCAAGGAAACAGAGTAGCCAAGATCCCCTCAGGTAAGAATTCAACCATGAACATTCAACATCCCAGATAGAGGGAGTGTTGTTAAGTTCATCCAAGAAGAAGCAGGGGAAACAGAGGAGCCAAGATCCCCCCAGGTAGTAGTTCAGCAAGGAACACTCATTATCCCAGACTAGGGGAGTGTTGTTAAACTCATTCCTACCCCTTCTAGTCATCCTAGGAATAACTCTCTAGAGATCCCAGAAGCGTATTGGCACATATTTGATCAAATGGCCAACAACCCACAAGCACCTCAAACTTCCACCTTGTAGTATCCCATCATTGACACAGTGGTCAACGCACATATGAAAACCATCCCTCTTCAAAATATTCCTACCTTTCATGGGCTAACATCAGAGGATCGAGACACATTCCTATTTGAGTTTGATGTATTGTGTCGGGGGTATGATTATACCACCGACCCCAAAAAACTAAAATTGTTTCCCTCCACATTGAAAGGAGCATCCTTATGATGGTTTATGGGATTAGGTGGAGGCACAATAAACGATTGGGAACAAATGAAAACTGCTTTCCTAAAAAACTATCAGGATTATTGTATATCTAGGGAATTGAAAGATGAAATATTCCAAATGATAGCAAGACGAAGTGAAACATTAGAAGAATATGTGGAACGATTTCAATATAACCTCTAGCGGTCTCCCTATGCAACTTTGCCTTTACTTGATAATGTGTTGAAAACTACACTAATTAAAGGGATGAAAGAACAATGGGTAGAAACATTAAATATTATGGGGAAAGGTGATATATATTGGGAGAATTTTGCTGACATCATTAATCTATGTATAAGGTATTCAAGAGGCAGCACAAGATTGAAGCCAGCGGAATGCGACATGATCACAAGGGACAACAAAATCTCTGGTGGAGGAAATTGGCAACCTACTAGAGGATTGCAAAACAGATATTTTAGGGACTCTGACAACGCAATTGGACATTATGCAAGACAAACAAAAGCAGGCAGAAGCAGCAAAAAACTTGGTGATACTCTATCCTAGATGCATAAAGAAGCATAGTCACAATGTTGCCCGCTGGATATGGTGCAAACCTGTGCCATATGTATGAAAGATCACACTACAGAAAGTTTCCCATCACTCCAAGGGCTAAAAGCAGTCTATAAGAAGGTAGAAGAAGATACAAAACTAGTCTACCTGCTAAATTAGTGTCGCCAGTGTCAACCATGACAAATAGTTATACTGACTGATCCATCCCTTTCTTACAAATGCCGCAATATAATTCACAACAATACCTAGGAACCATGTGGCAAAACAAGCCATCCTTTTCCAATTGGTCACAACAGCCATCCCCTATGAAACCTTGGCCCAATCAATCAAATAAAAATAACAATTGGCCAAATTCCTCTTACTTCCCATTGTTTTGGCAAAATAATGCATATAAATCCCAATGGCCACGCTTGACTTCACAGAATCAGGACTGGCAGTCAAGCTGGTAGAGACCTACAAATTAGCCAGCAGGAACAATCCCCCTACCTCAACCCACACTGCCAGCACCGTATACTTTGCAACAGAACTCTCAGACCAACTTACGACCATAGCTCCCAGCCCAACCCAACCCGAACCCCAACAACAGACCGGTTCAATCTGTGCAAATTATTGAAGAACCAGAGCCAGACATTGAGTTAACGAAGTGTAATGACCTTCAATTAAGGTCTGGGCTGATAATATAATCAGAGGGGGATAAAAATTTTCAAATTGAAGATCTGTTACCTGTAGAACAAGCACCACAAGTAGAGAACATGGTTAGACAGAAAACTCATGATCAAGCAACCACCTCTTCTCCACCATTCCCAGAAAGATTAATCATACCTTGCCTAATTGAACATCCTAATTTCGATCTTCTGGGAGAATTGAAAAATTTGTGTATAAAAATACCACTCTTCGAGGCTATTCAAGACATCCCAATTTATGCAAAAACTATTAAGGAATTAAGTATGAAAAGGCCAAAGAGGAAAATAAAAACAAATCTAATTGTCCATGTAGTCAGTACCTTATCTGATTTACTATCAGGAAGAGAAAGACTTGTAAAGTATGAAGACCTAGGAAATCCTATAGTCACGGTGCAAATAAATAGATGCTCCTTCCCTAATGCCTTAGTCGATTTAGGAGCAACGATCAATATTCTTACAACCACAACTTTTCAAGAGATTGGCATTACATCGTTGGACCCAACCACGACCTTGTTGGAATTGGCTGACCAATACTTAGTCAAACTAGAAGGCACATTACATGATGTAATGGTGTCTATAGACTCTTGGGAATACCCTGTAGACTTTCTGATCATCAATCCTAGAAACTGACTCGATGGAAATACCTTAATTTTAGGTAGACCTTGGTTAGCAACTACAGACACTTACATAAGCTATCAAACAGGCAGCATGACTATAGCAAGAGGAAGAAATGTAAAGAATTTAGCCTTATATCCTCCAGCTCAGCCAAGTTTAACAATAATCAAAACTAGAAAATAACATGTATCATATCTAACTGAAAACTTTAGATCATCGGTAACCATAGAAGATGCTCTTGAATTTAAATATCAAACAGAAGATGACATCATTAACACCTACATTAACCAACCAGATGCCAGATCCCATCTAAAATGTCACATGATCGAAGCAACATTCGATAGAGAAATAGAAGAAGATCCCCTAAAAGATATTAACAATCAATCAATACTAACCACCTCTGTTTATAATAGCAAAACCATAGAGATTGAGCCAGGTAAAACTTTGAATATTAACAAGAACCTAACTGCTGACCAAGAGAAGAAGCTTGTTTAGCTCTTAAGAAAATATAAAGAGGCCTTTGCATGGGATTTCCCGAACACGAAAGGGATTGATTCCCAAATATACATGCACCACATTTATACAGAGATGGATACTAGGCCCATTCGACAACATCAACGGAGGTTAATTCATCATCTTAAAGATATAGTTAAAGTTGAACTACGAAAATTGCTAGTCTCTCCATTAGTAGTGGTGCCGAAAAAGAATGGAAAGTGGTATATATGTGTTAACTATAGAGAGCTTAATAAGGTAACCCAAAAAGACCATTTTCCCCTTCCATTCATTGACGAGGTCTTGGACACACTGGTAGGAAAAAATTTCTTTTCTTTCATAGATGGCTTTAGTGGATACAATCAAATTCAGATTGCTCTTGAGGATCAGGATAAGACTACCTTTACGTGCCCTTGGGGAACATGTGCTTACAGGTTCCTGCCTTTTGGGCTGAGCAATTCACCTAACACATTTTGAGAGGGCTATACTCAGAATTTTTTCAGATCTGATAAGTGAAGGGCTCGAGGTGTACATGGATGACTTTACACCTGAAGATGACTTCGAGCCAACATTACAAACATTAGAGGAAGTGCTGCAAAGATGCATTGCCACTAGATTGTGTTTTAACAATGAAAAATGTCACATGATGATGACTGAGGGCCTCATCCTGGGTCACTATATTTAGCTGCTGGAACCCAGGTGGATCCAATAAAAATTTAGATAATTCTTTTAACACCTACCCCTTCCACACAAACAGAAGTACCAGTTTTTGGGATTTTCTGGTTATTATAGAAGGTTTATAAAGAATTTTTCTTAGATTGTTGCACCGTTATATGCAGTAATTTGAAATATTGGTTTCATTTGGATAGATAAAAATGACTTGTATCAACATCCCCAGTATTAAGGGGCCCAAACTGGGATTTTCCATTCCAAATTTCATTTGATGCTTTAGACACAGCCATAGGAGTAGTTCTAGGCTAGGAAGAAGATAAAAAGCCATATTAAATATACTATATTAGCAAGAATCTATCTCCTGCTGAGTTAAATTATACTATTACTAGAAAAGAATTTTTGGGTGTAATCAATGCTATCAATAAATTCAGACATTATGTAATAGGATACCCTGCAGTCTTATACACTGATCACTCTGCTATTAAATATCTAGCCAATAAACCAGTTACAAATGGAAGAGTGACAATATGGTTGATTATTTTATAGGAATTTGATATAAAAATTAAAGATCGACTAGGAAAATAAAATCTAGTAGCAGACTTCCTTTCACGAATGCTAAAGACAGATGACTAGGCAACAGTAGAAGACCAATTTCTAGATGAACATCTATTTGTTGTAACAGTGAAAACACCATGGTACACGAATGCCGCAAATTATTTGGCAATGGGAAAATTACCCAAGCACCTCATGTCTAATGAAAGAAAACAAATAGTACGCATCACATGATTCTCTTGGATCGGGGGCTACTTATTTCATACAACAACTGATATGCACATTAGAATATGCATAAGGGAAGATGAAGTTTTCGAAATTTTGAAAGCATGCCATCATGGGCTGTGCGACGAACATTTTGCAGATCACATAAATGGTCACAAAGTTTTACAGATGGGCTATTATTGGCCCACCATTTTTAAAGATGCCAAGAAGTTTGTCGAGGCATGTGACCTTTGCCAGATAATGGGATGCCCCAGGCAGTTGGATGAGATGCCCCTGCAACCACAGATAGTCATTGAACCTTTTGAGCGATGGGTGTTAGACTTCATCGGTCCAATAAACCCATCCTCTAATCAAAAGGCATATATATTAGTTGCAACAGAGCAATTGATTAAATGGGTGGAGGCAGAGGCACTACCGAGGGCAATAGAGGATTCAATAATCTACTTTCTTTTCCAACTATTCGTATGATATGGCTTACCTAGAGAGCTAATTATGGATGGAGGGCCACAATTCATAGGCCATAAGTTCGCTGCAACATTAAAGAATTATCATATCATGCACAAGATCATGACTCCATACCACCCATAGGAAAATGGCCAGGTGGAAAGCACAAATAAAGTGACCGAGGCAATACTCACAAAGACAGTTGCATCGTATAGACATGACTGGGCTACCCGATTGCTAGAAGCCCTGTGGGCATATCATACAACATCGAGAAATACCACGGGATATTCCCCATACCAATTAGTGTTTGGCAAAGAACCTATCTTCCCAATTGAATTTGAAATCTAGACATTGAGGATAGCTCAGGAAGTAGGCTTGGACTTAAACGAGGCACATAATAATAGGCTACATCGGATCAATGAATTGGATGAAATCTGGCTATCAGCTCTTCAGCACAATGCATTGATCCAACAACAAAGAGCGAAATGGCATGATGCCCTTATTGAAAAGAAGATCTTCCACGAAGGAGATTGGGCACTCTTGTATGATTCTAGGTTCCAGGATTTCCCCGAAGAACTCTAGACCAGATGGTTAGGACCTTATGAGATACAAAAGGTGCATGATAATGGCACCATCACATTAGCCACCATTGATGGGTCTGGCTATTCTTTCAAATAAAATGGACATCGAGTATGACTCTATCACAAACTGCTTACTAGGGAGTCCCTTTGCCAACAGTTATGGGAAGATTCCACCATACAAATTCTCACTAAGGAGGGAAACCCATCCTCATCACTCACCTAGTGAATAATTCATTTGTTTTTGAATTTTGTACATGATTTTTTCTTTTTATTTTGATTGAATTTGCTTCTATAAATTGTAAATAAACTCTTTTTTTCTTTTTGATGTTCCCTTTGAGGAACAACTGTTGTTCCCTCCAAAGAACAGTTGTTGTTACCTCTAAGGAACAACAATTTCGTGTACAGATTTTCGTGTTGTTCCATTTAAGGAATAGTTGTTGTTCCTTCTAAGGAACAACTACCATTCCATTTAAGGAACAACAGTATCCTGTATATTTGATTTTTGTGTTGTTCCCTTTGAGGAACAACAGTTGTTCCCTCTAAGGAACAACTATCATTCCCCTTAAGGAACAACAGTTTCTTCTGTACTTGCTTTTGTTGTTCCATTTAAGGAACAATCGTTATTCCCTCTAAGGAACAGCTGATGTTCCATTTGAGGAACAACAATCTCATGTCTATTTGATTTTCATGTTGTTCCCTCTAAGGAACAGTTGTCGTTCCCTTTAAGGAAGAGAATTTTTGTGTGTAATTGTTTTTGATGTTACATTTAAGGAACAACTATTGTTCCCTCTAAGGAACAACTATTGTTCCATCTAAGGAACAGCAGTTCCATGTATATTCGATTTTCATGCTGTTCCATTTAAGGAACAGTTGTTGTTCCCTCTGTTAGCGCTTGAAATTTCACGTGAGGCTGAGAAAGGCAAACTCCAAGGCAACATCAAACCACTTAGCCTCGTAACTAGCCCTACGGGGCAGGAGAGGGCTCTCTCCGGTATATCTCGGCAAAGATCTTCAAAGGGTGGAGATAACCAATAAATAACATTGATTTTAGGCTAGTAAACTGATAAAAGGTTTGATTTGAGATTTTTAGGATTTTGGTGGAAAATCGGGGAAAGACAATTTTGGGTGCGGGGATTGGACAATTTTTGCAGGGGGTTCTTTGGGGCAAGGTAGGAGACTGTATTGATGCCTTTGAAAGAGTCAGATGGGCAAGAATGACTGGTGAGGAGCTAAGGAGAGGAAGTAAACACCTTGAGTTCTCCTTAAACAGATGAAAACATTGATATTAAGCAAACTTAAAAGCAGAATGGCAATCATGAATTCTACTTTAACACTTCATTTGCCTAATTTGCAGAAGGAAAAGTAAGAAGATGATTCACATAAAAAACTTACAAGTACAAATAGAAACACACCATCAATACATGTAACCACATGAATCCCAAAAAGGACTGCAAAACCCTGGTCTTTCTTCCTTTGCCAAAATTGCAGAGATACAATGAGTAATACAATAGAAGCTTTCTCCCTCAAGAGTCCAACCATGAAAATGACCAAGAAAGTACATAATATAGGCAATCTAACATATTTCCTTACCTCTAGGGGTCGAGCTCACTATCCTAGGAGCTGTTTCAACCAATTCTAAACTGAGCACTGAAAACTAGGCAGTCAAAACAACTTGCCTCTATAAGCTAGGAAACCAATTCATTCATTAAATTTTTGCCTATCTCATGAATGAATCTTCTAGAAGAGATAAATAAGTGTCAAAATATCATAAAATTACATCATTTACAACAAGGAAGATCAAAATCTACTCCAAAAAGTCAAATCCAGTCAAAACTGCGTTTTGCTGAGCTGTACGTGAATTTCTGTGAAAACTGCCCAACACGTCGCGCCCTGATCCTGAACGCGTCGCGCGCCTTTGGAGCTGCTTTTGAGGCACTTCCACGTATCCAAATGAGGCAAAAGTGGGCTTTTTGGAGAGGTATGGATGTCTACTTTCCAACCCAAGTGTAATTTCTGAATTTGGTGTCCATTTTCCCCTTCAAAATTGCAATCTCCCAAGACTGCTTCCTGTGTGTCAAAAAACTGGCAGAAAGTCATTTTTTGCATGTTTTTTGACCTTTTGGAGGCTCAAAACTTGGTGAAATTTCTTGGAAATTGCTTATCAAGTGTATTTTTGCATGAAAAATACAAAAATGCTGAGTTTTCTTGAAAAGGAGTTTCCCATCGAAAGGGTTGCGCGCAGCGCGCGACCTGTTGGTGGAGAAAACCTGTTTTTTCCCCAAAAATTCACAAGTGACCAAAAATGCTCAAATTTTTTTGAAATTTGTTATGGAGTTAATTCATTTAGCATCATGCTCCTTCAAGGAAGCCTCAGCCAAGATGTGTAGGGGATCAGGCCTTTTTCTTCGTTTTAGTGCTTTGGCCAACCTCCTTGGATCTTGCGATTGTATTTTTGACATTTCTCTAAAACAGTGACACCTGTGCAAAAAGTGAAGGAGGTTTTTCTTCTTTGGAATGTTGTGGACGAAAACCTCTCTCTGTTTTCCAAAATTCGTCTTTGATTTCTCTAAAACATCATTTGAGTGAAACTTATCCCGATGTGTGGAACAAGGGATTTTGTCGAAATGAAGCAAAATGAAGGGGATAAGGGGCTTCTAAATTCTTGGGGAAATTTTTGGAAGTAGGGAGGGATGTTAGGAAGTAGGGGATAGTGGAATCTCAGAGATTGAGTGAGGGGAAGGGGTCCAAAAGGGCAAAACACAGGCCCAACCTAGAAAATTGCCAGGTTGTAGCTAGAAACTAGGGTTTGTGCGAAAATGAGGAATTTGGGGAATCTCAGTGATGGGAAGCATTTGGTAAGGTACTTTAGGGATAGGGGAAGGTGTATGAACATCAGGATACAAGTTTTTTCGATGATTTGACTCTACAAGAGAAATTGGCTTCAAAACCCTAGGAGAGGAAAATGACCTTACCTAGGCGCAACTGAAGCATGGACAAGGTGTAAAAAGACTCATTAGACACTGAGATGATAATGAAAACCCTATGAATGATGATAGACTCAGCTGAATAGTGACATAGATTGGAATTTGGGCAACTTTGAAAAGAGTGAGAGCAAACCCTAGACCTAATGCCTAGTGACCAAATTTTGCTTGAAGACTCACTGAAATGACAAAATTTGACCTTGACACTTCAAAATCACTTTGTAAGAGCACGTTTGATCACTGGAGGAAGGCTGGAAAGACTAACAGTAACATTGGCTCCAATGGGGATGGTAGCTCCTTGGAGGTGCCAAGAACCGCAGATCTCTGTAAGAGCTAGACAGTGCCTTCATCCATTGGGTGATGGAGTCCATTATTTCGGCAAACGACACAAGACTTTGACTCATTTATTGAATGAAAACTTGACTAAAAACTGACTGAAACTTGACTCAAACCGACTCGATGGCAAACTGAAATAACTTGAAAAACTCACTCAATAGACCAAACACAAATGACTCATGACTGACTTAAAACAAGACTTTTCAAAGCTTTTTGAAGGGCAGCAGTCCATCAAGATTTGAAATCATGATGACAACCACCTGTGTTTCTTACAAGACAATATACATCAAACTATATCAAAATGCCAATGCAACCAATCAAGCAGATGCCTTCTTGATTGATTCTCCTGATTAGATCTTCTGGTCAACAGTACAAACCTATCACTGGGCATCCAAAAACATAGTTGACCATGGCTGCAACAAAACACTGTAATAAACACTTTCACTGCTGGCTGCAACAAACTTGCTAGAGGATCGTAAAAAACATGAAGATTTGCCATTGCCACCTCCTGTTGAAAGAACAAGGTGTCCTTTGTTTCAAATTCTGATCTGCCTTCATCATGTGCTTCAATAAAAGTATGATCATGGGCTTCAAAAAATTATGAACAGGTAGATGAGCAGATCTCCTCTTGTAAAAAAATTTCAACACATGAGACATATGAAGAATCTGAAAGGTAATCCCGTATGCTATGATCTTCTGTAGTCTGACAATTTGGTAGGTCATCTTCACATGATATCACAACCAAATTATCAAGTTCCTTATTACATTCTTCAATATTATCAAGCACAATATTATCATTTACATCGTCTACCACAAATTCACTCAAAGAAACTTTTTCACTTGCTTGAGCAAAGATCTCACCTTGCTGTTCATGAGCAGACTGAATGACCTCCTCATGAAGACTCTGTTCTGATGAAATGGGAGCACTTAGATTTGTAACTTTGTTTTCTTCATGCCAAATGATCTCAACAGCCAAGTTTTTCTTTATAGGATTCGGCACAAGGTATTCTTGGTCATCATGATCTGAATGTTGATCTGAAATAGTTGACTTGACTGCATCACATGAATCTTGACTACCCTGCACGTTGTCTTCTTCTGTGGGAAGATCTGAAACAATCTCTTCTCTTTCATCATCTTCCACTATATGACCATCTTCAGCCTCCTGATCTTGATTCTGCTGCAAAATTTCTTGATCATCTTGATGGGTATCCTCTATGTTTTCTTTATGCTACTGAAATGGATTCTCATACAGAGCCTCCATGATCTCAACATCCATAAAATTATCATTTTCATAATATGTCTCAAGGCTTTCAATAAAACTATAACCATGCTTGCAACAGTCTTGAACTAAATTTAATGATGGATAAGAGTCCTTATATTGTTCAATGAACATAGCATGAAAATCCTTTAAACAGTAAATACAGGCCAGCGACAAATTTTCATACCATGATCCGGCTTTACCCTCCAGAGTGACCAAGAATATCTTCATCAAGCAATCTTCAGGAAAATCAACCTTCAACTTGCTAATATGCATGTGAAATCTAACTAGATGTAAAGCAACATCCTTCTTACCATCATCATTAAATGTAGGCAAATTCCTTGACCAATCTACCTTCGAAATTTTATCTGGAAAACCAGGGATGTGATCTCGGCTCAGGGGAGCGTATCTTCTTGCAATCCGATCCATCTTGAAAAGCTCAAAGCTACTGATCTCTCTCCAGTGAAGTCACCATGAAGCACAGGTGGCTGGATTCTTCAGTGAAAAGAGTCGTCAGGTGAATGATTTCAGCCTTGTCAGTGTCTAATCATTGTCCACTATCAACAATCAGATCTGAACTTGATACATGTACTGGGGTAAAATGCAAATGAAGTGTTGTATTCACAAGCTCACGGAGATTGACTGAAGCAACGTTTATCTACTTCCGCTAATGCAAAGCAAAAGCGTTTCGAAGGCTACCTGGCATAACTTCAGGCTCCGTCTAAGACTTATGAAACAAACCCATCAATCAACAGACAAGTTTGTTCTCCCCAGTATGGTCGCCAATATGTTAACGCTTGAAATTTCACCTCAAGCTGAGAAAGGCAAACTCCAAGGCAACATCAAACCACTTAGCCTCGTAGCTAGCCCTACGGGGCAGGAGAGGGCTCTCTCCGGTATATCTCGGAAAATATCTTCAAAGGGCGGAGATAACCAATAAAGAACACTGATTTTAGGCTAGTAAACTGATAAAAGGTTTGATTTGAGATTTTTAGGATTTTGGTGGAAAATCGGGGAAAGACAATTTTGGGTGCGGGGATTGGACACAGTTTTTGCAGGGGGTTTCTGGGGCAAGGTAGGAGACTGTATTGATGCCTTTGAAAGAGTCATATGGGCAAGAATGACTGATGAGGAGCTAAGGAGAGTAAGTAAACACCTTGAGTTCTCCTTAAACAGATGAAAACATTGATATTAAGCAAACTTAAAAGCAGAGCATGGCAATCATGAATTCTACTTTAACACTTCATTTGCCTAATTTGCAGAAGGAAAAGTAAGAAGATGATTCACATAACAAACTTACAAGTACAAAGAGAAACACACCATCAATACATGTAACCACAGGAATCCCAAAAAGGACTGCAAAACCCTGGTCTTTCTTCCTTTGCCAAAATTGCAGAGATACAATGAGTAATACAATAGAAGCTTTCTCCCTCAAGAGTCCAACCATGAAAATGACCAAGAAAGTACATAATATAGGCAATATAACATCTTTCCTTGCCTCTAGGGGTCAAGCTCACTATCCTAGGAGCTGTTTCAACCAATTCTAAACTGAGCACTGAAAACTAGGCAGTCAAAACAACTTGCCTCTATAAGCTAGGAAACCAATTCATTCATTAAATTTTTGCCTATCTCATGAATGAATCTTCTAGAAGAGATAAATAAGTGTCAAAATATCATAAAATTACATCATTTACAACAAGGAAGATCAAAATCTACTCCAAAAAGTCAAATCCAGTCAAAACTGCGTTTTGCTGAGCTGTAGGTGAATTTCTGTGAAAACTGCCCAACACGTCGCGCCCTGATCCTGAACGCGTCGCGTGCCTTTGGAGCTGCTTTTGAGGCACTTCCAGGTATTCAAATGAGGAAAAAGTGGGCTTGTTGGAAATTTATGGATGTCTACTTTCCAACCAAAGTAGAATTTCTGAATTGGGTGTCCATTTGACCCTCCAAAGTTGCAATCTCCCAAGACTGCTTTCTGTGTGTCAAAAAAGTGGCAGAAAGTCATTTTTCGTATTTTTTTGACCTTCTGGAGGCAAAAAACTTGGTGAAATTTCTTGGAAATTGCTTACAAAGTGTATTTTTGCATGACAAGTCCAAAAATGTTGAGTTTTCTTGAAAAGGAGTTGCCCATCGAAAGGGTCGCGCGCAGCGCGCGACGTGTTGTTGGAGAAAACCTGTTTTTTGCCCAAAAATTCACAAGTGACCAAAAATGCTCAAATTTTTTTGAAATTTGTGCTGGAGTTAAGTCATTTAGCATCATGCTCCTTCAAGGAAGCCTCAGCCAAGATGTGGAGGGGATCAGGCCATTTTCTTCGTTTTAGTGCTTTGGCCAACCTCCTTGGATCTATCGATTGTATTTTTGACATTTATCTAAAACCATGACACCTGTACAAACAATGAAGGAGGTTTTTCTTCTTTGGCATGTTGTGGACAAAAACCTCTCTCAGTTTTCCAAAATTCATCTTTGATTGCTCTGAAACATCATTTGAGTGAAACTTATCCCGATGTGTGGAACAAGGGATTTTGTCGAATGAAGCGAAATGAAGGGGATAAGGGGCTTCTAAATTCTTGGGGAGATTTTTGGAAGTAGGGAGGGATGTTAGGAAGCAGGGGAAGGTGGAATCTCAGAGATTGAGTGAGGGGAAGGGGTCCAAAAGGGCAAAACACAGGCCTAACCTAGAAAATTGCCAGGTTGTAGCTAGAAACTAGGGTTTGTGCGAAAATGAGGAAATTGGGGAATCTCAGTGATGGGAAGCATTTGGTAAGGTAATTTCAGGATAGGGGAGGTGTATGAACATTAGGATACAAGTTTTGCCGATGATTTGACCGTCCAAGAGAAATTGGCTTCAAAACCCTAGGAGAGGAAAATGACCTTACCTAGGCGCAACTGAAGCATGGACAAGGTGTAAAAAGACTCATTAGACACTGAGATGATAATGAAAACCCTATGAATGATGATAGAATCAGCTGAATAGTGACATAGATTGGCATTTGTGCAACTTTGAAAGAAGTGAGAGCAAACCCTAGACCTAATGCCTAGTGACCAAATTTTGCTTGAAGACTCACTGAAATGACAAAATTTGACCTTGACACTTCAAAATCACTTTGTAAGAGCACGTTTGATCACTGGAGGAAGGCTGGAAAGACTGACACTAACACCCTCTAAGGAACAATAGCTGTTCCCTCTAAGGAACAGTAGTGGTGTGTGTGCTTCCTTTTTGTTGTTCCATTTAAGGAACAATTGTTGTTCCCTCTAAGGAATAGTAGTTGTTCCCTCTAAGGAACAACAATTTCATGTGCGCTTATTTTTTTTTATTCCCTTTAAGGAACAACTTCTGTTCCCTCTAAGGAACAATAGTATCGTATGCATCTGCTTTTCGTTGTTCCCTTTAAAAAAATATCATTGTTCTCCATAAGGATTAACTGTTGTCCCCTCTAAGGAACAACAATTTCATTTGCATCTATTTTTCCACTATTACATCTCAGGAACAACTATTGTTCCCTTTAAGGAACAACAGTTTCACATCCAATTATTTTTCTTTCTTTTCACTGTTCCTTGTAAGGAACAACTGTTGTTCCTTCTAAGGAACAACTGTTGTGCCCTCTAAGGAATAGCAATTTCGGTGTGCAGTTTTTTTTCTTTCTATTGTTCCTCCTAATGAACAGCTGCGGGTCCCCTTAAGGGACAACACCTTTTTGTGTGCTTCTCTTATTGTTCCCTACAAGGAACAACACTCTTTGCGAGAGGATTTCTTTAGAAAATAAGCACTTTGTGAATATTATTTCACTCTGTATGATCCTCTATAGGGCAAGAATACAAACATATATGTAAGGATACAAAATTTGAAGGTTACTGGAATAAGCAAATCGAATATTATCATTTTAATGAGATTGCTTTTTATTGATTAAAAAATGGAAGGGAACAACCATCTATATCACTTTGCTATCTTTATCTTTACTATAAATCAAATTGATTGATTATTTGTACCATGTTGGTTCTTTCCTAACCCTTATAATTTTCTCTGCTTATTATCATTGAATAAGAGTAAGGGCATATTTTTTTCTATTGTTATGTTTAGACTTCTTCCACCATCCCTACTCTTAAGGAGTGTTGAGCCACCCTCTATATATAAATAGGAAGTGCTCTATATATATATATATATATATATATATATATATATATATATATATATATATATATATATATATATATATATATATATATATATATATATATATATATATATATACTAACAATTTTATGATTTGTTAGATGGAGGATAGGGGGTCTCATCATGAGCCAGCCTACCATGATCATAAGGAAGCAACAAAGTGGAATTCCCACTCTGGCCACCACCAAGGATATGATCCAATGGATGCATAAAAAAATAAAGTCCTTGGAACAAGAGGTCTCATCACGAGCTGGCCTGCCCACTTTTTGCTCCTCCCCAATGAATGGAATTGTGATTCATCTGGTCACCAAGCCAGCATAATGGCCTCCATTTTGACATCATATGGCACTTTCCTAATTATACATAAAGGATCATGGTTCCAAAGGTTGAAAAAGCAACTTTGTCAAGGTTATAAACACCTGTGGGCAATAGAAGCTCTGTTGATGGTATTGGAGTCATATTTTCAACATAAATAGTGATTATAACTCCCTTTTCTTATTCTTTATCTTTACTACAGAGAGATTATGCTCCTAATTTGATTTTTGAACCATTTATGCATGAGATATCTTTTAAAAGTCAATCATAGTGGTTTAAGTGAAATAATGACCACAAAGCATCTTGCCCACATAAGATGTCCTTTCTCCCTTTTTGAATCATTCCATGGCATTTCCACATTTATTCATAATTATCATTCTATGCATTGATTTTAATATCCCGATATTTTTGTGATCCTATCATAAATATGTATACCTTGCCATTTTTTACCACTCTTGTATGTCACCGCCAGTGCTTCATTCATTCATTTAACCAGTTGAAGGTGACCTATCATTTTAAGGGGTTTGAGGGTGACTCTCGAAGAACTTATGCATGCGTGTCAGTCCTTTATTCGGTTATACCTGACTATATGATATTCCATAATAGCAATTTTTTAACGGTATCTATGTTAAAAAAGTATCATCTGATATTAACAACTTGTTGTTCCATTTCTGGCTCTGTCTACTGTTGTGTTACCTGTGTTAAGCTAACAGTGGGCAGAATTCAGGAAAAATGGGAGGTAGAAGAGTGTGCAGGGAGCTGCTAATACTAGGTATTTTCGATGTCGCCAGAGAACTTCTAGTCTGAGCCAGATGGGTTGCATACTTCACACGAATACAACAACCCAATGAAGCCATTGCTATCAAATTCTTACAAAATTTACAGAATGAACATTCTACATTAAGAGGAAGGAAAATTACAATGACAAATTCAGTAATAGCTGAAGTGTCCGGATTACCAGTAGCCGGACCTATATGGACTCATAAAAAATTGAGGTTGCAGGATGCTATTGCAATCTTTCGGGATGAGGGACAGGACCTGATTCTCAAATGCAAAGGAGTTCAACCTTCATCCCTTGGAGAATCATGGAAAAAACTGGCTAGAGTTGTTCAGAGCTATATCACATGCAACGGAAGGAAAGATGTGGTAAGGCCAGATCACCTTAAATTATTTGCAGTTCTAAAACAAAGATGTTCTGTAAACTTGCCTATGTATTCGAATTTCTTATTGCATGACGCTGCTCGAAGCATAAAAAAATCCCAGCATATAGAGACTGTTGTGAGTCATCATTGCTTAATTAGGCTGATAGTAAGCTACAACCTTGCCCAGTAGCAAACAAGTTGGGAAGAATTAGTATTTACCATAGAAGGGGGGTTAGCTTTACCTGCTCCAAAAAGGAAAAGGACTACTAGCACAACAAACATTCCACAAAAATGTAGACACTCTGCTAGATTAGAGACAAGCTTGGGAACAACTGAAAATCCCCAGGGTAGCAGCAGCCAACCCATAGAACTATCTAGTCCAGAAAATGAGCAATATTTACAGCTGGAAGGACGAGATGACTGGGAGTCAGAACTTGAGGAGGAAATAGAGCACTCTAGTGATGAGGAGAGGAATGAAACAAAACTCCCCTTAACAGCCAACACAAGTCACCCACGAGACTTATTTGATATTGAATTGGCCTAGATTTTGGCTAATATGAATGAATTTATATAGCTCGAAAGCCCGCTAAACTTTAATGTTGAAGCAACACAATCAGAAGAAAACTCTACCAACAATAAAAGCATATCAGAAAATGTAATCGGTGAAGAAGAAACAAGGGTGAAGTCACTCAGGAAGAGGTGGACCAAACTAGTAATACACCTCCAAGGAGAACCCAGTCGGGTCAATTTAAATACACAGGATGTGGGAAAAATATGAGAAATAGGAACAAGCCAGGGTAAGGACACGACTCTTGTAGAACAAAACCCATATGAACAACCGAGCTCACTAAGAGAAGAAATGATTAGTGGAATATCTATTCCTTTTGAAGAGAAGAAAAACAAAATTAAAAGGCTCTGAAAGGAACAATAGAGGCTACAGAAATTAGTAAAAAGACTCAGGCAAAAGCTAAGGACATTAACAAGGGGGAAAGTTTTAGGCAAAACCCTGGAAACAATACATGTAGCCATTCAAACTGAATTTCATGATATGAAGGTTACTGGGACTCAAGTTGAGCCCATAATCACTCAAATTGATAAGGAAAAACATGTAACTGTGGCAGGTGAAACTATCTAAATAGAGAGCGTACATTTTCGTAACCTAGTTGTTCAAACATAAGCGGTACCCTCCAAAAATGCGGCCAGCCAGACAGAAAGACAGATTGTCCATAACAAAAGTACACAGACTATAGGCATTCAGTCCCATAATAAGAACACGTAGACAATATAAATCCACTTTCATAGTAAGAATACGCAGACAAATATTCAAGCAGAAGACATTATGACAAGTAGCGACCCTAGTATAGCAAATCTTCAGGAAAATTTGGCACAAGCTCAATTTACCATAGAACATCTTAAACTAGAAATAGTCCCACAATAGAAATACTAGGAATTACAAAAGCAGCTTCGGGACATGAACATCTTAGAAAGTGAGGCACTTGATAAATACAGAAAGGAAGAAGAGAGGACTGAGAAAATAAAGCTTAGATTGGAAAAGGCCAGGAGTCAAATGGACACTATTTGGTCCCTATATACTGACATATTGGCATGCAGATCTCCTGCCAATAACTATGCCTTATTTTTGATGGAAATATACTTACAGTTAAAGATCAAAGTTGTCAAGGCTGGAAAACTCATAGAGTTGAAAACTGTTGATGATTTTATAAATTGTTGTAAGCATAATGGGATACAAGTACAGAGGCTGTTGTGTGAATTTTATTTACACAATTTTATTTTAGAAGAATAAATTGAAGAGAACCCTAGTCCTTTTATACGAGATGTGCAGTTCCAGGCTTTCATTTCATTCGTTATTAATCAATTGAAATTGTTCAATGCCCATAACGCCTTCCAAAGGCAGGAAATTGGATTGGACCTGTGGGTGAGAGGTGAACTAAAACACTCATTACAAATGCTAGCCAGTCACAAAAGTCTGATGAAGAGGGAAGGAGTAATCAAAATATTGGGGCCCATTCACAAGGAGATCGTCCACAAGGGAGTAGAATACTTCTTCTCTATTCAGTGGAGCTCTTTGGCTATAGCCAGGTTTAGGTGGATAGTTTCTAATAGTAATGTACGAAATAGGGAGCCATTCAATTATAAAAACTTTAAGCTTGTTGCAAAATGCTTTGTTACTTACAACAAACTCATCTTAAGAAAAGGTCCTTATTGGCTGGGCTGTAGGTTCTGTAGCCCTATTGTTTGGCACCCTGTCGAAGGTTATAAAGCTATATATGAACTACCTAAAGGGCAGACAGGGCCCATTCTTAAGCTCTTGGCCAAAAATCATGGTTTCAGACTGCTTTATGACATTCCTTCTCCAACTTATTCCTTGACTGCTCTGCACACAAACTACATGGTTTTCATGAGGACATGAAAAAGGGTAAGCACGGGAGTATGTTGAGTCATGGAAAAGGTATGCATATGTTATTTATTTCATCATCCTTTTCCTTTAGTTCTATCCCTTTTATATCCTAAAATGTTAATATATATAAGGATTATGGTAAGAACGTGGAAATTATCTATAATTACAATCTGGCTTATCGTTATCCTTCTTTATGCAGGAAAAATATGAAAAGGAACAACTGTTGTTCCCTTACCAAGGAACAGTGAAATAGTAGCAAGCCAAGGAAGGAGCATGGAAGTTACAGATAAATACAAAACAAATCACAGGGATCAGTGCAAGGAGTAAAAATGATTGAATTTGGAAAATTGTGTGAATCCCTCAGGATCTCTTGATCCTAAGCGATTACTTTTACTATTTATCTTTTTACCTCTCTCATATTATAAAAGGCAATGATTGTAAACAGAAAAGGAGAGAGAAATACTATTGAGAAATTGTAAGTTTTATCACTCACTCTTGCTTTCGAGTAGAGCACGAACTTATTGTAACACTTATGCAGTGATTAATATATAAAATAGTTACTATTCCTTCGCATCTCCTGACATAATCCGGCGGTGTTCACAGGTGGCTAAGGGCCAGGCCCTGGTGGATTCACTTGTTATTCCTGTATCATGCATTTATGATTCTTGTAGTGTGATGGTTTGATTGAATTTCTACTTTCTACAATTTTATCGCTTTGCTATTTCCTGCTTTCCAATATCAACGTAATTGTTCTATTTATATGTTTTGCAGTAATATAGTTGATTCAGTTTATTGTTATTTCAGATCTAGTTATTTAGTTAAGCATTCTATTTTGGGATCATCTACTGAAAAGAGCATTGACTACTGTTGTCGAAGCTCTCAGATTGATATCATTCGCTCCTTATATTAAGAATTGGGTTTGATTGAGAATAAATTAGTTAAAAGAGAAATGAGTTATTACTACTGTATTCTCAACTGATGATTGCTCTTACTTTGATGAATGTCTAATTTTGTTTCATTAGAGGATTGAATTTTATTGTAATTAGAATTTACTTGCTGCATCCATTTCCTCTGGTATTTGAAAGAACTATACTACAATTTAGAAGCATTACTCTAAGTTAAATAGCTGCCACATACTATGTACACTCTTGAAATAGAAAGACTTACCTAGTTGATAATTAATGTGAAGATAATTAGGAGTTAAAAAGGAACCTTTTATCACTCAATAATATTGAAGGTGTCGGTTCACTTCTTTCCAATGATTTTCAAGAGGTTTTTCCATGAATTACTTAGGGTGTTAATTAGATATTCTATATCTGGCATGGTTGTAGTGAGATAGATTAGGCTTCTCACTGACTCATGATGCACTATACCATCCACTTCTATTGTCTCATCATTACTATAGAGTTTGGCATTCTATATTAATGGTATTAATACTGCCACATATTGGACCATTTTGAGTTTTCTTAGTGACCCCTGGTATACCACTTTGTGTAACCAATGTTTGTCCACCTTCTCACCATATCTAAATACTTAAGAAATAACCAAATTCAACCAAGTATTTTGCTTCCAACTAATGTGACAATTTACTTTTCACTTCAACAATTAATTTAAAAGAATGTGTGTTATAATAAGATATCAACATCCAAAGGAATCATAATAACATGCTCCTATTGATATGATTGATATATAGTTTAGGGTCATTTTTATTTCATAAAATATTTTTGAAGAGAGAAAGAATCAATATTCACATAACATGATGTTGGTATCTACTTCAATCCATATAATGTTTTCTTTATCTTGCACATAAGGTTCTCTTGACCCTTTTTAACAAACTCTTCTAGCTAAACAAGATCAAGAAGGAAAAATTAACATATAGCTGATATAGATTCCATTTATGTTTTGTAGATCAATAAATCACCAATCTAATTGTATTTAGCTTAGCTACAAGTGAAAAAGTTTCTTCATAATCAATTCCCTCTTTCAGTGAGTAGAATTTTCAACTAACTTGGCATTATATTTATCGATACTTCCATCGGCTTTAAACTTAGGTTTCAAAAACATGTGGATCCTATGGGTACAAGGAATGATGAATCTTCAAATATTTCAAAAATTATATTTCATTAGGGGAGATGATGCTGAGATGGGAATCATATGAGGAAACCATAATTTCAGAAACCCAAATTTGACCTACTTCAGGGATCTCGTTAGGATCATGAGAATCTAACATAACCATCAACAAAAGATGAAGTGCATCAACTTCTTAACTAGTCCTTCAATCCTCAAAATTTTGATTATCAAATCTTTGTGTCTTAGTGAGGTGAACAAGAGAACATGGAAAACCATTATTAGTTGTACCAGTGAAGACATTATTGCTTTGGTGACAATTGTCAAATTTAGTAACTTGATCAGATGGGATATCTAACACATGAGATTATTCAAGGGTTAGGAATGAAGATGAACCAATCACAAGACCATCTTGAATTCTCCAAGATGTAAGGTCTTCTTATTCACCTAGAGATTGTTGATTGAATAGATCACAAGGTAGGGATTCAATATCATCATCCTCTGATGATGAAACATCACCCTTATGTACATGATTGCAATAAAAACTAGTAGGATAAACATATGAATAATTTTGAGAAACCATTGGTGTAGTAGACTCATGAAATAAATCATGACATGGAAGAGTGAACAACTTAGGTGAAGAGACATAAATTGCACCCAAATTTGATTCAAGATTGGAATCTTGTGTATTAGTGTCACCTTTAGGAGGCAATGAATCATCATGCATGTTATGTTCTGTGGAGTTGATAGGAAATTCAAATTTATTCAAGATAAGACCAAGTTCATTTCCAACAAGTTTATGAGGTAGAATAATATGAGGGGATTTAGGAATATATTCAGATAATTCCCTATCAATCTCAAGTTGAAATTTGTGAATAAGGAGAGGTATTTTATCAAATATTTTCATGTTGTCCACTTTCAATAGGATTTACGAAAGTTCCAGAGGTAAGACAAGTTGACTCATCATCCTGCAAACACTGTTCATCACCTACATTATTTAATGACATATATTTCATCAGGTAACAAAATTGAGGGAGAATGCAGAGTTAAACATGTGGTAATTTCCTCCAAATATGCTTGAGGCTTTTCCCAACTCATAGAAATAGGAAAGACAAGATTAGGGATAAGATATGGCCAGTTGGAAACTTGCAGATTATCCTAATGATCATTAGCATTGAGACTATTTCTAGATTGAAATCGTTGTAGATAAATAAAAATGAATCATTGAAATTTCACACCCAAATACATCTAGTCCATATCTCTTTCAGCAAGTTCACAACATAGATGAACAAATCTAGCAAAAAAATCCTCCAATGATTCTTCAGGTTTCATTCTCAGTTGACTTATCATTTTAAACACATATTGAATCATACCTATCAAAGGCTTGACAGAGCTCACTGATGAGTCGCTCGAACGAATGGATTGAAGTGATAGGTAATGTGTGTCACCACTACTTAACACAACCTTCAAGTATGAGGGAGAACAATCTGTCTATGACATGTTTACAATAAATTTTGTTAGAGCGAAAAAATGAACAACTTGACACATGTGTCCAAATATCATTCTTTGAACCTCGCCATCATATTCCACTGTAACGAGTGATAACATATTTCTAGGGGCATAGAAATATTAATTCTTTTAGAAATACAACTTGAGATAAAGATTTAAGATGTATGCATTTAAATATATGACGCTAAGATAAAGGCTCCAAGCAATCATATTGTCATTTGGCCCTCCTCGCAGTGCCAAAATTCTATTGACATTCTTAGATGTCCCACTAACAAGAAGGGGTTCTCCCCAGTGTGAAGTCCCAATTAGACCTCACATTGTTTGGTAGAGGGGCCCCATCAATTATTTCGGCCTATCTTCCACAATGATTATTTCACTCTTGTCTATCAAATGAGATGTTAAAGTGATTACAAGTATTAGGGGAATTTTGAGGTCTAAAATGGGCCTCCTAAGAAAAATTCACAACCAAAAAAAACTTTAAAAGAACCAATAGGATTGAAGATGATGATGTCAACTATGTGGGATGATTGACCATTTTTGGAGTAAAAAAGTAAAAAGATTAAAAAATAATAAAATAATAAAACTACTTTTTCCACTCATATTTTCAACTTATATCCCTATGTTTTTACTCAAATTTAGTGTTGGAGTACTTTTTGGATGAAAAATATAATTCCTCATCCAGGGAGTATTCATTTTGCATACTTTCGACGAACCCTACTATACGGAAAATGAGAAATACATGAAAAAATGTGATTGCAAACACATTTTTCATGTATTTCTCATTTTTCATATAGCACAATCCATTGAAATTATGAAACATGGCTACTCCTTGGATGAGGAATCTAATTTTTCATCCAAAGAGTGTTTCCGCTCAAAATCTGACTAAACCCATATGGAGGTAAGTTGAAAGTAGGAGTTGAAAAAATAGGTTTCTATTTTTTCCCTCTAAAATTTGATAATATAATCTAATCTTATTTTATTATTTCCACTATTAATTTATAATTTCCTTAGGAGGCCCATTTTAGACCTCAAAAGTCCCCTAATGAATGAAATTCCTAGACAAATAGTTGTACAATGTTCGTTCAAACATTTTCACGCGTAGTCAGAACTAAACACAACTTTCATACAAGGATTATGAGTAAGAAAAAAGGAAAAGTACGAGATTAAAAGAATGGAAGGAAAAAAAAACTACAATAAACTAATCCTACTCCTAGGCTAACCAAAGACTAACCAGGTTTACGTGAATTAAAATTTCCAATGCAACCAATGAAACATATTCTCACCTAGACCAACAAGGGGATTAGCAATGAGAAAGGTTATCCACAAAAACATTAAGAAGGATAAAGCATGGAATGCTCCAAAATTCGAACGCAAAAGACACGGGCAATGAAGTATGATAAAAATGCATGTACTAAACACTCTTTTAACACAACATACACATCATGGTGCACCCTCATAACAAAACTTGCATTCTGACTTTTAATGTTGGAAAACATATAAAAAATAGAAAATTATTCTTAGCAAAGGTACTTGCCAAGTGGGATTCCTCTAACCATTCGACAATATGATCATGGTAGATGAGTAAAGGATCTTGAAGCTGAAAGATATCTTCATTTACAACACTTCTAATCAACTCATGTGTGTTCTCGAGGAGGAGTTCCAATTTTTTCATGCTTTGAACATCCATCAAGAGAGCGAGGTCCTAACATAACCATCAACATCAGCTGAAGTGTCTTGACATCTAGACATGGTTGCAAAGTATCAAAATGTATATCATGAAAAACTAGTGGCTTGGAATAATCGACAATTGAAGACATAGAATCATTAATTGATGAGTCACTGAATATATCAAGACTTCCATCATCAGATTTTTATTTTTCATCCAAGAAAATGGAATCCTCCTAATTTGATGAATCATAGAGAGGGGTTGATTGAAAACATGAAATCACATCCTCTGATTTTTCATATTTACAGAATGAGGAATGAGATGTATTGTAAAGAGTGGATTCTTCCTAACATTATTTTGATCTGAAATCAAAATTCCATCATTCTTGACTATAATCATGGTTAATACCATTAAAAACCACATCATCAAAAGATGTGACATGTGTGATACAATTAGTGAATATGTTAGGAAAATGGGTGAAAATGGAAGAAATAGAAAACTCAGGTGAAAGATTATCTTTAATTACAAATTGTTTTTCATAATTGGAATCCCACATATAGTCATTATGAAGGATATTGCAAGTTTCTTGGTATCCATTGACTCCATGTTAGACTTGAACCTCTTTAACATTAGAAGAAGCTATTGTAACATGTCAATGAGATAGTTTAGAATTAAGAGGAATAGAGGAACTAAGAAATGACCAACGGTATTGATTAGATCAGATTTAAAATTGAAACTTGAGTTCAAATCTTGAATATGAGGGAAGAGAGAAGATGGTGTTGGATCAAAAAAATTATTAGATGGTTCTCCAACCTCAACTTGGGTGCATGGAGCTGCTTGATTTGATGAAGAGTTAAAAAAATGAAAAATTAAGATGGAACAAAAATCTCTTCTTTTGATGTTTTGATAGTTCCATAACGAATAAATAGTGGGAGACTTACAAAGGATTCATATTGAGATGGAGTCAAAGAAATATGAAAAAGATACTCGAATTTCTCTATCAAAAAATTCTAGTTTATGTCATCCTCCAAAAACTCATAACAAAATTGAATGAATCGATCATGAAAATATTCAACAAATTCATGAAGTTTCTTTCTGAGATGAATAATTTTCTTATACGCACTTTATTAATCATACCTATCAATGTCTTGATGAAGCTCCGTGGAAAGATGTTGGAAGGAATGAATAGAGGTGGTGGGCAATGTATAAAAACATTATTTAACGTGTGCTTCGAATGAGAGAATGAACAACCTCCAAGTAATCTCCTCACAATTAATTTAATGAGAATTGAAAATTTCAAGAAAGCCGAGGGTGTTCTCAAGGCTGGTTGTTCCAACCTCGCCATCAAATTTTAGATTTGAAAATTCATGAATTATCCCCAAGGGAACTTTCATATTTGCAACTCTAAAAAACATGTTGGGGTTAAGATATGGGAAGAAGCCATTTAAGATGAGAAAAGTTTAAAAAAAACTTCGATGGCTCATCTTGTCATTTGGACCTCCTTCTAGCACCAAGAACCAATTGATGGTGGTAGAACAGGTCAATAGGTAATGGGGTCCCCTCGATGTGAAGTCCTAATTAGACCCCACAACATTTTGAGTAGGAGCTCCACCGAGAATACAACCGATTTTCAAAAGTGATGGTTTGAAATATGTGCCTTGGTTGCAATGAACACATAGAATGAAATATCAAATGTAATGCATGAAAGGTTCCATCACATTGAAGGGAAATAAGTGAGCCCCTTAGAAGAAAGTAATAGTAATAACTTAGAAGGGACACATGAGAGATAAAAGAGAATTTTTATTTAACCTACAAAATAATTTGCAAGATAACAATCATCGTAATAACATAAACAACACACATTCAACACGATATACACTAGAGAAAACAAATTAGTTAATTAGAATTAGCATAAATGGAACAACATACATTGAAAATATATAAAGAATATTCCTACCGCATCGATGGCATATGTATGAAAAAATCTCGGCTTTGAGATATTTATTATAAAGTGAAAGTTCTAAGCATACAATTACATTGATAAGACACTAGTCCCAATATTGGAACATGAAGCCAACGCCTACTTCTCCAATGAATGACATGCCTCCTCTGTTAGACTGAGAGAAGCTAAGGCTCCAAATCTAAGCGTTATGATGGTTATGATGGTTTATTTATAGCAAATGAGATGACCCTTCATCTCCCATTGTGACCTTTGAGTTTCAACAACTTCAACTTGTAATTATGTGGTTACATAGTGATGCCAGGTTTTGTATTTTTCAATTGTTTCATTATAGTTCACAGGATTGTTAGGCTAGTATTAGATTCAAGCCTCCATAGCATCTAGGTAGATGGTTTTGGCGCCATTTTGTATTTCTTTATGTAATAAGAACAACATAGTGTTGATATTAGTAGGACCACCTATATACTTTAGAATGTTGTTTTTGTTAACTTCTAGGTCTTCTTTGGTAATGAGATGCTTCAACTAGTTCATGTATTCCTCGACCTCCTTGCTCATGACAGTTTTTCCCATTGTTTCTAAAAATGGCCCTACTTAGGGGATCTTGTATGTTTGAACCAAGAAATCTAAACTTTTATAAGTTCGTGCATAAGAAGCTAAAATGTCGGCCAATAATATTCTAAAGTGTTTGTTGTTTTTTATAAGCACTCTGACCTGAACCTTCTCCAACTTTGCTTCCTTCCTTGTCTTCCTGACCAATTCTGCTAGTGAACTCCTATAATTAATTTCCACACTCATGGATATTTTTTATGGTTGCATGAATGACTTTCAAAGCTTTCTCATCTTCCCACAACTTGTTTTTCATATCATGTAATGGAACTAATACCTTATGAAAGGTGACCAACTCCTCATAAAGATGCCTCATAATGTCTCCCATTGCTTGAACCTCACCATAAGTAACTACTTGAAGTTCCTGCAAGTAAGCATGTGTGGAGGAAAAATTATGTTTCTTTTCTTGGAGCTACTATGTTTATTTCTTTGCAACTTCTAGATTCTTTTCCATTTCTTTGTTTTCTGCCATAAGGAAATCTATATTTTCTTATGAAGTTCTTGCTAAGGCTAGGTTAGTTGCAACAATGGGTTTAGGATTCTTTCTAGTGTTAGTGATGATGAACCTCTCTATGTGAATGAAAGAAGGATGTTCCAGATCATTGGGGAAATTTTTCTTCCTTTCCTCTACAATTCTTTTATGAATCTCATTAAAGGCCATACCAAAAATATCCATGATCTACTCATCATCTAGAGGAGATATTTCTTCATCATTTGTGGCTTTCCCATCTATAAGGGGTGGGGGAACCTGACCAATGATGTATTTTGTATTAGGCATGACGTTAGCATCATGTTTCTACTCACCTTGTTCTATTTCCATGTCCTAGGATACTATATTCTCCTCTATCTCTTAAACAAGCTCTTGATCCTACTTCTGATTACTTTCTTCTTCTTCAAGTTGATTCTATTGTTATTCTTCATCCTACTTCAGTCTGACTTCTTCTTCCTTATTCCTTCTTAGCTCTTCTCGTGCCTACATTTCCTCTTGGTCCTTGCTTTCTTGCCCCTCCTTCTTCTTCTTTTCTTCCTCCTATTTCCTCTCTAATAACCGTTTCTTTATTTTCCTTTATTTTACTAGAGCCACTTTTAAAAGGGTCAGATCAACCTAGAATTCGAAACTTTTCTGCTCTGTTGAGCTATGGGAAACCTTCCTTTTATACTTAATGTTCACTAGGGAAGGCTCTTTCAGTTACTTGCTTCCCAAGTAGCACTTTGTGCCGGAATTATATTGGAATGGATTTACCGATTGAATGGTTATGCACAAGAGAGGAATTATTGTGATTCTTGATATTTTATTCCTTAGGCCTGGAAAATGGCCCATATGGATAGAGAAAATTCAACTTGTCATAGTGCTTATTGCAAATTCCTCTAGGATCATACTGATGATAATCTATCATACTGAACAAAAAGTCTTCTAATTCCTTTCCTTTAGTTTATGTCGCGTTCAATTCCTTGATCTCATAGGATCCCATCTACAAGGGAAGAGTAGGAAAATGTGCCTTCTTCTTCCTTTGTAGTACTGCAACTAGCTCTATGACAAGATTATATGCAACCTATTGCATGACTAGGTTATTAGTGGCATACCTTGACAAGAGATGTGATGATTTCTGGAAGCCAAAAACTTTGAGGTAAGTGCCATCTGGTGAGGGAAATGAATATTCAACTTCCAATACTACACCCATTGCCTCATGTGACATGCAAGTGCTCCCTCTTCAAAAATCATTTGGCATAGGACCCTGAAGAAATGATCAGCTAACTTTTCAAAGACTTCCCTACAACTGCATTTTTCTAACAACTTGTATTAAATATGAATAGGAGGCCAGCTAGGCATCCATTGCCAATACGTTCCAGTGAAAGAATTGCGAGTACATATACTAGTAGTATGTAGAAAGACATAGAGAATTGTTGTTTGTTTCCTTTTGGTGGATTTTTGTCCATATTCACATTGATATTCAGCTATTAAGACACCATATTGGACTAGTTGAATATATTCCCTTGTGATATAATATGATAGATCATGTACACCCATCCTTTGGGGAAGGATTCGATATTCTTGAGTTCATAGACTCGACAGAACAATACTATGAAGTACTGGAACACATTTTTGAGTGATTCGGTCTTTAAGTATTGTTTGGTGTCTGGAAAAACTTTGATGGTTCCTTCACCTACATCTTGAGAACTTCCTTAAGATTGAGATATCTTATTGCTTCATAGAAGTGAGAGTCCATATACTACTCTGGCTTTGGTAAGTGGGAGGTTAGGTGGATGTCATGTGTTTAGTAGGAGGCAAGCTACTACCCACTAGAATTGTTTAAGGACATGATCTTGGTATTTAAACCTTGCAAGATCCATTTGGTGACATTTGCACATGGTAAGAATGGTAACCTACAAGTGACCTTGTGAACCCCTAGTTGTTGGATGTTGATATACACCTATCTATCCTTTAGATATTCTTTGAATTTTGTGGTAATGAATGAATCATTGGCAATATGCCAGGTAATATCAATGTCCTTCTCAATGTATGACTTTGTGTGGAAAGAATAGGCACTGATGTCGAAGGAATTTCAACAAATTCCTTAGTACTACTGTCTGTAGCCTCTTTTGATGTTGATATCTTGTGAGATATGATACTATCTATTAATGAAAGAAAAGTGTTATCAAGACTTGCAATACCCATGGAAATAGGTTCAATCATGGAAATAACATGTTAGCTTTAAACATATTAGTTCAATAATAAATCTAAAAGAATCAACACAACGAGTCAGAGGAGAAATTCCGCAGTGTTGAGCTACAAGAAGGTAGGATGAGCTGTGGAATTTTTCAATGCATAGTGAGAGAGGCAGATAGCACAATTTTAGTTGACAGAGGGATGGCTTGAGGCTTGGGACTACACAATATGCATTCTAAGTTGGCGTAAGGGAGAAAGAATTGTGTAATGCATAGTCTCAAAGGAAAATAGTTGGGTGTGTTATATTATTTCCTTGTCGAGGGGTCGTAGAGGGGGGAGACAAGCCCCCTTGTCGGGGGGTTTGCAGGGGTGTGATATCCCCCCTGTACAAGGTTCAGGGAAGAGCCCTAAGAAAACAAATTTATGTGGACCCAATAATAGTTGGGCGGACCCAAATATAGCTTGGCGGACCCAAAGATAGTTGGGTGGACCTACGTGTAGGAATTTACAGGGTAAGTTCCTTAGACAAAACACCAAAGGACACTGCTAACAAACATATCACAAATCAATACACCAGTACTTTTGATGTGGTTGAAACCCTCAAAGAGGGAAACAGTCCACGGCCTGAGCCAACGTCGCCACTTCAGACAATTTATTAATAAAAGAATGAAAATTTACATAAGCTTCTCTCATGGACGCTTAACCTACAAATGACCCTCCATGCTCTTCAAATAGAGATCATGGACCAATCGAGTGTTAAGCCACGGATCAAGTGTCGATAATACCGAGGAGAGAATGAACCGTCGGATCACTACATATCATGATCGTCGGATTGTAAGTTACAAAATGTACATAGTAAAGAAACATACTTTACCTAACTCTATACTAGACCAAGTTATACCTAACTATTTCCTATGTGTCAAAATATCCTAACATCCCCCCTTAAGAACAACTTCGGATAGGATTGAAGGATTTACAAATATGACACAATAGGAGAAGGAAGGAGGCACTAGAGCCTATCCCCCCTTAGTGACAACTTCCTGAACTCCAACCATAAATCGATGTTTAGTGAACTTCACCTCTGTGAGAGCCTTTGTAAAGATGTCTACAACTTGATCATCTGTTGAACAATATTGCACTTCAAGAACACGGTCGTGGATGAGCTTTCTGATGAAGTGCATGCGCAGTTTAATGTGTTTATTGCGCTGATTTTGGACTGGATCTTTGCATAGTTGAATGGCACTTTGATTATCACACCAAAGTGTAGTCGGATGCTACTGCTGAAAGCCAAACTCTGACAGGATCTGACGAAGCCACAAGGCTTCCTTACTAGCTTCTATGGCACCACGATACTCTGCTTCTGCTGAAGAAAGAGAAATGGCACCTTGTTTCTTGCAAGCCCATGTAATAGGTCCTGAACCAAGAGTGAACACATAACCTGCAGTAGACTTCCGATCATCAAGGTCACCAGCCCAATCAGAATCAGTGAAACCAACAAATAGAGGAGATACTTCAGCACTATAATGAAACCCAAACTGAATTGTACCTCGAACATAACGAAGTATTCTTTTAGCTACTTTCCAATGACTTTCACGTGGGTTTTGCATAAACCGAGAAACAAGGCCAACAACAAAGGAAAGGTCAAGACGAGTATGGGTTAGATACAAATTTTTTCCTACAAGTTGATGGTATAAGATAGCATCAAATTCGGGAGAAGTACAAGTGACTGAAAGTTTGACTCCAGACTGAAAGGGAGAAGGGGCTGGCTTACAGTCTTCCATGTGAAAATGGCATAGAATATCACAAGCATACTTGGACTGGGAAAGGGCAATACCTTCCTTGGATTGCAAGACTTGAAGACTAAGAAAATAATGTAAGTGTCCTAAGTCTGTCATTTCAAACTTCCTTTTAAGGCTAGTCTTCACATGGTTTATAAGGTTGGGATCAATACTAGTTAGGATAAGATCATCAACATAAAGAACAAGAATGATAAGAGACTTGCCCACTTTCTTGGTGTAGACAGTATTGTCAGAATAACACCTAGAAAAGACATTTTCTAAAAGAAAGTTATCCATTTTGGCATACCAAGCTCGAGGAGCTTGCTTGAGACCATAAAGGGATTTCTTAAGCCGACATACAAGGCTGGAGTCTGCTTGTATAAAGCCAATAGGTTGTTCCATATAGATTTCTTCATGCAAGTCCCCATGCAAGAAGGCAGATTTAACATGCATCTGATTGACTTCCCATTTGAAAGAGGCAGCAAGGGAAAGAACAAGGCGGATAAAGTTCATTTTGGAAACAGGGGAGAAGGTTTCAGTGTAGTCAATACCTTCAACTTGTGAAAAACCCTTAGCAACAAGACGAGCTTTATGTTTATCAACTTTCCCATCTGGTCCATACTTGGTTCTATAAACCCCTTTGCATCTAACAAATTTTCGTCCCTTTGGTAGAGGAACAAGATCCCATGTATCATTTGCCAATAATGAATGATATTCTTCATTCATAGCTGCTTCCCAATCTAGATGGCCTGAAGCTTCTACAAAGGTGTCATGATCATAATTCACTGAAGCTTGAGCCAGTAAAGAAGAGGCTCTATCAAACTGAGAACGTGTACGTCGCTGATCTGTAGGATCACCGACAAGATCACCTGCTGCATCCCGAGTAGCACGGACCCATTTTGGAAGCTGAGGAGCTGAAGGAGGATCCTGAGAAGGTGGGGGAGGGTTTTCATCCTTGCTTTCATCATCTGAAGAAGAAATATTTTCAAAATTAGAAGAGATAGGAAGAGGTGGCACATCCACCGAACTAGGCTCGTAGGCCGATATATTTTCAGCAAACTTTACATCTCTTCTAATGATAACATTTTTGGAATTAAGTGGAATAAGTCTATATCCTTTGACATCTTCAGAATATCCAACAAAAATACATTTTTCACTCTTAGGTTCTAAAGCTTTATGTTTCTCATCTGGAATATGGGCCCATGCTTCACTTCCAAAAACATGAAAGTGACTTACATCTGGTTTGATTAAGCTCCATGCTTCTTCTGGAGTGATATTCTTTAAAACCTTAGTAGGAGTGTGATTTATTATGTAATTTTCACAGTTAATTGCTTCTGCCCAATAATTAAGACTAAGTCCTTTAGATTGAAGCATACAATTAGCCATTTCCTTTAAGGTACGATTCTTCCTTTCAGCTACACCATTTTGTTGTGGAGTATATGGAACAGTATGTTGCATTTGAATTCCATTCTCAGTGAAAAATTTGATGAATTTGTTGTTAACATATTCTCTGCCATTATCAGATCTTAGCTTAAGAATTTGATGTCCAGATTGTTTTTCAACAAAGGCCTTAAAGGCCAAGAACATGTTAAATACTTCACTCTTGAGTTTTAAGAAGTATACCCAAGTGCGTCTGGAGAAATCATCAATGAGAGTTAAGAAATACTTGTAGCCAGAGAATGAAACAACTGGAAGTGGACCACATAAATCACTATGCACGAGGTGTAAAGGGGATGAGGCGTGCCAAGAGGCATGTTTTTCAAAACTGTCTCGATGATGTTTTCTGAGTACACATCCGGAACAAACACCATCTCTGCAAGATACCATTGGAAGACCTGTCACCATATTTTCTTTACATAGATTCTGAAGAGAGCGATAGTTTAAGTGACCAAATCTCTCATGCCAAAGTTTGCTCACTTCATCATTATGAGCAACAAATACTGAGGGAAGATTTGATGACCCAAAGTTTTGAAACTTATACAACCTTGTAGAATCATCAGCAATGCCAGTAGCTAAAATCTGTCTAGGATCTCTTAGTTCCTTAATTACAACATCGTGAGGTGAAAATTCAACGATTTTACCTTCACCTGAATGGGTTATCTAATATACAGATAGAAGGTTGCAGGATAAGGTTGGAACACATAATACATCATTAAACTGACCATTGTCTATATGAACAGTTTCAGTCCCTACAACACTAAGAGATCTATCATCACCAACATATATATTTTTGGTGTTACAATCATTTAAAGAAGAAAACATGGCTTTGTTTTTGGCCATGTGATAAGAAGCTCCAGAATCAATGAGCCACTCATGAGAATGAGAAGAAGAAGATACATTTAGTGCATAACCAGACCGAGATGCTTGACATCCACATGCAGAAAGTGCCATTCCTGAAGATGAAGTTGAAGTTGAAGAGTGCTCCAAATGGATGTGATGCTTCTTCATTGCTGCTTCCAAGGCTTCCATCTTCTTAAAGCATTTAGATTCTATGTGGCCATCTCAATTACAAAATTTGCAATGTCTATCAGTCTTCTTCCCTTTGTTTTTATTTGTCTTATCATTTTGTTGAAATGATTTTTCATTTTGAGGCTGAGATTTCTTAGGACCCTTTTTTGGTTTACGACCATTCCTTTTAGGATACAACTTCATAGGATTCTTTGGATTTGGTTGCTATTGGGCGGCTAATGCTTTCTTAGAAGAGTTTCCAAGATTAAGAAGACCAAGGTGTAAGAGTTTTTCTTGTTCTCTTATTAGAGAATCACAAAAAGAATCAAAGGAAGGGGACTTGTAGTCTTGTCCTTGAGAAATGAAGGCTTCTCTTGTAGAATGGAAGGTGGAAACAAACACAGAGTAGGCTAGTCCCAACTTAGTAAGAATGGAATATATAAGGTTACTATCTTCTTTCTTAACCTTAACACCTTCCAAGAGAAGTCTAAGGGTCTTGAACTTTGACAAAAAATCTTCAATGCAAGAAAAATTATTGGGGTCCAATGTAAGCAACTCATTTTCAAGTTGATGGGCTCTAAGTTCATTTATAATTCCAAAGAATTTAGTAATTTGCTTCATTGCTTCATCAGGAGCATCAAGTTCTGCAATATGGAATCTCAGATCTAGAGAAATAGACATCCGTATCAACCCATGTGCTTGATCTTGCCTATTTTCCCATTTCGCTGCCTTATCTTCATCTTTCGGTTTGGTTTCTTTGCCTGTGGCTATTCTGTAGGGACCTTTACTTCTAAGTAAATCCACAATGTAGGACCACCATTGGAAGTAGTTGGTGCTGTCAAGAATAACTTGGCATGGAATTTCCATTTTAACAGAAACTGAAGCTATAGAAGCTGAAACTAAGTTTTCCAATGGAAAGATCTTGAAAAATTAGGCTGTTCCAAAAAAAACGGTTCTGAAAACGACTTCCGGATGAAGAAGTTATGGCTTTTTGAAGAAAATTTGATGAAGTCACCGACGAAGTGCGAGAATGTGCGGAAATGAAAAATCCGCCCCCACAAAAAGAAGACTTGAACTCAAGACCTCTACTCTCATAAATTAGCTTTGGACCAAGTGAGCTATAAAAAAATTTAGAGAGAGAGAGAGAGAGAGAGGGTTGAAGCTTTGGGTTGCGTGCTTGCGAGATGGGGTTGAAGCTTTGGGTTGCGTGCTTGCTTTAAGAAAGATCTTTCTTCCTACAAAACAAAAAACACAAAACCCAACACAGACATACAAAAAAAACAAACCTTACGGCTTGAAGTTAGCTTTAGCAGGAAACTAAATATTTTCCTCAATGTTCTTGATTTTCCGAGATCACACTAAGGCGCAGCGGAAAAGAGCATACACATGAGAAAAATCCTTCCTTTCTGTTTTTTATTTGCCCAGATCACACAGAGTCGCAGGGCAAAGAGCATATGAAGAAATGAAAGGTATAGATCCTGTAATAAAAAAGCTAAATAAACTGAAACTGAAATAAAGAGAGAGAAAATAACTGTAAACTGCAAATAAACACTGTATACCTCTAGATCTTAAAAATGACGCAGCTAGGGCTACCGGAAACCTTTTCGCGTGAAAAGAAAGGGGTTCCTCACTGGAACAGATGCTCCCAACACAACAGAGCAGTACTCTCGGCCCGAAAGCAATGAGAAACAGTAGATCTAGGAAACGGTAGTTGGATGCAGTTCTACCGGCTTCAGATTTAGATCACCAATGGACGTGGCCCTCAAATTGCTCTGATAGCATGTGAAGGTTTGCCATTACACTAAAACCCGCAGGTTTTGGCAAATGTAACAAATAGTGACTAGGATCCCCAGGGTGGAGATTACAGATTCTATAGAGCTGCGGTGATTCTTCCAACACCCCCCCCCCCAAATGCAACTCAGGGGAATCGAACCTGGGTCCAAGCTCTGATACCATGTAGGAATTTACAGGGTAAGTTCCTCAGACAGAACACCAAAGTGCACCGCTCACAAATAGATCACAGATCAATACACGAGTACTTTTGATGTGGTTAAAACCGTCAAAGAGGGAAACAATCCACGGCCTGAGCCAACGTGGCCACTTCAGGCAATTTATTAATAAAAGAATGAAAATTTACATAAGCTTCTCTCATGGATGGTTAACCTACAAATGACCCTCCATGCTCTTTAAATAGAGATCATGGACCAAACTAGCGCTAAGCCACGGATCAAGTGTCCATAATACCGAGGAGAGAATGAACCGTCGGATCACTACATATCGTGACTGTCGGATTGTAAGTTACAAAATGTACATAGTAAAGAAACACACTTTACTTAACTCTATACTAGACCAAGTTATACTTAACTATTTCCTATGTGTTGGAATATCCTAACACTAAGGATGGAGGCGGACCCAAATACGATGAGCAAACTTACCCATGGTTTTGTGCATGGATTTCGCACATGGTTTTGGGCATGATGATTTTTTTTCCCATGGTATTTTGTAGATTTGGTGAATGGAAGTACCATTATGTTCTAACACGGTTAATGGATTTGGGTTTATGAATGTTTCGACATGTATACATATGTATTGTAACAATAGAAGGAACATAATGAAAAATCAATCTAGTAGTCCTAATTTTGGGAACCAGGGGAAAATTTCTCTCTATCTTTATTTTATGTTCTTTCCATTGTATTTTTTTCTTTAAGAATTCATTTGTATGTAATTTATATATAGGGTTAAAGCCCGCATTTGGTATCAGAGTTGTTTTGGCTACAAGTGGACGTCTTTTGATCCAGATTTAAATAAGAACACAACAAATTACAGATATAACCATAAATATATGGATGCAACAGAAATAACACTTCATTTCATTAATATCAAATACTGAAATATGCTTACAAATAGAATGGAAATAAGACTATCTCAGATGATGGTAGCTTATCTCTGAGAAGATATGTGGCAGCTACATGCCTTTGAACTGCATTACAATGACGCTCAAGGTCGTTTTTATTATTGAAAAATAGGAGAAAACCATAAACAACCAAAATCCTAAGATGAGGAGATGTAACACCAAGAGTTTATGGGCCCCGTTGGGGTTAGTTGGGCAGCCAACTTCCCAAGGTTTTAACTTGGCCATATTATCTCTATTTGATGCATATGATACCTCGTTGGAAAGATCTCTCTGAGGACTACATATTTAGATGTTATTTCCATAGAAGTAATCAATTTCTATGAAATTCACATCAGAAGTTGTAGTCTTCGGAGGGATATTTCCAACGAGGTATCATACGCATCAAACGGAGATAATATGACCAAGTTATAACCTCAAGAAGTTGGCTACCCAACTGACCCCAACGGGGCCCATAAACTCTTGGTGTTACATATCCTTGGGTTAGGATTTTTTCTTTTTAGGGTTTTATCTTATTGTTCAATAATAAAAAGGCCCTTGAGCCTCATTATAACGCAGTTCGGAGGCATGTAGCTACAACATCTCTTCTCAAAGATAAGCTACCATCACACGAGATAGTCTTATTTCCATTCTATTTGTAAGAATAATTTAGTATTTGATATTAGTAAAATGAAGTGTTATTTTTGCTGCATCTCTATATTTATGGTTATATCTTTAATTTGTTGGATTCTTGTTTAAATCCAGATCAGTGGTATCAGAGCGGTTTTATCTTTCTTTATTTTCCTTTGCATGTTTGCAACGAGGTCAGGATATAAGGAGTTAGGGCTTGAATTGGTTAAACCTTTGCAAGACCCGCCTATGAAATCCCAACGACCTCCCATGGTGGAAGAGAATAAATACGAGGGGTAATGAGATCCTATCAAAATCTTGCTTGAAGAAGCCCTCGAGCGACAAATGAACATGATGATGGACAACTTTTTTGAAATCCTTCAGCGGCTACCCAGGGGTGATGCACCTACTTCCAATAGCTACTCTAGAAGCGCCACACCCTTTAGAATACAATTTAACTTCAAAATCCCAATATTTTAGGGGCAGATAGATGCAGATGTTGTAGGTAATTGGTTGAATATGCTAGAAGGGTGTTTTTCTGTTCATGATTTTTCCAGCCAGGAAAAGATTATTTTTTCACTTTCAAGAGCCACCCCCCATGTCAAGGACTAGAGCGAAAGATACTGTGAGTAGAAAGATGAGAGGGAATCCCAACTATTTACAGTCGCACCCACTTGGAATTTGTTCTAGGATGCCATCAAGGAACAATACTACCCTGTCGGGAGCTATGAGGATAAGTACATTAAGTGGACCACATTGTGATAGAGAAGGGACCAAGATGTGTAAGAGTTTACCAATATTTTTCATACCCTTCACATGAAGTTGTGTATCATGGATTCTGAGCGAAATTTGGTACTTGAATATCACTTATGCCTACATAGGTACATCTAGGATGAGATGGAGTTCCTGGACATCTCGTCACTTGCCACGGTGTAACAAAAGAAGCGAGACTTTGGATTTCTGAATCTAAAGCAAGGAAAAGGTGCCCCCAAACCACAGAATCAAGGACAAAGATAAGGTGGGGTGACCCAAGACAATCCATCAAAGAGACAAGAAAAGAACACCACCGCAAAGTCAAAGGAGACAGGAAAGTGGTGTGAGTTCCATAAGAGCTCTACTCACAACAGAAATGAGTGTCAGGCTAAGCAATCGCCAGTGGCTAAGGTGAAGGCTTCAAAATCAGATGCATATTCGGACCCTGAGTTAAAACCTAGTAAGAGGAATGATAAAGGGAAGCAAATTATTGATGCGGAGCCTAGCACCACTTTTTGCTCTGCCAAGATCCAAAAGAATGAGCCCAAAACTGTCATAGATGTGTGTGAATGGTTCAACGTTGTAATTCATTATTAATAGTGGGAGCCAGATGAAC
The DNA here is from genome assembly GCA_031772625.1 of Pinus tabuliformis. Lineage (NCBI taxonomy): Eukaryota > Viridiplantae > Streptophyta > Pinopsida > Pinales > Pinaceae > Pinus > Pinus tabuliformis. The sequence continues at coordinate 445,342,584 of CM062817.1, forward strand.
CTCATTTCTCTAGAGGTTGTGAAGTAGTTGGGTCTACGGACTACACCACACTCATAACCATACAATATTAGGTGGCTTCACCAAGGATGGGAGCTTTGAGTCAGCCAGGAGTGTCACCTTCCCTACAACATCAAGCCCTTTAGAGATGACATATTGTGTGATGTTGCTCCTCTTGACATTTGTGATGTGTTATTAGGAGAACCATACTTATGGAAGCGAAACATTGTATATGAGTCTAGACCTCAAACTATTATTATTTATTTTGGTAATACATTATGCAGGATACCAGAGGTAGCCCCACCTACCACCACCTCTTTGGTCTCTGTTAAGAAATGCGGTAAGATCATCTCCTAGACTAGGAAATTTATTTTCTTTTTGGTTCTCTCTCAAAATAAGGGAATTATCGTAGCCCCATCAATGGCCCTTGAGAAGGGTTCCTCCACATAGCAGAAGCAGGTGGATACGGTCATTAAAGAATATAGGGACATCTTCTCCTCACCCACAGAGGTACCATTACATTGTTAGATCAAGCATTTGTTTGATCTAATTCCCAGAGCACCTCTACCCAATGAACTGATATATCATCACTCCATTATGGAAAATTCCAAGTACAAGCAGTCACATGATCAACATCGGGTGCCACACAAGTTTTAGGTGGGTGGAAAAGTCTAGTTGAATTTGTAGAAGGAACGCCTTACCAGAGCCCATCGGAAGCTTAGAGCACTCCAATATGGTCCTTACACCATTACCAAGATTGGGGGAGATAATTCTTTGGAGCACAAAATTCCCCCATTCCTTGTCTTGCACCTAGTATTCAATGTGGACCACCTTCGACCATACTTCCCATAATTGCTCCACACATCAGACATTGCAAAACAACTCAGACCTACAAAGCTAAATCTAGATAGCATGGAACAAGACACAATTGATTAGATCATCGAGACGTAGATCAAGAACACCTGACAACAAAGGAGCCAACTGTATTGAGTTGTCAATGCGGGCCTACTCCTTCACCAGGGAAAGTGACTCACTAGGGACTAAGTTCAGCAGAAGTTTCTTCATCTCATGGAGGAACTCAATGCAATGAGGACCATTACTTCCTAAGTGAGGAGGAATGATCTATATGGATATTGGTGGCCACCCGCCTATTGCACTTAGACCCACACCATTGTTTCTTTTAGTTTTTTAGTTTCCTTATTTGTAGCGCAATTGACTATTTTTGGAAGTTTTTTGGGTCCTAAACTTCGAGTGTCATTTTTAGGCCCTAGACGAAGTTTTTTGGGCACCATATAAATCTTTGATTGCTATGGTGACAAAAAAACATATTTTAGGGCCTCAAAATGGCTCCAGAAGTTCACGACCCAAAAAAATGCCAAAAATATTAAATTGTGCTACAAATAAGGAAACTAAAAAACTAAAAGAAACAATGGTGGGGGTCCAAGTGGAATAGGCTAGTGGCCACCAATATCCACCTAGATCACCTTTGCTACTGAGGGGTTTTTCTCAGGCCTGTGGTAGACCCTATTATAGTGGGAGATCCGTGGGATCGATTCTTACAATGAAAGAATATGGGGAGCAATAGAAAGATAGAGATCGAGAAATTCAAAGGACAAAGTTTTGAGTTGTTGAAGCTCAATATGGAGGATCTGTTGGTGGATAAATATTAGTGGATCATGGTAGATATAGGTGCTAAACCAATGTCAATGTCAGAAAAACACTAGGGGAAGTTAGACTGGAAGGTAAAGAAAACAATATGACTCTGTATCTCTGATTTAGTAGTATTGAATGTATCATGGGAAGATACAACAAATGATTTGTTTGACAATTTAGGTAATTTTTACCAATCTAAGTATTTAGTGAACAAACAATTCCTGTGGAAAAATCTGTATAACTCGAGGACGACGGATAGAGAATCAGTGACAGAGCATCTGAATGCCTTTAATACTATGGTAAGGAAGTTGTTATCTATTGCGATAAAAAACTTAGATGAAGATAAATGAATCAATTTGCTATGTTCTCTACCGGATTCATGGGATAGTCTAGGTGTTGCAATAGGTAGCAATAAAACTACCTTGAAGTTGATGAAATAGTATCATCCTTGTTGTTGGAGGAGATGAGATGGAAAAATATGGAAAACCAGAATGGAGATGCCCTGTCTATATGAATACAATCCTAGAATAGAAACAAAAATAAGTCCTTGAGTGGGAGATCTAAATATCTGGGAAAATGATAAAGGTATTATGGAAATGTAGAAAGGAAGGGAATTACAAAAATGATGGTAGATCTAAATTTCTTGAGAAAGGAAAGGGATCTGATGATGCTCCTTCTACAGAGACGAAAACCACCTTAGATGAAGGTGTAGATGTGTACTTTAGGCTTCTTCTTCAAGTACACATGTAGAGCATGAGGCATGGTTGATTCAATCAGGTGCATCATTTCACATCACTCCCCACAGGGAGTGCTTCTGTGAGTATGAGAAATATGATGGTGGTGGTGACTTTCTACGGGATGAAAGGAATGCTAGAATCATTGAAAATGGAAAGTTCAAGCTTATGTTACAAGGTGGAACGATTAGAAAAATTCTTAAGCAAGGTGGAAATATGACTTTTGTAAGCAAGATGGATGATGCAGGTGTAAAAATAATGTTCAAGAAGGATGCCTAGAAGATCGTGTGGGGAACACTCATATTGATCTGAGGAGTTTAGGTTAGAACTCTGTACAAGATTTTGGGTATCACTATTATTGATGGGTGCAATAGTTCCATGGTTCCTGAAAATGGATTAGAAAACCTAGTGGTCTCTAGAGAAAATACATGATATGTCATCAAAGGCATGGAAATATTGGACACAAGGGATTTCAAATATTGCATGGTAATGGTATGTTACAAGGTATGTCTAATTTCTCTATGGATTTAGATTTTTTTGAACATTGTGTGTATGGGAAGGAGAATCAGGTGAGTTTCCCCTATGGTGCTAAGAGGATGAAAGGGATATTAGAGCTCCTGCATAATGGTGTGTTTAAACCTATACCGGTTCCATCAATGGGTAATTCTATGTATTATGTCTCATTTATAGATGAATTCTTAAGGAAAACATGGATAAATTTCTATAGGAAGAAAATTGAAGACTTTAACAGGCTTAAATAATTTAAGGCTCTCATGGAAAATCAGACAAAGAATAAGATGAAGGTGTTGAGGACAGATAATGGCAGAGACTTATGAAAGAATGAATTTGAATAGTTCTGTAAGTGTCCTATAACATGACAAAATAATACTCCATACACGCCTCAGAAAAATGAAGTTGCAGAAAGAATGAACAAGACATTGATGGAAAAGGAAAGAAGCATGCTTAGTGGTGCTATGTTAGGACAGGAATTCTCGATAGAGGAAATGCAGATTTCATGTTAGTTGTTTAATAGATCACACTCGTCAGCATTGGAGGATAAAACTCTACATAAGGCATGGACTGGTAAGAGACTATCTCTTTCACAACTGAGGGTATTTGGATGTGATGCACATGTACATGTTCCAAAGGAGAAAATAACCAAGTTGGATAGTGTTGATGCCTCGAAAATCACTGCATCAACATCGGGGAAAACCACCTAGTATGGACCTTAAAAGCATCTCATTTTCCATTTGGTGTGGTGGCTCCGATTGGATATATGGGACCGATTTCCCAATGATTTATAAATGGGATGAATAAGTGATCGATTTTATAATATCTAATGGGAATGATGGATTATTTATTCTAAAATGCAAAAACATAAATAACTAATCTATCCCTGGAAATATTTCTCTTCGTGCAATTTGTGATGATTCTTATTGACAAGTAGGCATAAAGATGACTCTACTTATAAAAAAAAATATGTATTCATATGATAATTACTTTGTTCAAGTAGTTGAACAAAGTAATAATTAAAACATTATCACACTAATCTTTATATATTACTGATACACATACATATGAAAAATAACAACTCTTAAACATTCAATAGTGATAAGTAAAAGAATTGTTGTAAGAGCATATACATATATCAATAATAGCAAAATTAAATAAATGTTGATTCACATAAAAGCATGAAACAAAAAACATAGATAGTAGTACCATATGTAATTGAGTCTCCTCCAATATGAATTGCATTCAGATCCCGCCTTTCAACTTGGAAATACTTTCACAAGAAGCAATAGTGCATATCACATAAAAGTATTCTTCATCAAAACTTAGAATTCAGGTCCAGTTTTTATAAAAATAAATATATCAAAAGTATAGTAGTGCAACTTCCAATCCAAGTCTTAATACAAAAATTTGAGGACCCTTTCTAAAACATGAAAGGGTCTATAAATACTATCTAAATTAACAAACTATGAAATAAAAATGCTATGTGCTAGTATATCCAAATCAAAAATATATGAAAATCTTCTCGAAATAGGCATGTTGCAGTCTGTCAGAATGGTTCACTGTATTGGCTACTTATCTTGTGACTTGAGCTAAAAAATGGCAAGGATCGGTTGAAGTTCTGGAGGATGACTCATGCGTGAGTGTAACTGAGCATTGTATGTGGCATCTGTTAGTTCGAGAATCATATGGCTGATTGCATCGGTGAGGCATTTCATCGCTGTCCATTGATTGTGTGGTTTAACAAAGAAAAACCAAATGGTTTCCCATGTTAAAGTTTGAATACCTGTAATCAATATTTCCCTCTACTCCAGTTCCTATTTCCATGTCTGTTCTAATGCTTTAACTGCTGGAAGTTTCCCTAGAGAGCACACTATAATCAAATTTGATAAATAAAAAGTATCATTAATCAATTCAACCAGATTGTTTGTTGTCGATCTGCATCTTCATGTCACTCTTTCTACCTTCATTAGTTGAGATTTCCATTTAGTGAATAGGATTCCTTTATGTGATTCCAGAATTTGGGGTAGATTAATAGTTTTTCCTTCTTTGGTTTCTTGCCAAGAGAGAAAATTTGTTAATCTTTCATCTGCATGCTCCAAGTTTAGTCTTGCATCAACTGATTTATCAATCATGGATGAGGAAATTTCACATAGAGGAAGAGTGAGTGAGATATTATGACACAATAGGCTCAACTGTTTAGGCAATGCCTTGGTAATTTGTAGAGCCCCAAATTTGAATTCTCCCACTTGGGGATATTCTTTGAATCTTTCTATCTGGAGTGATAGTTGAGCGATATATTCTTCTTTTGATTTTCTCAAATGTTCGTTTATTGATTTCAACTTGCTTAATGCTTGGTATAATTCCTTTTGCCTCTAAATTGCATGTTGATCAATCCTTTGCTTTTCTTTGAGAAATTGCTCATTTTATTGGTCATTTAGCTACCTCTGGACTGCTAACTACTGTTCCAACTGCTCTATCTTTTGTTGTTTCTCTTGTGCCTGTGTTTCTAGCAAAATGATTGCTTGGTCTTTTTCTTTGAGCAAGTTACTGACCTCCGATGCTTTTTCCATTGTGTCCATTGTGTATGCTCCAGCATACTGAGAAAGTCTAGTGAGATCTTTAGAAGGGTTAACTTCTTCTCTCCATACAACATTTTTTATCTCCATTTGTGAAGTCAAAAGAGGAGATTGATCAACTTTCATCTTTTTTCTCTATCTTTTGATTACAGCCCTATGCTTAGGGTTGTAGAAGGCATCCAGTTGTGGTATTTCTTCTACATGCAAAACAATTTCATCGGAGGGATTTTAGGGGATTATTTATATATTCTTGTGAGTTATGGGTGGGCCACTAGTTCCTGCAGTCGGAATTGTATTGATTACTGATTTTTCACCAGTTGTCACCTTAGGTGTGCTAAATCCTTGAATGCTCCCAGTATTTCTAATAATGGAATCAAATTGGTACCATTCCTTGATCAGTTTAAGATCAACATAAATGCTTGAATTAATGAGTTCACTACATTTTCCTTCTCCTTACTCCTGCCCTTGCAATTTTTCCTTTTTACGAATCTTCTCCACTATAGATGTCTTGTTGGCAGCTTTCTGTTTACTTTGACTCTGTGGCTGATCTGTTGGGGTTGTAGCTAATAGATCCAAAGGCAGAGTTTGCAACCTTTGGGATCTGAGCCTATTGAATGTTTCTAACCCCTCTTCTCCATACTTGATCCTAGCCAACCCTTTAACCTGAAAAATATTTTGGCTGAAGCAAATAAATCATCGAAGACATCTACTTGATGATCGAATCTAGCAAGTTTAGCTTGAGTGGTAACATTATAGGCACCCTTCCTTGGGTCATACTGCCTATTCAGAATGGTGGCAAGATTCAGCATCTGAATATTCTCTACTTCTTTCTCTCCATGCTTGTAATCATGCAAGGTAAAAATGCCACATCGTAGCGGGAATATAGGCCACATTTGTTTCTTAGAATCCTTAATGGTTCTTGATGTTCCTAAAACTATTATCTAATATGCCAATTCTCGAGCTAACAATTTATCAGGAACATATAAAGGAAGACATGGGATTTAGTGAGACTGCCAAAAAGTCTCACATAAGTAAATTTCTCCTCTCCGAACCAACTACCTATTGTTGTCCGGTCAATTGCTGCTTCCTAGGATATTCTGGGGGCATGCTTATTGAAAATAGAATAATATACAGGTGAAACAAAACCATTGCAAATTCTGTATAGGTGATTTTTATAGTGTGTCTTCCACAACTTCTTGTGATAGATATGAATTGGGTTAGGATCTTGGGAATTCCACTTCCATCCGAGTATCGGGAATTCAGAATTAAAAAAAATAAAATCCAGAATATATGCACTGTAGTAGAAAGGAGGAATGATCTAGGAATTTGTAAATGATTTTCTTCTATATTTTAACATCTCAGTGGCTAGTCTATCAGACAAAATATTTTCCCAATCCATAGCATAACCATTAATCGCAGCTTCCATTAACGGGACCATATCTATAGAAAATTTTGCAGAATCATGTTGTCCCCGTAGTCTACACATCATAGCTATAGAATAGCAATAAGAAGAAGCTAATGAGTCAATAGAATACTTACCCGACGAGTCATGCTTATGTTTTTCTGGGAAATGCCTCCAGTGCTTGATCAGGTATGATTCCAAGACATTTTCCTTTGCAAATGCTTCCAGGAATGCTTTGTTATAGTGATTCTCAGGAGGAGGTAGATGGTACATTTGCCTGAGATCTTCGGGTTTGAATGACCTGAATATTCTTCCATCAGCCATGGAAAATGTTATATCTAAAGTTGGGATTTTCTTGACAACCCATCTAACCACATCACTGTATGGCAAAATTTTGGCCCGTGCTACTATCCTGTGAAGGTATGAACATTCCAATTCTTTGAGAGTTCCCTCTAACTTGTTGGTTAAATCAGCTGCGGCTTCCTCTAATAATTCTTGGGTCTCCTATGCTTTTATCAAATTATTAATGCTTTTTCAACTAGTGTTTCCCAGACTGAGACATGTTGTATCTGAGATTAATCATTTCTTGCTCAGTCCTGGTTCTTTAGTTACAGGAGTTGCTTTCAGCTTCTTATATTTTCCCCATCTTCTCTTGATTCATGGGTTTGAAGAAACTCTGCACAGACAATTTCAAACCGTAATACAAAGATATGCTGTTGAAAGCTAATATGAAAATGAACAGAATTAAGGTAGTTAACACATGATAAATTAGATGTACAAAATTACGACAAATGAAATATTTTGAAGGACATACTCTTAATTGCAGAACTTAATAGCTATTCAAGCCACCAATTGTGATGAATAAATACCACAAATACCATCTCATCGATGATTATCTCAAGCGTGTCTTCGGATTTCCCTGATCGACGATCGGTGATAAATCGCAAATCGCAATCGGGAGTTTCAAAGGGACAGGCTTCTTTACCTGCAATGAATATCTCTCATTTTCGATAAAGTGATATTATAATAAAGTGGAGTATTATGCATGCAAACTATTAAGCGTATGTTTTTTTACTTGAGATGCACGCCCTATTAATTGATCACAATCGGGGTTTGGCTTGTGCTTTTATCCTTTTGTCATATGATTTCCCTAATTACCGATTGCAATTACTTTTATCAGATCAGGGGATTTGTTGAGGCCCAATTTAGGTGTGTATCTTTGTCATTTCCGATTGTCGATTGCGGTTACCTTTATCGGATCAGAGGGTTTGATGGGGCCTTTTTTGTGATGTCCCTTTGTCATTGCGATATGCGATATCCGATTGCTTTATCGCAATGTAGAATTATTCGTAATGTTTTTTAAAGGAACACTTTGTAGTTTCAAAAATGCTTTACAAAATGAATCACTTACATCGGGCGTTTTGATAAATATTTTTCTTATAATGAGGTCGATAGCATTTTTATTTATCAATTCACAAGTCTAACTAAGTTTATTTAAAAGGGACCCATTTCTTATTAAAAAAATTTAGAAATGGGGGGTTGTTGTACAACACAACAATTAGCGATTCACTAGGAGAAACAGTTATCTCTGATAAAATAATATAATATTTTAACCTTCTTAATCTGAAGACCATAGTGGATAGAGAAAATCTAATATAACCAAGTAATCATAAATTCTGTATATAATGAAAACTATTTTTGCTATTGATTTCTCATATTAAAATTGAATACATTCTATGTTTAAGTAAATCTTAATTGGATGATAATGATAAAACAAGAGATTTCTCCAACTTAGCTTGTATAATGACTCCTTTGTCACAGGTAGAGCCGTTGCTGCCAACAAACGTTCATAGTCTCAGCAGGGTTACCTTTTAACCATTTGATCGTTAATTGTCCCATCCATTTTAGAGTATAACTTAAAAGAATGAATCCAAAAGATATGTTTCCACATTTTCTGTATTGCATTTTCTTTTTTCCTTATTTCTTTATTTTGTAAGATAAAAAGCCATTTTCCTTGTTTGGTAGCCAACTATTGACAATGCCATTCACTAGTTGTAATTTAACTGAACAAGCTGGCTCGTGATGAGACGCCTTGTCTTATAATTATAAGCCGTTACCCTATTTTCGTATGTAGTGTTGGTAATGTTAGTTGAACTAGTCCCTTATGATTATGGTAAGCAGGCTTACGATGAGACCTCTTATCTTCTATATCAAATATATTTTAGAATTACACTCTGAAAAATTATAAACTTTGATGGATGGGACAAATAATTTTCTCCTTAAGAGAACATGGATGACAATTTTGAGAGTTGAAGATGCTAAGATTAGATTAGTCTTTGCTTTCTATTGATAACCTTTTTTAGGTTTCTAAAACATAGAATGATTTACAGTATTTTCAAGTTTTGAGAAGATTTTCACAAAAATAAAAAGGGTTTTTAGAGTTTACTTATACCTAATTTCCTAGAACTTTCCTTTTCCTTCAAGGCTTCCATTTATCAAAAGTAAATATTAAGACTATTTTCTTTTAAGTAACCTTTTAAAAATAGTAAAGACCAATAGAAGGCTATTTACAACTTTATTTTCTAAAAAAGAAAATAAACTAATTATTCACACAAATATAGATGAAAATTGAATATTTACAAAGTGAGAAGGGATTACCTCCTCAATTGAAGAATTTTTTCAAAATAAGCCCATTGATAGGAAGAGAATCTCTCTTTCCTAATAGATTTTGCAATATGAATGTTGATGGGCCTATCTTCTCACTGATTTGAAATGGACCGAGCCACATTTTCTGAAATTTAGTGTGTTTTCCTTTATCCTCGTGGGCTTTGTCCCATTTCAAAACAAGATCAACAACTTGTAAATGTTTTGAGCCGCTTGAAGTTGTATCAAAAAAAGACATAATAATTAGTTGATGCTTTGCATGTGTTATTCTGGTCTTTTCCCTTTCTTCTTCTAATTTCAATATCTGATTATGTCTCAATTGAATAGAAGATGAGGGATTTTCTTCAATAAACTCCACTAAGGATAGTGATGGAAGTACTAAGTTTGCTAGTATGATAGCCTCCTTTCCATACACTAGATTAAATGGAGAAGTGCCTATTGAGGCCTTTTGTGTTATACGGTCAACCCATAATGCAAATATCAAAGACTTGTGCCAATTCTTATGGTTCTGATCAATAGTTCTCTTAATGATTTTGATAAGATTTTTATTGGTGGATTCTGCTAAGCCATTACCCTCAGGGTAGTAGTTTGCAAAATCTTTCAATTTGAATCCTCTTTTGATAGAAAATTCAACTATAGAATTACCAAAGAAATAAGATGCATTATCAAAAATAAGAGCATTTGGGACACCAAACTTGGTAATGATGAACTGATCTATGACTTCAATGATTGCCTTAGAGTTTGTTGTCTTCAAAGGAATTGCTTCTACCCACTTAGTAAAATAGTCGGTAGTTGTAAGGATATACCTATGCTATTTGGATTAATGTGGAATAATTTCTCCAATGATATTCAATCCCCATTGTTCAAAGTGCTATTCAATGTTGACTGGTTGCAGACGAAAAGCTGGCTTCCTTTGTCTTCCAGTGGTAGCTTGACATGTTTTGCATTTCCTTACATATTCATGAGTGTATTTAAATAAGGTGGGCCAATAATACCCATCATGAATAATTTTGCGGGCTATTGTATCGGCTCCAAAATGTCCTCTTGCTCGACTATCATGTAATTCCTACAAGACCTTTGTGTTTTAACTTTTTCTAAGCATCTTAACAAAATTGAATCATAATTCCATTTAAACAACACATCATCAACAATCATGAAGTTTTTTTATTTCATTCCTATGGCACTTTTATTTTTATAGGAAAGACTAGAAGGAGCATATCCATTCTTCAAATAGAATATCAAATCTACATATTGTGATTCAGGATTGATGGTACTTATCTCATTGATTTCTTCAGTATTCCTGATACCTTCATTTTCCTGAATATTGGAAGCTCTTGCTAAAAACCTACAAAAACCTTGGCCTTTGACAATATTTGTTGGTCTAATGTCCAAATCATACTCTTGTAATGTCGTGGCCTAGTTTTCCCTTTTTTCTCCCAATTCCCTTTGAACTAGTAACTGTCTTACCGCTGAAAAAGGGACTATAACTTTTGTGTGAGCCTTTAAGAGAAAGGGTCTAAAGTGTTTGATAGCTTTAAATACAGAAAAGGCTTGCTTTTCAACTTCAGAGTAATTAATCTTAGCACCTTAAAGATTTGAACTATAAAGTGAAATTGGTGCTTCCTAGTTTTGATCATTGATTTGTGTCAGCACTGCTGCATAAGATGAATCAGATGCAAGAGTATATAAAATGAAATGATTTGAAAAATTGGGAGTGTTTAGAGTAGGAGCATTTATAATTGATTGCTTGACTAAATTCAAAGCCTCCCTTTCTATATGCCACCATTTAAACACTGAGTTTTTCTTGATCATGGTTTGTAATGGTAAAACAATCTGCGAAAAATTTGGAACAAATCTTTTTACAAAACTAAGTAGACCTCAAAATGATTGCATTGATTTTGTATTATGTGGAAATGGAATATCAAAAATATCTTTGATTCTATCTGGATCAATATAAATACCATCTTTTGAAACAATGAACCCCAAGAGTTCACCTTGGTTAACAGCAAAAAAGGACTTCTTAGGATTGAGTGAAATGCCATACCTTTTACAACGTTCAAAATTTTGTTTCAAATCATGTAAATGATTTGATCTTTTCTTAGAGAAGACAGTAATGTCATCCAAATAAACAACTACTGATTTATTGATTAGACCTTTGAATGCTATTTCCATCGCTCTTTGGAATATAGCTCTAGCATTAATTAATCCGAAAGGCATTTTTTGATAAGCATAAGTTCCCCACTTAGTTATGAAAGTAGTCTTAAGCCTGTCATCGGAGTGATGAAAGTAGTCTTAAGTTTGTCATTGGAGTGCACCAAAGTTTGGTTATATCCTGAAAAACCATCTAAGAAAGACATTAATTCAGAACCAAGTACTGAATGGAGAGCTTGTTCCATTTTTGGCAGAGGGAAATTATCGTTTTTACTTGCTTTGTTAAGATTTCTAAAATCAATACAAATTTTATGACACCATTTTTCTTTCTTACAAGCACCATGTTTGACAACCAATTTGAATGTCTAACAGGAAAAATTATCCTAGCTTTGAAGAGTTTGTTTAACTCAGCTTTTATTTGAATTTCGAGATTTTGATGAATTTTCCTTAATTTCTGCTGTACTGTTTTTTCTTCAGATATCATTGGAATCGTATGTTGTATGATAGAAGTATCATATGTTTTCAAATCATCATAATTACAAGCGAAAACATTTTTATATTTATTCATTAATCTGATAAATGCAATTCTTTCTTCTAAAGTAAGTCCTAATCCCAAATTGATGTTTTGTGACTTGTCCTCTGTACTAAGGTTTATTAATTCAAATCTCAAAGTAGAACTTTGGAGCTTTGAATTAGTAACTTGTTTAAACCTATCTTTGATGTCATAAAGATATTCAAGTTTGACCATTGGTTTAGGTATTGAATTTTCTTCAAATTTTTCCTTCATTTGAAGATCATTCTCACTTTCATCAATAATTTGATCGTCATAGGACTTATCAGAAGTTAAGAAATTTAAAATGTCATCATCATGATTGACTACTCGCCAGTTAGTGACATTATCAGGAATTGATGGTCTGAAAATTAACTCTACTAAAAATCTATCAGGACTGTAATCTTTAGATGGAAGGAGCTTAGAAGCAACATTGGCTAAAAAATATGCTGCTACATTTTGAGTTCTAGGAATGGGAGAAATATTAAATGCTAGAAAATGAGATACAAGGTATTGTATTTTATGAAACCAACTCACAAAAGATATAAAATATAGATCAACGCCTTATAATTTAGCCTCTTCGAGGGGGCAACCTCCTTTACATTACATAAATATACAATTCTTGGATGATTCAAATGACAAAACCGCTTTTCTATATATAGGAGTCTAAGGGGTCACAATATAACCAAGCCGACCTAACAATAATAATATAAGGGCACAAAAATAACAATATAGGGATTCTATGGGGCACAGTAATAACAATATGGGGACAATAGGGGCACAACAATATTAATAAGGGATACAACTACAATATTAATGTGGGCATCACTAGTATTATAGGGACCTCACATGCCCCTCTCCTTCAAAAAAGTGTTGTCATCAATGCTTGAGTAGTTCTGGATGTTTTGTATAAAATTATCATCCTCCCATGTGGAATCTTCAGCGGATAAGTTCCTCCACTTGATGAGATACTATGAAATGGATCAATTTTGTAGTTGTCGAGTTCTTGTTTCTATGACTGCTTCCGGTTCCAATATAATTTTTCCTTCCTCATCAAGTTCTGGAAATATTGTTTGAATTGGGAGCTTGTTGCCTATAACCTTCTTTAAACATGAAACATGGAAAACTGGGTGCACTCGAGAAGCTACAGGAAGCTCCAATTTGTATGCCATAGTACCAATCTTTTGCAACACCTTGTACGGACCATAATACTTTGGTGACAATTTGTTATCCTTCTTAGCTTGGTTTAGGGACATTTGTTTATATGGTTGTAGTCGTAGGAATACCCGATCACCTACATCAAAACTTCTTTCACTGCAATGTTGAACGGCCTATTGTTTCATTCTATTCTATGCCAACATGAGGTTATCCTTTAAGAGTTGGAGAACTTGTTGTTGATGCTTGATTTGATTTTCCACTACTTGAACCTTAGAATTTTCTCTTAAATATGATGTGATGGATGCTGGCTGATATCCATAAAGTGCCATAAATAGGGTCATTTTTGTTGCAGTATGGAAGGAAGTGTTATACCACCATTCAGCCAGAGGCAACCATTTGACCCATTTTCTCTGTTTATGAGATACAAAGCAACGAAGATATCCTTCCAAACATTTGTTTACTATTTACGTTTGCCCATCAGATTGAGGATGTTAGGATGAGCTATGAGCCAACTGAGTACCAAGACAAGAAAATATTTTTTTCCAAAAATTTCCTGTAAAAATGGGATCTCTATCACTTACAATAATTTTTGGGTTTCCATGTAGCTTTTGAATTGTTTCCATAAATGTCGTAGAAACTATACTGGCATTAAATGGATGTGATAATGCACAAAAGTGTACATACTTGCTAAGTCTGTCAACTACCACCATGATGACACGCTTTCCCTCAGACTTGGATAAACCTGTGATAAAATGCATTGAAACCTCCTCCCAACATTGGCTTGGAATGGATAAATATTGTAATAGACTTGGTGTCTTAATTGTTTCAGCTTTGTTTTGTTGGCATATCAAACATTCTACCACAAACTTTTGAATATCTTATTTAAGGCCATCCCAAAGGAATTCCATTTTAACCCTGTGGTAAGTTTTTAAAAATCCTGAGTGCCCTCCTGAGGGAGAAGCGTGCAATTCCAGAAGAATCTTTTGTTTGAGTTGGGAATTATTACAAAGGCATACGTGGTTTTTGTACCATAACGAATCATTTTTCCAGCTAAATGTAACAGATGTACTGGAATCTTGTTGTAAGTTTTGAATAGTTTCCCACACTTCTTCATCATTCTTCCATTCCTCCCTTGCTTCGTTTATCCAATCTGGTTGGATAATAGAAATGGCGCACAACAATGCTTCCACATTCTCATCCTTTCTTGAGAGTGCATCTGCCACAACATTTTGCTTCCCTCTTTTGTATATGATTTGAAAGTCATAACCCAACATCTTTGTGACCCATTTTTGTTCTTCTTCATAGGATAATCTTTCTTCTAAAAAGTATTTAAGGCTATCATGATCCATTTTTACCTTGAAGTTTCTTCCCATTAGGTAGGGTAGCCATCTCATAAGTGCATGTAGTATTGCCAACATTTCCTTCTCATAAATAGATTTGTGTAAATACTTTCCGTTGATTGGATGACTTTCAAAAGCAATGGGTTTTTCATGTTGCATTAAAACAACACAAATTCCATTTCTTAAGGCATCACATTCCATAATAAAGGATTTTGTGAAGTCTGGTGTAACTAAGACCGGTGCTTGGCACATTGCCGCTTTAAGATCTTTGAAGGCCTTTGTTGCTTCTGGAGTCCATGAAAATGCATCTTTCTTCAACAATGTTGTTAGAGGTGCTACTACTTTCTCATAATTCATAACAAACTTGTGATAATACCCTGTCAACCCAAGAAATCCTCACAAATGCTTTATGGATGTGGGGATTTCCCATTCCTTAATGGAATTAATTTTTCTTGGGTCTACCTTAACTCCTTCATGAGATACAATATGACCAAGATATTCCACCTCTTGTACTCCAAAGAAACATTTGGATCTTTTTGCATATAATTGTTTCTCCTCCAATAGTTTTACCACCCTGTCAATGTATTCAACAGGATCCCTCCAAGACTTGCTGTAGATTAGTATATCATCAAAAAGACTATCACAAATTTTCTAAGGAAGGGTTTGAAAATGGAATACATCAAACCTTGAAATGTAGAAGGTGCATTGGTAAGGCCAAAAGGCATGACCAAAAACTCATAGTGACCCTCATGAGTTCCAAATGTTGTTTTCAGGATGTCTTGAGTCTTCATTCTGATTTGATGATATCCTGAACGAAGATCTAACTTGGTGAAGTAACTTGATCTATGCAATTCATCCAATAATTCAGAAATGATAGGAATGGGAAACTTATCCTTAATAGTGGGCTTGTTGAGCTCCCTATAATCCAGACACGTGCATCGGGATCCATCCTTCTTGTGCACCAATACTATTGGAGCAGAGAATGAACTTTGGCTAGGTTGAATTATACCAGCCTCAAGCATTTCTACAACCATACGTTCAATTTCACTCTTTTGGGCATAGGTATATCTGTACAGCCTGATGTTTGGAGGAACACTTCCTAGAATCAAATGAATAGCATGATCATGATCATGAATAGGTGGGAGATGTTTGCGAGTCTCAAATACCTTGGAATGATTGTCTAAAAATTTTTGGAGATCTGGAGCAATAGATGAATTCAATGTGGAAACATCTAGCAAACATAATTGTGCAATTACACCTCATTGTTCCGTTTTTAGAAGCTTTGTCATACCGTTAGAGCTTATTATCTTCCTGGTTTCCCTGCAATACCCCTTAATTCAAATTCCTTTCCTTTTGAATAAAATTTCATGAAAAGTTCTTGAAAGTTAAAAGCTATTGTACCCAAGGATTGTAGCCATTAGACTCCTAGTACAACACCAGCACCTCCCATTGGAATGGAAAGAATTGGGCTTTTCAATACATATTCTCCCATGGATAGCTTGATAGTATGGCACTTTCCAGAGGAATTTATCATTCCTCCATTTGCAACCATCACGTGACACTCTGGTGCTGGATATAGGAATCAATTCAATTGTTTTGTTATCTTACAATGAATAAAATTGTGGGTACTCCCTAAATCAATCAACACTATTACCTTTTTGTTCATGATTTGTCCTTCTATATTGATGGTTTGAGGAGTGGTAATTCCAACCAATGCATTACAAGATATGGTTGAATTCATTCTTCTTTATTTAGGCTTTGTTCCTGGAGTATATCCTCTTCTTTTGACCTTTCTTGCTCCGTTTCTTCTTCCTCTTTACAATCTATGTAGAATAATTTCTTCTCAGGACACTTATGACCATTAGTGTATTTGATATCACAACTGTAACAAATCCCTTTTGCTCTTTTTTCTTCCAATTCTTGTGGTGTCAACCTTATAGGTTATGAAAGGCTAGGGGCAATAACACTTATTTCTTTATAGTTGTGAGTGGTATGCTTCCTGGTTGCCATAATTTTGCTATCGATTTTCCTTGCTAACCTGAATGCCTTCTCTAATGAATTAGGTTCCCAAAGGTGAACATCATGTTGGATATTATCCTTTAAAGTCCCTATAAACACATCAATCCTATGCTCCTCTAGAATATTTTTTACCCTTATGTTCAATTTTTGGAACTCCTCAATGTGCTCCATTATTGAACCCTTTTGTTTGAGACTTATCAATTGGCTTAAAAAATTGTTGCTTTTTGTAGCCTCATAATGTGCTGTCAATTCTTCCATAAAAATTGCCCAAGTGATAATTTGTTTACGAGAGTAAAGCAATTGATGCCATACAAACTAATTTGGTTCCAAATATAATGTTTTAATACGTACGTTTTGTGTGTTTTTCACATTATTGAGATCGAAAAACTGCTCCATCTGTAATATCCATGTTGCGGGATCCTTGCCATCAAACTTCCTCATATCAATTTTTGCAATATGGTGGGTCTTCGATCCAACATTAGAGTCTATGGAATCATGATTAACATTTCTTTTGTTTTCATCATGAGTTTCCTTTACTACCCTTTCACCATTAGTGACGATTTCTTGTAGCAACATATTCATATTTATCTTCAATTCTTCCATCTTATCATCCATGCCATCTATTTTAGCATCCATGCCATTCATCTTAGCTTCCATGCCATCCATCTTAGCTTCTATGCCTTTCTTTAAACAATACATCTTAGCTTATACACCTTTCTTTAGACCATCCATCTTAGCTTCTACTTCTTTCTTTAAACCATCCATCTTAGATTCTGTTACTTTTTGTGCAAGTGACACTTGTTGCACTTGGTCTCGTAATTTTTATATATCATGTTGCATTTCTTCCTCTTCTTCATGAGTCATGCTAGAGCTTTCAAGTTGCTTACTAGGTGTTCTCATTTTCTTTCCTCGGGGTATCAATAATGCTTTACTATGCCCTTTGAATTCCTTCAAACTAATTTTTTAAACCAAGCTTATGCAAAAATTTAAAAAAAACTACACACATTTTTTCACTTTGTAGGAGCTTGATATTAAATCTGATGTATCTCTATAATTTTGGATCATCCAGTTCTAAAATTGTGACCTGTACTAGCTCTCTATGTCCTCTTTACAATACCATGAGTCTGATCCAAATTGGATTCTCCAAGATGGAGTTATGGACAATCTCCCAAGATGACTTGATTATATACCTTTCCAGAAGAGTGAACTTGTATGAAGTTTCAGGTGTCACTATTTCGACCTTTGCCTCTGAAAAATATATGCAAGAAACTACATTCCGTTCTCTTTCTGTACCTTCTTACAAAATTTCAATCTGATGCTCAGAGAGACTGTTATGACGATTTTTCCCAGGTCACCTATTTGGAATGTAATTCAGGAGTCTACAAAAGACCAACTTCTTCTGATCATATCTCCATAAATATAGCATGAAAAGCTCTAAAATTTGGAACCGAGGTTCAGTGTGATTTCATCTCAAATGGGTTTTTCTTTTTCATAGTGAAACATTGCAGAAAAAAACGTTACACTGAAAATTCCATGATGACCTATTTGGACTAGCAAAACCCTAGAATCCAAAGCTCTGATACCAAATGTTATGAAACCAGCTCACAAAAGATAGAAAAGATAGATCAATGCCTTAGAATTCAGCCTCTTTAAGGGGGAAACCTCCTTTACATTTTATAAATGAAAAATTCTTGGATAATTCAAATGACAAGACCTCCTTTCTATATATAAGAGTCTAAGGGGTCACAATATAACCAAGCCGACCTAACAATAATAATATAAGGGCACAAAAATAACAATAGAGGGATTCTACGGAGCATAGTAATAACAATATGGGGGAAATAGGGGCACAACAATATTAATAAGGAATACAACTACAATATTAAGGGGGGCATCACTAGTATTATAGGGATCTAACATTGCACCAAGGACTGATAATGTTTATGGTGACTAGAACAACAATGTATAGTATCTCTGACTTGTTTTATAACAATTTCAGAGTCACCAAACACTTTCAAATATTGTACCTTAAAACCAATTGCTTTATAAAGTCCTTGGATCAAGGCTTCATATTCAGTAGTATTGTTTGTGCACTCAAATTCTAATCTACATGATATCATGGTCTTTTCTCCCTCAAGAATAACTAAAATACATCTTGCTCCTGAACCGTCATTAGATTTAGACCCATCAAAATATAATGACAAAAATAAAGGTTTATCTACAGTTTTATTTACAATTTCATCAGCAATTTTAACACACCCTAATGTATCTATTTGGGAAAAAATTTCAATTTGAGATGTGAAATTATTAATTGAGAAAGGTGATGATTGAGCAGTAAAATTACCAAAAAATGATTCAGATGAGTAGTTACCAAGAATGTTAGTGTTGAACGCTATAGGTTGGTTTTCTTGTTCAAACTTTGTTACAGTATGAGGCATATGCTTCTCCCGATCAATATTAATCTGATTTTCCTTTCCTTTATATGGCAGCCACATGTGGGATGAATCGGTAGAAATGTAACCATGAAGTTTCTTAGACCAGTCTCTACTTAAAATCAAACCATAGAACTCAGGAATATCAGCAATTAATATGTCAATTCTCTAAACCACTCTTTGATAAGCTGATAACCTAATGGTAACTGAGTTGATTTCCCCTAATACTTGGACCTTAGTTATATCCAACTGGACAATATGCACTGCAGACTTTTGGGGCTCAATATTCAGTTTAGAACAAACCGAAGCCGACATTATATTCGATGAAGCCCCTGAGTCTATCAAGCAATTGTGTATATTTATATTATAAATCTCGTAGGTCAAGATAAAAGGAGGAGTATGGGAATGTGATCTATCTCTAATTAGAACAACACCAGTAGCTTCTACTTTACCAGGTGGTGGTTTACCTGCCTCATTAGCAGCTTTGGACAATACAACATTTGGAAGCGGAGAAGAAGTTACTGCATCTAATTTCTTGAGCAATAATTTTTTTTGATGTTTGAGTTTACTAAGCTCAAACATAGTGATATTTGCTTTCGTTTTCTTCATGTATTCAATGATGTTGTAATCCATAGAGTCTGTAACTACTAATGTTTTAGATGTTTAAGGTGGATTGGAAGCTGATGGATGATTTTGAGTAGGTGTCACTGTAGACTTTTTTGTGGGAGTCTTTTCCTTAGTATTAATACCCATGCTCCTTTTCTTCTGAGTTACTTCAACAAGACTTGGAGTGTCTTTACTCTTGGTACTTACTGGGAAAGCTTTATATTCATTTTCAGTATCAGAATCGGGTAAAATGAAGTTCCACATCCCATGACATTCTACATTTACCACTTCTTCAGTTTCTTCAGATGATAAGACTATATCTTATTCTTCATCATCTTCGGGGTCTGACTCTACGTTGGATATAGCATTAGGGGGTTTTGATTCTGGTTTCTTAAAGTTTCCAAATGGCTTTTTATTTGAAGTCTCAGCTACTTGTTTCTTGATTTCTACCATTTCATTTGACAGTATTTAGAACTTTTTGTAAACATTCCATATCATATGGATCTTTAGCCATTTTCTTCTTTGAATCATCTTTGAAGGAGACTTTTTTAGATTTTCTATCTTCAAGAACAACTTTCTTTTCTAAGGCGATGATACATTTTTCCACAGCAATTGCCTCTTTCATATTTTCTGCTAGAGTAGGTTTTCCAGCTCTATATACAAAGATAGCTATGCTTGAAGGTAAAGCTGTTATATACCATTCACTTCTAACTTGTCCAGTAGGTTTAGAGACAGTAGGAATATTATTTAAGAGTTTATTAAATCGTGAATTAAACTCTTTTATAGGTTCTCTAGATTCTACTTTAAGATTTGAAGGATCATTGATTAACGTTGCTACAGATCATTCATCACCATATTTAGTTAAGAACTGTTCTTGAAAAATATTCCAACTAGTAATGTATCCTGATGGTAAAGTAAAGTACCAAGACCCGGCTAATCCTTGTAGGGTATAAGGGAAAAGTATGACAACCACATCTTCCTCAGTAACTCCTTTTAAGTTGACTGACAACATAAAGTTGTTTATGTGTTCGTTTTCCTATATGCCTGCATCTGGATTGAATTTTGGCAACCATTTTTCAGGATGAGCTGGCAATGGGTTCAAAGGTGCAGGCATTGTGATTACACCGAGATTGCTCCATGGATTCTTTGCCATTGTCAAACTACTAATGGCTGATAGTGCAGATGAAGTTCCAGATGGTTGGGAAACAGATATCAAAGTTTGATATGGCTGAGAAATAGATGTTGAAGTTGCAGTTCTCGGTTGAATGACAATCTAGAGTGGAGGCGTTGATGGTTGAATTCGCAATGGAGAAGATGAAATGGATGATGATGATGAGAAAGTTTCACTATCAGATCCTTCCGTAGTCTTCCTGTCTCTTTTCGTTTTAGGAAAAGGTAGCTCAGTAGGTTGAATACCAAGCTTTTCACTCTGAAGTCTGGTGAGAGGGTGAGAAGGAATGAATTGCGAAGTCACAATACCTTGAGATAACTTATATTTCTGTGGTGATATCGAGAATCCTTGAAGTTTGTGGATTAGAGACTATACTTTAGGAGATTCTAGAGTTGATTTATCTGAGATGTTTTGAGGTTGAGCAATGGTTGTTGTTTCTTCAACTTCTCGCTTGAAAACTGGAGTTTTAGCATGCAAGGTAGAAGTTGGAGGTGAGGTGGAGGGAGATTTACTCTCAAAATGGATTGTAGATTTGGATTTTCTCACCATTCACAATTCATGACCTCCTAACGCCAAAAAAATTGATGCCTCGAAAGTCGTTGCATCAACATTGGGGAAAACCACCTGGTCTGGACCTCAAAAGAAGCTCCTTTTCTGTAGAGTGTGGTGGCTCTGACTGGATATAATGGGACCAGTTTCCCAATGATTTATAAATGGGATGAATAAGTCGTCAATGTTCTAATATCTAATGGGAATGATGGATAATTTATTCTAAAATGCAACAATATAAATAACTAATCTATCTCGAGAAGTCTTTCTCTTAGTGCAATTTTTGATGATTCTTATTGACAAGTAGGCATATAGATGACTCTACTTATAAATGAAAATATTTATTCATATGATAATTACTTTGTTCAAGTAGTTGAATAAAATAATAATTAAAACGTTATCACACTAATATTTATATATTACTGATACACATACATATGAAAAATAACAACTCTTAAACATTCAATAGTGATAAGTAAAAGAATTGTTGTAAGAGCATATACATATATCAATAATAGCAAAATTAAATAAATGTTGATTCACATAAAAGAAACAAACAAAAATCATAGATAGTAGTACCATATGTAATTGAGTCACTTCCAATATGAATTGCATTCATATCCTGCCTTTCAACTTGGAAATACTTTCACAAGAAGCAATAGTGCATATCACATAAAAGTATTCTACATCAAAACTTAGAATTCAGGTCCAGTTTTTATAAAAATAAATATATCAGAAGTAGAGTAGTGCAACTTCCAGTCCAAATCTTAATACAAAAATTTGAGGACCCTTTCTAAAAACATGAAACAGTCTATAAATACTATCTAAATTAATAAACTATGAAACAAAAATGCTATGTGCTGGTATAACCAAATCACAAATATATGAAATCTTCTCAAAATAGGCATGCCGCAGTTGGTCAGAATGGTCCACTGTATTGGCTACTTATCTTGTGACATGAGCTAACAAATGGCAAGCATCGGTTGAAGTTTTAGTGGATGACTCATGCGTGAATGTAACTGACCATTGTATGTGGCATCCGTTAGGTCGGGAATCATATGGCTGATTGCATCAGTGAGGCATTTCATTGCTATCCACTGACTATGTGGTTTAACAAGGAAAAACCAAAGGGTTTCCCATGTTAAAGTTTGAATACCTGCAATCAATCTTTCCCTCTGCTCCAGTTCCTGTTTCCATGTTTGTTCTAATGCTTTAACTGATGGAAATTTCCCTAGAGAGAACTCTGTAATTAAATTTGACAAATAAAAAGTATCATTAATCAATTCAACTAGATTGTTTGTTGTCGATCTGCATCTTGCTCTTTATGCCTTTAGTAGTTGAGATTGCCATTTAGTGAATTGGATTTCTTTATGCGATTCTATAATTTGGGGTAGATTAGCAGATTTTCTTTCGATTTCTTGTCAAGAGAGAAAATTTGTTAATCTTTCATCTTCTTGCTCCAAGTTTAGTCTTGCATCAACTAATTTATCAATCATGAATGAGGAAATTTCACATAGAGGAAGAGCGAGTGAGATGTTATGACACAATAGGCTCAACTATTTAGACAATGGCTTGGTAATTTGTAGAGCCTCTGATCTGTATTCTCCCACTTCGAGATATTCTTTGAATATTTCTATCTGGAGTGATAGTTAAGCATCTATTCTTCCTATGATTTTCTCAACTGTTTATTTATTGATTGTGACTTGCTCAATACTTGGGATAATTCCTTTTGCTTCTGAATTGCATGTTGATCAATCCTTTGTTTTTTTTGAGTAATTACTCATTCAATTGGTCATTTCACTACCTCTGGACTATTAAATGTTGTTGCAACTGCTCTATCTTTTGTTGTTTCTCTTGTGTCTGTGTTTCTAGAAAAATGATTGCTTGGTATTTTTCTTTGAGCAAGTTACTGAGCTCTGATGCTTTGTCCATTGTGGCCATCGTGTATGCTCGAGCATATTGAGAAAGACTAGTGAGATCTTCAGAAAGGTTAAATTCTTCTCTTCATACCACATTTGTTATCTCCATTTGTGAAGTCAAAAGAGAGATTGATCAAAATTCCTCTTTTTCCTCTGTCTTTTGACTACAGCCCTATGCTTAGGGTTGTAGAAGACATCCAGTGGTGGTATTTCTTCTACATGCAAAACAATTTCATCGGAGGAATTTTTGTGGATTATTTCTACATCCTTATGAGTTATGGGTGGGCAGCTAGTTCCTTCAGTGAGAACTATATTTAGTACTGCTTTTTGACTAGTTGTCAACTCAGGTCTGCTGAATCCTTGAAGGCTCTCAGTATTGTTAATAATGTAATCAAATTACTGACATTCCTTGATCAGTTTTGAATCAACATAAATGCTTGAATCAATGATTTCACTACTTTTTCCTTCTCCCTGCTCCTGCTCTGGCAATTTTTCTTTTTTCAGGAATCTTCTCCACTACAAGAGTCTTCTCGGCAACTTTCTGTTCACTTTGACTCTGTGGCTGATTTGTTGGGGCTGTAATTAATAGGTCCAAAGGTATAGTTTGCAACCTCTGCGCTTTGAGCCTATTGAATGTTTCTAACCCCTCTTCTCCATAATTGATCCTAGCCAATCCTTTAACCTAAAAAATTATTTTGGCTGAAGCAAATAGATCATCAAAGACATATGCTTCATGATCGATTCTAGAAAGTCTAGCTTGAGTGGTAACATTATAGGCAACCTTCCTTGGGTCATATTGACTATTCAGAATGGTGGCAAGATTCAACATCTAAATCTTCTCTACTTCTTTCTCTACATGCTTGTAATCATGCAAGGTAAAAATTCCACATCGTAGGGGGAATATAGGCCACATTTGTTTCTTGGAATCCTTAAGGGTTCTTGATATTCCTGAAACTGTTATCTGATATGCCAATTCTCAGGCTAACAATTTATCAGGAACATATAGAGGAAGAACATGGGCTTTAGTGAGACTGCCAAAAAGTCTCACATAAGTAAATTTCTCCTCTTCGAACCAGCTACCTACTGCTGTCAAGTCAATTACTGCTTCCTAGGATATCCTGGGGGCATGCTTATTGAAAATAGAATAATATACAGGTGAAACAAAACAATTGCAAATTCTGTACAAGTGATTTTTATAATGTGCCTTCTGTTATGCTCCTATACCAATAGGTGCCATATATCATAATTGACTTGATGAGCCATGTAATATGTTCATACCTTCTTGCAAAGGTTTTCATATTTTCAAAAAGTAAAAAAATTTAAAAAATTTAAAGAGGGTATACCCTAAAGGAAAAATCATAGGGTAAAAAGAATAAGATGGTAAAAAAAGTGAAAGAAAATGAACCCCACCAAAAGAAAGACCAAGGAAAATGTGCAAGTCTAAATGCCACTAATTTTTACTCTTGCGCAATAAACAATTGTGTGCAGCTTGTTAACTTATGCCACAATTGATGAACAGTCAAACAGCTTAAGCATGGCTAGTTCATATTTGAAATTTTTCTTGTAGAAATAGAGAATAAAATCTGACTAAATTATTTAATCTTGGCAGATACGTAGATAGGTAGAGTGAATAAAAGGAGCTCAACAGTTTAATCTGAGACCTTGGATGTAATAAGACTCGACTTAGATAGATATCTGCATGTAAAAGAAAAGAAAAGTTTGATAAGGATTTGCCAATCTAAGTGCACCCTAATAAAGAAGAAAAAATGCTAGGTTAAAGCAGATAGTGTAGGTAGATGATGTTGCAGAATTACGTGTGATGAATGATGACTCTAAATGTGTTAATCTCTTACTTTCATCACAAGTACAAGGAAAACATTACACTAAAATCATTTCAAGCAAAGCAAGGTCAAATAATTAACTCCCCTTCTCATTTTTCCCTAAATTTTCACTAATTTCCCCTAAATACTAAGGCATTTGCTAAAACTAGAGGGGCTCAGAGCATTTCTCTGTCTTCTGGAGGGACCGGACCCTTGGCCCAATAGTTTATAAGGCCTAAGGTACTTAAGAATCATTCATAGATCACTCATTCACCTTCATAATTTTTTTTCAAAGTAAAATCCTATTTTACTTAGGAAAATTACAAATATTTCTCATATAAAACCTTTCTCATTTTAAGCCTAAGTTTAACTACACATGTCAAATGTTTTTTATACTTGGTGCTTTTTTCATTTCATTTTCATATAAACTTTTAACTTATATTTTATAAATCCCCTATAATGTTTTCCCTTTCCGTCTTATATAAATATATTAGATATTCCCAAAATGTTATATATCCCGCCCCTGGTTGAATACGACCGTAATAAGCGTCTAAAGCAGGATTAGTGAGTTAATCCGAAATTCATTAAGAAACTTAATCCCCTACCACACAAAACGGGATTAATTAACCCTCACGATTAATTAATAACCTCACCACCCAATCCCACTGCTCCCGATATGATTAAAATTAACTCTTAATGTATCGGGCCCACCTTTGTTAAAACTCCACATATCGCATCCAGCGTCAACCACCTGATCAGGTC
Organism: Pinus tabuliformis; assembly: GCA_031772625.1. Lineage (NCBI taxonomy): Eukaryota > Viridiplantae > Streptophyta > Pinopsida > Pinales > Pinaceae > Pinus > Pinus tabuliformis. The sequence continues at coordinate 445,368,600 of CM062817.1, forward strand.
CCCAAGATCTGATGGCTATTACCAATATTGCGCGACCCTTTATTACCACACGTTAGTGCATAATCACAAAGCAGTTTTCTCACAGCAACCCCCCACATGTCGAATGTTTTATGGAATCGTTGGCTCGAGTTCAATTACCACCTTTCCCCAAAAGCGGTTTGATATGAAACCATTTACCGCCTTCCCACATACGACAAAAACGTCACATCTTTTGCCACTGATGTCGCCCACCCAAAATCCAAAACCCTGCCAACCTTTGACTTTGTAAATAAAACAAATAATTCACTTTCGCTGCTTTATACTATAAACCTATGTGCCCATGCAAAAGAACATCGAGGTGGACCAATTAACACTTCTGTTAGAGTCGGTCTGATCATCCCTCCGTCAGAGATCAAAACTCTTTTTTGCATTTCATGTTTAGGTGTCCCATCTCACTCGATCAGTTGCATCCTGCTAGAAGCATGCCATAAATCTATCGAAAGGGCTTTTTTCATTCATCCCCCTCATGCTTTACACTACTGGCTCAGGTCTGTTCATCAAAATCAAGTCTTAAAAGTCATTTGTAGTCCTGTTTTAGTTTCTAGGTCATAACAGTCATTTTAGTCATTAGGTCCAGGGTTAGTCAAGTTGTGTCTTCACAAGGTCTAATAAAGCCAATAGGCCAGAGGGAGGTTCTTGATAAGTTGTTATTTCAAATATTTTTATCGTCATATGGATGGATTATGACTTTTCTTCAAAACTCTGTTTTGAAGACAAGTCGACATTTTGTTTTTTGTAATAATTTTCCAAAATTTTCAGTTCTTGAATTCTTCAGGCACAGCCCTGGTCTCCTTTTCCAAATCCCATGTCAGCTATTCCTGCAAAAAATTGCCAAAAAATTCATCATTTCAACCAAAAATCAAGGAGGAAACAAAAAGTCAAAGTTCTATTAATTGTCAAAAAGTGCCAAATTCATAACATTACAAAATTGGGTTTTGAAGAACCAAAAATCAAAGCAATGTCTTTATAAGCTTTTGCTATGAATATCAAAGTCATTTTTGTATGCAAAGCTCGAAGAGAAACATTTCAAAGCAAATTTGGGTGAGCAGTGCATGTTTTGGGGCGAAAGAGCTTGCAGCTAGCCAGTGCAACACACATAACAGGTGGCGTGACACACTAGAAGCACGTGGCGCACTGGGAGTTTTCGACCGGTGTTATATTGAAAAAGTGCGGTGCACAGGAAGCGCGTCATGCACTGGGTTCTTGGTGCGATGCATATAGCCCAAAGCCCGAAATTGTTTCAAATTTCTCCAAATCGCTCATTCCTTGTGTGGAGTTGCCAGGTAGACCTTTCTTCTTGATGTTGCATCAAATTTTATGATAAGAGATGGTGGTTTAGGGGTGATAAAGGTTGAAACAAAAATTCAAACCCTCTCTCTATAAACACAAGCAAACTTGCTGCCAGGGTTTCAGAACTCACAGTTTTGCCACCAAAATTATTTCTCTTTCCCATTGTTCCTTTGTCTTCACCAATCCCTAATTCCCTATCACCTAAATTCATTATTCCCTTCTCCTACATGCTCTATCCCAAATCCTCCAACCTCACACCTCAAAACCTATACAATAATCCCAAACCCTAAACCCTATTCCCATACATCAATCCCTCAAACCCTCTCCCATATTTCCCTATTAAATTTCTCCCAATAATTCCCATTCCTCACTATTGTTTCCCCTTCCTAACAGTCCCTGTTGCATTTGTTTTTTCCCTTTGGTGGCAGACTTTGCTGGTAGACTTTGCACCCTAAAGAGCAGTCAAAACAGTTTTCATATACAGCAGCATCTTTTCTTCAAGGTATATTGTACAACAGTCATGGCATCTGAGCATTCATCGGACTATGAGGTGGAAACCCAAAGTGACTCTCCCTTGGAAGAACAGGCACCCTGTAGGCCTCATAAAAGTGGTAGACATGTTACAGAAGAACCAACTACCCTTACAGAATTGCAGGCCTGCCCTCTTGCTATGAAGTGTTTTCAGTATCAGTCATGCTATGAGTTTTGTCAAAAGGTGGCTAGTGTCCAATTTCATCATGAGTTGGCTCGTCTTTTTGTGCTGCACTTGCACGAAGATCAACATATCTTGGCCGGTGTCACCTTCACACTTACACTAGAATCTTTCTCATTAGCAACCGGTATACCAAACATTAGTGAACCATGTCACAAGAAACATAAGATCGACCGGCAGCATTATGAGCCATTCATCAAAACCAATTCCTTGAGGCAGCTCAAGAGAGTGTTCCTGTTCTGATATCTAAAAGATGAATATGCTCCACTAATGAGATTGATCATGAAATATTTCAGTTGTGAGGGACGGTTCTCTCATCTTTATGCTTATCACATCAGGTTGCTCATGCATTTCACCAGGGTACGGATGATGAACATTCCGTATTGCATTTGCCGGAACATAGAGAGGATGACTACCTTTATACATCATAAAACCCCTCAGCCGCTACTTAACAATGTATATCATTTTTCTCTTATTAAGATTTTGGTGGTTCATCAGCTTGGATTGTAGGGCATCACTTGGGATGATTTCATCTCCCATGACTTCTTCAGAGCTTCACGAGGAGTATCAGAGGTAAAGCATGAAGGTAAACCTTCTCATCAGTATGAGTTCCATGAGACTGCTGGTGTGCCAGTTTTTATCACATATCAGAGAGGCACCAGACATTTGTTTGCAACGTCAGAGAGAGTGTTATCTCCACCCAGGGTGGAAGGGGCCTCGCTTCCTCCATCATCATCACAAGTACAGGACAAAGGCAAGAGGCCAATGCAGGATGAGGGGCCTTCAGGTGAGCCATCAGGTGAATGAGAGACCGACTTCATTCTCATTCATGATGATGATACAGATACGGGTCCACAAATCACCAAAGTTAGAGAGATCATCCAGGACCAGAAATCAAAGATCGAAGCCTTGTCCCTTGACTTAGAGAGGGCTAAGTGGACCATGAAATACTTGGAGTAGAGGAACAAACATCTTGAGGATCAGCAAGCGATCATGGAGCTACAAAAAATTCGTGAGCATCGCCAAGCTGCACAAAGGAGAAGAGTTGAGATCACGTCATTGAAGCAAGAGATTAATGAGGATCGGGAGGCCAATCTCGAGAGAGTTAACATGCACCTAGAGAGGCTGTTGGACAAGGGCGACAAAGACCATGCATTTCTGAGACACATGGCTTTCCACTACATGGCACGAAAAAAAGTGTGCAAGGCCCGAATCAGGAATTTGAAGGTAAAATTGAGGAAGGCCATAAGGAAGAAAAAGAGGCAAAGAGAGCTCGATCGTCTTTAGATAGTGGTCGAGGCCTCTTTAGCCTAGCATAACACTTGATGAAGAAGCTCCAGCCCAAATTTCAAGAAATTTGGGGCATTTTTGGTATTTTTGCAATTTTTTGTTCAAAAGATAGGGTTTTTCTCCCTATGCGTCGTGCCGCGTGGCACACGGTTATGATAGGAGGCTCGAAATGCAAAAAAGTTTATAGTTTTGGATTTTTTATGAAAAATTATGACTGTTGGTGGATGGCCAAGAAGTTTGGGCAAGTTTTGAGTCCTCAGGAGGTCAAAAACACCCTAAAAATGACCTCTCTACCCCTATTTTGACACACAGGAAGCAGTCTTGGGAGATTGAAGTTTTGGAGGGGAAAATGGGCACCAAATTCAAAAATTCCACTTGGGTTAGAAAGAAAACAGGTAGGGATTTCCAAAAAGCACACTTGGGCTCAATTTTGACTTCATAAAGTGCCTCAAAAATAACATCAAATTGGCACGACACATACAGAAATTGCCGCTGCGCACAAAGGTTTTTTGACCAATTTTTCACCTTCCAGCTCAGAAATTCGGCCAGTTTGACTAGTTTTTCTTTGTGATGTTATTTTTGACCTATATTGATGTAATTGAGTGAACATGATGTAATCTTGGCACTTAGTTACTTTTTCTAGAGGATTCATTCTCTAAAAGGTGAAAATTTAATGAATGAATCAGTTTCCTACCTTATAGAGGCAAGTTGTTTTGACTGCCTAGATTGTAGTGCTTTGTTTAGAATTGGTTGAAAAAACTCCTAGAATGATGAGCTTGACCCCTAGAGGCAAGGGAATAGTTTGGCTTACCTATATTATGTAATTTCTAAGTCATTTTTAGGGTTGGACTCTTGAGAAAAGTTTGGCACTCTATTGTACATTCACTTCTGCATTTTTGGCTAAGGAAAGACCAGGGTTTTGCAGCACTATTTGGGATCCATGTGGCTTTATGTTTTGATGGTGTGCTTCTCTGAGTAATTATAAGTTTATCTAGTGTTATGTGTGTATCATTTTCAAGCTTCTTCTTCTGAATTTGAACAAATGAGTGATTTAAGGTAGAATCCATAACTGTTATGCTCTACCTTTGAATTTGTTTAAATTTTCATGCTTTCATCTATTTAAGGGGATTTCTTGAGACTCCCCTTATCTTCTCGCTAGTCTGATCTATCCATATCACTCATTTTAAAGCATCAAAATGATCTCCTTCCTTTCCCTAATCATACCTCTGCAGAAACTGTGCCTCATCCCCGAGCCCAAATTTTCCTTTTCCATCTTTTCAACAAAACCCTAAAAAAATGAAATCAAATCCTTTGCACTTAATACCTAGCCTAAAATTAGTTGCTAAAATAGTCACCTCCAGCCCCATTGAGTATCTTTCGCTGAGATTGACCCAGAGAGAGCCCTCTCTTGTCCTCGTAGGGCTAGCTATGAGGCTGAGCGTGGATTGGTGTGGACCTAGAACCTTGTCTTTTCAGCCTAAGACAAATCTAGGCTCTAACAACTTCCAGTTACCAACCTGCTCCAAAATATTGCAGAAAATGTCAACCAGTACCCTCCAGTCACACCCAACACTTGCATTTCATTTCTCATTCGCCAAAAGAGGTATTTATCAAAACCATACAAATACTTCTTTTGCACTGTTAATTGATGAAAAGTCCCAAATTTCATAGTAATTCAGTCAATATTTTCATCATTTGAGTTTCCTATAGCCTCTGTATTGTCCATTTTACATAGAAAATCACAGTTTCTGTCTGAATCCACAAGAACCAGACATGGAAACCCCTTTGGCTTTGAATGTGGCACCCCTAAATACCCCCCACCGAGATTTAGATTATCTTACTTTGGCTGATAAGGACTTCCAGATAAAAGACATTACCACTAAAAAAGTCACCTGAGAGTCTTTTGCCAAAGGAGTGATGACTACTTGAATGGCTCTGATATCCTAGGACTATGGGAATCCAATCTTCCTATGTATTTTCTACCGACAGTTAATTTTTTCCTAGAAATAATTCATCATCACCATGCCAATTATGATCCTAATCACCGAGCAGTCATGTATCCAAGCCAAACAATCCTTTTTCCAATAACTGCCAAGTCAATCAACAAGATGTTACAATTTCATTCCCGTCAAGCCCTAACTCCCTTCTCCATGGGACATTTACTTGAGAAATCAACTAAATTTTCCCAAGACGAACTTAATCGCCTCTGTCAGACTCTCATGTCGCAGAAACATCGGCCTAATGGCCTCTGCACACTTTCTTCATAGATATGGGAAAACTCATAGTCGATATGATATCATTAGTAATGGGTTTCAATACTAGTGAATTTGTTGATGAGTTAACCCTAGTATTATTGTCAATTTTTACTCTTGGACAACCCCCTACTACCAAATATGAATATGCCTCCTACATTGCTAATAAGATTCATGACCAGTTCATGAGACTAGAAAATGAAAGAGTTTTCAAGTATACCACCTTTATATACCATCTCATGCTTTATTATCAGTTAGACAATTTCACATACCCAATCCTGAAACTTGACACCAAAGGAAATCCAAGGTCTATAATCTTCTAGTCTGCAGTCTTCCATGACTCCTTCGAAACCCATTACTCCTATAATGAATTCATTGATCAATTTTTTCATCCAGCAACCACCTTATTGTTAGGGTTTCCCCCTCCAGGATCAGTGGTGACATTAAAAATATCCATCAACTATCCAAGTAGTACAAAGTGGGTGACTGGTATCTGTACCAGAACTTTACAGAATTCAGGATATATGGGTGTGAGCTTGCCCCCCTCAAGTTACCAAAATATGTTCCAATGCGACTGTTTGCATTCGAATACTGTAGGCAGATATGTAATTCAGATTTGATCTATTTTACTAAAGCCAAAAAAGAAAGCACAGCTAAGGATAAAACATCAAATAGTCCCTTTCATCTACAATAGTAGAGAAGCAGGGGATGCAACAAAGAGAACTTTAGAAAATTACATTAGATTAAAAAAAAGTTTTGGTTGGGCCCCATATGACCCTCATGGCTTTATCGGTGATAGAAGAATGAAGAATAGGTTGTCTCCCTATATGCATCATAGAATCCCAAAAATTGAACAGTTTGCCAACATGGATGAATGGAGAGAGGGGACCTTAGTAGCTACTGATAGTGAACAGGCGAACATAGAAAATGTAAAGAGAGGTCTTGAAAAGACTCTTGACTTAGATTCTTTTGCACAGGTTCATTACGATAGTTCTCAGAAATCAGCATCAAGATTAAGTGCCTCAGTGGCTGGGACCTCTGAAAGGCACTCACAGCAAACCAATACACCGGCCACGGGGACCTCCAAGAGTAAAGAAACAGAGTCAAGTACATAGGCTACTGAACAATCCATAATGTCTAAGCAGCCTGAAACTTCCAAAGAGCGGGCTAACATCCAAATTCCTCCAACTCAAGTCAATGTGGTAGAACCACCCTTCTTGCAGACTCCTCTGAATCAGGAGAGGACTAAAAAGAGAGACAGATAATTATCTACCCATGCCAGAATACCCTCTAAACAACCCAGTGCTAAGAGGCACAGGCTGAATCCTCTTTCAGAAGTAGAATTCTATGAAGAGAATACTGATAGCCATAGAAGAGAAGGTGTTGATAGTCATCAAACTTTCCCGGTAGGAGGGACACCTTCTAGCTCACAAAGACATGAATTAGAGAGACAATAGAGTGCAGAAGTATCTTCCTTTAGGCCTTCAGGAAAACAAAATCCAGACATTAAGAAAAAGTTCAAAGAAACCAAAACCAAAAATGAGCCATTAAGGATCCAAGTTTACAATCAATATTTGAAAATGGCTCCTCCAAATCAGAACAGATTGACATCAGCCTATGACATCAAGGAAGGAAAAATGATAATGAGTGTTTCCAAGCCGAAGGTGCAACAGACTCAATCAGTTGCAGATTACCTCAAAACTAATTTTTAGGTCATGGAAAAACACATCCATTCCTTGGATCATATTGAATTGCACAAACAGATAGGGGAGATGGTTTATTCTACACTGACATGCAAGGCCATGATGGCCCAAAGGCTGGAAAATTCTTTGAACAATACAACTGCCCAACTACAGCTGGAGAAAGCCTCTTCATAGGCTAAAGACAATTGGATTAAATAATTAGAAGAATTGATCATTAGGTTGGGTCTTGATCCTAAAGATATGAAGGTTGTATAAGCCTTAATTAAAAAGAAAGATGAAGACATAGCTGCCTTAAAAAAGCAGCTAAAATTGCCACCTTCACAACACCCATAGATAGCTGAGGTTATACAACAAAGAACTGAAGAAGAGCTGATGGATTTAGTCCTGAAACTTAATGAGCGGCTAAAGGAGACTGAACAAGAATTATAGAAATCATTGAAGGACAAGCAAGGAGAGTTGACCTCTCAGCCTCCCAATGTGATTCCAAAAGTTTCCACTGCAGTCCCTTCAACCCTTGGAATAACTCTGGCACCTAATGTTCCAGTGGTCATAGTAGAGGCAGTAACAGGAACAACAACAATAGGTACAACACAAGCAAGAATTTTTGGTCTTAACCCAGATGAATTAAGAAAATCAATGGAGGAATTGAAGCTCCAAGTTACAGAGCTGCAAAAGGTAAAAGAGCAATTTGCTACCTTGGAGCAAAAGTATGATCTTTCAAAGATCATTTTTTCAGAGAAAGTAAGGGAGAACAAAGGATTGGAACAAAAGGTGAAATCATTAGTAAAGGACCTCACATTTGATAAACCCTTGATAGAAATTAGAAAAATCCTTTGGGCCAACATCACTTAGTCAATCAATGATGTTTGGCCATCTATACAAATAATTCTTGAGCAGATGGAGTTGATAAAACTAGCTCTTGAAGAATTCAAGAGAACAAAGGAAGAATTAGGAAGGATGCTTGAAGAGGCTACCAGACTGATTATTTTTGAATACTAGGAATAAAGACCAGCTTGAAGGACTAGGTATTAGAGACAAAACATGGACAATTTTGGAAATAAGGAAAGTTTCGACTAAAAAGTCCTTGATGCAGAATTTGGAGAGGAGATGCCTAAACATGTAGGAAGAAATTGATGAATTTATGAAGAAGTTTGGTGTATTGCAAAGTAAAGGACTTCCCAGTCCTTTAGTTATCAATGACAAGCTCATGACACAGTTAGATTACCTTAAGAAGTTGGATAAATATGCAGACAACCAGGCCAGCTCATCTTCCAGTACAGCAAAATCAATACCTACAGGCAGAGTTATTTTTGATAATCTTGAGAACATATTCTATGTGGAGCACGAGATAAAACACCTATTCCAAGTTCAGCCTGATTTTTTCAGATATATCGAGGCTGATGAAATCCTTAGAAAGCTTCAAAGGACCAGAATACTGCAGGAAAAATGGTGGGTAGAAATGATAGAAATTTTTGTGATTTACCTTTGGTAAAAAGGTATATTTCCATTGTTTACTAGAGTTAATGATGGTAACAGAACGTAAACAAGGATTAAATAGGTCAAAGAGTATTAGAGCAGGTAAAGAGTATCAGTGAAAAGATCAAAATCAGGGCAACTAGCACAGAATTACCAAGAAGACAGTAGCATGCCCAATCATAGGGCCTGCCTCTAGTACATTCACAAGAATAGGAACAACAAGCCATCATTTTTCATTTTCTTCTATCTACGAGACCATATGTCGCTATTCTTCATGTAACTTATTGACAGTAATCCTAGAATATATCTCACTTTGTTATCAGATATTTTTTGTAAGTTTTTTGTATAAATACTCCCTCATTCAGAGTATTGAGTGTGGATTCTTAGACATTGTTGTAAAACTGATTATTTTGGAATAAAGTGTTGTTGGACAAATCTTTCATGGCTGGCTGGATGAAGAATTAGTGCAAAGGACTTTTCAGAGGATTCATGTGTCAAACACCACATCAATAAGTATTCTATATCAAATGTGTTAATGTTTTCTAGTTTATTATATCAACCGTGTTTCATATCCGAATATTAAAATGAAAAAGAATAATTCAAAAAGTGCTTAAGTGAAATCTGTCTTCAATCATTTGTATTCTCAATGTTTTCCTCTAAACTAGAATAAGTAGTTAATTCTTAATTGCTCATGTTTCCTAGTTTACACACTTTGATTATTTAGTAAAGAATTCCTAATTTCTTTTTATTGGTAATCATCCAAGTTCCCTCCTCTTAAAACATGTTGAAGGATTCTTAATTGCTCTTCATCCATTTAAAGTCCATTCCATCTTTTCAAGTCTCTATTTGCTCCCTGTTTAGCTATCTTTCCCTGTGAAGCCATCTTTTGTTGAAAAACCAAATCTAGTTGAGCCATCTTCTTTGACTCCATTAGCCCAATGGCCTAAAATATTTAGTCCTACCCCTCTACTACTGAATTTCACCACCAAACATAATCAAAACCCCCAAGCTTTCATAACTAGCCTAATATATTCCAAAACAAAGCTAAACCTTAAAGAGAGAGCCCTCTCTGGATATAGATTGGCTAGATTCTGTACCTAAAAGTTGGTTTGTGGTTACCTCAGACCCCTTTCCCTCTTCTTACAACTTCTGGGAAAATCTGAGTGATAACATAGTGGCGACTTCGCTAGGGACGAATAGTTTGTTTGTTACTACTGTTTATTTTATAAACTACAGATGGAACCTAAAGTTAGCCAGGTAGTTTTTGAACTTCTCTTTCTTTGTAATTGCATATTAGATGAATGCTGCTTCAGTCTATCTCCGGTCTAGTTTATGGATTGAGCATCTGGTTTCCAAATGTTCGACCAGTTCTTCTTGTCAAATAAGTCTTTAAGAAAGTCCAAATCCCTTAAAGAAACCATAGAGATTGTGTTGTTAATACTAATTCAAGAAAAGCCAAAAATACACCTAAAAATCTGGCCTCAGAAAGGACTCATTAGGCCAGAGCTAATCCTGATCCCAACCCACCTCAAGTGTTTCAAAAACCTAATCTGATGCCCAGAATTCTTAGGAGATAGGAAAGCCAAGAAAGTTCTGCCAGTTCCATACCCCCTTCAAATCAACATCCTATCCTGTTAGGTGGATCTACCTTGAAGACGAACCCTTTAATGAACATTTTAAACTCTCTTTGTTTAGGATATCCTCTGATTCTGAATTAATCAACCTACTCCCAGATCCATTCTTCATTGAAGAATTACAGCTTTAAATTCTTAATTCACATCTTGATAGACATTTGTAGAACTCCATACAATCTGATCTTACCTTTGAAGGATCACCCAATCTTTCTGTGATTACTAATGCCTCTCTAATTTCATCGCCATTTCCTTAGACATCTCAACCTCAAACTACCCCTTCTACCTCTCCATCTACCACTCCAACACCTATCATTATCCCAACTCCAGTTGTTGTTTCATCACTACCTGCTACAATGGCAAACAGATATACTCCCTTAGTATTACTAGCCAATCTAGTGGCTATGACCCAAGACTACCAAAGTAAATCACTCCATTTGATGGTTCTGGTACCTACACTACTCAACAACATACCAAATAAATGATTGATTACCTTGAAATATATGAAATAGATGCTAATGATGTAAGAATGAGAATATTTGTTCAAAGTCTAACTGGAGAAGTCAGAACCTGTTTTAGAGCCCTACCTGCAAACAGTATAAACAACTTAGAAAATCTCTATATGCAATTCTGAAACAATTGGGAAAAAAAGAGAGATCCTCTCCAAATCTTATCAGAATATGAAAACTTGAAGAGAGGAACATAAGAAACTATGCAAGACTACTGCACTAGGTTCAACAATGTTTATAATGCTATTCCTCAAAACCTTAGACCTCCTCTTGATTTAGCATTAATCAAATTCCCTGATGGATTTGATTCTGACATGGCTTACCAGCTTAGAGAAAGAGCTCCTCATATTTTACAAGATATGCAAAGTATAGCTGTCAGTGTTGAAGCCAACCTGATATCTAAACGAGCCAAGGCCAAAAGTGAAAGGAGAATAACACTAAAAGAAGAACCCTCAGCTTTTGAACAAAATTTAGACGCTGTAACTAAAGGGATGGATAGATTAGGTGATAGGGTAGAAACAATAGAAAGGAAAGCCCCTTGGGATGGTCATCCAACCAATACTGGGAGAAATCTAAATTTCAGGAAAAATCAAAACTAGAACACTGGAAAGACTGGCCCTGACCAAAACATTAGGCCCCCATTCTAGGAAAATTATGTTGAAGCCTCAAATTCTGATGAACTAGTAGAAGATACTCCAATAAATTTAATGGTACTTAATTATGAACAACAAGTTTTCTTAACCCAGGAGGATCAAGACGCTCACATTGTCAAACAATTCCAAACTCAGTCAGGTGAATCATTTGACTTCAGGGACGGATATGACACAGCCATTTATGAAGTCCACAAGAAATATAATATAAGGAGTAGAAGAATTGATATCCCTGAAACCAACGAAAAGAAAGCTACAAAACAACCCATCAAAGGTAAGATGAATACTACACCTATAAATATTCTTTCTAGATCAGATCCTAATCCTGCTAACCCAATAATTGAGGATGTCTCCAATAATCAACCTAATAATAGACAATCCTCCACTCCTCCTCCTCCCCAAGGAAATGTGGAAGAAACTCCAAAATTTGATTTGGAAGCAACTTCAACTCATAACCCCACTCCTGAGAAGGAGAAAAATACAGAAAATACAAAAGATAGAGAGAATCCCACTACTCGAAACACAAGAGCTCAGTCAGAAAAACCTTTTAATCTGGAGACTGAAGTAGGAAAATTAAAAATAGTTGTTCCATTATCCGAATTAGCTAAACATGATGTCTACCGAAGCCAAATCAATAGATCACTCAAAATCACTAGAAATGAAGGCTCAGTCATTTTTTTTACGACCAACCAGAATTAATCTTTGGCCCTAAAGTAAACAGAAAACCCTTAGACGGAGGAATTCCTCCTTTCTATGTAAGTTTAAACATACATGACAAAATACTTCATAATGTCAGGTTTGATTCTGGGGCATCTCACAACTTCTTGCCCAAGTCTGTAATGGAGAAACTAGACCTAGATATCACTAGGCCATACAAAGACCTCTTTTCTTTTGATTCAAGTCAAGTTAGATGTTTAGGATTGATAAAAGACTTGTGTGTTTCATTGGTTCAATACCCTGCAAAGACAATCTTAATGGATATAGTGGTAGCAAATATTCCACCAAAATATGGCATGTTATTGTCCAGAACCTCGGGTTCAAAGCTTTAGGGATCCCTTCAATTAGACATGTCCTATGATACTATCTCAGTTTTCGGCCAACCTAAGAAGCTATACAGAGAAAAATTAATGAAATATGTAGTAATTAGTAAGGAAAAACTTCAAAATTTCCCCATCTACTCAGTACAATCTGATATGGATTCATTCATTCTTTACAATGCTGAAATTGATCCATCCAATGAATTAGAATTTTTAGCAGAAGAACCATAAAAAATTAAAAAATAAAAATCTAGTATTCAAATCCAAGAAATCTCTGAAAACAACAAAATGTCAAACACCCAAGGGAAACCAGAAGAAAGTGAAAAAATAGATCTCACAGTTAAACAAATTCCTAACACTCCTGATATCAACTCTGAACATGAAATTCTTTGGCACTTAGAATTTGATGGCTCAGTCAATAAATTAGGAGTAGGAGCAGGAGTTTCGGTGTACAATCTTGAAAATGACCATGCTTAAGCCCATGCCTACATGTTAGACTTTAAGTGCACCAATAATATGGCAGAGTATGAAGCTCTCTTTCTAGGTCTTAAACTTGTTAAAAGATTAGAAGCAATTAGAGTATCTGTCATAGGAGATTCTGATTTAATCATTCAACTGATCAAAGGGAAATATCTAACTAATGATCCTAGATTAAGATACTACAGAGGAACAATTATAGAGATTCTTAATACTTTTCTGGAAACTTAGCTTGCTAAAATTTGAAGAAAACACAACTTGCAAGCCCACAGTCTGGCAACGTTTTCTAGCACCTGCAAATTACCTTTCGAACCTAATCATCAGTTTACAATTGAGATTAGACACAGACCAGCCATACCTGATAATGTAAAGAACTGGCAAGTGTTTGATAGTGATGAGCAGATAAATAATTTCTTGACTTTAGATGAAGAATTTTCTAACAGTCGCATAGATGTAGATACAGTTATTGAATTTCATCAAATAAATGAGGTAGAAACAAACATTTCAGAGGAAAGTACAATTCAAATGCTTCATCCCACAAATTTCACTAAAAAAGAAGTGTAGGATCTTAAACAAATGGGTATTGATGAGATTATTGAAGGAGAATCATAATTCATTGATTTAAAAGAGAATCATCTGCCTAAAGGATTAACTCCTCTAGAAGACCTCTTTGATTCTAATGATATTCCAAAGAAACAGAAGATGGAACCATTGAAAGCAGACATTGAAGAATATAACTTAGGGACTGAAAAGAATCCAAAAATGATGAAAATATCTAAATCTTTGCCTCTTGACCAAAAGTTAAAATATGTTGAACTAATGAGAGAATTCCAGGATGTCTTTTCCTGGAGTTATGAGGACTTGAAATCATATGACACCTCCATAATTCAGCATACAATACCTTTGAAAGAAAACCAGAAACCATTCAAACAAAAACTTAGAAGAATCAACCTTGTGTTGTTACCATTGATTGAAAAAGAAATTAAACGTATGTATGAAGTAGGGATAATTGCCCCTATTAGGTTTTCAGAGTGGGTGTCTAATTTAGTACCTATTAGGAAGAAAACTGGGGAAATCAAATGATGTGTTGATTTGAGAAATGTGAATAAGGTTTCTCTAAAGGATAATTACCCCTTACCTCAGATGGATCATATTTTGCAAAGGGTAGTAGGTTATTCTAGAATTTCACTCTTAGATGGGTTCTCAGGATATAACTAGATTCTAGTTCATCCTGATGACAAAGATAAAACTGCTTTTACAACACCATGGGGCACTTTTATGTACATTAAAATGCCATTTGGACTTAGAAATGCAGGAGTAGCCTTCTAAAGAGCAATGGACATAGCATTTACGAAAGAAAATCATGATTTTCTTGTTATATATCTTAATGACCTAACTGTTTTTTTCTAAATCAGATCAACAGCATTTGGACCATCTCAGACAAGTATTCCTAAAATGCAGAAAATATGGTATCTCTTTAAATCCAAATAATTCCTTGTTTTTTCTGGAAGAAGGTAAACTCTTGGGCCATATCATTTACAAAGATGGAATTTGGATCGATCCTGCTAGAATAGAAGCTATTCTACTGTTATATCACCCAAGAAATATCAAAGAACTTCAGGATTTTTTAGGAAAGATAAATTTTTTGAGAAGATTCATATCTAACTTAGCTGAACTAATTCGATTTCTTAATGATATGTTGAAAAAGGATTCAAGTATCAAAGGGACATTAGAAGCCAAACAAGCATATGAAGAAATCAAAATGGCTTTAACTAGAACATCGGTCCTAACCAGTCCACAATTCGATAGAGACTTCATAATATTTTCATTCGCATCAAAACACACTATAGTAGTTGTCTTATTACAAAAAGATGATGAAGGATGTGAGAAACCCATAGCCATTTTTAGTAAAGCACTCAGATATGCATCATTAAAATAAAAAATCATGGAGAAACAAGCTTTTGCATTTGTAAAAGCCATTAAATACTTTAGAGTCTATATATTATACTCTCATGTGATAGCTTATGTACCAAATGTTGTTGTCAAAGACATCCTAACTCAACATGGAATTGAGGGCAAAAGGGGTAAATGGATTGCTACCATATTAGAATATGATATTGAAATAAGACCTACAAAGTTAATAAAAGGACAAGGATTGGCCAAACTCATGACAGAAACCAATTATCAAGCCTTGAACATAAATGAACTAGATAACGAACAAAAGATGGCAACTCCACAAATCAGCCAGGCCTTCTTAGACTCACCTTGGTATGCTGATGTAATTTATGTGTTACTAAACCTGCAGGCTCCTCCAGGGTTATCCATAACAAAGAAAAGGTTTTTAAAGATGAAAGCTTCAAAGTTTTGTATTTTAGATAATGATCTTATTTGGAAAAATCATGAAGGAATTTTATAGAACTGTTTACTAAAAGAAGAAGCTGACAAGGCTCTCCAAGAATTTCATGCAGGAGACTGTGTTGGACACCTTTATTGGAAATCAACTGCAGACAAGATCAAAAGGGCTGGATTCTATTGGCCGACCTTGTTCGCCGATAAAAAGAAATTTTTCATCACTTGCCATAAATGTCAAATTTTTGAAGGCAAGAGAAAATTGCTACCTTTACCCCTTAAACCAATTTCCACTAAAAAACCCTTCCAAAAATGGGGCCTCGACTTCATTGGATAAATCCATCCTCCCTCCTTTGGCCAACACAAATGGATTCTCACTACCACAAACTATTTCACCAAATGGATAGAGACCATTCCTTCCAGAGAAGCCATGACATAGTGATCATAGGGTTCATAGAAACCAACATATTGTCTAGATTTGGTTGCCCTGATAAAATCATAACTTGTAATGTTGCTACCTTCAAATCAAAGAAAATGATCAGTTTCTGTAATAAATACCACATTACCTTAGGCCATTCCACAACCTATTACCCTTAAAGGAATGGACTGGCTGAGTCTTCCAACAGGAGCGTCATTAATATCATTAAAAAATTATTGTAGGAGAGCAAGAAAAATTGGCACAAGAAATTGACAAATGCACTATGGGCAGACAGACTGACCACTAAAAAATCCATTGGTACTAGTCCTTATGAGTTAGTTTATGGCATGGAGGCTGTATTTCCTTCATCACTATGAGTTATGGTAATGAATTTACTTCAAGAAGCTCAAGTGGAACCTAACGATATTAAAAGAAGGATAAACCAAACCATCAATCTACAGCAGACCAGAGAGGAAATGTACCAAAGATCCCAAGTGTTGCAAGAGAAGCTCAAGAAGATATTTGATAAAAAGACCAAGGTAGATGACTTTTACCTTGGAGACAGAGTGTTAAGATGGGATTCCAGAAGAGAGGATAAGGGGAAGCATGGGATGTTTGACTTCCTATGGAAGGGACCTTATATTATCTATGCCTTACAACGAAACAATACATACTAACCGAAAAACTTGGATGGCACAGAAACAGAAGAAGGACCAGTCAATGGTCGAATGTTGAAACATTACTTTGATCCTACTTATTAATGTATCATGATTGTTAACATGTACATGCTATATCCTTTCTACTGTCACGGTCTTGACTGGATAGTAACTTGTTGGTGTTGAAGCTCGAAGAGAAGGCTCTAAGCTTCAGAAGCATCGTTGTCATATATACAATAAAGCAACAAGCAGAAGAAGATTCCATAGTGTATTCAAAATCATTCAAAGGCCATCTGACCTACTGTTCTTGACTTTCCACCAAGAAAAGCCATCCCCAAGTGGAGCCAGTGTTATGCTCCTATACAAATAGGTGTCATATATCATGATTGACTTGAAGAGCTATGTAATATTTTCATACCTTTACTTGTTGCAAAGGTTTTCCATATTTTCAAAAAATAAAAAAAATTAGAAAATTTAAAGAGGGTATACCAAAAAAGAAAAATCGAAGGGTAAAAATAATAAGATGGTCAAAAAAGTGAAAGAAAATGAACCCCACCAAAAGAAAGACCAAGGAATGTGTGCAACTATAAATGCCACTACTTTTTACTCTTGTGCAATAAACAATTGTGTGCAACTTGTTAACTTATTTCACAATTGATGAACAGTCAAACAGCTTAAGATTGGCTAGTTCATGTTTGAAATTTTTGTTGTAGAAATAGAGAATAAAATCCGACCAAATTGTTTAATCTTGGTAGATAAGTAGATAAGTAAAGTGAATAATATTATCTCAATAGTTTAATCTGAGCCTTTGGATGTAATAAGACTAGACTTATATAGATATTAGCATGTAAAATAAAAGAAATGTTTGATAAGGGTTTTCCAATCTAAGTGCACCCTAACAAAGAAGAAAAAATGCTAGGTTAAAGTGGGTAGAGTAGGTAGATGATGTTGTAGAATTACATGTGATGAATGATGACTATAAATGTGTTAATATTTTACTTTAATCACAAGTACAAGGCAGACATTACACTAAAATCATTTCAAGCAAAGCAAGGTCAAATAATTAAGTCCCCTTCTTATTTTCCCCTAAATTTTCACTAATTTCCCCTAAATACTAAGGCATTTGCTAAAACCAGAGGAGCTCAGAGCATTTCTCTGACTTCTGGAGGGACCGGACCCTCGGTCCAATAGTTTATAAGGCCTAAAGTACTTAAGAATCATTCATAGATTAGTCATTCAC
This sequence comes from Pinus tabuliformis, assembly GCA_031772625.1. Taxonomy (NCBI): domain Eukaryota; kingdom Viridiplantae; phylum Streptophyta; class Pinopsida; order Pinales; family Pinaceae; genus Pinus; species Pinus tabuliformis. The sequence goes on from CM062817.1 coordinate 445,386,329, forward strand.
CTTCATAATTCTTTTCCTGAGTAAAATCCTATTTTACTTAGGAAAATTACAAATATTTCTCATATAAAACCTTTCTCATTTTAAGCCTAAGTTTAACTACACATGTCAAATGTTTTTTATACTTGGTTCTTTCTTCATTTCATTGTCATATTAAATTTTAACTTATATTTTATAAATCCCTTATAATTTTTTTCCTTTCCCGTATTATATAAATATATTAGATATTCCAAAAATGTTATATATCCTGCCCCCGATTGAATACAACTCTAATCAGCGTCTAAAGTATGATTAATGAGTTAATCCATAATTCATTAAGAAACTTATTCCCCCACCACAAAAAATGGGATTAATTAACCCCCACGGTTAATTAATAACCTCACCAGCCAATCATGCTTCTCCCGATATGATTAAAATTAACTCTTAATGTATTAGGCCCGTGTTTGTTAAAACTCTGCATATCGCACGCAGTGTCAACTGTTCGATCAGGTCCCAAAGATCTGACGGCTATTACCAATATCGTGTGACCCTTTGTGACCATGCATTGGCACATGATCACAAAGTGGTTTTCTCTCAGCACCCCCGCCACGTGTCTAATGTTCTATGGAATTGCTGGCTCAAGGTCAATTATCGCCTTTCCCCAAAAGCGGTGCGATATGAAACCACTTACTGCCTTCCCGCATACGACAAAAACATCACATCTTTTTCTGCTGACATCACCCACCCAAAATCCAAAACCCCGCCAACCTTTGACTTTGTAAATAAAACAAATAATCATTTTCGTTGCTTTATACTATAAACCTATGCGCCCATGCAAAAGAACGTCGAGGTCAACCAGTTCACTCTTCCAGCCACCAACTTGCTCCAAAATCTTGCAACCGATGTCAACCAGAACCCTCCAATCGCACCCAGCACCTGCATTTCATTTCTCATTCCCCAAAATAGGTATTTATCAGAAATCCTGACAAAACCCTACAAATACTTCTTTTCCACTATTAGTTGGCGAAAAGTCCCAAATTTCATAGTAATTCAGTCAATATTTTCATCATTTGAGTTTCCTATAGCCTCTGTATTGTCCATTTTACATAGAAAATCATAATTTCCGTCTGAATCCACAAGAGCCAAACATGGAAACCCCTTTGGCTTTGAATGTGGCACCACTAAATGCACCCCACTGAGATTTAGATTATTTTCCTTTGGCTGATAAGGACTTCCAGATGAAAGACCTCACCACTGATAATAATCACCTAAGAGTCTTTTACCAAAGCAGAGATGACTACCTGAATGGCTTTGATATCCTAGGACTGTGGGAATCTAATCTTCCTATGTACTTTCTACCCATAGTTCATGTTTCCCCAAAAATAATTCATCATTGCCATGCTAATTATGATCCTAATCGTTGAGCAGTCATGTTCCAAGCCAAACAGTCCTTTTTCTAATAACTATCGAGTCAATCAATGAAATGTTACAATTTCGTTCCAGTCAAGCCCCGACTCCCCTCTCCATGGGAGATTTACTTGAGAAATCAACTAAATTGTCCCAAGACAAACTCAATTTCCTTTGTTAGACTTTCATGTCACAGAAACATCAGCCTAATGGCCCACCTCGTTATTTGCACAGTTTCTTCAGAGATATGGGAAAACTCATAGTCGATATGATATCATTAGTAATGGGTTTCAATACTAGTGAATTTGTTGACGAGTTAACCCTAGTATTGTTGTCAATTTTTACTCATGGATAGGCCCTCCTATCAAACATGACTTTGCCTCCTACATTGCTAATAAGATTCATGACCAGTTCATGAGACTGGAAAATGAAAGAGTTTTCAAGTATACCACCTTTATATACCATCTCAAGCTCTATTATCAGTCACACAATTTCTGGTTCCCTGTCCTGAAACTTGACACCAAAGGAAATCCAAGGTTTGTAATCTTCTGGTCTGCAATATTCCATGACTCCTTCGAAACCCCTTACTCCTATAATGAATTCATTCATCAATTCGTTCATCCAGCAACCACCCTATTGGCAGGGGTTTCCCCTCCAGGATCAGTGGTGACATTAAAAAGATCCTTCAATTGTCCAAGTAGTACAAATTGGGTGACTAGTAGTTGTACCAGAACTTTACATAATTCAGGATTTATGGGTGTGAGCTTGCCCTCTTCATGTTACTAAGATACGTTCCAATGCAACTGTTTTCATTGGAATACTATAGGCAGATATGTAATTCAGATTTGATCCATTTTACTAAAGCCAAAAATAAAGCACAGCTCAGGATCAAACATCTAATAGGCCCTTTCGTCTGCAACAGTAGAGAAGGAGGGGATGTAATGATAGCACATTATCAGGATACAAAAAGCAACACTTTTTTTAGCCAATTGATAAATCTCAAATAAAAGGGTTCAATGATGGAGCACATTGAGGTCTTCCAAAAATTGAATATATGGGTAAAATATGATTCAGAGGAGCATAGGATTGATGTGTTCACAGGGACTTTAAAAGATAACATCCAACATGAGGTTCGCCTCTGGGAACCAGATTCATTGGAGAAGTCATTCAAGTTGGCAAGAAAAATGGAAAACAAAATTATGGAAACAAGGAAGCCTACCACTGACAATCATAAAGATGGAAGTGTTGCTGCCCCTAGCCATCCACAACCTACAAGGTCGACACAACAGCAATTGGAAGAAGAAAGATCAAAAGGGCTTTGTTATAGTTGTGATAGAAAATACACTAAAGGTCATAAGTGTGCCGAGAAGAAATTATTTTACATTGATTGTGAAGAGGAGGAAGAAAAGGAACAAGAAACATCAAAAGAAGAGGATATACACCAGGAAAAAACCTTAGAAAAAAAAATGAATCTAACCATATCTTGTAATGCATTGGCTAGAATTAAAACTCCTCAAACTATCAAGATAGAAGGGCATATCAAGAAGAAAAAGGTAATAGTGCTGATTGATTCAGGAAGTACCCATAATTTTATTCATTGTAAGATAGCCAAGGAATTGAATTGCTTCCTATATCTAGCACCAAAGTCTCAAGTGATGGTTTCAAGTGGAGGAGCCATAAATTACTCAGGAAAGTGCCATAATATCAAGCTATCCATGGGAGAATATGTATTGAATAGCCCAATGCTTTCCATTCCAAGGGGTGGTGCTGATGTTGTACTAGGAGTATAATGGCTACAATCCTTGGGTACAATAGCTTTTAATTTTCAAGAACTTTTCATGAAATTCTTTGCAGAAGGAAAGGAAGTTGAATTAAGGGGTATTGTAGGGAATCCAGGAAAGATACTTAGCTCTAATTGAATGAAAAAGCTTCTAAACAAAGAACAACGAGGCATAATTGCAAAACTATGTTTGCTAGAGGTTCCAACATCAAAATCATGTATTTCTCCAGACCTCCAAAAATTCTTGGAGAATCATTCCAAGGTATTTGAGACTCCCAAAGGCCTCCCACCTATTTGTGATCATGATCATGCTAGCAATTTCATTCCAGGAAGTGTTCCTCCAAACATCAAGCATTATAGATATCCCTATGTCCAAAAGAGTGAAATTGAACAGATGGTTGCAAAAATGCTAGAGGCGGGTATAATTCAACCTACTCAAAGTTCTTTTTCTGATCTAGTAGTATTGGTTCACAAGGAGGATCGATCATGGCGCATGTGTCCAGATTATAGGGAGCTCAAAAAGCTCACTATTAAAGATAAATTTCTCATTCTTGTCCTTGATGAATTATTGGATGAATTGCATGAATCGATTTACTTCACCAAGTTGGATCTTCATTCAGGATATCATGAAATCAGAATGAAGACTAAATACATTCCAAAAACAACATTTAGAACTCATGAGGTTCATTATGAATTTTTGGTCATGCCATTTGGCCTTACTAATGCACCTTCTACATTTCAAGGTTTGATGAATTCCATTTTCAAACCCTTCCTTATGTTATGCCCCTATACAAATAGGTGTCATATATCATGATTGACTTGATGAGCTATGTAATATGTTCATACCTTTACTTGTTGCAAAGGTTTTCCATATTTGTAAAAAATCAAAAAATTAGAAAAATGTAAAGAGGGTGTACCCTAAAAGAAAATTCAAAGGGTGAAAATAATAAAAGATGGTAAAAAAAATGAAAGAAAATGAACCCCAACAAAAAGAAAGACCAGGAAAGTGTGCAAATCTAAATGCCACTACTTTTTCACTTTTGTATAATAAACAATTGTGTGTAGATTGTCAACTTTTTCCATAATTTATGAATAGTCAAACAGTTTAAGCTTGTCTAGTTCATATTCCAATTTCATGTTGTAGAAATAGAGAATAAAGATTTGACCAAACAGTGTAATTTTGGTAGATAAGTAGATAGCTAGAGTGAAAAAAGGAGCTCAACAGTTTAATCTGAGCCCTTAGATGTAATAAGTGTAGACTTAGATAGGCATCACCATGTAAAAGAAAAGAAAGTTTGATAAGGGTTTTCTAGTCTAAGTGCACCCTAATAAAGAAGTAAAAATGCTAAGTTAAGTAGGTAGGGTAGATAGATGATGGTTGCAGAATAATATGTGGTGAATGATAAGTTTAAATGTGCCAATCTCTTAATTTCATCACAAGGCAAAGGCATGTATTACATTGAAAACATCTCAAGCAAGGCAAAGTCAACTAATTAAATTCCCTAGTCATTTTCCCTAAATTTTCACTAATTTCCCTTAAGTACCAGGGTATCTATCCAATTAGAGGGGCTCAGATCATTTCTCTGACTTCTGGAGGGACTGGATCCTCAACGCAATAATTTGTAAACACTAAGTACTTAAGACCATTTATTAATAATGACACCCATTCATAAAGCATTCATTCTCTTTATAAAGTTTTCCCTAAGTAAAATCCTGTTTTACTTAGGGAAATTAAAATATTTTACATAAAGACCCTCATTATTCACTAAGCCTAAGTTTTAATATACATATGGAAATGTTATACATTTAGTGCTCTTGTCCATTCATTATCATATTAACTATTAACATATTATTATATAAATCCCTTGTAAATATTAACCCACTCCTATATTATCTAAACTATATAAAACCCTGAATTTCTACATATCCCACCCATTTGGTTAGTTATAACCATAATAAACCATCAATCGAGATTAATTAGTTAATCAGTAACTAACTAGCAGCCCTTAATCCCCCGCCGCATTAATTAGGGATTAATTAACCCTCATGGTTAATTAATAGCCTCCCAGTCCAATCCCGTCAACCCCGATATAATTAATTAATCCTTAAATATATCGGTCCCACCTTCATTAAATCCCCGCCATCTCATATCCACAATAGTCATCTGATCAACGCCCCAAAATTTGACGGCTACTATCAATATCGCACAACCCTTTGCGACCACGCGTTAGCATGTGATCACAAAGTAGTTTTTGTATAGTGCCTCCCCCACACGTTAGGCAATCTATGGAACCATTGGCTCGAGGTCTACTACTACCCTATCCCCATAAGTGGTGCAATATAAACTGCTTAGCACTCCCAAGCTAAACAACAAAAAACGTTACATCACCCTCCCGCTGACATCACCCTTCCCAAAACTCGCCAAATTTTGACTTTGTGTATAAAACAAAAACAAATAATTTTCGTTGTTTTTTCCCATGAACCTGTCTGCTCATGCAAACGATACGTCGAGGTCAACCAGCTTGAGTTCTCAGCTGCCAAACTACTCCAAACTTCATAGCCGATGTCGCCCAGAGCCATCCAGTTACAGTTAGTACCTGCATTTTGTCACCCGTCCCCTAAAAGTACGTATTTACCAATTCCTCGATGAAGAAACCCTGCAAATTCTTGTTTTCACTGCAAAATTAACTTAAAACCAAAAATTTTCCATAATTCTGCCATTTTAGTTGCAAATTCAAGTACCTAGACCTACAATTTCATCATTTCCACCTAAAAAACCTCAGTTTCCCTCTTGAAATCCACAAGAACCAGTATGGAAACTCTGGTGGCCCTAAATGTTGCTCCCATTACTACTCCTCATCGTGACTTAGACTATTTGAATCTGCAGACAAAGATTTCCAGATAAAAGACTTAGTCACTGATAAGGACCACCTGTCTTCTGTCAACGCCAAGATAACCATTTGAATGGCTATGATGCCATGCAGCTATGGGAATCCAACCTCCCCATGTATTTTCTCCCCGCTGTGTATATTTTCCCTGATATAATCCATCAATGCCATGCAAACTATGACCCCATCTGCAAAGTAGTCATGTCTCCCAACCAAACAGTCCTTTTTACAACAACTGTTGAATCAATTAATGAAATGCTGCAATTTCACCCTAGTCAAGCCCTTACCCCCATTTCCCTTGGAAATTTCCTTGAGAAATCAATTCAATTATCCCAAGCTGAACTTACCTACCTCAGCCAGACTTTCATGTTACTATGGTACCAAACTACAGATCCCCCACCTTATATGTTAGTCTCCTTCATAGATACATGCAAGCTCATAGTTGATATGATATCAGCAGTCATGGGGTTCAACACTACTGAATATGTAGATGAACTGACCCTAGTGATATTGTCTATCTCTACCCCAGGAAAACCTCCTGCTATCAAATATGATTATGCATCTTATATTGTTGATAAAATTCTTGACCAATTCATGACACTAGATAACGAAAGAGTTTTCAAGTTTTCCACCTTCATATATCACCTCATCCTCTACTATCAATCAGACCACTTCCCATTTTTTGTCAAGAAACTTGATACTAAGGGTAATCCAACGTCTGTTATCTTTTGGTCTTCCATATTCCATAAAAATTTTGATTTCCCTTATTCCTTTAATCGGTTAACTAATCAGTTTGTCGACCCAGTGACCACCTTGCTGATAGGGAGTTCCCCTCCTAGAATTAGTGATGACATCAAAAGGATTCTTCAGCTTTCCAAGGAATACAAAGTGGGTGATTGGTATTTATACCAAAATCACATAGAATTTAGGATATATGGGTGTGAGCATTCCCCATTCAAGCTACCCAAATATGTTCCAATGAGAATGTTTGCATTGGAATACTATAGGCAGATGACACACTCAGATGTGACACATTTCACTAAGGCCAAGAAGAAAAGGCCAAGAAGAAAGGCCAACTCAGAATTAGGGATCACTTAGGACCAATTGTCTGCAACTCTAGAGAAGCATGGATAATAGCAGAATGAATTTTATAAGATGAGATGAAATTAAACAAAAGTTTTAAATGGATTCCATATGATCCTCGTAGTTTTATCTATTATAGAAGGATGAAAAACAGACTATCACCATACTTCAATCATAGAATACCAGAGATCAAGAAATTTGCAAATATGGATGAATGGAGTGAAGAAACATTGATAGAAATAGATAGTGAATAGGTTGATATACAAATGTAATGAAAGATCTTGAAAAAACACTTGACCTGGATTCTTTTGGACAGGCACATTTTGAGACTTCTAAAAATTCAGCATCAGGAATCAGTGCCTCAATAGCTAAAACCTCACAAGGGCACTCACAAGAGACAGGTACACAACCGGCAAAGATATTACAGGGAATAGGAAAAGAGGCAAGCACTCAGGCTATAGAACAGTAAACAATGTCTAAACAACCTGAAACTTCTAAGGAGCAGGCCCCTACACACACTCTTCCAACTCAAGTCAATATGGGAGAGCCCCCAATTTTGCAGACTCCTCTGAATGAGGAGAAGAACAAAAAGGGAGATAGGGAAGTAGATACCCCTGCCAGTGGCCCATCAGACCAGCCTGGTGCTAAGAGGCACAGGCTAAATCCTCATTCAGAAGAGGAATTTTTTGAAGAGACTACTAAAAGTCAAAGAAAAGAATTTGTAGATAGTCATCAAACTTTCCTAGTAGGTGGGACACCTTCTAGATCACAGAGATAGGAGCTGGAGAGAAAAAAAAGTACTGAAGTGTCATCCTTTAGGCCACTAAGAAATGACAACTTGGATATCAAAAAGAAATTCAAGGAAATAAAGGCTAGGAATGAGCCATTGAGGATTCAGGTCTACAACCAGTACTTAAAAATTACACCCACCAATCAGAACATGTTGATGTCAGCTTATGACATCAAGCAGGGCAAAATTAAAATGATTTTCTTCAAACCCAAGGTGCAGCACCCTCAAAAAAGGGCAGATTGTCTTCAAACATATTTTTAGGTTATGGCAAAAGGGTATTGACCAAAAGGTCTCTCAAGCAAAATTTGGAGAGGAGATGCCAGAATATACAAGAGGAAATTGATGATTTTATGGAGACATTTGGCATATTGCAGAGTAAAGGACTCCCTAGTCCTTGAGTTATTAATGACAAATTGATGAGACGAATAGACTATGCTAATAAGTTAGCTCAGTGTGAAGACAACCAAGCCAGCTCATCTGCTAGTGCATCTGCGCCAAAGGCACTACCTACAGGCAGAGTTCTCTATGACAGTCTATAGAACCTTTTCTATGTGGAGCATGAAATAAAACATATGTTCCAAGTTCAGCCTAATTTTTTCAAATACACTGAGGCTGGTGAAATTATTAGAAAACTTCAAAGGACTAGAATACCACAGGAAAAATGGTGGACAGATTTGGCAGAAATTTGTGATTTACCCTTGGTAAAAAGGTAAATTTCTATTTTTTACCATATTCAATGATGGTAACAGAAGGTAAATAAGGATCAAATAGGTAAAGAGTATCAACGCAGGTCAAAGAGTATCAGTAAGAAGATGAAAATTAGAGTAGCCAGTACAGAATTACAAAGAAGACAGCAAGATGCCCAAGCATAGAGCCTACCCCTAGCTCATTCACAGGAATAGGGACAACAAGCCATCATTTTACCTTTATCTACTATATTTGAGACAATTTGTCTCTACTTTCATGTAACATATAGTTAGTCATCCTAGAATATATCTCACTTTGTTATGAGATATTTTCTTGTAAATTTTTGTATAAATACTCCCTTATTTAGTGTATTGAGGGTGGATTCTTAGACATTTCTGTAAGACTGATTATTATGGAAAAGGAGTATTGTTGGACAATTTTTTGTATGGCTGGCTAGATGAAGGAATAATACAAAGAACATTTCATAGGATTCATGTGTTAAACACCAGACAAATAAGTATCTATATCTCATGTGTTATTGTTTTCTTGTTTAAATATTTCAATTATGTTCCATATCTGAATATTAAAATGAAATAGTGTAATTTAGAAAGTGCTTAAGTGAAATCTGTCTTCGAAATCATTTTTATTCTAAAATTTTTCTTCTAAAATATCATAGGTAGTGAATTCTTAATTGCTCCTGCTTCTTAGTTTATCATTTCGGTCATTTAATAAAAATTCTTAATTTCTTTTTATTGGTGATCAATCATTTTCCCTCTCTTAAAACATGTTGAAGGATTCTTAATTTCCCTTCATCCCTTTTAAGTCCATAACATCCTTTCAAGTTACCATTTGTTCCCCGTTTAGCTATCTTGCCCTGTGAAGCCATCCTTTTGTTGAAAAGCTAAGTCCAGCTAAGCCATCTTTATATTGACTCCATAGCCAATGGCCTGAAATACTCATTTCTACCCATCTGCTTCTGAATTCTACCACCAAACACAATCAAAACCCCCAATATTTCATAATTAGCCTAATATCTTATAAAACATAGCTAAATCTTAAAGAAAAAGCCCTCTCTAGGTACAGATTGGCTAGATTTTGTACCTAAAAGTTGTTTTGTGGTTACCTCGGACCCCTTTCCCTCTTCTTACAACTTCAGGGAAAATATGAGTGATAACACCTTATAAAATTTGTGTTAGTATTTTTTGATGATATACTAATATACAACCAGCCTTGGAAGGATCATGTCCAATATGTTGACATGGTGCTCAAACTATTGGAGGAGAAACAATTATATGCAAAAATCTCCAAATGTTTCTCTGGAGTAAAAGAGGTGGAATATCTAGGTCATATTGTATCTCATGAAGGTGTTAAGGTAAACCCTAGCAAAATTAAAACCATTAAGGAATGGAAAATCCACACGTCCATAAAACATCTACGAGCATTTCTCGAGTTGACAGGGTATTATCACAAGTTTGTTAAGAATTATGGGAGAATAGCAGCACCTCTAACAACATTATTGAATAAATATGCATTCTCATGGACTCCAAAAGCAACAAATGCCTTTGAATATCTTAAAGAGGCAATGTGCCAAGCACCAGCCTCAACTACACCGGACTTCACAAAAACCTTTATTGTGGAATGTGATGCCTCAAGAAATGGATTTGGTGGTGTTTTAATGCAAGAAGAAAGACCCATTTCTTTTGAAAGTCGTCCAATCAAAGGAAGTATTTACACAAAGCTATTTATGAGAAGGAAATGTTGGCAATGCTACATGCACTTAAGAAACGACATCCCTACCTAATGGGAAGACACTTAAAGGTAAAAAAAATCATGATAGTCTTAAATACTTTTTCGAACAAATATTATCTTCAGAAGAGCAGCAAAAATGGGCCACAAAGATGTTGGGCTATGATTTTGAAATCACCTACAAAAAAGGGAAGCAAAATGTTGTGGCAAATGCACTCTCAAGAAAGGATGAGGATGTGGAAGCATTTCTTTGTGCCATTTCTATTATCCATCCAGATTGGATAAACGAAGCAAGGGATGAATGGAAGAATGACGAGGAAGTGTGGGCACTCAATCAAAAGATAGAACAAGATCTGAGTACATCTGATACATTTAGCTAGAAAAATGATCCATTATGGTACAATGATCGATTATACCTATGTAAGAATTCCCAACTCAAACAAAATATTCTTATGGAATTGCACACCTCTCCCTTAGGAGGGCACTCAGGATTTCTAAGAACCTACAACAGGGTTAAGAAGGATTTTTTTGGGATGGCCTTAAATCAGAAATTCAAAATTTTGTGGCGGAATGTTTAGTTTTCCAACAAAATAAAGTTGAAATAATTAAGACCCCATGACTATTACAACCTTTATCGATTCCTAGCCAACATTGCGAGGAGGTTTCAATGGATTTTATTACAGGTTTACCCAAGTTTGAAGGAAAGAGTGTTATCATGGTGGTAGTTGACAGACTTACCAAGTATGCACAATTCTATGCATTATCTAATCCATTTAAATCAAGTACAGTTTCTACTGCTTTTATGGAAACAATTCAAAAGCTACATGGAAACCCAAAGACTATTGTAAACGATAGAGGTCCCATTTTCACTGGAAATTTTTGGAGAGAATTATTTTCTTGTCTTGGTACTCAGTTAGCTCATACCTCATCTTATCATCCTCAATCTAATGGGAAAACTGAGAGTAAACAAATGTTTGGAAGGATATATTCGTTGCTTTATATATGATAAACTGACACAATGGGTCAAATGGTTGCCTCTGGCTGAATGGTGGTATAACACTTCCTTCCATATTGCAACAAAAATGACCCCATTTATGGCACTTTATGGATATCATCCACCATCCATCACATCATATTTAAGAGAAAATTATAAGGTTCAAGAAACGAAAGATCACATCGATCATCAGCAATAAGTTCTCCAACTCTTAAAGGATAACCTCACCTTGGCATAGGATAGAATGAAACAGTAGGAAAATCAACATCACATCGAAAGAAGTTTTGATGTAGGCAATTGGGTATTCCTACAACTATAGCCATATAAAAAAATGTCCCTCAAGAAAGCTAATAAGGATGATAAATTATCACCAAAGTATTATGGTCCGTACAAGGTGTTGCAAAAGATAGGTACTATGGCATACAAATTGGAGCTTCTTGCAGCATCCCGAGTGCACCTTGTTTTCCATGTTTCATCCTTAAAGAAGGTTATAGGTGATAATATTCTAGTTCAAAAAATATTTTCAGAACTTCATTATGATTGAAAAATCATATTGGAACCTAAAGCAGTCAAAGAAACAAGAACTCGATAGCTACGAAATCGATTAATTTCAGAGTATCTCATCAAGTAGAAGAACTTACTCATTGAAGATTCCATATGTGAGGATGATAATTTTATACAGAAGCATCTAGAACTACTCAAGCATTGAGGACAACAAATTTTTTGAAGGAGAGGGGCATGTTAGGTCCCTATAATACTAGCGATTCCCCCATTACTATTGTCATTGTATCCCTTATTGTTATTATTGTGCCCCATAGAATCCTAGTATTGTTATTTTTGTGCCTTTATATTATTATTCTTAGGTTGGCTTGGTTATATTGTCACCCCTTAGACTCCTATATATAGAAAGGAGGTTTTGTTATTTGTATCATCCAAGAATTGTTCATTTGTGTAATGTTAAGGAGGTTTCCCCCTCAAAGAGGTTGAATTCTAAGGTGTTGATCTATCTTTTCTATATTTTTATGAGTTGGTTTCCTAACAATGTAACTTATTTAAGGTCTGGTTGTTGGATGGTGATCTAGTCATTATAATTTCAAAAAAATGATAAGTATGTGGGCGAATGAACTTGTGCATACACGACCTTGCAAACACACACTCAACCTGACTTGACTACAAGACACCTTGAACCATCAAGACAACATATACCAATTGTGACTAACTGACAGTGCGAGTGAGAAGCAAGACACTTGTGATATATCATTGAACGACTGCGACGATGATTGCATGATAGTGCGTACAACATTATGTGTGAGTGTGATAGATGTGTACATGGCAAACACAACTCAAACAAAACTTTCAACATCACTAGAACAAGGTTGCAAGAATGACATATAAATTGACATGCGGAAGATGTTAGTTGGCTGAACAAGTGAAAAAGAAGCATTACATGTATAAGAAACACATAAGATGACTTTTCATGTTTGCGCACATGGATGTTACTAAACATAGGGTGATATGATAATGACAAGCAATCCTGCAAACTCAACTAAGAGGTGTACCTTGGAAGATGTTCCTTACTTACCATGCTTACCCTCAAGATGATCATGCATCTGACGGAGTTTGCATGTGATCCTGATATTTTCCATTACTTGGTTCCTTGGTCCTTCTCCTCAACTCATTGGAAGTGATTTCAACATGTCACCTTTTCCTGTAGCCACTAAGAGGTAGATCTACGCAATTCCAGCAGACAGTGACTGCTGCCAGAATGAGACCATAGGAGGCTTGTATGCACAATTTCTGCATGAAAGACCAACAAGATAACTTGGAGAATAGTGCGCAGGTTTGAGGCTCAAAGCAACGCTACGGGACAGGGGTCGTGGGAGGACACCTCTCTGCAATTTCTGAGTGTAGTGCAGCTGGACTGCTCTAAGAATTTCTGGAGAGCAGTGTTTATTGGGGTCTCTTAGGGTTGTGAGGTTTCAACAGGCAAGGGTGGTTAATGTCTCTCCACACTCCGAGGTTTCGGTAGGAAAGGGAGTAAGTTTGATCATTGCAGAAGCAAAGCACACAATTCCTGGAAGCTGGATGAGGTGAGGTTGCTTGGAAAAATGGTTAAGTGTGAGATCATTGAAACATACGTAAACATTAATAGGACTCGACTATGATCACACACGAACACTTAGTGACACAACGTAGACCATCCAAATACATAAGACATACTTTTCTTAATGCAGCAAACTATGTGACATGATTGTGTGAAGTGAGTGTGAAACATGTTTATGTGATGACAACCCCTCATACGCACACAATTCCCTTGAAGAAAGAAAACATTCCCTTTGCATTACAAACAATAACCCCTATGCCCAAATATGACACATGTTGTATGAAGATGAGAACATGGAAAAATCTTAAGGTCAAGGAGGGGAGCTTGAAATACCTCAACAACTCTAAGAATATATTTGTGTAATCATCGTGTAACAGCCATTGGTTGATTCTCTGTGTAAATGAAATAACACCAAGGTCATGGGACATGTATTATAAGTTGAATTTTCAGCAAAACATAGTGATGCATATCAGTGGTGATTAATTAATGGCTATGAAAATTGGCAAAGGCAAGTGGCATTAATTCACATTTAATTTATGATATAATGGAAAATAGGAGAAAATGGAGATGAAGGGTCACATGTTTTCATGTGAGGAAAATTTAATGAAAATGAAGAAAATGGAGGCCTCAATGATTAAAAGGCTTCTAAGGATCAATTCACAACTTGTGTTGGTTAGCCTTTTGATAATTTTTTGGTGGATCTCTCTTCCATTCTCTCATTCTCCCATACTCTTGCACAACTTGAGTATTCTTGGAGCATGCTTGGATAACTTTAACATTCACTTGGATTTGGACAAAGAAGGGAAAGGAAGGTAAGAAATAACAAGCAAATAGGTGTATCAACAACTACCACTAGATTGCTTTGCATGTAACAGGTTGCATGTGTGATTTCCTTTTTTATTCATTGATGCATGGTATATTCATGCAATTTTTGGGCTGTGTTATCATTTGCATGATATGTTCCTGGATTTATAGTGGTTTTATCCTGTCCTTTCTATTTCTTGGATAGCAATGGTGTTGTGGGTTTTTCCACTTGATTATTTTCTAATTGGTGTTCATAATTACTTATGGTTCTAGGTTGGAAAAAGAAACTTCAGAAGCCCTGGAATAGCTTAGGTTGAGTTACTAGTCTTAGAGCCTAGGTTGGGAAGAAAACTCAAGAACCCTTAGTGGGTTGAGATACTAGTCCTTGGAGCTAGGTTGGACAAACACTCTGGAGCCCTGAAAGGTTGTGGTTTGAGTTACTAGTTTTTGGAGCCCTAGATAACTTGGGTAGATACCAATCTGGTTGGTGTTAGTGATGCTTGACCATGAGGTGGAATCACTAGTGAGGGCTGAGGTGGTTTTTCCTTTTGAATCCCTAGTTTGGTTTTGTTTGGTTGATTCCATGAGATGCCACATCCCTGCTTGGAATATGGTATGGGGTGGATTGGATAAAGGGGAGATTTAGCCCAACTCAAGCCATGGTCGAGTGGTATGTGGAAGTCCCCGATTTCGTTGGTATTTTCATATGTTAGTAAAAGTCATTATTATATTGTGATTCATTATATTTGTAACAATTATGTTGGTGATATTATGGATGTGTTTCCATGTTTTACATCCTACTATTTTATGGCTACATGTTGATTCTATGATGTGTATCATCTACGACTCTTATCATGAATTGTTTAGTTTTTGAGTTGTTGAAGAATGTATGGACAAATAAATATTTTTTCAACTATGTGAAGAGGGCATAGGACCTTCTTGGTGATTCTAAGGTTAATTTCTAACATTTATGATCAAATATCCATTCATGAACTGTATATTACATGTGTTTGATGAAATGCCTAGTGTGTTCTAGTCAATTTAGGTAAAATTTTTTATTCCAATTTGAATGTTTGGATTTTCTGTCATGCCAATAATGATTTTGAGAAGTATTAGGAAGTTTTGGGTAGTGGTTTGGAGGTTGACCTAGAACTTTGGCTCAAATCTCGGAACTATACCCTCTGAACTGGACATTTTCACTGACAACAACACTCAGGAAATGTCATGCATGCGGTTGGAGGCCTTCAACTACACTCAAACCTTTTCGTGCATGCAGTTGGGAGCCTAGGTTAGTAAAAAGGAGCCCAAACTTAGATTTTTTTCACCTAGGGTGGTTCTTTTGCCCCTGAGAGTCCTGTAGACATTAGGGATGTTGTCAATTGTCAGTTTGTGGTAATTTCATAGGCCCCACTTCCTTAGGTAGAGCTTGGAGGTTGAGTCATGTCATAGTAACTCTTAGACTCATGTTCACCCTAAAAGGCTAGTGAAATTTGGTAAATGTGGGAGAGGGGTGTTACAAGGTGGTATCAAATCTCCCAAGTTCAAACACTTGGACTAAATGGGAGGAATGTTTTTGTCATGCATGCATATCATTTGTATATGTGTTCATTATTCAAGCATTGTGATATTGATTGTTGCACTAACACCGGCATGTAGAGGTTGATGATATTGATGTTGAGATTATTGATATGTTTATTTCATTATATATGCATCTGTTGTGCTAATATGGATTAATTGTGAAAATGAAAAACCCTCCCCCAAAGTTCACTCAGGTATATTTCATCATGGTTATATTTGGTTTATATGACATGGTATGTTTGTAGGAAGAAGATCAACATGACTAGTAGAATGGTGGACTACAACCTACATGATTCTCCCTATAAATCAAATGAATAACATGGTGATGAGTACTCCCCTAACATAACAAATATATTTAGAAGTTTGAAAGAAGACATCAGAAGTTGTAAGGTAGATAATGACAGGATCATTCATTCATAGCAGATAATTTCTAGGGAACATGAGAAGAAAGTGGAAGTTAATGTAGTCATCCTTTAGAGTCTAACAAATTTGCAGAGACAAGGAAAACCATGGATCAGTTATGGACAAAAGGAAAGGACCAATGGGACAGATGACATAGTGAAAGATGGTAGCTTCTTGGGTACACTTGATATGAGGAGAAATGATAGTGAGTTCTATTCTAGTTCTAGTTCAAAGAGACTTCATCATCATTAGCACCACCAACCATATATGAGGAGTGAGAAGAAATTATTTCTTGAGGAGTTGAAGGAAGAAAAACCTCCTACATTTGAAAGATAAATGTGGGGGTTACAAGAAGCAAAATCTTGGTTGCTTGGGATGAATAATTTTTTTAGATTGCATGATTATTCAGAGAATATGAAAGGGAGGATAACTACTTTCAATCTGAAAGGAAAAGAAGATATTTTGTGGGAATATGTGAAGAGGTTTAGAGGAATTTGTGAAGAGGAGTTGCCTTGGAGTGAGTTTGAGAGAATTTTCAGTAAGAAGTATCTATTTGAAAGATACTATGATGATAGGGCAAAGGAGTTCTATGAATTCAAGGTGGGATCTATAACCAATGAGGATTATACTAGGATATTCTTGGAGTTGTTCAGATATGTGCCTTATCTTAAGGAGGATAAAGAAAATATTCAGATGTTCATCAATGGGTTTGCAGTATCATTTAAAGCGGATTGAGCTTGATGGGCCTAGATTGTTGGAGGAAGCCATCAGAAATTTGAAGCATTCTTATGAGAAATTGAAGTGAAAGACTAAGTCTAAGCTGGATTAGAAAGGCAATGAGAAGAATAAAGGAAAGTGGGCTAAGAAGAAAGGAAAACTTCAGGATATACATGACAAGAAGAACGCAACATCTTAAATGAAATTCAATGTAGTTGATTGAGGATAGGGATTTCAATTGAAGGGGAAGAACAAGGATGATGGTAGGAATTCTTTATAGTGTTGGAATTGTAGCATGGATCATCAATGGAGAGAATTTCCAGAGCATCAAGGTGTCAAACTATAGATTTATAGTGCTAAGGAGTCATAAACAGTTGGAGATTTTGGACATAGTATTCCACGGTGTTATGCAATATTGGATAATAGGAAGTATGACCACCATACATCTGTTACTGAGATGTAAGGTAACATTTTTTATCAATTTGTTTCTATCTAAATTCACCCTGGGTCTGAATATAGTTATATCAGCCCTGACCTCCTGGATATGTGTTGTTTGAATAAAAAAGTGCATGTAGAGCCTTGGTTGGTGTAGTTGGATATAGGTACCAAGAAAAGAGTTAATCATTAGGTAAGATCTTGTGCATCTGAGCTAAATGACATGTCTACATCATCACATCTAGATTTACTTCTATTGGGATCATACATTCTGTTATTGAGTATGGATTGGTTGTACATTCACATGACTAAGTTAGATTTATATGATAAGCCTATTGATTGCCTCAATGATGACAATGATAAGAGAATCTTGTAGGGTAAGAAGAATCCTACATCAATGAGAATGGTTAGTTCTATATAGGTGATGCACAATAGAAAAACATGATGTGTATTGTTTGTAGTTCATATTTCTAGTGACAAAGGGATGGATGTTGAGGATGAAAAATTATTGAAGAGGTATTCAATTTTGTAGTAGTTTTAGGATGTATTTATAGTAGATATATTAGAGTTACCACCTCATACGGAAGTGAACTTTTATATTGAGTTGATTCCAGGAGCAACATCAGCACTGAAGGCACCATACATGATGAGAACTTGGGAATCCGAAGAGTTGAATTTGGAGCTTAAGGAAACACTTGATAAGGGATACATTAGGCCAAGTGTGTTTCCTTGGGGTGCACTAGTATTTTTTGTGAAGATGAACAATGGTACTCTTAGGTTGCATACTGATTATAGGATGTTGAACAAGGTGACGATTAAGAACTAGTAAACTTTTTGTAGATTGATGACTTGTTTGATCAATTGATGGGAGAAGAAGTTCTATCAAAGGTTGATTTGAGATCAGGGTATCATCAAGTACGCATCAAAGAAGAGGAAATATACAAAACCACATTTCGGACCAGGTATGGGCATTATGAGTTTGTAGTAGCTCCTTTTGGTTTGACTAATTATCTAACTACTTTCATGTGTTTGACGAATAGTGCGCTACATCCTTATATGGACAGGTTGTGATAGTATTAATTGATGAAATATTGATATATTCTAAGAATTCGGGAGAGCATGAAGAGTAGTTAACAACATTGTTAAGGTTTCTAAGAGAGCATCAATTGTATCCTAAACTTAGTAAATGAAGTTTATTTTAGGAAAATTTTCATTACTTGGGACATGTTGCTTCCAAGGAAAGTATAGCAGTAGCCTTGGAAAATATCAGAGCTATGATGGAGTGGGAATCTCCTAGTAATGTGGATGAGGTTAGATCATTCATAGGGTTAGAAGGTTCTTACAATTGGTTCATCATGAACTTCTCATGGATTTCCTATCCTATTGCATCTTTGCAGTGAAAAGGAAAGAAATTTGAATGGAAAGAGGAGTGTGCTGCTAGTTTTGAGTAGTTGAAGCAATTGCATACAAATTATCCATTTCTAAAGATTATAGATCCAAATAAAGAGTTTTGGTCTGTACATATGTTTGAAAGAGGGGAATTGTTGGAGTTATGATGTAGAAAGGGACAGTGATATGCTACGAGTCAAGGAAATTGAATGAGCATGAGTAGAACTATGTGAATCATGATATTGAGTTGGAAACTATCATCCATGCCTAGAATATGTGGAGACATTATATTCTTGGAAGAAGGTTCACCTTGATGAGTGATCAGAGTGGGATGAGGTACTTATTTGATCAACCAAATATGAATTCTAGCAAATCTACGTGGTTGGCTATGCTTAGTGAGTTTTACTTCAAGATAAGGTACATTAAGGGTAAAGAGAATAGGGTTGCAGATGCTCTTAGAAAAGGAGTGCAAGTAAATCACATTGAAACAATGAGTTCATATGGGACATACTTGCAGAAGTGGATATTGTAGGCCTGAAGATAATATTATAGGTGCAAACATCTCAAGCACAAGTTACAGTAGCACAGTATAGGTGATCAGGATGTGGATTATCATGTCACAGAGGATGGTTTGGTTAGATTTAGGGACAAGATCTATGTGTTGTAAAACAACGAGCTCAAGAAGTTTGTATTGAGCGAATTTCATTTGAAGCCATATCCACATCACCTGGAATACCAGGAGACATTGATAGTGGTTAAAAAGTTCCACCATTAGATGAACTTGAATAAAGAGGTGGTTGAGCATGTTGCAAGATGTTTTGATTTTCAGTAGGTAAAAGCAGAGTATAAGCATCCAGGTGGTTTATTGCAGTTGATTTTGATTCTAGAGTGGAAATGGAAGGTCATTTTTATGGACTTCATTAAATTTTTTCTGAGGAAATCAAAACTACATTATTCTATTATGGTTGTGGTTGATAGCTTGACCAATGTAGCTGATTTCATCATAGTTAATCCTATGAACTCAGCTAGTGACATAACTCAAATTTCGTCAGGGAGATATTTTTTGGGTGTGTTATATTATTTCCACAACTACCCCACATGCATGGGGGAAAACCACCCCCCCCCCCCCCCCCCTCCCCACCACAATATGTTGCATTGGACATAGAAGTGGGGTTGGCTGCCCCCCTGTCGCATTGTATGCAGGGTGTCCATAGCCTACCTACATGGGATTCGAGGCAGCATGTTGAGTAAATTTTTTTTGGACCCTATATTAGTTGGGAAGACCTACCTATCATTTTGTGCATGGGTTTCGCACATGTTTTTGGGCATGATGATTTTTTTTCCATGGTATTTTGTATATCAGGTCAAGGGAACTATACTTATGTTCTAACCCAGGGTTAACGGATTGGGGATTATGGATGGTTTGACATGTATATATATGTATTGTAACTTTGAAAGGAATACAATGAGAGATTAATCTGGTAGTCCTGGCTTTTGGATCCAAGAGGAAATATCTAAGTATATCTGCTTTATGTTTTATTCTCTCGCCATTATATATTTTATTTTTTTTAGAATTCGTATGCATATACTTTCTATACGAGGTTAAAACTTACATATTGTATCAGAGTAGTTTTGGATTCAAGGGGAAGCCTTTGCTACTGAGGGGTTTTTTCTCAGACCTATGGTAGACCATGTTCAATGGGACATCTGCAGTATCAATTCTTGTGGTAAAAGACGATTGCAAGTACTAGAAATATAAAGATTGAGAAATTTAATGGTTAGAGTTTTGAGTTGTGTAAACTCAAGATGGAGGCTATACTAGTGGATAAAGATCAGTGGATTGTGATAGATCCAGGTACTAAGCCAATAACAATGTCAGTTGAAGATTGGGCAAAGCTCGATCAGAAGCAAAAGAGCATAATAGGATTATGTGTCTCAGATTCAGTATTATTGAATGTATGAGGAGAAGATTCGGCAGAGGCTTTGTGGGACAAGTTAGGGACCTTGTAGCAATCTAAATCTCTCGTGATAAATGGTTCCTATGGAAAAATGTTCTATAACCTGAGCATGAAAGATGGAGACTCTGTGACAGAGCATCTGAATGCCTTTAATACTATGTTAAGTCACTTATTATTTGTTGATATTAAAATTTTAGATGAAGATAAGTGCATCAGATTATTGTGTTCTCTACGAGATTCATGGGATAGTTTGGTTGTTGCAATAGGTAGCAATGCAACTACCTTGCAGTTTGATGAAACAGTCTCATCCTTACTGCCGAGAGAGATGAGATGGAAAATGTGGAGGGGCATAATGGTGATGTCTTTTCCATATGAGGACGGTCCCAAAACAGAAACAAAAATAAGTCCTCGAGTGGGAGATCTAAATCTCTAAGAAAACCTTTAAAGGTGTGCTAGAAATCCGGAAAGAAAGGGAACTTAAAAAGGGACTATAAATCTAAAGCTCCTAAGAAAGGAAACGGATCTGATGATGCTCCTTCTGCAAAGGCGAAAAACACCTCAGATGAAGGCGAGGACGTGTACTTAGATTCTTATTCAAGTAGACATGTAGATCATGAGGCACAGTTGATTGACTCAGGTGCATCCTTTCACTTCACTCCCCATAGAGAGTGGTTCTCCATGCATGAGAAATATGATGGTGGTGATGTCTTCTTAGGGGATGACAAGAAGGCTAGAATTGTTGGTCGCGTAAAAGTCAAGTAGAAGTTGCAAGGTGGAAAGATTAGAATACTTCCGGGTGTTCTCCATATTCTTGCATTGGCGACAAATATGATTTTTGGAAGCAGGTCGGATGGTGCAGGTATAAAAATAGTGTTCGGGAAAGATACCTGAAAGATGGTTTGGGGAGCATTAGTATTGATATTGGAAGTTCAAATTGGAACTCTCTACGAGATTGAGGGTAGCACTGTTATTGATGGGTGCAACAATTTTGTAGTTCATCAAAGTGGCGATAAAAATCTAGTGGTCTCGAGAGAAAGGACCATGATATGGCATGAAAGGCTTGGACATATTGGAGAGAAGGGCCTTCAAATACTTCATGGTAATTGTGTGGTAGAAGGCATGTTTAATTTCTCTCTATGTTTTGATTTTGTTAAAAATTATGTATATGGGAAGCAGAATTGGGTAAGTTTCCCCTCTGGTGCTAAGAGGGCGAATAGATATTAGAGCTTGTGCACAGTGATGTGTTTGGACCTGTGTCAGTTCCATCACTAGGTATGTTTGTGTCTTATGTCTCATTTATAAATGAATTCTTAAGGAATATATGGATATACTTACTCAGGAAGAAATTTAAGGTCTTTGATAGGTTTAAATAATTTAAGGCTCTGGTGGAAAACTAGATAGTGAAGAAGATAAAGGTGTCAAGGACAGATAACTGTGGAGAGTTTTGCAAGAATAAATTTGAAGAGTCTTGTAAGAAGTATGGGATAGCACTGTAGAAGACTACTCCATACACACCTAAGAAAAATGGAGTTGTAGAAAGAATGAATAGGACGTTGATGGAAAATTCAAGAAGCATGCTTAGTGGTGTCAGGTTAGGACAAGAATTCTGGGCAGGGGTAGTGGAGACTACATGTTATCTGGTCAACAGATCACCTTCATCAGCGTTGGAGGATAAGACTCCACAAGAGGTATGGAATGGTAAGAAAGCTTGTCTTCTACATCTAAGGGTATTTGGATGTGATGGATATGTACATGTTCCAAAGGAGAAAAGAACAAAGTTGGATAGTAAATCTCAAAGGTGCATATTTATTGGGTATAAGGATGGTTTAAAAGGTTATAAGCTTTGGAACCTAGAAACAAGGAAGGTTGTCTACAACCGAGATGTGGTGTTTAGAGAGGTGAAAGATGTTATTAAACATGAATTCATACCAAAGGAACATGAGAAGATAGATTTTGAGTTAAAGGTGGAAGAATCAGACTCTACAACAGAAGAGGAATCAAAAGATGAAGGGACACAAACTCCACTTGGGGGAAGATCAATTCGATAAAGAAGAGAACCCGAAAGGTATAGTCCAACTGATTTCTATTCAAATTTTGATTTATATATTACCAATGATGATCCCAGAGCTGTGAGAGAAGCAATTTATTCAGAGGATGGAAAACTTTGGAAAGAGGCCATGGTTGATGAAATGACATCTTTGCAGAAAAATGAGGCTTGGGATCTGGTGGAGTTTTCGGCTGGAAGGAAACCCATTAGCAGCGAAATGGTGTTTAAGAAGAAGATGAATGCAAAAGGAAAGGTGGAGAAATACAAATCTTGGTTGGTAGAAAAATGTTATTCCCAGGTGTCAGGAATTGTTTTTGATGATATTTTTTCTCTTGTTGCCAAGGTAGCTTCTATTACATTACTTTTATTTATTGTTGCTTCTTTTGATTTTTAGGTAGAATATATGGATGCGAAGACAATATTTCTTCACAGGGATCTGGAAAAAGAGATCTACGTGAAGCAACGTAAAGGCTTTGTGATGAAGGGTAAGAAATAACTAGTATGCAAGTTAAAAATATCTTTGTATGGGTTAAAACAGTCATCAAGGATGTGGTATCAAAAATTTGATACATTTATACGGGGACTTGGCTTCACCAGAAGAAAACTATATCATTGTGTGTTTTTTAAATTAATTGGTGACCGTGTTATTTATTTGGTCTTGTATGAGGATGGATGTGTTGATGGTTGGAAATGACAAAGAAATTACCTAGGATTTGAAGACCCAATTGTCCTCCAAACTCGACATTAAATATCTTGGTTCCGCAAACTATATTTTGGGCATGGAAATTAAATGAGATCAGGAAAAGAGGAAGATTTGGTTAAAATAGAGGAAGTATGTCAAGACAATACTAAATAGTTTTAATATGAAGGATAATAAACTAGTGAGGATTCCTATTCCTGTAGGTGTAAAGTTTTCTGTTGAACGGTGTCCCAAGGCACAAGAAGAGGAGGACGATATGTCCCATGTTCCATATGCAAGTGCAATCGATAGCTTGAGGTGTCCAATGGTCTATACTAGACTATACATTGCACATGTAGTGGGAGTAGTCAAAACCAGGGAAGGAGCATTGGACAACAATGAAGGTGGTTTTCAGGTATTTTCATGGCACTAGTGATTATGGGTTGTGCTGCCAAGGAAGACCATGATTGGATAGATTTTGGGACATCCATGTTTTTTTTTATTCAGACTAGGCTGAGATCTAGATCAGAGAATATCTACAAGTGGGTATTTGTTTAAACTATTTGGAGGTGCAGTTAGTTGGACGAGTAAGACACAATCTGTACTGGAAATTTCAACTACAAAGGAAGAATACATGGTAGCCACTTATGCATGAAAGGAAGTAGTTTGGTTGTAGAGATTGTGTTCAAGTATGGGGTTAGTACAACAATCTATAAGGATATACTATGATAGAAAAAGTCTGATTTTCTTGGCAAACAACACTACTTATCATTCAAAGACAAAGCACATTGATGTTCAGTATCACTTTGTGAGGAATATGGTTGAGGATAAAATGTTGTTTCTGGTAAAGGTGGACACTTTGAAGAATATTGCAAATTCATTGACAAAGTCTATGAGTAATGAGAAGTTCTCTTGGTGTAGAGAAACAATGGGTTTTGTAGGGATGGACCAATGACTAATCTCTCGTGTGCAAAGAAAACAACAAGTGGTAGAATGTTGGGTGTGTGTTATATTCTTTCCAAGACTACCTCGTGTGTGGGGGGGTGATAGGGGGGTAGTAGCCCCCTTGTACATTGTGTCAGGCATAGCACGGGGGTCATAGGGGGGTGATTACTACCCCTATTGGCGAGCATGTAGGGAGATGATAGCCCCCCTACACAAGGTTAGGGGTACTGCCCTGGGTAAAAAAAAATTGGACCCTATATTAGGTGGGAGGACATAACTATGGTTTTGTGCATGAATTTTTCACATGGTTTTGGGCATGATGGTTTTTTGTCCATGGTATTTTGTAGATCTGGTCAAGGAAAATACGGTTATGTTCTAATCCAGGGTTAATGGATTGGGGTTTATGGATGATTTGACATGTATATATGTATTGTAACATTTGAAGGAATATAATGAAAAATCAATCTGGTAGTCCTAGTTTTGGGATCGAGGGGGAAATATTTGTGTATATTTGTTTGATGTTTTATGCTCTCGCCATTGTTTATTTTATTTTTTTTAGAATTCATATGTAGGTAATTTCTATACGGGGTTAAAACCAACAATAGTGAGGTTTAATGGTATTCTTAAGAATATTGAGTCAGAGAAAGATGCCAATTTGACTTCCAGGTTGTTGGAGGACAAACACACAGGGTTGACAGGATTCTTGAGGACATGTTGAGGGTGCATGTCGTGCATTAGTAGCGGAAGTGGGAACAATATATTCTATTGGTAGAGTTTTCTTATAACAATGGGTATCAGGAATCCTTAAGGATAGGTTTGTTTGAGGAACTTTATGGGTGGAGTTGTAATACTGCCATCAGCTAGAGTGATCCATTGAAAAGGGTACTTATTGGACTTGACATGTTGTTATAGATGGAACAATAAATGCAGGTTATCAAGAGGAATCTAAAGGCATCACAAGGTAGGCAAAACATTTATGTAGATTAGCACACGATATTTAAGGAGTTTCTAGTTGGGGAGCATACGGTACTTGCACATTAAGCACAAGAGTAGCTCCTTGAGGATCAGATCATGTGCCAAGTTGGCACCTCAATATTGTGGGCCTTTCAAGATCCTTAAGAGGGTTGGACCAATGGCCTACCAAATTGCACTGCCTTCAACAGTGCAAGTCCACGATGTTTTCCATGTTTGATTCCTTAAGATGTATATCCAAGATGTTGATCATGTGATTGCTTGGTATGTATTTCAAGTGGAACCAGAAAGATAATTATAGCTGAAATCCTAGTGCATTTGGTAGTGAAATATGCTCATGCTCCAGAATCGAGCAATCGAGCAAGTTAAAGTGCAATGGAATCACTTTGGACCTAATGAAGCTACATATGTGATGAATGATTAGATGCAGGCTATGTATCCTTCTCTATTCACCTATTGAGAGGATGTATTCTTTTACATTTATTTGATATTGTGTTGGTTATATGCATATGCCTATGTATGTTGTAAATACTACATTGAGTTGTGTTATAGAGCTCCAATAAGTGGTATGGTGTTCAGGTTGTCTAAGTATCAGTTTACAACTTTTTTCGATTAACCTTTTGACAATTTTTGGGTGGATCTCTCTTCCATTCTTTCATTATCTCATATTACTTGCAACACTTTAGGATCCACTTGGATTTAGAGAAAGAAGGAAAAGGAAAGTAGGAAAGCATAAAGGACCATATGTATCAATGGCTATTGTTGGATTACTTTGCAGGTAACAGGTTGCATGTGTGATTTCCTTGCTCATTTATGGATGAATGTAATTTTTTTGTTATATGTTGTCACTGGAATGGAGATTTTCCTAGATTGATAGGGGTTTTAGCCTTGCCTTGCCATTTCGTAGATAGACATGGTGTTGTGGGCTTTTCCAATTGATCTTTTTTTATTGGTGCTCATAATTCCTTATGGTTGTGGGTTGGAACAAGAACTTTGGAAGCCTTGGAACAACTTGGGTGTAGTTATTAGTCCTGGTGCTGAGGTTGGGGAAAATTATCTGGAGCCCTTGATGGGTTGAGTTACTAGTCCCTAGAGCTGGTTTGGATGAATTCTCTAGAGCCCTGGAAGGCTTTGGGTTGAGTTACTAGTTCCTGGAGCCCTGCACAACTTGGGTAGAGACCATTTTGGTTGGAGTTAGTGATGTCTATTTGTGAGGTGGAATCACTGGTGGGGGTTAAGGTGGTATGGCCTTTGGAATCCCTGAATTGGTTTTGTTTGTTTCATTCAATGATATCCCACATTCATGCATGAAATATCGCGTCGGGGTGACTGGCTAGAAGAAAGATTTGGTTAAGCCAAATCTATGGTTGGGTGGTACATGGAAGTACCTGACTTGGTTGTTAGTTTCATATGTTAATAAGATTTATTATTATATTTTGATTCATGTATATTTGTAGCGATTATGTTGGTTATATTATTCCTAAGTTTCCATGGTTTACATGTTGGTTATTTTCTGGTTATATGTTAATTATATGATTTGTATGATTTATGGATATTATAATGAATTATTTAGTTATTGATCGGTGGATGAATGAATGGACTAATAAATGTTGTTTCAGCTATGTGGAGAGTGCATAGGGCCTTCTTTATTATTTTTAGAAAAATCTCATACCTTTATGATCAGATATGCATTCATGACCTATGGCTTACATGTTTGCCATGTGTTTGACAAAATGCCTAGTATGTTCTGGTCGGTTTAGGTCAAATTTTTTATTCAAGTTTGAATGTTTATATTTTTTGTCATGTCAGTAACTATTCTGAGATGCATTAAGTAGTTTTGGGCAATTGTATTGAGGATGACTTGGGATTGTGGCTCAGATCTTAGGACCTCACCCTCTAAACTAGACATTTTGGGTCACAACCACACTCAGGCATTGTTGTGCATGCGGTTGGAGGCCTTCAACAACATTTATCATGCATGTGGTTGGGAGCCTAGGTCAGTGAATAGGAGCCTCAACTTAGGGTTTGGTCACATGAGGTGATCCTTTGACCCCTGAGTGTCATGTACCCCTAAGGGATGTTGTGAGTTGTTAGTTTGCGGTAAGTTTTTAGGCCCCACTTCCTTAACTAGAGCTTGAAGGTCGAGTCATGTCATAGTAACTCTTCGCCTCATGTTGAACTTGGAAGGTTGGTGAAATTGGCTAAATGTGGGATGGGGAATTACACATCAACTATAATTTTCCCTAAATCGTCCTCATGAAACTCTTGAACCTTGGTCTCATAGTGCCTTTCATATAGGTACTTTTCTCGAAAGTATCTCTGAAATATCCTCCAAGAAATATCTTTCTCTCTAATGTCTTTAGCATTCGTTAATTCTTGCCACCAAATATCAATTTTTCCTTCCAATATGAATAGTTATTCTTACCTTCATGTTCTCAAACAAGTCATGCACTCTGAAATACTTGTACATTCCCTGTAGAAATTATTTTTCCTCCTCGGTCTTCTTGAACACTCCATAAAACTTAGGATGTTTTTCCTTCTTAAATTTTTATGGCATTAAGTTCCTCCTCTACTAGTGATGTCTCTTGGTTACAGCACTAAAAAATTACTCATTACGAATTATTCTTCTCTTAGGAGTATTGATTCGATTCCCTCATATCTTTATGTCTTCACTTTACTACATATGGCTTCTGTTAGATTTACTACCTTCTACACCATTAGCTTCTAATTCATGCTCCAAAAGTCCTAATTGGATTTGCTCGGAATTAAATTTTCCTAGGTTGATGGCACCTATCTCATGTTGCTTCTATCCTTTGTAAGTATGATAATCTCTACTGTTACTACATTTTCTTTTTCCTTCTTTTCATGAGCTTTGTTGATCATTTCATTGTCTTCCTTACAAATTCTCAACTCATCCCTTAAGCTTATAAGGGTGTCTATCTAATCAAGGGAATATTCCTCTCTCCCTTTCACAATTTACTTTTCTTCTTGACAATGTTGGGATATATCAGTTCTTTATTATGCCATCATGCTTTTCATTCATTTATTTTCTTCTTGTATCTCGATGTATTCTTATGCTTTTTTACGCGTAAATAAATTTTCATCAAACCAAAACATGAATATACATTTTTACCCATCACATTGGAATGATTGCAATAATTATGTTGATGTGAGACTAGTTTAAAAATAAAATCCTAGGTTAGTATGCCAGTAAGAAGATAAGATAAGAAATAAAAATATCTTATCTCAACCATATTATCAACTAAAATTATGAAATCACCACACATATTCATACAAAAATCAAATATTAGTTTGAGCTATCCTCTGCAATTCTTAATAGAGCCCCTAAAATTATCCTTCTTATTCCATTCAGTTTGAGAATTGTTTAGTTCTCTACCACACTATAATGAATCTTTAATTTTTATTTCTAAAGGTCGATTATAGAACCTTTTCTCTGAGAGCACATTGTGACAGAGCTCTAAATTCTTTCTCCTATAGGCCAATGTATAACCTTCAGTATGGTAGTGCTCTGTAACACTCCCTCCAACTTTCTGGTACATTCCTGGGTTGTGGGAGGTGTTACTTTATAATTAACCTAACTTCCATTGTTTCCTATGTACATGGCATTACAAAAATCATTTTTCTCCAATTTTTTAGAATCAATATCTAATACCACCATCATATTCAACTCATTAAGAACTTTTTGGTGATATAAACTTTGTCTCCTTCTTACTAATGGATTGAAAGATATGCCCATTTAAAATTTGGCCCATTAAATTTCACCACATTATTGAGGGACTACCATATGGAATCCACATATTCCCACTGAGAATCTATGGAACTTCCACCTCAACCCAAGATAACGGGTCCCATTAGGCTCAGTTCCTTTGTTCTTCATTATTCTTTGTTTATTAAATATAGTTTAGTGGAGTTCTAGTGTGATACAAGTGTGAACCCTTGGAACATTTATGGATCCACAAGATCCCATGATTACTTGCAACTGATACACTCATTTCCATGAACATCTAGTACCATAACCATTTGCACAAAGTTCCTAGTCTTAGATCACTCCAATTTCCTAAATTACTCCCAAAGAAAAGTAAACATCGTGTTCTACCCAAGTGGGGCCCACATTGGATATTGCTCCATTGATTTAAAAATAAAACCCAACCCATTTGAAATCCGATGCACTTTGATGGTGGACATGTGTGGCTACTCGGACGCCTAGATTCTCCAATACATCCACTAGTCCCATATACATCCACCCCTCCAAATATTCAGATGCGACTAGCACTAGGATATTAAAATGGTATCTAACTGTAGAATTTCCCACTATAGATCACCTAATAATGCAATATACTAAAGAAAAATACTTGATCTACTTCTATAAACAGGCTTGTGGAAGCTTAATCTATTTTGGCAAGATCAAATAGAACACATATAACAAAGAATGAGAAATCAATCATGCATGAACAAAGAAGAATACACTAGGGAAAGCCTCAGCTAAAAACCCCGATCTCTGTATTATCATACAAGTGGAAATATGTCTGGATTACACAAATCTTTTGCTTAGAAGCTATCCAACTCTCAGTGCAATCCCTCAATGTTGCTCATAGACTGAATAGACACAACAAATGCCTTCCTCCAGTCCTCCAAGCCTCCTATTTCCTTGCGTAGTTTCTCCTGGCTGCCACCTGTGTGAATTCACTTGTCACACAACTCACCAAAATCAGAAGTAATTGTAAAATCTCCAAGGAATGAATTCCTTCTTCATGCAAGAGATATCCTCAATGGAATATTCTTGCAACTGATAGTACATTGTCCCATCATCTAATATTAATTGGGTCTCTGATTGAACTAACATGCATGAGTTATTTATGAGAGAATATTCAGTTATCTGAAATGCAGTAATTACATGCATGCATGCATTAACTAACTGAACTCGTAATCAAGTCAACAAACTGTTGGAACTAATCTAACTAGACATAACTCAGTTAACTGAGCTAACTAATTACAACTCAAAGTACAACTCATCCTGATCTCCTTAATAAAGGGATAACTTCCTCAATCAAAGGGGAAATTGTTGCATGTCTTCACATAGACTTCATGTTTGAATTTCTACAACTAATTAACTCAAGATGAATGAATTAATTATTTTACAAATAACTTCTAAAATCAAATTCGAATTTTAATTCTCAATTAGTTCAAGGACTAACTAAAATTGGAATGTATACCGAAATGCTATTTATAGTAGTTCTATTCTTAGCACTTATATTTTTAGCATTCTTGTTGTTATTTTCAACACTCCCTCTCAAAAATAAAGGGATTATTCTTCACCCCAATCCTATCTCTGTGGAAATCAAACTTGCATTTTCACAATGCATTAGTCAAAATATCTGCATCTTGTTCCTCGGTCGAAACATATACAACAACATGATCCTCTTCACCACATAGTCTCAAAGATGATGATACTAGATATCGATGTTCTTGGACCAGTCATGAAATACTGGATTCTCAGAGAGTTCGATACAACTCTGATTATCACAATAGATCATAGTTGGATCCATTCTCTGACCAAACAATCCAACTAGAATCTTCTGCATCCAAATGGCCTCACATGTTGCCTGAATGGAAGCCATGTATTCAACCTCTACTGAGCTAAGTGTAGCTGTGTAGGTTTTAACCCCATACAGAAATTACTTGCATATGAATTCTAAAACATAGGAAATAAACAATGCAAGAGTATAACACATAAAACACATATACACAGAGACTTTCCCTTGGATCCCAAAACCAAGACTACTAGCTTGATTTTTCATTATGTTACTTTCAATGTTACAATACATATTTATACATGTCGAGGCATCCAATACCATGGACCGAAAACCATCGCGTCCAATACCATGGACCGAAAACCATCATGTCCAATACCATGGACTGAAAAACCATCGCGTCCAAAAGAGCATGTATGAAAATCATTCACAAAACCATAGGTGGGTCCGCCCAACCTAACATAGGGTCCAAAACCAAAATTTTCTGGTACGCTGGCCCGAACCGCATAAAGTGGGGTTACGGGTGCCCTTAAACCCCCATGTTAACTACGTGGAAAGAATATAACACAATCTACATTCTCCCACTTGTTGTTTTCTTTCCACAAAGGGACACAAGAGAGCTTAGTCATTCTTCTAACCCTAAAATGCCCATTGTCTCTCTACACCAAGAGAACTTCTCAGAGCTCACAGATTTTGTGAATGCATCTGCAGTATTCTTCAAAGTTTCCACCTTTACCAGCAACACCTTTTTTTCTTCTATCATATCCCTCACAAAGTGATACTGAACATCAATGTGCTTTGTCTTTGAATGATATGCAGGGTTCTTTGACAAGAAAATTGCACTTTGGCTGTCACAGTCTATCCTTATAGCTTCCTCTACTAACCCCATACTTGAACACAATCTCTGCAACCAAACTGCTTCCATGCTTGCATGATTGGCTGCCATGTATTCTGCCTTTGTAGTTGATAGTGCCACTATAGATTGTTTCTTACTCATCCAACTGACTGCACCTCCAAACAGGTTAAACACATACCCACTTGTAGATATTCTCTGATCCAAATCTCCAGCCTAGTCTGCATCAATAAAGCCATGAATATCCAACACTCTATCCAATATTGGTCTTCCTTGGTAGCACAGACCATAATCACTAGTGCCACGCAAATACTTGAAAACCCGCTTCACTGCTGTCTAGTGCTCCTTCCTTGGTTTTGACATAAACCTGCTCAATACTCCCACTACATGTGCAACGTCTGGTCTAGTGCAGATGATTGCATACATCAGGCTACCGACTACACTTGCATATAGAACATGGGACATGTCCTCTTCCTCTTCTTGTGTCTTGGGACACTGTTCAGTAGAAAACCTCACACCTACAGGAATAGGAACCTTCACTCTTTTACTGTCCTGCATATTAAACCTCTGCAATATTGTCTCGACATACTTCCTCTAGTTTAACCAGAGCTTCCTCTTTGCCTAATCTCTTTTAATTTCCATGCCCAAAATATAGTTTGCAGCACCAAGATCTTTCATGTCGAATTTGGAGCACAATTGGGTCTTCAAATCCTAGATAACTTCTTTGTCATTTCCAACCAACAACATATCATCCACATACAAGACCAGATAAATAACACGGTCACCAATTAATTTAAAATACACACAGTGATCTTCTTTGCTTTTGGTGAAGCCAAGTCCCTATATAAATGTATCAAATTTCTGATACCACATCCTTGGTGACTGTTTTAACCCATATAGAGACTTATTTAACTTACATACCAGTTCTTTCTTACTCTTCACCGCAAAGCCTTCAGGTTGCTTCATGTAGATCTCCTCTTCCAGATCCCCATGAAGAAATGTTGTCTTCACATCCATTTGTTCTACCTCAAAATCAAAAGTAGTAGCAATAGATAAAAGTAATCTAATAGAAGTTACCTTGGCAACAAGGGAAAAATATCACCAAAATCAATTCCCGACACCTGGGAATAACCTTTCGCTACGAACCGAGCTTTGTATTTCTCCACTTTTCCTTCTATATTTGTCTTCTTTTTTAACACCCATTTGCTACCAATGGGTTTCCTTCTAGCCGACAACTCGACCAGATCCCAAGCCTAATTTTTGTGCAAAGATGCCATTTCATCAACCATGACCTCTTTCCAGAATTTTCTGTCATGTAAATCCACTGCTTCCTTCACAGTTCTAGGATCATCATCAGTAACAGACAAAGCAAAATTTGAACAGAAAGTAGATGCACTATACCTTTCTGGCTGCCTTCTTTCTTGAAGTGATCTTCTCACAGTCGGAGTTTGTGGTTGTTCATCTTCCGATTCCTCCTCCATTGTAGAGTCTGATTCTTCCTCCTTTAGCTCAAACTCTATCTTCTCAGGTTTGTTTGGTTGGACTTCATGTTTAATAACATATTTCACCTCCTTGAACACCACATCTCAGTTGTACACAACCTTCCTTGTTATTGGGTTCCAAGGCTTATAACCCTTTAAACCATCCTTATACCCAATAAAGATGCACTTTTCAGATTTACTATTTAACTTGGTTTTTTTCTCCTTTGGAACATGTACATATGCATCACATCCAAATACCCTTAGATGTGAAAGACAGGGTTTCTTACCAGTCCATACCTCTTGTGGAGTCTTATCCTCCAATGCTAATTAAGGTGACCTGTTGGCCAAGTAACATGCAGTATCCACTGCCTCTACCCAGAATTCCTATCCTAACCCGGCA
The DNA here is from genome assembly GCA_031772625.1 of Pinus tabuliformis. NCBI lineage: Eukaryota > Viridiplantae > Streptophyta > Pinopsida > Pinales > Pinaceae > Pinus > Pinus tabuliformis. The sequence goes on from CM062817.1 coordinate 445,419,996, forward strand.
CCACTGAGCATGCTTCTTGCCCTTTCCATCAATGTCTTGTTCATTCTTTCTGCAACTCCATTTTGCTGAGGTGTATATGTAGTAGTCTTCTGTCATGATATACCACACTTCTTACAGAATTATTCAAATTCCTTGCTGCAAAACTCTCCACCGTTATCTGTCCTCAGCACCTTTACCATCTTCTCTGTCTGGTTTTCCACCAGAGCCTTAAATTCTTTAAACCTGTCAAAGACTTCATATTTCTTCTTAAGGAAATATATCCATGTATTCCTTGAGAAGTCATCTATAAATGATACATAGTACATAGACTTACCCAGTGATAGAACCTTCATAGGTCCAAACACATCACTATGCACAAGTTCTATTATCTGTTTCGCCCTCTTACCACCAAAAGGGAAACTCACCTGATTCTACTTCCCATATACACAATTTTCACAGAAATAAAAATCCAGAGAGTTATTACTCATACCTTCTACCATACCTTTACCATGAAGTATTCGAAGGCCCTTATCTCCAATATGTCCAAGCCTTTGATGCCACAACATGATCTTCTCTCCAGAGACCACTATATTTTCTGCTCTACTTTCATGAAGCATAGAACTATTGCACCCATCAATAACAGTGCTATCTTGCAGCTTGTACAGAGTTCCAATCCGAACTCCCCGCATCAATACCAGTACTCCCTAAGCCATCTTGAAGGTATCCTTCTCGAACACTTTTTTTACACCTACATCATCTAGCTTGCTTACAGAAATCAGATTTTTGGCCAATGCAGGAATATGTAGAACACCCAGAAGTGTTCTAACCCTTCCACCTTGCAACTTCAACTTTACTTTTCCGCAACTAATGATTCTAGCCTTCTTGTCATCCCCCAAGAGGACATCACCACCATCATATTTCTCATACTTGCAGAACCACTCTCTATGGGGAGTGAAGTGAAAGGATTCACCTGAGTCGATCAACCATGCCTCATGATCTACATGTGTACTTGAAGAAGCTAAGTACACATCCCCACCTTCATCTGAGGTGGTTTTCGCCTCTGCAGAAGGAACCTCATCAGATCCCTTTGCTTTGTCAGGAACTTTAAATTTCCAGTCCCTTTTAAAGTGGCCTTCCTTTCCACATTTCTAGCACACCACCTTTATAGGTTTTCCTGGAGATTTAGATCTCCCTCTAGATATAGATCTCCCACTCGATGACTTATTTTTGTTTCTGTTTTGTGACCGTCCTCGTACAGACAAGGCATCACCATTTTGGATCTCCATATTTTTCCGTCTCATATCCTTCGCCAGCAAAGATGAGACTATTTCATCAAACTGCAAGGCAGTTGCATTGCTACCTATTGCAATAACCAGACTATCCCATGAATCTCGTAGAGAACAAAACAAACTGATGCACTTATCTTGATCTAAAATTTTAATATTAACAGATGCTAATTGACTTACCATAGTATTAAATGCGTTCAGATGCTCTGTCACTGAGTCTCCATCCTTCTTCCTCAAGTTATATAGCTTTTTCTATAGGAACAGTTTGTTCACTAGAGACTTAGATTAGTACAAATTCCCTAACTTGTCCCACAAAGCCTTCGACGTAGCTTCCCCTGATACATTAAGAAATACTGAATCTGAGACACACAACTGTATTGTGCTCTTTGCCTTTCGATCCAACTTCTTCCATTCCTCATCGGACACTCCCGTTGGTTTAGTACCCAGATCTACCGCTATCCACTGATATTTATCCACCAATAGATCCTCTATCTTGAGTTTCGACAACTCAAAACTCTGACCATTAAATTTCTCGATCTCTATCTTTCCACCACTCGCCATCTTCATTCACCACCAGAATCAATCTCGTAGATCTCCCACTGAACAGGGTCTAACATAGGCCTGAGCGAAACTCCTCAACAACAAAGGCATCCCCTTGAAGCCAAAACTACTCCGATACCAAATGTAGGTTTTAACCCCGTACATAAATTACTTGCATACGAATTCTGAAACACAAAAAATAAACAATGCGAGAGCATAACACATAAAACACATATACACAGAGATTTTCCCCTGGATCCCAAAACTGGGACTACCAGCTTGATTTTTCATTATGTTCCTTTCAATGTTACAATACATATTTATACATGTCGAAGCATCTAATACCATGGACCGAAAATCATCGCGTCCAATACCATGGACAGAAAACCATCGCGTCCAATACAATAGACTGAAAAACCATTGCGTCCAAAAAAACATGTGCGAAAATCATGCACAGAAGCCCAACCTAACATAGGGTCGAAAACCAAAACTTTTTTGGGGCGTTGCCCCGAACCCCATAAAGTGGGGTTACGGGTGCCCTTAAAACCCCCCGTTAACTATGTGGAAAGAATATAACACAACCCAACAAGCTTACTTCTATTTCCTACTGTACCAAGAAACTACAGTTGAACCAAGGTTGAAGATTCCTCCTAAACTGCTCTTCAAGTTTGATGGACTCTCTGCCCAATCTACATATGTGAAGCCCTAAAACTTCACTCCCCCTATCCATATGTACCACAATCCATACTAAGATGTGGCTTTGAGTTATCTCAGCACATGCTTTGCTGCCTTCCAAAATATCTTGGTAGGTTGAACCATAGCTTGACTCAGCTGGTTCACCGCAAAGCAAAAATCTAGTCATGTGTTCACTAGATACATCAATGAACCCACAAGCTGCTGATAAATAGTAACAGCTACTACCTCACCTGAAGTAGCATCCTCCTTCCTCCAATTACCAACTAGAGGAGTCTGCATGGGCTTGCACTTCTCCATGTGGAATCGCCTGAGTATCTCACTGACATACTTTCCTTGATACACAAACACTTACCCATCCTTCTGCCACACTTCCATGCCTAGAAAGTAGTGAATAAGACCCATGTCTCTCATTTCGAACTCTCTTCCAAGGTCTTCCTTACAAGACTTGATCAACTGATCATCACTTGTCAATGTCAGATCATCAACATAAAGAACAATGATCAATGGCTTACATTTTACCATGATGTGGTAAAGGTTCACATCTGCTGCACTCTTTGTGAAGCCCAACCTAGTGAAATAATTGTCGATCCTAGTGTACCAAGCATGAGGTGCTTGCTTCAGCCCGCACAAAACCCTCTTGAGTCGGCACACATGCAACTCACAATTGCAGGTCTCAAAACCTTTGCGCTGCTCAATGTACACCTCTTCCTCAATCTTCCCATTGAGGAACACAATCTTCACATCCATTTGATGGATCTTCCAACCCATTTGAGCTGATCGATATGATAGATGAGTACCTTGCTACAGGAGCAAAAGTCTCATCGTAGTCGATCCCCTCGACCTGTGAGAAACCACGGGAAACAAACCTTGCCTTATGTTTCTCAACACTACCATCAACTGCTTGCTTTACCTTGTAAAGCCATCAGGAACTCACCACTGATTTGTCGTCCAGTCTTGGTACAACATCCCAAAAATAGTTCAAAATGATGGAGTTGTACTCATCCACCATAGCATCAACCCAAACTAGATGTTGCACTGCTTCCTCTAATGAAGAAGGTTCAGTCTCTACACACTCCCCAACCAGGGCCATCTAACTAGTGTACAACTCAAGTGACCTCCTCTATCTACGCTGAGAATATGGCTATCCTACATTCTCTCTCACATCCAGCATCAACCTATTAGCTTCCCTCGAGCATTTTCACCCATCTTTCAAAGACTTAGCATGAGTGGATGTCTCCACTGCCAGATCATCTGCATGCGGCTGCTCCGCATCAGTCTCAGGTTCCTCCTCCTTAGGAACTAAAAGTTTCTCCTCTGCATGCAACTTGAGCTCCCTCTCAAGTGATACTCGCATGGCTCTCTACTCATCGAACTTCAGATCTCTGTGTACCACTGTCATCTGACTAGTAGGCAAGAACAACCGATAGTTGTGGGGTGTATCAGTGTACCCCACAAGTATCCCCAACTCAGTTTTTGGATCTAGCTTCTTCTAGGCATCTTTGGTCACATGAAAATAAACTGATGATCCAAAGATCCTGGAGTGACTCACACCTGGTCTCTTCCCAGAAAAGGCCTCCATTGGTGTCTTCATTCCCAGTATACGATGCGGGTTTCTGTTCTGCAAGTATATTGTTGTATTTCATACCTCAGCCCACAAATGAAGTGGTAGGTTTGGTCATGCAGCATTGCTCGAGCTACTCCCACAATCGATCTATTCTTCCTTTCGGCCACCCCATTCTACTGTAGGTGATGGGGTTCTTTCAACTCGTGTTTAATTCCTTCTGCTACACAAAGTTCTTAAAATATTTGGAGACATGCTCTCCACCATTTTTGCTATGCAAGGCTCTTATTTTCCTTCCAGATTCTTTCTCTGCCAAGGTTTTGAACTCACAAAACCTTGAGAAGGTTTGATCCTTCTTATGCATAAAGTAGATCCAACATCTACAAGAAAAATCATTAACAAAAATGACATAGTACCTTTGTTTAGTTGTGGAGGTTATAGAGATTGGTCCACACACATCTATATGAACTCACTCTAGGATTTCTCCAACTCTACTGTCTCGATCCTAAAAGGAATATTTTTCATACTTACCCAAGGTACAACCTTTGCATGTATCCATTCGCTCTAGTTTTCCCTTGGAAAGTCCGGTAGAAATCTACTGTATGATCTTCAATGCCCCATGGTGCAAGTGGCCCAATATTCTATGCCATAGCTCACCAACATCTTGACTCTATACCAACTCTGCTTTGGAACTCAATGCAGCATAGTCATCTACCTCCAAATTGTAGAGATTGTTTACTCGAATCTGAATCCTCTTGGTCTGTCCAGTGCTGATATGCCTCAGGAATTCCTTTCCTTTGCTAAAGACTACATCATAGCCTTTTTCTTCTACCATAACGATGGACACAAGATTCTTCTTCAGACCCGACACATACTTTACATCAGTCAGGGTGAGAGGAGCTCCATGCTCCCTCTAAAACAGAACCGTACCTTCACCGTAAACATGGTACCTTCCATCATCACCCATCTCAATGCGCATCTGGAGGTCCTTCTCCTCCAAGGTACTGAAAATATTCTTGTTGATGGTCATGTTGAATGAAGCTCCACTGTCTAGGTACAAAACACATCCCACCATCAATGAAACCATAGATGCGATGAGGGTGAAATCCAATTCAAACTGTGAGGCCAATGCCTCACCATCTGATCCCTTCGAGGATCCCTTCTTGGATTTCTTCTGTGGACAATTCATAGCATAATGGACCGCCTCATGACAATGAAAGCATCTCACTTTCAATTTGTCAATCTTCTTCCCACTATGGGAAGAAGTGGATTTGGAATGGGATGCCTACCCTTTCTCTTTCCTCGCCTTACTCGCTAAGGCTAGATTTTCTTCATCATCTTGCTTTGATGAAGATCCATCTCTGGTGCTTCTCCTTATCTCCTCCTGCATCAGATCCGACCAAAGTCATTCCAAATTTGGTAGTTTCTCTCTTCCATTTATTGAGTCTTGGTAGCTATGCCAGCTCTTAGGAAGATCGAGGAGAGCAAGACTCACCATGTCATCATCAGCTGTCATGATCCCTACACTTCCAAGCTCATCCCTGCATGTGGTGAGATTGTTCAAATATGTAGAGATCGTGTCACCCTTTTCACACTTGATTTTCTGAAGCTTGCCTTTCAGTGCTAGCTTCCTCTGATTGTTGTTATTCTGATATAGATCCTTTGATGTTTTCCACATTTAAAACGATGTCTCCTTCCCATGGAGACTCAAGAATATGGGGTATGAACTCCCTCTAGAAGGATTCTCCTTGCTCTAGCCACACATATATTCAATTCCGCCAATTCTTGGGCATTAGCTACTGCTGGCTTAGGTACTTCTTGATCAATGAAGTCCTCCAAACCATTGTCCTCTAATACTACATACATGAAATCCTTCCAGGCTATATAATTCAAGCTGCCATCAAGGGCATACTCGAGTCTCAAATAGTTGAACGCCATTGGTGAAATTCGAGATGTGATAACAATTTGAATTCTATACTCAGGAACTTCAAACTTTGAATTTCTCCCTTCTTTGTGTACTATTCTTTGCTTTGATCACATTTTCTCTAATATCATGAAGAATCTCCCACTATATATCACCTGATAATGCAATATACTAAAGCAAAATACTTGATCTACTTCTACAAACAAACTTGTGGAAGCTTAATAGATTTTTAGAAAGATCAAATAGAACACATATAATAGAGAATGAGAAATCAATCACACATGCACGTAGAAGAATACTTTGGGGAAAGCCTTAGCTAAAAGCCCCGATCTCTGTATTTTCATACAAGTGGCAATATGTCCGGATTACACAAAGCTTTTACTCACAAGCTATCCAACTCTCAGTACAATCCCTCAATGCTACTCATATACTGAATAGACACAACATATGCCTTCCTCTAGTCCTCCAAGCCTCCTATTTCCTTGCGCAGTTTCTCCTGGGTCCTTTGGCTGCCACCTATGTGAATTCACTTCTCACACAACTCACCAAACTCAGAAGTAACTGCGCAATCTCCAAGGAATGAATTCCTTCTACATGCAAGAGATATCCTCAATGGAATATTCCTGCAACTGATAGTACATTGTCCCACCATCTGATCTCATCTGGGTCTCGGACTAAACTGATATGCATGAGTTATTTATGAGAGAATGTTCAGTTATCTGAAGTGCACTAGTTACATGCATGCATGCATTAACTAACTGAACTTACATTCAATTCAACAAACTGTTGAAACTAATCTAACTAGACTTAACTCAGTTAACTAAGCTAACTAATTACAACTCAAAGTACAACTCATCCTGATCTCCATAATCATTGGATAACTTCCTCAATCAAAGGGGAAACTGTTGCATGTCTTCACATAGACTTCATGTTTGATTTTCTACAACTAATTAACTCAAGATGAATTAATTAATTATTTTAAAAACAGCTGCTAAAATCAAATTCGAATTTTAATTCTCAATTTTATTTCAGGGACTAACTAAAATTGGAATGTATCCTGAAATGCTATTTACATCAGTTCTATTTTTATCATTTCTTTTTGTTATTTTCAACACTAACCCGGATACATAATTCATATAGGAACCATCTAGCCCTAAATACAGGTGAATAATTTCTACCAAATGCATGGGAAGGAATACTTCATTAGATTAGAGCAGATATTCCTTCAAGCAAGGTAATTCCTAGAGCACCAAGTTTCCAAGAATGAAAATCAATAAATTAAGAAATTACTCCAACAACCAGATTTCACAAGGGCATTCACATACCTTGCTTCCTCTATAAACATCAATACATTGTAGAATCATACATAACCATAGATTACTCTTGTTGATATTAAAAGAAGTATATGTTGAATCTAACCATCTTACATGCATCACATAACATCAACATTAACCTGATGTCATCATGAAATATACATTCTTCAACAAGGTAGTCAGTCATGTTATTCAAATAATTGAAATCACATAATATCATATACTAGTTGAGGCACATTAACTAATCTTGTATATTCATGTAAATAACTATATATCTTACAAGAGAAACAACAAGCACAAAAATGTACATGTTAAAAATAACCATGAGATCATATCATAAAATCATTCATCATAAACATACAAGTATATGAATATTTTTCCATTTTTGGTGTTGGTACTTACACTTTCACGTTACATATTAGACATCATTCATCATACAAAGTATCATGGATACAAGTAACTATAATTATCTATTCATCTTGAATGGATGTAAAAATGAAGGAGCGACTTCAACTATCCACCCAACCATAGGCCAACTACACTAAAATATCTCCTACAGATGCCCACCTTTGATCTAGATTCAAAATCCGAGGAGTAATTTTCTCAATGGAATTTCATACTGATGATAAGCCAATTAGACCAAAATGGAAGTGCATTGTCCATATCAAATATCAACTTCATCATATAACAACCACCACGATGACTCTTCTTCCTTTGTAAAATAGATTAGAATGCTTAACATAAGCCTCAGTGATGTTCTACTCGGTTCTAGGAGAATGATCTCACTTTAGGGGTGGTTTATCGGCTGAATTTTCAAGGAAAGCACTTTAGGATTCCCAAACCAACTACAGTGGCGGTTCGATAGCCCATTCAATAAGCTCTAAGTGGTTTACTATCCCCATTGTTTAATGGCCCCATAGCAAGCACTTAGATGTTTATTAGCTAAGGCAAAAAAGCACCTTAGTGTTTTAGCCTACCAAGTGGTTTATTAGCCTTCCAACAAACACCCCAATTGTTTATCAACCCAATCTACAAGATCTAAGTGGCTTATTAGCCCCATGGAAAGATCCAATAAATTTATTAGCCGAGACAATCAGCACTAGTGCGTCGATATCTCCATTGAGTATTTACTAGCTAATCAAAAGCTCATAAATAACATTTTCCATACCCGAACTACAAGGAATGAACTTCCATTACAAAGTACTAGCTTATAGGCATCTTCTCTTCTCTTCTCTTTTGTTCCATCCTCTCCTATTGTCTCACTCTTTCTCTTTCATTTTATTACCCTTATTTTTTTTCCTTCTCCCGTTCACATTCTTGCCACTACTTACTCCTTTTCCCCTATATTGTGTTGGATTTGCCAACACATCCCATGATAACATGGATAGTATGGGCTTCATCCCTCACTTAGGAAACCCATATTCAACTCCATTGTTTGTTTTGAAAACCATTTAATTAGTCAAGGGATATGTATAATGGAAATAAATCGAGTGGCCTAGGTTGATCACATCCCAAGCAACCTCTCCTCCTGAGATGTTTCAATCCTTCTCCACTCCTCTATCTCAGCCATATTTGCATTTTCACATAATTTACATAGAAAATTATAGAAAGTGATGTTCACATGAGTGGAAACAAAAATGGTTGTTACATATCTCTAAGTACATCTAGTAAAAAATTTAAATTTCGGTTAACTATATATTTGGACATATGGCCTATGAAAGTGACAATGAATGGTTTTGAAATCAATTTCAAATGAATGAGCTTGAAATTTTTGTAATAACATTTTCTCTAGTGTGATTCAAATGAGAATTTTAATATACTGGGAAGAAATCATGATGTATATATGGTGAAAATTTTATGTTTTGGTTCTCTACCATTTTGGAGATATACCTTATGCAAGTTAGGGTTTGTGAAATTAAATTCAAATGGGTGATCTTAGGATTTTTACTATAACTTTCTCCCAAAGACGTTTCGGACTATGAAATTTTCAAATATCTAAGGAAACTTATTGAGTTACATATGAGAAACATTTTATTAATCAAATTCAAATAATTGCACACAAGGAACACTATACAAATTAGGTTTTATGAAAAGGCGAAAAAACCAACAAGTTTTGGAAAATTTATTATAACCTTTGCTTGACACTTAAAATTTTAATTTGATCTATGGAATTTCATAGAAAAAATATTAGAGTTAGAAGATAACTTTTATACCCATAAGAGCCAAAATTGTAGGATATCTTAGAAGAAAGGTTAGCCAAAAATATAGATTGTAAAACAGTATTTTAGAAGGTATGCCGACTTAAAATTTTCATAACATTCTATTGTTATGTATGATTGAGGTCATTCAAAATGAATTAGAAATAGTTGTTAAAATACAACTATGTAATTTATGGTTTTAGTTGAGAACTAAATTAAGAATCACTGTAAATGCATAAATTTAATGGAGATGAAGATAAATATGAAATCAATCCTAAGAAATGGTCGAGCATAGTAAAGGAAAATGGTATGAGACTTTTAATGCTAGGATGGTATTTTTATGGTGAATGTTGGAAGTTGTGGAATAGTATTGATTTTGATGCTAGATGGAACATCACATGGTGACTATTTGATGAGTTATTTTCAAAAGAGAAAAAGACCAATGATACAAACGAGGAAGCAATGTACAAAAAGTAGGGTAAATAAAAAGAAGAGAAATAAGAGATTAAGTAGAAGGGTGATGATATTCTAATATATGAGGTCTTAATGAAAAACTAATTAAGGAATTTAAAAAATTGAAGATAAAAATGTGGCAAAGGGAAGTGTTGAAAGGATGAGTCAAGGTAGGAGTTGGAAATGAAATAGGAATTCTAAATATGTCGATTACGAAAGCGTAAAAAAATAAACTATCCGAGATTAATATATTCAATCAAGAAAAGAAGCATTCTTAAAATCAAGAAGAAACAATGATATTAGATGAAGAGATTATCCAAATTATTAATAAGGAAACTCGTCAGAAGATTAAGGAAACCTAGACATGGATCAAGCCAAACCATAAATTAATTCTAGAATTGAAATTGGGCATGGAAATTTTATAGATGGGGTCACATTGTAGATTCAAAACGAGAAAGAAGTTTTTTTTTTAAAACGTCAGTAGAAGATACTTGGAGAATTTTAAATCCATTTACTAAATGTGTGTGCCAAATATTATGGTATTATATCTAAGGCTAGAGTAATCATAGATTAAACAAACAATATAGAGGATACCATTGTATCTAAAAAGAAGACAAGTGAAAGGAGTATGAAAAGTGGACCGGATCCATCAAATTTATAACCATATTGACATCCTCATTAATGGGTAAGATTTCATGAAAGACAAAAAGATCAATACCAACATAATTAAGAAATAATTTGAAATACTCATCAATATTCATGGAATAAATAAATAAATAAGTTTTATTTAGTAGTATATTAAATCAAAGAGAAAAAAATACTACAAACTAGAGAACCCACAATAACACTATATAGATTATGTAAAAAATTGTCATCAAGGATTAATATTGAAAAACTCAATTTTGGATGAATGGACCATATTATCAATAAAATCATATTTTTTGGTTTAATCACATGTAACACACTTAAATGTAAACCTTTGAGGACAAAGACTTTTGAAAAAAGCATTGTGATATACCCCCAAGGAATTCATATATATGATTAAATTTGTATGATGTACCTGATAGCTAGGTGATTGCTGCATATATGGGGTTAAATGTGAATGTAATATGTAAATTTATATGTAATAGGGTTCGCCTAATAGTGGGGGGATAAAATGTGCTATATGTGAATAGGAATATATAGGGATCATTTAGTCATTATTGAAGACATATGATTTAGATAAATTAATGTGTTTGTAGAAATTACGATGTGTATTTGCAGCTGCTCATGAAGTTATAATCAAAATCACAAGACATAAACCTACTCTACCGATCCGCAAAAAGTAATTCACAATCTAGAAAAAAAAATTTAGGCATGAAATAAGAAATCGCACACATCCAACAAGTATTTATCCTGGGGAAAGAAAACTGCTAAAAACCCCAATGACTGCTTGCATTAAATCAAAATAATAGAGTTGTATTACAATTGCTTTTCTCAATTGAAAGGCTTTGACCTAGAATTAGTCAAATTTTGGCTCTTCTTGAGCTCCTATTTCCTTTCATTTTTCCTTGAGGAATTAAGCTGCTATTATTTAGGAATTCCTCATTTTGACTGAATAATTCTTTTAGGTTGGTCATATGACTACATGCAACACCTATACACTCAAAACTAGTCTACAATTGATATTACACTGCCTTGAAATGTCCATCAAGCCTAGGGAACTCAAATTCTCTGTATGCACTAGCTATTTTGTTTTGATTGATCACCTAACTAGATGATCATTGAGTTTGAATGAAGTCGCACTTCTTAACTGACCTTCCACTAGTTCCTCCAAAAGTTGGAACTCGTTTAACTGAAAACAACCTGAGATATATGACCTTGATTACTACAAATTAGCAATCACACATGCTACAATGAGCTCTAACTCCTCCAAATTGAATTTACTAAGTAAAGTGGGTGACACAAGCCATGTCACACAAGCTAATGTCATTCAAGTCTTTTATTGATGTGGAAATTCATATTTTCTCAATTTAATCAAGGCAAAATCAAATTGAGAATTTCATGCTACATTTTTCAACACTCCCTCTAAGCAAGAAAGGGATTATCAACCACCCCTATCCTATACTTATGGAGCTCAAACTTCTCTCTTGGCAAGCCCTTTGTCAAAATATCAACATCTTGTTCACCTATTGGAATGTGCTGCAACAACATTATCTGCCTCTCCACACAGTCTCGTAAATGGTGATACCAGATATATATATATATATATATATATACATATATATACACATATATATATATATATATATATATATATATATACACATATATACATATATATATATACACATATATACATATATATATATATATATATATATACACATATATACATATATATATATATATATACACATATATACATATATCTATATATATATATATATATATATATATATATATATATATATATATATATATATATATATATATATATACATACATATATGATTGGATCAATTGTGAAAAATAGTATTCTTAGAGAGCTTGATGAAACATTGATTATCACATTAGATCATAGTTAGATCCATAATCTAACCAAACAATCTAAGTATCTTTATAATCCAATTCACCTCACATGTTGCTTGAATTGCAACCATATATTTCTCTTCTGCTGATTTGAGCATTGTAGATCTTCTCTTCATGTTGTACCAACAAATAATTGTGGATCCAAAACTGAAAATTCCACCTAATGTACTTGTTCAGTCTAATGGACTCCCCACCCAATCTACATCTGTGAAGCCACACAGCTTCACTCCCTTTATCCGTATGTACCATGGTTCGAAATAGGTAATGCCTGTGGGGTAGCGTATAACATCCTTAACTACCGTCCAAAATAATTTGTTTGGCCTAACCATAGCTTGGCTCAACTGGTTGAGAACATAAAATATATATGGTCATCTATTCACAAGGCATATCTAATATGAATGTGGATTATTAGTTTCCTATGCTAAGATCCTCATCAGAATACAATAATGTGCTTGAGGTTTTTACTCCAAAATAGCACGTAAAAACATGAGTTTTTATGTGTGTTTTCCTAAGTTAATTTCATGAAAAAATTTAAACATGAAATTGAAGCATGCATCAATTAGTAAAACACTAGCCATTGTTAAAGGAGTTCACCCCTCCTAGGCTACATCTCCTTGGATCAACTGTAATTGCATGACCCCTTCTCATTATGCTCAATGTTTACAAAAGGAACAGTGCATAAAGTGCTGACAAATGGAATGGTTAGTTTCTCCTTCAAAGAAACAACTTCTGCAAGAGTTCTCACTCCATATACATATAAACCTATAGTCAAACATGTAAAATTTTAGCAAACAAAGGAATTCTACACCAACACCCCATTCTCGAACTTCATAGAGCATCAACAATACCACAATCCACTTGAAGTACATAAACAAGTCTCTTCTTGAAGGAACATAGAGAAAAGAGGAAGAAAATATATAGCACTAATTTAATATCTATTGCAGAAAGAACATGGAGGCTGAAAAACCCCTACAAGGTCATCACCATCTTCAAACTCCATAAACTGATTCAATACTTGAGTTGACCATGGCACCCATAGACTTCAACCAACAAAAATACTATCTAGAAGTGCTCCATTGAATTTGAAACCTACTCCAATGAGTCCAAAATGTCCAAAAATGGCTATCTAGCATCATTTTGCACCCAATTTGGTCAAAAACAAGAGAAGTTATGACCTCTCCTAGTTTTCCCATTATTCGCTCTAGAGTTTCCCCAAAATTTGGCATCATCCTACAATTTTGCCTACCAAGCAGTATTTTCGCTGAAAATCGAGTGAAATTGTTGGTACTTTAAAACATCCTCTAATGCTTAAGTGCCAAAAACTAGGGCCATGTGCCCGGGGACTAAGGCCAACGACCTGCCCCCACTAGCTGGGCACCCACTACACCTCCCACATTACTATTCACATGGCCGGTTATTGTTACGGTTATTAGTGGAAGTTATGGTCTTGGGGCCATGGTTAGCCCCTAATAATGGTTTGTGTATCGGGGTTGGGGGTTAACCACAGTCCATCCCCCAAATTACGAACCATACAACTTTAAATATAATCGCGTTGCCCATACGGTTAAGTAACACAGTGCGGTGTATTGGTAAGGTCATTGCGTTAGTGTATGGGAGGTCATGAGGTCGTGCCTATCCTTTGACCTATCTTCCATAACAAAGTTTGACATGCCATGAGGAGGACACGTGGTGGCCTCAAGCTTAGCCTTGTCTCACCTCCTCATTGGCCCTAAACAAAAACACGTAGACCAATAGAATGATGCCACTAAGGCTAAGAATATTCCAAAGAATATTCCTAAGAATATGCCATCAGAATATACCAAGAATATTCCTTTTACTAATTGGGTTTTACGGATGCCCAGTCAGCATCCCTCTCAACACCTGCAAAAAAATTACCTATTTGACAAAGTAAACAGATTGTGTTTCTCGGAGCATACGATGTTTGTTTCATGCAAAACAAGTTGCGCCAGATTCAGGATGATGAGATATATGCGGTTATTTGGTTTCTACATTATTTCGACAAATTTGAATTTTTTGCAAATTTTGAGCTCTTGATCACTCCTACCCACTGAAAACTTTTGGTCCCGAAAAGTTCACTTTGAATTGTTCATCATTTGAAGGTACAATTCCTTCACTTTTCCAAACACTATCCAATCGATGTTTGTAGTGCATTGATTTGTACTTGTCTTGGCTATTTCTTAAGTTGAACTTCAAATATAACCTGTCCAAATAATTCAAGTTCAATGTTCTTCTCAGCTTGTCCATGTCGCTATGGCCATCCACAACAACATCGTTCCCAAGAACAATTCCCATGGCCCTCTTCTGCAAAATCCTTATCAAGGATACAATCCTAGAAATACTTTGACAAATGAACCAAAACAAGTTTCACATATTGAATACTTGTATAACTTGAGTGCTTAACACATTTGTAATATACTAAATGTGCTACAAATACTCATACGGGAGTTTTGAAATTCTTTCGTAAACTACAAATAGAAATGAATTTTCAATATGGAATAAACTTGACTCCCTAATTTTCCATTCAAATCGACTATCAACAAGCCAAACTAGCATAACAGTGGCAAAGAAAACATTGTTGCATATAAGTGATTTGTTTAAGAACATCACTTTTACAAATTTCCCAAATATGGGGATATGCAACTAGTGCAAAACAAAGATTTACAAACTTCAGCTGGAAAAGTAGTCCGCCCATTTCTTACCCAACTAGGCAAATGAACCCTCTATTTGAATTTTTCCTTCGTCTAGAACTGCTTCATGGATGGTCACATCTTGCACCACTTTTTCTTTTGTCACATCCTTTTCTAGCGCTTGGATAATTTGCTTTCCCTTGCCAGGATGAAGCTATGGAAATAATTTCCAACACTTCTTGACCCAATGCCGACTGATATTGCAATGAGTGAAAAAGTTCTTTTGAGCTTCTCTTGGCTCACATGTCTTTAAACGTGGATGAGATTTTCTCTTTTCGATCTCAATTCCATTAGACATAAACATCTTCTTGATGATTTATTTCCTTTTATATCACTTATCTACACAATGGTTAGATGAAAGGAAAAATGTGCATGGAAATACATTCCTCAACATGTTAATTTCCATTATGAAAAGCAATGGAATTAACCGAATGACTATACCTCTTTTGGTTTTCCTTTGTCTTACACTTATTGTGTGAGGAACTTCCATTGCAAGAAGAACTCTCCTTCGTTTCTTCTTCAAATTTTTCATCTCTCTTTGGAGAGGTCTTGCATTGTAAGTCCTCCTTATACTTGATGAACCAAGCAAGTACTGATTGTAGATGAAAATCCCCACATCTTTCCTCTTCATGTCCTCTTTTATGGAAAAAGAAACACGATACCCATGATCTATCACTAGAAGAGCATTCTACTTTTGAAACATAGCCTAAGCCTTCATATTTAGGCCTATCCTTTGGCTCAATCCAATTTTTAATGCCTCGATGGTTCACTCCAAGGCCTCCTCCCTTGTAACCCATCCATGTCAAGAGCTTGGATCCAATACCTTTACTATTTTCTCAAAGGTTGAAAATGAATTTACATCAACACTTTTATGTAAAGAAGAAGCATGTAAATTCTTACGATTTCCCTCATCTTTTGATTGACATAAAAAGATGTTTTCAAACTCTATTTTGATTCTGGATGTGTCTCTTGGACTCTTTGGCTTCCTTCTTTCAACTCCTTGAATTTGGGTGCTGATAGAACCTCATCCTCCATATCATGTGGAAAAACGGTAAAAACATGTCCATATTTCTTCTCTTAGGGACTTTCTACACTAACATCTTGCATAAGAGTTGTATAAAAACATGAAGATCGTGGAGAAGATGCTAGTTTATCACCATTCTTATTACCTTATTCCATTAGAGAGCATTCTCCTCTTGGAGGTCTAGAGATTTCACCTTCCAATTTTGTATTCCTCTGTTCATAGAGGACTTTCACGATTTCTTCCATGTCTAGGAAATCCTTTCTGAAAACATTCACATCCTCTGACATTCTTGCAGGCTCTCCTTCTTGGGGCCTGCTTTACTTGAAGCTTATACTACAACTTGAGGTAGAATTGGTGGTAGAGATTGTAATAATATTTCTCTCCTTTTCAAAACCTTCTCCTCACTTGAGCTTCAAAACACATTCACTTGCAAACAATAGTCAATTCCTCCTTGCACAAAGAAAACCTTCTCTGATACCCACTTGATCTAAATGTGGAATAATAGTTTTCTATGCTAAGATCCTCATCAGAATACAATAATGTGCTTGAGGTTTGTCCTCCAAAATAGCAAGTAAAAACATGAGTTTTTATGTGTGTTTTCTTAAGTTAGTTGCATGAAAAAAATTTAAACATGAAATTGAAGCATGCATCAATTAGTACTACACCATCCATTGTTAAAGGAGTTCACCCATCCTGGGCTACATCTCCTTTGATCAGCTCTAATGGCGTGACTCCTCATTATTCTCAATGTTTAGAAAAATAAAAGTACATAAAGTCCTGAGAAATGGAATGGTTAGTTTCTCCTTCAAAGAAACAACTTCTGCAAGATTTATCACTCCATATACATGTAGACCTATAGTCAGACATGTAAACATTTAGAAAACAAAGACATATTACACCAAGACCCCATACTCCAACTTCATATAGCATCAACAGTACCACAATCCATCTTAAGTACATAAACAAGTCTCTTCTCCAAAGCACATAGATAATAGAAGAATAAAGGCTACAACACTAATGTAATAGCTATTGCAAAAAGAACATGGAGGCTGAAAAAATCTTGCAAGGTCATTTCCATCTTCAAACTCCTCCATAAACTTATTGAAGACTCTAGTTGACCATGGCACCCATAGATTTCAACCTGCAAAATCCGATCTAAAAGTGCTCTTTGATTCAGAAACTTTCTCCAATGAGTCTAGAATGTCCAAAAATAACTATCTAACCTCTTTTTTCACCCAATATGGTAAAACGTTGGAGAATTTATGACCTCTCATATTTTTCCCACTATTCTCTCTACATTTTCCCCAAAATATGGCATCATCCTACAATTTCACCAACCAAGCACTCTAACTGAGCAAACTTTTCGCCAACAATCAAGCGAAATGGTCAGAACTTTAAAACGTCCTCTAATGCTTAATTTTTGAAAACTCTGACCATGTGTGGGGGTCACATGCCCAGGGGCTAAGGCGAATGACCCATCCCCATCAGTCGGGCCCCCCACTTCAGCTCCCGAATCAATTTTCACATGGTTGGTTATTTTTACTGTTATCGGTGACAGTTATGGTTTTAGGGCTATGGTTAGCCCCTAACCATGGTCTATGGACCGAGGTTGGGCGTTAACCATGATACCATCCCCCAAATTGCAAACCATACAACTTTAAAAATAACTACGTCACACATATGGTTAAGTAAGATAGTGTAGTGTTATGGTGTATTGGAAATGTTTTTGCATTAGTGTATGGGAGGTCATACGTTTGATCATGACCTCTACCTTATCCACCATAAAAAAATTTGACATGCCATGAGGAGGACACATGGCGGCCTAAGGCTAAGTGATGTGTCACCTCCTCATTGGCCCCAAATAAAAACATGTGGACCAATAGAATGATGCCACTGAGCCTGAGACTATTCCAAAGAATATGCCAAAGGAATATACCACATGAATATACCAAGAATATTGATTTTGTTGACTAGGCTGTATGGATGCCTAGCCAGCATCCATGTAAGCACCCACAAAAATTTTACCCGTTTTACAAAGTGAGCAGAACGCATTTCTGAGAGCATACGGTGTTCATTTTGTGCAAAACGAGTTGCACGGGATTTATGACAATGCGTTCTACGCAGCTGTTCAGGTTACACATTATTCTAATAAATTTTAATTTTTAGCAAATTTTGAGCTCTTGATCATATCAATGAACCCACTAGCTATTGATAAATGCTAGCATCCACTTCCTTACTTAAAGTGGCATCCTCCTTCCTCCAGTTGGTCTGTATAGGTGTCTCCATGGGTTTGCAACTTTCCATGTTGAAACTCTGTAGAAGACGTTGTAGCTCCTAGATAAAACCCATCAGTTGAAGAGAGGCCAATGCCTAGGACATCTTGATTAGTGCCTTAAATATTTGTTGGAAATTCATGTCACACTCAGTGTTTAACATTTTTAAGAGAAAATCGATTCATAATCTTCCTTAAGAGGATAAATACAAAAGCCTGATGTAAACCATTACTCACAGAAGCATTAACATTATATCCATAGTGTCCAACATCACATGAACTTGTAGTTTATCAATTGTTATAGTATATTTGGTAGAATACTTGACCAAGAGGGAATGTCCATACACAAGCCTTAAATTTAATAATCTGTTCAATCAACATATAGAGATTAAACAAAGAATTGAACGGAATGCAAAGATACATGAAGCATATTTTAAGGATTAGCTTTCATATCAATATAGGCATGTTTCATCAACATTAAATATAGATGAATCCATAAATTCATGAAAACACTTCCAACTGCTACTATTACATGTAATCTGAGAGGAATAATAAGAACATATGGAAGAAACACATCAAGATCACATACTACAGATTCATATGAGTAGAATCACCAAAAAATTATATTAACCTTCCATAGAGCATACATTTCATTGACAGTAGACATTACTTCTATCTTGAAAACCCAATATTTTGAACCCTTGGTTCAATATCATAAATCTGTTTTTATAGGGCTTCAGAGGGAGATCTTGCTACATAAGGTTCCTTCTTGATTTCATTATAATGGATAATCATAATAAAACTTTAACTTTCTTCGTGGCACAACTATACTAACCAAACTTTAACTACAAGAAATAAAAGTGTCATAGTCGACATGATCTGTAGTATCTGTAGTCAGGATAGGCAGGTTGCAGAGGCAGCATTGATGGTTCAATGATTTGGAGCACAGGAGGGTTGATGAACTACTCACATATTTGCCACAGTGTTGGCTCTAGTAGAGGAGCTTGGAAGAATAGTTGATATCAAATTTTTAGGTTGGTCAGACATATGTAATTCAATCTAGGATGAAACAGGGTCTTTACCATCCCTAGCAGTTGAAAATCCCTCTTCAAATAGTTTACCACAATCTTACCCTTCAGAGTGGAAGTCTTCTCATCGGAAGAGTCTAATTTTCTTTTGGCCTCCACAAGACTTTGAATGTATTGTTCCCACTAGAACAACACTGCCCCAAAATCCCACAAACTAGGAAATCATTCTCTGACAATCCTCTCGAACTTGGTGTTGAAAGCAACCATGTTCTTTGATACCACCTCCATGGTACTCCATAGATTTTAATCTAACTTCCTCCTTCTGGACAACCTTAGAAATATCCATGATAGCAATTACTTTGTCCAGCACATCTATGGGCCGCAATTCACTGAGTGGCCTCTCATTCAAAAACTAAATTAACCTTTTGGAAATTTGGGAGTTCTTTTCTCCATCCTCTTTGGTTGATAGGATGAAGCCTTCATAACCTTTGATTACAATCCTCTGCTCATCCACTAAGGTCATATAATCCTAGTGGTTCCTTATCTCTGCAATGATCTTATGAAAGACCATTTGCTCGGCTTGCAATAGAGACATGTTTCCTTTTAGCTTTTCCTTTAACTCAGAGATCTCTTAGTTTTCTTCTTGTAGCTTCTTACTGATGATTTCTTCATTTTTCTTGGCAGTCTCCAGTTTCTTCTCTTTCTACGTTAGGCTTCTTTAGGAAACAACTATATCGTTCTGGCCCCTTTTAAGCTCCCCCTCTGAAAACTGGAGCTCACTGAGGGTCTCAGTGAGTTCTTTAGTTAGGTTTTGAGGATCCTTAGGTATGGTCAACAAAAATATATGTGAGTCTATTCTCATTTGTAGCTCTGTTTCCTGTTGCTTAAGGGCCACTATTTCACTATTCCTTTCATTTAGATCTTTGGCTAGGATCTCCTTCTCTTCTCCTACCTATGTAATCTCTTTATATTGAACATGCTCACTACCTGGCATATCTAGTTTATGCCTTAGCTCCTGGATTTATTTCTAGGAACTTTCAAGGAGTGCTTTGAAAGAAATTTTCTCCTCTGGATTCACACCTAACTTCACAACTAGCTCCTTGAAGCTCTCATTCTACATGTGGAGAGCCCTTGAGTTGGATCTCTCTTGCTTCAACTTGGTTGCAACCTTTTCCAATAGCTTCTCAGCCTTTCTAATGGTCATTTCATTCTCGTTGAGCTCACTATATAACATCTCTCCAACCTACCTATGAAAAATTATCTTGTCTAGCAGGGGAACACTTATTAAATCCAATGAAATATCCAAGGATTTGAACTGAGAAATTGAAGGCAAAGACTCTGTTAGTGGATGTTTTAGTGAAAAATTTATCTGATTTCTTTCTAAATCCATTGTAGCCAACAATCTAGTTTGGTATGGAATTGAGTGAGATTTCATTTTCTTCTGCAACTCTTTCCACGCCTTCTTATTTCTTTCTTTAATGGCTTTTCCATTAGGCTAGCTTGACCTAGTAACAATTTCACTTCCTTTTGCACCTAAAATATCAAACTCTAAAGAGGATGAGGCAACAACGTGTGATGGATCGTCCAAGGTCACTTGGAAACCTGGTTGAACTCACCTTGTTTCCACTAACCTAGTTTTGAGTTCCTCTTCTTCTATCTATTGGTTTTCTTCCCTTTTATATGCATGTAAATCCTTCATCTCTATACCTCCAATTTCGTCCATGGTCCTCTTTTGTGTTTTGTCGTTGGTTACTAGAGGTTCAGTCTCCATATCTGTATTCATAAGCCATGAATCAATGTTAGCTTTCCATTCAATCTCATGTCTATACTCATGTTCATAAGTTGAATCTTTTATCTTCTCCCTCCTTTGGGCAATGACACCATGAGGGTAATAATGCAAGATATCCCCTAGGTAAAAATTAATATTTTTGAGTAATTCTTCAGCTTCCTAAGTTGACAACAAAAGGACCCACATGCTTTCCCAGTTTAAACATATTTCCATTCTTTGTATAGACAAACTAGAGCTAGTCCACATTGAGGCACTTCTTGATGAATTTTAGAGAAAATATACTCATAGGCATGAACACAGGTAGATGGTAAGGAGGAAGTTCACACCCATAAACCCTGATCTCTATGTGATCCTCAAAAAGGTACAAGTCCCCTACCCTAGCATCTTTGCTAAGTTGGAGGATCTCTCTTTGTTGGAGGAGAACTCATGTGGGAGAAAAACCATGGATAACCTTATATGCAATGGCCATATAAGTTGATATAAACTGAGAGTAACCATTAGAATTTGGCCTCTTCCTAAAAAGATCATCTCAACTGAAATTTTTTTTTATCTTCTTATTTCCATCCACCAAGATGAGTCCTAGACACTCAAACTCATCCACATGAGTATACACAAACAAATAGAAAAATATTGAATATAATTTGAAATAGGATTTGGTGTGAAAATGTTGTAGTTCAAACCTTATGGCCTCAGATAGGTAAGCTGGAACATCAAACAAATGACCCAATTGCATCATTTTCCTTAAAAAATCCAAGTTGGCTTTGTTTTCTATATTAGCATCATCATCGCCCAATAGATGAGAAATTAGGGATAGGATGGGTTGGATGGGTTCAATAAAGATGATGTTAGGGAAGTTGTTGTTCACTTCCTGGGAGGGTAGAATAATGATAAACTAGTGTGATGTCAGCAAATTGTTGGGGATCAAGAGAGATGGAGTAAACGAAGGCCTTTTGAATAAGCTCTAGGGTTACTTCAATGGTTTTGGCTCCAAAGGAATAAATAAATAAATTCTTCTTTTTAATATAGGTTTTAGCCAACTAGGAGATGAATTCAGGTAAATTGTGCACAATGGGTGTAATTTGATAATATAAGCCATATTAACTACCTAGAATGGGTCTCACCCCTGACATGATTTCCATACTGGTGAAAACGAATGTCAACAAGGTGGTAGGAAGAGGCAAGGTCAACAATTTGAGCCTCTGTGTCCATGAGGGGGTTGACGATACAAGAGAGTTTGGCCTCCCAGGCCTTTGGAGTCTCAGGAGCCACCTTCTTCATTTTTTATGAGTATCTAGGGAATTTGTAGGTGGACATGAGTGACTGGTTACCTGGTTCTGGTGGTGTGTGTTGAAAACAAAGTTGATAGGAGGTACTTGGCCAACTGATAGCTTGAATGACATTCTGGATAGGCGACTAGCATGAGAGCTTGCACTAGGATCTGATAAAACCATTTGAAAATGTGAGGCAGGAAGGATTTTATAACTACAACGAGGGAAATAATCAACAGATGTGGGATGATGTCATGGGAGGGACATGTGGCTAGGTGATACTGGGAGATGGCAAGGATAGGTAGACATGAGCAGGGGCTAGTGGAGTTATCATTTTACCTTTTTAATTGAAGCTCACTTGAAGGGTGAATGTGTATTGGCCAACATGGCATGCGGTCCCCACTCCCACCATCCTCGACAAGTCGAATAGTAGGAGGCATAACCCCTCGCTCCCTCCACAGAATTAATTTGGACCATTGGATTCATATCTGAATTTTTGAAGAGGGTAGGTGCTTGTTTATCGCTTGCACAAGTTACCCTGCCTTGAAGTGCTTTTAGGGGTGGTCGGGCGAGGATGGATGACGATCTGCCCAAAAATTTCACAACATTTAAATAGTGATGTCCACCTATGCAAAATCACCCTCATGCCTTGTTTTTCTTTATTGATACAAGTCTAATGAGTATATTTTGTGCTTTCATAACTTCCACTATAGCTCTAGGGCCTAATAGTGGACCCCATGGGTGATTTAACTGTTCTTTGACTTAGGATGCTTTACAATGATTCCTCAGTTGATTTAAAGGGAATTTTTAGATCAAAGCCCTATCTTTAGTCTATCAGATTCTTGGAAATGATGATAAATGGAAACAACATTGGCTCCTACTAGGTGTAATGTATTGGATACAATTCACTGAGAACCTGCATATTAGTGCCTTACTCTTTGTTCATGGTTTCACACAAACTTTCATAAAACAAAAATGGAAATATAAAATAGAAAGAAGTGATGGTTAATTACAAATGGCTCATCGATATCTACAACAAATAGGAGTGGACCCTTTCAATGTTGGATGTAAATCTTGATAAATTTCCCATTCACAAGAATCCCAAGCACTTCTCCTTCTAGATTTTCCAATAGGAAGGTGTTCTTCCATTTTTTCCTCAACAATCCTGAAAGGTCTGAACCAAAGGGGATGAAATTTTCCATGCTTTCATTTATCTTCCCTCCTGACATCCCATCTTAGTACTAAGTCCCATGGCTGCAAATATTTATCTTTTTCCTTTCCTTCAAACAAAGAATTCATTTTTTCTTGATAACAAATAAAATTCTAATTCACCTGTTCCCTGCTCTCTTGAAGTTCCACCAATTGATTTATCCTTCTAGTCAAAGCATTTGGCTCTTCCTCAATGTCTTGCAAGATTCTAGCCATTGGCATAACTAGTTGTATAGGAAAAATTGTTGCCTTTCCATAAACCAACTCAAAAGGGGATTTTCTAGTAGCTCTCTTGGTGGTAACCCTATTGGCCCATAAGGCAAATTTTAGCTATGAGTCCCAGTTCCTCTGATTTTCTGATATTGTTTTCTTTAGAATCCTTACCAGGGTTTTATTTGAGGATTCAACCAATCCATTTCCTTGTGGGTAATAGGTGGTGGAGTGGCCTACCACAATGTTGTATTTTTGGCAGAAATCTATAAATTTGGTTGACTTAAACATTTGAGCATTATTAGTGATAATAATATTGGGGCAACCAAGTACATTGAGGATGTTTTCCTCCATGAACTTAATAATTACCACATCAGTTTCATTCCTAGATGGGGCTACTTCTACCCACTTAGTAAAGTAATCAGTGGTTGTGAGTATCCACTTATGCTGACTACTGGAGGGTGGGTGTATTTCTCGAATGAAGTCTAACCCCCACTATCTGAAAGGTTCTTCAACAAAAATAGGGATTAGAGGAAAAGGTGATAATTTCTCCTTTTTCAGCAAACTTTTGGCACTTCTCATAGGCCCAAACATAAGTATGCACCCCACCAAACAATTTGTGCCAGTAAAAACCTACTTTAAGATTTTGTGAATTGTAGCCCTCCAACTACAACGTCCTGCAAATACACAATTATGAAATTCATCCATCACTTTTTGGATTTCTTCCTCATCCAAACATAAAAGAAAAATCCCCACAAGATCCTTCTAGTAGAATTTGTCAATTGAGATAACAAAGTTTTGGGCTTGTAGCCTTAGAGCTATATATTTAATTTTATCAAAATTCATTGGTAACCTCAGAAAAATTAGATAATGAACACTATTTTTATACTAGTGAGACACAACATACTTTATTTGGATTCTCTAGGTTAATGTTTCAATCTCTTGCTTCTACTCAAAATTTCCACTCTCTCCATCTCCTCCATCCAGCAAGTTGTATACCTAGTTCTAGAAAATTTTCCTCAGATAGAATTATAGCTAGCCCCTACCCCTTGATTAGCTTGGTAAGCTTGATATCAATGTTTTACTCCTGAATTTTAGAAATCCGTTTGCCTCTTTTTCCATCACTGTCACCTGAAACCAGAATGTCTTTCACGACTGTTGTAGGAACATAAGTAGTTATGTTTGATTGCAGGACATAAATTCTAAAGGCCTTCAAGGCTTTGACCAAGGCATAGGCTTGCTTCTCCAAAATTTTATACTTTATCTCATCATCTCATAGCACCTAACTAAAGAATGCTATTGGTTTCTACTGCCCCGCAACTTTTTTCTCCAATAACAAAACAAGCCTTATATAAGGAGAAGAAAAATAAAAAATGAAAAATGGTTTTAGATAGTCTGGGCTACCCAATACAGGGGCTTTTGTAAAAACCCTTTTAATTCTGGAGAATGATTCATGAGACTCTACAGTCCATTTCACTTCATTATCCTTCTTCAACATCTCTGTAATTTCTTTGACTCTCTCAACATAGTTAGTTATGAACCTCCTTAAAAAGTTCATTTTTCACAAAGAAAGCCTAAATATCTTTCTTATTTCTTGGTAATGGGATGTTTTTGATGGCTTCCACCCTCATACGATCAATATTCACCCCCTCTTTTTCCACGATGTGTCCTAACAACTTTCCCTCACTTAGAGAAAACTAAGACTTCTTAGGATTTGAATACAAACCATATTTGTTGCATTTCTCAAAAGTGAGTTATAGGTGTTCAATATGCTCCTCATCCATCTTTTAAAAAATAGTGATATCATCCAGGTAAATTACTACAAACTTGTCTTGTTCTCCCACAAAATATATATACATGACTCTTTGGAAAGTGGCTCTTGCATTTATGAGGCCAGAAAGCATTGTGCATACTTGAAGGTTCCATAAGGTGTGGTGAAAGCATTTTTATTTTGATCTCTGTGATGCACGTATGCCTGATTGTATCGAGAAAAAACGTCCATCATAGACATCCTGGAAGATCCTACCACCTTCTGTAGAATGTAATCTATTTTAGGAAAAGGATAATTTTCCTTTAATGAGGCTTTGTTGAGATTCCTGAAGTCCACACATAACCTTATTTCTCCATTCTTTTTTTTGACATGGACTAGATTTTCTACCTAGTATGAATATCTCAAAGGTACAATGATTTTGGCCTGGAGAAACTTCCTTACCTCCTTTTCAATAGATGGGAGTAACAAAGGGTTAATTTTCCTAAGATTTTATTTATATGGCTTCACTCCACCCTTCAAAGGGATCTTATGTTGAATAATAGTAGTATCAAATGTTTTTAAATCATCATAAGACCAAGAAAACACATCCATATAATTTTTGAAAAGGTCTAGGTACCTTTGCTTGTACTTATGAGGAACTCCTTTTTCCAACTTGATTATTCGAGGATCCTTTTTTGAACCAATGTTGCAGTCTTCCACCTACTCTTCAATTTCTTGCTCAGTTGGCTTGGCAGCCACATCATTTGAGTTGAACAATCTTTCCAAGGGAACCAAAGCCCTATAGATAGTGTTACCCTTGAACTATAAAATCGTATGTCCTATAATGGTTTCTTCCCAATTGTCTTGTTGTTCATCTATCACTCTCTCCTCTTCTTGGTCAATTATTGAATTCAAAAATTCTCCTATAACTTCCATGAAGTGTTTAATCTTCTCCTAATCTTCAAACACCTACCAATGTCTGACATTATCTAGTATTGATTGTTTGTATTTGACCTCAACTTCATATCTAAGTAGTGGATTTTGAGGAGGTTTAAAGTTGCTGGCAGTTATAACTAAAGAATCAGCCATCTGATTTCTTTCTTTGGGTAGGAATTGCATATTGAAGTATAAGAAAAAATTATCAATCAAATCCCATACCTCATTTCGGTAAGCCTTTAATCTTGGATGTTTTGTTTGGAATTGATTACTAATATGTTTAACTACTAGCTCTGAATCTCTAAACACAACCAAGCAGCCCAAAAACAGCCAAGCACCCAATATTAATATTTCTACAAGCTTGCAGACCTAGCAGCAAGGCTTCATATTCAAAAGTATTATTAGTGGCTTCAAAATCCAACTTGAAGGAGAGAGGGATCAATTTTCCTTTTGGGGACACCAACAACACACCTACCCCATTCCCTTCCTTGGAATAAGCACCATCAAAGTATAACTTCCACACTTTATCAAACTCTAGTGATTGTTGGTTTAGCTAGACTGAAGATTCCACCTATGTTTCCTCTAGGATTAGTTCATTTTCCTCTAACAACAAGAAATGGAACTCTTTCTCTTTACCATACACATGGGCATTATTGGAACAATCAACTCTTTTAACTATCTTTACAAACCTTGATTCTCTATATAGTCATCTTTATTCTCCACCAAACAGAGGGATAGTATCATATGTTAAATCAAATTTGATGGATCCTCCAATATTATACCCCCATGACCTAGATAACAGCATACGAAAGCTTTCAAGGATCTAAAATACTACAATATTCATTACCACAATTTTTTCAAGGAGCTAGGCTAAATTGACAACCAAATATTTAATCATCCCTAGACATTTTACTCTTTCAGAGTCAAAAGAATAAAGATATTTATATGGCCTTGTTATTTGTAACCACAATTTCTCCATAATAGACAATGGCATCAAATTGTGAGAAGATCCCGAGTCAAGCATGAAGTTGTATAATAAAATCTCATGAGCTTCGAGAGTAACATAAAAAAGAGGTAGTGGAAGAGTTTTGTTCCTCAACATGAGGTCTAAATACAACCATGGGGCTTTCATCTTGGAGGTTCAGACTATCATGAAAAGGATTTATGGTGGATGGACACATGAACTGAGACACTTGAGATTTATAATTAGGATGTTTTAATAGTTAGTCAAGGGGAGAAATATTTTGACCTTCTCTGGTTATTTTTGAAGATTAAAGGTAGAAGATCTTTTATCAGCTATGACAACATCAACAAGATCTTTCTCTTTATCATAGATTGGTTTGGATGGTAAAGGAAACTACTCTATTTTAGAAACCTTGGGCTTGTGGAGAATGGAATCTGGAGACTCTTTCATTTTGAGTGAGGCTTAGTCTAGAGGCTTCTTTCCATTCTCTACTTATTTAAGAG
Organism: Pinus tabuliformis; assembly: GCA_031772625.1. Classification (NCBI taxonomy): domain Eukaryota; kingdom Viridiplantae; phylum Streptophyta; class Pinopsida; order Pinales; family Pinaceae; genus Pinus; species Pinus tabuliformis. Next base: position 445,448,178 of record CM062817.1, read on the forward strand.
GATATTTCCGGGGAGAGGCCTCCTCATTTTCATCCTTCATTATAGATATTTTCCTAGAAGATCTAAGATCGAATTTCTTGTGTAGTTGTGCTTGCATGAAGTCAGCAAGCTACGTACAATAGTTTTCAATCTCACCATCATTTAGTGGTGCATTGAAATCATCCCCTCATTCCTGATGTTCTTCAACTTCATATTCCTCATCAGGAAAAGAAGAGAATTTATTTTCCTAAACTTCCATAGTTTCTTTAGCATGCCCCTCTGGATCATCCTCTAAGTACAATGGAGGATGAATGTGATCTTGTTTCTCTTTTCTTTCCCTCTGCAAGAGCTGCAAGGGAGGTATGCTATACCGAAGATTAAAATTTCAGTTTAGGAGATGGTTGGTTTTATCTAGGAGACTTTTTGTTTTCCAACTCCAGCCTCACCATGCTATTAGACAAGCTTCTTATTAGTTTATTCATTTCCCGAAGCTTCTACTCTTGAGTTTCCTTTCTTTGGTTTGAGGAATTGGTTTCCTCCTTTCCTCTTCTCCTATCTCCATGATCAGTTCTCCCTCTCCACTTCCTAGTAGAGGTAAAATTTTCCTCAACTTCTAAAGCATCTATTTGGATCTGGTCCAAGGAGTGAGACTTCCTTTCTCTGAGAGTGAAACCAAAATATGGCTCAAAAGACCCAACAAAAACCACTTTAGAAACCACCCGTGGAGGTTTGATTTTAGCAGGAAGGGTATTGTACAATTTGTTAAACCTCTTTATGAATTTAGACACATCTTCATTATGTCTTTTATTCGTGGCATTAAATTAAGTGAGGATGTACCCATGGTCCCTGCTTTCCCCCCATTTTTGCATGAAATAATTTTCTAGCTCCTCCCAGGTAGTGATTGAAGAATTTGGTAGGGAATTAAACCATTTCTTGGCTTCTCAATCCAGAGACTGAACAAAAAGTACTAACACCACATCCAAGTGTTCCACATTAAGGTTTTTAGCAAATGCATAGAAATTTCTATATGCCTCGTGTTGAAATGTCATATTCTCATGTGAACCTTAGCAAGGGCTTAAGATAGTCTTGTGGAATACCATTTAAAGGTCGTGGAAATTCCAATGGAGCATACATCCTTAGGAGAAAGCCTGGGACAACCATATTGATAAAGTGAGGTGGTAGGAGTTTTATCACAATTCCTTGTGAGGGGTTATCTGTGTGGTAGCTAACTGGATCTGGGTTGGGAATCTATTCACATTCTGTGTGGGACTATTATAAGGATGTCTTCCACCTCTTTAGTTTCAAGGGAGGGATGAAATGAGATAGAGGTTGAATTGATAAAGGCTTCTTCAATTTTTACTCTTGAGATGAATGTGCCAGCATGTAGACCACCTTTTTTAGGATACTCCAAAACTATAGAGGGAAAATCTGAATAGTTTATCATAGCCTTTTGAGAGCTTGAAGATGATACTTCTGTAAAAGAGCTGACATGAATAGCATGACACGGTTTCTTTAATTCTATATCCTCATATATATTATAGTTTCAGGGTTAGGTACAAGAGGAGTTCTCTGTTGTGAAGTATCAAAGTGAGTGTGTCACCTTTTGAAAGTCAGGGTGGTCAAAATGGAATTTAGATAGTCGAGCCACAAAGGTGAGTGATATTAAACCCACACCCATTTCTGCTCTACCAAAGGGTGTACAAATGTCATACATGGGGAAGATAATCTGATTCATCCCTAGCAACAATGCCAAAAGATGTTGTAGCTCCCAGAGACAACCTCTAAGTTGAGGAGAGACCAGTGCCTAAGACATTGATGAGTGTCTAAAATATTTGTTGGAAACTCATATCACACTCAGTGTTTAACATTTTTGAGAGAAAGTCAATTTAAAACCTTCCTTAAGAGGATAAATTCAAAAGTTTTATGTAAACCATTTCTCACAGAAGAATTAACATTACATCCATAGCAACCAACATCACATGAACTTGTATTTTATCAATCACTATAGTATATTTGGTAGAAGACTTGAGAAAGAGGGAAAGTCAATACATAGGGCCTAAATATAAGAATCTGATGCCTCAAAATTCATAGTGAAATGGATGAAACAGAGAATTGAATGGAATGCGAAGATACATGGAGCGCATTTTAAGAATTATCTTTCATATCAATATAGCCATCTTTTATCAACATTAAACATAGATGAATCCATAAATTCAAGAAAACACTTCCAACAAAAACTATTACATGTAATCTGACAATAAGAATAAAAACATATGGAGGAAACATATAACAAGCACATAGCACAGATTCAAACGAGTCGGAATTGCTAATTTTTTTATCATTAATCTTCCATAGAGCATACAATTCATTCACCATAAACAAGACTTCTCTCTTGAAAACCCAAAATTATAAACCCTTCGTTTAGTATCATAAAACTTTTTGTATAGGGACTTAGAGGGAGAGCTTGTTACAAAATATTCCTTCTTGATTTCATCACACTGGATAATGATCTAGATACTTTAGGCTTCTCTTGACAACATCTAGATTGTTTTTCACCCTGTTAAGCTCCCCTTCTAAAAGCTGGAGCTCAGTGAGGGTCTTAGTGAGGTGTTCAGTTTGGTTTTTATGATCTTCAAGTACAACCACTGCACATATATGTGATATTATTCTCATTTTCAACTATGTTTCATGTTCCTCAAGGGCCACTATTTTAATATTCCTTTCAATGAGCTCTTTGGTTAGGATCTCCTTCTCTTATTTTACTTGTGAAAGCTCTTTAGATTGAACATGCTCACTACCTGACATCTTCAGTTTATGCCTTAGCTCCTAGATTTCTATTTAGGAACATCGAAGGAGGGCTTTGAAAGTAGTTTTATTCTCTAGATTCACACCTAGCTTCACGAAAAACTCCTTTAAGCTCTCATTCTTCATGTGGGCATCCCTTGAATTCAATCTCTCTTGCTTCAACCTGGTTGTAGACTTTTCCACAAGATTCTCAACCTTGCTTATGGTCACTGTGTTTTGGTCGGGTATGGAACCAAGTGATATGCCATTGGTTGCTGCATCTCCTCGCTCAACTTCTTATTTCTTTCTTCAATGGCCTTTCCAGTAGCCCAACTTGACCTAGTAATAGTTGCACTTCCTTTTGAACCTAAAACAACTACCTCTAAAGAGGATGAGGCACCATTCTATGATGGATCCTCCAAAGTCACTTGGGCACCCGATTGATCTGCCCTTATTTCCAGTAGCCTAGTTTCAAGTTCCTCTTCTTCCATCTCTTGGGTTTTCTCCTTTTTAGCTGCATGTACATCCTCCATTTCTATATCTCCAATTTTGTCCACTGTCCACTTTTGCGCTTTGTTCTTAGTTACTGGAGGCTCAACCTCCATCTTAGTATTCATAGGCCATGAATCAAGGTTAGCTTTCCATTTGATCTCAAGCCTATACTCACGTTCATAAGTTTAATCTTTTATCTTCTACCTCCTTTGGGAAATGACACCATGTGGTTCATAATGCCATACATCCCTTAGGTCAAAATTCATCTTTTTGAGTAATGATTTAACATCCTTGAAGGCCTGCTTGGAATGACAATAAAAGGCCCCATAAGCTTTCCTAACATAAACATATGTACCTTATTTGTAGGGACAAACTGGAGTTGTTCCACATTGAGGCTCTTCCTAATGAATTATAGAGAAAATATCCTCATGGGCACGAACACGAGTAGATGGTAAGGGGGGAGTTCACACCCATAAACCCTGATCTCTGTATGAACCTAAAAAATGTATTGTTCCCCTACCTTGGTGTCTTTTCTAAGTTGGACGATCTCTCTTTGTTAGGGGAGAACTCGAGGGGGAGAACAACCATGTATAAACTTATATAAAATGACCATATAGGTTGATATAAAATGAGAGACATCATAATTAAGCCTCTTCCTAACAAAAATGTCCTAGTCAAACATAGAATTCCTCTTCTTATTGTCGTCAACTAAGATAAGGCCCAAACACTCAAACTCATCCACACAAGTAAACATAAGTAAATAGGAAAGTAGTGAATATTATCTGAAATAGGATGTGGTGTGAAAATGGAAAAGCTGAAATCTTATGGCCTCATAGAGGTAAGTTGGAATATCAAACAAATGACTAGGCTACATCACTTACCTTAAAAAACCCAAGCTGGATTTGTTTGCTATATTAGAATAATCATCCTTGAGTAGATAAGAAATTAGGGATATGATGGGTTGGATGGGTTCAAAAAAGAGGGTGATAGGGAAGTTGTCAGTCACAGGTAGACCTTATAGGCTAGGGGCTAGGACCATTTGTAGGAAACATTGTTGCTCATTGGATGGGAGGGTAGAGTAATGATAAACTAGTGTGACGTCAATAAACTGTTGGGGTTCAGGAGAGATGGGGTAAACCAGGGCCTTTTGAATCAAATATGGGGTTACTTTGAGGATTTTGGACCCAAAGGAAGAAACAAAGCAATTCTTCCTTTGAATATAGGTTTCAGTCAACCAAGAGATGAATTAGGGAAAATGATTTAGAGAGGGTGTAATTTGATAATATAAGCGAGAGACAACTACTCATAATTGGTATCCCCCCTGACATGATTTCGATACATGTCAAAACAGAGGTTAGCAAGGTAGTAGGAATAGTCAAGGCCTGCAATGTGAGCCTTTGTGTCCATGAGGGGGTTGAAGCTGGAAGAGGGTTTGGCCTCACATGCCTTTGGGGTCTCGGGAGCCACCTTCTTCATTTTTTATGAGTATATTAGAAATCTATAGTTGGAAAAGAGAGATTGGTTGCCTAGTTCCCATGGATCGGGTCAAAAACAATGTCAGGAGGAGGTTCTTGGTAAGATGAGAGCTCGAATGACGTTCTAGACAGGCGAGTGGTAGGAGAGCTTGCACCGAGAGATGAGAAAATTTTTTGAAAATGCAACACGGGAAATATTTTATAAGGGGAGTGGGGGCAATGGTCAACTAACATGGGATGATGTGATGGGAGGGACACATGGCTGAGTAAGATTGGGCGATGCAGAGAGAAGTGGACAGGAGTGGGGGCTAGTGGAGTTATTTTTTAACCTTTTGAATTCATGCTTGCTTGAAAGGAATTTGTAGATTGGCCTACATGGCGTGTGGTCCCCACTCCCACCATACTATGGCGGGTTAGATAGTGGGATGCTGAACCCCACTATCTCTCCCTAGAATGAATCTAGACTGTCGAACACAAATCTAACTTTTCAATTATGGGGGCGGGGGTGCACTTTTTTATTGCTCGCATAGGTTACCCTCCCCCCCCAAAGTGCTTATGGGGGATGGACGACAGGGAAAATTTTAAGAACCCCCCCTAAATTTATAAATATAATAAATGGGCGAATCTCCATGGTATATAGGAAAAATGGAAGGCGATTTTATCAATAATATAATATGTATATATAATTTTTTGGCGAATCTCTCACCAGGCAAGGCGAATATTTTACTCAATTATAAAATCTTGTAAGATCTTGGCGAGTCTTTCACTAAATAATAAAACTTTGTAAAGTCCTAGTGAATCTTAGCATAGGCTACATGCTGGTTTAATTCTCCCATTTAAATAGGCTACATTCCAGGTGAATACCATGGGTCAATACCATGTGCCATTTTGGTGAATACCATGGGTCAATACCATGTGCCATTTTTATTTTTATTAATTCTAATATTAGGGTTAATAATGGTTTTTTGCATGGTATTAATAACAATCTAGTCCATGGTATTTGTCCCATAGTATTTTGGCCATAGGTTTCACCTAAATATAACTCATTTTTTGAGTGTTCGTAAATATAAGTTGACTTATGGAGTAAATATAAAAAAATGTTTTATTTGTTTACCATACCTCTCGTTTATTTATATTTTTATTAATTTACCATACCTCTTTTACAAATATGGTATTTGGCCCATAGGATTCACTTAAATAAAACCTCTTTCTTGAGCCTTCATAAATAGAACGAGGGTTATGGACTAAATATAAAAAGAGGTTTTATTTATTTACGATACGTCTAGTTTATTTATATTTTTATTTATTTACCATACCTTTTGAGTAAGTATAAAAAGATGTTTTATTTATTTACCATACCTCCACTTTACTTATATTTTTATTTGTTTACACCCTTACATGTATATAAGGTGACTTATGGAGTAAATATAAAAAATGTTTTATTTATTTACCATACCTCTCATTTATTTATATTTTTATTAATTTACCATACCTCTTTTATAAATATGGTATTTGGCCCATAGGATTCACTTAAATAAAACCTATTCTTGAAAATGGGCGAATGGAAGGTTGTAAGTCCTAATTTCAAGGGCTAAATTTACCTTTTTTACCCTCTCCCTTAAAATAAGGTGGGCTATTTAAGGTGATTTGTAAAAATGTACTATGATACAAAATATTTGCCCACTAAAAATTTAAAACCCCTTAATTTGGCCAAAGGGCGAACATTCGCCCCTAAAATTATCCTTGATGGACGAGTGGGGATGGATGACAATATGGCCAAAAACATTCTTGAAATTTAAACAACAATGTGCACCTATGCAAAAGCACCCCTCTACCTTGTTGTGATTATCTGATAAGGGTCCCTTGAGTAGCTTATGTGCTTTTAGATCTTCCACTAGAGCTCTAGGCCTTAATAGTTTCCCCCATGGGCGATTTACCTTTCCTTTGACTTAGGATGACTTACAAATGATTCCTGACTTGATTTAAAAGGCATTTTGATATCAAAGACATGTCTCTATTATATCAACTTCTTGGAAATGACGATGAAGAGAAACAACAAGTCTATCATTTGGATACTTGCATTAAGAGACAAATAATTCCCCATCATCTTTCCATACTTCCAATCTGAGGAAGTAGTGCAAGAGACCCATATCTTTTATCTCAAACTCCCTTGCAACATCCTCCATGCAATATTTGATAACATGCTCATCACTAGTTAATATCAAGTACTCAATAGATAAGACAATAATCAACAATCTATGTTCTAGAAAAATATGATAGAGGTTTGCATCCGCTCCAATTTGGGTGAAACCCAAACCGGTGACATAGCTATTGATCCTAGTGTACTAAGCACAAGGTGCTTAATTGAGACCGTACAATGCTCGCTTCAATCTACACACATGATGCTCCCGATCAAAAACCTCAAATCATTCTGCTTCCTCGATGTACACCTTCTACTTAATAAATCCATTGGGGAATGTTGTTCTTACTTCCATCCGGTCGATCTTCCACCCCATCTGTGTAGCCAGAGCAAGAACTAATGTAATGGATGAGTACCTTTCTACAAGATAAAATGTCTCCTCATAGTCAATCCCCTGAACTTGAGAGTACCCATTGGCCACAAATATGGCCTTGTACATTTCTATTCTTCCATCTGCTACATTCTTTACCTTGAAGATCCATCACGAACACATAAATGATTTATCTACTAGTCTTGGGACCACTTCCAAAAACTTTTCTTTACAATGGATTCATATTCCACCACCATTGCATCAACTGATACAGGTTTCTATACTGCTTCCTTGAAAGAGGATGGTTCAGTCTCTACAAGCTCAGTGATTAGAGCCATGTAGTTATTATATCAATATGGTGACCTTCCCTTCCTACTTTAATTTGAAGGAGCACCCACATTGTTATAGACATTTTTGTGCCTTACAGCATGAAGCATGAAATGTCAATAATCCAAGGGATCCAAAGTCCCTAAACATGTTGTTCCTACCCCTAGAGGAACAAGGTCAGCAAACCATAGCACTAAATATCAGTTCTCCACCTGAAAACACTCAAAAACAAGCTAATTCTGGATCATGTCAACTGCTCCACTGAGCATCTGCGCTGAATGTCAACTGCTCCACTATGTACCTGCGCTGAATGTCAACAGTAATGAAGGCTACCTGCGCTAGGCGAGTTTGGCCAAGTGGCACAGTCATTCCTCAAGGTGTCAATGCCCAGGAAGCTTCCAAAATGACACTTGGATCAGGGAATTCGCCTTGTGATGAGTAAGAGGGTCTAGATCTCCAAGTGGAAGCAAGAACCTCCAAGTGGACTCAAGAACTGAAGAATAACTAAAGTGGGAGAGGACACTAGTCAGCTCCATGCCAAGCTCAAGCTGACTCATCCTTTCTCCAAAACTCCTATATATAGAGCTCTCTCATGAGGTCTAAGGGGGCTGGAATCTTGTGAATGTAAGGAAGTGCTGTTGGTTTGAGTATAGAACTATTGGGTGATTTGCTTGAAGGAGGTGAAGAGGAGATTTCTTTCTGCTGGGAGGTGATGCTGGATTGGGCCTTTTATGGTTGTATCACTTCCTGAACTTTACTTCTTCCATTAATAAAGCATTTGAGGTTCTTCTATATGCATGTGTCTCAATGGCGTATTGATACTTGTATATTTGATTTATTCTAATCCTTGAATCAATTATGAATGTATGCTGTTTGTAGTTTCTCCTTCTTGTTATTTTGTAGGATGTTGGTGTAGCTGGGCCAGTAAAAGAGCAAGGAGCTGGGAGCAAGCAGCAAAGAGAGAAGATTGGATCAATCATTAGCGGAAGATAACGGTTAGTGGATCTCTTTCTCCCCTCTCTTACATCTCATAAAGAAGTAATCTCAAATAGCTTTGCATTCGGTTGTTGCTGAGGTACTATCACCCTTAGAGTGGGATAGGGTCATTCCGTATTGGATACTTTTCCCAACAACAAATTGGCGACTCCACTGGGGATCGTATCTTGTTGGTTGTTTGTGTTTTTGCTATTCATTTTATAAACACAGGGAGTACCGAATCGAACTGCATTTGAATCTTTCAAATGCAAAGTAGAGGGCAGCTACTCTAGCTCAGTTTCTGGGCAAGTTTATGATTTTAAGAGCTGATCCACAAGGACTCTGAACAGCTCTTAGTGATATCTTTTCATCCTCCTTTTCATCCCTTAGTGTGTACTTGACTGATAGCTTCTGATTTGGCCAAAAACTGTGAAATTTTGAGCAATCTGTGACCCGGAAACCAAGAGAAACGAAAGTTTCGTTCCTCAGTGCAGGCTGTGTGAAGGCTGTCTGCATTTCAGCGCAGTTCCCGAAGGGGCTACCTGCGCTGAATGTCAAACTGACAGTGTACCACCTGCGCTGAACCAGTCTTGCCTTGTGCTACTGGGGTTTCCTGCTGTTTCTTGCCCTGTTTTCACCCTTGTTTTTGCAGCCTGTTACCAGTCAATGTACCTATCTGAAACCAACTTTCCTTGCCACTATTCCGCCTCGGTTGTGTAAAGAAATTGTATTTGTTCTTTGTGTATTTCTTATATCATTTGCAGTTTCCCATAACGAAAGTGAACTAGTCTTGCTGTGGCCTCTTAGATCTAGACCTGTGATAAAGTGTCGTTTTGATCTGAAGAGTTAGTTTGTTTGCTGTTCATAGCTGATTGAGCTTTTTCTTTCGTCATATGGTTTGAATTTATATATTTCTAGTGTCGAAACAAGTAAATCTTAAGGTGTCTTTTGATTTTGGACAAGCTTGTTTGTTTTCACTTGAAATTGAATTCAAAATTATACAACAGCTTTCTTTTTGTATCGCACAAACATTAAGAAAGAGAAAAGAAATACCTGCATTGTGCATGTACATTTTGACAGCTTGCATGTTGATTTAGGAAAAGTGCATTAGTGTGTGCTCTATGATCTGTGTGAAAAGATGTTGTCTTTCTTTTCCCTCAGTAGTTAAGATTTTCAAAGTTGAAAGATTGAAAAGCTTGCTTATCATCTTAGACTGCATTTAGGAGTGTTACTATACATCACGTGGTGATACATAAAGGAAAACTGCTAAACAAGATCAACCTTAAAATAAATTGAATTTACATAACAACGCATTGAAACATAACGCAAACACATATAGGTCTAAGCTAGAGACGTGTTCCGGCGTCGTTAAACGTGATATCTTAGCGTTGAGTGGTTGGGTGATTCCTCCACGGTGAAGCGATAAGTATCAACACGGACTTGTGCTCCCACGTACCGTCACGTATATATTGGGAGACCCCTATAGGAATAATGCCTTTATCCATAGGAAACCGTGTCGGCCACCCTACTGATCGCAATGCAGTGAACACAGCATTCACGAAGATCGACCACTCGTACCGTAAAACGTATTCTGTGGTTTTGCGAAAAGTTTGGCACACCCTCTGCCTAGAACTCCAGAGTAGTTTCTTTTGGCCTTTTTCAAACTCTATAACTCAAAAAGTCCATCCGAGCATTTGTCACTTCGGGCTCGTTAAAACATCGAAGGAGACTAGAGTCATCTTTGGCTTTTTCTCGACTCTTAAAAAGTGAAAAAGCAAGTTGTGTCTAAAGCGTCGTTATAAAATTTATTTTAAACGGAACATAATCACCTCCTATTCCTGCGTTGATCTTTAGGTTGAGAACATGGAACGCCCCAATCAAGGAATTCCACATGATGGAAATCCTAGTCCTTTCTCCTCTTGGGGAGAAGTTGGTGCGCCCCACATGGCCACATTGTCGCTTCCAGGACTGACAATTGGCCTGCCTATTCGGCTATTCTCAACCAATGTAGTTCAGAACACCATGGTTCCTGAACGGTCGAGTCAACAGTTAGATGAGTCTAGAGCTGCCCACCAGCCTTCTACTTCCTATAACTCTTCCTCCAATCCTTCATCTTCGCAAGGTAGAGTCGGCAAAAGCCAAGCTCCCATGGAGAAGAAAGAGAAGAAGAAGAGAGAGAAGAAGAAGAAGGAGCCTAAGGCGACTGGGGGCAAGCAAAAGACATCTAACAAAAATCCACACACAGCACAGACCGGGCCTAAATCGCCGTGTGTCATATGTAGAGGAGACCACTTCCATAGAGATTGTCCCTGTATTCCCCGGATACTAAGGGACTGGTCCCCTCGTTTGCACAATTCGGGAGCATCAACCTCTGATAGCCATGTTGAATGCTTACCGTCAACCAGCGAAAGTGAAGGTTCAAGACAAAGAGGGAGATCAAGATTCCCCTGCAGACTGTGTGAAGGCGATCACGCCATCCACCGTTGTCCCTTCTTAGACGAAGCGAAGAGAGTTTTGGAAGATCGACTGGTTTCACCGTTAAGACTTCCTCCTGGATACAAAAAACTCGTGCCAAGTCCTTCATTGGTTGAAAACACAGCTGGCCCGCTCAAGTGGTCAGCTGAAGCGTCAGTCATTGAAAATGAACCTACTGAATCCAGACCAGACGAAAGTCTAAAGGTCGAAACGGCAGTTGACCCGGTTCCACCTTCAGAGGTTTCATCTTCAAATGACACCGTCAATGAAGATTCATCTTCAAATGACACCCTCACTGAAGAGAATAAGGATGACACCATCCAGATTATTTTCATCAACACTAACTCTTATGAGCATCAGGGCAATGCGCCCATTCCTTTATCGCAGGAAGGAACATCGTCAGGGTCATATCCGGCCGTGTATTTAGTCCCACCACCAAGCAACCTGGTTGTGTCCTTTGATTGGAACCAACTAGGCAGACCCCGGTTGCCAGCCAGTGTACCATTCAGAATCATAGTCCAAATTTATAGAATGGTAATGGCTGGCACTATCATTGATGAAGGGGCATCTGTGAGTATCCTTTCCTCTATTGCTTGGAAAGCACTGGGTTCCCCGGAGCTTTTGCCTGAGATAAGAAATCTCTCGGGTTTTGATAAAGGAACCAGTCGACCATTAGGGATCCTCCCCAATGTGCCTGTTACATTGAAAGGGAAGACCGTTCAGATGAACGTGATGGTTGTTCAAGGACCCTTGGATTATAACCTACTCCTTGGACGAGACTATATATATTGCATGGGAGCTATAGTCTCCTCACTCTTTAGATTAATGTGTTTTCCACATGAAGGAAGAATGGTCAAGCTCGTAGACCAACTTTCATTTCCGGGATCACGCATCGAAAATAGTCACATACCAACCCTCAATGGTCTATTCACCCAAGAAATGTCTCCACCCCCAGTCTTCCTTCCCGATGAGTGCGAGTGATTCGGAAAGATGGGATTGGAACCCAGGGGGCATGCATCCTGGTCTGCTTTGGGCAGAGGAAACCTTGGGTATAAGGTAGAATTTCCGCGAAAGAATATGACTAGTCCGTACCCCGTCCGTGGATGGAAGAGGGGTTGTTCTAGAACAGGATTCTTTTGTCAAGGTTACTTGTTTGACAAAGGTCATTCACCATTGTCTACTTCAGTAGACAGTGCCGAGGAAATGTTTTCGTTTGATGGTGTTAACAAAACAATCTTTGGGTAACCAGAAAGAGGCAAGCCTCACCCTTTAAAACAAATGTTTTATCGGATAAGTAGGGGCAGCCTTGAAATTATACCTTACACCTGGGGGCATGCAACCTTTCGGAGTGCAAGCAAGGGACGACTATTTATTTTCATAAATTTTTAGGTCCTCCCTTTAAACCTGTAGGTCTAACCCTTTAAACTCGTAGCATTAGCCGTTTCCAAACTTGCATAAAGAAAGGATATGAGGAGCATAGCTTCGTGAGATAAAGCTCCATAAAAAATAGCTATCTCACAGGAGACATTTCTTATCTTATGACTGGTATATCGAGCAGTTTTACCGCGGAATTTATGCTCGTTAAAAAATAGAAAAGCGAGATCCGAGCAGTTTTAGCACATAGTTCATGCTCGTTAAAAAATAAACATAAGATCGAGCAGTTTTACCGTGGAATTTTGCTCGTTAAAAAATAGAAAAGCGTGAGCAAGAGTTTCCTCCAGAGTTCAAGCTCATTAAAAAATGAACCTATTCCGGTAAACAACCATTGTGATCGTAAATTTATTAGCCATAAAAAGCCTTGGTCTTATTTTCACCCGCCACCTCCATTCCATTTGGCCGATCGTTCACCTCCATATGATTGTTTACCCATTTTTGAGGAACAGCTGCAAAGAGGGATTTCACCTAGCCATCCTTGTGACACTGCCGTGATTGGAAAATTCCAACCTGTACCTGGAATCTGCTGCTATCCCTGTTTATCACTCGTTCCTCAAAATACGAGTCTTCTTTGAGCTCTTTTCATCTAACTCGTAAAATATGAAAAGTTTGCCGAGTTTTGGCCTTCCAGCTCGTTAAAAGGACTGGAAGAGCTATCCCTCCCGTAGATTTTAATCTTTTTGGACCCGAGGGATTATTGCACAAAAAGGTCGAGCGCTTGTTTTATTCGGCTCGTTAAAGTTATCGAAAATTCATCCCTTCTGTATTGTTTTATACTTTTTCGGACTTAAGGGATTAGATGACGAAAAAGGAATTTTGGAGTTAACTTTCTGTACCTTTTCAGACTCTCTAAAAATGAAAAGGACTGAGTTTTCCTTGTCGTTAGACTCGTTAAAATGATTAAATAGTGACAAACTTGTCTTTAGACGAGAACGAGTTTCCCTATCGCTAGGCTCGTTAAAACATAGAGATGGGCTTGCCCGAAGGGCAGGTTATAGAACAAGCATATGTTATCCTCCTCAAGCTTGACAAAAATAAAGAGGTACTGGTCAGAAATGACTGGGGAAAAATTGGGAGAACCTCAAAGCTTTAATGGTAGCAAGTCGTTCTTGAACATGACACTTTTCCTCCATATCACATCGGGTTGGGTTGTTTCATTCATCGGTCTCATCACCATGGTCCTCGCCAAACCATCCACATTTGGGGTAATGCTACCGATCCATCGCATCAGTGTCGTTATATGTTCAAGAGATGTTGTTCAGAAAGAGTCAACCGTGTCCCATCCACTGCCATCCATTATCCTTCATCCACCCATGATCGCCACCCTGAATCATATTTCACAGATTGTTTTCACCTCCACTAAAATCATTAGCTCCGTTCCGTGTCACTGATGTGGGATTCATTAAGGCCCTCCTTTGACGGATCGCTTCTTGTCGACTTCAGCTCATTATCCAAGAAGTTGATCTAGGAACAACCCCTTTCAGTACATTGAAGCTTGCATGCCTCAATGGCAAGTTTCTCACTTCCGGCGACAGGTATACATCAATGACCTTTGACCAGAAGATTTTGCGTGGTGTTCGACGCCAAGTCCTTTATTCACGCCACGTGAATTGTACTGCAGTACCTTGAGGGTCATTATCATTATCGGTGATTCCTCTCGCGCTTGTTAACGGTTTACATTATTGACCGGTAATCAAGCGATGTCTTTCCATGTTCGACTTCAGCACAATTCTCACATGGATCGACTTGTACTTAGAGTAAAGATCGAATGAGTTTGAAGACCCCGGATCTAGTTTCATCCATCCGGGCTGCGATATATATTCAGGAAAAATAAAGACATTTGATATGTACATCATTGCAGCAGATGATCATCCTACTCAAAGGATGATAGTTTCAGCAGAGAATTATCAGTCTATCATCAGACGATCGTCTGTTATATGTACCAAAATGAATTTATAAAGCTGAGCATGGGAATGCCCGCCTCAGCTAGATCATGAAAGCAAAATGAAAAATAATGTATTGTATTGTATTTTATTACAGGTCACCTCTCAGCGATTGAATGAACTTCGGATCCTCCTGATAAAGCATTTCACTCGATAAACGACCTCATACTTTAGGGGGCAACTGTTATAGACATTTTTGTGCCTTACAGCATGAAGCATGAAATGTCAATAATCCAAGGGATCCAAAGTCCCTAAACATGTTGTTCCTACCCCTAGAGGAACAAGGTCAGCAAACCACAGCACTAAATATCAGTTCTCCACCTGAAAACACTCAAAAACAAGCTAATTCTGGATCATGTCAACTGCTCCACTGAGCATCTGCGCTGAATTTCAACTGCTCCACTCTGTACCTACGCTGAATGTCAACAGTAATGAAGGCTACCTGCGCTGGGCGAGTTTGGCCAAGTGGCACAGTCATTCCTCAAGGTGTCAATGCCCAGGAAGCTTCCAAAATGACACTTGGATCAGGGAATTCGCCTTGTGATGAGTAAGAGGGTCTAGATCTCCAAGTGGAAGCAAGAACCTCCAAGTGGACTCAAGAACTGAAGAATAACTGAAGTGGGAGAGGACACTAGTCAGCTCCATGCCAAGCTCAAGCTGACTCATCCTTTCTCCAAAACTCCTATATATAGAGCTCTCTCATGAGGTCTAAGGGGGCTGGAATCTTGTGAATGTAAGGAAGTGTTGTTGGTTTGAGTATAGAACTATTGGGTGATTTGCTTGAAGGAGGTGAAGAGGAGATTTCTTTCTGCTGGGAGGTGATGTTGGATTGGGCCTTTTATGGTTGTATCACTTCCTGAACTTTACTTCTTCCATTAATAAATCATTTGAGGTTCTTCTATATGCATGTGTCTCAATGGCGTATTGATACTTGTATATTTGATTTATTCTAATCCTTGAATCAATTATGAATGTATGTTGTTTGTAGTTTCTCCTTCTTGTTATTTTGCAGGATCTTGGTGTAGCTGGGCCAGTAAAAGAGCAAGGAGCTGGGAGCAAGCAGCAAAGAGAGAAGATTGGATCAATCATTAGTGGAAGATAACGGTTAGTGGATCTCTTTCTCCCCTCTCTTACATCTCATAAAGAAGTAATCTCGAATAGCTTTGCATTCGGTTGTTGTTGAGGTACTATCACCCTTAGAGTGGGATAGGGTCATTCCGTATTGGATACTTTTCCCAACAACACACATTCTCCCTTGCATCCTGCACAAGTCTCTCATTTTACCTAGTCCTTTTTCTGGCTTCTTTAGATGGTTTCGTTTGAGTGGTTGTCTCCACTCTATAATCCTCAATTTATGGCTACTGCAAAACTTCTTGAGGTTCCTCCTTTGGAGATAAAATATTCTCTTCTTGTGGGATTTGAAGCTCCTTCTCGTGGGATTTGAAAGTACACATGGTAGTTGTGGGGAGTTTCTATGTAACCCCCAAATACCCCTAATTCTGTTATTGACTCTAGCTTCTTCCTTGATTCTTTGGAGACATGGCAGTAAACAAAGGATCCAAAATTCCTTAAGTGTGACAAATTATTCTTTATCCTCCAGAAAGCCTCCTCTGGTGTAATCATGCCCAAAATCCAATCAGTACTCTGGTTCTAAAAATACATTGTTGTGTTCCATGCTTGAGCCAACAAGTGTATAGTAAGGCCTTGGTCATGCAACATCACCCTTGTTGCTCACAGATTGCTATGATTATTTCCCTCATCCACCCCATTCTTCTGTGGGTTGTGGGGTGTTGTCAACTCTCATCAAATTCCTTCCTTTTCACCTAAATTTTTAAATTCACTCAACATGTACTCACCTCCATTATCGCCCCTCAAAGCCTTCACCTTCTTAACTATTTCTTTCTCAACCAGTGCCTTGAATTCTACGAACATGGATAATGTCACATCATTATTCTTCATGAAAAAGAACCAACACTTCCATGAGAAGCCATCAATAAAAATGACAAAATATTTTTGTGCGGTAGTGGAGGTTGTCAAGAAGGGTCCACAAACATCAGAGTGGACCTTTCTAAGAGTGCATGTGCTTTGTTGTCCCAATCGTGGAAAGTGGATTTTGTGTATTTCTACAAAGTATATCCTTTGCATCCATCCTGCAGCTCAAGTGGTCCTTTAGGAAGTCATGTGGTTATCTTCTACATAACATTTAGGGTGTCATGTTGTAAATGGACCAAGCCTTCTATGCCAAAGTTCACTGACATCACAAATCTGCACCTTCTCCACCTTACTGCTTAATGGAGCACAATCCTCCACATCTATCTTATATAGTTCCATCACTTGATCGCTGATTTGCTTCACTTGTCCTATGGCTATGTGTCTTATGAATGCCTTTCCTTTGCTGAAGATCACATGACAACCACGATCTTCCAAAACGACAATAAGGAAAAGTTTTTTATTTATGCCTAGAATTAATATGACATCCTTGAGCCTGAGGGGGGAGAGCAACTCCCTCTAAATAATGACTGTACCAATCCTAGTCACGTTATACCTCCTTCATCCCCCATCTCAATGTGCATCTGCAAGTATTTTTCCTCCAAGTCACTGTAAAATTCTCTATACCTTGTCATGTGGAACGATGCACCTGAGTCCAAGTGCCACATGCTCTCCATCATTGTAGTGGACATGCATGCAACGAGGGTAATGTCAAGCTCGAATTGTGAAGTGAAGGTTTCACCTACTGCTCCTCTTGAGGACATTTTTTCTTCTTTTTTTTTGGTGGCCACTTCATGGTATAGCCCTTGAATTCATGACAATGGAAGCATTTAATTTTGGACAATTATTTCTTCTTGCCCCTTGAGTAGATTCTGGTTTGGATTGGTATTTCTTCCCTTTGCCCTTCTTTTCCTTTTCATCGTATGCAAAGTCTTCTTTATCCTCTCCCTTGAATGAAGTCCCATCTCTCGCATTCCACCTTATTTCCTCCTGTACAAAACTAGACCATAAGCACTCCCAATTTGATAGTTTCTCCCTCCCATTCACCGAATCTTGTTGGTTATGCCAGCTCTTGGGAAGGCTTGTAAAGGCTAGATTACTAAGCCTTCTTCAGGGACATTAACACCGACCCCACCAAGTTCATCACGAAACTGTGTAAACTTGCTCAGATATTGCAGAATTATGTCATTCTTCTACATCTTGATACCTCAATGTTTACCCTTGAGTGCCAACTTCCTATGGTCACTATCATTTTTGAACAATTTTATCAGTGCCTTCCACATTGCAAAGGAAGTTTCTTTTCCATGGAGCTTTGAGAAAAATTGATCCCATACTCCATCCAGGATTATTCTCCTCGCCTTCACTATATACTGAGAAACATTACGGGCATTAGATGATTATGGTTTTGCAACATCTATCTTGATGTATTCTAGCAATCCATTGTCATCCAATACCACCTCCATGTGATCCTTCCAAGTGAAACTCTAACTTGGTTTTATGGAAGGATCACATGAAGGTGTTATTACATGACAATGGATTGCTAGAATACATCAAGATAGATGTTGCAAAACCATAAGCATATGATGCCTATAATCTCTCTTAGCATACTCTAGCCTTAGTCCATTGAAGGCCATATTCTCAGCTTTGAAGAAATCCTACTACTTAAGCTCCAAAATCAAACCTATTTAGTCAATTTAGTGTCCTAAATTTCTTGCATAAATTATCAACCGAGGTTTGTAAGTTGATGAAGTGTGGTGCACTATATGTGCTTAGTTAACCTTTTTCATACTTCATTGTTTTGAATTTTATGTTGTTTTTGGGGGGTTTCTGTTCTTTGATGTCTAAGAATATACAACCTGAAACTATGAGAAAATTCAAGTGAATCTATTGAATTTTAAAGATAATGAAATGTTCGTAAGTTAATCTAATTTCCTAAAAATGGACGAAGCACTGCTGACTAGTTAGAACCTAATAAAAAAACAGATCATCTATCTTATCTTATCACTAGTCCTAATCCATGGATCTAATTCTTAAAACCAAGAATGAAATTGATGCAGAAGGTAACTTAGTAATTGCATTCATTAAACATTCAACCATTCAATTTTGGAATATGATTAAATCAATCACCTTCAAAAGATTATTGTGAATATCAGTGATGCAACTAAGTGAGGATCTAAAATAAAAAAGGTAAAAGCATATAAAAATAACTGCAAACAACTAATGTATTTTTGTCTTTCTCCAACGTTCAAATGTGAAGCATTACCCTCTTGAAGTGTTGTGCAAGAAATCAATTATACCTTAGTTCATAAGCTCCTAGGAAAATAATAATGTACTAAGTATATTCAATCACTGTATGAATTAGACATTTAACCATTTAGTTTAAGATCATCATCATCATGAAATGGATTTTGAAAACATCCATTAACACAGTTAATTGACAATTTTGTTCTAAGAAAATGAATGAAAAACAGTAAGAAAACTAAGCAACTATGTACTCTTATTACTTCAATCTTAATTCAGTTTGGAAACAGAGTCGTTTTTCTCCACGAAATATCTTAGAAGAACAAGCCTGCACAATTGTGATTTATCATTATGCCATTGATTAAAAACTAAAATGACATGTCATCCTAATTTAGAAAACAGATTTGATGAAAATAGAGTAATGGAAATTGAACTAAAAACAACAAATGAAAAACCCCCTTCAGTGCAGGGGCCCTCTACAACTGACATGGCTACAATGATAGCTAGTCAAGGATGCACTTTAAATGATCATTTGCAACATGAAGTTTGTATTATGAAAAAAACAAAGTCTGAATATAGAGTATCAACAAAAAGCATGAACTTAACACATAATTCCTTCTAACTTCTAACTTCTCTTGGTTCCATGCAATAGATATTTAAATGAAAATAACATAATTGTTTATGAGATAAAATTACTATAGGTGGCTAATTCGAATTAAATTTAACATGATTGTTTATGAGATAAACTTGCTACAGGTGACTAACTCGAATTGCAATAGGATTGTTTAAAATTTTGATTAGCTACAAGTGGCCAATTCAAATTAGATTTGCAATAGAATTGTTAGACTCTTGATTAGTTACGAAAGAAAAAATCAAGAGACCTACTGCTTTCGGATAACTACTTTGACTCCATCTTTGACCATGACCTTATGCTTGCTTTTCTGTTGATCTAGACGAAGTGAATAAGATAGAATCCATGTGGAGATGATTCTAGAAATTCCCATGTGGCCAAATTCTTCATTTGACACCTGGAACCTACCAAACCATGAGAGTAGCTACGGAATCCACAGTTAGTTGCAAAATAGGTTGCATTTTATAGCTAATTTGCAAAAATCTTTTCAAATATCAAGAACATGAAAATATAATATGGAAATAATATTAATGCTTTCCTTAAGACAAAACCTAGCAGTTATCATTGATTAGGTCTATAATATTATGAGAAAGTGAGGGAAAAAGATGAGAAAAAATGTCAGGGAGAGGGTAATTATGAGGTTCAACAAAACCTCCTAGGAAAAACTTAGAAATTTCTACTCTAGTGTGAACCTGCTCTGATAACATGTAGAAATTACAATGTAGATTTTCAATCGCTCATGGATTTATAATCAAAATCACAAGACGCAAACCTACTCTTTGGATCTGTTGAAAGTAATTCACAACCTAGAACAAAAATTTTAGACTTGGAACTAGTCTTTTTCCCCAGGAAAGAAAACTGCTAAAAACTCCTATGTCTTCTTGCATTAAATTAGAAGAATAGAGATGTATTACAATTTCTTTTCTCAACTAAGCATAACCTTCAAGTGCATAACCTATCTATTCGCTCACTGAAAGGCTCTGACCAAGACTTAGTCAAGTTTTGCCTCTACTTGAGCTCCTATTTCCTTGCACTGTTCCTTGAAGAATTAGGCCCATGTTATTTACGAAATTCCTCAAATTGATATTGCAATTCCTTTATGCTAATCATCTGACTACATGCAACACCTATACACTCAATACTAGTCTACAACTGATGTTGCACTACCTTGGAATCTCCACCAAGCTCGGGGAACTCAAATTCATTACATGCACTAGATGCTTTCAGCTGATTGATCAATTAACTAGATGATCATTGAGTTTGACTGAAGTCCCACTGTATAACTGACCTTCCACTAGTGCCTCTAAAAGTTGGAACTAGTTTGAATGAAAATAACCTGAGATAATTGACCTTGATTGCTACAAATTAGCAATCACACATTCTAAACTGAACTATAACTCCTCCAACTCGAATTTACTGAGTAAACTAGGTGACATAAGCCATGTCACACAAGTTATCATCATCCAAGTTGTTTGCTGATGTGGAAATTCAAATTTTCTTAATTTAATCAAGGCAAAATGAAATTGAAAATTTCTTGCTGCATTTTTTAACAATATTTTGGATTTAGAGGACCTTCTCTTATTTTTAAGGAGTTTTGGTGTAACATATCTCCCTTCTCTATTTTGTAGTTATTCTCCATGCTCAAATTGGTGTACATGGTGTGTACTTCTAGTTTTTTATGTATTTGGACCATAGTAACTACTATGAATATTTTATTGGAATAGTTCTTCACAACAAATTTATTAGAATACTAATTTTTTCACAGTGAATATTAGTTTCCTTTAGATTTCATATTCTTGCTCTATTTTCTCTAAAATGAAAATGTACAAATACAAAGAAAGAGGTACTCATTGTGGAGTTACCAGAGGCTTGTGGCTTGTGTAGTTGCTATAGAATCTAGCCCTCCTGTGTTTTACACTATAGCTTCCCACTCATAGATGTTTTGCTATGAAAAACTAGAGTCACTTAGAATGGAAACCCTTCTCCTCCTAGCCACCTAGCATTTAACATTGCTAGATATCCATCCACGCATATGCTTTGGACTTTCTCACCCCCTTAATTAGAGTAGTTTTGGGCTACCTACAATATTCTTGAAAGTCCACATGTGGCTAACCTAATATGCATGAGCAATAGGGGCTAACATGACATCCTCCTACACCATGGTGATAAACCCAATAGGTCGACTTACCATAGGCATAACCTTTGCATGAGGTCAACTTGTGAGAGGCATAAATTTTACATATGAGTTAGTGATTGATGCAATCTTTGTGTCGCTAAAAAAATATTTGGGTTTAAATAAATTTAGAAAACTAATAATCCCAAAAAAATTGATTTGTTGCCTAAAACTGAATCTAAAAGGTTTGAAACTCAAATTTTCCCAATTAAAAATGAGTAAAAAATGAATTTGCAAATTGTTTTTTCCCAATTTTTTCCACTCTAAAAATATTAAAGTAAATAAATTTTTTTATAATAATCCAATATATATCGGATAAAAATGCCTTATTTTTCCTACTTCCCAATTGCTTCCATATACGGGAATGGTAAAAAAATTGCTATCCTATTTGTGGGAATTGCTTGCAATGGGAATGCTCTATTTTTACTACTACCCAACCCAAAGAAGTTTTGACACCTGTAAGGCGAGGTGTAGCTCGAGGGTACTATCTCAAATGCAGTAGTACGGTTGCCATTCCTCGGAACCCGAAACCAGACTTCTGGTTGGCTGCCCTCTTAAGTATCAATCGAGAAGCCAATGGACCTCACAACTACAAAAGAAGAACTGACAGATCGGAGCCCACAGCGAAATCCTAGAAGAGGATCTATGACAGACAAGATTCCTTTCCTTCCACCACCAGTTACACCACCGGCAATTTATTTCCGCTGACAGAGGCAGAGCCCTGGTCCCAGATACCATTTCCAAGGATATGTGATCCGGACCTCCAATTCCTTTGAATTCTCAAGCTGCAGTGATAAGTCTGCTCCACTATGGCTTCCAGATCAACCCATAATTTTCACAGAAAACGAACGACCGCTGATTGAATATCTGGACTCATTTTACTCTTCACGTTCTATCTGTCATCGAGAATTTATGCATTATTGTATTCCTACATTTATTCATCATATAGTAGTACGCATGCGTTGTCGCTGGTTGTAATATGAAATTGAAAAAGACACCACCTGATTTAAAACAAAAAAGCTTCTGTTGACGTAGATGCCTCATATCTACAGTCACGAGTTGTCGGATTCCTTGTATTTTTTCCTTATTACTCTCTATAAATCTTGTTAGTTGGTAGGTGCCTCGTATGTACAGGTACATGATCTCGGATTGGCTGTAACTTTTCCTTTTTGCTTTCTTTAAATATTCGTCGTACATTTATGAGATTTGGGATTGGTTTTTTTCCTTATTGCTGTCTCTAATTCTTGTCAGTTGTTGTCCTGTGATTGTCGATATCTTCAAACAAATCAAATAGTGTCTCACGTTTGTATATTTCACCTTTGTATATTTGTTGTAATTTATATTCGTTCATTTTTAATGGTTACATCTTATGCATCTTGCACAAAGTTAATTATCCACTTATTGTTTTTCAATCTCACATGAGAACATACAAGATGAATTAACTAAGTCAATTATGCCGTAATGGTGTGTTAGATGGAAATAATATGGCTAAACTGTTATTGTACATAAGATGGGAATAATGTTCAAAAGACAAGATATAAAAGTTGTAATCTAGTTTATGATGTTAAATGCAAAATTTAATATTTATTTACCATAGAAAAAATTACTTATAAATTGTTTTCAAGTTTCGTATTCTAAAACATGTTGGTACATTCAGAGATTTGATTACTCAGTTTTTTTTTATAAATTTAGCAAATTCCAACAATTTTTTGCTAAATTTTAGACTAACCAAACTAATATGCCTAAAAGTAATTAAAATGTAGAATGATGAGACTATCCAAATGTTTTAACCATAAGAAATTATTTTTCCAATTGCTCTATATAATATATACATATTTTTTAACTATATATGAGATACATAGTTGACCATGAAATATTTTATTTATAACACATATTATCTATATTAAAAAGAACTAATTATTAATATATCTTTGAACACGTGTCAAATACATGTCAATAGTACTTAATTATGTATACTCAAATATATTATTTATCACCCACTTTGAAATTTTTATTATTAATAATATTCTATGAATGCCATATATTAATTTTCTATTAAGAATTGAATGAATCACATATTTTCTTCTTACCTTCAATTACAACATTTTTATGTATTTGACATTATTTTTCATTTTATTTTTAATTTCTCTATATAGGAAGTTGATATTAATATATTAATTAATATGGATATTCAAACAAGTTTTTTTCTTAATTAGTTTATTTATTTTCAATATTTATATAAAATTATGTTGCTCAATTTGGACATCAAAATATTTTATTTATGGTTGAGAGTGAGAATGAAATATTTTTTTCCTTCCCCCTTCATAGGATTTGTAATATCATCAACAAATTGGGCCAACATAGATTATTGATGTTTTACAATTATTTTAATTAAAACTAACTAAATATGTATATTCATTTTTGTTTATTTTATTGTAATTGACATTTTGTTTATTTAGATAATATTGTAATTTTAATTTTTAAAAGAGGCATGTCTGAAATCTAGTTTGAGCATGGAAAGAATTACACATCTCCCTCCAAACTGTGTCAAAATAGCTATAAAAGTACATAGAACACCAGAATTATAAATAAATAAATAAAGGTTTAGTAGTGTAGAAAAGAGTGTCCAAAAGCACCTAAGGACAAAGAAGACGTCACTTCATTTATTAATTAGTGAAATGGAAGCTTATTGTGAACATAAGTCGTACAAGTTATCGGATAAGGATAAGGATGCTACATAAGTTTAATGGGTTCAAAGCTTCTTTATTAGGACTCTAACATGAAGGACATGTATAATTCCTTCTTTATTGAACATGGAGTTGAGAAGTGACATATCTATATAGAAAGCAACTATAGTTCCGTCTTGACCCACTACATATATCAAGCAATGAGAGAGATATGTCTCTCAAGGTGAAAATATTTAGATTCAACACATTAAAAGAGGTTTGCAACTTAAGGGATTTTATCCCACTTGACTCTTGGTAGGTCGAAGGTTTAGGATATATCTATAACCAAGTAGGAAGGAGATGTTGTACCATAATGCTACATTTAAAATTAATAAAATTATACCTACACTAAAAAAATAATAACAAAAAAAATCAACACAAATCTACTCTTATCTTACATCAACTTTATATGAGATAAAATAATTAAAGTAATATTTTCTTGATTTACTTTTTAGCATGATCAAGATATACAATTCCTTTAGTGATATTGCACAATGTGTAATTTATTCTATGTTTAAAATTATTGATATTACAGCTTACCAAAAAAAAAATATTAATATTACACAATTATTCTTATATTTTCACTTTCCATTGTAAGAGAGATGTGTAACTTATTACATTTCTAATATGAAATTGATTATAATGTTTAAAAAAAATTAATAACCAAAAAATAGAAGTTGTGAATCAAATATTTCAATATATATAGAGATAGAGAGAGAGATGTCTAATATTTTAAAAAACATCAATAGAAAAAAAAAATTATGATATTTAAAGAATATTAATAACAAAAAAATTGGTTAATTTGGATTATATATATATATATATATATATATAAAGAGAGAGAGAGAGAGAGAGAGAGAGAGAGAGAGAGAGAGAGAGAGAGAGAGAGAGAGAGAGAGAGAGAGAGAGAGAGAGAGAGAGAGAGAGAGAGAGAGAGAGAGAGAGAGAGAGAGAGAGAGAGAGAGGCATTATATCCTCTGTGTTTGTGTGTGCGTTTCTTTTTTATTTTTAAATATGAGGGAGCATGTATTAATATTTTAATGTGGATAATGTAAATCACAAATAGATTATTTAAATGACCTTGGTCTTGAGAATGAGGACCCACCTCCTTCTCTAGTATCAGTTGACAGAATCATCTCAAAGTAGGAGGTCCCTATAACAGAAATGAAACCCCCTCTAATTCATGTTCAAGAGAATGGGGTCAAACATTCTTCAACTTTCAATAGATTGGTGCAGAGTACGACTCCATCCCTCCCCCCTCCCACTATTTTTTTTAATGTTGTTGAATTGAAATCCATGCAAGTTTCCTCCATGTTTCCCCTTGTCACTTGTTCTGTCTCTGCTCTTCAAAACCTTTCCTTTCCCCCTTTGTTCCCCTCCATCCCCCTTCCCCACTATTTCCCCCTCAATTAGTCTCCTCTCTATTTCAAATATGGAACTCCTACTGACCGACTCCCTTGCCTCCCACTCTCTTGTAGTCGCTCACCCTTATGGCTTGTGCCCTTGGGACTCCACGCAAGCCACTACTTACGATTTTTTTTGGACTCTGATCCTAAATTGGTAGGTGGCCTTGTGTTCCTAGATGATCCTAAGTTTGTTAGCTCAAGTAGGGGAGGATAATACCTCATGCCCCTCGCCATGAAATGAGCATCTTCATAAATTAAATCGAGAAATCATCAGTCCATATTTAGGGTGCTTAGAGCTTTGGACCCTACCAAGATCTTAGGACAATGGTTCTCCCATAGAACATCATGGGTCTATCTAACCCAAACAAAATCATGGCTCTTGAAATACTAATTAGTCCACTTTCTCATTAGATTATTTTTCTCCAAGAAGAAATGGTAAAGGGATAAAGACACATTTGATCCCAGTTTTCTTCGGAACTAGTCATTTCATCACATAGATGCTACTACAGAATTTGGAGGACTCATTATGTGTTGGAAGTCCTCCATACTCAAGCGTATAGAGGCCTGGGATTCAACCTTTTTTCTGGCTACATGATCCAAAATGGATCCAACATGGCCTCTAAATCTAAAGTCTTCAAATATAGGTTAAAGTGGAACAAGGTTGAAGAACTTGTTGAAACGAAGCTAATGATGCAAACCGTATGCAAATCCGAGTTCGGATAAGGAAATGGGAGCCAATTAAAGATTCAAGTCAAAAGGTCAAAGGCTACATCAGCAATACATGTGGCAACCCAAGAAAGAGTTAGAGGTACCTGATGATGTCAGCATAGCAGATGATGTGGCAGTGTATGATTGGTTCAAACCTTAGGTGATGAGGACCATCAGTCAAGGGAGAAGATTGTCTGACCAAAGGAGATCAACATATATC
Source organism: Pinus tabuliformis (assembly GCA_031772625.1). Taxonomy (NCBI): domain Eukaryota; kingdom Viridiplantae; phylum Streptophyta; class Pinopsida; order Pinales; family Pinaceae; genus Pinus; species Pinus tabuliformis. The sequence continues at coordinate 445,474,666 of CM062817.1, forward strand.
GCATCGAAACATGCATGCAAGTTATCTAGAAAAACGAACGCGATATATTTATATAAAAGGAGCTAAAATCTTTGAGTTCAAAAAGAAGGGCGGTAAATGGTTTATCTCGTGCCTCAAGGCAGGAAGCGGTTTTAGACTGAGAGCACATGATTCCACTCAGCAAGTGACATGTAGCCTCCCTAAAACCACTTTATCATGTGCCTTTGGAGAAATAGCAACCATGCTAGTTCGAGCTCGAAACCACGCGACAACCGTCGCATGGCAAAGGACAGATCAATGTTGCAGGTTGTCCGGATCAGTTGAGGAGTGGGATGCGACAATCGTTAAAGGGGTTGTTCTCGATATCAGCACTAGGGAAAGGATGGATAGTCAGGGTCCACCCATGCCCGCCAGTTCTTTAGCTTTTAGCCTATTTCTATTATAAAAATATTGTTTACACGTTTAATGAAAATTGTAACTAAAACGTGCTATAAAAACAGTGTAACACAAAAATTTGATGGGAGAGTGTATTATGAACCATTCCAGGGGGTTTGGAGGTCAGAATGACTAGTATGGTCGTGTTTATACTCATTTCAACTCGAGGATTCGAGAAAAACTCAATGGTGAGATCCATTTATGTGTTGAGACTCTTTTTTGAGCTTACACCTTTAACAACCATTCTGAAGACATAATATACAAGTAAACACTGGAATCTGGGACTAGGAGACGTAGCCAGGAAGTCTGGTGAACTTCTTTATCAAATTTTTGGCTATGTTGATGTGTTTTAATTATGTTTTATGATTGCCTAATTATCTATGTTATTCACAATCTTATCGATCCATTGCACTAATTAATGTAAAAAATTCTACACATAAGTGTGTAATACCTTTTTATCAATTTTAGATCAAGTGGTATGAGAGCTTAAGGTTTTTAAGGTTTGACAAGTTTGTGTAGAGATTTGAATGCTTACTAGGTTAAGGCTTGGAAAAGGTGAAGGAGAACTTGTTGAGGAAAATCCGAAGATTGGAACAGTCTATTCACAAAAAAGGATGGCAGATGAAGCTCGAATTGGGTCAGAATCCCAATTCTTGGATAGCTTCATGACAATACGTGCCATGGTGGAAGATATGTAACATGAGTTTAAAAAGGGTAGAGGTGAAGGCACTTCATCAACGAGACTAGACAAAGGAGCAAGGGAACCTTTTCTCTTTGTCCCTTCAGAGAAAGAAGAGAAGGAAGATAAAGGAAAATGAGGAATGCAGCGTCCACTGTCTCCTCCATCATCACCATCATCGTCATCATCATCGTCTTCTCATAAAACTAGTCCTTCTAAGAAGAAGAAAAGGAAGGCCTCTTTGATCAAATTAGATGTAAAGTTTGATTTGCCAATTTATGGTGGAGAACTTAATGCAGAAAACCTAGATAATTGGATAAGGAAAATTGATGTGTATTGCAGGGTGCAAAAAGTCGATTCAGAAAGGAATAAGATTTAGTTTGCTAGCCTTCGTCTTGGAGGAACCACAGTTGTGTGGTGGGAAGGCAAGACACAAGCAAATATTCAAAAACATGGTAAAATAATTTCAACTTGGAATGAATTTGTTTATGCCATTAAAAAGCAATTTTATCCTTTAGCTTACATGTAGCAGGAAATGATGAGTTGGCAAACACTACATCGGCTGAAGGGTTAAAGTGTACAGAGTTATACTGAGGAATTTAGAAAAAGAGCTTTAACATTACGTATTTCATTGGACTCACCAAAGATATTATTAAAATATACAGGTGTTCTTCATAGTTATTTGAAGCATACTATACTTATGTTTAATCCCAGTAGCTTAGATGATGTGTCAGTCCAAGCGACACATCTAGAGGCTAGAGGTAAGAATGTAAACCAAGATGTTGCAAAATCATCAAAATATTTTGAGAACAAGAATAAAGGAAAGAAGAAACTAAAATGGAAGGAGAGGAAAACAAACACTGTAAAGAAGGACAAACCTTCATGCACTCATTGTAAGAAAGAAGGACACGATGAGGCACATTGTTGGTCTTTGCATCCAGAACTAAAGCCTAAGAAGTTCAGGGGTAAAGAGTGAAAGAATGCTGCTGCTATACAGAAGGACTTAGGGTCAGACTCAGGTGATGAAACAATAATTACAGCCACAGGTATAAAAGGTAAAGATTCTAAAGCATCTACAAGTAATTCTTCACACTCTATTGAAAATGAAAGTAATGAGAGCAAATGAAATGAGCTATTTCATATTATAGACATTTCCAAGCACACTAAAATTGATACTTTATTTGATAGTGGGTCACAAGTAAATTTGATTTCTAAAACAATTGTAAAGAAGTTGGGTCTAGAAACAAAACCTCATAAGAATCCATATCCATTAGGTTGGGTGTGTGATAAAACAAAGCTACAAGTCACGAGACAAAGTAAACTTCGATTTGCTATTGGGTAAACTTTTCTAGATGAGGTCGAGTTAGATATAGTCCCATTGGACATACCTGGAATTTTTTTAGGAAGTCCATACTTGTACGATAGAAAAGCTATCTTCTATCGAGCTAAAAATAAGTATGAACTCACTTAGGATGGAATTGAGTATATTGTAAGAGCTCATAAAATTAAATATAACTTCGCTCTCATAAATCCAGGACAAATGAAAAGAATAGTCAATTCAAGTAAGCAATTTTTACTAATGATTGTAAAGGCAAAGGATCCTGATAAATCTGATGCATTCCAAGGTTGTAACCCTAGACAAAAATAAGATTTAGTTAAAGTTGTTTCTTATTATGATCTTCTATTTATAGAGCCTCAGGGGCTTCCACCCAAGCAAGAAATAACACATGATATTTATTTGCAGCACGGTGCTCCACTACTAACATTGGAATGTATAGGTTATCAGCTTTAGAGAATGCAAAGATAAAGAAGCAGGTATAGGAGTTGCTCGATAAAGCATTTATACGACCAAGCACATCACCGTGCAGATCGCCAATTGTGTTGGTGCGAAAGGAAGATAGTTCATGGAGAATGTGCATTGATTTTAGAGTACTAAATGAAATTACGATCAAGAATCATTATCCTCTTCCTCATATTGATGATTTATTAGATCAATTAAAAGATGCAGTTTAATTTTCTAAATTAGAATTGCGAAGTAGCTACCATTAGATCAGAGTTGCAGAATAGGATGTATGGAAAGCTTCTTTTAAGATGAAGCAAGGAATTTATGAGTGGTTGGTTATGCCTTTCGGCTTAATGCATTCTCCTACTACATTTATGCAAGTCATGAATGATGTATTTAGACCATTTAATGATGATTTTGTAATAGTCTATTTAGATGATATTCTTGTTTTTAGTGAGACTTGGGATGAACATGTAAATCATGTAAAACAGGTTTTGGATGTTTTAAAGAGAGAAAATCTCTATGTGAAGCTGTCAAAATGTGAATTTTGCAGGACATATTTAAATTATTTGGGTTATATTGTAGGGGGTGGTGAATTGAAGATAGATCCCTCTAAGGTTGAACTCATTGTGAACTTGCCTAAGCCCAAATCTACTACAAAAGTTAGGATTTTCTTAGGGGTAACCAATATTGGAGAAAGTTTATTACTAACGTTTTGTTGATTGCAACTCCTTTACATGCTTTGAAAAGTGTGAAATGGGTGTTTCAGTGGGGAGGCAAACAAAAGAAAGCCTTCGACACCTTGAAAGAAAATATCAATATAGCACTAGTACTAGTACTACCAGATCTTTAGCATCCATTTGAGATTGAGACCGATGCAAGTGACTATGCCATGGGAGCAGTGTCGATACAGCACGAGAAGCCTATATGCTTTCATTCTGAGACATTTACTTCTGCAGTAGTTAAATATCCTACGTATGATAAATAATTGTATGCACTAGTACAAAGTGTTAAAAAGTGGAAACATTATATAATGGGTAAAGAAATAATCATACACACAGATCATCAACCACTTCAATATTTACACTCACAAACTAAATTACAACAATAAAGACATTACAGATGGATGGGTTTTCTACAACAATTTCATCTTTTTATCAGATATAGGAAGGGCATGCATAATAAGGTTGCAGACATGTTATCAACACAAATCATAAATGCATCCACTATACTTAAGCATAATTCAGTAGCCCATGAAAGTTGCATTGAACAATATGCTCAAGATATAGATTTTAAGGATGTATATGCAACTTTAAGTCATGGAAAGCAGGTAGAAGAATTGGATTATTATATAAAGGACAAACTCTTATATCATTTGGGAAAGTTATGCATTCGACAAACTGAGAGAGTTAATATAATTCAAGAAGCACATACTTCTCTCAAATCAAGTCATTTTGGTGTAAGTAAAACAATTGGATAATTTGTAAAGTTTCTGTTATTGGCCACGAATGCATGAGACAATTCCTAGATATATCAAAGGATGTACTATGTGTGCTATAAGCAAGCCCAGAAATAGAAAATTAGGCTTCTATACTCCATTTCCAATTCCTTCTTGTCCTTGGGAAAGTGTTTCCATGAATTTTGTTGTGGGATTTCCAAAGTCTAGAAAAGGTCATGATTATTTGTATGTAATTGTGGATAGTTTCAGTAAAATGTGTATTTTGATACTATATAATAAATAGGTCACAACTAAACAAACTAAAAAGTTGCTCTTTCAAAATGTATGTGTTCATTTGTGTTACCCACTTATATTGTATCTAATCGAGATTCTCGATTTGTTGGAAAATTTTGGTCAAGTCTATGGGAGTTAATGGACACTAGGTTAAGGAAGAGCACAACATTTCATCCACAAACAAATGGTCAGATAGAAGTGGTCAACAGGACATTGATAAAGTTTCTTGTAGGGTATTGCAGCAAGCATCCTAAGATTTGGGATGATCATTTGTGTTATGTGCAACATCCTTACAACCATGCCAAACATTCTTCTACTTAGAGGTCTCCTTTTGAGACTTGTTTTAGTTTTATACGAAAGTCTCCATTGAATTTTGTCTTTGGTAAAGATGTAGCAGTTGATGTACACAATGATGTGGACAAATCAACTAAGTTCATTGAACAAATCTAGGAAATTCACGAGGAAGTGTAGGAATAGCTGGAAAGAGGTCGAGCCAAGTATAAGGCACGACATGAAAACCATTGAGTTGAGCATAGTTGTCAAGTTGGTGATCAAGTCTGGTTGTACATAAACAAAGAAAAACTGCAAGGGGAAGGTAAGAAGTTGAAACCAATTAGATATGGTCCTTTCAAAATACTTGATAAAATTGGTGAAAATGCTTTCTGCCTTGATCTACAATCTTATATGCAAATCTATTCAATTGTTAATGTTGAAAAATTGAGATTGTATGAACCTTCAATGATTGAAGATCCCAAAGAGCAAGGTTAGTTGCCTTCCATTGAGGATCTGTTGCCTGAGTATCTCAATGAGTTACAGGAGGACACAGTTCTTGACAGGAGGATAAGAACTTCACAACGAGGGGATGTTTAGTACCTAAGAATTGGACTCAAAGGTAAAAATCCAAGTAAAGCATAATGGATAGAAATTGGACAAGTGAAGGAACTTTGTCCTCACATACTCAATAGCTAAAAACCAACTTTTGGCGGACCAAAAGCTTCCAGCGGGGAGTAGTGATCCAAAATGGATCCAACATGGCCTCTAAATCTAAAGTCTTTAAATATAGGTGAAAGTGGAACAAGGTTGAATTGCTCGTTGAAACAAAGCTAATGGTGCAAACCGCATGTAAATCCGAGTTCAAATAAGGAAATGGGAGAAAATTAAAGATTCAATTCAAAAGGTCAAAGCCTACGTTAGCAGGACATGTGGCAACCTGGGAAAGAGTCGCAGGTTCCTGATGATGTCAGCATGGTTGATGATGTGGCAGTCTATGATTGGTTAAGACCTTAGTCGATAAGGAACAACAGTCAAGGGCGGAGATTATCAGGTCAAAGGAGATTGACACATATCTCATTGAAACATGCAGGCAAGTTATCTGGAAAAATGAACGGGATATATTTATACCAAAGGAGCTAAACTCTCTGAGTTCCGAAAGAAGGGCAGTAAATGGTTTATCACATTCCCTCAAGGAAGGAAGCAGTTTTAGACCGAGAGCACATGCTTCCACTCAACGAGTGACACATAGCCTCTCGAAAACCACTTTATCGTGTGCCTTTGGAGAAATAGCGAACGTGCTAGTTGGATCACGAAACCACGTGACAACCGTCGAATGGTAGTAGAAAGATCAACTGTGCAGGTTGTCCGGATCAGTTGAGGAGTGGGAAGCGATAAATGTTAGATGGGTTGTTCTTGATATCAACGCCAAAGAAAGGTCGGACAGTCGGAGTCCACCCATGCCCACCGATCCTTTTGTTTTTAGCCTATTTCTTTTATAAACATATTGTTTCCACATTTAATGGAAATTGTATCGAAAACGCGTTATAAAAACACTTTAACATAGAAAGTCGATGGGAGAGTATATTGTGAACCATTCCAGGGGTTCTAGAGGTCAGAGTGACCAATACAGTCATGTTTATACTCATTTTGACTTGAGGATTCGATCCAAACTCAGTGGTGAGATCCATTTCTGTGTTGAGACTCTTTTTTTGATCTCACACTTGCAACAACCATTTTGAAGACATAATATAGAGGTCAGCAGTAGAAGCTAGGACCAAGAGACGTAACCAGGAAGTCTGGTGAACACCTTTATCAAATTTTGGTTGTGTTGATGTGTTTTAATTGTGCTATCTAATTTTTTTTGTTATTCACAATCTTATCGTTCCATTGCACTAAGTAATATAGACAAATCTACACATAAGTCTATAATACCTTTTTATCAATTTCAGATCACTACATGTACCTTGATAGGGAAAATTGGTTTTCTTTCATAGATTTAAACATTTATGGGCCCTACACTGACAAAAATCCCTTTTAGATTTTTTTTTTTTTTTTATTTCTTCCCTACTTTGGCTCATACTTTTTATATTGAAGGATATCTAAATTTTAAATTGGGCGACTCAGAAATCTAGGGGTGTTTAGCTTGGGCTGATCCTACAACTAATTTTTTTGGGGATAATTTTGATTTGATGGGTCTAGTTGATATTCTCCTAACAAAATCCTTCCCACAAAGTCAAATAACAGATCATGTCATGATGCTCACAGGGTGTAGAATATATGGTGATGGAGTTTACTGTTAAGTAAGTCTATGAAGTTAAGGTCACTAGTTCAAAAGTCCATGGGAAAAAATCCAGTCATGTTAAGGGCTGGTGTGGCTCAGGTCGGGTGCAATCTCTGGGGTATTTTGACATATTAGATGCCCCTAGATCCTGGTTTCACAAGCCAAAGGTTAATTCTATAGTCATCTCTCCAGGACATAAACAACTTTAGAAGAAAAAAATAGATCATGGGATGATTACATTGCAAAAAGGATGAATCATTTTCTAATCTTTGAAAGTCCCTTAGACCAAAATTTTCAATTTCGAAAATGGGTAACCTATGGAGGGGAATCTAACTATAATCTAGTCATTTTCAATACTAATTTTGGGTTGGATAAGTCAATGGGCCCTTTCAATCTTAACCTAGGTTAGTTAGGAGAATCCCCCCTCTTAGAAAAATTCAGGGAATCCTAGTTTCACTACAATCCTCACTTAGGTTCCCCCCCCCACCCATTAATTTTTAGGAGAACTTTAAAAACACAATGAAAATAATCTTCATATGGGAGTGGGAAAAAAAATATTAGGATGAGAAACGTCTTGGTGAAGTAGAACAACATTTACATGATCTTCCTACAAATATTGATCATTATACTTTTATGTAATATCATAAGAAAGCCCTAAAATCCCTTAAGGAAAAAAAGAGGAATCTAATACTTGATAAGGAAAAAATAATGGAGGCTAAAAGGGAGAGATTTATGGTGAAAATATGGATATGAAAAAAAAAGTATTTTCATAAAGCGACTTTGATCATCGAAAGACAATAAATACTATATGTCAGTTCTAGTCTTCGCAGCCTCTCACCAGGGATCAACATGAGCTCTTACTATGTCTGGTGTTGTTAGATGTTCTGTACATGATGTTCAGAACAAACATGTCACAAGAATGTCCATCGGAAGAAGCTCGGAAAAATATTTCCAATGGTATATTACACTTCTGTAACCAACTCCCGGATTAGAAGATGTGATCGAAATGAATGAGTGATTCTTGGTTATGCGTGTTTTGAGGTTAGTTGTTGCACACAATGAAAAGTTTAGTACAAGATCAGTTTCTGAAATAATGATAAGGAATTTTTCGAAAGTGAAAGAGGTTTTTGTTCACAACATAACAAGTAACGAAAACCTCCTTCAGTTTATTCACAGGTGCTACTATGTGGGAGATATACAATGATATTGTGAGCGTACATTAAAACAAAGAAAATTTTTCATATTTTTTACCGTTTTAGTCATTTTAGTGCAAGGTCATTTTACAACAGACAGAGAGTAATTTTGCAAAACCCAAGGATTTTTTTATTAACCACATGCCATATAACAAAATCCTCTTTCATTTTATTCACAGGTGTCATGTATTAGGAAATGTGACTAGATATTTACAGCTCATTTTCACAGATTTAAATTTTTAATGATTTTTTGTTTCAGAGATGATTTTGTGGAAACGATTACGAGCAACTGGAAATGAATTTCCAAAATTTGAGAGAGGTGGTTATCCAACATGACCTTATCTACAAAAACCTCTTTTAGTTTTGTAACAGGAGCTATGGTTTAGGAGATACGAGTTCATCTTCAACACCTATTTTCAAAAATTCGGCCCAAGTTTAATGTAACTGATTCTATTTTGAAGAAAATGGTTGAGCTCAATCCCTTAGTACAAGGATGAGAAAATGTATATATTTATGAATTTCAAAGTGTATGGGTTGGATTTTGGCACAGGTTGGACTTTTGAGAAAGCCTTGAGCTTCATTGTACACTCATATCAGCATTTTGGCTAAGGAATTGAGACCAGGGTTTGCAGCACTCTTTGGGATCCATGTGGCAATTTGTCTTGGTACAGTGTTTTCTTTTGTAATTGTATATTTTGTTATGTGTTATGTATGCCATTCTCTATCTTATTTCTTCTCAGCTAAATCAAACAAGAGTGTAAGTAGAATCCATTGAAATTGCAGTGCTCTACTTAAGGTTTGCTTTAGTTTCTTGATGTTTTCAGCTGTTTGGAGAGGATCCATGATTTCTCTTGCCCTATTCAACTCCTCACCTCTCTAATATCTCCATCTCATTCGATTTTAAGTGCCAAAAACATTTTCCTACCTTGCCCCATTGAGATCGCTGCAAGACTGAGCCTCAATCCCCTCACCCAAAATCTACCTTTCCATCTGAGCCAAAAAAAACATCATTTTATTCAATCAAACATTTTCACACATATACTTAGCCTAAGATTAGCATTTCTATTAGTCGTCTCAAGCCCTCATCGATCATAATTTCCTGATATCGACCTGGAGAGATCCCTCTCTCGACCTGGTAGGGCTAGCTACCAGGTTAAGTGTGGTTTGATGTTGCCCTTGGATCGTACCTTTCTCAGCCTAAGGTATATCTAGGCACTAGCACTATATAGGAGATAAAAAATATAATGGCTTTGTGTCATGTACATTCAAGGACATTGTTATAGAGGGAGTTTCCTATATTATAGATATCTTTAAAATAAATAATCATGCACATATAGACAAAATCCTTCATATGGCATGCTTCTTTGTACTATTTTTAACGCAAAAAAAAGTTGGACCCTATGAAGGGGATTACAAAAGAGGTGATTGAGATGGTTTTGAAGAGTTTTCAGAAAGACAAAGGTCTTGTGCCATATGGTCTTTCCATTGAATTATGTTTGGCTTGCTTCAAATTTGTTTAGAAAGACTTGAAGGAAGTTATAGAGTACTCAAGAATAAATGGGAGGATACTAGGTCCCTTTTATTCCACTTTCTTCGCCCTTATTCAAAAATTGTACAAGGAGAACCCATCTCCCTTTGAAATGATATTTATAAAATCATCTTGAAGATTACTACACTCATATTGAAGCCCATTCTTTTGAATCACATCCCTGTCATGTAGGAAATGTTCCCTTTGCGGACAGAGGCAACCCCTCTAGCCCTAGAGTGGGTCTAGTCACAACAAGACAAAACAACAACTAATTTCCTTAATTAGTCATTGTTGAAAGAGCCTACTTCAAATCGGTGTTCGATGATGCTTTTGTTCCACCGCTTCAGCTAGCATTTCCTTCTCCTCGATGAGTGATTCACCTGAAACAATAGAAGAGAACAACAGAGCATGTGACAAAGTACAATAATGATCTATTTACTTACAGAGTCAAGGAACCATAAGCTATCAAGTATATTTTACACAAGACATAGGAAATCACCATTGATTGTATTAAAATGAACAATAGTAAAGCTTACAACCAAGCCTTGATGTCGCATGATTTCTCAGAGGGTCCAGCCAGTATGTTTCCTCAAGCATTCACTCTCAAGAGGGTCTCCCAAATAGATGATAGCTCTCTCTCTCACTCACAAGCACTAATACAAGGCTAAGGCAATCCACAACCAATTGCTACACTATTAGCAATTCACATTGGAAACTATAAAACTCACACCAAAGCTAGCTAATTCGCTCAATCCCAAAAACTAGATGATCATAGCAATAGGGAGTGATTTTATAAGAGGAGGAGCCTTGATAAAATGAGGGAGAGGGAGCTTATCCTCAAGGGGTGTTTCTCAAAAGGTGGAACCACCATTTGAGAGGAGGAAAGGGGAATGTCCTTGACCCAACAACCAGTTCTAGAATCACCCAGAAGGCCAACTATTTGAATTAATTCGCCATATCTCGATCATCACAAGTCATACACTAAGGCTCAGCGATGGCGTCGCAAGGAAGTAGTGTGTTCAAAGCCATCGTCGCAATAAGGATCTTGATGACTTGACCCCTAGCCCTAAAATTCGACTGTCGCGGGAAATAGATGTATCCCTGCAATGACGTCGTGATGTTATAGTTCATTATAGAGAATCGTCGCACGCCAAATGAGGTTTACTTGCAACGATGGAGAAACATAGGTAAAAGGGTAAATCTTTGGGATTAAAAGGAACTTGTTTAATCTTCTTGAATGAATGGGAAGATGTGGACATATTTATTTGAGGTATGACATAGCAGAGATGTGTTCAGGGACTGACTATATCTGAGATCAGGGGATATGAGGTCAGTGACAAATTATTGTGTAATAGATGCCCCCTAAACCATAAAGGATGAGAGAGTGCGAGGGGTGATATGCTTTACGATATCATAACCAAACTGGAACACCATCGCTAAGAGCCTGCAGGTGCAAGTACAAATGATATCTTTGATAGTGAAATACATGTAGTCTAGCCATGGGCGCAGCCATCCAAAAGACATTAAAAGCTTGGTCTGTGGTATGGATGCAGCCACCCAACCGATAAGACCATATATATAAAATTAGTGGTATGGTCACAGCCAACCAGAAAGAGTCAGGTATGGTCACAGCCATCCAACCAAAGAGTCAGGTATGGTCACAGCCATCCAACCAAAGAGTCATATATGCAATCACAAACCAATCCATGTAACCCAAACTTATGTAATCTTAGTCCGGGGTCTTGAATCCCAACCGATCATAGTACAATTTCTAATATGCGAATAAATGTACTGAAGTCAAGCATAGTAGAAAATCTCTTGGTTACCGGTAATTGATGTAAACCATTAAGAAGCGCGAGAGAGACCACCAATAATGTCAATGGTTCTCAAAGTACTGCCAGTACAATCCACAAAGTGTGAAGAATGAGTTGGAGTCAAACACCTGTGGAATCACCCAATCAAAGACCAATAATGTAAGCCTATTGTCGAGCATGAAGAACTTTCCAATGAGGCATACAAGCCCCAAGGTACCGAAAGGGATCTCTAGATCAACTTCGTAGATAATGAGTTGGTGTTGACAGGAAGCGACTCGTCACAAGAAGGCCATAATGATTCCCACGTCAACGACACGAGACAAGGAACAAGATGAAGATGGATGAAATAGAGGATCAGAGGAGGAAGTATGGGTGCAAACTGCAGAAGGATTAAACTCTTGAACATATCGGAGACACAATTCCGGAAGGTGACATCATTTTGGTACCAAGGGATCCGACGTCTGATGGAGACGACAAGGATCAAATGGAATGAGGCAAAATGACAAACCCAAACCCTGGAAGGCTAACGATGATGTGTGGATATCCCAAACCTGGCGAGAAGCCAAAAATGTCGATGTTCAAGAGAGACTAGCTGCCGTAGGTAACCAATGAAATATTTCCAAATTTTCCCCCAAAACTGCTGGCAAGTACCCCAATTATTTTTGAAAAACAATCTTCAAGGGGATAGCATATGCTTGTGATATAAGTTCATCCTTCGAACAAATCCAACCTACTAAAATTTTAACGATCCCTAGGGAGGAGAAGCTTGGATCTTATCGTGGTGAGGAGTCCAATGTCATCAGGGTTTAACGAGTCTGACATAGGTAAAACTCACAGTCTTTTCATGTTTAGAGATTTTGAAAAAGACATGGAAAAGAAAACTCCAGGGGGGCCCCTTTTCGTAAGTTTGTGTCTCTCAAGCCCGAAAAGGTAGAAAGCAATACTCGAGAGAACCACTTGACTATTTCTGTCAAGGAGTACTTCTCGTAAATAATGTTTCTAGTCCAAAAAAGTATAAAACTTACTGGAAACATGATGTTTTGTAACCAACAATGGGATTGAAATGACAAAAGCTTGGCCATCTTTTTGTTTTTAAATGATTGGAAAAGAGCTGAAAGCGGACTACCATTTTTATTTTCTTTAACGAGTTAAAAAGGAAAAATACTCAGAAATCTTTCCATATTTTCCGAGTCAAAAAAGAGCTTAAAGAGGACTTGTGGGAATTTTCACGGTATGGACCAAGTACGTATCGACCGGAAAGTATATATGATACACCTGTTCCTTCACAGAGAAAACAAGCGCAAAACCCATTCGATAAAGATACACATTTTAATGCCAAAACTCTAAAATCATAAGAAAACCCAAAAAACCATAGGAAAACCCAAAAACCTATAGTTAAAAACCCTAAATTTTTTCAAAAACGTTATATAATGGCTATGGTAAAAAAACATAGTTACATTGCTTCGATTTTTTATCCTTGGTAATTTTTCAAAACAATGCGTACCTGTGCAAATTGGAGGTCAATTTCTATAGCTGGGGTCCTCAATTCTGCGCCATTCTTTCACCAAGTAAGTATCTAGCCTCTTCCATTGTGTTTTCAGTGCTTTAGTTCAAATTTCATACATTTTGGCTTAGTTTGGAAGGATTTTCCATTCCAAAAAATTGCCTCGGTCGTAGTAGAAGTGCCCCATGGGGTCGCAATGACCTGAAGTTTAAACTCGCCAAAATCGGTATCATTGTCGGAAACATGTGAACCCCTGTGACAATCCAGAAAATGATGAACTGTCAAAACTGACTGTCGCAGTTGTTTTAGAAATAGCTGTGAAAAGCGCAGTAAAAAAAAAAAAAAAAAAAAAAAAAAAAAAATTACACCATTTTAAAAGATGAAAATGACTCAAACAAGTTCTAATAAAATGATATTTTCATATGCAGGGTGGAAAGTAGTGTTTGCATGGAAAGAACGCATGCATGATGGAGATGACGAAAGAGGGTTAATGGACCCCCAATGCATGCAATTTCTCCAGAACAGTGGATTACTCAAATTATTCCTCACGCCATTATTACGGGCACAATTGGACCTTCTAGAGTTTTTGATATGCTCATGGAACCCCACAGAGGGTAACTCCATAATCTGGGGGTAGGGGGACTTCATGGACTTGGAAGTACTAAACCCCAAATTGGACTCTCGAAGGATAACGATCCATTTTGAGTATTTGCCCCCAAAGCAATTGACGTGACAAGATGTATGTTATCGGGTTGTAATCGGAAATCACTGTCGTTGTGCACAACAAAATATAGTGACAGAAACGTTGGACAGCATGAATGGCTGCCAAGGTGAGCTTCTCGACATAAGAATATTGAGACTTAGTGTCAAGGTGGTTGCGGCTAAATAATAGATAATGTGCTCGAGACCATCGTCGTCATCTTGAACCAAAACCATGCCAATGGTGCTGTCGATAGTAACAAGATAAAGAGTATATTCATGATGGTAATCAGGTGGACACAATAAAGGAGCAGAGACAAGGAGTGCCTTCAGTTTCTCAAAGGAATCTTTGGCAGTGTCATCCCAAATAAAGCGAGTGTCATGCTTTAGGAGATGCGTATAGCCTTTAGCAACCTCAGTGTAGTTCGGAATAAAACAATGTAGGAAATTAGCTTTTCCCTGCAAACTCTGAAATTGCTGCAAAGAAGTAGGAGGAGGGAGATTCAATATAGCTTCAACTTTGAGCGGATCTAGATGAATGCCCTCTTTAGAGACAACAAACCCAAGGAGTCTGCTGGATTCGATGTAGAAGACACAGTTATGCAGATTAAGACAAATATGATAATGTCGACAGCGAAGAAAAATCTTGCGGAGGTGGCTTGGATGGTTAGATCGTTTAGCTGAATGAGTGGGGAGGTCATCCAAATATGGTTGAACAATGTGATGAATGCCAAGAAATGCATAGGACATTGCCTGCTGGAAGGTAGCAATGGCATTTTCAAGGCCGAAAGGAAGCTTCTTGTAAGCGAAGGTACCCCACAGGCAGATGAAGGTTGTTTTTTGTTGATCGATAGGCGAAATATTAATCTCGTTGTAACCATAAAATCCATCTATAAATGAGTAAATATCACTCCCAGCACAATTTTCGATGAGCTGGTCGATAAAGGGTGTAGGATAATTATCCTTTGGACATGCACAGTTGATGTCACGATAGTCAACACAAACCCTAATAGTGCCCTCCTTTCTAGTCACAGGGATAATATTAGAGACCCAGTTAGTCAGTGGGATAGGGTAAATAAACCCTGCCTTGAGAAGTTTTTCATCTTCTCCCTTAATAGCCACAACTTTTCTCGGGTGCACGGGGTGTAAACGTTGTCGAACAGGTTTGGCACCAGGATACATAGGGATCTCGTGTACCATGATACTAGGGTCAATACTGAGCATTTCTTCATATGACCAAGTGAAAACGTTGCGAAACTCTCTGAAAGGATTGGTATAAAGCTGAATCTCCTTTGGATTACAGGTAACCCCAATGTGGATATTCTCAATAATCCCTATTTTGATAGAGATGTCGATGGGTATAGTTTGAGTAATATTCCCCATATTGCCTTCAAAAAAAGCTTCATGAATCTAAATAGGCATCTGAAGTGGTTGAGAGCGGATATAGGAAGCAAACTTCTCTAGACAGGTGGTCATGGCCCCATGGCTTGGGAGAAACGAGGAGTGATGGTTATGATCGAGCCAGGTAGGCTCCTCAAAAGACATAGTCTCTAAAATCACTTCATCGGAAGGAAATATCTCCTTCAATGGATCCAAAGAAATGCTATCTCTGAGGCAAGGGGATTATACATACATGTTGAGAGGCCTACTCGAGGGAGAAGGATCGGAGGATGAAGCCGATGCAGAAACAATTTCGACATAATTGAGCTTGGCGAGACTCAACAACATGATGTCACCACAAGAGTCTACCTGATCGACGGGAGGAACTTCCTAAGGATCAAAATAGATAGAAATCGTGCTAATGGGGGTGACGTTGGGAGGTGGGAGTGAAAAGACACCCATAAGGGAAGGATCTTTGAAGAGTCCAACACCCACACTTTCATAGGGAATGGAGGTATGCTCCACAAATGGCACATTGCCATCTGAAGAAGAAGAGGCAAAGAAGGATAGTTGATCAACAGTGACAATTTTCCCTTTATGGGGAAGACGAAGGACACGGAATAGAAATGAAACCACAACTCACAAGGCATATGTCCAACTTCAACCTAATAAAAGGTTGTAAGTCAAATTTGCATCAACAACTTCAACTTCAATCTCAACTGTCTTCCCCTCCAAAGTAATGGGTAAGCATGGGAGGATACGAAATGGACAGGAATCTCTTCCATCGAAGGATTTCAAAGTGTTGGGAGATTGACTCAACATCGGGGAACCGATGGCCTTCCAACAAGTAACAAACATGATGCAAGTGGAGGCGCCCTCATTAATAATAGTACGATGGATATTTTTCGAGTTAATGATGACTTGAATGAGGAAAGCAATCTGATGAGGCAATTGCAGTACATGATTGCCAAGATCAAAAGTGATTAAATCCGAATCGGCCTAGTCAATGCCACCAATGGCTGATAACAGAGACTTCCTTTGGGAGGGACAACTCTGGAGGACTTCCAAAGCAGACATAGCCGAAGGGGCTTTGTCTAAGTCCTCAACAATGTTATAATGCTACGCGGCACAAGCGTTAGGGTTGTAAGAAGATTTCCGGAGCACTCCCTTAGTAGGAGGTCAAATGACTAACTTGGTACTAGGCCACTGGATATGGAGAGGGCCAGTACCGGAGGAAGGAACACTTGAAGGGAGTTTAGGTTCCTTTCTGGTGGGTGGAGGATATTCTTTCGATCGAGCACTGATATGAATGGGAATAGTCCTAGCCATGAAAACTTGAGAGCCAAAAGTGGAAGAGGACTGAGGTTGATCAACCACCATTTGGGTTTGTTGAGAGGGAAAAGTCTTCTTAAGCACAACAGGAGTTCCAGGGGTGCCTTTGAGCAAACGACTAACCTCAAACCATCTATGACAATATTTGGTATAGTGATCCTCGTCATAGATGAGACAAGGCTACTTGGGTTTCTGTTTGGTATCATCATCGACTGGAGGCTTAGGAGGGCCTTGCTTCAGTAGATCAACTTTATTCTTTCCTTTCCCATTTTTCTTACCTTTGAAAGCTTTATCTGTCACGATGGACTAAATGGCATTGACTTTGGAAGTTTCACCAATATTAGACAGGGCCTAAGAAGCATTTTTACTTGGAGCAATGGATTTTTGCTTCGTAGTGTTCGCAGAAGACTTTCGAGAGGATGAAGCAACAGAACCAAGGACACCATCGACGAATGGCGTGGACAGATCCTTAGTAGTTCTGGGTCGTGAAGCATCAAGAAAGTAATCATACAATGTACTAGATTGGGAATAAACCAAATTGAGACACTAAACATGAGTGATAGCTTGCTCTTTAGTAGCACACGCCCCCATAGTAATATCATGCGCTATCAGACCGACAAATGAGGTAGTAAACCAGTCAGTCAGAAGCTGATCAGGGATCTAGAACTTAATCAAATGACGATGCCTTCTCCATTCATGAATATGATTGGAGATGTGTTTCATTATGTCCTGTTTCAAAGATGTAAGGAGGTGTGTTCCTGTTTCATAAAAAATCAGTAACTGAAAGTGAGTAAGAAATGCCATTGCAAGCAAATTGAAATCCTGGAAAGTTCCACAAGCAAGCTCAATATACCATTTCGCGGTGGAACAAGTGAGAGTCCGTTGGAAGAGATGGAGGCAGATAGAATCGTCAAGCCATGAGTTAGATGAACACTAGAGGTGATAAGTCATGACATGCGCTTAAAGGTCCTCTTTGGATTTACCATCAAATTTAGGACAATCACCGAGAATTTTGGTCGGAACTGGTGGCCAATATGGATTATGAAGGATTAGATCATTTGTCAGTTTGGACACATCAGGAAGTTCAAAGGTTGCCAAGAAAGGTAATTGATTATTAACGGACATCATAGGCTCTTGATAAGTGCTAGCATTAGGGTTCCATCCATCCCCTTGTTGCCCCCATGGGTTTTGACCAGAAGGATTTTTCCCATAAGGGTTTTTTCCGTAAGGATTCTGCCAATAGGGGTTATAAGTGTAACCGAGCAGTTGACCTGGGTTTTGACCACTAGCAACCCATTGGTTACCAGCTTGACCAATAGGAGAAGCATAAGGCTGCTGAAAGTTTTGATAGGGATTGACTTGCGGTTGCTGATAAGTTTGATACCAAGCAACCGGAGGTTGCACTTGGGGTTGCTAAAGTGCTTGAAGAACATATTGTGGCTGAGCTCCAAACTGTGCCTGAGGCCCAAGCTGCATCTAATAAATAGGTTGGGCTTGAAATCCAACTTGAGTTTGGAGACCAGATTAGGTCTCGAGTCCAGCTTGAGTTTGGAAACCGGGTGGGGCTTGAGAAACAATGAGCGCTTGAGCACCCAGCTGACTAGGAGATGGATTAACTTGACTGGATGGATGTCCTTGCTAAAATGGAGGTTGACCCATCTCGCCAGAGGACTGGTCTTGTTGGTACTGAGGTTGACCCATCTGGCCAGAGGACTGGCCTTGTTGGTATTGAGGTTGACCCATTTGAGTAGAAGGTTGAGCTTGCTAGGTAATAGATTGACCTTGTTGAAGTTGAGGCTAGCCTGTTTGATGAGAGGGTTAAGCTGGCTAGGCAGTAGGTTGGCCTTGTTGAACCTGAGGTTGGCCTACTTATATACAAGGTTGAACAAGGTAGACATTAGGTTGGCCTTCCTGGATCTAAGGTTGGCCTACTTGTCCAGAGGGTGGACCTTGTTGAGAAACAGGTTTGCCTGACTAGAACTGAGGCTTACCAAGTTGACTAGAAGGTTTCCCTAAGTAGGTAAAAGAGGAACCAGTGAGGGCTGAACGTTGTCCCTGTAAGGGTTGTCCTTGTAGGCCAATAGGTTTCCCTTGATACGGTTGTCCTTGATATAGCTGCCCTTGATATGGCTACCCTTGATACAGCTACCCTTGATACAGCTGCCCTTGATATGGCTGTCCTTGATACGGTGGTCCTTGGAAAGTAGAGGGTTGCCCTTGGCTACCATGGTAAGTAGTACGAGCCCAGGCAACATATAATAGAATGGAAACCTCAACCATAGGTTGAGGAGGGAGGGACCCAGTATGATAAATATGAGTCCCTCGAGGATCATAATAATGTAACGGATTTTGTGGATCCAGGTTTTGGAGAGCAAACATGTATTTCTCATATGATCACCCAGCTAGAATGAAACCGAAAGAGAGTGGAATACTACCTGTGGGATTTAAAACTCTGGATGCCAAGGCTAAAGGACCACCACTGGTGGGTTCAATTGAATGCCCAACAACAGTGGTAACTACCGAAGATGCAACAATGACACTAACAATAGGAGCTGTAGAGGCCACATAGATAATAGGCATTGATGGAACAAAGGTGACCAAGACATTGTGAATCTAAGGTATGAAAGGTTCTGAGATTAGGGCTATAGTACGAGACCAAACAGAACTCTGATTAAGAGACATGGTACTCATGATGTTAGACAAGGCGCGATGGCGTAATGGCAATGTCACACAAAGACCTGAGTGAAAGGGGAAATCCTCCATGGAAAGAGGAATTTCTCCACTTGAAAAAAGGGTCTCTTCACCTATAACGAGGCTCATCTCATCGATGTTGGAAGAAGACATTACAACCGAAACCCCAGGGGGAGTAAAATGGAAGTCCTCTTCCGAAGGTTCCCAAAGAGGATTCCAATTAATAATGCAAGGTTCTCCTCTCAGAGCTCGATAGTTAAGAGGTTGAATACTCAGGATGATAGGAAGGGTATCACTAACAGCTGATACCTCAGAAGCAACAGGGGATGCAGAGTCTTGGTCGCTTGGTACAGGAGATAAGATCTGTGATTCCGCTAGGATGACTTAACTCAAAATCTCGGGAAAAAGACATAATCGAGTAGGGTCACAAATCAACGTGAGCTAAAAACAAAGTCAAGATTAATAGGGAAAATGTGAGCGTGGTAAAATAAATTTTTTAAGACATAGGAACGAAACTTGACCTTTTCATATTTAAAGCGTCGAAAAAAAGGACAACAGATGACTATAGTCACCTTCAAATATTTAATGAGCCCAAAAGGACAAGTGCTCGGATGATCCTTTTCTTTTAAGGAGTCAAAAAGGAATGAAAGTGACTACTCTAGAGTACTAGACAAGAGGTTTACTAGACAAACTACAAAACTGCATATACACCTTGGTGATCAAATGAAAGAGAAATGACCAAGGACTTTCCATATGACAGTCAATCTTCGTGAATGTTGTGTTTGGTGCGTTACGGTTCGTAAGTCAGCAAACTCGACTTCCTATGGATGATAGGATGATAACATAGTAGGGTCTCCCGATATATACTCGACGGTACAAGGAGCACAAGTCCGTACTAGCAGCTATTGAATCACAGAAGGAGTAATCACCCAACCTTAGCAAAAACCATAGTGACTAGGTTTAATGACATCGGAGCACGTCTCTAGCCTAGACCTCTAGATAATGTGTGTTAAGTTCCAATGTGTTGTTAGGTTTATTCAATAGATTTTAAGAGTTAATCTTGGATTTTCGATTTTCAGGCCCTACCGAATGTATTTCAACAATCCCTAGCATACAACTACAATGAGGAAAGCATCATTCGTTTTTATGAAAAACTACCTAAAGGAGGGTGAAGAGTTCATTTCCAAGCGATCAAAAACCAAGACAAACAAATGAAAGCACTAAGAAACACAATGCATTAATACTCCAATTTCACAACTACTAATGAAAGAATTAAACTTTTCTTCCTAATTTCTCAATCATGAAAATTCAATAATGAAAATACGCTTTCACTTTCGTATGTCGTATGAATGCAATATTTTTTATTTTTTGAATGTTAATGACAAATAACCAAGTGTAAACCTGATTGATCCAAACAAATGTGATCTATGTTTGATAGTGTGGAAATCAAATCACCATGGAGAACTGGTTCAATAACCAAACACTAAAGACCAATTAGAAAGAAAACAAGCAGTAAAACAACCTCAAGCAAATCAATCAGATGGTTGTGGGCGAATCTTGGATGGACAGGTAACCCAAACAAACGACTTCTTGATGAAACCTTTAATAAAGCTAGGTCACATGATCTAAAAACACATGATTCACTAAATCAAACCAAAGAGAAAGTTCCTTAACCCAAATACAGCCAAAACAAGTTGATAAGAGACAAGAGACAATAGGGGACAAGCAGCACTAGTTGATTCAGGAGCTAGAGTTCTAAAAAAACAACTTTTACAGGAATCATCGCGGGGCTATAATTAACAACCTCAGATGAAAGGCAAATCATCACAAGTAGAGAGAAAGCAACCGGGTGATGTCATCACAGGTGTACACCTAGCTTCTGTGATGGTCTGATTTCAGGAATTGTCGCAACTGTACAACATGATATCTACGACGTGCAATTTTAGCAAAGAGGACATGGGTGACATTGTCATGGTTGTTAAGCTATAAACAATGATGATCTCAATTAAGAGGAAAAAACAAAGTAAAAACACCTGAAGGACACCAAACTAATCTCTCAGAATGTGAGAGGGACTACCAGATTGACACAGGTAACCCAGAACACTGATGGCTCAGTCCCGAACTCGAGAGACACTAAATCAAAAACAAATCAAGAGCAAACAAGAGACAACACACAAAAGGACTCCCTAGTTTGGTCGCCAACTTGTGATGTAGGAAATGTCCCTTCTGCGGACAGAGGCAACCCCTCTAGCCCTAGAGTGTGTCTAGTCATAGTAAGACAAAACAATAACTAATTTCATTAAACAGTCACTGTTGAAAGAGCATACCTCAAATCGGTGTTCGATGAAGCTTTCGTTGCACCACTTTAGCTATCGTTTCCTTCTCCTCGATGAGCGATTCACGTGAAACAACAGAAGAGAACAACAGAGCACGTGACAGAGTACAACAATGATCTATTTACTTACAAAGTCAAGGAACCATAAGCTATCAAGTATATTTTACACAAGACATAGGAAATCACCATTGATTGTATTAAAATGAACAAAAGCAAAGCTTACAACGAAACATTGATGTTGCAAGCTTTCTCGGAGGGTCCAGCTAGTATGTTTCTTCAAGCATTCACTCTCAAGAGGCTCTCCCAAATAGATGATAGCTTTCTCTCTCTCTCACTAGCACTAATACAAGGCTAAGGCAATCCACAACCAATTGCTACACTATCAACAATTCACACTGCAAACTATCAAACTCACACCAAAGATAGCTAATTTTGTCAACCCCAAAAACTAGCTGATCATAGCAATAGGAAGTGCTTTTATAAGAGGAGGAGCCTCCATAAAATGAGGGAGAGGGAGATTATCCTCAAGGGAGGTTTCTCAAGAGGTGGAACCACCATCCCAAAGGAGGAAAGGTGAATGTTGTTGACCCAACAACTAGTTCTAGAATCACCTAGAAGACTAACTATTTGAACTAATTCCCCGTATCTGGATCGTCGCAATTCATACACTAAGGCTTAGCAACGATATTGCAAGGAGGCAGTGTGTTCAGAGCGATATTCGCAAGAAGAATCTTGATGACTTGTGTCGAGCCCTAAAATTCAATTGTCGCAGGAAATAGATGTACCCCTGCGACGACATTGCGACATTATAGTTCATTACAGAGAATCGTCGCAGGTTGAATGAGGTTTACTTGCGATGATGCAAAAACATAGGTAAAACAATCAATATTCAGGATTAAAAGGCACTTGTTTAATCTTCTTGAATGAATGGGAAGATGTGGACATATTTATTTGATGTATGACATAGTGGAGATGTCGCTCAGAGACTAACTGTATCTGAGAATAGGGATGTGAGGTTAGTGACAAATTACTATGTAACACTGCCCCTTGAGAAATTTTGGTTTCCAAAAAATCATCTAATCCATGAGGCCATCAACCTAGCCTAGGAGCATTTGCATTCTCTCCATATTCTAAAACAATGCAATTATCTAAAAAGTAGATCCCTCAAAATCATTTGACAGGTTGGATTTGCTCTATATTAAGTTGTTTTTGCTCCTTCTAGGATTTAATACACTCTTTGTTGACTAGATATGTATCTTGATTATCTCCTCCTCTATTGTTGTCCTAGTATATGAATTTTATTCCCCCTTTTTCAATCCCTAGAGGGTGCTTCATTAGGGTTGCCTTTTGTCTCCACTTCTCTTCCTACTAGTGGTGGAAGCACTAAGCATAGCCATTTTGGATGCCAAAAGGTGGCATTTGTTACAATGTATCTAATCCCAATTGGATATTTATATTCATTTTCATCCATCTCGATGCATTTGGAGTGGAAAAGGTGGAGGAATCATCTCACGGGACCATTTTTAATGGCAGGAACTAGTTTGGAAAAACAATGTCCGGAAACTTTCGGGAGTGTTTTGAGGCATCAAATGATATTTTTTTGGGGGTAAAATTTTGACACATCACCTTTTCATGCTATTCTGCACACACGGATCTTTCCAACGATGTAAGGATCACGTCAATCAGAGTCTGTATGCAAAAAGTTATGCCACTCAAAAGTTGACCTTCCTTTTTTCACACCTATTGTTTGGGAGAATGCCCTTTTAGCCCCCATTACTCATGGAAAATGAGATAGCGACGTGTTTTTGATGTAAGAGACTCTAGAAGAGTATATTTTGTAACTCTAGTTAAGAGTTGATGTAGCCAAACTTAACCACTAGTAGGTGATCAAGCTGTATTATAACCGGGCCACTAGTAGGAAGAGGCATTCCATTCTTTGGAGAGAATTTTGTTCCATAGCTTAACAAATATAGAGAGGAGAGATAGGAGGAATATCGTACAAAGAGTATATGTGCACTCTAGCAGCCCACGGCTCATAGGCATTACTTCTTTGTAGCTTCAACCATATCTCCAAACAGAGAAATAGAGTGAAGCGACCTCACCATCCAGCTGGGTTTTCTCTTAAAAGGGTTTCCCAGAGAGCATATCTTATGTATTATGTATGTGTGAGCTTATTTTTTTGTTCTATACTTTTCTTCTTGATTTACTTTTACATGCACGCAGTAATTACAGTTAATTTTCCAGATCTAGAAATTAAATAAAATTGTAATAGTGTAGAATCTCTGATTTTTAATATAATATTATCATATCTGTTGTAACAAACTGTCCAGTGGAATAACCATGCCAGTTTATCGATCAGTATCTCTATCTCCCATATATGTTTTCTCCCATGACTTTTATTTGTGGATGATATAGTTATATTTCTAGCTCTAGACTATGGAAGTCTCTAAACTATCAATCACATTTTGGATACTTTATCTTTATCCACTAGAATGAAAATAAATCATGAGAAGTCATCCCTTATTGGAAGTGCTCCAAATTAGGAAATATGTTGAGCTTGTCTAGGGGATTTTCTAAAAATTGCATCTTCCTTTTGGGGGGCCTCTAAAATATCTAGGTTTATGCCGAAAGCAAAAAAATATAAGTAGGATGACACGGTCTAGCTCATTAGAAAAGAATAAATAAAGATGAAAAGCTTGTGTAACAAATGGATATCCAAATATAGATATTTGGTGCTTTGTAAATTAGTATTAGAATTTATTCTAGTATATTGGGCCTCTCTTTCTTGGATCACAAAGGAAGCCCTAAGAAAAACCCAACAAATGTCCTTGAGGTATCTCTAGGAAAGTCAACAACATAGAAAACCCTTTTCTTTGAAAACATGTTCCTTTATTTGCCTTATCAAAACCTTTGGTGGGTGGGGACATAAAAATCTCTCGCAGTTCTCAAAATCCCTTGCATTCAAGGGCACTTGGAGGTTGATAAATGGAGCAAATATTTGGTCCCAAATTTCTATACAAAAGAATATTTCCCCTGCTCCATTGGTTGATTGGCTCATATATCCAAGGAAATATACCCATAATAGTTTCATTATTTGGGGAGCTGTCATAAATTATGTGACCTAATCACTTCGTGACTTGAATAAAAGGTGGGAAATGGTAAAAATATTTTCATTGGGAAGGGCCCATAGATTGACAATAAGGACTCACATATCCTTTCCAACAATTGGTCTAGAATCTAAACGAGAAAGATTATTAGTTCCTCAATCAAGCTTGAAATAATGTTGGTTATATCGGTGCACAAGTTTGGAAGGATGCAATATAACTTCATCTTGAGGATTTCTTAACCTAGGAATGCATGACATGCATATACTTATTGAGACATTTCCTTATTTCTTTGTACCCTTTTGAGGATTGTTTTCTTTGGTCCATGGCTCCCTTTGGATGATATAACCCATATTTTGGATATCTAACACTAGCAAAACATGAAAACATGCCTCCTTCACCATAGCAATCAAAGTATCTTTGGAAATTGTCGTTCCCTCCAAAAGCCTAGATTTTCATGTGGCTCCTCTTCAGAAACAAATCTCTGACATGGGATGTTCTAGAAGAACAATCCTTCATGGGACCCAACAAATGTTAATTGGGTCCCAACAGATGTTCACTGTGTCATTAGAAGGCGAAATCTATTTTTCCACATTTTCATTCATTTCCCTTGACTAAACAGGTATGCAAAGTAATTCAAAATAATGTGGGATCAAAATATTCTTCTAATGGAATCACTTTAGAGGCTTCTTTATAGAAGTGGTTAAAAGGGAACCAAGTGAATCTCTAAAGTTTTTTCTCTAGTAGTTAGTTGGGGTATTTTACTAGAAAGAAAGGTCGTCATTTTCAAAGGTCAAGGAAACTCATATCTCTAAGTAGTTTTTCATTGCTTGGAATTACGAGGTTCTTTGCTAGTAAATCTTCAAATATCCCAAAACCAACCTCACTTTGAAATAACTATATAAAAAAGATCAACCATGGGATTTCTCTGATTTGGAAACCAATTCTTCTCCTACATTAGGATGGGCAGGGGGACTCATGTGTCTCTCTGAGAAACATTTCTTCTCTTTTTCCTGTGGTATTCTACATGCATCTAATAATTTTACGGAACTATTTACACTCAATCTTCTACAAAAACTGGAAGATTTCCTTCATATATCTGGGATTTGTATATATTGAGACACTGTAAATGTGATCAATGGGATGAATGTGGAATCGTGTTTAAAAAATCATACCGTCCTCCTTCTTTTATAAAATATCTCTAGCAGAGTGAGGAATTTGTCAAATATATATTTCTCTCATGTTTATAGGAAATTAAATCAATAAGCCAATATCCTTTCTAAATGAGGACTGGCATCGAATAAATATTCATGGATAATTGAAAAAAACAAAGAAGGTGTGCTTTTCCTTCTCTAATTTTTCCCCTAGGAATAACTAATTTCCTCTATATCTGCACATTTCTTTGGCTATATCAGATGGGTGGTCTACTTTTGTACATGATTCTTATCATTCAATGATTGTATATATGTATAGTGTACTAAAAAACATAAATTTACCATTCACGACACTTTTTTACTATACACAGTATCAATGCTTTTGCCTACTATCCTCGACCAAGCTTGGTTCTATTGACAACTTTTGGTTTTCACTAGATGAAGCTTATATTTTTGTGAAGGATCTATCTTCTCTAGCTAGATTCTAATAATATTAAGGAAAAGGGACAATAAGATTATGGTTTCTTATTTCTTGGGATGTAAAACCATCCTTTCACATAGGCCATTTTGGCATAATATAATAGGAAAAAAATCCTATCTTCAATAATTTTGATTATGTATTGAGTTAGATAGAGACTCATGAGTGCAAGTCTAATATGGATTCTACAAATGCTATGCACATCTATGATATTGTATTTTATTTTGTTTATAAATGAAATACACACATTTTTTCCTTGGATATATATATATATATATATATATATATATATATATATATATATATATATATATAAGAAAAACTTTGCATATGATATTAAAAAAAAATTAAAAAAAATTATAAGACATGTCAAACAAAAATCTTGCATATTTATATGTAAGTATATGTAAATTTTCTTTTTCAAACAAAAAATATTATAGATAGATTAAATTTGCGTCAATTCGTAGAAAAATTTTCGGGAGTTACATCTTCAAAGTTCACTTCCATCTTGATATCCAAAACATCACCGGCGTTAACATCATGTAGACCAAATACTCATGAAAGATAAAAACTTAACACAACTACATAGTTACAATGATCTAATAACAGTATGACAAAGACTTACCAACACATCATAATTACAAGACATGCGACTTAACATAACATGCTTTCCACATTGAGCATAGAAATAAAATTCCTTTTATAGACTAGTATGAAATATCAATCACTATCAGTGGTTGGCTGAATGAGGCCAATCTTAGGCTTCCTGGGGTTTATTGGTGATTAGAGGAGCCCACTTGAGCATCCTTAAATTCAAATCCATTACCATACTACTCAAGTCATGAACTTCATCCAAAAAGTCTAGAAAATTGAAATTGGAGGGACAACAACTTGTGTGAAAGCTCAATATGGGAATGAGACATCTGGAAAAGATTTACATACAACTGGTAGTCATCTTGGAATAGAGAATCATGGGAGGACAAGAAGTGAAAGAAAGGACATTCATTCGAAGATGTCTCTAAATCAAAGGCTTTCTCAATTGTTCAATGAAAACTGGATACCATACCTTAAAGGAAGGGAGGAGTTATTGACATTAAATGAATGCTTTCCCAGTTTAAGATTAAGAGAAAAAGAAATTTACATAATGGATTAGAGGGGAAACATAAATAAGGCTAACATTAATATGAAATTCGGAAAACCACTTCGCAAGTCAGACCTTACTATGCTCTCACATTCCCAATTTTAATCCTATACCTAATATGAAAGCCGAAGGTGATGAAATCTTGTCCCAAATGTTGGAAACTAATTGAAATAGAAATAGAAGAAATAGAGGTACCTTTCTTGTGATAGAAATGCAACAACATGAGAGGAGAGAGACCTAACTTCTCCTGGTCTGAATTTTCCTCTGAACCTGTAAACCTCGAGCGCCAGAATTCCCACAAGGAAGATTTATTTTCCCACTCTAACTTAGACAAGAAGAGGAATTGGAGCTAGAATTGGAGTTCTACACAAAGCTTCCACCAAAGAAGTTAGCTTAATGCGACAATTGACAACTGAGAACTAACTAGGATAAAATATTCAAATGCTTGAGAGGGAAACACTCTCGGAGAAGGGATCACGAGAATGAATGGCGTAGAGGAGAGATCCCTTGCAAATTTAACACTTCCATATATGTTAACCCACATGTATTTCATTATAAAAAATATAAATTTATCTCGACTTTGCTCCAAATTCATCACTTTTATGATATGTGTAGTATATTTCCAACGGTTGGGAAGAAAAATTTTGACGTTTCGAGCATGTAATCTAGGTGAGATGGAACTTAAATTATGAATTTTTCCATAAGAGAACATGTAATGGATAGAAGGAGTGCCAACAATAAACCTTTCATGGAGGTGGATTAAGCCATCATTATTTCATGTAGTATTTATTCGGGAAGTGAGATTAAATGGGGGGAGGATTGAAATGAATTGAAATAATCATGTCTCAATTCAAATAATAATTACACTTAACCATAATAGTTAGAGTATTTCAAATGCTTAGGGAATTAAACAATTGGATTTGAGATCATTTATCCTTAAAACAATTTCTTCCATTGAGCAAGCCACATTTGCCAACACACTTGCCTCTGAATTATTGGATCTAAGGATATGGAATGAGTTTGCAATGTGGAAGGATATCATCAAACCTTTGATTCTTTGGAAAATTATGGCGAGAAAACTATCTCTTGGGAGCTTGTAAGAATTCAGGCATTGGATTGTTATTAGGGAGTCTCCTAATATGATCAATTCTTTCACCCATTTTTCCTTATCAATGTAAAGTCCTTGAAGAAGACCATATATTTCTGCTTGATTATTTTATCTTCTTCATTAGCCCCATGAAAACTTGGCTTCAACTATGCCATCATGATTGAACAAAATCCCTCCACATCCCACCCCTTGAGTATATGTATTATAGAGGTGTATTATCAAGGTTTTATTAAAATTAAAATAACAATATTTGTATATATGGAGATGTGAAATTTCCATAGATATGAATAATAGTATTATTTCCAATATGGATTGATCATAAATATGAATTTACCAAATGTTTAAAAGAATCAAATCCCTTTATGTGTAAACTTTTCTTCAAATTTTATATTTAAAATAAAATTTACGTCTTGAAAATTTTAATTCCTCCCAATATTTAATAAATCTAAAAATAAAATGAATCTATATTAATCTAACATTTAAATATAAATAAAATTGAAAAAATATATAATCTTGACTTAATTATAAGAAAATTGTGGCATTACTTTTTCAACTTTGATATCTAATGCTAATAATAAAATTATTATAATAATATTAAATTAAATTATAAGGTAATAAACATTAATAAGTGACTTATTAGTGCTATAATAATATTCATAATATAAATTAAATTAGAATGTAATAAACATTGATAAGTGACTTAGTAATGCTTGCCGAGGTAGACTCTAACAACCGATTTTCTTTTGACTACCTTTACATGAGCTTGTGATAATGACTTGGAAGGAATTGGGTCTGCTCTCGTGCCATGTGAATGGTTACAACTTCAGTTTGGTTCTATTGGCTTCCTCTTAAGGCTTGTCCCATTAAGCGTAACGAAATTCTTTGGCATCGCCTTATTTCTGTTTATGGATCTTTAACTCTGTTTTTTTACAGCACAATTGTTTGACTGCGGATTGAACTTTAACAAAATGCAGTGATTAAATGCAGTAGCGGATACTTGTAAAGTTGCCGCTGAAGCATAAATTCATCCTCATTTACTAGCATTTAATATATAAGCCATGAATTGCGTTCACGTGAACTGGATCATTGCAACGGTCATTTGATACGTGTGATATTTATGCAGAGAAACATCTGTATGGAACAGTGGTTTCGAAATTATAATTTAATTGTTGATGATGATTTTTATATAATATTTTGTAGATTAGAAATTTATTTCTAAAATAATTATTAAAAAATATAGTATTAATTACTGTTATATAAAATAAATTATGGTTGATGTTTAAGTAATGGCACTCGTTTATTATACCTTACAATTACTTTCACAATTTATTTTATTTTATTAATCCAATATATTTTTAAGAATCTAAAAAATGTGTTAATAATTTATAAAAAAGAAAAATAATTTCTAAAACAAGTTTATATTTTTAAATATAAGTTTTTTTATCATTTGATGAAACTAAGCCAAAATTCCTTACATGTAAAGCAATAGAAACTACATATCATGGGGGCATGGGAAACATAGTATAATAGTTGATACTATATTTTTAATTAACAAGAAATATAATTGATTCCTTAGTTTTAAATTTGTAAGAAATATAAGTGGAAATATAATTAAAAAAATATGCAACAATTGAACCTTGAATGACATATCAATGTAATGATTACAACAGTGTAATCATTTTTGCATAATACTGACCATCCATGGATTTGGGTGCAAAATATTTGGATTGTTACTTCATTGTGATATCAGAGAAAATTAAACCTTTGAATGACACAACAACG
Source organism: Pinus tabuliformis (assembly GCA_031772625.1). NCBI lineage: Eukaryota > Viridiplantae > Streptophyta > Pinopsida > Pinales > Pinaceae > Pinus > Pinus tabuliformis. Next base: position 445,505,071 of record CM062817.1, read on the forward strand.
TAATGATTACAATAGTGTAATCATGTAATCATTTTTTCATAATACTAGTCATCCATGGATTCAGGTGCAAAATATTTGGATTGTTACTTTATTAGAATATCACAAAAAATTCATGAGCACCTCTTATATCACTCATTGTTGAGGTTCATTTAGTTGTATGTAGATCAACTAAAAAAAATATTTAAGATAAGGCATAAATATTCAATTCATGTATCTTAATATATAAATTGAATTAAATTCTTTTGTAATCACTTGACTCCAATTAATAATTAAGTCATATTTTTTTTCTTATGTGTAATCAATTACACAATTATTAAAATAAGTTAAAAAAATTCAATTCTTGCAGCTTCATTCATAAATTGAATTAATGCTTTTGCAATCATTAATTCATGCTCATAATTAAATAATAACTATTTATAAATTTGTATAATTATGCCATACAACACTTGTTTAAAAGTTAATCTAATTTTTTTTAACTTTATCATTAATTCTTAATAATAATTAAGTAATAACTTTTTACATATTTATATAGTGATGCTATACCACACTTGTTTACAAGTTAATATATTTTTTTAAGACTTTATCATTAAGAATTAATGATAATTAAGTAATAACATTTTACAGATTTGTATAGTGATGCTATACAACACTGGTTTAAAAGTTAATTTACCTTTTTTCTAAACTATGTTATATCTCTCAAATAGATGTAAAAACAACCGTAACATCTGATGTTTTAGTAATGTTATGCAGTAACGGTTTACAAATGTGAGGAAGGAATGCTTTTAAGGAACTAAATATCAAAATTAAAATGCCACTAGATATCAATGTTTTAAAAGACAATGCCTATACCTCTAACACGTCAAAATAATGACGTAGCTAGTGTTGTGTTCGGGCCTAGTGTTTCTTGTTCATGATAATGGTTAATATTTTATATTATGAAAACAATTGAAAGGACTATGTGTTTGCCAAATCTTCATATTTGTTTTATAGCGGATATATCGAAATTTGAATGAGGGGATAAGTAAGAAGGCTAATTTATTGTCTTAATGAAGAAATAGAGAAAAAATTTATTTGAGGTTACAAAAAACAACAAATAAGCAAGTGGAAGTCTTAGCTTTTTGGCAAGGTATGAAGATTGCACACTCAAGGGGATTCAACAACTAGAGTCTTTGGGGACTCAATAATAGTTATCCAAATGTTTCATCAAGCCAAAGACCTCATAGAAGAGTATTTGCCTATGATGTTCCTCATAATATGGTTGAAAATTCAAAAGTTTGAATCTATAGCCCTCTGTCACATTAAAAGGGAAAATAACCAAAGTGTTGATAAGCAAGAAAATAGGGGAGCAACTCTCGAACAAGGAATGATAACCCAGGATCAAGGAGATTCATATATATCTAACATGTCATGAATATAATTTTTTATATGAATGAAACTAACATGTCTCGAGTAATCTCTTGCGGAGGTAAGATTAGATGGGAATTAAGGCTAGTCAGGCCTGTTAATTATAACTCTAATGTTGTGATAGGAAGGTCTCAAATGGATGGCATCCTTGCTAGTTTGGTCGTGGAGGAAGATTAACTAGTTTTGAGAGCAAGGTGAGAAACCTCATGTTCGAAGGCAAGTGGAGTATAATCACCGATGCATTTATATCTCAAATGAAGGGAATTCAGGCTGGTACTCCACTAGTTATAAAGTAGTTAAAATTGTATGAGCTCAGACATTGGGTAAAGGATTCAATGGTGGAAATTTGTGCTAGGAGTGTGCAAGGAAGGGTTAATGGGATTAAATATGATGAGACTGAGGTTGGAGTCGGAAGAGATCGAGCCAATGAATATAAGTGTAGTTCATTGGCCATTGAATACACATTAGTTTGTTTAAAAATTCGAGTGTAGTGTAGAAGGGCATCTACACGCAGGGATAGTTGTAGAGAACATGGTAAGGATTAGTCGATGGCAAAATTGGCAGATGTTTCAAGCCTTGTAGCCAAGATTGGTGATCATGCAGCTTTGGAAGCCCACTCCCACTTTGCTATGATCACAAGGTAGATGGAAGAGTTGCATGAGGACGTGGAACGTCTTCAGCTGACAATGGACAATTTGGAAACCAAGGTGGATAGTTTGAATTTAGAAGTGGAAGGCATTGAGATAATAGTGGAAACAACGATTCTAGGTGTTCTTAAAGAAGTGTTAGAAATCCCTAAAATCTCTCCTCCTGGTGAGTAGATTGCTTGTCAACTTGAAGAACCTTTGTACAAAACTTTGGATTTGATGCTCTCATAGCAAATAGAAGCACAACAGAATGGGAAAGATGGAAGTCCTAAAGCTGAGAAGGAAGACATTGGTTAGCCATACCTGTTTTGTTTAAAATGTTTTATACATTTGTGAAATATAATGGAGTAGAGTTATGGAGGCTTTATAGAATAAGGGTGGTTAGAACAATCATAAGAAAAAGGAAAGGTAGAAATAGGATGTTTTCTTAACAAAATTTTAATATCGATGAAGAAGCATAGTTCCTTAATGTAATGGGACTAGCTTGTTTTCTAGTTGGATTATTATAAACTACCTATTTCTTTAAAATAAAAATAAAAACTGGAATACATGGATAAATATAAATGAACTCGAGACATAAAAAAATCAAGAAACAGGACATGTCTAATGTAAATTTAGGTGATGATTTCATGTATCAATAATTACTAGTGTTATGAAACCATCTCACAAGAAGATAGACATAATACTTAAAAGGCATCCTCTTCGAGGAGAAAACCTCCTTTACATTACATAAATGAACAATTCTTGGATGATAAAAATGGCAAGACCTCCTTTGCATATATAGGAGTCTAAGGGGTTACAATATAATAAAACCCTACATAATAATAATAATATAAGGGCACAAGAAGAATGATAGAGAGCGAGGAACTGGAGCAGCCTGACTGCTAGGTTTTCGTACTATTCTCAGATGGCGCAGCCTGACCTACGCAGACAGCCATCGCACACCTGACCCTGCACCCAGAAATCTCTCAACTGCATTGTAAGGGAATGAAAGGCAAATGGATAACCCCCAGGGGGGGGGTTACGATGACCTCCCCCATGGCAAACAAATCGCAGAACCAAACCAAAGGAACGATATGCTTTGGATCGATCAATGAGAATGTGATCAATCAGGAGATCCCGTGCCAGCAGGAGCGCAATGGCAAGGACAAACCGGAAAATAAGGTGAATGAAGAAACAGGGCGGAATAACTGACCAGATGATACCTCGAAGGTCTCCTCGACCACCTGCAAACCAATAGCAACAGATCGACCCAGAATTGAACTGCCAGGAGAGAAAATAGAAGAAAGAATCCAGTTTATGACAGATCATGTGCTCATCGGAAAATTTATAGGGTTTTGGCTGACGGAAAAAGCCCTACACAGTTGGATCGCAGTGAAATGGGAACCTAAGGGTGATGTAACTCTGCAACTAGGCCCAAAAGAATTCTTCACAGCGATCTTCTTTTGCCTGGAAGAAAAATACAAAATCCTAATTGAAGTACCCTACTTTTTCAACTCAGCAGGACTATACTTAAGGGACTGGGGACCCAAGTTCAACCCGGATAAGGAGGACCTGACATGGGCTCCGGTCTGGATAAGACTATACTCACTTCGAGATGAGTATTGGGACGAGGATATCCTGAGAAACATAGGAAATGGTATGGGGGAATACATAAGGGCTGCTGAAGAAACGAAAATGCGTAGATACACATCATACGCCCGCATCTGCGTCTTTATGCACCTGGAAAAAGCTTTGCCAGAGTCGGTAAGTCTCTCTCACCGTGACTATGAATGGATTCAGCCCTTAGACTATGAACCTGTCCCATTTTGATGTCGTAAATGCCATGCCATAGGGCATCCTTTTAGAGATTGCCCCCTAAATGTCAAAGCGACTGCCCCTATCCCCCCTTACTCTTTGACCCATGATGGTTTCACCAAAGCCCCTACCCACAAACGAGCTCATAAAAAATCAACATCAGGGAAGAAACCCCAGCAAAAGAATACCTCTGACCCTGCGGTCAGAAACAGCTTTGGAATCCTGGCTCAAACCACGGAAGAGCAAAACACATCCCCTCCCCCCAACTCTGATATCCCCTCCTCCTCCACCCAGCCACCTCCTTCAGCCCCCTCCTCTGGTCCACCTCCAACCAAAGCGGCCCCAGATAACCCCTAAGAAAGTAGGGAAAAGCAAAGGGAAAAAGAAAATGAAATGGAGGTTGACGGATCCTCAGACCCTCTCCAAAGCCCAAACATGCACATGGAAGAAGACAACCAGATGCAACGCATGGAGGAAGAACCGGAGAGTATAGATCTAAATGGATTAGACATATTAGAACTAGAAGCAGCATGCAAAAAGAAAGCTTATGAAAGCATCCCAAAGTTTCAGCTTAAGAAACTGGAAATGGTAATTTCTAGAGCATACCATCAGCACCAGCTAGGTATCCAAGCAGGAAGCCAATGGGATTTAGGCCAAAATCCAAAAGACTCCAAAAAAAGAGGAAGAAGAACTGATCTCCAAAGAACAATAGCGGTGGGGAAGATCCTGGTGGACTCAGGCAGGTATGCTAAGCTTACGAAGTACTACAAGCCCTCTACCAATAGTGAATCATGAAGCTCATTTCATGGAACCTAAGGGGGCTCAATAGCCCGGGAAAACTCAGAATGCTAAAACATATGTTAAGAATGGAAAAGCCGCAAATATGCTTTCTCCAAGAGACAAAATGTAACACCTCAACTCTAGAAATGATCCTCTCTAAAGCTTGGCCAGGATGTCATTCGGTGGCTGTTGATGCCTCTGGGGCATCTGGAGAGCTAGCTATCGCATGGAACTCCCAAGCACTCACCCTCACAGACTTTCATGCTTCTCATAGTCTAATTCAGGCTGCTTTTCACATAATAGGCATGAATATACATGGGAATCTCTCGAATGTATATTTCTCTCAGGAAGCCAAGGAAAAAATTGCTCTCCTCCAAACCATAGAAGCTCCTAACTCCAATAGAAGGCACCCGCTCTGGATTGTTGGAGGGGATTTTAACATGATAACAAAATTGGAGGAAAAGATTGGAGGCAGAAACAGGCTGGAACAGGAAAATACCCACTTTAAAGACTTTATCCAAACTGCATCCCTGATAGATTTACATTTTTTCAATGGCACTTTTACGTGGAGCAATCGAAGAGCAGGCAAGCATCAAATAGCTTCCAAGCTAGATCGGTTTCTAATCTCAGACAACTCGATTCATCTAAGAAGAGACTTCTTGGCAACCATTCTTCCACATTCAGAATCCGATCACTGGCCGGTTGCCCTTCAATGGCAGCATCCTGGCAGCACCACAAGAAGACCTTTTCGCTTCGAGGAATTTTGGTTCACCCATCCCTCACTGCAAGATTTGGTTCACTCTACATGGACATACTTCAGGCCTCTAGAAGGCTCCAAGATGTACCAGTTCCAATAGAAACTCAAACATTTAAAGCTCTGCCTCAAGCGATGGAACAGAGAGACCTTTGGAAACATCTTCAAGGCGCAGCATGATCTCCAAAAAGCTCTGAAGGAACTACAGCAAGAAATAAGTACAGAAGGCCATACAGACAGAACCCTAAAGCAGGAGAAACTCATCCACAATCAGCTTGAGGAGAGAAGAAAGAAGGAGGAGATATACTGGAAGCAAAAGTCCAGAATCAGATGGTTAAAAGAGGGAGAACGGAACACCAAATTCTTTCACAGAACCACTGTGCAACATAGAATGTGCAATAATATCCCTTACATTCAAAAGTCAGGAGGGGAAAGGGTGGAATAGCACGAAGATATTGAGAAGGAATTCCTCAACCACTTCAAGAAAGTCCATCAAGAGCCTGATGTCAACAGACGTCCTGCAATTGAAAGAATAATACGCAATGTGCCAAAATTAATCACGGAGGAGCACAATGAACTCCTCCTTAGTCCAATTCAAACACAGGAAGTGGATGTATCTATGGCTCAGCTTAAAGAAGGTAAAGCTCCCGGCCCGGACGGTTTCACCACCACTTTCTTCCACAAGTTCTGGGAACTCATAAAATTGGAAGTATCGGAAGTAGTTGAGGAATCGCGAGTGAATCACTGGCTGCTTCCCTCACTTAATTCCACCTTCATAGCCTTAATCCCAAAAGAGGAGGACTCGATCAAACCGGACAAATTCAAACCGATCGCACTCTGCAATGTAATATACAAAGTCATCTCCAAAGTCATTGCAAACAGGCTAAAGCCCCTCTTGCCAATGCTCATTTCTTTGGAATAGTCAGGATATGTGGAGGGAAGACAGATCATGGACGGCATCATCCTCTCGCATGAGATCATACATACTCTCAAGCACTCAAAACAGGAAGGTATGCTCCTAGAACTTGATCTTTCCAAAGCTTTTGATAAACTCAGCTGGGACTATGTACAGCAAATGCTAACTGCTTTCGGTTTTAGTCCCACACGGATCAGTTGGGTTATTAGCCTCATCTCCTCCACTAGTTTCTCCATTCTCATGAATGGTATCCCCTCTCGACCCTTTGCCCCCTCCCGAGGCATAAGGCAAGGGGACCCTCTTTCTCCCTTCCTCTTTGTACTAATGGCTGAAGGACTGGGACGTCATATTAATAATGCCCTTCACACTCATCAGCTTAGAGGTATCTCCATTCATCAGCTGCCTGCCATTTCCCATCAGCAATTTGTTGATGACACCATGCTCTTTGGTTACCCCTCCATTCAAGAAGCTTCCAGATTTAAAGCAGTGCTCAATGACTTCACTGAAGCCTCTGGAACCAGCATCAACTGCTCCAAATCGCAAATCTTCTTCTTTAATACCCCTCTGGTTGTCAAGTCTGCTATAGTCCGCATTTTGGGGTTCCCTATCGCCACCCTTCCCTCCAAATACCTTGGGTCCCCCCTTACTGTCTCGGCCATCAAGCACTCCTCATGGCGCAACCTTATTGAAAGGCTTGAATCCCGTCTCAACCAGTGGACACACAGAGCTTTGAACTTAGTCAGTCATGCAGTGCTCATAAAGGCTGTACTACAAGCAATGCCATTGTACTTATTTTCCATCCTAGCTGCACCAAAGTGGGTCCTAAAAAGACTCAGGAATATTCATAGAGGCTTCCTTTGGGGTAGCAATGCAACTAATCGCAAATGGGCATTGGTAAAGTGGAGCACTGTATGCAAACCAAAAGCAAAAGGAGGCATTGGACTACGAGATCCCGAGCACAACAATGCCATCATGGGAGCCAAAATATGGTGGCAATGGCTCACAAGTCCAGGCAAACCCTGGGTGACATTATGGACGGCAAAGTATGCCAATCATTGACCCCAGGAAGAAATCATCAGATTAAAGCCCAATGATAAAGGTTCGCTAATTTGGATTGCAGCCAAAGAACACTATCAAATGATTCAACATCACAGTTTCTGGGAAGTAAGAAACGGTCATACCACTAGATTTTGGACAGATGCCTGGAACCAAATGCCCATTCTTAGCAATGTTCTGAACCTGCCACTAGACACCATTGAGGAGGAGACACAGCAAGCTAAGATTAGGCAATACTGGGCTCAGGACTCTGAGAAGGGCTTTAGGATTTGGAAACCGGGTAATCATGTACTCACCAATGAAGATATCCAAATTTCAGTGGAGTTGGAAAGGGAACTCAGCAAAAGGAAAATTAGGTGCGATGAGAGCGGAGACATTCTAAGGTGGGGATACCAACCAAAATGAGCTTTCACCATGTCCGAGGCCTACAAAATCATCTGCAATGACGCCGTTCCCCAGAACCCAATCTGGAGTAAAATATGGAGTTCGGGCTCCTGGCCCAAAATCTGCTATTTTCTCTGGTTGGTAGGACATCATAGAATTTTAACCTGGGACAAGCTTAGAGGAAGAAACTTTCATGGCCCCTCCATCTGTTTCAACTGTAGCGCCCATGAGGAAACTCTTCAACATCTGCTGGATTCTTGCCCCTTGGCAAATCAACTCTGGGAAAAGGCGAGCTTTCGGTGTCAAAGAAGATGTAGACTTGAGAATGACATCACGAATTCGATACTCAGTGGCCACAGGACCCTTACAAGAGTGAAATCCTCAATCATCTTTGGAGACTAGTACCCGGGCTAGTTTTGTGGAGCATATGGAAGGAGCGAAACAAGCGTATATTTAAAAATCAGTGCTCCTCAATAGACAGCATTTGGAACCTGCTCTGCAGAAATCTTCAAGAGACTCTTATGCTAAAATCCTGGAAGGAGGAGGACTAGCCTACGCTAGCCAACGAAAAAACCATTATGGACAACTGGCAAATTCATCATACGCAAGGCTCTCATAAGCTGAACCACTCTAAAACCAGCAACAAAAATCAGAACACATGGAAGCCCCCATCAAGGTCTACATTCAAACTCAACTTTGATGGTGTGTCAAAAGGGAACCTCGGTCTCACAGGATTTGGAGGAATAATAAGAAATCATGAAGGTGCTCCCCTAATGCTGTATTTCGGAAACATTGGATGGGACACCAACAACTCAGCTAAGCTAGAGGGTCTATGGCGAGGATTACTACTTGCTGGGGAACACAACCTTCACCCCCTGGAGGTGGAAGGAGATTCTCAGATCCTCATAAACATGGCCAAAAAAATCCTTAATGGATCTCAGGCTAGGAAAATTGCCACCAGCTGGAGGCTTGAGGCAAGACTGGAAGCCATAGAACATGAGCTCCATAACAACAGAGCAATCACCTTCACACACACAAGACGGGAGGGCAACAAGGTTGCAAACTTCATGGCCAATGTAGGAGTGGAGACTAACCACTCTCTAATCGTGGGGCAGCTGAACACTATATTAACACATGACAAGGCTCAAGAGTGCTCTCGACTGGTCCAGAATGATGCAGCTCCCCCGAATGCGGGTGATAATTAAGATGGGACAGGCGATGGGGGATGGCCACATGCCGGCCTGTGGCCATCACGTGGCAGCCGTAGATAACATGGCTAGCGAGTGCAGATGGTATAAGGTGGATTGGTAGGAGATAGTAAATGCTCCGCGAGGTAGTTCAGCTTAGGCGACGACAGCAGTTATGGCGGGGGCACTCCAAAGCAGAGCCGGTGAAGTCATAAGGGGTATCGATGCATGGGATCAGAGAATGTTTGTGGTATGGCAGTTGCCTGGCCTCTCCGTCTCTGTCGGGATTTATTCTCCGTCTATCTGGTTCATCCCTCAGTCAGCGTTGGTTGCAGGGGATCTAGTCGCAGAGATTCTGGTTGCAGGGGGTCAGGACTACCCTGTTGTCTGGTGGAATTTCTTTCCCCTGCCTCCCACGAGAATGGTGAGACCTCGGCAGTGCATGCTTAGCCGCCGAGGCACTTCCAGAGGGGGAATCTCGTGCAGTCATGAAGCGGACAATGTTGTCCATTGCTGCCACTGCAACATTGCTCTCTCCACTAGTGCCAACCCCCTCCACTCTAGCCAATTCATGGATGCAGGGGCTTCGAGCTCGAATGCCTTGCCTACCTTTGGCTCGGCTATCTTCAATTTCACCAGTGCCATGAACAATCCGCGGATCAGCGTGCATGTCTCAGTCTTGTTCATAGAAAATGCCCGGGAAGATGAGGACGCCCTGGATGAACAGGGGCAGAGGATGAATGACAATCAAAAGCATGAGGTAGCAGCCTCTGAAGCTGATAAGGAGCAGGGGGTTAAAGGGGCGGCCTCAGACCCGGAAAACATAATTCAACGCAAGCAAGATCAGAAGCCGGGAACTGGCGAGGAGGAAGACACCTTTCCCACTGCGGTTGAAAGAGAAGCCTATGGCTGGTGCCGGGTAGAGGAGGTGCAAATGGACGACTGATGATGCCCGCACACAAGGTTTCTATGGCTTTCTGTTTGGTCTTCTGCTGTTTGTTTTTTGACTCTCTCATGTCTGGTTTAATGTCCATGTTCCTGAATTTTGTGTCAATGATCTGGGTAAGGTCGGTGTCCCCTGCGTGGGACGAAATGGTTGGTGCCCCTGCATGGGCGTGCTCTTATGGAAGTCTGGCTTTTGTGTCTGGCGCCCCTACGTGGGCTACTTTTTGGATGCCTCTATTTCTCTCGGGTGACATACCCAGAGCCTATCTCTCTCTTGTTTCACCATGATGTATTTTTGAATTCTGTACATAATATAATAGTTTAGCCTTTAAAAGAAATAATATAAGGGCACAACAATAACAATAATGGGCTTCTATGGGGAACCACAATAACAATATCGGGGCTACATGGGCATAACAATAACAATAAAGGGGCTATACTAGTATTATAGGGACCTAACATGCCCCTCTCCTTCAAAAAAATGTTGTCCTCAACGCTTGGGTAGTTTTGGGTGCTTCTGTATAAAATTATCATCCTCCCACGTGGAACCTTAGCCGGTTAAGTTCTTCCACTTAACGAGATACTCTGAAATTGGTCAATTATGTAGCTATCAAGTTCTTGTTTCCGTGAATGCTTCAGGCTCAAATATGATTTTTCCCTCTTTGTTAAGTTTTGGAAACATTGTGTGAACTAGAAGATTGTCACCAATAACCTTCTTTAAGAATGAAACATGGAAAACTAGGTGTAATCGGGAAGATGCAAGCACCTCTAATTTGTATGTCATAGTACTAATATTTTGAAACACCTTGTTAGGACCATAGTACTTGCGTGATAATTTATTATCCTTCTTAGCTTGCTTGAGAAACATTTGTTTGTATGGTTGTAGCCATAAAAATACCCAGCCACCTACATCAAAACTTCTTTCACTCAATCTTGATCTGCCTATTGTTTCATTAGATTCTACACCCTAGTGAGGTTATCCTTTAAGAGTTGGAGAACTTGTTGTTGATGCTCGATGTGATTTTCCACTACTTGAACCCTATAATTTTCTCTTAAAGATGACATGATGGATGGTGGATGATATCCATAAAGGGCCATAAATGGGGTCATTTTTCTTGTAGTATGGAAGGAAGTGTTATGCCACCATTCAGCTAGAGGTAACCACTTGACCCATTCTTTTTATTATTCATTTATTATTATTATTTTTTTTTCAGATACAAAGCAACAAATATATATTTGAAATCATTTGTTCATTATCCCAATTTTCCCATCAGATTGAGGATGATAAGGTGAGCTATGAGCTATTTGAATACCAATATCTCCAAAAATTTATAGTGAAAATGTCATCTTTGTCACTTACTATAACCTTTGGGTTTCCATGAAGCTTTTGAATTGTTTCCATAAATGTAGTAGCAATTGTACTGGCTTTAAAAGGATGAGATAATGCATAAAAGTGTTCATACATGGTAAGTCTATCAACTACCACCATTATGACACTCTTTCCTTTAGACTTGGATAAACGTGTGATAAAATCCATTGGGGCCTCCTCCCAATGCTAACTTGGAGTGGCTAAAGTTTGTAACAGACATAGTGTCTTAATTGTCTCAACTTTATTTTGTTGGAAAGCCAAACATACTGCCACAAACTTTTTAATGTTAGATTTAAGGTAATCCTAAAAAAACCCTTCTTGACCTTATGGTAAGTTCTTAAAAATCCTACGTTCCCTCCTAAAGGAGAGGTGTGCAATTCCAAAAGAATATTTTGTTTGAGTTGGGAATTTTTACAAAGATAAAAGCCATCTTTGTACCATAATGAATCATTTTTACAGCTAAATGTATCTAATGTATTGGGATCTTGTTGCAACTTTTGAAAAAGTGACCACACCTCTTGATCATTCTTCCATGCATCCCTTGCTTTGGTTCTCCACTCACGTTAGATAATATAAGTGGAACAAAGAAATGCTTCTATGTCCTCATCCTTTCTTGAGAGTGCATCTGCAACAACATTTTGCTTCCCTTTTTTGTAGATGATTTCAAAGTCATAACACAATATCTTTGTCACCAATTTTTTCTGCTCTTTTGAAGATAATCTTTCTTCCAAAAACTATTTAAGGCTATCATGATCTATTTTTACTTTGAAGTTTCTTCCCATTAGGTAAGGTCATCATTGCTTTAGTGAAAGTAGTATTGCCAACATTTCCTTCTCATAAATAGGTTTGTATAAATACTTTCCTTTGATTGGACAATTTTCAAAATAAATGGGTCTTCCTTCTTGCATTAAAACAACACAATTTCAATTTCCTGAGGCATCACATTCCACAATAAAGGTTTTTACGAAGTCTGGCATAGCTAAGACTGGTACTTGTCACATTGCCTATTTAAGATGTTCAAAGGCCTTCATTGCTTCTGGAGTTCAAGAAAATGCATCATTCTTTAGTAATGATGTTAGAGGTGCTGCTATTCTCCCATAATTCCTAACAAACTTGCAATAATATCCTATCAACCCGAGAAATCCTCAATGATGATTTACGGTTGTGGTGATTTTTCATTCCTTAATGGATTTAATTTTTTTAGGGTCTACCTTAACACGCTCATGAGATACAATATGACCCAAATATTCCGCCTCTTGTACTACAAAGAAACATTTGGAGGTTTTTTCATATAATTGTTTGTCCTCCAATAGTTTGAGCACCCTGTCAACATGTTGAACCTGATCATTCCAAGACTTGTTCAAAAAATACTAGCACAAATTTGTTAAGGAAGGGTTTGAAATTGGAATTCATCAAACCTTGAAATCTGGAAGGTGCATTAGTAAGGCCAAAAGGCATGATCAGAAATTCATAATGACCCTAGAGAGTTTTGAATGTTGTTTTCAAAATGTCTCAAGTCTTCGTTCTAGTTTGATGATATCTTGAATGGAAATCTAACCCGGTGAAGTAAATTTCTTCATGTAATTCATCCAACAATTCCTCAAATATAGGGATGGGTGTTTGCATTATGATGCATGTATTTTACTTGATGGAAACCCACTTGTAACAGAACATCTCACTTATATATAACTAGATGAATCGACAGAAGAGAGATCAGATGTAACAGAATACACTGAATACATGACAACTGAAAGGAATTAGTTCAAATGTAATGTACAATGACAACTCATTAAGATGATAGTTCTCAATATGGCAGGTCAACTTTGCCATCAGGTCCAAAGGGGGAGATTGTTGGCATTATGATATAGGTATTGTCCTTGATGGTAACTTACTAAGATGACATATCACAGTTCAAGCTCACAAAATGAAGAAAAAGAGATATACGCAGGTTCCCCTTGATAAAGCCGCGTATACACGCGGGTTAGCCGACCAAAAGGTGCATATACGTATACACGCACTTTCATGCAAGGGAAGGCACGTAGATTGGGTTTTGGTCCATGGTATTTGGACCATGGTATTGTGATCCATGGTATTGGTCCATGGTATCTCGTCCGATGTGTTGAACCTAGGTATTGGGCCCATGGTATTGATGATCTATGGTTTTGGACCATGGTATTGAGTAAGGCCTAAGACCATAAATGTGGGAGAAGATCATTAGGCAAAGGAACTTAGAAAATCTTGAATATCTAATGAAGTATGAGATCCAGTATGCAGGTTATGGGTTCATGATGCTTTGCTTGATCTGAGTAAGGATGAATCTCAACAGTTGATGGAGAACAAGATCTAAGGATAGATCAGGATTTAATGGCTTGGAATGTATCATATCTATATGGTTTGGTCATTTTTATTCTAGATCTGTATATTAACACATGTAATGTTCTGTAAATATTATGATCTAGGTATAACTCAAGTTTGGAATAGCTGCAAATCATGAATGAATATTTAGAGATATATACGTTGGTTGACTATGATAAAAGCACTTACATACGCAGGTTAGATACATCCAAGTAGCGTATACCATATTAACTATGATGTTTGAAGTTACAGGTGGTTCTGCTTGTTGATAAATTCTGATGGCAGTTTACTGGTGTCAGTATTCTGCATATTCAATTTGGTTGATTGTGTTTAGCTTCAGTGTTGATGGATGAGATCTAATAATGGATCAGGATCATAATGACTTATCTTTATGTGATCTGATGGACTAGATCTGGTTGCTAGCACTTATATTATCCTTTCTTATGTAATGATCTGGGTATGTCTGAAGTTAGGAAGTGCAACGAAGTTATAAGTAAGTAATTAATGACATATACACTGGTTCGTTTTGGTGAAGTTGCGTATACACACTGGTTCGGTTCTTCCAAGTAGCGTATGCACTCTGATGCATGATTTTTGATGATATAGTTAGATCTTAACATTGTTGCAGTGTTCTGTGTTCTACTCTATGTTTTGGTGACTGCAGTTTGTTGACAGGGTCTCAGTGATTCAGTATTGGGTGATTCAGAGATTGATGATGCTAGTATTAATTTATTGTGTGCTTTAATGATATTGATGGGTATAGTATGAAAATTGGATGAAACGTGGCCTTCAGATTGTGTTGTTGTGCTTCAGGAGTATCCAGTTTGAAAATTTATGAAATGTGGTACCCGGAGGAAGAAAGAGAAGGTTGTAGCCTTCTCTAGGTCAGCACCTACGTAACAGTACATTAGCTAGTACAAGAGCTAAGGGGGTTGTAGCTCCCTTCTAGTAGTAGCTGGAAAACGAGTGAAGGTTGGAGCATTTAGTAGGCCAGTGTCTACGTACTAGTAAAAGGATCGACTAGTACAAGAGCTAAGGGGGTTGTAGCTCCCTTCTAGGAGAAGCTGGAGAATGAGAGGAGGTTGCAACCTTCTGCAAGTAGAAGCCTATGTACTGGTATAAGGCTGCACCAATACAAAAATATTGTAAAAAGAAGGTTCTTATTAAAATAAGATAGAGACGAATTGCAATAGGTGGTTTTCACCCACATTGGGTTTCCACCTCACATCATGGCGTTAATGTGTGCTTCTTGTGTGGGATGATCTGTTCCGTTTTACTGCACCTGTTTACTATTCATATGGCTAACAAAGTTCTAATGCACTAACTAAAGATCAACATTTAATGGATTAACTGAATCATAAGTTTACTGGATATATGCTAGTTGCATTAGAGACAATGGCATGTACATGCAGGTTCCCTTAACTAAAGTAGCATATATGAATATGAGTATGGAAATGAAAAAGTGTTTGATTTGATAATACTGATTCACCCCCCCCCCCCCCCCCCCCCCCACTCTTAGTATTATTTCCAACAATGGGAAATTTATCTTTAATAATGAGGTTGTTGACCTCCCTATAATCTGGACACATACGCCATGATCCTTCCTTCTTCTGCACCAAAACTACTAAAGGAGACAAAGAAATTTGACTAGGTTGAATTACACTAGCGTCTAACATTTCTGCAACCATATATTCAATTTCACTCTTTTGGAGATAAGGATATATGTAAGGCATGATGTTTGGTGGAACAATTTCTAGAACTAAATGAATAGCATGATCATGATCACGAATAGAGACCTTGGAAATAGAGAAATTGATGATTTCAATGTTTGAACCTCGAGTGAGCATAATTGTGGAATTACGTCTTGTTGTTGTTTCTTTAGAATATTTTCATGCCATTAGAGTTTATTATCTTTCCTGGTTTCCCTATGATACCCCATAATCCAACCAGGGAAAATTTTAAGGATAAAAATTCCGCTTAAGTTTTAGAAAACTTGGCGAATATTACTAGTCCCCTAATTGCAAATTAAAAAATGTTTGTTGATATATTATTAAAAAATTTAAAATTTAAAATAGTTTTATATATAGCCTTTATACAATTTTGTTTATATTAAAGGTAAAATAATTTTATACTATAAAATTTTGGCGAATCATTTTTATTAAAAAATGGAATTTGGAGAATCTCGTTTTGGAAAAACCATGGAAAATTAGCCCACTTGCTAATATTAGCCCCTAAAATTTTCCATGAATTCAACTTCCTTTCCTTCCCAAAAAATATTTAAGAAAAAATCTTGAAAATTGAAAGCTATCGTCCCCAAAGATTGTAACCATTGGACACCTAGTACGACATCAACACCACCCATTGGAATGGAAAGAGTTGGAATATTCAATACATATTCCACCATGGTTAGCTTTATATTATGGAACATTCCAGAGCGGTTTATAGTTCCTCCATTTGTAACCATCACTTGGCATGCTAGTGATGGATATTGGACGCAATTCAATTCCTTGGTTATCTTACAATGAATAAAATTATGGGTTCTATTTGAATGAATCAACATTATTACCTTTTTCTTCTTGATATGTACTTCTCTCTTGAGAGTTTCAGGAGTGGTAATTCCTACCAATGCATTACAATATGTGGTCATATTCATTTCTTCTTTCTCTAGGGTTAGTTCCTGATGTATATCCTCCTCTTTTGATGTTTCTTGTTACTTTTCTTCCTCCTCTTCAAAATATATGTAGAATAATTTATTCTCAACGCATTTATGACCTTTATTGTATCTTCTCTCACAATAGTAACAAAGCCCTTTTTCTCTTTTTCCCTCCATTTTTTGTGGTGTCAAGCTTTAAGGTTGTGGAAGATTAGGAGAAACAACACTTCCATCTTTATGGTTTTGAGTGGTAGACTTCCTTGTTGCCATTACTTTTCTTTCAATTTTCTTACCACCCAGAATTCCTTCCCTAATGAATCAGTTTCCCAAAGGAGAACCTCATGTTGGATACTATCTTTTAAAGTCCCTATGCAGAAATCAATCTTATTCTCCTCTGGAATATTGGTTAACGTAATATTTAATTTTTTGATGTATTCAATGTGCTCTGACATTGAACACTTTTGTTTGAAATTTATCAATTGGGTAAAGAATGTGTTGCTCTTTGTATCTTCATAATGTACTATCATTTCCTCCGTAAAAATTGACCAGGTGAAAAGTGTTTTACGAGAACAAAGCCATCTATACCATACAAACTGATTGGGTTTTAAATATATAGATGCAATATGTACCTTTTGTGAAGGTTGCACATTCTCTAGATCAAAGTATTGCTCCATCTGTAGTATCCATGTTATCGGATCCTTGTCATCAAACTTCCTTGTATCTATCTTTGGAATGTGGTGGTTCTTAAAACCCAAATTGGAGTATCTAAAATCATAACTCATATTTCTTTTGTCCTCATCATGATTTTTGTGGATTACCTTGTCACCACCTAGAAGCCTTTCTTCTGACAACTTTGTCAATCCTTCCATCATGACATTCATCATTGCTTCCATGTATGCTTTTAAAAAACCCATGCTGTCTTTGTTGGGTTGCTAGTTTGTCATTATTATTATCACTCTTTAACACCTATTTCATCCATTTATGTTATTCTTTATCACGTCATTTATCATACTTTATCATATAATTCCATTTTATAGTTATTTATGTTCTTATGGATAAATCTTATTTCTTCTCCTTTATTTTTAATAAATTAATGATTATTATGCATGATTTTACCAATGATGGTTTATTAATAAATTTGTTGTAACATCACTCACCATTTTAGCCTCCAAGATATTTTCCAGATTGCAGATTTGATATCCAGCTCATCATTAGATATTCCAACTTAGAAATTCGCTGAAATAAGAAGTGACAATTGTGCAATGGACATTTTGGGTAAATGGAGAAGAATCTGGAAAATTCGAAACATGGGTTTTGTTCAAAACAGATCGAGTTAGTTATATGGTGAGCAGTTTTCCCAAATTTAGTTAGTATTAATAGAAACATAAGGTTCTCTGAAGGAAACTTTCTCAGATTCGCTGTTGCATCCATCTTCCAAATTATCTCAATGGAAATACAAAATTTGACCTATTATTATTGAATGTTGATGGAAAGATATTTTAGATATGATCTTGTTGATCAATTTGTTGTGAACAATCCAATCTTATTATAGGAATCATTTTGTAATCATCTTTGTTGTAACTTCTCCCTGCTCTCTGTGTATTTAAATGAAAACAGAGATCAAAGAAGGGAATGATTAGAGATAGAGATAGAGATAGATAGGATAGGATAGGATAGGAGGAGAGGGGCTAATGGAGAGATTTAGCTTTTCGCTTGACACCTCAATTGTAATTTCAATATACAAAATGTGATTCTGAAGGAGATTGTATTGTAATGAAAAGTGAATTTGATGATTAATATATAACTTGTGTTGTTGTTCATCCAGATCTTCTGAAGTAGCTCAGTAGTATTTGCTGGTGGCTAGGGCCTAGTATCTGGAAGATCTTACTACTATTCCTTGTTTGATACTTTTCCATTTCCTGTAAGGTTATTCTGTTTTATATCTTTGCATTTCCTACGAGTTTATTCTGTTTGATATCTTCTGATTTCCTGTGAGTTTACATTGCAGTTAGTTTACTTTCCTTTATTATGATCTCATGTACCTAGTAACTTCGTCATTTGATTTCGTTTATGCTCACTGAAAATTGAATTAATTATCAGTTAAGACATTGATTCTCGTTGATTACGATAAGAGTATGATTAGTATAGAATCAGTTGAAAGAGATTGGTTAATGTTACTAAACTCTCTATTGGTGTTATCTCCATTCGCATCACTTAATGTAGAACATAGTGTGATTAATGTAGATCCAGCTGAAAAAGCTCAGTTACTACTACAGTGCTCTCGGTTGATGTTATTCCCATTTGAATTGCTTGCTTAAGATTGGATTATCGTTTTTCTTGAGATTATGTCCTCATGCTTAGATGTATTATTTCCTTTAAAAGTTACAGCTTGAGATTTATGATTGCATCTGTTTACTCTTGTATTGAATTTAATATATTATCTTAAATCATTTCTCTCTAGATTTATAGCTTGCACATATTGTTTACACTCTTGAAATAGAAAGACTTAGCCAGGTTGATAATTAATGTGAGGTAATTAGGAGTTTTAAAAGACACTTTTTAGCACCCAACATTTTGGCGCCGTTTCTGGGGAGAGTGTTTCCATTTCAAAGAGAGTGATGTATGTTTGATATTTGCTTCTCAGAAAGAATTAGGTAATAAAAATGGGAGAACCTACGTAACGAGCAAGTAAAGTGCTTGCTCCTCTGCCCACTTTTCAGCACAATTGCATGGAAGTTAAAGTATGTTTTTGATGTTTGTCTGTTGTGAAAGAATTGGGTATTAAAAATAGGAGGTAAGAACCTACGTAGCGAGCAAGTAACGTGCTTTCTCTTTCACCTTCTTTTCAACAAAATTTCGTAGGGAATGAAGTAGATAGAATTTTTGAAAAAATCTCATAATTCCACTCAAGTGGTGATGTGAGCACCAACCATTTCACTAACCAATTAACAAGAACTTTTGAAAGAGGAGCATCAGAGAAACACATGAAAAACATATTCTATTATGGTAAGAAATGGCTCACATTTCTACTTTTGAATTCCCTATCAAAGATCTAGGAGGAGTGACACAAATGCATGTAATTCCCCCATCTTCTCTACCAAAATTTTCATGGTTTGGCAAATGAAGACCCAGATACGTTTTTGTTTGAGTTTGAAGTACTTTGTAGAGGATACAATTATTGTACTAATGATCTCACGTTGAAAGTGTTTCCTCTTACTCTAAATGGAGTAGCTCTCCAATGGTTCATGAGCCTTAGTGGGAACTGCATCCAAACATGGGAGGACATGAAGAACGCATTCTTGAAGAAGTACCAAGACTATTGCAAGGTCGATGAAGATATTTTTGATATGATACAAGAGGAAGATGAAAGCTTGGAGGACTATGTGGAGCGATTTCGATACAACCTTCAAAAATCAAAGCATAAGTATTTGGGAAAAGAGATCTTAAAAACACTCCTACTCAAAGGAATCAAAGATGAATTTTTAGAACTCTTAAATCTGATAGGAAAAGGTGATGTTTTTCAGTTATCATATGATGAAGTTTGTGAATTGTGCATAAGGTATTCAAGAGGAATCTCCAAGGCTGGTAAAAATTCTAGAGAAGCTTCTTATTTCTTCTCCAAATATACTTCAAGAAGAGGAGACATAAGAGCTGAAATCAATGTTTTATTTGAAAATTTCAAATATGATTTTATTAGCTCTCTAAATTCACAATTGGATGTTTTGTAGGTTTAGAAAAACAAAGAAATTGAAGAAGTGTTTTTTCCTCATTGCCAAAAGGAGCATCCCATAGATACTCACTCTTCCTTATCTAGGATGGAAGTAGCATATGAAAGAGATGGGGAAGCTACAACAAGGTCAAAACCATGGAAATCATGGCCTACATGTATGGTTCAAAACACTTCCTCTCCATTCTCTTACTTGCATAATCCATTATGGAATAGTCATGTTTTAGGGCAACCATGTCAATCTCAATATAACCACCACCAATCTTGTCTACAAATTTGACATGGTTCACCTTATGATTGCATGACTACTCTCCCTCATCTTGTGGCACAAACACATCCTCCATATTCTTCACCAGCTCTTCCACAACATCTTACTTGCCTATAAAAACCATCCACACAACCCAATCAACCACGTCATCTAAATGCTCCGTTCCCTGCACAATTTCTTGCTCAACTCATTCCACACCATCGCCATAATAAACTAGTACAACACGCTTGCAGTGTTGAATTGCAAAATTTACCCACCCTTTCCACCCATTCTATCTCACATGTGCCATTGGAGAAAACTTATATTGAGATTGGGAATGCTTCAAATCCAGAAATGATAGAAGTTATGGAAGAAAATGAGGTTTCTTCTAGTCTGCATCAACAAGCCGTTTTAAACACTCAAGAACTTCATCATATGATGGCTATGGGAAATCAAGAAAGTAAATGATATATTGAATATTGGTTTCACTCCATCATTTGTTTGCAGCATCACTCCATACTTCAACAATTTTTGACACCATCTTTTCAAGGAAAGTTGGCTTCTCATACGCTAATATTTATTAACATGTATTTTTCAAATTTGGGTATGTACATACTTGAAGCCTTATTTCAAAAATGTTTCCACTGGAAGTACTCTTATACATAATCATATTCATTTTTCAAATCATAGTAGGTTAGTGTAAAAAAATAAAATAAGTAAGGACATAAATAAATACATTTTGTTTTTATGTAAAAATAGTTGTTTTTGTTGCAACACGTTGTGGAAATCAACATCGATGATAAATATTTTAATTTATTTGTGCATGTAGATGAATTATGATGGAAGTAATAGTTCTAAGAACATGCATAGTCATTTTTATCATTGATTTGGAAAAAATGCTTGAATATCATATTTTTTGGCTTCTTAGCTTAATAACATTTCTGAAAACACAACCAGGACAATCATGTTTTGAGAGAACAAATGAGAATATTTTTAAAACTTGTTTCTATCCTAAGTATCCCTTGATTTCTACTTTCCAGCCCAACTTGAATCACTCAATTTGGATTTGAAATGAAAAATCTATAACCAAAACATTAACAGGGTGTCTAGTAGGCAGCTTTGGATCAGAGGTTGGACAATCAGGTTTTGGAGGTTTAAATGACTATACATTTAAAACTTGTTTCTATTCTAAGTAACCCTTGATGTATTCCTTCCAACCCAATCTGAATCACTCAACTTTTATTTGAAATGAAAAAGCTATAACCAATCAATTGACAGGGTGTCTAGTAGGCAGCTTAGGAACAGAGTTGGGACAGTCAGTTTTGGGAGGCCTAAATGAATATATTTTGAAAACATATTTCTAAGGTATATTCCCCTATTAATATAGTTTACAAAAAAAATTGAATCACTCATTTTCGATATCGTATGAGAAGGTTATGACCAAAATACTGACTGTCTATCGTAAATCAGCACTGTTAAAACTCTGTTTTTCTGGCTATTCATTAGAGTATTTGACTTATCAATTATTCTTTTCTTCAAAACCAATTTCTACTGGAGATAAATAAATGAATATATTTTCATTTCCAATTTAAATCATTTGAATCCATCATCAAATGAGAAATCTGTCCTTAAAATATCCACTATTTTCTAAGTAGGGGAATCGAAAATGACTCTATTATGCAGGTTGTTCTAAGTAAAATTGACATATCATATCATTGAATTTTCAAAACCAGTTTCTATTGGTGATATATCTTTGAAGTAGCTCTCATTTGGATTTGTAATCAGTCAAATTGGACGAAAAACAAGGAAGTTATCATTAAAACATTGTAGGTTAGCATGATTGACCACTGCTCTCCCGCAAGTGACAAAAAGAATTTACTTTGTTATTTTTTTCCATGGATTTATTTTACAAAGTAACTAGTTGTTAACTTTTTGCATAATTCTTAGATTAGGGGAGCTTGATCACCTCTCTTTCTCCATGATTTAATGTTTTATTACAAGTAGACACTCGATTTTTTTTGTAGGTCTTAGGAGAATAAAGAAGGTCAATTTATGGACAAGCGATTCTTGAAAGAAATTTTAATGAAAGAAGGGAATTTCATCCAAATAATTACCTAATGGATTCATAACAAAAGGAATGAAGAACTGATTTCCATTTCAAGATTTATGTCACTAATGCCAAAACATTTATGTAAGAGATCATTTTTTTTTTCGTTGACGGATTGATATTCCCTTAGGAAATAACATCATAGCTATTCTAACTTAATATATATATATATATATATATATATATATATATATATATTATAAAGTGTTGTTTTTTTTTTTTTTTTTTCTTATGTTTTTGTGTTTCAAGTGTTGCTTCCTTCAAATTGTAATTTCCGCTCCATTGGCGATTGAACAATGAGGACCCCACCATGTAAGTTCTAACTGCAGAAGCCAATCCTTTGGCAGCTTCATTTTTGTAAAAAGTTATTTCTTTTTTTTTTCTGTAAATATGATTGCTTTTCTCTGTTTTTTGTTTGTTTGTTTGTAGCTATAAATATGATTGCTTGTCTGTGTTTCTTTCTCTCCATGTTTTCTTTTGTTGTTCCCTACAGGGAACAACTACTGTTACCTCTAAGGAACATCACTTTTTCGTGTGTTGATTTGCTTTTCCCTACAGGGAACAACACTTTTCCATATGCTTTTGTTGTTCCCTACAGGGAACAACTGTTGTTCCCTCCAAGGAAAAACACTTTCTGTGAGTATTTTTTTTGTTGTTCCCTAAAGGGAACATCACTTTTTTTGTATGTTTTCCTTTTTTGTTCCCTACAGGGAACAACATGTTTCTCCTGAGTATGATTTTTTTGTTCCCTAAAGGGAACAACTCCTTTTTCGAGTGATTTTTTGTTGTTCCCTCCATGGAACAACTGTTGTTGCCTAAAGGGAACAACACCTTTTTCAAGTGTTTTTGTTGTTCCCTCCAGGGAATAGCCACTGTTCCCTGA
This sequence comes from Pinus tabuliformis, assembly GCA_031772625.1. Lineage (NCBI taxonomy): Eukaryota > Viridiplantae > Streptophyta > Pinopsida > Pinales > Pinaceae > Pinus > Pinus tabuliformis. Next base: position 445,528,282 of record CM062817.1, read on the forward strand.
AGGGAACAACAATTTTTTGGAGTATTTTTTGAAGTTCCCTCAAGGGAACAATACTTCTAGAGTTTTACGATTCCCTCTAAGGAACAAAACTTTTCGATTTTTTTTTGTTGTTCTCTTAAGGGAACAACACTTTTAGAGTTGTTGTTGTTCCCTCCAGGGGACAACACTTTTTTGAGTAGTTTTTGAGTTTTTTATATTCCCTCTAGGGAACAAAACTTTTAGAGTTTTGTTGTTCCCTCTAGGGAAGAGCACTTTTTTTTAGTGTTTTTGAGTTTTTGCTATTCCCTCTAGGGAACAACACTTTTAGAATGTTTTTGTTGTCCCTCTCCAAAACAACATTTTTTCTTCTTGTGAATTTTTGTGTGTTATGAATAGCGCCACCTTCCTCTTGTGGGATTATTCCTAGTTCATCTCAACAACATTTTACTGATTCCCTTTCATGGCATGAAGTACACTACTTTTATGACGACAAGAATTATGGATTCTATTGAAGCGAGTTAATATCATTAATGTTATGATCTTTAACATGACAACTTCTGGATGAGAGATTATTTTTAAGAAAAGGGACATAGTTATTTATATACTACTTTACTGCATTGTTTTCTGTTGTACATGATATTGATTGATCATCTTCATACTATGATGGTTCCACCATTCCTGGTTATAATCTTCTCTATCTGTAATAAATGAGATGATGGGTATATTGTTTTCTATTGACATGTTTAACTTCTTCCACCATACCTACTCTTAAGGAGTACTGAGCCTCCCTCTATTTATCATAAAAATTTGTAATAACAACAAAATTTTTCCTGCAAATAGAGGATAGGGGATCTCATTAAGAGCCAAGCTACCATGTTCATAAGGATGTAGCGAAGTGACATTCCCACTATGGCCACCACACCAGGGTTATCATCCATTGGATAGCCAAAATATCCTTGGAACAGGAGGTCTCATCACGAGTCGACCTTATCACTTTTGCTACATCCCAGTGAATGGTAGCGTGGTTAACGGGTTACCATGCCAGCACACTAATCTCTTTTGTAGAACAACAATGGAACTCTCCATTTATAAATTGAGGATCCTAGCTCATGCGGGTTAAAAAGCAACCCTGCCAAGGCTATGGATGCCTACTGGTAGAAGAGGTTCTGCTTATGCTACTGAAGTTATATCTTATTGTCAATTATTACTATAATACTCTCTTCTTGTTCTCTCTTTTTATCGGAGAAATTATTTCCTTAATTTTTCCCTGTTTTGAACCTTTACGGATGAGAAATTGTTTTCCGATCAATTGCATCATTTTCAGCTAGAACACTGTCAGCAAAACATATTTTTGGCATATTGTTCTCCTTTCCTTTTTCGCATAACTTATCATCAATCCAAAGCATCCTATCTCTTATTAATAACTATCTTTACACACTCTGCTCTCATTATAACCATACCTCTTGCTGTCCTATCATTGATATGTGTACTCTACTTCATTTACTGTCGTATTGTTTATTCCCTTGCCTTGCCATCAGAGCAACACTTTTCCTATGTTTTATGGTCATGAACGCCCTTTTCCAATTCGAGGGGGAAGTTGTGCATTATTAGATAGCATGTGATATAATTACTACACTCTGTCGTAACTTCTTGATTTGACAAAATATTAGTATTGCATTTATACAAAGTTTTTTTTTTTTCTGATTGAAATTTTTGCATGCAGCTTATATATTGTTGTTCAAAACTAAAACTGTGGATTCAAGAAATTTGCATGCAAAATAGTGATTTGTTTACAGGAGAAAAACAAGTATGGGGGGGAACTCTATTCGCAACAAGGTGTTACACAATAATTTGTCACTGGCCCTGTATCCCTTGATCTCGAATAAGGTCAGTCCCTGAATGACATCTTCTTTGTGTCATGCCTAAAATAAATGTGTCCACACCTTCCTAAATCATTCAAGAAGATTAACAATGCTCTTTAATTTTGAAGATTGACCCTTTTTACCCATGTTTGAAGATTGTCACGAGAGAACCCCGTTTTGCCTGCGACGATTTCTTGGAATGAACTAGAACGTCGCGACACCATCACAGGGGTACATCTGTTCTCAACGACGGTTACATTTCAGAGATCGTCGGAAGTCATTAGTATCCTACTTGCGATGATAGATCTGAATACACTGTGGCTTCACGACGTCATCTCTAAGTCCTAGTGTTTGAATCCCAACGACCCAGATATGGCGAATTAGTTCAAACAAAATGCTTCTGAGTGGTTCTGGAACTAGTTGTTGGGTGAAGGAAGTTTGCATTTCCTCATTTGAGATGGTGGTTCTACCTTTTGTGATTACCTCCCATAAAGATAAGCTCCCTCTCCATCATTTATGGAGGCTCCTCCTCTGATAAAAACATCCTCCATTGCTATGATCAAGTAGTTTTTTTTATAGTGAGCAAATTAGCTAGTTCTTGATGTTGGATTGATAGTTTGCAGTGTGACTTGTTAATAGTCTAGCAATTGGTTGTAGATTGCCTTAGCCTTATACTAGTGCTTTTGAGTGTGAGAGAGAGAGTTATAAGCCTTTTACGAGACATTTTGAGAGTCAATGCTTGAGGAGGCATACTAATTGGACCCTTCAAGGAAGCTTGCGATGTCAAGGCATGGTTGTAATCTTTACTTTTGCTCATATTAATACAATCAATGATTATTTCCTATATCTTGTATGAAATATATTTGATAGCTTATGGTTCCTTGAATTTGTAAGTAAATAGTTCATTGTTATGCTCTGTTATGTGTCTCATTGTTTTCTTATGTTGTTTCGGGTGAATCACTCATCAACGAGAAGGGAACGATAACTGAAGCAACATAACGAATTTTGCATCGAACACCAGCATAATGTAGGCTATTTTAATGATGACTATTTAAGGAATTTGTTTTTGTTTTTGTATTTGTCTTCTTTCAATCTTAGGGAAGCTATTGAGATTGAAAGAAGACCTAACAATCTCAATAGAGATGACGGCTGGAAGATCAGTAGATGTTGGATACCCGCCCTTTCATCGAAATTTCCCCCCCGCACCCCCCCCCTTTCATCTTTTCCACTTTCGTCGTTCCCCTAGAGCCTTCCAGTCTCCTTTGGTTTATCCTTCTTGCTCTGGATTCTTTCCAGTGCTTCTCCTTTTTTTTTTGTATCGCTCCTTTTCCCCAGTTGATATTGGTATTTATAACCTTAGCAGATATTTATTTACTCATTATTATTATTTTTTATTTATTTATCTATTTTATATTATTTTTATGTATATTTTTATTTATTTATCTATTAACGAATATATAATAATAATATTAGTATTATTTAATTGCTTATTATTTTTTGAGTCATCCCCCTTTTCCCTGATTGATATTGGTACTTATGGTCTTAACAAATATATATTTACGTAGTTTTATTATTACTTATTTTTATTACTATTTTTAAAATTTATTTATTTATTTTTATTTATATATTTATATTTATATTTATATTTTTTGTTTATATATATATATATATATATATATATATATATTTATTTATTTATTTATTTATTTTTTCTGTGTAGCCAAGTTGTATATATTATTAGTATTGTTTATATTTATATTTTATTAGATAATTTATTTTATTTATTTGTCTATTAACGAATACATATGATTATTATTGTTATTTTTCGAAACTAATCTTTGTATATTGTTATTATTTTATATAGTTATTAACGAATATAGATTAGTATTATTATCATTTTTATGTATTTTACTATTTCTTTAGTAACTAATTTATATATTATTATTATTATTATTATTATATATTTTAATTTATTTATTAACGAATTTATATTATTATTATTATTATTATCTATTTTCTCGTAGCTAATTTTTATATATTGTTATTGTTGTTATTCTACAATTTATATATTAACGAACATATATTAGTATTATTATCATTTTATTTATGTTTTTTGTTATTTATATATATTTAATCTATTTATTTATCTACTAACATATATTATTATTATTTATTTAATTGCTTATTTTATTTAACTATCAACTTACATTTACCTTAGGTATATAAAAGTTAGGTCTCCTATATAACTAATTCCCATTTAATAAAAAATTTAATGATTAAATTATACATTTCTAACTAATTAATAGTGTAAACCCCTTCTAATATTATTTCTTCTATATAATTATATATTTAAGGGTATGGTCATTAACTATCTTCCTCTAAATAATCAATTTGTCTTTTTGATTGTCCCTTAGTCAAAACTAGTCGTTGATCTAGATAGCTGTTGAAGGCCCTGCTCAGACTATTTAACATGCAAAGCTGGATCTGTTTCTTCAACTTGTCCTGACGATGAGCCACACTTGTTGGTTCGAAACGTGTCGACAAATGTCTCTCTTTATGTGATTTACGCCGAAGCTCTACGTATTAATCCTCATCCTTTTCCTTCTTTTGAAAATGTTGGTGCTTTGTATATGGCAACGTTGTCCTTGCCTGAGTTAACCATCGATTTACCCATTTGGTTGTTTTCAACCTGGGTGATCCCGAGTTTCATGACTCCTGTTCCACCCTCTACTTCATTTGAATCATGACATGATGATTCTAGGGTTGAGCCTTCGCGTTCTTCCCCTATTTCTTCATCCTCCTCTCCTACTTTGCCTAGTGAAAGTTCCACTTTTAGTAACCAGGAGGCTAAGAAGAAGTAGAGGAAGACGAATAAGAAGAAGTTAGATAAGCGAGAGGCCACACGTGCAGTTATTTCTCCGAGTCCATCTCCAGGTAGAAAACCTCCTGATTCTCCACGGAAGGCTCAATTTCCTTGTAAGTTGTGCAAGGGTGACCATTTTCTTCATGATTGTCCTAGTATTCTTAGGATCTTAGAAGTATGGTCTCACGATATGGCTCGTTCCTCATCACCCTCTGAAGCTCATGTCGATGTTACACCCTCCACTAGAAGTGGTAAGAAGAATGGAAAGATTAGATTCCCCTGTAGGTTATGTGAAGGTGACCATCTCCTTCACCTTTGTCCACTCATGGATAAAGCTTCTACTGTTTTGGAAAATATTACACCTCCTTCACCCCAATATCCAGTAGGTTATCAGAGGTTCTCCTCTCACCCTCTCTTGGTTGACAAAGAGATTGACTTGGATTCATCTCTTGTATATCCTGCTCTTCCTGAGCATGACTGTGTTATGTTTGATTTTGACCAAGCATTGGTCGAGAAGAGTGTCGACTTGGTTTCACCACCAGTTGTTCACTCTATTCTAGAAGAGCATAATGATCATACTGGTCATGTCCTTCTCATCTCATCAGATACTCCTGAATCAAAGAAAGACCCTCCCATCTTGACTAATCAAGAGAGTCCTTCTTCGATTCCCATAGAGCATGGGGGCAATCATGCGATACGCCCATCAAGTAGTTTTGTCATTTCCTTTGACTAGAGTCACTTGAATGCTTTCTGCCTCCAATCTCATGTGCCTTTCCAGATTACAATACATGCCTATAATAAGGAAGTACCTAGCACTTTCTTAGATGAAGGTGCGTCAGTTAGCCTCATGCCTTCCACTACTTGGCAAGCTTTAGGCTTCCCACAGCTTGTGCGTGTCACCCAAATCTATTAGCTCTCGACGAAGGAACTAGTCAACCTTCGGGGATCCTTCCGAAGTTCCCGATTACTTTGGGAGGCAAAACCAACTCTACAGACATGATGGTCGTCCAAGGTGCATTGGATTTTAGTCTTCTCCTTGGCCATGACTATATTTATCTCATGGGGGCTCTTGTTTCTTCGCTTTTCCATGATAGAAGAATTGTGACTATAGATCAATTGCCATTCTTTGGTAACCAGGTGCTTCTTGTACCACCATCATCCCCTGTCAGTTCTTGTTTACCAGCAGTACCTTCCCCACCACATGTCAATTATGTGGCTACCTGTTCCATCTCCGCATCTATTGCTGATCATGTATATGGTCTTGCAGATCATGTACTGGGGGGATTGGAACCTGATCTATCATTGGTGCCTATTGACATGTACTCCTCCCAAAGCATGGTTCTTCCTTCCAGCGTAGACCTCCTGGAGTCATGTTCTCGTATGGCCCGTGAACAGTGTCCCGAGGATAGCTCCCAATATTGTGTCAAGCTCATTAAAAAATGAATCAAGGAGTTTCGAGGATAGTTCGTGATCTTGGGTCAACCTCATTAAAAAATGAAAAAGGAGTCCCGAGGATAGTTCTTTTCTTATGTTGACCTCGTTTAAAAACTAAAACAAAGGTCGAAGGATAGTTTGTTCTTGTTTCAACCTCGTTAAAAAATGAAACGAGGAATATGGATCATAGTTCCCGATCTTGTGTCAAGCTCATTGAAAAATGAATCAAGGAGTTTTGAGGAAGGTTCTTTATCTTGTGTCAACCTCGTTCAAAAATAAAACCAGGGTTATGAGGATAGTTCTTTCACTATGCCAACCTCGTTAAATAATGAAACAACTCCCTTTTCCCACTCAATTCTTTGATTAAGATATCATCAAATCCTAGTCGAGTCTTTAATGGATTTCGTAAGTGAACCTTCATTCCATCCACCTTGTTGAATGCAATGAAGCCTGGGGGGCATGTACCTCGATTTGAGTCATTATGCTAGGGGCATGCAAACTTATAACAAGCATAGTTTTTCATTTCAAGCTTGTGTAAAAATGAACCCATACTTGATTTACATCTCATGATTTTCATTTTTAGCTGCTAATTTCTGCAAGATGAACCTTGGTTATTTCATTACATTGCCACCATCCCTTTGGCTGATCGTAATCTTTCACTTGGTTGTTTTTCCTTTCCTAAGGGACCGCCGCGATGAGTGGTTTTATTAGCGAGCCTCTTGACCATTACATGTTTTGAGCAATTCCACCATTGTCAGAACCAATTGCTACCTTTTATACCAATCATTCCTTTAGGACGAGTCTCCTTTAAGCTCTTTTCTGACTCATAAAAAATGAAAAGATTATCGAGTATTTTTCCCTTTTTGACTTGTAAAAGAAATAAAATGGGGGGTCTGCTTTCAAGCTCTTTTCCGACCCTTTTAAAACTGAAAAAATTATCGAGCTCTTGCCACTTTGCACTCATTAAAGGCTGTGAAGCGTCATCTACCTAGTATATATTTACCCCTTTTTTGGGCTAGGATAGATTATTTATGAAAAAGGTATACGTTGATATTTTATTGTCAATAGGTTCAATTGGATATTATTTTCTACCTTTTCAGATTCGAGGGATAAATTTGCGGAAAGGGACCTCTGGAGTTTTCTTTTTTGTGTCTTTTTCAAACTCTCTAAACATGAAAAAGACTCTTAGTTTTACCTATGTTGGACTCGTTAAAACCTGACGACATTAGACTCGTCGCCATGATGAGACCCGGGCTTCTCCTCCTTAGGGCTCATTAATATTTCACTAGGGTGGATTTGTCCAAAGGACAAACTTATATTGCAAGCATATGCTATCCCCTTAAGGCTTGTGTTTCAAAAATAATTGGGGTACTCACCAACAATGGTGGGGGGAAATTTTGGAAATATTCTATTGATTACCTACGACAACTTGTCACTCCTGAACATCTACACCTTTTTTGTTTCTCGCTGGGTTTGGGACATCCTCACTTCGTCATTGGCCTTCTAGGGTTTGGTTTCTTCATTTTGCCTCATTCGGTCCCTGCTGTCTCCATATGAACTTCAATCCTTTAGTACCAAAATGCTGCCACATTTCAGATTCGTGTCGCTGATATGTTCAAGAGATTAATCCTTCTGCAATTTTCACCCTTACCTCCCCCCTGACTCTCTATTTCATCCGTCTTCATCTTGTTCCTTGTCTTGTGTCATTGATGTGGGAAACATTATGGCCCTCCTGCGACAGATCGCTTCCTATCGATATCAACTCATTATCCAGGAAGTTGATCTAGAGACTCCTTTCAGGTACCTTGGAGCTTGCATGCCTGAATGGCAAGTTCTTCGCACTCGACGATAGACTTGCATTATTGGTTTTCGATCAAGTGATTTCACAAGTGCTCGACTTCAGCTCATTCTTCACACTTTGTGGATTGTACTAGCAGTACCTTAAGGACCATTGACATCACTCATGGTCTTTCTCGCACTTGTTAATGGTTGACAACATTGGCCGGTAATCAAGTGATTTTCTAGTGTGCTTGACTTCAACTTTATTCACATATTAGAACTTGTATGATAGACAGGTTGGATTTAAGACCCCGGACTTACATAAGTTTGTGTTGCGTGGATTGGTTGGTGATTGTATACATGACTCTTTGATTGGATGGCTGCGACCATACTTGAGTCCTTCTAGATGGCTATGACCATACCTATATTGTCATATGGTCTTACCGATGGGGTGGCTGCATCCATACCATAGACCAATTCTATTTGTATTTTGGATGGATGCACCCTTACTTAGACTACATGTATTTCTTTCACTACCAGAGATATCAATTGTACTTACATATGGAGGTTCTCTACGATGGTGTTCCAGTTTAGTTATGGTTTCGTAAAGCATTTCACCCCTCCCACACTCTCAGCCTTCATGCTTTAGGGGGCATCTGTTACACAGTAATTTGTCACTGGCCCCGTACCCCTAATCTCGGATAAGATCAGTCCATGAACAACATCTTCTCTGTTTCATGCCCTAAAAAAATGGTTCCACACCTTCCTAAATCATTCAAGAAGATTAAAATTGCTCCTTAATCGTGATGATTTACCCCTTTTATCCATGTTTCAATATCATCGCAAGACAACCTCATTCTGCCTGCGACAATTTCTTGGAATGAACTAGAACGTCGTGACACCATCACAGGGGTACACTTGTTCTCAGCGACATTCAGATTTCAGACATCATCGCAAGTAATTAGTATCCTTCTTGCGAAGATAGCTTTGAATACACTGTGGCTTCGTGATGTCGTCTCTAAGTCCCAATGTTTGACCCACGACGACCCGAATATGGTGAATTAGTTCAAACAAAATGCTTTTCGGTGGTTATGGAACTTGTTGTTGGGTCAAGGAAGTTCACATTTCCTCATTTGAGATGGTGGTTCTGCCTTTTGTGATTACCTCCCATGAAGACAAGCTCCTTCTCCCTCATTTATGGAGGCTCCTCCTATTATAAAAGCATCCTCCATTGTTATGATCAGCCATTTTTTTTATAGTAAGAAAATTAGCTAGTTCTTGGTGTTGGATTGATAGTTTGCAGTGTGAATTGCTGATAGTATAGCAATTGTTTGTGGATTTCCTTAGCTTTATACTAGTGCCTTTGAGTGAGAGAGAGAGTTATCAGCCTTTTGGGAGACATTTTGAGAGTGAATGCTTGAGGAGACATACTAACTGGACCCTTCAAGGAAGCTTGCGACGTCAAGGCATGGTTGTAAGCTTTAATTTTGCTCATACTAATACAATCAACAATTGTTTCCTATATCTTGTATGAAATATATTGATAGCTTATGGTTCCTTGACTTTGTAAGTAAATAGTTCATTGTTGTGCTCTATTATGTGTTTCATTGTTCTCTTATGTTGTTTCAGGTGAATCACTCATCAAGGAGAAGGGAATGATATCTGGAGTAGCGTAACGAAGACTACATCGAACACTGGCATAATGTAGGCTCTTTCAACGATGAATATTTAAGGAATTTGTTGTTGTATTTGTCTTGCTATGACTAGACCCTCTCTAGTGCTAGAGGGGTTGCCTCTGTCTACAGAGGGAACTTTACCTACATCACACAAGGCCACACTATTGCAACTAATAGAAGAGGCTCGAGAAACTCGCAAACACAAACAATTGTTTAGACATGATGTGCTTTCCTGGATTCCACCTTTTGCATCACTTTCAACATCAACTCAGCCTACATCAACTTCAATAAATGCTAATCCATAGCTGTCATTCCACTTTTTTTTCTTAGGTAAAACTTGAGGTAAAATAGCATAAGTTTCTGATTTATTGAAAATTTAGGAGACTTTCATGAAAATCCATTGAGCATTATTTATCATAATTCATTCCGCATGTTTACCACTTCCCATTTTTCAGATACATATCATCTTTCAGTTTGGGGGAGTGTTACTTTCATTCATTTCTTTCTTATGACCATGCCATTAATATTCTTTATCATCCATTGATCTTCTTTTTCATTCTCAACACCTCCCTTATTCCATGTTGTTTTACACCAAGCATAGATTTCAACAGATTGTAGCAACCACCTCAATTTGTTTTTTAACATCGCATGAGGCCATGCTAATTCTCTAGTTTGGGGGAGGAATTGCTACACATGATGAATGTTTTCTACTTTCTTTCTCATTTAAGGAATACAATTTCATTTTTATACAGTGCAAAAATTGATTGGAGTATATTTTTAAAAATACGAACTAAATTCTTGTGATTTTTGGATAAAGAAGAGGTATCATTAAAATGCACAAAACCACAAAATTTCAGGTTAAATTAGTTTGTCAGATTTCAGATATGATGCACTGTCTCCTACAACCATTTTTATTATTTCTCATGATCCCTACATCAAAAAAATATGATTTTTGGATTAGAGAAGTACTAATATAATAGAAATCTACTTGCAAAATTTCACCAAAATCTAGTTTGTAGTTTTTGAGAAAATGGTTAGTGAAGTTTGTTGTTACTTATATCATATTTTGTTGCAACTTCATATACATATAGTTGAATGTCAATTTAAAAATTGTTCTGCCTTCATCAACATTGCTAAAACTAAATATTCATTATTTGAGGAAGAAGTCATTTGTTCCATCCATTTCATGAGTTGGGATGAACAATTTTTGTATTATTTCTTGGTTAATATAGAGCCTTTGGGTTGCATGAGGAAATGCAACATATTCAATTTGGTGGTATGTTAGGCCGCTAGCTTGTCATTATTATTATCACTCTTTAATGCCTATTTCATCCATTTCGACCATTCTTTATCACGTCATTTATCATACTTTATCATATAATTCCATTTTATAATTATTTATGCTCTTATGGATAAATATTATCTCTTCTTAATAGATTAATGATTATTATGCATGATTTTACCAATGATGGTTTATTAATAAATTTGTCATAACATCACTCACCATTTCAGCCTCCAAGATATTTTCCAGATTGCAGATTTGATCTCCAGCTCGTCATTAGATATTCCAAATCAGAAATTCGCTTGAATAAGAAGTGACAATTTTTCATTGGATGCTTCAGGCAAATGGAGAAGAATATGGAAATTCTGAAACATGGGTTTTGTTTAGGATGAACCGAATTAATTTTACAATGAGAAGTTTTCCCAAATTCGATCTGTATTAAGAGAAACAGAAGGTTCTATAAAGACAATTTTCTTAGATGTGTTGTTGCAGCTGTCTTCCAAATTATCTCAGTGGCAACACCAAATTCAACCTGTTCCTGTTGAATGTTGATAGAAAGATATTTCAGATATCATCTTGCTAATCAATTTGTTGTGTACAAACCAATTTTTTTATGGGAATCATTTTGCAATCATCTCTGTTGTAACTTCTCCTTGCTCTCTGTGTATTTAAATGAAAACAGAGATCGAAGGGAATGATTAGAGATAGAGATAGAGATAGATAGGATAGGATAGGATAGGAGGAGAGGGGCTAATGGAGAGATTTAGTTTTTCACTTGGGACCTCAATTGTAATTTCAATATACAGAATGTCATTCTCAAGGAGATCGTATTGTAATGACAAGTGAATTTGATGATTAATATATAACTTGCATTGTTGTTCATCCGAATATTCTGAAGTAGCTTGGCAGTATTCGTTGCTGGCTAGGGCCCGGTCTCTGGTGGATCTTACTATTATTCCCTGTTTGATACTTTTCCATTTCCCGTAAGGTTATTATTTTTTATATCTTTGCATTTTTTGCGAGTTTATTCTGTTTGATATCTTCTGATTTCCTGTGAGTTTACATTGCAATTAGTTTACTTTCCTTTCTTATGATCTCATGTACTTTGCAACTTTGTCATTTGATTTCATTTATGCTCACTTCAGATTGAATTAATTATAAGTTAAGACATTGATTCCCATTGATTACAATAAGAGTATCATTAGTATAGAATCAGTTGAAAGAGATTGGTTAATGCTACTAAACTCTCAGTTGATGTTATTTCCATTTGCATCGCTTAAAGTAGAACATAGTGTGATTAATGTAGAGTGAGTTGTAAGAGCTCAATTACTACTACAATGCTCTCGATTGATGTTATTCCCATTTGAATTGCTTCCTTAAGATTGGATTATGGTTTTGCTTGAGATTAAGTATTGATGCTTAGATGTATTATTTCCTTTAAAAGTTACAACTTGAGATTTATGATTGCATTTGTTTACTCTTGTATTGAATTTAATAGATTATCTTAAATCATTACTCTCTAGATTTATAGCTTGCACATATTGTGTACATTCTTGAAACAAAAATACTTACCTAGGTTGATAATTAATGTGGGGCAATTAGGAATTCTAAAATACACTTTTTAGCACCCAACAATATTTTATTTATATGTTTAAATATACATGTCATCTTTCAATCCATCTGTGTCCCCTTTTAATCCATCCATGCCATCTTTGGTTTCTCTTTGTGAGAGCAAAATGTGTTGCACTTGATCTCGTAATTTTGATATATCATGCTATAATTCTTCCTCTTCATGCATCATAGTATAACTTTCTACGGGATTAATGGATGTATAATTTTTTTTTTTTTGTTTTGGAGGCATTTTAGAACCAAATACTTATATTTATGCTTCAATATGCCCTTTGAATCACTTCAAAGTATTTTTTCAAACAAAAGTTACGCAAAAGTTAAAAATTGCACACCTTTTTCTTTCTTTTTAGGAGCTCTAGATTGAACTTCTTGTATCTCTGTAATTTCATATTTCCAAGGTTTGAAATCTGGCCCTGTGGTATCCCTATGGATATTCTTTCTAATGCCACAATTCATACCAATATTCGATTCTTCAATATAGAGTTATGTGAAAACTCCACGATGACTTGATGATGGAATTGTTCAGTAGAGAAAAGTTGTACGAGATGACACATGTCACTGTTTCAACCTTTAGCCCTGAAATTGCTACACAAAAAACTGCATTTTGTGCAATTTCAAACATATTTTATGCAATTCAAATCTGATGTATGAAACAAACATTATGATGATTTCCCCAGGTCTCCTTTTTGAGACTGATATCTGGAGCCTACAAAAACCCTAAATTCTTCAAACCATATCTTACAAAATATAACAAACCAAGATTAGTAATTCTGGAAAAAAAATTGACAAGACTTCAGCTCCACATAGTCACAATTTTAGCTTCTGAATCTTCGTAGAAAAAAAGTTATAGGGAAAATGCCATGATGACCTATTTGAAGCAGCAAAACCCTAGAATCCAAATATCTTATACCAAATGTTATGCACCCAGCTCACAAAAAGATAGATCAACATCTTAAAAAGTATCCTCTTCGATGAGGAAACCTCCTTTACTTTACATAAATGAACAATTATTGGATGGTACAAATGACAAGGACTCCTTTGTATATACAAGAGTCTAAGGGGTCAAAATATAATCAGATCCTACATAACAATAATAATGTAAGGAAATAACAATAATAATAGTGGGCTTCTATGGGGCACCACAATAACAATATGGGGTATCCATGGGCACAACAATAAAAATAAGGGGGCTACACTAACAATAAAAATAAGGGGGCTATACTAGTATTTTAGGGACCTAACAACTAGGGTGAAATGCGATTTTTCTTTTCGATAATTATTGTCCATTTCTTCTTTGCATCATGAGTAGCAGTAACAAGTTCCTAGTACTCCTCTTCTACTTAATATTTGATCCTTTTCATTTATTAAGAATAGTTAACATTTAAGGGTTTCATCCTTTTCTTCTTCTTCCTTGGTTATCATAATTCATTTATGGTTATCACAATTAATTTATGTTTCAAGGTGATGTGAAAAATGTATACTTTTTTTGGAGAGTTGGTTTAGCATGCTAACTAGTGAATGGGATAAAAAAATGAATGTTGAGTGAGAGGCAAAGAAGAAATAATCTTGACATATTGGTTAGGTGTATTGATGTTGTTATGGCTAAGGGGTGGGGGCAGTTTCATGACATACTAGGGAGTGGTTCTTGCCACACCAATTGGTTTGTTTAGGATGTAGAAGAATGATGAGGAATTAGGTAATCCTTATTGATTGAATGATGTGATTTCATCACTCCATCCCAACACAATATTTGGAATAGTTTTTCTTGAATTCTTGACCATTGGTTTATTTTTATAGTGAGTGGAAAATTCACCTTATTTCAAGGCATCATGCAAATGAAAATTGGAAATTTTAACCCATATGGGATTTATGAAGAGGGAATTTGAATTTATGGCAAAAGATGGAGTTGAAGGCTTCACGTAGAGGATATATTTTCCCCATAAATAGGGTTCAAGGTTAAGGATCTGATCTCCACCTTTTATTATGTCAATCTCTTCAATTATGTTCACCCATTTATGTGTGGTTAGATTTAAAAAATTTCATTGATTTTAGGAATTGGTCTACAAGGGATCCATTAGTGTAATTTTGGATGTTTTGGAAAAATTCCATTAAAACCACATACAAGCATATTATATTTGTTAGTGTTTGCCTACATTTTTGTGTTCTTTACAGTGAGCATGGTTGGGCATCTTCATGGAGTATGTGCATCTTGGGGATGTAGTCTCTAATAGGTTCCTTTTTATCATCACATTTCAAAAGGAAATAGTAGGATCTCTTGAAAGAAGAATTCCATTTGAAACATTTATAGGAGGGTTCATTTTTGAAGGTCTAGGAACCATATATATCTTTGGAGTAGTTAGAGTCATTCCTAGGGTTGTTAAAAATAAACTAACCTCTTCAAAGGAGAAGACTTACATTGGGAATTGAAAATATTGGTGACATGAGATGAGAGAAGTCATTCAAGGGACCATTCTATGTAGCTACAAGTAGTGAAGGAAAAATTGTAGTTGCCACCCTCCAGAATTTTATAAGTAGAATGTTTATGTTTGAGGCCATATGTTATTATGAGTAAAGGAAGCAATAATAATTAATGGAAGAATTTAGAAATAAAATTTAGTTTATACTAGTGTAGATCTGTGTTGATCGCAAATGTATCAAGAAGTAAAATGTATCAAATCCCTTAATGTGTAATTTTTTTAATCATTTATGATGGATTTGGGATGGTTGTAGTCTCACTCAAGTTACTACAACTTACAACTCCATAATAGAACTCCATATATTATTTTGTGAGATTAATATGGTTGAAGATAAAAGAAAAAATATTTTATTATGTTTAGCATATACATAGATTAGATCTGCATTTTAGAATTTTCGTCACGCTAAAATGATTTTTAACCTTTTAACTTAGAAAAATTATGTTGATATTTGAACACTTCTCTGAATTATTTTTGAGCATGGAGGTAAAAGTATAAATATATAAAATAGCCTTTTATCTTCTTAAGGTGTGATAGATAAAATTTAGAGTGAGTGGACATTCACTATCATCATCATCACACACACATTATCATAGAAACACATGCACATATAGGTATATGGAAATAAAAGAATCTTATTAAATGGATATGTTATTATGCCATTTATCTAAAATATTTCAATATAAAACTTAGTTATATATATATATATATATATATATATATATATATATATATATATATATATATATATATATATATATATATATATATATATGTGGGAGGAATGGAGTCTCTCTCAACGATTTGTTTTTTTTTTTTAGATGACAATAACATGAGGAAAGGCTTGCACTCCTAGGAATTTGAACCCATTTTTTTGATCAAATATATAGATTTAAGATGGACCTTAGTTAAAACATTCCAAGCGTGTGTATGACACAAATGCAAAATTCCTTCCATAGTTAAGAAGTGCTCTCTCTCTCTCTCTCTCTCTCTCTCTCTCTCTCTCTCTCTCTCTCTCTCTCTCTATCTATCTATCTATCTATCTATCTATATATATATATATATATATATATATATATATATATATATATATATATATATCATCCACATTCATTATAATATTTTCGAAATTATTGACATCTTCACACATATACATTTTATAAATTTATTTTAAATATAGTTGTACAATGCAAACAGAAATGTGAAGTCCCTCACAATGAATTTTTTTTATATTGAAATAAATTGAGGGATGTGAAAAAGTTTTGGATTTCTCACATTATTTAAAATTACATAGATAGTTCCTTTGTTTATATCAATCAAGGAGGCCCTACTTCAATGAATTATAGCTATGACAACTAGGAAGATAAAAACCCTACATGAGATTATAGATCATGACACTAAGCTCATTGGAATAGTGTGCATTGGAAAACACCAACAACAACACCCCCCTTAAGTGAAGCATAAGGACTAAACATAAAGAAATATTCGGTACCAATAAAAAAAACCTAATAAGGTAGCCAATTATAGACTCCCATAAGTGGAAGAAAGGAGAAAAAGCCCATAGGGAAGCAAGCTCCTCTCTTAAAGAGAGAAAAATTATAGTGATGAAATAAGTATGAATCTAAAACTATATATCCCGCAATGATCCACTAAATGGAAATTAAAAAATCCTCCTCCAATCAATAAGTACCAAATGGTGAGGATGAGTGCCATGAAACCTCAATGAACTCAATGGAACTCTGAAGTAGAAGATGTTGTAGAGGCACAAAAAAGGAAAACACTAATAAATTCCTCATCAATGCTTTAGATAAAATAGGCATTGGTAAAGCACTGGGGGAAAGACTTCAAACAAAAGAAGCACCATAAACCAACAAACAAAATATAAGGCCTACATGTATGGAAAACACAGCTCAAGCATGGTAAAATAACATTCATGAAGATGTATGAATCCCGTCACCATGATAATAATCAAAACCAAAGACTGGAAACAGTGTATCAAAAACAATCTATGTCATCATTCATCTCCCCCTCTCAAAAATCAACTGAGAAAGTAGTGGCAACAAAAAATAGAAACATTGTATAACTACATAGTTGATGAATTACTGAAATTATCCCATAAAATTTCATCAATTCAGCCAAAATTGATCATGATAGTGAGAATTTGTCTACGGTTAAGCATTTCATATAATCTCTATAATGAGTTCAATGCATAACTACTGGGTTTTCAAGAACATTGAATCCTTGGTAGACTTCCCTTATTTTTGTGCTTGAATTGCTATTTTGTAGGCTAAAATATTTGTGCACAAATGCGAGGACAAGCCTTTACAGAAGTAACATTATCATATTCAATCGCATTATTATCCCATTTATTATTTTATGCAACATAATCAATTGGGGGCTACTCTTCCAGCAACTTAGTTTGAACACCACCTACAACAACAAACAACTTCCTAGATTTAGGACGGTTAAATATAGGTAATGAAGAAGTAGAAATAACATACTCAAGAAATTCTCTAGATTTTTATGCTTCAGCACAATATATAAAAAAAAATTCCCTATCCATTTTTCCCATGTCCTCTTCTGATATGTCCCATTTTTCTTAGAAATTAGGAGCCAATTCCAGTAGTATGTTTTTCAAAAATGAGAGTAATAAAGTATGTGATGAGTCATGATCATCAACATCAGGCTTCTAACAATAAACATCATGAATTGTGGAAGAAGGTAAGACTTGCAACTCAATATCCACATTCTCCTGCTATGAAACGAAAGAGGGTTGATTTCTTATTAAGTTATTTATTTGCACTCCTACAAGTCCTCAATAATGCCATTTTTCTCAATTAGTTGTAGTAAAAAAAATCATGATCTTTTCTCAGAGTTGATATTAATCAAATCATCTATTATTATCTTCTTGAATAGAGGAAGTTTCTTTACAAACCATTTCCATGAAGGCTTTTAAATTAGAAACCTCAATCATCCTTTGAATATTTCGCTCCTCCAACTTGAAAATTTGCTTCTCTATGGAAGGATATTTTGAGTTAGACAAAACTTAACCTAATCCTCCAAATAATATAAGAGGTCTAATTTGTTATAGAAGTCATCTACAATATTATGGAAATTCTTCCCCATGGTTGACTCCAAATTATCAACCTTCCTAATTTTCTCAACCATTGTATTTTGGAATTTATTCTTAAGTGTGCATTCTCTACTTGAAAAAGAATAAAGACTGAGTACAAGTGAAGGATCTCATTTTAGAGTTATTCAACTAATTTATTCTCATGAATTTGTTGTAATACTTTATCCATGTTGATAGATTGGTCAAAACACCAAGTTGACAAATGTACTCAAAGGTGAGTAACCAGCCATTGATCACATCAAGAACACAATTTTTTTTTTTTTTTACAATAAATCCAACCACAAAATGAACAAATACCATGTCTAAACATAAATAAGAGATGTTAATAGATGTGATTGATCTTTACACCACATGATCTTCTTCAATCATCACTATATAAGCCTCAATTCCACAACAAAAATTGTACTAATAAATGTTTCCACTAATTTTAAATTTTTCCTTTGTAGTGAGAGGTGAAGTTATAGATATTAAAAATTATTGAATACTTCCCTATCTTACCCACGGAACATGAAAAAATAAATAAACCTATAACCAGAGTAAAAACAAGGAGAAGACTCGAACCTTGTGGGTGTACCAATATTTAAAGCAAAGTGCATATGTTACTAATAGAAAAATGTCCCACAACATAGCTTAACAAATCTCATTCATCAAAAAAATGATAATTTGTTGTACATGAAGAATCAAGGAAGCAACATTTATACTTAGTACAACTCTGAGGACATTTGAAAAAGCATGTAGTGCACCAATAACCTAGTATGAACCACTCAAACTACCTACAAGGACATCATTATGCCTGACAATATCATGTTTGTACAAGTGTTGATGCCTTCTAGTTAAAAAGAGCTATAAAGCAGGAATGGGGTTGAATCTAAATGTAATTTGGGGGATTTAAGCACATCATCTACTCGTAACTACCGAAAAAGGAGGTAACTTGTATATATTTCTTGCAATATTTCAAAACAATTACACCAAAAAACCTAAGAATAGAATCCCCATTCAGATCCAATAGAAAAAAAAATTCCATAGGGTAGGAAATGCCCATTTTCCTACCATGATAGAGTTTTGAATTACTCACATTGTTTTCAAATACATAAAGAAATGCCCCATTTATAATCATGTAGAAGGCACAGTGTTCGTTAAATACAACTAGGAGAACTTCGTGTATAACAACCTTGTATGAGCTTACAACGCGTAACAATTTGCTCATTGGAAAAGTACACATTTGAAAAGAACAGTGTTAATAGGAAGATTTTCACCTTAATGGATTTCATGCTCCTTAGCATAGATAGGAATTAAAGATGAATCTCGGTTGAAACATATGAATGATGTACTGGAGAGTATGACGAAGATGTTCAATTCCTTCCATGCTCAGCATGGGATTGACATATTCTGTGTGTAGGTCTAAAATATAATTTATATAGTCCATTATGAGGGGATATGTAATTCCCTCCATGTTGAACACAGATTTCACATGTTATATTAATAAAGAGAGACTAATAAGATTTGACAAAATATATGAATGTTGAATAAAAGTAAAATATTTGAATGCCACTTTTGGTCAAATAACATTACAAACACACAGAGAAAATAGTTGAAAACCAAAAAATCCTTCATTTTGTCTCTAGATTCTTTTTACTTTACAATTTGAGAGATAATTTTCAACTCTTTAAGTGTTTAATATAAACTTAATATATTATAATTTTAAAAATATAGTAATAAAAAATATTACAATAACTTTTCTTTTCCTCTCTAAGGCACACATACACACATTTTCTTATCTCAATAGTATGTTGTGTATTACAACAAATATAGATAAATTTTTTTGGTTTCATAAAATAACTACATACCATGTTCACATACACATATATAAAACAAACCACTATATGAATACTAACTATAAACCTATAATAATTTGAGAGGAATTATGGCTTTCTCTTCTCAAGTTTAAAATAAATATAAATAAAAATGGCAACCGCAATGGATTTGGACCTTCTCAACCTGCGATATATTCAATGTTGAAATGGATGTACTTGGTTCAATAAAGCATTTCAATGTTGTTCTATAGATGCGTTATGAATTTTGGGTGAGAATGAAATTGGCAGAGATAGACATCCTACCTCTAGAGCAAGGAGAGTAAACGCTGTGAAAAAAAAATATTGAAAAAGTGTCACTTAAATAATACTTCCAATGGACTAACTAATTAGAAAACACATAAATAAATTGAAAAAAAATAAAATAATAATATTTAATAATGTAATAATTTTTGAAATCAATGCCAGGTCAAAAAACTAACTAATTACTCTATATCCATTTTGAGACAGGTATAATAATAAAAATAATATAATTCTAAACATTCTATCAAAATATTTTAAACATTCTATCAAAATATTTTAAAATTAATTGTATATGGGAAAAAATTATTAATTATATTTTGAAATAAGGTTTTGATAATTTTAATTTAATTATTAATAATTATAATATGAATAGTAAACATTTAAATTCCCCTAAATATCCATGCAATATTTTTAGTGATCATTACACTACACGTTTGATATTTATTACAAAGTTCCATCGCTTACAATATAAAATTAAATTAAAACAAAATAGTTATATAATATTTTGGCTATCAAATAAGTTATACATCTTTTGACATGTGGCATTATAAACCATGATATTGGCCCATGTTATTGTAACAAAGTGTATTTACAACTTTAGAGTATCCATGGTAAAGTGGAGAGAAATCTCAATGGTTAGGAATCTTGTTACAAGTTTTTTAAATTATATATTTAACTCATATTTAATATAAACTTGTAATTACTTAGGTGTTTCCATTTTGGAATATGGCATTGATAATTTTAACATAATTATCAATGATTATTAGGTGGATGGTAGGGCTTTGACTTAAAAGGAATATTTTAAAATATTCTTAATAATAGTCATAAATAAAAGGTTGAGATTTATCTCAGAATTGGTTATGTTATTTTTGCATTTTTAAGTAAATTCATTACTTAAAAATTTGTAATATAGGTATGAGATATGGTTCTTTTGGTATGTGGTACTAGGAAGCCATAATATTCAACAATGCCTATTTATAAATTATAGATCTCCACTATCAAATAAGAGTGAAACTCATAATTAAGAATATTGTTTAATGTTTTAATGTTTAACTCATATATTAATTATTTTATCATTATTATTGTAAATATAAACTAATTTTTTATTAAAAAATTGACACAATCTTAAAAAAAATCAAAATTATTATAAATATAATACACTTATTATTTATAATTTTTCTTATATCTTACAATTTTGTCATGTCAAAATCCATATAAGGTAAAGTTTGGAAAATAAGTTTCCAATTGTCGACTCTCATAGTTAAGAGAAGTGTATAAAAGCATCCCAGGATACCATGCTAAATAATTTATTTTATATTCTGTCAAGTGCAAGTTTAAGTTTAGTAAAATTTTAAAAGGAATAGTATTGTTGTTACCTTACGTGGATGATTAGAGTTTTGTGTTCCACAATA
This sequence comes from Pinus tabuliformis, assembly GCA_031772625.1. NCBI lineage: Eukaryota > Viridiplantae > Streptophyta > Pinopsida > Pinales > Pinaceae > Pinus > Pinus tabuliformis. The sequence goes on from CM062817.1 coordinate 445,549,919, forward strand.
AAGTAGAGTGAAAAGAGTGCTAGAATAAATTTGTAGAGTCAAAGGAGTGTTAGAATAAAATTGTTCATGAGACTGGATATGTTTGGAGTTATAAGGTTGAGGACTTATAAGGTTGAGAAATGATATCAAGTATTATAGTGCTATTGAATTCCACTTTAAGAGATGAATGCCTTTTATTTTCAAAAATAGCTTAATTGCAATTTGATTGTAGTCCCTAAGCAGTGGGTAGGAGAGGTTCCTTGCATTGTTTCTTATATTGAGAGGAGAGTTAGTTTGAAATTGTAGTGTCTATGGAGGGTTCATCTCACACATAGTAGCAATGGGTTTTATCATTCCCTAATTGCAACCACACAAACTTCATGATTAGGAAATAAATAAAATGTTGGACTATAGATTTCTTGTCTTATCCAGATACCAAACAAATGCCTCACCCATGGAAGGTTCTAAGAAATGAGAGATTTATATGTAATGAGAAGCCACATGAATAATTCAACTTATATAGGAATTTCATAACATTTTTTCCACCATGGATCTAGGTTATTTGTTTCATAGCCAAAGCACAATATCATATTTTGATAGTATATTTCCAACCTTGGTGTCATCTCATATTACTTGATGAAGGAAATAAAAAAGAGATACAAAAAATTTATGGAGGACATGGAATGTAATGGGATCACCATCATATTGTAAATCAACAATGGATAACCATGTGGTGGTACGTGATTAAATCTATCTATACTACTTGATCAAAAACATAAAAACCTTCCCTATTTAATCTTCTAATTTACTAATTTGAATGAAAATGATTTCTGGAACTACTAATTCCTAGATCTTTTCTAACTAAAAGCTCCCCATTTTCCAAAGCACCTTGGGCTAATTACAAAGAATTCTTGTATTATAGTTTTTGGAGATGATGAACCCATTTTTTCAATATCTAAAGGATGAATAATGGGTCAATGTACTTGTCTCTTGTCACATGGTATCACAATCATTCACCTTAACTTTTTCTTAGAAATATATATTAAAATAACAATATATTTGTGAGGCATACCATGCTCAATCTTTGGAATTACTACATCTAAGAAGCATGAATGACAATCTATCCATCTGTAAGAAAATGAAAGGATAATTGACTAATCTTTTCCGAATTAGTTTATTTTTCTTCTTATCCTCAAAAAGGAAAGATAATTAACTAATATTTTCCAAAATTTCTTTTAGGATCCATACTAAGAAGTTATCGTAGATACTTAGGGCCTTTACTAGTACCAATGCCATTTGTGACAACAAACATGGATTTATTTTCAATTTTCACTAGGATCTATAAGTGATAACTAGTCTCACTTGAGAAGGAGATGAGATTAGAAATGACTTATTATATATAAAGAGATGAGATTAAAAATGACTTTTATATATATATATTGGAATTACTTTTACAAAATATTAAAATATCAAACAAATGTGATTAAAAACAATTTGAACGGATAACTATTTTATTATTTTTAACTAAGTAGCAGAGATTAGTCTACTTAAACATTTAGTCGCAAAAAATAAAAAAATACTAATGGGGACAACCCTATCTTAATCCCATTTCCCTTTTTGCATGGAAAAAATAGTGGCTACTCTATCTATAAGAATGGCAAAAGAATATGGAATGTGTTTAGTACAAAGGAAACAATTGAGTGACAAAAACCGAAATACATAAATAATAGGAAAATATAGAACTAGCTAACTTTATCAAAAAGTTTTTGTGACCTCAACTTTGTAGACAACTTCTTTATGGTTGTTGGTGTCGCTGGGGTGGATGGAGTATAAACCTTTTTGAGTAAGAAAAATTGTTTTATGAATTTGTTTTCTTTTAAAAAGTCCAAATTGTTGTCTTCTAAAAAGTCCAAATGACTTTGAGAGAGGTGACCTACAAAAATATCCTTTATGCTAAGGGGATGATCTTCGAAAATATCGTTTATGCACTCTATGATAAGGGCAATGATCTTGGAAATTATCACCCGAAAACTCAAAAGATCCAAGGCACTTTTATCTTTTTGGAATCTGTGGAGTACCGATCCCAATTCTTCGTCCATCCATTGGTCTTTCACTTCTTAATCAATGTAGCTGTGGAAAATAATCAATGAAGAACTCACCTGGAAAATAGTCTATAAAATTATATTTATATATATATATATATATATCCTTCGCTTGTGTACCCTGGTCACTATTTCATTGCCTTTCAAACGAAAAGATTTGGTATGATAAAAGGAAAATGTGTGTTGTAAAGGTTTCCTTTGCTGGTCAGTATGTTAGGTTTCCGGTATGAAGAATTTCACGTGATTGCATTTATTCATTATAATGTTTAGCCAGTAGTACGTGGTGGTTCTTACCGCCCGCAAATGAAATAGACAATACACAATAAATACAAGCAGGAATTAAATGACCGAGACTCAGGAATTTCTATGCGTTATTGTCTTCCAGCAGAGTAGTACTTCTTACATTTATGCATTATACTTTATTCCTATGGAGATACTAATTCAGCGTTTGCGATATTTTACGTCTTGTCACACTGCCTAACCGTCCTTATTAAACGTCCAGCCTGAATCATACCAACTACATGATAACATCTTCAATGTAACAGAATAACATTGAATAACAAAAAAAATCCGTTCTCCTTTCCATGCGTTTTCAGAATAACAGCCTGACATGCAATGAATTGATAGAGTCATGGCTGGCCTCCCGATCAAGCGCCTGCCTCTGCCAATAATTGCCATCTTGGCCCAACCGGAATCACATCGCTCAAAAATAATTGCACTGATGTGGAAGGTCCGTAGATTAACGAGGGCATTCATAAAGCCGATAGCAACAGCTACACCTATTTAAGTTGTAAGTGGTTGAGTCCAGAGGGGCTCTATAGTCTCGTATAGATTAAACTTCTAAATGTATGCAAGTATGTAAACAATTTTAAATGTTTGTTTAATTAAAAAATAGTAAAAAAAAATTGAAAGTGATATCAGTTATGAGTGGAGACATTTAAATGTTAGTTCAATTAATTATAAAAAATTAAAGTAATAAAAATAATAAAAATCAATTTGTTAGATTTTGATTTTGTGAATAGGTACATACCAAGGGCTAATACCATGACTTGTCAATATCACATGGCTAATAGAACCTAACTTATTTCACAATCAAAATATTTTAGAATAATATGAAAATATTCTTAACCATGGATATTCACCCCACTTTACTATGGATATTAACTTGTAAATAGACATTGTTACTATCCCATGGGCCAATACCATGGCTTATCAATAGCAAATGTACAAAAAACACAACTTATTTTAAAATCAAAATATTTTATAACAATATGAAAAGATTCTTAATCATGGATAGTCATTGACATTATGAACTTGTGAATAGGCTTCCTTATAATAGGATGAGCTAATACTATGACTTATCAATACCACATGCCAAAAAATAATAACTTATTTCACAATCATAAAGGAAAAATGTTATACTTTCGAGATATATCTAAATCCTTTATCCTCACAACTACTAAAAGTATTCCCGTAGGAATTAAATTAAGGTTTTAGTAAAATTGAAAATGAAAATGCTTTCATATTTAAAGATGTGAAATATATATAATATAAATAATATTAGTAAGAAGCAACATAGATCCATCTTAGCTAAGGATACAAGTGCTGACAACAAGCAAAGTGAAGGGGAGAGATGAGGGGGAGGAGCGGGAGGGAGAGAGATAGTGGCAAAGCTAGAGAGAGAAAGAGAGGGAGAGAGGCGAGTGGGAGAGAAGAGAGAGAGGTAGAGAGGAAACGGGAGGGAGGGAGAGAGAGAGATATGGAAATATAGTGTGTTTATTTGAGGATTAGATAGAGAGAGCGAATAAGAAAGAGACACATAGATCAAAATATAGATATTATATAGTTTTATATAACCAACGTAGATCCATCTTAACCCCAGATCTATTAATTGTCGAGAGGGACCAAATCACTCAAGGTGCAAACCTTTCCTCAAGTTTTGAAGTAAAAAAAGAGGTTTTCACCTCGAGATATTAGATCCCTCTCGGTGCTTGATAGATCCAGGGTTAAGAAGGATCTAGGTTGGTTTTATTAAAAAGATATATTTGGGAGCTCTTTAAACTTGTTAATATCTTCAGAAAACGAGGACTTCAAATAAGTGAGAATTGGAATTTTATCTTAAGACTAAGCTAAAACTATTGGTATTAAGTGAACATGTTTGCCCATTAATATCATTAAAATATTGATTTATTGTTATTAATTAGGTTTATTTATTAATATAATTGAAAAATAAATAAATTTTCTCCAAAAAACCAAATGAGGAGTGTTCTTCGAATTGATGTTTGATATGGACATTGAAGGAGGGGCCACTTTCCCCTCCTACTAGAATGCCATCACTAGAGAAGGGGAAGAGGTAAATCCACACAAGAAAGCTCAACACAAAAGGTAGTGATTATGCAATGCACAAATAACTAAAAACACAATATACTTTATTAAGAATCAAATCACTTCCAAACTTGAGCATTACAAACAATTACATGGCTACTTATTTATAGGATAAAAGTCTCTTGTATCTCTTCTAGAGAAACTTACTCCTAGATATTTGGAGGAAGTTGAGAGCTATCCTCTCAACTTTAGGATTCTATCCTCACTTCTCTATATCATAATTAATTCTAGAATGACTCACTAATTCTAGAAAATCCTAGATTCTTTAATTAAATAATTACATAAAAATTAAACATCATATGCTCCTGCATCATACTACCAGAGAAGGAAAAATACATTCATATGCTTTGTTTCTGAAGTTCCTCAATATTGGTACCATATTTTGAAATCTCTACTATTTTCATCCAAGTAGCGTCTTCCACAGGTTGATTTCTCCATTTAATAAAGTATTGAAAATACTCTTTGTTGTCCTTTTAACTACTCCTTGATCAATGATGGATTCAATCTGCTTTGTTGGTGCTGAAGGTAGCTTCTTTTCCCACTGAACTTTGTCATGAATAGGTGAATTTGTAGATTCATCCATTGGTTCCTGAAAGGGGTATATATATGAAACATTACATATTGGTGAAATAGCAAAGTCTTTGGGTAGTTCTATTTTATAAGCATTTGAGGAAAATTTTCTCAAAACTTTGCATGGTCCAATCTTTTTCAATTCTAATTTATTATATTCTCCTTTAGGAAATATTTCTTTCCAAAGATGTGCCATAACTAGATCTCCAACATTAAAGTCAATATGTCTTCTTTTGGAATACACCCTTTGTTTATACTTGTTGATGCTTTCTTATAGCTGATGTTTGACTCTATCCTATATTTCCTGCATATTGAATGCAAAATCTTCACCATCTACACTTCTGAAGTGTTTTTTTTCTAGATTCCTATGCATTCCATGAATAATCTGGAATGGACTTGACCTTGTGCTTCTATTAGGTGAATCATTATATGAAAATTCTTCCTGAGAAAGTAAATGGTCCCATTTCTTTGGATGCTCACTTAACGAACACCATAAGATATTTCCAAGACTTCTATTCACCACCTCTACCTGACCATCCATCTAGGTATGATATGCTGAGCTGAAACTGAGATTGGTTCCCAAATGTTTCCATAGAGTTCTCCAAAAATAACCCACAAACTTGGTGTCTGTGTCAGAAACAATACTTGTAGGCAATCCATGCAATCTAACTATCTCTTTGAAGAATATGTTTGATATGTTTGTTTCATCAGTTGTCTTTTTGCAAGCTATAAAATGTGCCATCTTTGAGAATCTATCAACCACAACAAATATTGAATCATTTCCTTTTTCTATTTTGGTCAGGCCTAATACAAAATCCATGTTGATGGAGTCCCATTGACAATTTTGTATTGGTAGTGGTTGATGTAATCCAATGTTTTGACTTTTTCCTTTTTCATATTGACATATCCTACATGTTTCCACAAATTTTCTTACATATGTTGACATGTGAGGCCAATAATAAAATGCTTGTAATTTTTCTAAAGATTTATCATGCCCAAAATGACCTCCTAATCCTATGCAATGTTTTTCTTTCAACAAATTTTCTCTCACGGAGCATCTAGGAAGGAACAATTGCTCTCCTTTGAATAGAAGTCCATCTTGTATCATATAATCTAGCCATGGAGTTTTGTCTCTATTGATAGGATTTTGAAAAACTACATAATATTCCTTCATCTTGATACATATCTTTCAATTCATCAAGTCCCAAGACATTTACTTGAAATTCTTGCAAAATTAAATTGAATCTGCTTAATGCATCTGCCACTTTGTTTGATTTCCCACTTTCATGGTTGATAACAAATATTAAATTTTGTAAGAATTCGATCCATTTAACATTTCTTTGACTTAATTTTGTTTGATTGTTGATATACTGTAAAGCATGATTATCTTTGTAGAGGATGAACTCTTTTGGCATAAGATAATGTCTCCATTTCTTTAAAGTTTGTATAATGGCATAGAATTCTTTATCATGAGAAGAATATTTTTTCTTGTCCTTCTTAAGTTTTCACTGTAGTAGGAAAATGATTTTTCTTCTTGACTTAAGACAACCCCTATTATAGTTCCACTGGCATCAGTCTCAACTTGAAATAGCTTATGAGAATATGGAAGTGCTAAAATAGGTTTTTCTGAGATCTTTGTCATTAATAATTGGAAAATTTTATTATCTGCTTCAGTCCAATGGAATGTTTTATTTTTCTCTTCAATAGTTTCTACAATTGGAGCACATATGCCACTGGAACTTTTGATAAATTTGCTGTAAAAACTTGTCAATTCATGAAAACTTCTTACCTCTAAAATGCTTCTTTGAGTTGCCCAATTGATTATGGCCTTCACTTTCTCCTGACCCATCTATTGGCCTTCCCTTGAAATCACAAAGCCTAAGTACAATAGTTCTGTCTTAATAAAACTACACTTCTTTAGATTGATTAAAAATTTCTCATGTTGTAGCTTCATCAAAACCATCTTAAGATGTCTTCAGTTCTCTTCTTTTGATTGACTATAGATTAAGATATAATCACGGTAAACTATAACAAATTTTCCAATGAATTCTTCTAAAACTTCTTTCATTAGCCTCATAAAAGTACCAGGAGCGTTGGTAACTCTGAAAGGAATTACCAACCATTCATATAATCCATTATTGGTTTTAAATTATGTTTTCCATTCATCACCTTCTCTGATTCTGATTTGATGATATCCACTTTTTAAATCTATTTATGAAAAATATGCTGCACCACTTAGACAATCTATAAGATCATTAATACGAGGTAATGGAAACATATACCTGATTGTTATTTTGTTGATTACTTTAGAATATGTGCACATTCTCCATCCACTATCCCTCTTTAGAGTTAACACTGTTGGAACAACACACGGGCTTAGACTTTATCTGAAGTGACATTTATGAAACAAATCCTACACATGATTTTTAATTTCTTCATTCTCTTTTGGAGTCATTATGTAAGTTGCTTCGTTCGGAAGACTAGCACTTGGAATGAGATCAATATGATGGCTAATACTTCTAATGATAGGCAAGTCATCCACCACAATATCAATAAATTCATTCAACATGTTTACAATTTCTTCTGGAAGATCATTCAAATTTTTACTTGTGAGGACTACCTTTGGCTTCCTCATTGAGGCAAAATTTATGGCCAGATGCGTGATTTCTTGAAGAATTTCTTTCCTACTAAGTAAAATTACCTTAGATTGGTATTCTTCTAGTGCTTTGTGATTCTTCAAAGGAAAAAGTACATGCTTTTCACCATCCTTTTCAAAAGTGTAGGTATTTAGAGGAAGTTGAGAGCTATCCTTTCAACTTTAGGATTCTATCTTAACTTCCCTATCTCCTAATTAATTCTAGAATGACTCACTAATTGTAGAAAATCCTAGATTCTTTAATTAAATAATTACATAAAAATTAAACATGAGATTCTCTTGCATCAATTGATCAATTGTTGGGTGTGGAGCATGATTATTTAGAGGTCTTTGTTTCAGCCAAATGTATACCCAGGAATATTGTACACCCCTCCATGTGGGGGGGGGGGGGGGGTGGGCACGGGTGGGGGGGGTGAGGGGGGCTAATCCCCCCTGGCTGGGGGGTCCTAGGGCCAGCGGTCCCCCAGCGGGGGTTTCAGGGGTGCTAAAAAGATATAAAATTGCCTTGTAAGAGTATAGTACTTTCTATTCAATCTGGGCCGTTCATTAGGTAGATGATCTGATAGTAGAATTTATGTTTAGTTTAGGGCTTTTTTCCGTAGAAGGCAACCCCTATCTTTCTATGAGGGCATTGTATTGAGGCTATGTAATAGATGTGTATTCTCCGAGTGAGAAGCAACGAGGTGAGACTGTGAGAGAAAACAGAGGTTATTACAACAGATCTACTGTAGGTTGTGTCTCTTCATTTTGTTGGATAATAGAAAGGAAGGACTGGCTATTCGGGGTGGATGTAGCCCAAACTGGGTGAACCATGTATATCTGTGTCTCTCTGGTTTTATGTGTTTGTGTTTTTCCACATATTATGTCTTGCATTTCTCTGTCATATATATAATTTTTCTAACATCAATATGGAAATCATCCAAGGCAAAATATGAATAAGTTACAAGATTTGAAATGGGCGATAAGAACATGTAAGAGTGAACAAGAAAAAATATTATCTAGAAGTCTAGTTCCCACATTCCTTCGAAGACAATCTCTGAAATACAAAATAGTCTCCTCAAGACCTGTCAAAAATGTATAGCGAATACGAGACAATGCCCTCATTGGAAAATTTATGGGCATATAGCCAACATAGCCATGTTTTCTTTGGATCGGTGGATGCAGAAATCATAGGAACCAAAAGTTTCATATATATCAAAGTATGCTCAAAAGGTTTTTAATTACATTATCCAATAATCTTGAAGGCAAGAAAATGGTTCTACAAAACCAGCCTATTTTTTTTAACTCACGAGCATTATAGATTTTTTTTTGACAAGAAATATTCTATTTTGATAAGGAATATTGTTCAACAAGACATGTATGGATAAGATTATACTCACCACCACATGAGTACTAGGACAAGAAAATTATAAAAGGTATAGGCTATGATCTAGGATATTTTGTCATGGTTTTAGAAGGAACAAAACAAGGAAAATATACCTCGTATGTCTCCAATTACATCTACATGAGTATTTCAAAACACCTTACTACCTTCATATGCCTCAAATCCCAAGATAATGATTGAATTAACCAATTGACTATGAACATGTCCATTTCCATTGTTGTAAGTGTCAACAAAATGAACACCTTTCTAGGGTTTGTTCGTTAAATATTTCCCAAGCCCTTCACAAGACCCAAATGAAATCAACATGGGTGGCTTCCATAAACTTCCATATATAAGAATACCTCAATGAAAAACTACATATACATTCCCCATCCTCCAACCCCAAATCCAACAATAAAATTGAAGCCTTGAACAACTCTATGCTATAAAAACCAACCCAATGAGAATCAAGAAAAGAATCTTGAGCTAACTCCCTATCAATCCATGAATAAGGAGGGTGAAATCAATAAGAAAAAGAAATTGCTAAAATAAGGGAACAATAATTAGATGTGGATATGATCCAAGCTAAGGATAATGAATTGGAGGAAGAGTAAGAATATAACACGGATTTACATTAATTATACTTGTGAACAATCACTAAATCATGTAAATCAAAGGATTAATTGACCATACCAAAACAATAAATATAGTTAGTTAAAATTACCTCCTTAAAATCCCAAGCTAGACAGGAATACACACTAAAAGGTAAACACCTATAATCTTCCTATGTTGGGTTTAAGAGAAATCTACCAAAAAATAATAATAAGGAAAATTGAGAGAAAAATAAAACAAGAAGAAATAGCAATATGAGAGTATTGAAATATCTCAACAAGATATTAATCAACTTAGGTAGAATATCCCTAGTGATATATTCCTTTTGACTCTTAACACCGGTTCCCAAATGGACATCATCTCTTGGAATATCAAAGGTGTGAATGAGAAAATAAAACAATGGATTTCGGGGAAAAAATCATTTAGGAATAGCCTAACATTTTTATGCTTCAAGAAACAATGTGCTACTCCAATATGTTAAGTAAATTAATTAGCTTAGTTTGGAAAGGATGCCACACATTTGTGGAAATTCTTAGGGAGCCTCAAGGGGTTTAGCAATCTTACGGAATCTAAGGGCAATGAATTTCTAAGCTTTCATATAAATGCATAGGTTAATCACAACTCATTTCTAACTCAATATAACTTTATAGAAATGTTGCAACTCTATTGCTTACATGCCTAACCTATTGACAAAGAAGTCAAGTGTCTTGAAAGAGCTGAAAACTATTCACAGATTAGTGCGTAACAATCATCGAATCATTAAAGGAGATTTTAATATAATTGTTGGATTCACAATTACACTGAGAGAGGTGGCGGATAATTAAATGACAAGTTTTTACTATGTTACTTTGAATATGGTGCTTTCTTCAATTAAAAGCACTCACAAGTACAATCCACTAGAGTTAACAATTTCAGAATTTTAGGAATGGAACTTCCCTTAGTGTCAATTCTAAATCATTCATGCTTAAAACTTAATTCTTACAATATAACACCCTAAGAATAATTATATATATATATATATATATATATATTCCAATGACATATGAACTAACTCTATGTATTTAGATCTATTGATGCTTTAAACCCAGTTCAAGCATTATCGAGTTTTCAACGCTATAAAAGATGAAAACATCAAATTTCGCATTACTTGGTGTTGGGAGAGGAAAACATATATTTTTTGTATTTATATAAAGAAATTAGGAAGAGTCCTAAATTTATTTAGCACCATGAATCCCCACAAAACCAGGGTTTTTTGGGCACGAAAGGTAGTAACACTTTTTGTATATTATTGTGGAACTTATCCTCTACTGAGACGCATGGGATATTCATATACAAGTGGAAGAAATGGTCACCACACCACTAAAATTTCCAAGAGTTGATATTATAAGGAATATAAGTTCTATAATTATAACATAACTGTACTGTGACAAGGTGCTAAGACCAAGTGCTTAACAAGGATAAATATATCGATGAAACATGAAATGGACCATATAGAAAAAATCCAATATGGTATGCTAAGGGGCCTTAAGCCCTATGTGTTCCAAACAATATATTCTACAACCATGGGCTATGAACCAAGGCTTATTGGGTAGTGATATACATGTGAAAAGGTGACAAATTATATTAATGAACACATCGACATGGAAATATATTGGGGGGCCTTAAGCTTTGGGTTTTAATTTTAGCACCTTTGTGATGAAAGGCTTTGGCTAGTGGCTATAAATTTATCAAATATCAAAATAATAGTAAAATATTAGAGAATATATTTAGAGAAGGTCCAATATGCTGAGGGACAAACTGCCATATAACAAGAAAATATTTGTCTTGTTGACTAACAGAGGTGGCCTAAAATCAATGTGATTTGGTAAAATTTCTATATTATAATAGATTTAGAGGATTTGCATAAAATCAACAAATTTCCTATTCACTAATATGTCTTTGTCCCAAAAAATGATTCTCTGAATAAATGTAAGTCTCCCAATATAATATAGTTTGTGTCTTCATGCCTTAAACCTCTTGCTCACCCCCTCTATTGGTATTCTTAGTCATAGATACTCCTTCACACTACTTACCTCGATTCTCTATTGTTTCTCACTATTCTACCACTCGACCCACCTCATATTTTATTACTTCTTCCACTTAATCTCCATTAGTGTGCTTGTTAATCTAGTTATTTATAGTGATTTGGCACCTAAAGTTGGGCCAAATTATAACTATTCGCTAGACTGGGACTATCATCTCTAACATTGGATTTCTATTGCTTAGGTCTGATAGGACTAATATGGGTCAATTATTCCTTGGGTTAACAAAAGTTTAGACATCCTTGGGTCCCTTGGTCCATAATTCCTCTGATCCCCTTTACCATATATTTCTTCGTAACTTGGTTTGCTATCCACATATGTCTCCCCTAGCCTTGACATTAATGATAGTAAAAGGGTCTCATGGGTCTCACTCTAGCTTTGACATCAATGAAAACATAATATGGAACAATCTCCCCATTTTTCATTGAAGGAATCCCTAAGAAATATTTGGAAAACTACTCATAAACTCATCATGTTTTAATATTCTCCCCCTTTGACATCAGCGACAAAGGATTATTCCTTCTTATTGAAATGTCTTCTATTTCTTTTATTCTTCCTATCAGTTTTAACTCATTTTTTTAAGACATCAATATCAAAAGGTCTACTCCCCATATTTTCAACTTATCCTTTGTCTGCAACTTCTTATTTACCTGTGAATTTACCCTTATTCAGAACTTTTTCTTCTCTAACTGTAAATGTTGTGACTGACTACAATTAACCGTTCCTACATTTAACCGTTCCTATTCTACAACTTCTCCCCTATGTCATCAAAATTTTCCCCCCTTGAACTAATTATTCTTCTAATATAAAATTTTCATCCTTAAGAAAAGAGTTACTCTCCCTGAATTAACAGTTATTATTATTATTTCCAACTCCCCTATTGTATAAACATGAGCAAGATCTTTCTCCCCATGATTTTATGCTTCGAGAATTCATATGTCCAATCCAGTTTTCTACTTATGTATTGGGAATTTTCTTTGATGATACAGTTGAATGAAAAATTCTTTGTTTTATTCTCATGCATTTCTATTAGTTTTATTTATTTTCAATTAGTCAAAATAATTTAACCTTCTCTTTGGTCTTCATTACAGTTCAATATCCACTTCACTTTCTTCACACATTGGTTGATTCTTCATATTCTACAAAATATCATTCTTCTCATGTAGGTAACCCTCTAAATCTTCCATATTCTTAGTGAAATATACCACCTCTTACTTCTCTTGAAGCTATGTTTCCTTTTACTAATGTAATAGGCATATTGATGCCATAAAATAGATTTTCTTCTTTTAAATTTGATTAAGAACATACACATTAATTGGAGACCTAATAACATATTCCATAATCTTCATAGATCTACATCTCTTATTTCACATCCTTTAGAATGGAATGTGGAATCATACACTTTATTAGCCATTTCACATACACTTAGAATATTATGCTACAAACCTCCAAGATATAAGAAATTTTAAGTTTTAGTCAATCCATTATCTAGATTGACTATACATTTTCCAATTCTCTTTCCTAAAGCGCTATTTCCAAGAGTGGTATTACCTCCTTTCACATCATTTAGAAAGAGGAATTCTCTCTTATCACCTGTCATTCATCTTGAACACCAAATATCTATATACCATTGGTTATATTTGCTTCGAACATATAGTGCTAGGCCACAATCTTCCTATTTTTCTTTTCTTCTTCCTCATACCTTTGTAAAGTGATCGTAATTCTTGATAATATCTTCTTGATTGTGTTGATTGGGAGGCCTTATCTATATAATTCTACATTCACATGATTTATTCCCAAGGTTATTGTACTTGTAAAATTAAATAGGATACAATATTGGAGCAAATGAATTATATATTCTAACACAAACTTCTTAAGGACACCTAGATTTTTTGTGTACATAGTCATTCATTTAGGTCTTATATGATCCTCTACTTATATTAATCACATAGCCATTTGTTTCGTAAGCTCTATAATTTATTTCCTTCTGAAAAAAGTCACTATAAGCAAACAAATCACCAAAGAACATGTTTTGATACCTAGATGAAATATGCCTTATGGTAGTGATAGTTTTTCTAAAACCATTCTTAGCTCCATCATAAATTTTAAGGATGGAAACTTATCTTAAAGTTTAGAAACCTTGGCAAATCCCACTAGTCCATCATATGGAATCTATAAAATGTTTGGAGATATTTTTGTAAAAATTTTCAAATTTATAATATTTTTATATAGCCTATATATAATTTTTTGTCTACTTTTAGGGTAAAATAATTTCACTCTATAAAATTTGGGCGAATCATTTTTACAAAAAAAAGGAAATAAGTCAATATTGTTTTTGGAAAAAGTATAGAAAATTAGCCAATGGGCGAATATTAGCCCCTAAAATTTTCCCTGCTTAGCTCTTTGTTTCTCCTTAACTCCATTCCTTCTTTTATTGCATATAGGGTCATTTTTCTATTGGTTCTTAACTATATTTCTAATACTTCCTGTATTTTTTATGGGTTCATGTATCTGCTAGTTCTTAACTTCATTTATGATATTTTTTGTATTGTTGATGGGGATAGCTATTTCCTAGTTCCCACCTCCATTCTTGGATCTACTTTCATTGTTGAGAGAATTTTTGAGCACACTGGAAAATATTTTATATCCTTCCTTATGTTCCTTTTCTAATAGTTTTGTGCTTGATTCTCCCTTGAAGGTTTCGTGAATTTTTTATAACCAAGATATGTTTTAATTAAATGATACCTCTAGAAACTAACAATTTTATGTAATATTTTGTTTCTTTTCCCAAACTTTAATCTTTGATCCATCTAAATAGTTTCATTCTCTAGTTTTTTTTTCAAGGAAACAACCTCTACTTTTATTTTTTCACAATTTATTTCTTTGTCTTTTGGCTGGCTTATAAAAAAAAATTCTATTACCTTTTATTTTTCCAATTGTGTTTCTAAGAGAATGATATATGCCTCATCAAAATAATAATATTTCTTCTCACAATTATGTACTATTTCCTTCTTTTTTTTAATATTTCTTTTGAGTCTATTATTTCTTCTAAGGAACTCATTACTTCTCCTGTAAGATCCACCTCCCATTCAATTTCTTCCTCTAAAATTATATTGTATTTTTGGTTGTCACTTTTACCTTCCATTTGAGAATCCAAGGCTATGAATAGAAATTTTTTTTTATCACCATCAAATGAATATCCATCACCTCATTTTGATGAGGTAATATTCTCTTTTCAATATAATTTTTTCTTGTTGAAATATCCTCCTTCTTTTTGTTTATGAAATTTTCTTCTATATTTATTATCTTCTTCAGTATCTCTATATTCTTGCTTTGCATATTGACACTTAGTAGAAATATTATCCATTCTTGTACAACTAAAACACTTAAATGGAAGCTTACCTTTGTTCTAGCTAGATCCTCTCTTTAACTTTCTGTCAAGTTGAGCTTCTTCAGTGTTTGATTCATAGCTAGAGTAATCATGGGCCTTATTTCCTTTTGTGTTATTTGTTTCTTTTAATTGTATTTCCATTAATACTAACTTATGTTTTTTAATTATCATTTCATATACAATGAAAATTCAATGATGTTCATCCATATTTAGAGTATCAAGATATTTCACTTCTTGAATGGCTAAAATATTTGCATCAAATCTTAAGGGATGAGATCTCAACACTTTCTAAACAATTAATGAATCCTCAACTTTTTCATCAAAATATTTAAAAGTATTAAAATATTATATACATGAAGAAATAAGGATGAAAAAATTCCGTCTTCCTCAATCTTCAAACTATCAAATTGTCTTCTTTGAGATTGAAGATTTTCTCTTTTTACCTTTGCATCTCCTTCATAACAATTCTAATATTTTCCAAACGTATTTTACATACTTTCACTACATTATTTTCACAAATTATAATCTTCTTGGATGCACAAAATGTATTCATTTCTTTAGCATTACGTATGTAGGACTTTTTACCATCTTTGTTAGTTAGGGAAATTATCGGCACTTGATAACCATCCTCAATAGTTAGCCAAAATTGAACACCATGAGAAATCCGATAAGTCCTCATTCTTATCTTATAAAAGGCATAATTTTCTCCATAAAAAGCTTGATCTGATTAAGTAAATTAATTTTGATGTGCTAAAATTACTTTTCAAAATATATTAAATATACTTGAGAATTTTTGTAATTATTTGTAAGTTTAAACATGGGTTTTTGAGTGCTTTTATGTAATTTTTATGTACAAATTAACATAAACAAATGACTAAACAATAACATATAATAGAAATAAACATCACCATAAACAATATCATAGTAGCCCATGATGAAGGAGTTCACCAATCTTGGGCTACCTTTCCTTGTCTAGCTTTCAGTGACTTGGCCCTCTCTATTATGCTAAAAAAATGTGAATACATCAGTTTCCAATGGCTCCAGAATACCCAAAAATGGTTGTATAGCCTCTTTCTACTCTTGATTTGGTAAAAAGATGAAGAAGTTATGGCCTTTCCGAATCTTCCACTAATCGCACTGCAAATTCTCCAAAATCTAGCACCATCATACAATTTTTCCCCAAAACGCGTTAACGGAGCAACAATTTCACCGAAAATTGGGCGAAATTGTCAGACATTTTAAATATTCGCTAACGCCTAAATTCTGAAAAATGTGGCCACGAGGGGGGCAACGTGCCTAGGGCTAAGGCCAATGACCTGGCCACTTTGGTCGGGCCCCCACACTGCTCTCCGCCGGTGGTCGTGAGTTGGTAGTATGACTAAGGTTTGACCCTTGTGGGCTGGCTCTACCCCTAAACTAGTGTGCATTGTAATTTAAATAGAACCCAAGTTCCATATGGTTAAGAAACAAATGTGTGGTGTATTGGCAAAGGCTTTGGACTTTGTTGTGTGAGGTCACGGGTTCAACCCCTACTGCCTCTACTCGGACTCAACCCAAAATTTTGGTGGCCTCCTAGGCTGCCACATGGCAGCCTCTGGTTGGGCCACGTTTTTGCACGTTGTTGGTCACCACTCCAACCAATCAAAACTGCCAAAACCAAACCAATGAGAATGTGCCACCTGGAATGACATGACTTGCCAAGGAATTTTGACCAGTCAACCTGTCACATACACCTACCCAGTGAATGCCACGTCAGCAATACAAACTACTAAATGGGTTGCCAAATTTTTTGAAAAATTCCCCTATTTGGGGAAGTGAAAAGAACATGATTATGGGAGCATACACTGCTTGTTTCATGCAAAACAAGATGTGTCAGATTCAAGATGACGAGCACTACACGGTCTTCCAGGTTCAACACTAATCTGACATATTTGAATTTTGAACTATTTTTTTGAGCCCCTGATCATTCATCCCCATTGGAAGCATTTTGGACCCCAAAATATCATTTTTCTTGTCCAACAGGTGAGGTTATGGTTCCCTCACCTTTCCCATATCGATCCATTTGGCCTTTGAAGGACTTGTTCCCTTGAGCACCACTCGAAGGTAATCCACATTCCCTCACTTTTAATACCTTGTTCTTCTGTCAAGAATGGTGTCTTGTTGTAGTTCATTAAAGTATTGAGGAAAAAAATCCTAAATGCTAGGAATTTAGACATTTTCTCCTTGATCTTCAATCAAAGGAGGCTCATACAACCTTAATTTCTCAACATTAACAACACCATAGATTTGCATATATGAAGGCAAACCAAAGTTGAAGGCCATTGTTACCAATATTTTCCACAATTTGGAACGGAACATATCTAATTGGTTTTAGCATTTTACCTTCTCCTTGGAGCCTCTCTTCACTAATGTGAAGACAAACTTCATCACCGACTTGGAACTTCTGATCTACATGATGCTTGTCGTACCTTGCCTTGTACTTTCCTTGACTTTTTTCAAGTTGTTCTTGAACTCTTTGGTGTACAAATTGAATTTGTTCAATGAACATTCTTGATTTGTTTATGTCACTATGATCATTAATAGCAACATATTTTCCAAAAATGAAATCCAAAGAAGACTTAGGAAGGTATCCCAAACATGCCTCAAATGGTGATTTTTGATTTGAGGAGTGTTTGGCTTGGTTGTAAGCATGTTGAATATAGTGCAAATGTTCATAACACAACTTAGGATGCTTGTGGCAATACCCACGTAGAATATCTATCACTTTGTTGTTCACCACCTTTGTTTGACCATCTATTTGCGGATAAAATGTTTTACTCTTTTCCAATTTGATGTCCATGAATCCCCACAAGCTTGACCAAGAATTCCCAACAAAGCGAGAATCTTATTCATTAACAATGGATGTGGGCAATCCAGAATGCACCAATACATTCTAAAAGAATAACTGAGAAGTTTGTTCAGCTGTAATTTTCTTTTTACATGGCATCAAAATACACATTCTCCTTAACCTATCCAAACTACATAAAGATAATCATGACCTCTTTTTGACAATGGAAGACCTTCTACAAGATCCATAGAAACACTCTCCCATGGTCATGAAGGAACTGAAAGTGGTGTGTACAATCCTAACTTCCTATTGCTAGGCTTACTGACTACACATAATGAACATCCTTTAATAAAATGTGACACACTTTCAAGAATATGAGGCCAATAAAAATACGTTTTATAGATGTGCCACCGTATTACTTACACAAAATGACCAACAATAAGAGAAGTATGTGCCTCTCTTATGATGTTGAATATTTCTCCCTGTGGAATACAAATCTTGCCAATATGGTACAACAAGTTATCATGAAAATATATTCCAATTCCTCTACTTGGTTACTTTGACTCAAGCTTGCATAAACATCCTAAAAGTCATTCTCTAATTCATATTTCTCAATATAACTTTCATGGAAAAGAGAATTAAGCTTTATTAAAGTAGTTGCAATAATAATAGACCTAGAAATCATATCATCAACTTTATTGTGGATACCTTTCTTATACCTTATTACCAAGTGGAATTGTTGAAGGAAACCCATCCATCGGAAGTGCCATGATTTCTACGACCTAGATTGAGATTGCAAGTATTGCAATGGATGATGATCAGAGTGAATGATTATTTCCTTACCCATCAAGTAGTGTTTCCATCTTTTCACACTTTGCACCAATGCATAAAATTCCTTATCATATCTACGACAATTAATCATTGCACCTTCAAAAGTTTTTGAATGAAAACAGATAGGCTTACCATGTTGCACGAGGACTACACCCATGGCATAGTCACTAGCATCAGTCTGGATCTCAAACGACTGTCTCAAGTCTGGAAGTGCAAGGACTAGAGCTGAAATTATTTTTTCCTTCAATGCATCAAAGGACTTTTGATGTTTTCCTCCCCAATGGAAATCCTTTTTCACACTTGTCAGTGCATGCAAAGGAGTTTCTATAGAATACATTTAGCAATGAATTTCCTCCAATATTGGTTTGCTCCAAAAAAACTTCTTACCTCAGTAACTATCTTGGGCCTTGGCGAATTCAAAATGACATCAACCTTGGAGGGGTTTATTTTCAATTCACCTCCTCCAACAATACGACCCAAGTAAACTAAAGAAGTTTTTCCAAACCTAAACTTTGACATCCTTAGATACAACTGTTCTTTTTTTAAGACATCAAGTACGTTTCTCACATGCATGACATGTTCATCATGAGATTTACTAAAAATTAAGATGTGATCTATGTAGACTAAAACACCCTCATCAAGAAATGGCCTCAACACATCATTCGTCACATGCATAAAGGTAGCATGAGCATTACATAAACCAAAAGGAGTAACTAGCCATTCAAACAAACCTTGTTTTGTTTTAATATCGTCTTCCAAATGTCTCCTTCAACAATTATAATTTGATAGTAGCCACTCCTTAAGTCCAACTTAGTAAAATACTTTTCATCTTTCAACTGATCAAGTAAATCATCTATTCTAGGCAATGGGTAATGGTTCTTTATCGTAATCTTGTTCAATGGACGGAAGTCCACACACATGTGTCATGTTCCATCCTTCTTTGGCACCAAAAAAATAGGTGTACCACATGATAAACAAGATGGCCTGATGATCCCTTTATCCAACAACCATTGAATTTGGTTTTCAATTTCTACACTTTCCATCACTGACATCCTGTACATTCCAATGTTAGGAAGAGGACTATCTTCCTACAACTGTATCTCATGCTGGATTCCTCTCTTGGGAGGCAATCCTTTTGGTTCATAAAACATCTCATCATATTGGTAAACAACATCACCTAGTTCAGATTTCAATCTTGAATCACAACCTTGAAAAGCTTCATTATCAACATCATTCTTGGGTTGGATCATTAGAAGCACAAAATTATCGCTTGAATTCACTAGTATTTTCATTTGCCCCGCATTAACAGGTGAAATATTTAGTTTCTTGCTATGAAATATCACAATATATTCTACTCCATATTTGAAAAAATGGTATTTGTTTTCATGCCCATGGAAGATAAAGTTTCCATCATAGAGATACGAGCTACCCAACACTGTTGGGTTGTGTTATATTCTTTCCATGTAGTTAATAGGGGGTTTGAGGGGTACCCGTAACTTCACTTTATGGGGTCCGGGGCAGTGCCCCAGAAAATTTTGTTTTGGGCCGTATGTTAGGATGGGCGGACCCACCTATGGTTTTGTGCATGATTTTTGCACATGTTTTTGGACGCGATGGTTTTTGGTCCATGGTATTGGGTGCTTCGACATCTATAAATATGTATTGTAACATTGAAAGGAACATAATGAAAAATCAAGCTGGTAGTCCCGGTTTTGAGATCCAAGGGAAATCTCTGTGTATATGTGTTTTATGTGTTATGCTCTCGCATTGTTTATTTTCTGTGTTTTAGAATTCGTATGCAGGTAGTTTATGTACGGGGTTAAAACCTTCATTTGGTATCTGAGCAGATTTGGCTTTAAGGGGATGCCTTTTTTGCTAAGGGGTTTCGCTCAAGCCTGTGGTAGACCCTGTTCAGTGGGAGATCTGTGAGATCGATTTTGGTGGTGAAAGAAGATGGCGAGCAGTGGAAAGATAGAGATCAAGAAATTTAATTGTCAGAGTTTTGAGTTCTAGAAACTCAAGATAGAGGATCTTTTGGTGGATAAAGATGAGTGAATCGTTGTAGATCCGGGTACTAAACCAACGGGAGTGTTCAATGAAGAATGGAAGAATTTGAATCAGAAGGCAAAGAGCACAATATGGTTGTGTGTATCAAATTCAGTATTGCTAAATGTATTAGGGGAAGCTACAACAAAGGCATTGTGGGACAAGTTAGGGACTTTGTACCAATCTAAGTCTTTGGTGAATAAAATGTTCCTGCGAAAAAGCTTTATAACCTAAGGATGTGTTATCACTCAGATTGTTCCCCAAAAGATCTTGAGAAAAGGGAATATGGCCAAGGTAACCACTAACCAATCTTTTAGCTGTAGATTCTAGCTAATCTGTAACCAGAGAGGGCTCTCTCTTTATGATTTAGATTTGTTTTGCTATATGTTAGGCTACTCATGAAACACAGGTGTTTGTTTGGTGTTTGGAAGGTGACATTCAGTAGAACAGGACTGCAAGATGAGAGAAGTTCAGACCATTGGGTTAATGGAGTTAATTGGAAATGAACCTCTGGTATGGTTTCTTTGGCACTAGGAGGACTGCAGAGCAAGATAGTTAAACACAAAACAATTTTCAAGCTGGAATAAGATGAAATGAAGTCAGGGAATGAAAGGCAATCAAGAATCTTTCATTATGCTAACAGAGGGAAATTGAATAAACATTACCAAGGAGCAATTAAGAATTCCTTGATGATGTTCAGAGTGAAAGAACCAGGGAGACAAGAGCAGTCAAGAATTCTTGCCTATGCTAGTCCTAAAGAAAACATAATAATTGACAGGAATTGAACACAGAGTACAGTCAAGCAATTTCTGGGTTATCCTTTTTTCCTGCAATTCAAAATATGATATATAGATGATATGTAAAACATAAGAACAGTAAAGCAAGGGTAAAAGGACTTATTTTTCAATGAAGTAACAAGAGAAATTTGCAATCTATTCTTCTGCCATTAATCCCACAACAGAAAGTTCACTAGCAAAGCATTCCGGCAATCTTTATTCAGAAAGTTCCTCAACATTACAGCGCAGGTATAGAATGATATTCACCAGCCAACAATAATACATATATTGAGGGGGTATTTATACAAAGAGAATTACAAAATATACCATAGGGAAAATATCAAGCAATAAATTTATCCATCTACTTCTTCAAAGGCAATAAATGATGTTGGAAACAGCATGTAATGAATTCAGAAGTAACTACGTTGTATTGGCTGCCTTAGGTGGTCGGTTATCTTTGAATTTTTGACTTATTAAGTCGGCTGGCCGCTGTCTCTTTGATTTGCGTTCCTGAGTTGCTGTCACGGCCCTGTCACCTGTGCCTGATTCTGCCTTAATGCATTCTTGCGTGAATTCTTTCCTTTGTTATTTTGGTTTTCTGATAGGTGACCCGTATATTGGAATTTTCTTTAATGCAGATGATCAAAGAAACAGAACCAAGATTACCTTGGTAAAACCTCAATCATGCTTTGCCACCATTGATCTAGTGGCAACTGATGTCTTTGTAATTTTATTAATGTCTCATCAGCTTCAGTATACCTGTAGTAATTGGGTTGGACTTCAAAAAGATGTGTTATCTCATGTTCAATGTAGAACAAATTTTCTAATTGGTCATATAAACTCTGCCCAGAGGGAGGTACTATCTCTTCTGAGCTGCTTGATGATGCTGTGATTTGATTAGTAACATAGGTATTTACCCTGTGAGCATATTGTTGATGTGTCAATAGTCTTCCATTGCTGGTCAATAAGCTAGGTAACCCTTTGCTTTGCAGCACTGCAAAATTTTGTCTAAAGGCACTTATTTCTGTTTGCATCTCATGGCACTTTCTTTCTAAAGTTCGTACAAAATTCCTCATGGTCAGCACCTTTTTTAATGTCAAAATTATATATGTTCTGTCCTGAATGTCTAGTGCTGCTAGCTGCTCTCTGGTATTAGTATTCAAAAAATGAATTAGTTTATTGGCCTGTTCGAGCTTGTTTGCCAATAATGCTCTGGATTTATGAGTCTCAAATTGAGCTATCACTATCAATTCAATATGGTCATGAATAGTCTGGATCGATGTCCATTGATCAGTGATAGACTGGCCAATATTAGCCCACAAAATAGTTTTGATTTCTACTAGAGTTTTATGAAGAGTAATGTCCTTCTCCAAGGCTTTTACCTTATTTTCTAGGGTCTTCACTTCTCTTGTTTTCCCAGCCACAGTCATTGTTGATTTATCATAATTCGCCTCAATCTTGGCCAGTTTTTCTTTGGCTTCCTTCAGCTCTGCCATTTGGAGTTCCAAATCCTTTATTTCTTTCATCATATCTTCCATGCTCAGGCTAGAATCTTGTCCTGCTGCTGTTGTTGCTGTAACTATTGCTGTAGTTGAGGTTCCTTTTTTTCATTGTAGGACAATGGGGGGGACTGCTATTGTAGTTGTAGGAGGAACAGTTGTGAGAATTGCAACTATTTGAGCTAGCTGAGAGACCAACTCTCCCTGTTTTCCTTGCAATGCTGCCTCCAAGGCTTTCTCTGTTTCTACTAGCCTTTCATTCATCCTCATTAGAAAACTTACCACATCCTCCTCTTCTTTCTGTTGTGCAACTTATGTGGTCTGAGGATGCATTGTAATTGGCGGCCTGAGCTGCTTTCTGAGGGTTGCTATATCTTCTTCTTTCTTTTTAATTAAGACCTATATGCCCTTGAGATCCTTGGGATCATGTCCCAGCTCCATAATAATTTCCTCCAAGGATTTAATTCTGTTATCCTTGGCTAATGAGGAGGCCTTCTCCGATTCTAATTGGGCAGACGTATTGTGCAATGAATTCTGCAGTCTGTGAGCCAATAATTCTTTGTCTGCCAGGGTAGAGTATACCATTTCTCCGGTTTGTTTATGTAACTCAATCAGGTCCATTGGGTGGATGTCTTTAGCGAGGACTTCCAGATTGGTCTTGATATAATCAATAGCTGACTATGGCTGCTGTGTTGTAGGCCTGAAGTGACTAAGGGTCATTTTCCTTTCTTGGATATCATAGGCTGCCATTAGCCTTTGTTGATTGGTGGGAGCCATTCTTAGCAATTGATTATAAAGCTGGAACCTTACTGGCTCATTTCTGGCCTTTATTTCAGTGAATGCTTTTTTGATATCTGAGCCTTGTTTGCTTTGTTGCTTGGTGGATGTAACCTCCACACCATGTTGCCTCTCTTGCTCTTGCTGAAAGGAGCTAGTTGATGTTTCCAGAATTGGAGGAATCTATTGTTCAGTTGTTTCCTCACCTCTTAAGTTGCCTGTTGTTTCTTCTGTCAATTCTTCCTCAGAGTAAGGGTTCAACCTTTACCTATTTTGCCCTTTCTATTCTATGGATCCCCCTGTGGGTGTCTCTTCCTGCCTGTCCCTTTCCTTGGCTCTTTCCTCATTGAGAGGAGTTTGTAACACAGGGATTTCAGGTGCCTTTGTTTGTGTTGAATGGGCTTGCCCTTGACTTTGCTCGTTGGCTGTATCTGGCTGGTCTGCCATTGTATCCTGCTGCTCTGAATGTTGTACTTCCTTGCCTTTGGATGTCCCTGTAGGTGGAGTAGTCTCTTGGGCAGGTTGTTGTGAAGTTGTGGTAGATGATGTGCCCGCTCCAAGTTGTTGAGGCAATGTGAAAGGCACATGTCCAAAAGAGTCCAGGTCAGGTGTTTTTTCAAGATCTTTCATTTCCTTTTCTAATTTCTCTTCTTTAGTAAGCTTTTCAACTAGTGTGCATTCTACCCATTCCTGTTGATTAGCATATTGTTCAATTTCAGGGATTTTGTGGTGCACATATCCTATAAGCTTGTTTTTTACTCTTCTAAAACTTATGAAATGTTCAGGGTCATATGGTCACCAATGAAAACTTTGTTTCAGCATGAGTTGATCTTTTAATATCTTATCTGCTTCTTCCCAGGCTTCTTCCCTCTTATTGAAGATAAAAGGGCCCAATTGATGCCTTATCTTGAGCTGTTCTTTTCTCCTAGCACCATAGAAATGAGTCAAATCTAAACTACTGAATTGCCGGAAGTATTCCAGGGCAAAGAGTCTCATAGGGACATACTTTGGAAGCTTGTAGGGAGCTAATTGACAGCCATAAATCCTGATCACTGTGTGGTTTTGGTAAAAATACCAGTCACCAATACTGTATTCCTTTGAGAGATGTAGGATTTTCTGCATCTCAGCAGAGAGCCTGGCAGGAGGAGTTGTTATCAACAAAGAAGTGGCTGGATATATGAACAGGTCAATGAACTCACAATATGTATAAGGGGAATGGTGGACCTCATGGAATACTGAGGTCCAGAAGATCACAGACCTCCTTTCACCTTTGAGGTCCAATTTTTTAAGAGGAATTTGGAAACTATCAGGTTGATAGTATAGCAACAAATGATATATGTAGGATGTGTATTTGAACACTCTTTCTCTCTCCATATTCATGAATTGATCATGGATTTTATTTGCTATGAAAGTAGAATAATCATACTTGACATCAAGGGGCTGTCCTAGAGTGAATATGGACATTAATACCAAAATAGTTTCATCAACATCCTCACTAGTTTTGAATCCTAAAATGTAGGATATCATGTCTATAATGAGTCTCCCTGCCTCATTGAACCAGACTTGGAGAGAAGGAGGAGGCTGATCAGGCTGGCAATTTGGTTTCATAAACAACTGAGAAATTCTTGTTATCTCTGAGCTACGTAGTTTGGCACCTTGGTCAAGCAAGAATTTCATGGTGAGAGGAGCTAGAGGGTGAGTTGGCTTGAAGTTCAACATCTCATTTATGGATTTAGAAGTAATATAGAAAAGTGTAGACCCTGATGGAGCCATAACTGCTCTTTGTGTGGGTTCATAATTTGCACAACATAAATGGGTGAAATCAGGGAGCACATTCACTGAAGGGAGGTGATAGATAGGCATGTTGAACTCCCAAATTACCAATACATCAGTGTTGCTTCTGTGGCTATTTCGAATTTCACAAAAGGCTTGCAGGTGAGATTTGTAACCCATCATATCCTTAATTTGGTAGTCCCAGCAAGGGGTATCCATTCCAATTCTTTATGTGGGGCATTCAAAGGGGCAATATTCAAGGACACTGGAGCTTCCATGGTTCATTGTCTGTGTTTATAATTAGATTTTGGGTCTATGTTACAACAGGAAACAGAGTACTTGCACTGGGTCCTTCATAGGAATTTCAGAGGAATTTTACAAACTGAGTTTTATATGGAAATGGCCTCACTGGGTAAAATTCAAAGGAAAGACAGAGTCTGCAGAGTTTGATTGGGAAGCCGGATAAAGCAAAGGAAATGGTGCTCTTTTGCAAGTGAGTTTGACAAATTTAACTCAACATTTAGGCATTTTTGGAGATTTTTCCGGCGGAAATGGACTTGAATTGCAATCTAGTGGGCAATTTGCAGAGTAGAACAGGATTTGCAAGTTTTTCTTTGGAAACAATGGTCAAACAGTGACTTAAAATGCATAGGTTTATAGGCAATAGTGCATTTTACTTGAATTTAGCTCTTATGCTGATTGTAACAGAGAAATTTCCTAAAAACAGGGTTTATAGGCGACTATCAAGTAAATACTTGTTTTACAAGCGTCTGGAACGAAATGTGGTTGCAGACTGAGCTGAGGGGGTTGGGTTTGCAGCGTGAACTCGCCTGGGCGGCGGACTGGAGTGTTGGTAGCGAATTGGACGTAATTCGCATGCACAGTCTCCGTAATACACCAAATAAAAATAAACCAAAAAGCCATCACTTTCATGACTTTTTAACAAATTTGGGCTTTTCGGGCTTTTTGGCACTTTTTGGCGCTCTTTGGTGCTTTTTGTGCTGACATCATCATGATGTAATTTTGTCATGTAGTGGAGTACGGAAGGTGACGTGGCCGATGACGTGGTCGCTGACATGGGTGGATGACATGGAAAACATGGCACACTAAATAGTGCTGCAGGCGCTGACATGGGCAGATGACATTGTTAACGGGAGGTGGGAGCATTTTATGGATTCCATCGCACCGCCTTATGTACGGGGGCAATTTCTAGCAGAATGGGCCCGATGCAATGGGCTGATGACATGTGTCCCGGGGTACGGCAGGAAAACCGCTTTCTATCGGGCACTAATGTTCGGACGTCGGAGCGGCTCCGATATTAACGAGAGCCGTTGGATGGGGAGGGCCCGATCCGACGGTTGACGGAACGTGGAGGTGGCGGGCAGTTATGGCGTGGGAGCCCACCAAATATTAATGTTTTATATGCATTGCGGGGGTTAAAAACTTTGGTTATCGGGGTATGCGGGTATGGTTATTTAATTAACCAAACGTTAATTAAATCCCAGTGCTATTGTGCAGCGAACTATGGTTATTTGTTTAACCAAAGGTCAAACAAATCCCGGTGGAACACATGGTGGGTTGTTATTGGCCCTATGTGGACCAATGACTCCCGAGAAAATTAAAATATAGCCATATTAGGCCGGGGCGGGATATTTATAAATTTTTTGGTGTTTTTTTGTTATTTATATGTAGTAGGGGCAGGGAAACTTCATATAGGAGTTATATAATAAAGTTAGGGTGTTAATATGACAAATGATAGGAGAATGCTAAGTTTAGAAGGTAGAAACTTAGGTTTTTAGGGAAATGAAAGGGAAATGAAGTGATTATTTTACACAAGAAATGTGGCTTGTTATGAACAAGTGAACACAAAGTTTCACTTAGTATTTCTCATAAAATGAAATGAGCTAGGACCACTGAGCAGATCCCAATGTCCTTGAGGAGATGTTTGTAAGTGTTCTTGGGGAAATGAGAGTTGAAATCAATCATGCTTCACTGAACTATAGCTACTTTTCCATGATGTTTGGATACCCATGAGATAGATCACTTTAAAGCTGATCACCAGGCTTCTGCAACACCAGAATTACCTACCCATTCTGCTACACCTAGCATTTTTTCTTCATCTTGTTTGGGTGCATTTGAACTAGCAAACCCTTTCTTTCTTTTCTTTTGACTTCCCTCCTATCTAAGTCTGCCCTTATCCCTTCCAGGGGCTCAGATTCAACTATTGAGCACCCTTGTTTCTCTACCTAGCTAGTGATCTGCCAAGCTTGAAATGTTTGGACAAACCTTTATTCTCTATTCTAAAACAAGAAATTTAAAGATGGACTGGCCAAGATTGAGCTGTTGGGCCACCCATCAAGTGTGACAAATTCATTGATTGCATGATTTGAATTTCTTTGCCACAAGTAGTACAGTAGTGGCATTTTGACTAGCCACTTTCCTGGTCTTTCTTTGGGGTTCATTTTCTTTTTCCTTGACCAATTCATTTTTCTTGCCCTTTGATTTTTCTTTTAGGGCATACCCTCTTTACATTTTTTTATTTTTTTTTGGAAAATATGGAACCTTTGCATCATGGAAAGGATGATCATATTTGGCATTTCCACAGTCAATCATGAAATATGACACCTATTGGTATAGGAACCTAAGAGTGGCTCCACTTCGGGATGGCTTTTCCAGGTGAAAAGCCAAGAACAGCAGGTCAGATGGTCTTACTTTCAACTCTTGCTGTAATCTGAGACTTCCGTCTGCTGTAGACAAACAAACTGAATCTTTGTGGTATGTATACACTTCTCATGAGATGATATGTACAGAATTACAGCTCTGTCTTTGCTGGTTTGTCTGAGTATTTGTCATCATATCTATAGCTCCCAAGTTTTCTTCTTGATTTCTTCTGATAAAGACAAAATATACACAAAAGGGTGGCACAATTCCTTGCTTTTCCCTCAAAATTTGTTGCATCCTATTCCCTATCTTATTGTTGTAATGAATTGCTAAAATAGACACTATTTATGTACAATATACAGTCCTGTTATGTTGATCAAAGAGGATCAAAATAATGCTTGAGAATTTTCCCATTGACTGGCCCTTCCTCAGCTTCTGTACCATCCAAACTCGTCAAAAAATAGGTGTTATTTGCTTGTACAACCTGAATGACAAAAGGGCCTTTCCTAGGAAATCAAATTTTCCATGTTTTTTTTTGTCTTCCCTCCTAGAATCCCACTTAAGCACTTTGTTTCCTATGAACAAATCCTCTGCTTTTGTTCTTTTGTCAAAAACCTTCTTGAGTCTGTCTTACAGAACCTGAGTTCTCTGATACACTTCCTCTCTAGTCTGCTGCAAGTGAATAGTTTGATTGATTCTTCTTTGGATATCATTGGGTTCTGCTTGTACTTCTTGCAACAATTTGATCACAGGGATTCCCAAGGATGAAGGGAACAAAGCCTCCATGCCATAAACCAATTCATATGGGCTTGTTCCAATAGATATTTTTGCAGATAGCCTGTCTACCCAAAGTGAATTAACAAGCTTTTTGTGCCAATTCTCCTTATTTTCCTCCAATACTTTCTTTATAATGTTTATCAGGCTCTTATTGGATGATTCAGCCAGACCATTACCTTGAGGGTAATAGGCTGTGGAGTGGCCTAAGGTAATATGGTACTTGTGGCAGAAATTGATCATTCTCTTAGATTTAAAGGCAACAACATTGTCTGTTATGATCTTCTCTGGACAGCCAAATCTAGATAGGATATTGGTTTCTAGGAATTGGATGATGATTGAGTCATTGGCTTGCCTGCAAGGGATGGCTTCTATCCACTTGGTGAAGTAGTCTGTGGCAGTTAAAATCCACTTGTGTTGGCCAAAGGAGGAAGGGTGAATTTCTCCAATAAAATCTAAACCCAATTGTTGAAATGGTCTTTCAGTGGAAATGGGTTTGAGGGGTAAAGGTAACAACTTTCTCTTGCCTTCAAAAATTTGGCATTTATGGCAAGACACTACAAATTTTTTCACATCAGCAAACAGGGAGGGCCAATAGAAACCAGCTCTTAGAATTTTATCAGCTATTGACTTCCAATACAAATTTCCACGACAGTCCCCTGCATGAAATTCCTTCAGCACTTTGTCAGTTTCATCCTGTGTTAGGCAATTCAGTAAAATACCTTCATGATTCTTCCAAAATAAAACATTGTCTATGATACAAAACTTTGAAGCTTTCATTTTTAAGAATCTCTTTTTAGTTCTGGATAACCCTGGAGGAGCTTGCAAGTTTAACAATACATAAACTATATCAGCATACCAAGGTGATTGTAAAAAGGCTTGATTGATCTGTGGATTCGCCATATCCTACTCGTTATTCAGTTGATTGATGTCAAGGGCTTGGAAATTGGTTTCAGTCATCAATTTAGCTAAACCTTGTCCTTTTATCAGTTTTTTTGGTTTGATTTCAATGTCATATTCCAAAATGTTGGCTATCCATTTACCCCTCTTACCTTCAATTCCCTCTAGAGTCAGAATTTCTTTGACCACAACATTTGGAACATAGGCTATCACATGAGAGTACAAGATATAAACTCTGAAATCCTTGATGGCCTTTAGAAGGGCATAAGTTTGTTTCTCCATAATTTGATATTTGAGTGGAGCATCTCTAAGTGTTTTGCTGAAAAAGGAAATGGGCTTCTCACATCCTTGGTCATATTTCCGTAATAGGAAAACAGCAATAGTATGCTCAGATGCAAAGGAAAAGGTTATAAAATCTCTATCAAACTCGAGGCTTGTGAGGACAGGTGTTCTAGTCAAAGCTATTTTGATGTCCTCAAAGGCTTGTTTAGCTTCTATTGTCCATTTGACTTTAGAATCTTTCTTCAGCATATTATTCAATAGTCTTATCATTTCGGCGAAGTTGGGGATGAATCTTCTTAGGAAATTGATCTTTCCTAGGAAAGCTTGCAATTCTTTGATGTTTCTTGGATGAGGTACTTGGAGGATAGCTTGCATTCTGTCTGGGTCAATTCTGATGCCATCTTTTGAAATTATGTGACCTAGGAGTTTGCCTTCTTCTAGGCCAAACAATGATTTCTTTGGGTTTAATGATATGCCATATTTTCTACAAATTAGGAACACTTGTCTCAAATGTTCTAAATGTTCTTGGTCTGATTTTGATAAAGCAGTGAGATCATCGAGATATATGACTAAGAAATCATGGATCTCTTTTGCAAAGGCTATGTCCATTGCTCGTTGAAATGTGGCCCCTGCATTTTTGAGTCCAAAAGGCATTTTTACATATTTGAAGGTTCTCCAAGGTGTTGTAAAGGCAGTTTTGTCTTGATCATCCGGATGAACTAAGATCTGATTGAATCCTGAGAATCCATCTAGCAGTGAGATCCTAGAAGCTCCCACTACCCTCTGTAAAATGTGATCCATCTTGGGCAAGGGGTAATTGCCTTTGAGAGAGACTTTATTTAAATTTCTTAAGTCAACACATAGTCTTATCTCTCTGGTCTTCTTCCTAGTGGGCACTAGATTTGAAATCCATTCTGAAAATATAATGGGTGCAATTATTCCAGCTTGATACATTCTTTTGACCTCCTTTTCAATGAGATGAAGGAGGACTGGATTAACCCTTCTCAGCTTTTGCTTAAAAGGCTTTTGATTTTTTTTTAAAGGTATTGTGTGTTGGATGATAGAAGTATCATAGGACTTGAGATACTCATAGCTCCATGCAAAGACATCTTGAAATTCTTTGAAAAGTTCAATGTATTTCAGTTTTTGGTTTAGAGGCAAGGCTTTGGACAATTTTATCATTTTAGGATTTTGTGCAGTTCCTATGTTACAGTACTCAATTTCTGCATTTAGAGGCTGCATTTCTTGGAATGTCATTTGAATCAAATATATCCTCCAAAGAAGGTAAGCTTGTGGGCAGAAAGTTATCTTTCAAGTCAATTACTTCAGCTTCTCCTTCAGCAATCTCATCAAGGTCCATTTGTTTCAGCTCTTGTAAATTGTTGTTGGAAAAAATTGTTGGATGCAAAATCTGATTTGTTGTTTCAGCTGATATGTTTTGGTCAATTTTGTCTGTTTGCTGTTGATCATCCATGGTACTTGTGTCTATGCTTGTACTTGAGAATTCCTCTTTCAAAGTCAAGAAATTATTGATTTGGGTATCATTTTCAAACACTTGCCAATTTTTTACATTATCCGGAACAACAGGTCTGTGTTTGATTTCAGCAGTGAAGCGATGGTTGGGCTCAAATGGCAGCTTGCAAGTGCTGGCAAAAGTTGCCAAACTATGCGCATGTAAATTATGGTTTCTTGGGATTTTGGTGAGCTGAAATTCTATGAAGGTGTTGAGTATTTCAATGGCTGCCCCTCTATAAGATCTTAGCCTAAGATCATTTGTAACAAAGCTTCCCTTTATCTATTGGATAATCAAATCTGAGTCCCCTAATATTGAAATCTTCGTTGCCCCTAGGTTTCTAAGTAGTTTGAGTCCCAACAAAAGGGCTTCATATTCGGCCATATTATTTGTGCATCTAAAATTTAGCCTATATGCATGACCTTCAGCATGGTCATTTTGCATGTTGTGTATCCACACCCCTGCCCCTGCTCCTAATTTGTTCACTGACCCATTAAACTCTAAGTACCATAAGATTTTTTGATTGCCACTAGCCTTAGGAGTTTTGGAAACTTGCTCAGTGGGCAGATTTGGATTTTGTAACTCATATGGTATGTTTTTTTCATTTGTTGCATCAACCACTTCAACAATTTTTTGATCTTGAGCACTGGATTGTTCATTTATATTCTTTGCTTGTGCTGATTCTAGGAACTTGACATCTATTTTGCGGCACCTTTCAGCATTATATAAGATGAATGAATCCATATCTGAATGCATGGAATAAATGGGGAAATTTTGGGGTTTCTCTTGACTGTTGGCCACATATTTCATCAATGTTTCACGATACAATCTATTTGGCTGGCCAAAGACTGAAATGGTGGCATAGGACATGTCCAGCTGCAAAGATCCTTGGAGTTTTGCACCCCAAGATCCAGACAAAGCATGCCATACTTTGGTGGGATATCAGCTACCACCACATCCATCAAGATTGTCTTAGCGGGGTACTGTACTAGAGATACACACAAATCTTTGATTAGGCCTAGACATCTGACCTGGCTGGAATCAAATGAGAACAAGTCTTTGTATGGCCTTGTGATATCTAGGTCCAGTCTTTCCATCACAGACTTAGGCATTAGGTTATGGGAAGCTCCCGAATCAAACATTGCATTATGCAGCACCTTGTCATGAATGTTTAAGCTTACATAGAATGGAGGGATTCCTCCATCTACTGTTTTACCATTGACTTCAGGACCAAAAATCAGTTCTGGTTGGTCATCTAAAACATTGACTGCATCCCTATTCTCTGATATTTGAAGTGACCTATTGATTTTTTCCCTATAAACTTCATGTTTAGCCAATTCAGACAGAGGAATGGCTATTTTTAGTTTGGCTATTTCTGTTTCTAGGTTAAAAGGTTTTTCCACTTGAATTATTGTATTGTAAGCAGTAAGGTTTTCCTTTTTTGTTGTGTTCTTAGCGGTTTTTTCTTCATCATGAGTGTTGTTATGACCTGAATCTGCTTTGAAATTGTTTTCAAGGGAGCTATTCACATTTTCTTTTGGAGGAAAGGATGTGGATGGTTGGTCACTTGATGGTTGTAAGTTTGATACATCCTCAACCATGGGTTCCTTTGGGTTGGGGTCTGTTTTAGCAGGGAGTTCAGTCAGCACAGTTTTATCCTTTGCTTTCCTAGGCTGCTTGGTGTCTTTCAGCTTGTTAGGTTCAGGCACATCTATCATTCTGCTCCTTAATTTGTATTGTTTATGGACCTCATAGGCCACTGCATCATACCCTTCCCTGAAATCAAATGATTCTCCGGACTTGGTTTGAAATTGGTTGAAATTATAAGCCTCTTGGTCATCTTGTGTTAGGAAGATTTGCTGCTCACTATTTAAACCCATTAGGTTGATTTGGGTGTCCTTTGTTGGCTCACTAGAGGTTGAGGCTTCGGCATAGTTCTCTTGAAACGAAGGTCTGATATTTTGATCAGGGCCAGCCTTCCCGGTGTTAAGGTTTTGATTTTTTCTAAAGTTTGGATTTCTAATGGTGTTACTTGGTTGACCCTCCCAAGAAGATTTTCGTTCAATGGTTTCCACTCTATCACCCAGTCTATCCATGTCTTTGATGATTGCATCTAGTTTTTGTTCAAATGTTGAAGGTTCTTCTTTGAAAGTAGTCCTTCTTTCAGCTCTAACCCGGGCCCTTTTAGAAATCAGATTTGCTTCTACACTAACATCTATGCTTTGCATGTCTTCCAAGCTGGCAGGACATCTTCCCTTAGTTGATATGCCATGTCAGAGTCAAATCCATCAGGGAATTTGACTAAGGCTAAGTCAGGTGGAGGTCTAAGGTTTTGAGGGATGGCATTGTACACATTGTTGAATCTAGCACAATAGTGTTGGACAATTTCTTGTGGGCCTCTTTTTAAACTGTCATATTCTGATAGGATATGCAATGGGTCCTTCTTCTTTTCCCATATGTTCAAAAAGGTTTGGTACATGGCATCCAGATCAGCAATTGTGTTTGGACCAAGTGCCCTGAACCAGGTCCTTACCTCACCAGTTAAGCTTTGAACAAAAATTTTCATTCTGACATCGTTGTCATCAATTTCATAGTTCTCAAAGTAGTCCATCATTTTCTTAGTGTGTTGTTGGGCTGTATAGGAGCCAGTGCCATCAAAATATGTAATTTTTCTCTGATAATCCGGAGGCATAGCCCCTGGATTTGCAGGTAACTACAGAGGAGCATAACGGTTTGCCATATTTACAGGGATAGATGGGACAGCAGGAAGAAATAAGACAGTTGGAACAGTGGGGATAATAGTGGAAATATGTGCAGTGGATGGGGGAGTGGAAAGGATACCTTGAGGTGTGGATGAAGAACTCAGAGAGGATGTAGTATTGACAGAAAAGACTGTTTCTCTCCCAAAAGGAGATTGGGTCACACTTTGCTGAACTATATCAAGATTTACATCAGCAGAATTTTCTAGACTTTCTTGTCTTCTCAGGGTCTTCGAGATTAAGTTAGGATTTTCAAAAATAGTTGGAGGGTCAGGATTAGGGTTTGATCTGGTGTAACACACTTTCTTCCTTGGAGCCAGCTTCTAGTTTTGTTTTTGGTGTTTTCTGGAAATGTTTAAGGGATGCTGTTTTTTACAACATTTTTCTAAGAAAGTATGAATTGTGAAGTTTTGAATTTTTCTTAAGGATATTTTTTGAAAACAAAAGGAAACTGATAGAATTTTTGAGACAGGTGTATAAATCCTAATGCTAGATTGGAGTTTGACTGAAGCAACTTTTATTTACTCCTATAAATGCACAGCAAAAACAGTTTCAAAGGCTACCTGGCTAACTTCAGGCTCCATCTGTAGCTTTAGAAAATAGACAGAAGTAACAATTAGTCATTCAGGTCCCTAGCGGAGTTGCCAATGATGTAATCACTCAGGTTGTTCCCTAAAAGATCTTGAGAAAAGGGAATACGGCCGAGGTAACTACTAACCAGTCTCTTAGCTGCAGATTCTAGCCAATCTGCAACCAGAGAGGGCTCTCTTTTTATGATTTAGATTTGTTTTGTTATATGTTAGGCTAGTTATGAAACACAGGTGTTTGTTTGGTGTTTTGAAGGTGACATTCAGTAGAACAGGACTACAAGATGAGAGAAGTTCAGACCATTGGGTTAATGGAGTCAATTGAAAATGAACCTCTGGTATGGTTCCTTTGGCACTAGGAGGACTTTAGAGCAAGATAATTAAATACAAAACAATTTTCAAGCTAGAATAAGATGAAATGAAGTCAGGGAATGAAAGGCAATCAAGAATCTTTCATTATGCTAATAGATATAAATTGAATAAACATTACCAAGGAGCAATTAAGAATTCCTTGATGATGTTCAGAGTGAAAGAACCAGGGAGACAAGAGCAGTAAAGAATTCTTGCCTATGCTAGTCCTGAAGAAAACATAATAATTGACAGGAATTGAACACAGAGTACAATCAAGAAATTTCTGGGTTGTCCATTTTTCCTGCAATTCAGAATATGATATATAGATGATATGTAAAACATAAGAACAGTAAAGCAAGGGTAAAAAGACTTATTGTTCAATGAAATAACACAAGAATTCTGCAATATATTCTTCTGCCATTAATCCCACAACAGAAAGTTCACCAGCAAAGCATTCCAACAATCTTTATTCACAAAGTTTCTCAACATTACAGCGCGGGTCTAGAATGATATTCACTAGCCAACAATAATACATATATTGAGGGGGTATTTATACAAAGAAAATTACAAAATATCCCATAGGGAAAATATCAAGGAATAAATTTATCCATCTACTTCTTCAAAGGCAATAAATTATGTTTGAAACAGCGCGTAATGAATTCAGAAGTAACTACGTTGTACTGGTTGCCTTAGGTGGTCTGTTATCTTTGACTTTTGACTTATTAAGTCGGTTGGCCGCTGTCTCTTTGATTTGCGTTCTTGAGTTGCTGTCACGGTCTTGTCACCTATGCCCGATTCTACCTTAATGCATTCTTACCTGAATTCTTTCCTTTGTTATTTTGGTTTTCTGATAGGTGACCCATATATTCGAATTTGCTTTAATGTAGATGATCAAAGAAAGAGAACCAAAATTACATTGGTAAAACCTCAAGCATGCTCTGCCACCATTAATCTGGAGGCAACTGATGTCTTTGTAAATTTATTAATGTCTCATCAGCTTTAGTATACCTGTAGTAATTGGGCTGGACTTCAAAAAGATGTGTTATCTCATGTTCAATGTAGAACAAATTTTCTAATTTGTCATATAAACTCTACCCAGAGGGAGGTACTGTCTCTTCTGCGCTGCTTGATGATGCTGTGATTTGATTAGTAACATAGGTATTTACCCTGTGAGCATACTGTTGATGTGTCAGTAGTCTTCCATTGCTGGTCAATAAGCTGGGTAACCCTTTGCTTTGCAACACTGCAAACTTTTGTCTGAAGGCATTTATTTCTGTTTGCATGTCTTGGCACTTTATTTCCAAAGTCTGTACAAAATTCCTCATGGTCAACACCTTTTTTACTATCAAAATTGTATCTTTTTTGTCCTGAATGCCTAGTGCTGCTAGCTACTCTTTGGTATGAGTATTCAAAAAATGAATTAGTTTATTGGCCTGTTCGGGCTTGTTTGCCAATAATGCTCTGGCTTTTTGAGTCTCAAATTGAGCTATCGCTATCAATTCAATCTGGCCATGAATAGTCTAGATTGATGTCCATTGATCAGTGATGGACTGGCTAATCTTAGCCCACAAAATAGTTTTGATTTCTGCCAGAGTTTTTTGAAGAGTAAGGTCCTTCTCCAAGGCTTTTACCTTATTTTCTAGGGTCTTCACTTCTCTGTTTTCTCAGCCACAGTCATTTTGGATTTATCATAATTCACCTCAATCTTGGCTAGTTTTTCTTTGGCTTCCTTCAGCTCTGCCATTTGGAGTTCCAAAGCCTTTATTTCTTCAATCATATCTTCCATGCTCAGGCCGGCATCTTGTCCTGCTGCTATTGTTGCTGTAGTTGAGGTACCTTCTTTTGATTCTTGGACAATGGGGGGATTGTTGTTGTAGTTGTAGGAGGAGGAGTTGCAAGAATTGCAGTTGTTTGAGCTGGCTCAGAGGCCAACTCTCCTTGTTTTCCTCGCAATGTTGCCTCCAAGGCTTTCTCTGTTTCTGCTAGCCTTTCTTTCATCCTCATTAGCAAACTACCACATCCTCCTCTTCTTTCTGTTGTGCAACTTCTGTGGTCTGAGGACGCATTGTAATTGGCATCTTGAGTTGCTTTCTGAGGGCTGCTATATTTTCTTCTTTCTTTTTAATTAAGGTCTGTATGCCCTTGGGATCCTTGGGATCATGTCCCAGCTCCATAATAATTTCATCCAAGGATTTAATTCTATTATCCTTGGCTAATGAGGAGGCCTTCTCCAATTCTAATTGGGTAAACGTATTGTGCAATGAATTCTGCAGTCTGTGAGCCAATAATGCTTTGTCTACAAGGTAGAGTATACCATTTCTCCAGTTTGTTTATGTAACCTAATCTGGTCCATTGGGTGGATGTCTTTAGCGAGGACTTCCAGATTCGTCCTAATATAATCAGCAGCTGACTGTGGCTAATATTTGTAGGCCTGAAGTGAATAAGGGTCATTTTCCCTTCTTGGATATCATAGGCTGCCATTAGCCCTTGTTGATTTGTGGGAACCATTCTTAGCAATTGATTATAAAGCTGGAACCTTACTGGCTCATTTCTGGCCTTAATTTCAGTGAATTCTTTTTTCATATCCGAGCCTTGTTTGCTCTATTTATTGGTGGACGTAACCTCCACACCATGTTGCCTCTCTTGCTCTTTGCTAAAAGGAGCTAGTTGAGGTTTCCAGGATTGGAGGAATCTGTTGTTCAGTTGTTTCCTCAACTCTTAAGTTGCCTATTGTTTCTTCTATCAATTCTTCCTCACAGTAAGGATTCAACCTTTGCCTCTTTTCCCCTTTCTATTCTGTGGATCCCCCTTTGGGTGTCTCTTCCTGCCTGTCCCTTTCCTTGGCTCTTTCCTCATTGAGAGGAGTTTATAACACAGGGATTTCAGGTGCCTTTGTTTGTGTTGAATGGGCTTGCCCTGGACTTTGCTCCCTGGCTGTATCTGGCCAGTCTACCATTGCATCCTACTGCTCTGAATGTTGTACTTCCTTGCCTTTGGATGTCCCTGCAGGTGGAGTAGTCTCTTGGGTAGGTTGTTGTGAAGTTGTGGTAGATGATGTCCCGCTCCAAGTTGTTGAGGCAATGTGAAAGGCACCTGTCCAAAAGAGTCCAGGTCAGGTGTTTTTTCAAGCTCTTTCATTTCCTTTTCTAATTTCTCTTCTTCAGTAAGCTCTTCAACTAGTGTGCCTTCTACCCATTCCTTTTGATTAGAATATTGTTCAATTTCAGGGATTTTGTGGTGCACATATCCTGTAAGCTTGTTTTTTACTCTTCTAAAACTTATGAAATGTTTAGGGTCATATGGTGACCAATGAAAACTTTGTTTCAGCATGAGCTGATCTTTTAATATCTTATCTACTTCTTCCCAGGCTTCTTCCCTCTTATTGAAGATAAAAGGGCCCAATTGATGCCTTATCTTGAGCTGTGGTTTTTTCCTAGCACCATAGAAATGAGTCAAATATGAACTACTGAATAGCCGGTAGTATTCCAGGGCAAAGAGTCTCATAGGGACATACTTTGGCAGCTTGTAGGGAGCTAATTGATAGCCATAAATCCTGATCACTGTGTGGTTTTGGTAAAAATACCAGTCACCAATACTGTATTCCTGTGAGAGATGTAGGATTTTTTGCATCTCAGCAGAGAGCCTGGCAGGAGGAGTTGTTATCAACAAAGAAGTGGTTGGATATATGAACAGGTCAACAAACTCACAATATGTATAAGGGGAATGGTGGACTTCATGGAATACTGAGGTCCAGAAGATCACAGACCTCCTTTCACCTTTGAGGTCCAATTTTTTAAGAGGAACTTGGAAACTATCAGGTTGATAGTACAACAGCAAATGATATATGTAGGATGTGTATTTGAACACTCTTTCTCTCTCCAGATTCATGAATTTCTCATGGATTTTATTTTCTATGAAAGTAGCATAATCATACTCGACAGCAGGGTGCTATCCTGGAGTTAATATGGACATTAATACCAAAACAGTTTCATCAACATGCTCACTAGTTTTGAATCCTAAAATGTAGGATATCATGTCTATAATGAGTCTCCCTGCCTCATTGAACCAGACTTGGAGATAAGGAGGAGGTTGATTAGGCTGGCAATTTGGTTTCATAAACAACTGAGCAATTCTTGTTATCTCTGAGCTAGGCAGTTTGGTACCTTGGTCAAGCAAGAATTTCATGGTGAGAGGAGCCAGAGGCTGAGTTGGCTTGAAGTTCAACATCTCATTTATTGATTGAGGAGTAATATAGAAAAGTGCAGACCCTGATGGAGCCATAACTGCTCTTTGTGTGGGTTCATAATTTGCACAGCATAAATGGATGAAATCAGGGAGCACATTCACTGAAGGGAGGTAATAGATAGGCATGTTGGACTCCCAAATTCCCAATACATCAGTGCTTCTTCTGTGGCTATTTCTAATTTCACAAAAGGCTTGCAGGTGAGATTTGTAACCCATCATATCCTTAATTTGGTAGTCCCTGTCAGCAAGGGGTATCCATTCCAATTATTTATGTGGGGCATTCAAAGGGGAAATATTCAAGGCCACTGGAGATTCCGTGGTTCACTATCTGTGTTTATAATTGGATTTTGTGTCTGTGTTACAACAGTAAACAGAGTATTGACACTGGGTCCTTCACAGGGATTTCACAGGAATTTTACAAACTGCGTTTTATATCGAAATGTGTTATAGACATTTTTGGGCACTGCAACCCCAAGCATAAATGTCCATAAACCAAGGGCTCCTAAGTCTGTAAAGGTGTTGTTTCAACCCCTAAAAGGACAAGGTCAACTTATTACAGCATCTCCCAGAAGTTCTCCATGAAAAACTACTCAGAACTAGTCAAAACTGGATCATTTCACTTGCTCCATGGCCAAGGTACGATGCATCTCACCTTGTACACACGAGAAGTGCGTTGCATTTCAAAAAGCCCTTCTATGGGGTGCGATGGACGAGAAAAGACAAGTGGCAGAGACAGTTTGCAAGGTGGATGATCATGGAATATTCCGGAAACTTCTCCTGTGACACTTTCCTCTCAGAATCGCACAAGGATGAGTAAGAGATCAATGAGATCTCCAAGTGGAAGTAAGAACTATCAGAGAGAAGACACTAATCAGAAACCCAGAGCTGACTCACACCTCTGAAAATATCTATATATAGATCTCTCATCCTAGAGATCCAGGAGGTTAGAGGCTGGAATTTTGCATCTTGTAAGGAATTGTTGTTGGTTTCTTGAGACAACATCATAGTGTTGGGTGATCTAAGCTTTGTATGAGGTGAAGAAGGGCTTACTTGCTGAGAGGATGATGCTGGGTCAGAACAACTGGTTGTAACTCCCTTGGCTCTTTCTTGATTATCAATAAAAGCTATTCAAGTTTTCCTCCATACTCTTGTGTCATTTATGTTTTATGCATTTGTATGGTCAATTTACATCTGATCCTAGATTGTTTATGATTATAGATCCATTTTCTTGTATAGTGTTATGCTACTTTGATCCTACAGGTACTCTATGAAGCTGGGCATACAAGGAAGCAAGTAGCGAAGGACTATCAGGAGAGAGAGGAATCGAACTAGGAGATAAGCGCAAGACAGAGGTTGGTCTCCTTTGTTCTTCTCTCATCTATATTTCATCAAGGAAAAACAAAAGTAGCTTTACTTTGTTTGTTTCTAAGGTAGCTACCACACCTTAGTGGGATAAGCAGTTCTGTATAGACACTTTTCCTTGTAACAAAATGGCCTCACTGGATAAAATTCAAAGGAAAATACAGAGTCTGCAGAGTTTGATTGGGAAGCTGGATAAAATAGAGGAAATGATGCTCTTTTGCTAGTGAGTTTGACAAATTTAACTCAACATTAAGGCATTTTTGGAGATTTTGCTGGCGGAAATGGACTTGAATTGCAATCTAGTCGGAAATTTGCAGAGGAGAACAGGATTTGCAGTTTTTTCTTTGGAAACAATAGTCAAAGAGTGACTTAATGCACAGGTTTATAGGCAATAGGAAGCAAGTAGTGAAGGACTATCAAGAGAGAGAGGAATCGAACTAGGAGATAAGCGCAAGACAGAGGTTGGTCTCCTTTGTTCTTCTCTCATCTATATTTCATAAAGGAAAGACGAAAGTAGCTTTACTTTGTTTGCTTCTAAGGTAGCTACCACACCTTAGTGGGATAAGTAGTTCTGTGTACACACTTTTCCCTGTAACAAAATGGCGACTCCGCTAGGGAGCGACTAGGTTGTTTGTTT
Organism: Pinus tabuliformis; assembly: GCA_031772625.1. Classification (NCBI taxonomy): domain Eukaryota; kingdom Viridiplantae; phylum Streptophyta; class Pinopsida; order Pinales; family Pinaceae; genus Pinus; species Pinus tabuliformis. The sequence continues at coordinate 445,591,658 of CM062817.1, forward strand.
ATCTTCCTTGTTGTTTATTTTATAAACTTACAGACGGAGCCTGAAGTCGAGCCAGGTAGCTTTCGAACTGCATTTTCTATGCAAACGAAAAGTAGATAAATGCCACTTCAGTCAATCTCTAGGATTTGTTTATGAATTAAACAACTGATTTACAAACTCTCTAATTGCCCCTGTGGTAGCTCCAGTAGCCTCCTTAGATCTACCCCTGATTGTTGGTTTACTGATTACCATTTGCTCGGACAAAACCCTTGAACTAAACTGCACACTATGACCCGGAACCCAAGCAAAGTCTCGTCTCTGGCCCAGCGCAAGCTCTGTTCTGTGAATATGAAATTCAGCGCACTTCCTGAGTGTGGTAGGTGCACTGCATTTCAGGTTCACTATGTTACAGGTGCGCTGATCAGACTAGGCATTGTTCCTCAGTTTTGGTTTCTGTGTTCATTCTTTTCAGTTCTATTCATGAGTTTTGCTATTTGTAATCAATATATCTCTATTTGAAACCCCTTTCCTTTCTGATATTCTGCCTCCATTGTGCAAAAGAACTGTAAATGTTTTTGTGTATTTGTTGAGTCATTTTCAGTTCTCGTTTGCAAAAAGTAACGTAATTGTATTGTCGTTTCTTGATTTAGAAGTGTCGCAAGTGTCGCTTTCAGTCACAGGAGAGAGTTTGGATGCTCTTGATAGTCGATTACCCTGTTACTATTGTATTTGTTCCGAATTTGTAGTTTTTTCTAGTGTCGAAAGCAAGTATTCATTTCCGAATCGTAAAGTGTTGTGATTGTCTTCATTTTTTATTTCTAAAAGAAACTTGTTAGTAACTGTCGCTTGAAAAGTAATTCATATTTGCACATTAGCTTTATTTTTATCATTCACATACTAAGAAACCCGAAAACAAATACATGCATATGCATTTTCATTTAGACTATTTGATTGGTTTGATTTAGGACAATGCATATAGTGTGTGCTCTTTGCTCTTTGTGAAAGAATACTATCTCTCTTTCCTTAGTAGCTAGGATTTTCATTGTACATAGAAGGTAAAAGACTGTTTATCATCTTAGATTGCATTTTAGGAATTGTACATCTACATCACGCGGTGAACCTGAAAGGCAAATTTCTTAAGCAAGATTAACTATAAAATAAATTTAATGAATCTAACAACGCTTTGGAACCTAACGCACAACATCTAGAAGTCTAGGCTAGAGACATATTCCAGTGTCGTAAAGCCTGGTAACTGTTGTTCTCACTGATGGTTGGGTGATTCCTCCACTTTGAGATGATAAGTGCCAGTACAGACTTGTGCTCCCACGTACCATAGAGTATATTTTGGGAGACCACAATAGGCTTAATCCTTTATCATAGGAAGCCGTGTCTACCACCCTATCGATCGCAATGCACTGAACACAGCATTCCGGAAGATTGACTGTCATACCGTAAAAATTATTCTGCAGTTTTGTGATTGGTTTGGTAATCCCTCTACCTAGATTTCTAGAGTAGTCCATTTCGTTCCTTTTCAGACTCATTAACGGAAAAGGTCCATCTGAGCACTTGTCACTTCAGGCTCATTAAAAATCGAAGGCAACTAGAGTCATCTTTTGTTTTTTCTCGACTCTTGAAAATTGAAAAAACAACTTGTGTCAAAGCGTCTAAAATTTATTTTAATTGGAATAATGTCATTGTTCCCTCGTTGGTCTTAGAAGTTAGTCTCCCTTCATCGCAAGTTCTTGTAGGATCGCTAAAAAATATTTTGGATAGACTAGATATGTCTAAACAACCGTCGACATCCAGGACTGTGTCATCCGATGCAGCAGTAGCAGAGCCTCCTGCTGCTACTCCAACGATGTTCGCCAGTATACCATCTGTCCTGGAAAGTTATCAACAACAAGCCGGAGTCCAGTCAGGGACTGTTTCGACGACATGGTCAATTCCTATTTCCTCATCCGGCTTATCATCTGGTATTTCTTATGTTGAAACTCAACAAATTGACCCAATGTGTCTTCAAAGGCCAATCTACCCTTTAAGTACTGGATTTCCACCATATGGAGGGCAGTATGCCTTTTCATTGTTCCCTCCCAGAGAACAACCATATGGGAGTTTACAACAAAGTTCAAGTCAAACTGGAATTACAACCAGCGGTTGGGTACCAATACTGCCTCAACAACCAGGGGTTGTATATTCAATGCAACCAGTCCACCCTGTGTTGAATATTCCCACTATACCTACTATGGTGACTGCATCGCAAGTACAAGCGATACCTGTTGTAGGTCAAACCCAAGTTTCTCAGGTTGCAATACAACAGCCTCTTGTCTCAACGACTCAATCACAACCTCAGGTTAGTGCCTCTTTATCTGGAGCAACTCAGGCTCAAACAAGTACTATGACTCCTCATCTTGGTCAATCATCCAGTATTGGGCAACAACAAATGGTCCAACAACCATGGCTGATTCAATCTCAACAACCGCCATTCCAGCAATCATATCAAGGACCTGAGCAACAAATCTTTGCAAATAGTGGGCAGTCGTATATTCAAAACGGTCAAAATCAACCATTCTACAATGGTCATGCCCACCAACCTTATCAAAGTTACCAACATCAAATGCATTATGCTGGTATGCAAAGACCAACTGCTCAGGCGATCCCATCTTATCCTGGGTATGCTTCACCTAACCTGAATCAACAATTGCCCATTGTAGCAACTCTAGAATTACTAGATCTAAACCGGCTGATGAATGATCCAATTGCTTATGCCCCTTGGTGGCCGGCGATTCCGCATAAACATCCATCAGATATTCCTAAATTTAATGGAAATCCGGGTGAAGACCCGTCAAATCATGTGATGACCTTTCATCTGTGGTGTTCATCTAACACTCTAAACGATGATTCGATTAGGCTTCACCTTTTTCAGTGAACATTAACTGGTCCAGCAGCAAAATGGTATATCGAATTGCCTAGAGCTTCATTCAATAACTTCAGCACCCTAGCCACAACCTTTTTAACCCATTTTCAGTTACCAATAAGGTACGAAACAGGAACATAGCTTCTTACCAATTTCAAACAGACAACGGCCACTCACATATTTGATCATATTCATGAGTGGTGACGTCATCGCAGAATGGTAAAAACATATGTTACTGATCAGCTGCTAGCTGAATGGTTTATTAAGTCATTATTACCTTCTATCACAGAAGATGTGGCAAAGGGAGGAGTCGTCACTGAAGAGCAAGTTATTGTTCGTGCACAATAACTAGACTTGATCTATACTTAGTCTGGCACGCTCTACGATAAAATACTTGACGCTCCCAGACAGAAATTTTCCATTCCTCCCCCTCCTAAATTAAACAAAGACTCTCATGTCGGTGATGGCGTGATATGTACGACAAGCATGAAATCGACAAATGCTACATCTAAGAAAACCCGTAAGATTTCTGATCAAAATGCAAATGAAGAACTTCTCGCCTCGGAGGTAAATTCCATGTCGACCGACAAGGCAAACAACTGAAGCAACCAGGGGGAAAGAATAAAAAGAAAGGGAGAAAAAGAAGCAGGATGAGTCATCTCCTAAAAAACCTTCTGCAAACCCTTCTGGGCAAAGGAAACCCCTTGCGAGGTGTCATATATGCGATGAGGATCATTAGACGAGAGATTGTCCACATAAAGCTGAAGTTAAGAAACTCTTTAAGAGTTCAAAAACTTCAGAAATATTGACTGATCCGTTTCCAAACCCAGGAACCAAACTGGTTGCTAATCAAAATGCTTCTCGATCCCAAGTGCTTATGTTGTCTATCTCAGAGCAGCAAAATGATGCTTTGACAAGGAATAAAGATTACGGGAATCCACAACTGTCGATTAACAAGGCTAATGAATAACCTAGTAGTTCGACAACAACTTTGACCGAAGTTGTGCCACCCATCATTCCTGAACCAATGATAAAGTTGCCAAAAGGAGTAGTACACAAATCGACATTTAATCCTCGTGCAAAAGTAGCACAAAATTATAATATAGTAGAGGACTTGGCCCAATCGCCGTCCGCTATGTCGAAACTTGAGGTACCACAAAATTGCCTCTCCCAAAAGCAAGATCTATTATCAATAATATATGGGATTGACCCAACGGATTCCAATCTTGTATCCTTTAATCACAAAGGATATGACCCTCAGTTACCTGCTCAACTAGCTTTCCTTATTCAAGTGAAAGCCCTCAAAAAAACTGTTCATCGAACAATTATTGATGAGGGGGCATCTACATGTATTATGTCGATGAGTTGCTGGAAAAATTTAGGCTCACCACCCTTGTCAAGATCGTCAACGACGTTAAAAGCATTTGATGGACGATCATACACCCCATATGGGATTTTAAGTAACTTGCAAGTTGAACTAGGGGGAAAAACAATAGAAATAGATGTTGAAGTAATCGATGGAAACCTCGATTACAACATCCTACTGGGAAGGCCCTGGATATATGCCATGGCCGCAGTTGTGTCGACCTACTTCAGAAAGATTGCATTTCCCTTCCAAGGAGGAATTACAATCGTCGACCAACAAACATTTCTCCCCAACAGTTCACAAGTTACGGGAAGCATTCCAATGATGCATGGAAGCAATCATTCGCTTCAAAATATTAGAGTAGGCCTCCTAAAAGACCCTGCCTTAATGGGTACTTTTTCCCTACTGCCTCCGAGTAATCTGGCAGAAATTGCCACAGTGGAAACCTACAATATGAAATCTTCTATATCTAATGGATTCAGAAGATTCCTAAACATTTTGTCAGCATGGATCATCGCCATTTTAGAAATATTTAGCAATCAATTTTCTTGGCCTGGGGGCAAACCCAAATCAACGCTCATTGAGTGTTTGGATAAATAGGTCTAAGGAATATGGCACCTCTTCAGATCCTTGATCACATGTACATTCTACAAACGAAGGAATCATTCAATTAATGATGATAGGAGAGGCACCATGGGAAGATTACCACCATCGTTCCCATCTCCCGAATTACAACGAAGATTATTCCAATGACCTTAATCATCCTTCAGTTTTTGATTTTCTATCAAATACTGTAAATACGGTGGATTTCGAGGACAGTTCTTATCTCGTGTTGACCTAGTTAAAAAATGAAACAAGGAGTCATGAGGATAGTTCTTTTACTGTGTCAACCTCATTAAAAAATGAAACAAATCCCCTTTCCAAATCTCAAAGGTAAACCTTCATTCCAACCACAGAGTTGAATGCAATGAAGCTTGGGGGGCATGCACCTCGATTTGCGTTATTATGCTGGGGGCATGCAAACTTATCATGAGCAGTGTTACTGCAGGGTTCAAGCTCGTTAAAAAATAAACCCGCCACGAGCAGTGTTACTGCAGGGTTTAAGCTCGTTAAAAAATAAACCCGCATCGAGCAGTTTTATTGCAGAATTCAAGCTCGTTAAAAAATAAACCCGCATCGAGCAGTTTTATTTGGAATTCAAGCTCGTTAAAAAATAAACATAAGCAATGAACAAATGTTTCCTCCAGCATTTAAGCTCATTAAAAAATGAACCAATTTTCGGTAAACAACCATCATGAATGTAGTACTTCAGCCTTTGAAGCCTTGGTCGTGTTCTCATCATCACCTCCACTCTGTATTGGCCGATCATTCACCTCCATTTGATTTTTTACCCCTTTTGAGGAACAACTGCGAAGAGTGATCATGTTAGCCATCCTTGTAACATTGTCGTGATTGGAAAATTCCAAACCTTACCTGGAATCAGCTGCTACCCAAATTTATCACTCGTTCCTCAAAGACGAGTCTCCTTTAAGCTCTTTTCAATTGGCTCGTAAAATATGAAAATATTGCTGAGCCATTGGCCTCTCCAGCTCGTTAAAGGGACCGGAAGTGCTATCCCTCCTTTAGATTTTAATCTTTTCGGACCTGAGGGATTATTACACAAAAAGATCGAGCGCTTTTTTTGTTCGGATCATTAAAAGTATCGAAAATCCATCCCTTCTATATTGTTTTATAATTTTTCGGACTTAAGGGATTAGATGACGAAAAAGGAATTTTTGAGTTTCCTTTACGTCCCTTTTTAGACTCTCTAAAATTGAAAAGGACTGAGTTATCTTTGTCGTTAAACTCGTTAAAACCTAATAGCGACAAACTTGTCCATAGTAGACAAGAACGAGTTTCACTATCGCTAGGCTCATTAAAACATAGCGATGGGTTTTCCCGAAGGGAAAATTATAGAAGAAGCATATGTTATCCTCCTCAAGCTTGACAAAAATTAAGAGGTACTGGTCAGCAATGACTGGGGAAAAATTGGGAAGAAAACTTGAAGAAACTTTGTTGGTAGCAAGTCGCTCTTGAACATGACACTTTCACTCTGCATCCAAGTTGGGTTGGGTTGTTTCATTCACCGGTCACATTGCCATGGTCCCATCACACCATCCACATTTGGGGTTAATGCTACCAATCCATCTCACCCACTGCAATACATTTACGCTCCATTCTTTCATGACCGCCACCCTAAACCTTATATCACCAGATCGTTTTCACCTCCATTAAAATCATTTGCTCCGTTCCATGTCATTGATGTGGGATTCATTAAGGCCCTCCTATGATGGATCGCTTCTTGTCGACATCAGCTCATTATCCAAGAAGTCGATCTAGGAACACCCCGTTCAGTACTTTGAAGCTTGCATGCCTCAATGGCAAGTTTCTCACTTTCGGCGATAGGTTTACATCAATGACCTTCGACCGAAAGATTTTGCGTGGTGTTTGACGCCAAGTCCTTTATTCACAACACGTGAATTTTACTGTAGTACCTTGAGGGTCATTATCATTATCGGTGATTCCTCTCGCGCCTCTTAACAACTTACATCATTGGCTGGTAATCAGGCAATGTCTTCCCATGTTCGACTACAGAACCTCTCTCACATGGATAGACTTGTACTTCGAGTGAAGATCGAACGAGATTGAAGACCCCAGATCTAGTTTCATCCATCGGGGCTGCGATATATATTCAGGGAAATAAAGACATCAAATCTACATCATTGCTGCACAGATAATCATCCAATCAAAGGGATGATGGCTCTACCAGAATCATCAGTCTACACTCAGACGATTATCTGTCCTATGTACATGAAAATGAACTTATAAAGTTGAGCATGGGAATGCCCACCTCAGCTAGATCATGAAAATAAAATGAAAATAATGTATTGTATTGTATCTTATTACAAGTCTCCTTCCAGCTTGAAAGAACTTTGAACCCTCATGATAAAGCATTTCACCCGACATCAAAAGATTAACGACCTCATGCTTTAGGGGGAAACTATTATAGACGTTTTTGGGCACTACAACCCCAAGCATAAATGTCCATAAACCAAGGGCTCCTAAGTCCCTGTTCCAACCCCTAAAAGAACAAGGTCAACTTATTACAGCATCTCCCAGAAGTTCTCCATGAAAAACTACTCAGAACTAGTCAAAACTGGATCATTTCACTTGCTCCATGGCCAGGGTGCGATGCATCTCACCTTGTACAAACGAGAAGTGCGTTGCATTTCAAAAAGCCCTTCTATGGGGCGCGATGGACGAGAAAAGACAAGTGGCAGAGACAGTTTGCGAGGTGGATGATCATGGAATCTTCCAGAAACTTCTCCTGTGACACTTGCCTCTCAGAATCGCCCAAGGATGAGTAAGAGGTCAATGAGATCTCCAAGTGGAAGAAAGAACTATTAGAGAGAAGACACTAATCAAAAACCCAGAGCTGACTTACACCTCTAAAAATATCTATATATAGATCTCTCATCCTAGAGATCCAGGAGGTTGGAGGCTGGAATTTTGCATCTTGTAAGGAATTACTATTGGTTTCTTGAGACAACATCATAGTGTTGGGTGATCTAAGCTTTGTATGAGGTGAAGAAGGGCTTACATGCTAAGAGGATGGTGCTGGGTCAGAAAAAATGGTTGTAACTCCCTTGGCTCTTTCTTGATTATCAATAAAAGCTATTCAAGTTTTCCTCCATACTCTTGTGTCATTTATGTTTTATGCATTTGTATGGTCAATTTACATATGATCCTAGATTATTTATGATTATAGATCAATGTTCTTGTATAGTGTTATGCTACTTTGATCCTACAGGTACTCTATGAAGCTGGGCGTACAAGGAAGCAAGTAGCGAAGGACTATCAGGAGAGAGAGGAATTGAACTAGGATATAAGTGCAAGACAGAGGTTGGTCTCCTTTGTTTTTCTCTCATCTATATTTCATAAAGGAAAAATGAAAGTAGCTTTACTTTGTTTGTTTCTAAGGTAGCTACCACACCTTAGTGGGATAAGCAGTTTTGTATAGACACTTTTCCCTGTAACAGAATGGCCTCACTAGGTAAAATTCGAAGGAAAAGACAGAGTCTGCAGAGTTTGATTAGGAAGCTGGATAAAACAGAGGAAATGATGCTCTTTTGCAAGTGAGCTTGACAAATTTAACTCAATATTAAGGCATTTTTGGAGATTTTGCTGGCGGAAATGGACTTGAATTGCAATCTAGTGGGCAATTTGTAGAGGAGAACAGGATTTGCAGGTTTTTCTTTGGAAACAATGGTCAAACAGTGACTTAAAATGCACATGTTTATAGGCAATAGCGCATTTTACTCAAATTTAGCTCTTCTGGTCATTGTAACAAAGAAATTTTGTAAAAATAGGGTTTATAGGCGACTATCGAGTAAATACCTATTTTACAGGCGTCTGGCACGAAATGTGGTCACAGACTGAGCTGAGGGGGTTGGGTTTGCAGCATGAACTCGCCCGGGTGGCAGACTAGAGCGTTGCTAGTGAATTGGACGTAATTCACATGCACAGTCTCTATAATACACCAAATAAAAATAAACCAAAAAACCATCACTTTCACGACTTTTTAACAAATTTTGGCTTTTTCGAGCTTTTTGGCACTTTTTGGCGCTTTTTGTGCTGACGTCATCATGACATAATTTTGTTCTGTAGCGGAGTATGGAAGGTGATGTGGCAGATGACGTGGTCGCTGACATGGGCGGATGACATGGCAGACACGACGGACTAAATAGTGTCACAGGCGCTGATGTGGGCGGATGACATGGTCAGCGGGAGGCGGGAGTGGTTTATGGTTTCCATCACTCCGCCTTATGTACGGGGGCGGTTTTTGGCAGAACGGGCCAGATGCAATGGGCTGACGACACACATCCCAGGGTACGGTGGGAAACCGCTTTCTATCGGGCGCTAATGTTCAGATGTCGGAGCGGCTCTGATATTAACGAGAGCCATTGGATGGGGAAGGCCCGATCTGATGGTTGGCAGAACGTGGAGGTGGCGGGCAGTTATGGTGCGGGATCCCACCAAATATTAATGTTTTATATGCATTGTGGGGGTTAAAAACATTGGTTATCGGGGTATGCTGGTATGGTTATTTAATTAACCAAACATTAATTAAATCCTAGTGCTATTACGCGGTGAACTATGGTTATTTGTTTAACCAATGGTCAAAAAAATCCCGGTGGAACACGTGGTGGGTCGTTATTGGCCCCAAGTGGACCAATGACTCCCGAGGAAATTAAAATATAGCCATATTAGGCCGGGGTGGGATATTTATAATGTTTTTGGGGTTTTCTTGTTATTTATATGTAGTAGGGGCATAGAAACTTCATATAGGAGTTATATAATAAAGTTAGGGTGTTAATATAACAAATGATAGGAGAATTCTAAGTTTAGAAGGTAGAAACTTAGGTTTTTAGGGAAATGAAAGGGAAATGAAGTGATTATTTTACACAAGAAATGTGGCTTGTTATGAACAAGTGAACACAAAGTTTCACTTAGTATTTCTCATAAAATGAAATGAGCTAGGACCACTGAGCAGATCCCAATGTCCTTGAGGGGATGTTAGTAAGTGTTCTTGGGGAAATGAGAGGGGAAATCAGTCATGCTTCACTGAACTGTAGCTACTTTTCCATGATGTTTGGGATACCCATGAGATAGATCACTTTAAAGCTGATCAGCAGGCTTCTGCAACACCAGAATTACCTACCCATTCTGCTACATTTAGCATTTTTTCTTCATCTTGTTTGAGTGCATTTGAACTAGCAAACCCTTTATTTCTTTTCTTTTGACTGCCCTCCTATCTAAGTCTACCCTTATCCCTTCCAGGGGCTCAGATTCAATTGTTGAGCACCCTTGTTTCTCTACCTAGCTAGTGATCTGCCAAGCTTGAACTGTTTGGACAGACCTTTATTCTCTATTCTAAAACAAGAAATTTAAACATGGACTCGCCAAGATTGAGTTGTTGGGCCAACTATCAAGTGTGACAAATTCACTGATTGCATGATTTGAATTTCTTTGCCACAAGTAGTACAATAGTGGCATTTTGACTAGCCACTTTCCTGGTCTTTCTTTGGGGTTCATTTTCTTTTTTCTTGACAAATTCATTTTTCTTGCCCTTTGATTTTTCTTTTAGGGCATACCCTCTTTACATTTTTTTTTTTTGGAAAATATGGAACCTTTGCACCATGGAAAGGATGATCATATTTGGCATTTCCACAGTCAATCATGAAATATGACACCTATTGGTATAGGAACCTAACAGGATGAAAGATGGAGACTCGGTGACAGAGCATCTGAATGCATTTAATACCGTGGTAAGTTAGTTAGCATCTGTTGATATTAAAATTTCAGATGAAGAGAACTTCATCAGTTTGTTGTGTTCTCTACTAGATTTGTGGGATAGTCTGGTTATTGCAATAGGTAGCAATGCAACTGCCTTGTAGTTTGATGAAATAGTCTCAGCCTTGCTGACGGAGGAGATGAGATGGAAAAATAGGGAGAGCCAAAATGGTGATGCCTTTTCTGTACGAGGACGGTCCCAGAACAGAAACAAAAATAAGTCATCGAGTGGGAGATCTAAATCTAGAGGGAGATCTAAATCTCTAGGAAAACCTGTAAGGGTGGTTTGCTAGAAATGCGGAAAGGAAGGCCACTTCAAAATGGGCTGTAAATCTAAAGCTCCTGACAAAGTAAAGGGATCTGATAAGGCTCCTTCTGCAGAGGTGAAAATCGACTTAGATTAAGGTGGTGATATCTACCTAGATTCTTCAAGTACACATGTAGATCATGATGTTGGCATTATGATGCATGTGTTGTACTTGATGGCAACCCACTCGTAGAAGAACAACTCACTTATATATAACTAGATGAATCTACAGAAGAGATATCAGATGTGACAAATTACATGGGATGCAGGACAGCTCAAAGGAATCAGATGACAGTTCTCAGTATGACAAGTTAGCTTTGCCATCAAGTCCAAAGGGGGAGATTGTTGGCATTATGATACAAGTGTTGTCCTTGATGGCAGGATGACAGATTATAGTGCAGCAGGTCAGTAGCAAAGAATTGATGATCAGACTAGTACAACGAATGAAGAAAGAAGAGTATATACGCAAGTTCACTATATGCCAAGTAGGGTATACACACAGGTATACGCAGGTTCACTATATACCAAGTCGCGTATACGCAGGTTCGCTATATACCAAGTAGGGTATACACACAGGTATACGCAGGTTCACAATATACCAAGTCGCGTATATGCAGGATCGCTATATACCAAGTAGGGTATACATGCACTGTCATGCAAGGAAAAGTGCGTATATGTTGGAGAACTTACTTTTGGTCCGTGGTAGTTAGTCCTCGGTATTTGAACCTATGGTTTTGGACCATAGTATCTCATCAGACGTGTTGATCCCAACTATTGGGTCCTTGGTATTGTTTATTATGGTTTTGGACCGTGGTATTGTGAAAGGACTAAGACTATAAAAGGAGAAGAAGATCATTAGGCAAATGTATATGTAAAGTCTTGAATATTTGAGGAAGGATGAGATCCAGTATGCAGGTTATGGGTTGATGATGCATTGCTTGATCTAAGCTAAGGAGGGATCTCACCGGTTGATGGAGAACAAGATCTAAGGAGAGATCGGGATCAAATGGTTTGAAATGAACTATCTTTATATGGTTGATTATGCTTATTCTAGATCTGCATAGTAACGCATGTAATGTTCTATAAATATTATGAGTATGACTGATGTCTGGTACAACGACAAAGTTATAAGAAAATATTTTTATATCTGTATGCGGGTTTGCCTTGGAAAAGGCCTGTATGTACGCATGTTTGATTCATCGTAGTAGCGTATACATTGTAAAATATGATATTTGAAGTTGCAGATGGGTCTGATTGTTGTTGCAGAGTTCTGTTGTCTGCTCTGTGCTCTAGTGACTGTGTTGTTGACAGGGTTTCAGTGATTCAGAAATTGATGATGCTAATTGTGATTGTTTTGTGCTTCAATGAAATTTATGGGTCCAGTATGAAAATTTGATGAAACGTGGCCGTCAGATTATAGTGTTGTGCTTTAGGAGTAGCCAGTCTGAAAATGTATGAAATGTGGTCCCTGGAGGAAAGGAGATTGTAGGCCAGCGCCTACGTACTAGTACATCGGCTAGAACAAGAGCTAAGGGGGTTGTAGCTCCCATCCAAGAGAGTCTGGAAAATGAGAGAGGGTTGTAGCCCTCTACAGGTAGAAGCCTGCATACTGGTAAAGGACTGCACCAATACAAAATATTGTAAAATGAAGTATCTTATTGAAAGAAGATAGAGATGACTTGCAGCAGGTGGTTTTCACCCACATTGGGTTTCCACCTTATATCATGGTGTTCATGTGTGCTTCTTGTGTGTGATGATCTATTCGGTTTTACTGCACCTGCTTACTCTTCATATGGTTAATGAAGTTCTGATGCACTAACTAAAGATCAACATTTAATGGATTAACTGAATCATAAGTATTTTGGATATACGCTAGTTGCTTTAGACACAGTTGCGTATACACGCAGGTTCACTTGAATGAAGTAGCGTATATGTATCTAAGTATGAAAATGTAAAAGTTTTATTGATCTGATAATATTGATTCACCCGCCCCCTCTCAGTATTATTTCCAACAATTGGTATCAAAGCAGGTCCTTTGGTAGAGGCTTGATCACTTAAAGGAGATCCGTGGAACAATGGGAAAGAAGCTTAAGAAGAAAGCACATAAGCAGAAGAAGGCATTTCAGAAGAACTATGACAGTGGGAGAACTGATTGGGGATTTGGTGTAAGAAGCTCTTCAGATTCAGAATCAGATTTAGAATCATTTCAGAATGAAGATGAACTACCAGGTATGAATTTTTTATCCTCTGATGTTCCAACTATCTATCCATTTGGAAAAGATGATGAAAGTGATAGCGAAACAACTGCTCTTATGGGTGAAAAAGAAAGATATCAAATAGAGGCAGAATTTAAAAGACTTTCAGATAAAATCAGAGATCAACAAGATCTATTGAACAAAAGGGAATGTGACTTCAAAGAAGAAGCTACCAAACTAAAGGCCCAACTAGAGGAAGGAAACAAGGTAAGGAAGTTATTCAAGGACAAATATCAAAAGCTGCAGGATGAAGTAACTTCACTAAGAGATGAATTCAATGAAAGAAGCACAACCATCAAGAAACTCAGAGATAGATCCAGTTACTATGAAAGTCTTGAAGCCACGATCTGCTCGCTAAAAGAAGATCTTGAAGAATCAAAGAAGCAGAATAAAGATCTACTCCAAGCTATTGAAAAACAGGTAAACGAAGTTATCAGCTTAAAATCTCAGCTAGAATGTGCCTTCAGAATTCGTCAAATGCAGTAGGATCTGAATGAAGAACAAGAAAAGGAGATTCTCAAACTAAGGCATCAATTGGAAGAAGGAAGGAAAGCTGAAGAAGACATGAAGAAGCAATGTCTAGAAAAGGAAGAACAACTTCAAGTTGAGGTAAATATCTTGAAAGGTAAATTAGAAGAAAAGGATAAATTGTTACGATTTCAAGATAGTACTAAAGCCTTGGATGATATTATTAGTAGTCAAAGTTCTCCTGCTATCAAGACTGGTCTTGGTTTTCATGAAGTTGTTGAAGCTGAATCTAGTAAGACAAGGGACTCTAATGCAAAATTTGAAATGCTCAAAAAGGAGATGGAAGGTCAATCTCATCAACAATCAAGGAAAGAGATTCTTCAAATAAAATATCTTACTCCTAACTATGGTTGGCCATTTACTCATATGAATAATATTGAATGTTATGAATGTCATAATCTTGGACATGTTGCAGCTAGATGCAGAAGAAGGATGGTTCAAGATCATCACACAGAAAGATCATCACATCCCAGGTCATATCAACTCTCATGATGTAATAGTGTGTCTCTATCTATTCGTCACATGATGTAATTTGTAACCCCTCTATGCATAAGAAGGATGATGAAATATTTCAGTCATGTATTTCCCTTATCAAGGTCATGTAACGGCCTATGTTGGTTTCCCCACTATGCCTGGGATGAATAATGTTATACTCTTGTATTATCATGTGTAAACTTTTGATATATCCCCACTTGGTTGGGAGATGGTTGTATGTATGAGCCTTTGGTGCTAGGAAGGTCACTTATGATGTATAGAGTCACGCTCTTTCTTGTAGAACATTTTTTTGCAGACCTTGCTTATAGTCAGGGGAGCATGAACAACACAATTCAGCAAGAGCAAAGTTTTAGCATGTACTCAGAGGGAGCATAGTCAGATTGGTGCGCCTTGGCATATACAAAGGGGGAGCTCATTCGGAGATTTCAGTAGGTACTCAGGGGGAGTATGGTCGGCGTGATGTTTATCACAGAAAGTGAATATCCTGGTCCGCCCTTTGCCCTTGATGTCAAAGGGGGAGAGTGATTTGGTGTTGTTGCCATCAAGTCCAAAGGGGGAGATTGTTGGCATTATGATGCATGTGTTGTACTTGATGGAAACCCACTCGTAGAAGAACAACTCACTTATATATAAGTAGATGAATCTACAGAAGAGATATCGGATGTGACAAATTACATGGGATGCAGGACAGCTCAAAGGAATCAGATGACAGTTCTCAGTATGACAAGTTAGCTTTGCCATCAAGTCCAAAGGGGGAGATTGTTGGCATTATGATACAAGTGTTGTCCTTGATGGCAAGATGACAAATTATAGTGCAGCAGGTCAGTAGAAAAGAATTGATGATCAGACTACAAAGAATGAAGAAAGAAGAGTATATACGCAGGTTCACTATATACCAAGTAGGGTATACACACAGGTATACGCAGGTTCACTATATACCAAGTCGCATATATGCAGGTTCGCTATATACCAAGTAGGGTATACACACGGGTATACGCAGGTTCACAATATACCAAGTCGCATATACGCAGAATCACTATATACCAAGTAGGGTATACACGCACTGTCATGCAAGGAAAAGTGCGTATATGTTGGAGAACTTACTTTTGGTCCGTGGTAGTTAGTCCTCAGTATTTGAACCTATGGTTTTGGACCATAGTATCTCGTCAGACGTGTTGATCCCAACTATTGGGTCCTTGGTATTGTTTATTATGGTTTTGGACCATGGTATTGTGAAAGGACTAAGACTATAAAAGGAGAAGAAGATCATTAGGCAAATGTATCTGAAAAGTCTTGAATATATGAGGAAGGATGAGATCCAGTATGCAGGTTATGGGTTGATGATGCATTGCTTGATCTGAGCTAAGGAGGGATCTCACCGGTTGATGCAGAACAAGATCTAAGGAGAGATCAGGATCAAATGGTTTGAAATGAACTATCTTTATATGGTTGATTATGCTTATTCTAGATCTGCATACTAACGCATGTAATGTTCTATAAATATTATGAGTATGACTGATGTCTGGAACAGCTGCAAAGTTATAAGAAAATATTTTTAGATCTGTATGCGGGTTGGCCTCGGAAAAGGCGTGTATGTACGCGTGTTTGATTCATCGTAGTAGTATATACATTGTAAAGTATGATATTTGAAGTTGCAGATGGGTCTGATTATTATTGCAGAGTTTTGTTGTCTGCTCTGTGCTCTGGTGACTATGTTGTTGACAGGGTTTCACTGATTTAGAAATTGATGATGCTAGTTGTGATTGTTTTGTGCTTCAATGAAATTTATGGTTCCAGTATGAAAATTTGATGAAACGTGTCCTTCATATTATAGTGTTGTGCTTCAGGAGTATCCAGTCTGAAAATGTATGAAATGTGGTCCTTGGAGGATGAAAGGAGATTATAGGCCAACGCCTACGTACTAGTACATCAGCTACGTACAAGAGCTAAGGGGGTTGTAGCTCCCATCCAGGAGAGTCTGGAAAACGAGAGAGGGTTGTAGCCCTCTGCAGGTAGAAGCCTGCGTACTTGTAAAGGACTGCACCAGTACAAAATATTGTAAAATGAAGTATCTTATTGAAAGGAGATAGAGATGACTTGCAACAGGTGGTTTTCACCCACATTGGGTTTCCACCTTATATCATGGTGTTCATGTGTGATTCTTGTGTGTGATGATCTATTATGTTTTACTGCACCTGCTTATTGTTCATATGGTTAATGAAGTTCTGATGCACTAACTAAAGATCAACATTTAATGGATTAACTGAATCATAAGTATTTTGGATATACGCTAGTTGCTTTAGACACAGTTGTGTATACACGTGGGTTCCCTAAAATGAAGTAGCATATATGTATCTAAGTATGAAAATGTAAAAGTTTTATTGATCTGATAATACTGATTCACCCCCCCCTCTCAGTATTATTTCCAACACATGAGGCATGGTTGATCGACTCAGGTGCATCCTTTGACTTAAATCCCCATAGAGAGTGGTTCTGTGAGTATGAAAAATATGATGGTGGTGATGTCTTCTTGGGGGATGGCAGGAAGGCTAGAATTATTGGTCATGGAAAAGTAAAGTTGAAGCTGCAAGGTGGAAGAGTTAGAACACTTTTGGGTGTTCTGAATATTCATGCATTGGCTAGAAATCTCATTTCTGTAAGCAAGCTGGATGATGCAGGTGTAAAAATAGTGTTCGAGAAGGATACCTGCAAGATGGTTCAGGGAGCATTGGTATTGATGCGAGGAGTTCGGATTAGAATGCTATCCAAGCTACAAGGTAGCACTGTTGTTGATGGGTACAATAGTTCCATGATTCCTGAAAGTGGAGTAGAAAATCTAGTGGTCTCCGGAGAAAAGACCATGCTGTGGCATCAAAGGCTTGGACATATTGGAGAGAAGGGCCTTCGAATACTTCATGGTAAAGGTATGGTAGAAGGTATGAGTAATAGCTCTCTAGATTTTGATTTCTGTGAAAATTGTGTATACGGGAAGCAGAATCAGGTGAGTTTCCCCTCTAGTGGTAAGAGGGGAAAACATATATTAGATCTTGTGCACAGTGATGTGTTTGGACTTGTGAAGGTTCCATCTCTGGGTAAGTCTGTGTACTATGTATCATTTATAGATGACTTCTCAAGGAATACATGGATATATTTCCTTAAGAAGAAATCTGAAGTTTTTGACGGGTTTAAAAAATTTAAGGCTCTAGTGGAAAACCAGACAGAGAAGAAGATAAAGGTGCTAAGGACAGATAATGGTGGAGAGTTTTGCAGTAAGGAATTTGAAGAATTCTACAAGAAGTGTGGTATAACATGGCAGAAGACTACTCCATATACACCTCAGCAAAATGGAGTTGCAGAAAGAATGAACAAGACATTGATGGAAAGGGAAAAAGGCATGCTCAGTGGTGCCGGGTTAGGACAGGAATTCTAGGCAGAGGCGGTGGATACTGCATGTTACCTGGTCAATAGGTCAACTTCATCAGTGTTTGAGGATAAGACTCCACAAGAGGTACGGAATGGTAAGAAACCCTCTCTTTCACATCTAAGGGTATTTGGATGTGATGCATATGTACATGTTCCGAAGGAGAAACGAACCAAGTTGGATAGTAAATATGAAAATTCCATCTTATTGGGTATAAGGATGGTTTAAAGGTTTATAACCTTTGGAACCCAGTAACAAGGAAGGTTTTGTACAGCTGAGATGTGGTGTTCAGAGAGGTGAAAGATGTTATTAAACATGAAGTCCAACCAAAGGAACCTGAGAAGATAGAGTTTGAGCAAAAGGAGGAAGAATCAGACTCTACAACAAAGGATGAATCAGAAGATGAAGAGCCACAAACTCTTTCTGTTCAAATTTTGCTTTGTCTGTTACTAATTATGATCCCAGAAATGTGAAGGAAGCAGTGGATTTAGAGGATGGAAAACTCTAGAAAGAGGCAATGGTTGATGAAATGGCATCTTTGCACAAAAATGAGGCTTGGGATCTGGTGGAGTTTCCAGCTGGAAGGAAACCCATTGGCAGGAAATGGGTGTTCAAGAAGAAGAAAAATGCAGAAGGAAAGGTGGAGAAATACAAAGCTCGGTTGGTAGCAAAAGGGTATTCCCAGGTGCCAGGAATTGATTTTGGTGATATTTTTTCTCTTGTTGTCAACGTAACTTCTATTAGATTACTTTTATCTATTGTTGCTGCTTTTGATTTTGAGGTAGAACAAATGGATGTGAAGACAACATTTCTTCACGGGGATCTGGAAGAGGAGATCTACATGAAGCAACCTGAAGGCTTTGCAATGAAGGGTAAGAAAGAACTGGTATGTAATTTAAAGAAGTCTCTGTATGAGTTAAAACAGTCACTAAGGATGTGGTATCAAAAATTTGATACATTTATACGGGGACTTGGCTTCACTAGAAGCAAAGTAGATCACTGTGTGTATTCTAAATTAATTGGTGACCGTGTTATTTATCTGGTCTTGTATGTGGATGATATGTTGCTGGTTGGAAATGACAAAGAAATTATCCATGATTTGAAGACCTAGTTGTCCTCCAAATTCGACATGAAAGATCTTGGTGTTGCAAACTATATTTTGGGAATGGAAATTAAAAGAGATCAGGCAAAGAGGAAGCTCTGGTTAAACCAAAGGAAGTATGTCAAGACAATATTGCAGAGGTTTAATATGTAGGATAATTAACTGGTGAAGGTTCCTATTCCTGTAGGTGTGAGGTTATCTGTTGAACAGTGTCCCAAGACACAAGAAGAGGAAGAGGACATGTCCCGTGTTCCATATGCAAGTGCAGTCGGTAGCTTGATGTATGCAATGGTCTGTACTAGACTAGACATTGCACATGCAGTGGGAGTATTGAGCAGGTTTATGTCAAAACCAGGAAAGGAGCATTGGACAGTAGTGAAGTGGGTTTTCAGGTATTTGCGTGGCACTAGTGATTATGATTTGTTCTACCAAGAAAGACCAGGATTAGATAGAGTGTTGGATATTCATGGCCTTTTTGATGCAGACTGGGCTGGATATTTGGACCAGAGAAGATCTACAAGTGGGTATGTGTTTAACCTATTTGGAGGTGAAATCAGTTGGATGAGTAATAAACAATTTGTAGTGGCACTATCAACTACAGAGGCAAAATACATGGCAGCCACTCATGCAAGCAAGGAAGCGGTTTGGTTGCAGATATTGTGTTCAAGTATGGGGTTAGTACAGGAAGCTATAAGGATAGACTGTGATAGCCAAAGTGTAATTTTCTTGGCAAAGAACCCTGCATATCATTCAAAGACAAAGCACATTGATGTTCATTATCACTTTGTGAGGGATATGATAGAAGACAAAAAGGTGTTGCTGGTAAAGGTGGACACTTTGAAGAATACTGTAGATGCATTAAAAAAATTGTGAGCTCTGAGAAGTTCTCTTAGTGTAGAGAGACAATGGGCATTTCAGGGCTGGAAAAATGACTAAGCTCTCCTGTGGCACCCTGTGGAAAGAAAAAAACAAGTGGGAGAATGTTGGGTTGTGTTATATTCTTTCCGTGTAGTTAACAGGGGGTTTGAGGGGTACCTGTAACCCCACTTTATGGGGTCTGGGGCAGCGCCCTGGAAAATTTTGGTTTTGGACCCTATGTTACGATGGGCGAACCCACCTATGGTTTTGTGCATGATTTTCGCACATGTTTTTAGACGCAATGGTTTTCAATCCATGGTATT
Source organism: Pinus tabuliformis (assembly GCA_031772625.1). Classification (NCBI taxonomy): domain Eukaryota; kingdom Viridiplantae; phylum Streptophyta; class Pinopsida; order Pinales; family Pinaceae; genus Pinus; species Pinus tabuliformis. The sequence continues at coordinate 445,611,599 of CM062817.1, forward strand.
GGACGCGATGGTTTTTTAGTCCATGGTATTGGATGCTTCAGCATGTATAAATATGTATTGTAACATTGAAATGAACATAATGAAAAATCAAGCTGGTAGTCCCGGTTTGGGATCCAGGAGAAATCTTTGTGTATATGTGTTTTATGTGTTATGCTCTTGCAGTGTTTATTTTCTGTGTTTTAGAATTCGTATGAAAGTAATTTTTGTATGGGGTTAAAACCTTCAAAAAATGTACCACATATGTCTAATGGCACAACATCAAGCTCCACTTCATCTATGAAATTTGGAGTAATGGTGAATTTCAGTTTACACTTTCTAGTTACTTGCAATTGTGCATTGTCACACACCCATCCTAATGGATATGGTTTATTATGTGGAATGGTTTCCAAGTTTAAACTTTTGACAACGTTTTCAGAGATAAGATTGGCTTGAGAGCCACTATCGGAAAGAGTATCAATTTTTCTATGTTTTGAGATAACCCTTATGTGAAAAAGTTATATCTTGTTCTTTTCATTTGGAGTTTCATTGTGTGAATTTGAAGTACTAGTGCTAGCAATGGATTTTTTTTCTTTCATACCCATGACTGTAATTTTAGTTTCATCACCTGAATCAAATCCTAAATCCCATTGAGTGGTTGCAATTGTCTCTTGTTTTCCCTTTTTGTTGAATTTCTTTGGTTTCATTTCCGGATGAAGCTTCCAAACATGAGCTTCATCATGACCCTCTTTGGAACAATGCTTGCATGTTAATTTCTCTCCTTCCTTCTTAATATATACATTTTTTGTTCCCTTTACCAAGCTTAAATGACTTTTTGCTACCCTCTTCTGTAGTGTTTTTCCCTCTTGCCTCAAGATGAGTGGCTTGCACACACACCTCATCTAGATTATTAGGATTAAACATAAGGATAGTATGCTTAAGGTAAAAGCCCCCTATGTACTTCATCAACATGTCTTGTGATTGTAAATATACACCTAACATTAGAGACCTTTTTTGAATTCTTGGGTGTAATCTTGCACATTTTTACCTTTAAGTTCTCTAAATTTCTACTAGTTCATGATGGATTTCTACATATAAGCTAGAGGGTAGAATTGTCTTTTAATTGTAGCAATGAAATGAAACCAAGAAATTGAGATATTACCATGTCTTTTTATCTCTTCTTGTGTCTTTGATTCCCACCATACTAGTGTCGCACCCTCCATCCTCAAGGAAGCTAATTGAATCTTTATGTCATCCTCTTAAAGGTTTTAAATTATGCAATACACCTCCAACCGACGAACCCAATTTTCAAGATTCTTTGCATTCACTTCACCATTATACATGGGCAGTTGAAATTTAACATCGAATTTTAATAAGGGTGATTTACCAGTTCCTTTTGAGGTATGTTTATGAGTATGTGTAAGGGTTTTGTTAGTGGAAGAGGGTGAAGGTTCTTATGAAGATGAATATGAAGAAGTTGGTGGAGAGGGTGGAGGTTTACCTCCATTTCCATTACCTCCTCCTCCTAAAGAACCTTCTCTTTTGGGATGTTAGGAGCTTTCACCCTGCAGTCGGGTATTCCTCTCTTCATAGAGGACCTTCACCATCTATGACATATCAAAGAAATCCTTCCTGAAGACCTTGTCATCCACTGCCATGTTTGTAGGTTCTCCTTCATGAGACATTCTCACTGGAGTCTCAACTGCAATTTGAGGAAGAACTGGTGATGGAGATTGTGGAAACCTTGCCTTCCTTCCCCTTGAGCCAACTTTAGGGATTTCAACTAACTTCCTTTCTCCTCTCTTGAGTTTTAACCTTGTAAGAATGACATTCAATTGAAAATAGTTAAATCCTTCTTGCACAAATAAAACCAAGAGATCTGATACCAAACTTGATATGATTAAGAAAATTAGTTTTGATGTGCTAAAATTCCTTTTCAGAATATATTAATTATGCTTGGGGATTTATGAAATTAGTTTCAAGTTTAAACATGGGCTTTGAGTGCTTTTATGTAATTTTTATGTGCAATTAACATAAAAAAATGACTTAACAACAACATATAACATACATAAACATCACCATAAACAGTATCACAAAAGCACATGATGAAGGAGTTCACCCCTCCTTGGATACATTTCCTCAGTCAAACTTCCAGTGGCTTGGCCCTCACTATTATGCTAAAAAATGTGAATATATCACTTTACAATGCTCAGAAAAGCTCTAAAACTTGTTCCAATGGCTCCAGAATGCCTAAAAATGCTTTCGTTTCCTCTTTTTTCTCCTGATTTGGTCAAAAACTAAAGATGATATGGCCTTTCCAAATCTTCGGCTAATTTCATTGCAAATTCCCCAACATTCAGCACCATCCTACAATTTTGCCCTAGAACGTGCTAACGGAGCAACAATTTCGCCGAAAATCGGGTGAAATTATCAGATGCTTTAAATGTCCGCTAACACCTAAATTTTGAAAAATGTGGCCACGTGTGGGGCCATGTGACTGGGGCTAAGGCCAATGGCCCGCCCCCTCTGGTCGGGCCCCCACAAGGCTCTCTGCCGATGGTCGTGTGTTGCTAGTGCAACCAAGGGCCGACCCATGTGGGCTAGATCTACCCCCAAACTGGCGTGCATTGTAATTTAAATAGAACCTAAGTTCCTTATGGTTAAGAAACAAATGCATGGTCTATTGGTGGAGGCCTTGGACTTTGTTGTGTGAGGTCGCGGGTGTGACCCCTGCTGCCTTTGCTCTAACTGAACCAAAAACTTTGGTGGCTTCCTAAGCTACCATGTGGCGGCCTCTAGCTGGGCCACGTGTCAGCCTGTGGTTGGCCACCACTCCAACTAATCAAAATTTCCAAAACCGATCCTTTGCGAATGTGCCACTTGGCATGATGTGATTCGCGAAGGAATTTTGACTAGTCAACTTGCCATATACATCTACCTAGTTAGCGCCATGTCAACAGTTCGAACTGCTGATTGTGTTGTCATTTTTTTGAAAAAACCGCATGTTCGAGAAAGTGAACAAAACATTATTATGGGAGCATATGGTGTTCATTTCACTTGAAATTATTTGCCCCGGATTCAAGATGATAAGGACTACGTGGTCATCTAGGTGCCACACTAATTTGACAACATTCAATTTGAGCTATTTTTTAAGCACTTGATCAATCAAATAGTGGGATTCTATTTGAGAAGAATCATTATGACTAGCTATTGGTCCCTCTAAGATCTTCCTTCCAAATGACAGACTGCCTCAAAAGGAACTTTCTGTAATCCTAATTATTGCATTCACAATTACACTAAGAGGGTGGGGTAGGAGGTGAATCATTATATGACAAATTTTAAATGTTAATCTGAATAAGCTTCTTCCTTTAATTCCTAATATTCATAATTACACTCCACTAGTGTTAACAATTGTGCACTTTAAAAGAATATGCTTCCTTCTATTTCAATTCTTAACTATTAGCACTTATAACCAAGTGCTTATAGTCTAACACCCTTATAATACTTTTATAGATATACATTTCCCTTTAGTCCAACCACAATGTGAACAGGATCTACACTTTTGGATATCTTAACACTTTAAACCCAGTTCAAGAGCTATCAAGCACACAACATTATAAACCATGCAAACACCAAATTTTGTTGTTTCTTTGTGTTGGGGAAGGAAAAACTGAAATATTTTATTTATATCATGATATGAGGAAGAACCCTAAATTTATTTAAAACTACAAATCCCTACAAAACAAAGTCCTTTCTACTATGGATGTTAGTAGCACTTTCTGGCTATTATTGTGAATTTCTTCTCTATTGATGATACTATGACAATGGGATACTCATGGAATCAACATTTAGTAGATGAGTAAAAATTTGGATGGTTGATATGTTAGGGGATCTAAGATCTAGGACTATACCATAACTCTAATGTGACAAGCACGTAAGACCACTTACTTACCAAGGCTAGAAATATCAAGGAAAAATGAAATGCATCATTTACCAAAACATAGATATCACTATATGTCAAGGGGCTACAAACAAGCTCCTCTTCAACCATGGCCTATGACTTGGGGCTTACTAGGTCCTAGGATGTAAAGCCAAAATTATCAACTTATATTAACCAATGCATCGATGTGGCAATATTTTAAGGGGCCTTAAGCCTTGATTGTTACACCTTAGCACATTTGAAACCAAATATATGATTAGGGGTTACAAATTCATCAAATATTATAATACTAGTAAGGAGTTATAGCATAACTGTCCAAAATTTTCAATATGCTAAGCGACAGACTAGAAGATGACAGGAAAATCTTGATCCTGTTATCTAATAGAGGTGGACTATAACAGAGGTTATTTTTGGTATTTTTTGTAAAATCAATTCATTTCTTGTTCATTAGTATCTATCAATACCAATAAATGATTATCTAATAAAAACAAACTTCTCTTGATATAACAAACTTCGAATGGTATTTACACCTAATATCTCTCCTTTAACCTCACTTTTAATATTCCTAATGACAAATTCTCTTCACACTGCTTGTCTCACTTCTCTACTACTTGTTTTTATACCACACTTCTCACCTCATATCATATTAATTCTTCCATTTAATCATCACAAATGTAGTTTCCAATCTAGTTACTTATAGTGATCTAGCGTTTAAATATATGCCAACTTGTAAATATTGGCTAGGTTAGCACCAACATCTCGAACATCATATTCCTCTAGCATGGGACTAATATTGTTATCTAGAGTCTATTATTCCTTTGAACAACACATACACACACCATTGGGTCATTTGGTCCATAATCCCTCATATTCATTTTTACTTTTGGTTTCTTCCTAACTTAGTCATGTATCCACTTAGTTGTCCCCATAACCTTGACATTAATGATATAAAAAGGGTTTGATGGGTCTCCCTATATCTTTTTCATCAATGAAAATGTACTTAGCAACAATAATATAAAATATAGAGGTAAAAAGCAAGCTTTATGAATATTAGATATGGATTAAAATTTATATTAGAGAACCATTTCGGATCTATAACTAGTAGGCCTAAGCACTACCCATGGTTTTATAACTCGTAAAATAATCGAATATCTTCTAGGATTGACCTTCTTTTGATCTCCGAATCACTCATGGTGTAAGGGACCCTGCTAGTTTCCTCCATTTTTCCCTCTTCTAGATTTGATCATTAGGCCATTTGACTACTACTAAAAAGGGAAACTAGTCCAAAAAAGAGACCTTTTTTCTTCAAAATTTTAAATATTCAACAATCAAATTTCATGCAAAACATAGAAAAATGGTGGTTAGAAACCCTTATCGGTGAAGGCACAATTTTGTATTGATTTCAAACAAGCTCAAATATTCAAAATGTTTTGTAAAATAGTGGAATAAGATGGAGTTTTGGGAATTTTTCAAATTATAAGCCAAACATCACAACAAACTTGAATAAATAAAAGAGAAAATGATTGACATATGACTCTAGAATCATATGAAAAAGAATTGGTGATCTAGTACTAGATGGAAGAGACATACAAGCAAGAAGAAATTATCTAGAGAAAAAATATTGAATTCAATTTCTTAATGAGAAATTCTAGCATTTTGTGCAAATCCATGATTCAACATATATTCCATAATAACATATCTTGCATCAAAGATCCTCAAGGTAATAATTTGGAGGATCATTAGGTTATTGAAAAATAGATGAATTATATTTTCACACTTTCCTATTTGAACCACACATTGACAAACACCTAGCCATATACAATACTATCAACCACATCTCCCGTGAAGTCTGTAGAGAACACAATGAAGTATATTTGCTGGAAATTTCACCTACGGAGGTTGAGAAAGCAATAATGGAAATTCCAAAATATAAGGAACTAGGTTTGGACAACCTCACCATATATTTTTCTAATTGTTGTTGGAAAATTATTCAAAACAAGTTCTAGGAGTTGCTAAAAATTTATAAACACATCTCTTCCATTTTGTTGTTATTGATGATACATTTCTCTCCATAATCTCGAAAGAAAAACACAATAGATCCAACTAAATTTTGGGTTATACCCCTTTGCAATGTTATCTATAAAATCATTTCAAAGGTGACAACCAATAGGTTCAATCCTCTTCTACCTTACTTAACCTCGGCAAATAAATCAAGTTATATGGAACCACGACAAATCATGGATAACATCGTTCTTGCACACAATATTATCCACTTTCTAAATACCTTCAAGATGGAAAATCAAACTTGCTTTGAAAGATTCCTGGAAGCAACAACCTAGGCTAAAATTGGATGTTGATTTTATTTATGTCTAGAAACTCGTGATCTATCAAGGAAAACTCTTGGTTCCTAATATTGGGTCATGTAGTATTTTCTTGAGCGGTGGAGGAAACTGAAAAACTACAAACTTCTAGAGAAATTTTCTGAAAAAACAATTGGAAAGGTTTTTGGGAGAAGTTAAATAAAAGGAAAATCAGGATACCTGAGGGAGATTATAAGCAATGATGGGTTTTACAAGTCACCTGGAAACTTCAACGTAAAATAATCCCTTGTAATCATTGCAGGCTATGAAATCCCAAGAAACACATATAATTCTTCTAAACAGTGTTCATGGTAAAAAAAATTACAATTTAAAACATTAGCCAAAATTTTCAATTTTCATATGGCTTCTTCCCCATAGGAAGATCCTCACATGGGACAAAATTCAATGGAGATGATTTCAGAGGCCATGTCAATTCCCTCTATGTCATCACAATCTTGAAACAATATAGCATGTTCTTAATTCTTACAAGCTTGTCATATCTGAATGTGATAAATTGACCATATCTTTGGACCAATAAATCATAGCACAAGGGATATCATATGTACATTCGCTCACTAGAATTTTCCAACCATCAAACACTCCATTATCAATAGTATCTGGAAAATAACATTGTGATTTCTAATTTCTAACGTATAAAAAAATTGCAATTGAGGAATTTACAAATACAAATCTCTCTTATACCTACCCATTTGGGACGAAGTAAAAAACGTAACATTAAATACTGTTTCCTCCTCGGCCCTTGATTAGTCTATGGTTGGAAAAACACATTCCTTGAATCCTCTATTCTCCTCCCCATCAAGATCCACCATCCTAACTCTCTTCCCCCTATTCCCCTAACTCCCCAATTCTCACTTTCTCCTAAATTTTTTTCTCCCCTCGGTATTTAGATAATTTCGTATCTATATCTAATTGTAGAAGTATTTAGATATAGATACAGAATTATTCTCCATATTCTTTTCTAGGCCTTTGAGCTCAAACATTACCAATGTTTATGGATCATTTTTGCTGGAATTCATACTTGAGTTAAAATAAGGATATTTCTTTGAAGTATTTGTATTGAAGGGGTCTTCCAAATAATAGTTAAAATGTTTAGGAATATGTTCAATGGATATCCTCTATCCAAAATTGACAAAAGATACAAGTTATCAAGTGGAATGGATAATGTTGTTAAGCATATTCCATCTATAAATGTAATTATTCCCTTCCATACTAGATGACTGTGAAATAAGATAGTATATAAGGTAGAAAATGTTGGATTGGATCAAGAAGGACTATTAGGTGAGATTCAATATACCAAAAATATTCCTACATATCTTTTCAATATTTTCTCTCTCATATATAGGTGAGATCTTTCATCTTCACCAAGTGTAGTGATCAGTAAGTTAATCCACGATAACTTTTGGCCATGTGTCATGCCACTTCTCTCACTACCATTGAATATTTTACATATATAGGAATGCACATCCATCATCAACTTAGTCAGTATGGGTTCTACTTATGATCTCATTATGCACTAGATTTATGTTGTGATTGTACCTATTACACACCATTTTTTGGGTGATATCCATAGGAGAAACATTTTCTCCAAGATGGCCCTTAGACATTAGCCAACAACCCCTTGTAGACACCGTCTAGCTCACTGTGTCATTTATCTACCACTAGAGCTAGCCATGTGTTCCCCCACCCATCTGCCATGATCATATGTTTGAGGGTGGGCCTCCCTAACCTAAAGGTATGCCTTTTCATTTGGTAATTGAGTATTGTACATTTCTTATCATGGACACTTCTATCTATGTATTAATGGGGGTATTCGACAGAAAGAATGGGCTAGGTCTGAGCTCTTGTCCCCTTGACCACTTTGGATATTAACCTTCGACTCTAGTCCCCTCAGATCTCTTTTACTAACCGTTGGTCTTTAGGGATGGTATTTGATGGGAAACCCCGATTTTGGTTGCAGGGTCCCACTCCCTTATTTGCTTATATTACCCCCCTTCCACTCATTATTACCCCATTCATTATTTCTCCCACCTATGTCCAAATTCCTCCATTGGGTCCACATAGGGTTATCTCAATCCTTCCCCTTACCCTCACCTTGGCTCAGGCTTGCAATGATTACCTAAAGGTTGATGCAACTAAAAAGAAATTTAAAATCATATTTGGCCACATTCAATACGAAAAAGTACCACAAAATGCAAAAAAATGGCTGGGACAAACGCATTTAGCATGTGGGAAAACAAAAATACATGAGATCTACCCTATCATCATGGCCATCACCCTGTTTCCTACAAGTTCTATGAACCGCCCTCATAATATAGGAACCCATGATTTTCACAACCCCTTGTGGGAAATGAACTACCCTACCATTAAAGGGGCTAGTCACTAGTATATGTTATACACCATGATCTTACCCCTTGAGCCGCGAACAGCTAAACAAAGAAAATCATAAAAAGGAAAAAGGCATATAAGGAAGGGTGGAAAAATCAGGTTTGGAGGAGTGAGTCTGCAAACCAGGGAGGATAGTTCTACATAGTTTTCGATATCTTGAAGGTTGGCCTTCATGTATGCAAGTTTTCCTAGCCATGTAAACACCCATTTCACTCATACACAAAGTTATCAGCATTGTCACACAAGTGTCATCGCGGCCATCCAAAGGTCTATACCAAGTGTCGCGCTTGTCGCTTTTAACTCTAGACAGTCTCACAGAGGGAAATTCTTTGTATTGTTGTCTTGGTGGTCTATGTTGTCATGTTGTCGAAGTATGCTAAGTGTGTGATCACATTGTCAAATCCTCACAAGTTCACTTTCCTCCCACACTTAACCATTTTTTGAAAATCCTTCCGACTAAACAACTCCACTTCATTGGAATCCGACTGAGCTACACTGCCCCATAAAAACCCTCATTGATGTTGATATATTGTCTAGAACTGATTTGTTCTTGAGGTTTTCCCTGAGGGCAGTTCTAATGCACAATCTCAAAGGTGATGAATCTTCTTTCCTTCCCATAATTGCGTAGAAACAGCCTCAAAGCCTGGCTTGAACTATGCACTTCGCAAGATAACTCATCAAGTCCCCTCCCTAGCTGCCAGAACCCCACAATTCAGAGAGACCTGAGCCTTTGTTTCATCCCATAGTTGTGCAAAGATGTCCTCCTAGTGACCTCCCATAGCGGGGACTCACTTCTCTGATAAACTCTATAGAATTGTCCTCTCTGGTCCCTCTACTACCCTATCTGGACTTGTGATTATGATTTCAGGAAGATCCATTTTAAACAAGATATTCAAACTAGACTCTACATGAACAGCCTGTCGTCTCGCCCTCCTTATTGTGCACCCACATGCATTGGGTGCACCACATGTTTATCGTTTAGAGAGCAAGGAGCCGACCCCTTGTCCATCACTTTTAGGGTCCTACTCTTCATTATGGCACCCATTGAACTCATTGGGCCTCTTAGAGGACTCTAAGACATGTATTATTCATCATTTGACCTCTTAAGAGGCATATTCTTTCATTTGTGAGCTAGTTTTGGTGGGCTTGTCACCAAAAGATAGAATATTAGCACATTATTTTTTTTTGTGGGGCTTATGTAGGCCAAGGATAATAGTTTGAACTCCTCATTAGTGTATAAATAAAGTGATATGAATTAATTTTTTCATCATCACTTTGCATTGAATATCTTCTCTCTCCTGAGAATTTCACAGTTTTTCTTAATCAATCAATTGGAGCTTTATGGATGAATTTTGATGTGTGGATTTGGTCTATCTTATCTCGAAGCTTCTCTCTTGTCAAAGTGTGGATGGATGGATATATTTTGTTACATGTAAGTACATTATTTTAATGTTATTCTTGTTTTACTTTGTCATATACATTGGATTGGGATTTTCGCTATTCTGAGAGCTAATTACTGCATGCATTTACTACTTTAAATTGTGGAATTTTGTCTTTATTATAGCATCTCTCAATGTATGGGCAATGTAATGTGAACTAAACTCCTAGTGGTAATTCTATCAACGAATTTATCTTGATTAGCCAACACCTTTTTCACATCGAATGATCTGGATTTAAACAGGAACGCAATAAAATACAGAGATAACCATAAATACAGATATGTAGCGGAAATAATACTTCATTTCATTACTGTAAAATACTAAAATATGCTTACAAACAGAAATGGAAATAAACCAGCTAGGGCGATGGTAGCTTATCTTTGAGAAGAGATGTGGTAGCTACATGCCTTTGAACTGTGTTACAATGAGGCTCGAAGGCCTATTTATTGTTGAGAAACAATGGAAAACCCTTAACATTCCAAAACCTAACCCTAGAAGATGAAATGCCAAATTGCGGGCCCCGTTTTGTATAAGTTGGTACATCAACTTCCCAGGGTCGTAACTTTTGAACCCGATCTCCGTTTGATGCGTACAATAGCTCATTAGAAAGATATATATGAGAACTATAACTTTGGGAAGAGCAACATAGGCCCATGGACCGATGTTGCTCCCAGATTTCCCAAAAAGCATCGTTTAGTGCCTCAAAACAGCTCTGGAAGTTCAGGACCCGAAAAGATGCTAAAAATAGTAAATTGTGCTAGAAATAAGAAAGCTGAAAAACTAAAAGAGATAGTTGTGGGGGTCCAAATGGGATAGATGGATGGGCACTAACATCGACCTGGATCATCGAACTATAGAAATTGCAAGATTGCTTCTCTTTAACCTAGAAGGCTAGCGAAGTAGTCTTGAGGCCTCCTTGACCAAGCACCAAAGGTCTTCGCTCATTTTCATCATAAAATCCATTAACCCAAGACTAAGGCACTGACCTAACATGATTTGGTCACCTAAAATCATGCCCTCTTCACCTTTTCCTAGGTGTAGCCAAATTGGGTCACCTAGGGCATCATTTTACCGACAAACTATCCCTCCAAAAAGTTTGATCTCCTAGCCTCTCCTGCATTGGTGTATCCTCAAGACCTCGTCTAAATTTGAGGCCATTCTAATGGTGGAGTTGTGATAAAATCCAAGCCCTAACTCTGAGATCAAACTTTGCCTCAACATCCCCAAGGCTAGTGCCTCATAAGATCGATTCAACACCTTTAAGTGAAAATTATTTATTTTATCCTTTCCCCCACCTTGTCTAGGGTAAGAACATCATTTATTTCCATTCATTACTCCTATACTAGACTGGGTCCACTTAGTCCCATGTGGTCCCATTCCTTTGAAAAGATAATTGTTCAAGAACCATCCAGATACCAATTTCAATAAGGATTTTAGGGATTGGCAAACTTTTTCACAAATCATATCCTTTAAACCTAACCATTAAATGTTCTCATTCCTCTCCTAGAATTCATTGTATCTTGCTTACAAAAAAAGAAATCTCTATCGTTCAACCTCTTCTCGAATGGAATCATTTGGGTAATAACACATCCACTCAATGATTTATATTTCATTGTTGACTCCATAATATACCGGGTCTCCTCCCATTGGTGAAAGTCAATAAATATTAGGGAGCCTTAACTGAGTTGATAGTGGGCTAAGTCTCCATTTGTTGGCCTTGGTCTAGAATTTTCCCTTTAGGGGTCCCCTTTAGGTCCCCTGCTAGTTTGAGAGGTAACGTTTTGGCGCCATTTCTGGGGACACAAAACATGTTTTTTCTTTACCATAAAACATATTGACATATCATTATTAGTGACTTCATTTGAAGAACGAAGCCCTAGTTCTTTGTTAAACTTTAAGGTCGATGTTTGTAGGGTGAAGCAATCATTTTTTAGGCATCTTTAATTTCACCCTGGTGATTCCTAAATGTTTTTCGTGTATACCTCTAATAGGTTGTCTTTTTTTAATAAATTCCCCTCTTTGGACATTGCTATCATCCCTGGGCATCCTAATTATGCCACGATAAGGATGGTACATGGTGTGCATGTGTTTGATGGTGATCCACTCTCCGCAATTGACCATGTAGAAAGATATAATACACATGCTTTAAGAGATAAGGTTGTTAAACAAGATGTTCTTATGATATTATTCATGGGATCTCTCAGTGGTCATAATTTATGGTTACATGATCATGAACCTAGGAGCATCTCATCTATCGAAAATTTCATTGATTGCTTTCTTAGGCATTTTCATTTACACCGTACATTAAGCATCCAAGAGGAAGCCTCCATCGAGCATCATGAAGACATTAAGGATCTAGGTAATGAACAAGAAGACATGTCCTCTTTGGGTCCACATAATGAAAATGATGACATTAAGAACACATGTTGGGGAGGATGAGTGTATGGAAAGTGAATTTGAGATGAACCTTACCTTTCTCAAGGATATTACTCCCAATAAATCCTCTTTTGAAAACCTTGAGAAACATGAGCCCATTAGCCCCTTGGAAGATAACATTGAATATTATTTCCACATTGAAAAGGAGCAATGTGAAATTGTTGGTCCTCAATTTGATTGCGTTCCCATTTACGACACTTTCAAGGAGGATGAGGATGAGATTGGTCTTCCCTTCCCCTCAAGCACCATTTATGAATACATACACATTGATACCCTTGGGAAGGAGAATCTTCATTTTCCTTTGCATAAAGAGGGGTAGTTGGAAGCAATAAATTTTCATTTTAGAAGAGATCCAAACTTTGGTACTAAGGAAATTGAAAAGGCACCCACTTCTCCTGAGTATGATTCTATGTTCAAATCACTAGAGCCTTTAGATTATGATTTTGGGAAAGCAACACCCATTGAATACAATACTCCTTTCTCCCTTTTTTCTATTGGTCATGATATTGAGTCTTCATCAAGTGATTCCCTCACCCCTGGTCATATGATCTCAAGCAATGGTAAGCCCTCCCCTCTCCTAAGTATAGTGTTAATGAAAATCCCATCATTTATTATACTTTTCCTCCTCGGATGCACCCTCATGGTTTTGATCACTCCATAGTCTCCCCTCTCCAATGTAATCATCATGTGAAACCTACTTGTGTTTCTCCATCTCAACAACTTCCCTTTCCTACTAATCATAACAAAATGAAGGTTGTAAGCCATGACGTAAATTATAAGGGCAATAGTGGAATTGATATGGTATAGATTTCCATCCATCAAAAGTCTATTAGCTTGGTTGTTGACACTTCTATATTTTGGTTGCAAGAGAAGATCTTATGGACTATATTACATCATTTCCTTACCTCTTCTAGCATAATCATCCATGTCTAGGCATAATATTTTCCCACCTCCTGCCCACAACATCCTCCATGTGTTTGTGTTTTCATTTGCTTTTGGATTTGATGCATGAGTAATCATACATGAAAACATATTTATTCTAACTTAATGATATATTGGTTGCACTAGATTTATGATTACACTTAGTATTAGGATAGTTGTAGTGCTATTTTAATAAATCCTAATTGAGCGAGACTGCAACATTTAATTGTCAACCGAGGGTAGGTCCTGTTTTTTCAATGTAGTCTTCATTGTCTGTTCTGGGCATGAAGAAAGTACACTAGGGAGAGTACGCTTCACACTGCCTCATGAACCATACACTACAACCAAGAATGAAAAAAAGAACGAACAGTAAAAGGTTTCACTGAATTATATGGAGAAATAAATCATTCATGTAGAAATTAAAACACTCCACGGAATTTAAATCATACTTCAAAATTACTAGAGTAAGGGTGCACCACACAAATAAGCTAATGCCTACACCAGCTTGTCACTATCACACTATTTAATGAAACTAGTGTAACAACATAATATAATCTAGAACAGAAGCAGATGTATTTCAAAATTTATACAGTAACAACAGAAAACCATACGACAATAAAAGAAAGAGTAATATACAACTACTTATACCATTGTAGTCCATGCTAAAGAGGAGGGCCCTTGCTCCTTAGTAGGGGCACAGGAATAACACGAGATTAGTTAACAAATCAGATGAAGAGCAGTGACAACATTACCTTAGTGACTTTAATATTAAAAATAATTCATAGTTACAACATCAGAGTAATAGTGCTTTTCTATATTCCATCCTTGTACATGAGAAATCGAGTTTCTTTTATAATTATTACATGCTCAAAATCAGGAATAGGTGAGTCATGAGAATCTCACGATTCTCATGCTGATCATAAAATCAAAGTAGTTACAACCTATTTCTAAATACAAATACTTCTCAGATACATTAGTTAATATTGCAAACACTTGGGTATGTTGCTTCTAAAATAAACAATTCATAACACCGACATCTTTTGTGTGGAATAGTACCAGTGACTTTGCTAGCTCTAGTGCAAAAGCATGCTATAGTGGAATAACGCTTTGGGATGTAACGAAAATCTCTAGCAACAACACCCTTGGTGTAAAAATGGTACTTTGTATCATCACGTCATGTAACAACAACCTGTAACATCATTCAATGTGTAATAGCAACTTGTAACACCATACAGGGTGTAACATCAAACTTATCTACCCTGCTCTAAAACCGATTTGCACTGCATGTTCACTTTGTAACCTTGTTCCCATAAGAAACACCTGAAAAAGAGAAGATCTTCCCAAAAAATCCTCCAATTCTCACCCTAGTTAGCCACAAAAAGGAATATAGTATCGTATTATTCAAAAAAACATATAAAATTAATATGACAATGGAATATGCTATATAAATGACAAAAAGGGTGATTAACATGCAAAGTTTCATGACCCTGGAAGAAAAGAGGATCAAAAATGGGGAAGGAAAGTGTACAAAACATGTATAAAAGTCACACCTGACATGTCCCCCCAACTGAAGCAAGTACATGTTCCCATGTAGAATCTCAACTCATCCTTCTATATCCCTGATTCAAGTCTGTAAAACTGTATGCACCAGTAGTGTCTTCAGCGAGAGCTTTGTACCCCTAAGTAGCCATCGACTGTTGTAGCCAGGATTCTTCTTCATAATCACATAGGTGGTATTCCAACTGATATTCTTCTACTCGTAACCAAATCAAAGGAAATTTAAATTTGAGTCCTGTCCAGAATTTCCCCTAATGTCTGCACTACCAGAGCATATTTGGGCACCTGTGTAACAAAAACCATGAAATTTCTATATTCAAAAGGATCTCCTTCTTGCAAATCAGCGCAATAGGCCTCGGTGCACATAAGGCATCCTGCTAGTGCTCGACTTTTCATCTGTGCATGAAAATTGAGGAAAATCCTCACAATCCTCTTCGTATAGGTGGCTGACTATTCCCTGATCTATAGGGTGCTAAGGAACAACTTAAACTCATGCTTGAGTTCATAAACCATCCCTAGTTCTGCTATGACCCATAGCAATATCCTTTCTTCATTAGTTTCGGCTGATTTCATGGCCATATGCCATTCGATTTGGTTTCTCCTAAATGAGAGAAAACACCGCAACTGCAAGTCTCCCATATAGGAGAAGAAATTTTCTACCATTTTTTTGCTGACATACTCACACATGATGTTATTCAAAAATAGCTCTCAAAGCAAGCTCTGTTCATCAAAATCGCAAGTGCAAAATATCTCAGGAGAAGTTCGGGTAGAAGAACCCAAATAATACATGTTCTTAAAGACCGCTTTTAACTGGAACAAATAATAACGTTCCTAGAGGAACACTGAATATGATGGGAATGGCTACCTACATGGTAGCAGGTTCAAGTCAAGATCATGAAGCTTTGTCTTTTCATTTGTTAGATCTGGGACCTGTCAGTGTAACAACTGCAGTTGTTCATCCTTTTTCTTCGTGGCTTCCTTATGTCTCCGTGCTTCCCATTCTCTCTCCAATGTTGGAAATAATACTGAGAGGGGGGCTGAATCAATATTTACAATTCAATAATCTTTCATTTCCGAAATAGATTTATATACACTACTTTAGTGAAGTGAACTTGCGTGTACACGCTACTGTGATTAGAGAAACCAATATATACTGAGAGAACATATGATTTAGACAATTTATCATGTATTGATCTTTAATCAGTGCATCGGTAACTTATTATATTGTAAATAAGTGCAGTAATAACATAATAAACCAACACATAAGAAACACATGTGAACACTGAGATTTAAGGTGGAAACCCAATACGAGAGAAAAAACACCTACAACTATCGTCTCTCTCTTCTTTTAATATAAAGAAAATATGTTTACAATCTTGTACTGGTGTAGACTCATACTAGTACGCAGGCACCCACGTGCAGAAGGCTACAACCTTCTCTCATTTTCCAACTTCTACTGGAAGGGATATACAACCCCCTAGCTCTTGTACTAGTTGATATGTTTACTAGTACATAGACGCCAACCTACAGAAGGCTACAACCTTCTCTCTTCCTCCAAGGACTATGTTTCATTAATTTTCATACTAGATTCTCCTTGTACACAACAATATAATATGAAGTCCTTGTTTCATCAAATTTTCACACTGTACCCATCAGAAACATAGAAAATCAACCTGCATCAACCAACAATTAGTTAATCTGAATAGTCAGATCACTATCACTAGAACACTATGTTGAACCCAAAATCCTAAAGCATCATTCAGAACCCGCTACAACCTAAAAAATCATACATCAAAAAGTATACGTTACTTTACTGAACCCAACCTACGTTTATACTCTACTTCCTTTAACAAAATTTGTGTATATGTTCAAAACTATTGAATCATAAAAACTTATGAATCAGATATGTACCAACCAGTAATATTCTGAACTTTTACTGTGAGAGACCTAGATAGTCAGTAGCAAAGATAAGCCTTCTCACTTAATCAATCAACTAATCAGACACAAACTCCTTATGCATTTAGTTTTACTTTCATATCTAAGAATACCTCATTGACAGAAAATAGTAAAACAATAGCACCCATCAGATAGATCAATCATTTTTGAAGAACGGACTTTTCTTTTGCATACACTACTTGGAAGAGTTGAACTTGTGTGTATGCGCGCCTTGAGCAAGGAAAACCAATGTAGAGATCTGCAAATATTAGCTTACAACTTCGCTGCTATTCCAAACTTCAGACATGCCAAGATCATGAAATTTAAATAATAAAACATGGGTAAGTAATTAGATCTAGCCCAACCAATTGTATCAAATCATACAATGATAAGTCATTTTAGGTCTCATGATCCTGATTGAAGATTGTATCGAAGGTGCACAAAATATTTCAGATCATATCATAATCATAACCCCTACAACATAAAATATACTTTAGATAGAAGTATTCCTAAGGAACTCTTTCACTTGCACACTTGGCCCTTTGAACTTCTCCTCCTTATATAGTTTTGGCCTTCCTCAATACCTCGAACCAAAACCACACTTAGGACCTATGGTATTCTTGGGCAGGATCAAATAGTTGTTACTCCACTCAACACTATGGGCTAATACCATGGTATTTACCCTTGGTATTTTTTACTCTTGAATTTCCTTGATTTTCCAACCCATACACACTTTCCTCTTGTGAAATTGTGTGCATACATATACACTCTTTTTGTTATGTGAATCTATGTTTATATGCTATTTTTACAAGATGAACCTCCATATACAACTTAAACTATCTGAAAGCATCATTTTCCTTCATCTTCTTGATTCTGATCAGTAGACCATTGTCCCAATTTCATGCTCTTCTGTACCAATGCCCTGTTACCTCTGAATTAACTTGTTACACTGTGAGTTTCCTTTTATCAAATCTGAAAGGACTTGTGAGTGAGTTACCATCAAGGAAAACACCTATATCATAATGCCAACAATCTCCCCCTTTGGACTTGATGGAAACCATGTTGGTGTTGATTACTGCAAGCTGTAGAAATTTTTAGAGATATCAAACAACACCAAAATACTATCCCCCTTTAACATCAAGGGAAAAGGGCGGAGCAAGATATTCTCCCCATATGAGATACACTATGATGTTCATTCTCCCCATGAGTACATGCAGAGCCTGCAGAGATATGTTTCAAAAGAATAACATGACTCTAAAACTCAACTAAGTGAATATGACCTCCCTAAGACCAATGACTCAACATACATCAATCACCCAACCAAGTGGGGATACACCAAATTTGACTCATCCACCCAACCAAGTGGGGATATACCAATTGTTTATACATGACTGAAATATAGCAATTATTACATCATCCTTGGCATGAAAATTTGGGATAAAACTTATATCATATGTCCAATAGGACTCATTCAAAAATCGACTATGACAGAAGGAGACACATTACACCCTAGATCTCTACATGAACTATGCAACAATTGATATGAATATTTGAAAGCATAGCTGAAATTAGCAACCATAATTCCAACAATGCAGAATGTTTGTGAAGGCTAATGCTCCCCCTAAACCTATGCTACCTGTGCATTGTCAACAAACATTTCATCAATGCATATTCATCAGTCAGATAAAAATCAATGAGCAAGCATATTAGTAGATAATAATCATAAATATTAGACTGAGCACCCATGTCAGAGTCTGACCCATTTTTTTTCTATTAGAAAAACATATACTCTCCTTCAACCACAGAAACTCGCATATATACGCAATTATCCTTCATGAAACCTGCATATAGGAACTTCTTCTAAAAATTGGATTTAACAACAGAATGATGCCAAAACTATTCCCAGCTTTTGTCTTAGATATTCAAATGTTTCTCTGGGAAGTTGTTTGGTGGATATATCAGCAACCTATTCTTTGGAGGGAACAGACTCCAATTTAACCTTTTGTCCAAGCACTTGTTCTCGTTGAAAATGGTATTTAATGGGTAGGTGCTTGGTCTTTGAGTGCATGAATGGATTTTTTGAAACACTAATGCCACTTGTATTATCACATACAATGGAGATGGATGGAGTACACGTGGTTTGAATGTATTTCAATGTTTGTATTATCCAAATTAGTTGTGTGTAGCAAGATGCAGTAGCCACATATTCTCCCTTAGCTGTAGATAAGGCAATCAAACTTAGTTTCTTGCTGAACCAAGATACTAACTGTGATCCCATATAGAATGCGCCTCCACTAGTGCATTTTCTATCATCAACATTTCCTGCCTAATCTGCATCAGTATATGCATGTAGAGTAATATTGTATCTTTAGGATACCAGAGACCAAAGCCTTGAGTTCCTTAAAGATATTTGAATATTATTTTTACTACTTGAAAATGTGATTCCTTTGGATTTGCTTGGAACCTCCCAACAATTCCTACTGCATGCATTTTATCGGGTCTGGTACCTGTGAGATAAAGTAGACTTCCAATCATAGAGATGTAGGTTAGTTGACTCGCTGTAGGTTATTCATTGCTAGAGCTGAGACTACATCCCGCTACCATTGGAGTACATACAAGTTTAGAATATTTCATTCAGTATTTCTTCAAAATATGCTTGAGATATTTGGATTGTGAAAGAAAAATACCATCTTTTATTTGTTGTACTTGTAAAGCAAGAAAATAAGTTCACCAAGCAAGGACATTCCAAATTCTTGCTGCATAATCGAAGCAAAGTTCTTACTCATAGATTCTTCATTGCTACCAAAGATGATATCATCAACATAAACAACAATAATTAGTAGTTTGTCATTTTCAACCTTTGTGTATAGGTTGTTGTCTACAGAAACTTTTGTGAAGCCTTGTTGTTGTAGATATTTATCAATACAATAAGACCAGGACCTTGGAGCTTGTTTTAGACCATATAGAGCCTTTTTGAGCTTGCATACAAGTTTTTCATCATTCCCTAGAATGAATCCTTCTGGTTTCTCAATATAAACTTCTTCTTCTAAATCCCCATTAAGAAAATCAAATTTACATCCATTTTATATACTTTGATTTTTCAATAACTTGAAAGAGCAAGGAACATTATTATGGCTTCATGTCTGGCAACATGCGCACAAGTTTCTTAAAAGTCTATACCTTCTTCTTGAGCATACTCTTTACAAACAAGTCTTGCATTGTTTCTAATGACCTCTCCATTTTCATTCAACATATTTTGAAATATCCATTTTGTTCCTGTAACATTTTTATCATGAGGTCTAGGAACTAATTCGCAAGTGTCATTCTTTTCAATTTGCTCAAGTTCTTCATCCATGTCCTTAACCAAACATTCATCTTTGCTAGCTTCATTTACATTCTATGGTTCTATGGAGGATAATAATGCTAGATAACTTTACATTCCTGTAATATTTCTTCTTGTCTATACTCCAGACCTTTTTTCTCCTAGAATTTGATATTCTGGATGATTCTTTTTAACATACCTAGATGGAGTATTTTCCCTCTCTATTGTATCTCTGATTCTTCATTGGTTTTTTCCTCTATATCATTTTGATTTTATATGGGAAGGAATTCACCATCTTCCCCATTACCATATTCCTTTGTCGATTCCATCCGCTCCAGATTTCTGCATGCTTCATCAATTACTACATCAATACATTCAACAATTTTCCAAAGTATTTTATTATAGCACTTGTATTCTTTGCTTCTGGATGAATAACCAAGAAGCATTCCTTCACCTGCTCCGGGTTCAAACTTACCATGTTTGTCATCAGTCATTTTAATGAAACTTTTGCTTGAAAAAAATCTTAAGTTTTTTACAGTAGGAGGCTTACCATACCAAAGTTCATATGGATTTTGAGCACTATTTACCCAAACATTAGCTTTGTTGAGAATAGCCACGGTAGTAAACACGAATTCACCCCAAAAGGTCGTAGGAGTTCTAGATTCATCAAGCATAGCTCGAGCCATTTCTTGAACTATTCTATTCATCTTTCTAATACGTCGTTTTGTTGAGTAGTTCTAGCAACAAAGAACTGCCCTTTTATTCCATGTTGTTCACAAAAGTCAAAGACTTCATCAAATATGAATTCCCCCCCTCGATCAGATCTGAGACATTTGATTTTTCGATCTAATTTATTTTCAACTAAAGCTTTAAAGACTTTAAACTTTTCAAATGCTTCATCTTTATACTTTAGTAGACTTGTCCAACACATTCGAGAAAAATCATCAACGAATAAAATAAAGTATTCTTCTCCACAAGGTGACTTTTTCCTTGTTGGTCCACATAAATCAATATGGATGAGTTCAAGAGCCTTACTTGCTGATCCTTATTTTTCACTGAAATGAACCTTGGTTTTCTTACCAACTTGACATGTTTTGCATATGGTATTTTTTGGAATGTTGATATTTGGAAGATCATGGACCGCCTTGATCATGCATGCTTTTCTTATTTGAGAAAAGCTTAGATGCCCCAATATTATGTGACTTTAACCAGTTTTCATCTGTTTTTCTTAGAAATCATTATTTTTTTCCTCCTTTGAGTATGTATAAATTATTTGGACTTATCGTACCTTTGATGACGGTCTTTCCTGTATTAGGCTCATGAACCACAGATCCGTTTAATTGAAACACAACTTCATTTCCTTGATCACACATTTGATTGACACACAAGAAGTTATGCTTTAAACCATCTACATATGTTATCACAAAATCTGACCTTGATAGGCTGTTGATTAAGTAGACACTGAGTAACTCTTTCAAACCAATATTTTGGTTGAAGCTTAGCCTCCTCAACCTGATAGGGCTCTCTCAATAGGTTTAAGGTTTTTGATTAATGATTATATGACTAACTCTAGGAACAAAATGGACAAATGTATAACGGTTGACTAGTTGAATCAAAGGTTAGCAAACATCTATTGGGCTATGGATTCAAGATTATCTTCAACAAAACAACATGATCAAAAAAATATGGAAGTCAAGGCACTCAGAGTTTAGGTTCATAAATAAAATAGTAACACAATGAAACAACGCAGTTTACAAGCATGTGAAGGAAGTTAGAGCATTTTCCAATGAATTCTAAGTATCACAATCTCATACCACTGCAAATAAGTAAATGAAAAAGTCCATAGAACATCAATCACATAAACTCCTTGTGAATCTTGAGTAGTCAAACTGATCTCTGTATTAAGTATGAAAACCACAATTTCTTACAATAACACAACTTTCTTTTGCTAAAGAAATTACCAACCCTAAGGAATTCGATTCTCAAGCTTTATATAGAGTTTTACATCCTTGGATACTACGATCCACCTTTAGAGGAATTCGAATTCCTAACTTAGACACCTATCTATTCACAAAACAAACTACTTAATTACAACTTAACAACTAGCTGTCTTTAAGAGTCCTAATACAAATAGGAGTAAAACTCCTAAGACATGCTTTTAGCAACCTTATCTAGGTCTCCAATGCATTCTTTGATTAGCTACCAACCCATGTCTTCAAGCTTGATGATGTCCACAGTGCTGTTACCAAAACCTACTGAGTCATGACCTAACTGTCCTGAAAACTAGGAGACAAAGTTCCTCCTTTTAAGGCCCTTAATCCCTTCTTCTTATCTTCAAGAAATTTTGTCGGTATACATGTGGCATGCAATAGTAACCCATTAAAATTTTGTTTTCCACCTGTGCAAAGAAAAAGGAAACTCAAAAATCTGGAGGAAAGACAAAACATCAATGTGCTATGAAAATACTCTGTTTTCATAGCACAACTTTTATATCATTTATGAAAAACTTCCTGGGACTTTTCCTTCTACACCACTGCTATTGGAGACTTCATACATGATCCCATGTCTACCAAAAACTTCAAAATTTGGAACTAATCAAACCTTACCTCCGGAAAGTATCCATAAGTGTTAAATGATCAACTACAGCAGTTTCGTAGTGTGCTACGAAACTGCTGTGTATGCTCTTTTTCAATACAGCCTTCAAAAATATGTAATTTGGGAGTTTTTCAAAATTCCATGAAGACTGATATGATCAACCAAAAATCAAAATCACTTACCCTTATAGATTTTCTTATTCACAGTTGTTCTTCCTTTTATATGCCAAAGCTCTTTTTATGTGCCAAAACTATTTTTTATATATCTCCTTCATTGCCCTTTTTCAACACCCTGTTCATTGTTGTTGTAGAACCTTTTTCAGATCTGGTTTGTTGTATTTCTAGATCTTCAATTTGTCTCTTCAATCCCCTATTTGTAGCTCTCAGCTGAGCATTAATCTTCCTTACAAATATAGCTTCCTTGATTGCAGAAACAATCCAAGTGAAGTATTGAGTTTCACTGCTTATTATTTCTAGTTTGGAAACCCTTTCAACTTCCCAAAGAGCTTTCATGCTTTTGAAATTTGTCCTTTTAGCAACATGCTCTCTTGCTCTCACTCTTAGTCTAGCAATTTCATTGTTGGCAGCCTTTAACCTTTCTTCAATAACCTCATAACTGGTTTTTCTGTTTGAGTGGCAGGAACTGTGTTTTTGTCTCCTTCAAGTCTTGGAGATGGTAATTCTATCAACTACTCTTGAACAACAAAGGTTTCTTCTATTCTCTCCAATTGAACATTGGACTCTTGCATCCTCTTAGATTTCCTAGTTAAGGGATTTCTAGGTTTAAAAACAAATGTTGTAACATCATCCTTAAATTCCAGTTTCTTGGAGGGTTTCACTTTCTCCGACTTCCTTTGATCAAATTTTGTCACATCTGCCTACACCAAAGGGGATTTTGTAATGTCAGTGGCCTTTAAGATATCATTTAAATCACCTTTCAAGCTTGAACCTTCTCCCGAGATCACTTTTTTGTCTTTCTCATTTGCAATTTGACTTCTAGTCAATCTCTTTTGAACTGGTTTGCTGGTTGACTACTCTTGTGTCTTTCCTCTAACCTCAGATATATTTTCCTTGGTAGATTTAGGAGTTTCAAGAATGACTGCTGGGGTTTTGCTTACTCGCTCTTTCACCTGCTTCCTAGGCTTCAACTTAACATACCTTTTTGGCCTGGATATTATAGACTTGCTGGTTTTTGCTGATGGAGTTCCTTTAACCCTAGGGCTAATGTCTACACCTTGTTTTTATGCTCCAAAGTCACATACAAACAAAAACGAAGACAAATCTTTGTTGACCCTTTTGAGCTCATGTAGAACTATCAATTTAATTAGACCATGATGAAACATGGAAGCTTCACATCCTTGGGATTTTAGTTGTACTTTATCTGCCATATTAGCTACACTTTGAAATAAGAAGTAAGGAAAATCTAGGGAAATCATACCAATAAAATGTATCAGGAGTTTAAAATTATATGAATAAACCTTTTGATATCTTCCTTCACATGTGAAATAACGTTGGATGTTGAAGAGAAAGTTGGTATAGTTGTCCTTGATGTAGTCTTTGGGTACTGCCTTGGTTAAGCCGATTTCTAAAAACTTTGGCTTTAGGAACACCTTACATGGTTCCATGTCAAATCTGAAGTTTTTGAACCATGTCTCTTGCCCCCTAGGAATTTCTATCACCAACGCTATGACCTATAGAGAAATTTGCTAGTTAAGCATTCCGACCTTTATGCTTAAGCCATTGAAATGGAGTGCAAACTCCTTTGTCACCTGAGTATTCCCTCCTTGCAATTTCTTACAAAACTTCCAGCATCCTGCTTTCTTGAAGGCTTTCACAACTACTTTGTCTCTGATTAAGACCTTAGTGCTTTCAGGCTCTGTTCTCAAGCAATGACTAGACCTGTGACATTTCTTCTCCTCTGTCATCTTTCCTTCTAAATTCCTGTGACAAAACCGACCTCTTTTGAAACTCTATTGATCAGCCTCGCTTGAAACTCTATTGATCAGCCTTGCTTGCCAATGGTGGTTAGCCTTGCCTAAATTATGGATGAGGAAAACCTTGGTGAACAATTACCAAAGTTTATTGTTCGAAAACAATTCTGTTTCAAGGGTTTGCATGCAAACTAAAACGATGAGACTAGCCAGCCCTTTCGAATTTTGAAATTATCTTTCATAATGAGCCCTAAATTCAAAATGATGAGTTTGGAGTGGTGGCATGCTTAAGGACTGACTCCTAGCTGACACCTAATAATGAAAATTTTAATGGAATATTGACGGATTGATGTTTGACAAGACTATTTTTATGAATCCACGCTTTTGTAGAGCACAGGGAAAGGCGCTACGAAAAGAGCAGCATTTTCGTGTGCAAAACAACCATTTTACACTGTCTATGCTACGAAAACATGGTTTCGGGGCTAATTCCAAAAATTTTAAAAATGGTTTAAGCTATGAGTTTCTAAAAATAATATATGACTCATGAAACATGGAATAAGGTTGTTGGACTCTATTTGGATATAAGAATTGAAACCTTTGAGACTCCTAACATATCACCTACCCATTAAAACATACGGTGACTTGACACTTATCTAAGACCATGACTAAGAAAAATTTAAACCCTTGTTTTTGGTGATAACAACATACATGACATTTCCAGCTTTAACCTTTTCTTTCAAATAGACAGAACCTTTACCTTTAATGACAGCTGGTGTGTCATTTCCAAACGAGACATTCTTTTCCTTTTCCAACATATTATATGAATGAAGTTTCTCTTTATCACCTGTCATGTTTTGGAGCATCCGTTGTCAATGTACCACTGATTTGCTTGTCCTTCTTCAAAGAGATCTATGCCACATCTTTTTTATTGAACTTCCTTCTTTCTCCATACCTTGGAATTTGATGATGATTTCTCTTTTTGAAGTGTTGGCCAAAATTTTCCCCTGCATTCAGATTCTTCATGACCAAAGTTATTACAAAATGAACATTCAATTTCATGTTCAAGAAGAGAGAAGTTATTATAGGAACTTTTCTTGATTCCTGTTAAGCTACCTTGATTTCTTGCTTCTCTAGTCATGATAGTTTTGTAAGCAACACATTGAGCAGCCTTATGCCAAAAGTTAGGGCATGAAAAACATTATCCATTAAAGAAGTTTCTGTGATCATATAATTTTTTGGCATTGTTTACCTTTTGGTTGATGCTTTGATTGATGTTCATAAATTGAGCATGATTTACTTGATGAGTATTTTTAGGCTTTTGCTGATGATTGACATATTGTTCACTGGTTTTTACTGCATCAAGATAGCTTCTAGCGGAGGCATATGACTTTTGTGATTGGGATGATTTCTCAGTATAGCTAAGACCTTTCTTTATAAGAGGAGAACATTGAACCTTGATGATTGCACTTAAATTTTCCGATCCTTTAGCAAATCTGAGATTAAGAGATTTTGTCTTCTCTAGTTCTTTTCTTAAACCCACAACTTCACATTCTAGTTTTTCATTGTGTTTTTCTCTTTCAGTGAGTTGTTGTGTCAATGTGTCTATGATCATATTATTTTCTTCCAAAAAGATTTTCAGTTTTGTGATTTCTTCAAGAAAGTCTTCCTCTTATAAGGCATCCAAAAAATCATCATTGTTATAAGATGAGTAGTTTATAATCATATTAATTTTCATCTTCATCACTATTAAATAATCCATCACTATCATCATGGGTATAGAAACTTTTTCTATTGACAGCCTGTTTTCTATTGCCTTTTGCATATTCCTTTCCTTTTTCATATTTATCTTTATGAGGACACTTGTTAGCATAATGGCCAACTCTACAAAAGAAAATCATTTCAATGGTAGCTTACCTTTGAATCTTCCAGAGCCCCATTGAAGCTTCTTGACACAGTTTACCGCGTCTTCCTCTTCTGAAACATATCTTGATTCATTGTGTTCTTGCTTTTCTTTTCCCCTTGATGAAGCTTTGAAAGCAGCTTCTCTCATATCTAATGGACCTCCTTTCCTCATTTCAAAGGTAGTTAGAATTCCATGAAGTTTAACCATAGTAATAGATTGAAGACCTACTTTTCTTCTATGGCAAATACTTTTGAATCAAAATTAGAAGACAAAGATCTCAAAATTTTTTCTACTAAAGTAGCCTCCTTTATCTCTTCACCCAAATTCTTAATACAATTAACAATATCATTACATGTAAAAAGTAACTAGAAATACTTTCATCGCTATGCATCGTAAGAGTTTCATACTGAATTCTAAGAGTTTCAAGCTTAGCAAGTTTTACCTAGTAGTCTCCTTCGTAGCTCTGAATGATTTTGTCCCATATCTCTTTGGCTGTCTTGAAGTGCATGACTTTGACAAATTCTAATTCTCACAAACTTCCCAATAAAATATTGACTGATTTGGCATTGGTTTCATATAATATATTACTTTCTGTATATGTAGTTATTACTGCTAGGAATTGATATCCTCCTTCCACAATTTCCCAAACATCGGCTCCAAGTGATTGAAGATAGGTTCCGTTCTTATTTTCCAATATACCAAGTTGTTCCCATTGAAGATTGGTGGTCTGATAGATCTTTTTATCACCCCAAAATTTCTTCTAAGTTGTCAGAAAAGAGAAATGATAGAGGTAACCACAAACCACTTTTGGAGATCAACACCTACCCTTCCTAATCTCGGAGAGGGCTCTCTCTTTATGATTTACTTTGTTTTAGTTAATTAATTTTAGGCTAGTTATGATTGTGCTTGGGTTTTTGATTTGAATTTGGGTGGTGGGATCACTTAATTAGATGAAAAAAGGTTTTCTTTTACCATTGGGATATGGGGTCAAATGTCAGACAAACAAGACTGGATTATGTTCTAAAACCAGTGTCTAGAGGGAAAGTTAGAGGAGTTACTAAATATCTCGAAGGCTTGAAGGTGGAATGGTTTCCAATCGAATCCAAGGAGAAATTAATGGTTCCCTAGGCCAGATCATGAAGATAAGTGAAAGAGGTCAACCGGGATGGGAAAGCAATTAGGGGTTCTCAAATTCAGGTATGAGAGGAAAACATATAAATGACTAACTATGAAACACAGAGTGTACTTAAACAAATTTTGAGTTAAACTTCTAGTTAATTCATTCAAATTTAGATAAGAATTAAGTTTATGAAACACATAAGAAGGTAACAAAACCAAACAAATAAGATACTTCACTGCACTAGTTCATCTCATGAATCCTCTAGTGTAATCTTTTTATTACTTCCTCCAGTCTTTTGACTTGAAATTTGGTACAATCACCCTTAGGTTTAAGATCAAAATAACTCTATAAATGTATAACAATCCACACTGTATACTTTGAATTATGAAGTATTTATACAAAAGGAATTTACAAAATATCTCAAACTGCATTGAGAACTAATATAGGAAAACGAAATATCTTCATGCAAGAAGATAGAGATAGCTATTAAACTGTTGTTTTCTATCCCTGTTATTTAGGTTATGCTATCTTTTAGTCTCTAATATTTTTCCCTTTAAGTTTCTTGGCTGTTTGGTCTTCACATTGGATGTCATATTTACTTATGACCTTTCATCTGATACACTTTCATCTGCCCCCTTTGATTGTCTTCCAACTATATTTCTTTTACCATGAATTTTCTGTCACCTGCTTTTACTTTTACCTTTCACTGTAAATCTTACTCACTCTTTTATGCTTATGTATTTTTAGTAAAAATTATTTTTACAAAATACACCTGTAAAATACAAAATGTTTCTTGTAGAGTGGTTTGTAAGTATGTTTTTTCTGAGCTGGTGAAAATGATTTTAAATGTGCTTTAACCATTACTGTGTAAATTGTTTCCTTCTTCATATGATAATTGTCTTTTTCTTCTAGATAAATCTTTATGAATAGATTTCCTTGCAAATCTTGGAGTAAATAGGTTTTGGAACTAGTATCAAAATTGTTTATCCAATTTCTTGTTTTGCTTAATCACCTGCAAAATAAAACAATCTTTTAATAAAATCTAGGTCTGAGAGGAGGTGACTGAAGGCTATATTTGAATTGGGAAGAACTGTGGATGGAGTCCGGAGCATTTTTTAGAGGCAATCCATGGTGAAATATGGTTGTAGGCGCTCAGAGTGGCGTAAATGGCTAAGGTGGCTTTTACTGAAAAAAAGAGCGAAAAGAGTGAAAATGAGGGTCTTCGGGGTTTTAATAGGTAACAGCTAAAATTGGTGCGGAATTTCATAATATGAACAGTGATGGCTTCAACTTTAGTGGGGAGGCGTATTAAGGCTCATTTCACCACTTTTGGCCATCAAGCGATATTTTCATGAGAGCACACGAGTTCACTCAGTGCTGCCACATAGCCAAAAGGGGCTGAAGCAAAACCACGAATCTCGTGTGCTCTCGGGTTGGTAAAGGTCGGACGTCAGGAGCGTGCAATATGGATGCGCACCGTCAGATCTGGGGGTGAAAAATCTAATGGCTATCACATGACAGAGTTGCACAGAGGGGAATCAGGCGGAGATTAGTGGGCCCGGGGGATAATTACAGTTAACTTGTAATTATTTAATGAATAAGTGGTGCAGGTTAAAAGTATAATGCACGGGTTTAAATATAGTGGGACCAGGGTTTAATATGGAGGGGGTTTGTTAACCACACCAAGGGGGTGGGTTAAAAGGTTTTTGTATCGGGAAAATGTGAATTTGTGAAGTTAATTTAAATAAAGCAGGAGGGAGACAAAACATAGGAAATATGGGGTTTTATGGCTCAAAAGGGTTTTTCGGGTTTTATCGGGAAATATATCAATGGTGGAGTTAATAAAGTAATGTAGGGGGGGATTTAAACTTAGAACAAGGGGGTTTCAAGGGTTTTTAGGGGTTTTTAGGGGTTTTTTGTGTCAAATAGGGAAATTAATAAGGGGAAAATGATTTTTCAAAGGGGAATGGGTTTCACACTAGGGAAAGGGTTTTTTGGGTAGGGGAATGAATTTAGAAGGTAAATTGCTAGGGAAATGTGTGAAACCAAGGGGTAAGGGCCAAAATGAATGGAAAAAGGGCATTTTAACAAGAAATGATGAGATAATGGAGAAATTAGTAAGTATGTAGTGGGGGATGAAATGAAATGAGGGGAAGTTAACAAAATCAACTTGTGAACATCCTTTCACTTTCAAAAATGCTCCTGCACACTGAAACATAGGATTAAGCATAATAAATCTATTTATGCTTCAATAAACTTTATACTTCTACAACCTTTCTTATACTTACCCTTTACTTACCCTAACATTTTGTCTTTACTTAATTGGGTGCATTTAAGCTAGCAGACCCTTTCTTTCATTTTTCTTTTGAAAAGTAAACTATCTAATTCTAACCTTATATCTTCTAATGGCTTATATTAAGCTTATGAGTAAATTTTATTTCTCTACCTAACTACTTGTTAGAGCCTAGATTTGTCTCAGGCTGAAAAAAAAAAGGTTCTAGGTCCACATCAAACCACACTTAGCCTCGTAGCTAGCCCTACGAGGACAGGAGAGGGCTCTCTCCGGGTCAATCTCGGTTAAAGATAATTAATGGGGCTGGAGATAACTGATTTAGCAACTGATTTTAGGCTAGGTATTAAGTGCAAAGAATTTTATTTGAGTTTTTGAGGGTTTTGTGTTGGAAACAGGGAAAGGCAAATTGGGCCCGGGGATGAGGCACAGTTTCTGCAGAGTTCTGATTGGGGAAAGGAAGGCAATCGTTTTGATGCTTTAAATTGAGTGAATGGATAGATTAGACTGGTGAGGAGCTAAGGAGAGCAAGAGAGTATGAGAATTCTCCTTAAACAGATGAAAACATGGAAATTTAAACAAATTCAAAGGCAGAGCATATGAGTTAATGGATTCCACCTTAATCACTCATTTGTTCAAACTCAGAAGAAGAGATAGGAAAATGATACACATAACACTAATGAACTTACAATTACTTAGATAATAACACCATCAAAACATAAAGCCACATGGATCCCAAACAATGCTGCAAAACCCTGGTCTTTCCTTTGCCAAAAATGCAGAAAAATATGTACAATATAGTGCCAAACTTTTCCCAAGTGTCCAACCCTGAAAATGACTTAGAAATTACGTGATATAGACTAGCCCAACCCATTCCCTTGCCTCTAGGGGTCGAGCTCATCATTCTAGGAGCTGTTTCAACCAATTCTAAACAAAGCACTAAAATCTAGGTAGTCAAAACAACTTGCCTCTATAAGGTAGGAAACTGATTCATTCATTTAATTTTCACTTTTTGGTGAAGGAATCCTCTAGAACAAGTAAATAAGTGCCAAAATTAGATAATTTTTATCCAATTACATCAAGATAGATCAAAAATAACATCACAAAGCAAACTAGTCAAACTGGTCGAATTTCTGAGCTGGAAGGTGAAAAATTGGGCAAAAAACCTCTGTGTGCCGTGCCAATTTCTGTATGCATCGCGCCACTTTGATGTTGATTTTGAGGCACTTTCTGAAGTCAAAATTGAGTCCAAGTGTGCTTTTTGGAAAGCACTACCTGTCTACATTCCAACCAAAGTGGAATTTCTGAATTTGGTGCTGATTTACCCCTCCAAAACCTCAATATCGCAAGACTACTTCCTGTGTGTGAAATTAGGGGCAGTGAGGTCATTTTTTGATTGTTTTTGACCTCCCGAGGACTCAAAACTTGCCCAAATTCTTGGCCATGCACTAGAAGTCATGATTTTTCATGAAAAATCAAAAAATATATAAAAAAAATTCATTTGGAGCCTCCTACCATAAGCGCGTGCCAGGTGGCGCGGCGCACAGGGAGAAAAACCCTGTTTTTTGTACAAAAATCTGCAAAAATACCAAAAATGCCCCAAATTTCTTGAAATTTGGGATGGAGTTTCTTCATTAAGTGTCATGCTAGGCTAAAGAGGCTTCGACCAATATCTAAAGATGATCAAGCTGCCTTTGCCTCTTTTTCTTCCTTATTGCCTTCTTCAATTTGGCCTTCAAATTCCTGATTCGGGCCTTGCACACCTTGTTTCATGCCATATAGTGGAAAGCCATGTGTCTTAGGAAAGCATGGTCCTTGTAGGAATTTTCCAAGAGCCTCTCTATGTGCATGTTAACTCTCTCGAGATTGGCCTCTCGATCCTCATTAATCTCTTGCTCCAATGACGTGAGCTCAATTCTTCTCCTTTGTGCAGCCTGATGATTCTTGTGAATGTTTTGTAGCTCCATGATTGCTTGTTGATACTAAAGCTATTTGTTCCTCTACTCCAAGTATTTCACGGTACACTTAGCCCTCTCCAAGTCAAGGGATAAGGCTTCGATCTCTATTTGCAGCTCCTGGATGATCTCTCTAAGTTTGGCGCTTTGTGGACCCGTATCTGTGTCATCATCATGAAGGAGAATGAAGTCAGTCTCTCGTTCACCTGAAGGCCCCTCATCCTGCATTGGCCTCTTGCCTTTGTCTTGTACCTGTGATGCTGATGGAGGAAATGAAGCCCCTTCCACCCCGGGTGGAGATAACACTCGCTTTGTCGCTGCAAACAAATGTCTGGTGCCTCTCTGATATGTGATGAATACCAGCACACTAGCGGTCTCACGGCACTCATACTGATGAGAAGGTCCACCTTCATGCTTAACCTCTGATAATCCCCATGAAGCTTTGAAGAAGTCACGAGAAATGAATCATCCCAAGTGATTCTTTGTACTCCAAGCTGATGAACCACCAAAATCTTAATAAGAGCAAAATGATAGAAATTGTTAAGTTGCTGCTGAGCGGTTTTATGCTGTATAAAGGTGGTCATCCTCTCTATGTTTCGACAAATGAAATATGGTATGTTCATCATCCATACCCTAGTGAAATGCATGAGCAACCTGATGTGTTAAGCATAAAGGCGAGAGAACTGTCCCTCACAACTGAAATATTTAATAATCAATCTCATTAGTGGAGCATATTCATCTTTTAGATATCAGAATGGGAACACTCTCCTGAGCTACCTCAAGAAACTGGTTTTAATGTATGGCTCATAATGCTGCCGGTCAATCTTTTGTTTCTTCTGCCATGGTTCACCAATGTTCAGTATACCAGTTGCTAATGAGACAGATTCTGGTGTGAGCGTGAAGGTGACACCGGCTAAGGTAGCTTGATCTCCATGTAAGTGTAGCATGAACGGACGAGGTAGCTCATGATGAGATTGGACACTAGCCACCTTTTGACAAAACTCATAGCATGACTGTGTTATCGGGAAAACTAGTGTCTATGCAGAGCTGCTAGTCCCACTAAGGCTGATAGCTACCTTAGAAAC
Source organism: Pinus tabuliformis (assembly GCA_031772625.1). Lineage (NCBI taxonomy): Eukaryota > Viridiplantae > Streptophyta > Pinopsida > Pinales > Pinaceae > Pinus > Pinus tabuliformis. The sequence goes on from CM062817.1 coordinate 445,644,769, forward strand.
AAACAATTTAAAACTACTTTCATTTTCATTTATGAGAAATAGATAAGAGGGGAATAAGGAGACCAACCTCTGTATTGCGCTTGGTTCCTTGCTCGATTCCTCTCCCTTCTGATATATCTTTACTACTCACTTCCTTGTCTACCCAACTTCACAGAGCACCTGTAGAATCAAAGCAACATAACACTATCCAAGAACATAGATCTATTATCATAAACAATATAGGACCAGATATATATTGACCACACAAATGCACATAACATCAATCATACAAGAATGTGGAGGAAAACTTGAATAGATTTATTGATAATAAAGAAAGAGCAAAGAGGATTAAAACCAATTGTTTTGACCCAGCATCATCCTCTGAGCAAGAAAGCCCTTCTTCACCTCATGAAAAGCTTAGATCACCCAACACTATGATATTGCACCAAGAAACCAGCAGCACTTCCTTACAAGATACAAAATTCCAGGCTCTGGATCTCTAGGATGAGGGATCCATATATAGATGTTTGCAGGGGGGGTGAGTCAGCTTTTGAGATTTTATTAGTGTCCTCTCTCTTATAGTTCTTGAAACCACTCGGAGATTGATGAGCTCTTACTCATCCCTGGGCGAATGCAGAGAGGCAAGTGTCACAGGAGAAGTTTCTAGAAGATTCCTTACTCCTCCACCTTGTAGATTGACCCTGCCATTTGTCCACTCTCGCCCATCGCACCCCATAGAAGGGATTTTCAAGATGCATCACACCTCCCGTGAGTATTTAGGTGGGATGCAGCGCACTTTGACCATGGAGCAGGTGAGATGGTCCAGTTTTGACCAGTTCTGAGTAGTTTTTCATGGAGAACTTCTGGGAGAAGATGTAATCAGTTGACCTTGTTATTTTAGAGGCTAGAACAACACTTTTAGGGACTTAAGAGCCCTTGGTTTATGGACATTTATGATTGGGGTTGCAGTGCCCAAAAATGTCTATAACAGTTGCCCCCTAAAGCATGAGGTCGTTAATCTTGTTGATGTCGGGTGAAATTCTTTATCATGAGGATCTGAAGTTCTTTCAAGTTGGAAGGAGACCTGTAATAAGATACAATACAATAAATTATCTTCACAATATTTTCATGATCTAGCTGAGGCGGGCATTCCCATGTTCATTTTTATAAATTCATTTTCATGTACATAAGAGAGACAATCGTCTGAGTGTAGACTGATGATTCTGGTAGAGCCATCATCCCTTAGGTTGGATGATTATCTATGCAGTAATGATGTACATTTGATGTCTTTATTTTCCTGAATATATATCGTAGCCTGGATGGATGAAACTAGATCCGGGGTCTTCAATGTCATTTGATATTCACTCGAAGTACAAGTCGATCCATGTGATAGATGTTCTGGAGTCGAACATGGAAAGACATCGCCTGATTACCAGCCAATGATGTAAGCTGTTAACAGGCACGAGAGGAATCACCAATAATGATGATGACCCTCAAGGTACTACAGTACAATTCACGTGGTATGATTAAGGGACTTGGCGTCGAATGCCATGAAAAATCTTTTGGTCGAAGGCCATTGATGTAAACCTGTCACCGAAAGTGAGAAACTTGCCATTGAGGCATGCAAGCTTCAAAGTACTCAAAGGGTTGTTCCTAAATCGACTTCTTGGATAATGAGCTGATGTCAACAAGAAGCAATCCGTCATAGGAGGGCCTTAGTGAATCCCACATCAATGACATGGAATGGAGCAAATGATTTTAATGGAGGTGAAAATGATCTGGTGACATAAGGTTCAGGGTGGCGGTCATGAAAGAATGGAGCGTGAATGTATTGCAGTGGGTGAGACACAGGTGAATTCTTTGAGCGACTTCTCTTGAACATATCGGCGACACTGACATAATGGATTGGTAACATTAACCCCAAATATGAATGGTGTGACGGAACCATGGTGATGTGACCAGTGAATGGAACAACCCAACCCAACTTGGATGCGGAGTGAAAGTGTCATGTTCAAGAGCGACTTGCTACCAATAAAGTTTCTTCAAGTTTTCTTCCCAATTTTCCCCAGTCATTACTGACCAGTACCTCTTTATTTTTGTCAAGCTTGAGGAGGATAACATATTCTTTTTCTATAATTTGCCCTTCGGGCAAACCCATCGCTATGTTTTAACGAGCCTAGCGATAGTGAAACTCGTTCTTGTCTGTATGGACAAGTTTGTCGCTATTCGGTTTTAACGAGTTTAACGACAAGGATAACTCGGTCCTTTTCAATTTTAGAGAGTCTGAAAATGGACGTAAAGGAAACTCGAATAATCCTTTTTTGTCGTATAACCCCTTGAGTCCGAAAAAGTATAAAATAATACAAAAGGGATGAATTTTCGGTACTTTTAACGAGCCGAAAAAAACAAGTGCTCGATATTTTTGTGTAATAATCCCTCAAGTCCAAAAAGATTAAAATCTAAAGGAGGGATAGCACTTCCAGTCCTTTTAACGAGCTGGAAAGGCCAATGGCTCGGCAATCTTTTCATATTTTACGAGTCAATTAAAAAGAGCTTAAAGGAGACTCGTGTTTTGAGGAACGAGCGATAAATATGGGTAGCAGTTGATTCCAGATAAGGTTTGGAATTTTCCAATCACGGTAGTGTCACAAGGATGGCTAACAGGATCACTTTTCGCAGCTGTTCTTCAAAAGGGTAAACAATCAAATGGAGGTGAATGATTGGCCAAAACAAAATTGAGGTGACGATGAGAACACGACCAAGGCTTCAAAGGCTGATGGTAATACATTCACAATGGTTATTTATTGGAGAATGGTTCATTTTTTAATGAGCTTAAACTTTGGGGGAACATTTTCTCATTGCTTATGTTTATTTTTTAACGAGCTTGAATTCCGCGTTAGAACTACTCGATATAATGGTCATTGATTGTCTTGATTTTACCATTGACAACTTTGTTCTTTAAAAGGTTGTACTACCTGCTCAATTGCTTCATCAAACTAGTTAGAAATGAACAATATATGTTTGAAAAATGAGTTAAAACACTAATATTTTACTTGAATTACATGAAAAGTAATTTAAAAGTGCTTTTTACCTCTCATTTTACCATTTCATTTGAACTTTGGTTTGTTGGAGCTTTGGAGGTGCTTTCCCCCTTGATTTTCACCAGCTGATTCCGGGAGATTCTGTGGAAGATTCTCGGCGCCGTCTGGACCAGGTAGGAGCTAAACCTGAGCTCTTTATTTTCATCCTTTCCATTTTGCATTCTGAGCATGTTTTATGGTTTTTCTGAGCCTCTGGGGTTTGAAAAACTCGCCCTGGCTCCGTCGCACCTTTTCTACATCGAAAGGTGCGATGCATGCTGGCTTGACCATTGGCTAGTCAGCATGCATCCCACCTAGAACACTGCTGGGGTGCGATGGGCGCAAAGAGGACCATTTATGCATAGTTTTCCATGGAAATGTTTGCCTGTTTCTCACCAAATCAGGACCTTGACTCTTCTCGTCTATTTCAGATATTAATTGGAGAAAAATTCCTATTACATGGCGAGAATGTGAGCATGAAGAAGAGGACATGCTTGCTTTACATGATCGGGTTACGGTAAATGCACTCCGGAACTGTGGCCTGTTCAAGTTTTTCTGCATCTCTTGCATGAGGCAACAAATCAACTTGTTGCAATATTTTCTTGATGCATGGGATCCTACCACCCAGGTGTTCCAGATTAGGGGTAAGTCCATCCCCTTGACTGTCGTGGACATCTACTTTTTGACCGGCTTATCGAGGCGGGGTGCCCCTATCTCATTATCGGGTTCGGCCCGTGGGGGTGAATTTGTGAGAGATTACATTCACAGATATTACAGAGAGGATCTCAGCCGAGTAAGGACGGCAAGATCATTATCCGAGATGTCACTGACAGGTCCCTGAGGACCATTCTGTTCACTTTGCTAGACTGGCTGGTAGTGCGGCACTTCACGTGGCGAACAGGTCTTATATGCAGTACGCCTTGGAATGCCTTGAACTAAAGGTGTTCAACTGGTGTGATGCAGTACTCTCTATGATGAAAGAACAACTGACCAAGGTGAAAAATGGAAGATTGAAGAACTTTGGATATGGTTCTATCTTGACAAATTTTGCCTTGGAAAAGATCCCGCTGATGCAACCACAGTACGTTTCACCTGGTTTACCTCCACAGACTGAGCCACGGATGCAGAGATGGATCGACCTTATGGCCAGAAATGCTGACCAATCCCAGATTTCCTTCTCTGATACATTTTTCGAGTGGTTCAACCGTCAGGAGGTGGTTTTTTTCGAGTATCCATATGCTGGTATGGATTTTCGAGGTGATCCGGATTTGGTACTACCTGCTGGTGAGCAGTGGGGTGTCATCGGTAAATTCTCTAACCATATCGCTACTTATCATTTCTCTTTATAATGTTCTTGTGCTTTATTCTATCAGGACTAATCAAAACTCGTATGCTCATGCAGATGATGGTCCAGTTTGACCAGTAGTACGCTTGAGAGTGCCAGTTGTCGCTCCAGCAGGAGAGGGTGCGGGAAGGGCTATCCTTCATGACCTTGATGTGGTCGAGACTCTTTTAGCATTGCAGGATCAAGTTGAGGGCCTTACTCTTGGTATTCCAGACGTGAGGACCGACGAGCTGCCCCTGAGGTTGCAGCGACATACTACTGGTGTGCCGAGTCGGTGGACTAGGCTTTTACGCATGATTGCACAGGCGGTGACTTGTTATCACCAACATCATTAGACTAAGGTGCCCCCTAGAATTTTGTGTTTTGGGTCATTTGACCAATTTTGTCTTGGTTACAGAACATTATGTGTAAACCATAAACATTTATATATATTTTTGATTTTCGAAGCTTTATTTTGGTTAAGTTACATGATCCTGATGCAAATACTGATGAAATGCTTCTTTTTATAAATGTTGCAAATGTCTATCTAACACATAATTTGCCAATGAGTCTGTTAATGTGTTTAAGTTTCTAGAAATATGCTGATATTGAATGAAATCAATTGTCTTTCCAAAATCTTGACCTTCAGGAACATACGATAGATAGCTGGATTTCGGATGGAGTAGATACCAGTGAGTTGTAGTATGATGAGCTGTGAGTCTAGCCTGACGACAAGTCGGCTTATGCCATGTGTGATGGCATCAGAGAGAAGTTCTATCAACGCGCTATATTCAGCGATGTTATTTGTTGACCGACCAATACATACCCCTCTGAAACTTACTAACTCACCACTTGGATCAAAAATGGCCCAGGCCATAGAAGATAAATTCTGTGAACTACGATTTGCTCCGTCAGCATATCTAACAAAAGATTCCAATAGGTTCGACATCTGTGACAAATGTAAAAAGTGGATTACTTGACCAAAACAATTACTCTTAGCGAAAACAAAAATGTAACAAAAGCATATAGGTTACCACACTGAATCATGCGTAGTAATGCTTAAGGTACAACCCGTTATGGGGTTGCGCCAGTGGAATCCCGTCATAATCCATTAACTCGTAGGCTCCTTTTGCTAACACTCGCTTAACAATATAGGGGCCCATCCATAAAGACTTGAACTTACCTACTCCCAATTTATTGGATTCCTGGTCATAAAGTAAGACCAAGTCACCTTCTAGGAAGACACGGGGTTTGACATTCTTGTCGAACTACGCCTTGACTTGTTTCTTATGGGCTTCGTTAGCCAAAGCGACATCATGACGGGTTTCATCCAATTGGATTAGTTCCAAGAAACGAGCCTCCTCTTCTGAAGTTCTAGGGAGAAGGTCGACTGCGAGTTTGAGGGACGAGATTTCACACTGAACTGGTAAGATTGCTTCTAGGCCATACACCAGTTGAAAAGGTGTAAACCCGGTTGCATTTCTTACCGATGTTCGGTATGCCTACAAGGCTGAGTACAGGTTTAGGTTCCAACTCCTTTTGTGGACTCCAATCATCCTTTGCAGCATCCGCTTCAGGACTTTGTTGATTGCTTCAACTTGTCCATTGACTTGCGGGTAATATGGAGTAGAGCTGTCATGAGACAACCCTAATTTGGTAGCCAATTCAACCATCATGTGATTGCAAAAATGCGATCCATGATCTGTGACTATAGCCTGTGGAACGCCGAATCTAGCGACTACATGATTAAAAAAGAAAAGGGCAACTGTTTGACCAGCGTTATCTAATGTAGGCATCGCCTTGGCCGATTTGGTAAAATAGTCTACGGCGACTATGATATACCCATGCCCCCCAGTCGAGGTGGGGTTACATGTCATGAAATCAATGCCCCATTTGGCGAATGGCCCAACAGCAACTATAGGTTGCAAAGGAGCAGGTGGTTTTCTGGTTTTGCTATCGAAAATTTGACATGCATGGCAACTTCTAACAGCGGTTATGCAATCTTTGAACATTTTTGGCCAGAAGTATCCTGCTCGTAAAAATTTTTGCGCTGTAGTGTAACCAGATTGATGCCCCCCCACACACGCTTCAATGGAAATCATTCAGGACTTTTTCGGCCTCCTCGTGGGTGAGGCACCTCCTCAGAACTGTATCGACACCACGACAGTAGAGTGTATCACCGACGATCATGTAGTCTTTTGATTGGTATCGAATACGTTTTTGTTCTGAGTGGGAGGTATTAGACCTATATTTTTGGGTTTGGAGATAGATGATTATATCTCCATACCACGGATTGCTTGAAGATATCAGAAACAGTGATTCATCCACGATGGTTTCTTCAGATGTTTCATCGTTGGACAACAATGGGAAATCGCATAGTAATTCCGCGAAAACCAGGGATTTCTTTGATTTGGATTTTACGAATTCCAGATCAAAATCTTGGAGAATTGCTATCCATTTCGAATATTTTCCCCCCAGCAACTGTCGCGACAATATATAAGTCATGGGGTTGCAATCTGACAAAATGGTAGTTTTCGAAAGAGGACATAGTGTCGAAATCTCTGTATCACTTGAACAGCTACGAGAGCCAAGTTTTCAACATAGGAATACTTGCTTTCTGTATCATTTAAGTTCCTACTCAAATAATATATAGGATGTTCAATTCCGTTGTCTTCTTGAACTAAAACCATTGCGATGGTTGTATTCGCTGCAGCCAGATACAGGTTAAAGTCTTTTTGATAATCAGGAGTGTACATTAATGATGCTTTCATTAAGGATTCTTTTAAAGCATCAAAGGAAGCTTGCACGACCTGATCCCAGACGAAGGGTACTTCCTTTTTCAATAGACGAGTATAACCTTTAGCAAGTTTGGCATAATTTGGAATGAACCTCCTTAGAAAGTTTGCCTTCCCTTGGAGTTTCTGAATCTGAAGAAAATTTGAAGGTGGAGGAAAATTTATGATTGCCTTAACCTTACATGGGTCAAGACGAATCCTGTCTTTTGAGACTACAAAGCCAAGCAAATGACCAGAATTGACACAGAACACACATTTGTGTGGATTGAGTCGTATCTTGTAGTGTCGGCAACAACGAAATATCGCTCTCAAATGCTGCGGATGATCGGTCTGCTTTCACGAATGAGCCGGAAGGTCATCGAGATATGGTTGAATGATGTTTTTGATGTCATGGAAGGCATAATTCACTGCCCTTTGAAATGTTGCCCCTGCATTCTTTAAACCAAAGGGTAATTTGCAATATGCAAATGTGCCCCACGGACAAATAAATGCAGTCTTTGACTGGTCCTGTGGGCGGATATTTATTTGATTATACCCGGAGAATCCGTCCATAAATGAAAAGATTTCACATCCGGCACATTCATCAATTATCTGATCAATAAAGGGTGTAGGGTAGTTGTCTTCGGACAAGCTTGATTTACATCCCCATAATCGACGCAAACTCTAATCATTCCTTGTTTTTTCATCACAGGAAGAATGTTCGATACCCAATCGGTTAGAGGAACCGGGTATATAAAACCATCATGGAGAAGTTTCTCAACTTCTGCCTTGATGGTAGCGGCTTTCTTGGGGTGCACCTGCCGTAGTCGTTGTCGTGCTGGTTTGACATCTGGATACATCTTGATTTTGTGTTCAACTATACTCGAGTCAATGCCTAGCATTTCATCATATGACCAAGGAAAGACATCTCTGAATTCGCGAAAGAGAGCGTTATACATTTCCAGTTCTGAAGGAGAACAACATTTGCCAACATAAATATTCTCTACAACATCTGTTTTGGTCGAGATATTTATGAAGATAGTCTCTTCAATATTGGACAAGTTTCACTCGGAATCCACTGTGTTTACAGTATTTGATAGGAAATCAAAAACTGAAGGATGATGAAGGTTATTAGGAGTATCTTCTTGACTATGCGGAAGATGGGAACGATGGTGGTAATCTTCCCATGGCGCCTCTTCAATTTTCATTGACTGAACAATTCCTTTGTCAGTGTAATGCACTTGCGACCAAGGATCTGAAGGGGTGCCATATTCCTTAGACCTATCTATCCAAACGCTCGATGAGCATTGATTTGGGTTTGCCTCCCATGCCAAAAACATTGATTGCTATAATATTTCTATTGGGCTTGGAGGCAATACCTGCAGATGATCCATGTTAATATCGTTTTCTGAGATCTTTTGAGTTGAAGATATCATATTGCAGGTTCCTACCGTCGCCACATCCTCCAGATTGATTGGAGGTGGGAGGGAAAAAGTCCCCATTAATATAGGGTCTTTTAGTAGGCCTACTCCGATATTTTTAAGCGAATGGGGGCTTCCATGGATCATCGGAATGCTTTCCGTAACTTGGGAACTATTGGGGAGAAATGTTTGTTGGTCGACGATTGTAATTCCTCCTTTAAAAGGAAATGCAATCTTTCTAAAGTAGGTCAACACAACCGCAACCATAGCATATATCCATGGTCTTCCCAGTAGGATGTTGTAATCGAGGTTTCTGTCGATTACTTTGACATCTATTTCTACTGTTTTCCCCCCTAGTTTGACTTGCAAGTTACTTAGAATACCATATGGGGTATATGTTCGTCCATCAAATGCTTTTAATGTCGTCGAAGATCGCGACAAGGTTGGATATCCTAAAGTTTTCCAGCAACTCATCGACATAACACATGTAGATGCCCCTTCATCAATAATTGTTCGATGAACAGTTTTGTTAAGGGCTTCAACCTGAATGAGGAAATCTAGTTGAGCTGGTAACTGAGGATCGTATCCTTTGTGATTAAAGGACACAAGATGAGAATCCTTTGGGTCTAGCCCACCTATAGCTGATAATAAAGCCTGCTTTTGGGATGGGAAATTTTGTAGTACTTCAAGTGTCGACATAGCAGATGGCGATTGGGCCAGATCTTCCACTATGTTATAATGTTGTGCTGCTCTGGCATGAGGATTAAATGTTGACTTGTGTACTAGTCCCTTTGGCAGTTTTATTGTTAGCTTTGGAATGATGGGCGGGGCAACTTCTGTCGAAGTCATTGTCGAACTACTAGGTTTATCCTTATCCTTGTTGTTCGACAGCTGTGGATTCCCGTAATCTTTATTCCTTGTCGATATCAAAGTATCATTTTGTTGTTTCGAAACCGACAACATCAGCACTTGGGATGGGGAAGAGTTTTCAATAGCAACCAGATTTGTCCCTGGATTTGGAAACGGATCAGTCAATACCGCCGAAGTTTTTGAATTCTTGAAGAATCTTTTAAACTTAGCTTTATGTGGACAATCTCTTGTCCAATGATCCTCATCACATATTAAGCATGGACTTTTTGGTTTCCTATATCCAGGAGGGTTTGCAGAAGAATTTTCAGGTGATGATTCCTCCTGTTTCTTCTTCTTCCCTTTGTTTTTCTTCTTGCCTCCTGTTTGCTTGGTTTCTTTGCCTTTGTCAGTCGAGACGGAATTTACTTCCGAGGCGAGAAGTTCTTCTTTTCATTTTGATTGGAAATCTTACGGGCCTTTTTAGATGTAGCTTTTGTCGTTTTCGTGTCTGTCACACCAATCACGCCATCACCGGCATGAGAGTCATTGTTCAATTTAGGAGGAGGAGGGACGGAAAATTCTGGTCTGGGAGCGTCAGGGACTTTATCGTAGAGTGTGCTAAACTGAGTATAAATCAAGTCTAAATATTGTGCAGGAGCAATAACCTGCTCTTCAGTGACAACTCCTCCTTTTGCCATATCTTCTGTAATGGAAGGTAATAATGACTTAATAAACCATTCAGCTAAAATATTATCACGAACATACATTTTTACAATTCTAAGATGACGTCGCCACTCATGAATATGATCTGATATGTGAGTGGTCGTTGTTTGCTTGAAATTGGTAAGAAGTTCCATTCCCGTTTCGTAACTTATCGGTAACTGAAAATGGGTTAAAAAGGTTGTGGCTAGGGCACTGAAATTGTCAAACGAAGCTCTGGGTAACTCGATATACCACTTTGCTGCCGGACTAGTTAACGTCCTCTGAAAAAGGCGAAGCCTAATCGAATCATCATTTAGGGTGTTTGATGAACACCACAGATGAAATGTCATCACATGATTCGACGGGTCTTCACCTGGATTTCGACTAAATTTAGGAATATCTGACGGAAGTTTATTCGGAATCGTTGGCAACCAAGGGGCGTAAGCAATTGGATCATTTCTTAGCCGCTTTAGATCTGGTAAATCTAAATTTGCCACGAAGGGTAGCTGTTGATTCAGGTTTGGCGAAGCATACCCAGGATATGACAAAATTTCCTGAGTAGTTGGTCTTTGCATACCAGCATAATGCATTTGATGTTGGTAACTTTGGTAAGGTTGATGGGCATAACCATTATGGAATGGTTGATTTTGACCATTTTGAATATACAGCTGCCCACTATTTGCAAAAATTTGTTGCTCAGATCCTTGGTATACTTGTTGGAATTGTGGTTGATGGTATTGCACCAGCCATGGTTGCGAAGCCATGTGTTGTTGTCCAATATTGACCGTTTGACCAAGATGAGGGGTAATGTACCCATTTGGGCCTGTGTCATGCCACTAGTTGGCGATTGTGGTTGAGTCGCAGGGACAAGAGGCTGTTGCATTATAATCTGAGAAACCTGAGGTTGGCATACAACAAGCAACGCTTGTACTTGCAACACCGTCACGATAGCCAGCGTAGTTGGTATATTTGACATAGGTAAACATTGTTGCATCGAATATACAACCCTTGGTTGTTCAGGTAGTATTGGCACCCAACCGCTAGATGTAATTCCAGCATGACCTGAATTTTGTTGTGAACTCACGTATGGTTGTCCTCCCCGAGGTGACAATGAAAGGGTATACTGCCCCCCATACGGTGGTAATCTAGTACTCAAAGGAATTGTTTGTCCTCGAGAACCGGACTGCCCAAATTGACACCCTGGAGGATCAATTTGCTGAGACTCAACATAAGAGTTCCCGGATACTATTCCAGATGAACAAATAGGAACGGACCATAGTGTCGAAATAGCCCCTAAGTGGGCCCCTTCTAGCGATTGAGAGCTAGTTGGGATAGATGGTATGCCGGCGAACAATGTTGGAGTGACAGCAGGAAGTTCTATCGTCGCTGTGTCGGATGACACAGTCCTAGATGTCGACGGTTGTTCAGACATTTCTAGTCTATCCAAAAGATTGCCTAGCGATTCTACAGGAGCTTCCGATAACGGTATACTAATTTCTGATGAAGAAGGATATAGGATGATGCTGACTCCAAACTGCGATGGAGTACTAGATAGAGGATCCTCCACAATCTCTTCTATAGCAATCAGACTAGGTGGAAGAGGTAGACCGTCAGGTCCGTAGAATATTTTTGGTACTGAAGAAGGTATAAAATCTGCAGCGACAGATGTTTGGGGAATAAAACCTTCTGAATCAGCTGTAGATGGAGCTGGTTTCGTAATACAAGTGTTTACCTTCACACTAGGATCAGTTCTACTATCCTTTGGTGGCTGTCGAACTTCTTCTGTAAAGGCAGGGATACCAGAAATGTTTGGAGTAACCAGAGTCTCCGATGATGTTGGAACACTTGTTCTAACTTTAGTAGGGGATTTGGAACCGGTTAAACGAGTTCGCCTTATTCGTAACAGTTTCGATTCTGGGGACAAAGACGGTTACTCGTAAAGCCTCTGCAAATGACGAGGTTTCAATTGACTTTCTTCCACGATTGCGGATTACTCGATCAACTAAAAATCAAGGGGAAGTATGTTTCTGAATTAGATGAATTTTAGACGCTTTGATAGAACTTGTTTTTTCAATTTTTAAGAGTTGAGAAAAAAAAAAATATGACTCTAGTTGCCTTCGATTTTTAATGACCTGAAGTGACAAGTGCTCAGATGGACCTTTTCCTTTAAGAAGTCTGAAAAGGAACGAAAGGGAGTGCTCTAGAAATCTAGACAGAGGGATTACCAAACCAATCGCAAAACTGCAAAATACTTTTTATGGTACGGCAGTCAATCTTCCTGAATGCTGTGTTCAGTGCATTGCAATCGATAGGGCGGCAGACACAGCTTCCTATGGATAAAGGATTTGCCTATTGTGGTCTCCCAATATATACTCGACGGTATGTGGGAGCACAAGTCCGTACTGGCACTTATCGTCTCAAGGTGGAGGAATCACCCAACCAGCAATGAGAACAACAGTTTCCAGGCTTAACGACGCCGAAATACGTCTCTAGCCTAGAATTCTAGATGTTGTGCATTAGGTTCCAAAGCGTTTTTAGATTCATTAAATTTATTTTACAGTTGATCTTGCTTAAGAAATTTTCCTTTCAGGTTCACCACGTGATGTAGATGTACAATTCCTAAAATGCAATCTAAGATGATAAACAGTCGTTTAATCTTCTTTTACGCAATGAAAATCCTAGCTACTAAGGAAAGAGAGATGGCATTCTTTCAACATAGAGCAGAGAGCACACACTATATACACTGTCCTAAATCAAACCAACAAACAGTCTAAATGCAAATGCACATGCACGTATTTGTTTTCAGCCTTCTTAATGTGTGAATGATAAAAAGAAAGCTAAGCACAAATCTGAATTATTTTTCAAAGCGACATTACTAACATGTTTCTTTTCAAGACAAAATGAGGACAATGACGACACTTTGCCATTTGGAAATGAAAACTTTCTTTTGACACTTGGAAAACTACTAATTCAAATCAAATACAAGAGTATCAGTGTAATTGACTATCAAGAACAATCAAATTCTCTTCTATGACTGAAAACGACACTTGCGACACTTTTCAAATCAAGAAACAACAGTACAATTAAGGTACTTCTTTGTAAAAGAGAACTGAAAATGGCTCAAAATACATAAAAAAAATTACAGTCCTTTACACAATAGAGGCGGAATAATGGAAAGGAAGGGGGTTTCAATAGAGATGTATTGACTACAGGCAGCAAAACTCTTGAATAGAGTTGAAAAAAGTGAACACAGAAACCAAATCTAGGAGCATGAAAGGCCTTGTCTGATCAGCGCACCTGTAACACAGTGAACTGGAGATGCAACGCACCTACTACACTCGGGAAGTGTGATGCATCTAGAATTCACAGAAGAGACAGTGCGCTGGACCAGGGACGAGACTTTAACTGGGTTCCGGGTCACAGTTTGCAGCTCAGTTCAGGGATTTAGGCCGAGCAAGTGGTAATCAGTAAATCAATCACAGGGGTAGATCTAAAGAGGTTACTAGAGCCACCACAAGGGCAATTAGAGAGCTTGTAAATCAATTGTTCAGTTCATAAACAAAACCCGGAGATAGACTGAAGCAGCATTGATCTACTTTGCACTTGCATAGCAAATGCAATTCGAAGGCTAGCTAGCTTAACTTCAGGCTCCGTCTGTAAGTTTATAAAGTAAACAAATGCAGATAAACAAACAATCTATTCGCTCCCCAGTGGAGTCACCATTTTGTTATCGGGAAAACTAGTGTCTGTGCAGAGCTGCTAGTACCACTAAGGCTGGTAGCTACCTCAGAAACAAACAAACTAAAACTACTTTCGTTTTCCTTTATGAGAAATAGATAAGAGGGGAATAAGGAGACCAACCTCTGTCTTGCACTTGGTTCCTTGCTCGATTCCTCTCCTTTCTGATAGATCTTTACTACTCGCTTCCTTGTCTACCCAACTTCACAAAGTACCTGTAGAATCAAAGTAGCATAACACTATCCAAGAACATAGATCTATTATCATAAACAATATAGGACCAGATATATATTGACCACACAAATGCACATAACATCAATCATACAAGAATGTGGAGGAAAACTTGAAAAGCTTTATTGATAATCAAGAAAGAGCAAAGAGGATTACAACCAATAGTTCTGACCCAGCATCATCCTCTCAGCAAGAAAGCCCTTCTTCAGCTCATGAAAAGCTTAGATCACCCGACACTATGATATTGCACCAAGAAACCAACAACACTTCCTTACAAGATACAAAATTCCAGCCTCTGGATCTCTGGGATGAGGGATCCATATATAGATGTTTGCAGGGGGGGTGAGTCAGCTTTTTATATTTTATTAGTGTCCTCTCTCTGATAGTTCTTGAAACCACTTGGAGATTGATGAGCTCTTACTCATCCCTGGGAGAATGCAGAGAGGCAAGTGTCACAGGAGAAGTTTCTAGAAGATTCCTTGCTCCTCCACCTTGCAGATTGACCCTGCCATTCGTCCACTCTCACCCATCGCACCCCATAAAAGGGATTTTCAAGATGCATCGCACCTACCGTGAGTATTTAGGTGGGATGCAGCGCACTTTGACCATGGAGCAGGTGAGATGGTCTAGTTTTGACTAGTTCTGAGCCGTTTTTCATGGAGAAATTCTGGGAGAAGATGTAATAAGTTGACCTTGTTCTTTTAGAGGTTGGAACAACACTTTTAGGGACTTAAGAGCCCTTGGTTTATGGACATTTATGATTGGGGTTGCAGTGCCCAAAAATGTCTATAACAGACTGATGCTAAAAACACTGGATAGCAAGAGGGCAGGCCTGCAATTCTGTAAGGGTGGTTGGTTCTTCTCTAACATGTCTGCCACCTTTATGAGGCCTCCAGGTTGCATGTTCTTCCAAGGGTGAGTCACTTTGGGTTTCTACTTCATAGTCTGATGAATGCTCAGATGCCGTGATTGTTGTACAAAATACCTTGAAGAAAAGATGTTGTTGTATATAAACTGTGATTGGACTGCTCTTTAATGATGTATGAACTGTTGTGTTGTAATGCAATACAGCCAAGGTGAAAGAACAAATGCCACCTAGGAATGTTAGGAAGGGGAAAGGAGTAGGGGTTTAGGGAATATTGAAATAAATTTTATTAGGGAGAGGAGGGGGATTTTATGTATGGGAATAGGGTTTAGGGTTTGGGATTGTTGTATAAGGTTGGGATATTTTTATGAGGGCTAGGGTTTTGGGGTTTTGGGATTTGAATGTAGGAAAGAAAATGTAGGATTGATGAGCTTAGTGGGGGGGGGGGGGGGGGGTAGGAAATGATGAAACAAGGGAGAAATGGGTAAGGAGGAGAGTCCTTGGTGACAAATCAAAGATTCAAGAACCCACAACAATCTTCCTTTGAAGGCACTTTCGATGTAGGGTTTGGATTTTTGTTTCAACATTTATCACCCATAAACCACCATAACTTATCATAAAATTTAATGCAACATCAAGAAGAAGGGTCTACCTGGAAAATCCACGCAAGGAATGAGCAACTTGGAGAAGTTTCAAGCAAATTCGGGCTGTGGATTGTATGCGCCGTGCCAAGAACCCAGTGCGCCGTGCACTTCCAGTGCACTGCGCCCATTCAGAATAACACTGGGAAGTTTCTCCCAGTGCGCCATGCGCTTCCATTGCGTCGCGCCACCTGTTCTATGTGTCGCGCCAGCTAGCTGCAAGCTATTTCGCCCCAAAACATGCACTTGCTCAGCCAATTCAGTTTGGAATGCTTCTCTTTGAGCTTGGCATGCAAAATGACATTAATCTTCATGGCAAAACCTTTATAGAGATATTGATTTGATTTTTGGTTCTTCAAAACCCATTTTAGTAATGTTTTGCAATTGGCACTTTTTCACAATTAATGCAACTCTGTCTTTTTTTTTCCTCCTTGATTTTTTGGTTGAAATGATGAAATTCTTGGCATTTTTTTGCAGGAATAAATGACATGTGATTTTCCAAAGGAGACCAGGGCTATGCCTGAAGATTTCAAGAACTAAAAATTTTGGAAAATTATTACAAAAAAAGAAATGTCGACTTGTCTTCAAAATAGAGTTCTGAAGAAAAGTCATAATCCATCCATATGACGATAAAAAACTTTGAAATAACAACTTATCAAGAACCTCCCTCTGGCCTGCCAGCTTTATTAGACCTTGCTGAAGACCAAATTGCGTAACCCTAGACCTAATGACTAAAATGACTATTATGACCTAGAAACTGAAACAAGACTGCAAATAACTTTTAAAACTTGATTTTGATGAACAGACCTGAGCCAGCAATGCAAAGCATGAGGGGTAGTGAATTACAAACTCCTTCAGTCAGATTTATTCCATGCTCCTAAGGGAATGCAACTAATCGAGCGAGATGGGACACCTAAACGTGAAATGCAAAAAGAGTTTTGATCTTTGACGGAGGGATGACCAGACCGACTCTAACATTGGTTCCAATGGGGATGGTAGCTCCTTGGAGGTGCCAAGAACGGCAGATCTCTGGAAGAGCTAGACAGTGCCTTCGTCGACTGGGCTATGGAGTCGTTATTTCAACAAACCAACATGACTCAATTTATTGACTGGAAACTTGACTAAAACTAACTCAACGTTAATTGAAACGACTGTAAAACTTGACTTTAACCAACTAAGTCAAAATGACTAATACCTAAACTTAAAACTTAAAGCTTGGTGGTAGTACATGACCACCTATGTTTCTTACAAGACAATATATGATCAAACTATATCAAAATGTCAATTTAACCAATGAAGTAGATGCCTTCTTGATTGATTCTCCTGATCAGATCTTCCCGTCAACAATAGATACTGGTAACTGGGCATCCAAAAACACAGCTGACCATGATCTCCTTCATCACTAAATACTGCAATAATCACTTTCACTGCTGGCTGCAACAGATTTGCCATTGGATCCTGAAAACATGAAGTCTTTCCTCTTGCTAAAAGAGCAAGGTGTCTTTCTCCTTTGATTTTGATCTTCCTTCATAATGTACTTCAGTAAATGCATGTTCCTGGTCCTCAAAAAATTCTGAACAAGTAGATGATCAGATTTCCTCTTCAAAGAACCTTTCAAAACATGAAACATAGGAAGAAGAATCTGAAATGAAATCCCGAATGGTCTGATCTTCGACAGTCTGAATATATTGTAGGCCATCTTCATATACTATGACAACCAGATTCTCATTACATTCATCAACCATAAGAAAATAAACTGCAAATGATTCTTGAAACCCAACACTAGCATTTCTATCATCTACCATAAATTCATCCAGAGAAACCTTTTCACTTACTAGAGCGAAGACCTCATCTTGTTGTTCATGAACTGATTAGAATACCGCTTTATGCAGGCTTTGTTCTGATGACATGAGAACACTCGGATTCATAACTCTGTCTACTTTATTCCAGCTGTTTTCAGCAGCAGAGTTCTCCTTCGTGAGATTCAGCACAAGGTATTCTTGGTCATCACAATCTGAATCTGAAATGGGTGACTTAACTTCATCACATTCTGAAATTGAAACTTGACTTCCCAGCATGCTGTCTTTTTCTATGGATAGATCTGAAACAACACTTTTTCTTTCATCACTTTCATCCATATGGACATCTTCAAAATGTTGATCTATAAAGCTGCTTAGAGGACTATCATCCTTTTCAGAGGAAGAATAAGTTCCACCATCACCTTCTTGACCATGTGCACATTGTAGATCTACGTTAACTTGAGTTGGAACATGACCATTCAAGAGTTGTTCTATCTCGTCTTCAGACAGAGGAGATAATACTTTTGGTTTTCTCTTGCTCAAACAATGATTGTCTTCATTAATTTCAAGTGAAGGAGTGTACAAATGTTCCTCATACTGTTGATCCATTTCATGTAATTCTTGTTGACTGTCAAGATGCAAAATTCCTTCAACTTCCACCGTACTAAGTTCTTGATCCCGCTACAAAGTTTCCTCTAAGAGTTTTGTGTGCTGCTGAAACGAATTTTCATACAAGGCTTCCATGATCTCTTCATCCATGAAATTATCATCTTCATTATATTTCTCAAGGATTTCAATAAAACCCTAAGCATGCTTGCAACAGTCTTGAACTAAATTTAATGATGGATAAGATTCTTTATACCTTTCAAAGAACATGGTATGAAAATATTTCAAACAGTAAAAAAAAGCAGACGGCAAACTTTCATACCAAGATTGGGCTTAACCTTCCAGAGTGGCCAGGAATATTTTCATCAAGCAATGTTCGGGAAAATAACCTTTCAATTTGTGAATATGCATGTGAAATCTAACTAGATGTAAAGCAGCGTCCTTCCTACCATTATCTTTAAATGTAGGAAAATTCCTTGACAAATCTACCTTCGGAATCTTATTTGGATAGCCTGGAATGTGATCTCAGCTTGTGGGAGCGTATCTTCTTGTAACCCGTTCCATATTGAAAATCTTAAAGCTACTGATCTTCCTGCAGTGGAGTCACCATGAAGCATTGATTTATGGATTTTTCAGTGAATGAAGTCGCCAGGTGAATGATTTCAGCCTTGCTGGGTCTGATCATTGTCCACCATCAACAATCATATCTGAACTTGATAAATGTACTGGGGTGATCGTTTAGATCAGATGTTCAGTTTATAAACTAGACCAGAGATTGACTGAAGTAGCTTTTATCTACTTGCGCTAATGCAAAGCAAAAGTGTTTTGAAGGCTACCTGGCTAATCTTCAGGCTCTGTCTGTAGTCTACAAAGCCAAAAAATGAAAATAAACTTTCGTCCCCAGTGGAGTCACCACTATGTTAGAGCCTAGATTTGTCTTAGGCTGAAAAGACAAGGTTCTAGGTCCACATCAAACCACGCTCAGCCTTGTAGCTAGCCCTACGAGGACAGGAGCGGGCTCTCTCCGGGTCAATCTTGGCAAACGATAATCAATGGGGCTGGAGATGACTGATTTAGCAACTGACTTTAGGCTAGGTATAAAGTGCAAAGGATTTGATTTGAGTTTTTGAGGGTTTTGTGTTGGAAACAGGGAAAGGCAAATTGGGCTCGGGGATGAGGCACAGTTTCTGCAGAGTTCTGATTGGGGCAAGGAAGGCAATCATTTTGATGCTTTAAATCGAGTGAATGTATAGATCAGACTGGTGAGGAGCTAAGGAGAGCAAGAGAGTCTCAAGAATTCTCCTTAAACAAATGAAAACATGGAAATTTAAACAAATTCAAAGGCAGAGCATAGGAGTTAATGGATTCCACCTTAATCACTCATTTGTTCAAACTTAGAAGAAGAGACAGGAAAATGATACACATAACACTAATGAACTTACAATTACTTATAGAAGAACACCATCAAAACATAAAGCCACATGGATCCCAAACAGTGCTGCAAAACCCTGGTCTTTCCTTTGCCAAAAATGTAGAAAAAGATGTACAATACAGTGCCAAACTTTTCCTAAGAGTCCAACCTTGAAAATGACTTAGAAATTACATGATATATACTATCCCAATCCATTCCCTTGCCTCTAGGGGTCGAGCTCATCATTCTAGGAGTTGTTTCAACCAATTCTAAACAAAGCACTAAAATCTAGGCAGTCAAAACAACTTGCTTCTATAAGGTAGGAAACTGATTCATTCATTTAATTTTCACTTTTTGGTGAATGAATCCTCTAGAACAAGTAAATAAGTGCCAAAATTGCATCATGTTTATCCAATTACATCAAGATATATCAAAAATAACATCACAAAGCAAAACTAGTCAAACTGGCCGAATTTCTGAGTTGGAAGGTGAAAAATTGTGCAATAAACCTCTGTGCGCCGATTTTTGTATGCGTCGTGCCACTTTGATGCTGATTTTGAGGCACTTTCTAAAGTCCAAATTGAGCCCAAGTGTGCTTGTTGGAAATCCTGGCCCGTCTACTTTCTAACCCAAGTCGAATTTCTGAATTTGGTGCCCATTTTCCCCTCCAAAACCTTAATATCCAAAGACTGCTTCTGTGTGTGAAATTAGGGGCAGTGAGGTCATTTTTTGAGTGTTTTTGACCTCCTGAGGACTCAAAACTTGCCCAAACTTCTTGGCCATGCACCAAAGGTCATGATTTTTCATGAAAAATCCAAAAATATAAACTTTTTTGCATTTGGAGCCTCCTATCATAAGCGCACGCCAGGTGGCGCGGTGCAGAGGGAGAAAAACCCTGTTTTTTGTACAAAAATTTGCAAAAATACCAAAAATGCCCCAAATTTCTTGAAATTTGGGCTGGAGCTTGTTCATTAACTATCATGCTAGGCTAAAGAGGCTTTAGCCAATATCTGAAGACGATTTATCTCCCTTTGCTTCTTTTGCTTCCTTATTGCCTTCTTCAATTTGGCCTTCAAATTCCTGATTCGGGCCTTGCACACCTTGTTTCATGCCATATAGTGGAAAGCCATGTGTCTCAGAAAAGCATGGTCCTTGTCGTCCTTATAAAAAATCCTCTCTAAGTGCATGTTAATTCTCTCAAGATTGGCCTCCCGATCCTCATTAATCTCTTGCTCCAATGACGTGAGCTCAATTCTTCTCCTTTGTGCAGCCTGGCGATTATCGCGAATTTTTTGTAGCTCCATGATTGCTTGCTGATCCTCAAGTTGTTTTTTCCTGTGCTCCAAGTATTTCATGGTCCACTTAGCCCTCTCCAAGTCAAGGGATAAGGCTTAGATCTCTATTTTCTGCTCCTGGATGATCTCTCTAAGTTTGACGCTTTGTGGACCCGTATCTGTATCATCATCATGAAGGAGAATGAAGTCGATCTCTCGTTCACCTGAAGGCCCCTCATCTTGCATTGGCCTCTTGCCTTTGTCCTGTACTTGTGATGCTGATGGAGGAAACGAAGCCCCTTCCACCCCGGGTGGAGATAACACTCGCTTTTCCGCTGCAAACAAATGTTTGGTGCCTCTCTGATATGTGATGAATACCGGCACACTAGCGGTCTCATGGCACTCATACTAATGAGAAGGTCCACCTTCATGCTTAACCTCTGGTAATCCTCGTGAAGCTCTAAAGAGGTCACGAGAGATGAAATCATCCCAAGTGATGCCCTGTACTCCAAGCTGATGAACCACCAAAATCTTAATAAGAGCAAAATGATAGACACTGGTAAGTTGCTGCTGAGGGGTTTTATGTTGTATAAAGGTGGTCATCCTCTCTATGTTCTGGCAAATGAAATACGTAATGTTCATCATCTGTACCTTGGTGAAATGCATGAGAAACCTGACTTGATAAGCATAAAGACGAGAGGACCGTCCCTCACAACTAAAATATTTCATAATCAATCTCATTAGTGGATCATATTCATCTTTCAAATATCAGAATGGGAACACTCTCTTGAGCTGCCTCAAGAAACTGGTTTTAATGTATGGCTCATAATGCTACCAGTCAATCTTCTATTTCTTGTGCCATGGTTCACTAATGTTCGGTATACCGGTTGCTAATGAGACAGATTCTAGTGTAAGCATGAAGGTGACACCGACTAAGGTAGCTTGATCTCCATGTAAGTGTAGCATGAACAAACGAGCTAGCTCATCATGAAATTGGACACTAGCCACCTTTTGACAAAACTCATAGCATGACTGATGCTAAAAACACTGCATAGCAAGAGGGCAGATCTGCAATTCTGTAAGGGTGGTTGGTTCTTCTCTAACTTGTCTGCCACCTTTATGAGGCCTCCGAGGTGCCTGTTCTTCCAAGGGTGAGTCACTTTGGGTTTCTACTTCATAGTCCGATGAATGCTCATATGCCATGACTGTTGTACAAAATACCTTGAAGAAAAGATGCTGCTGTATATAAATTGTGATTGGATTGCTCTTTAATGATGTATGAAACTGCTGCGTTGTAATGCAATACAGCCAAGGGGAAAAGACAAATGCCACCAGGGAATGTTAGGAAGAGGAAAACAGTAGGGGTTTAGGGAATATTGAAATAAATTTTATTAGGGAGAGGAGGGGGATTTTATGTATGGGAATAGGGTTTAGGGTTTGGGATTGTTGTATAGAGTTGGGAGATTTTTATGAGGGCTAGGGTTTTGGGGTTTTGGGATTTGAATGTAGGAAAGAAAATGTAGGATTGATGAGCTTAGCTGGGGGGGGTAGTAAATGATGAAACAAGGGAGAAATGGGGAAGGAGGAGAGTCCTTGGTGACAAATCAAAGATTTAAGAACCCACAAGCAATCTTCCTTTGAAGGCACTTTAGATGTAGGGTTTGGATTTTTGTTTCAACCTTTATCACCCATAAACCACCATCACTTATCATAAAATTTAATGCAACATCAAGAAGAATGGTCTACCTGGCAAATCCATGCAAGGAATGAGCAACTTGGAGAAGTTTCAAGCAAATTCGGGTTGTGGACTGTATGCACCGCGCCAAGAACCCAGTGCACCGTGGCCGTTCAGAATAACACTGGGCACTTTCTCCCAGTGCACCGCGCGCTTCTAGTGCACCGCGCCACCTGTTCTGTGCACCGCACCGGCTAGCTGCAAGCTATTTCGCCCCAAAACACGCACTTGCTCACCCAATTCAGTTTAAAATGCTTCTCTTTGAGCTTGGCAAGCAAAATGACATTGATCTTCATGGAAAAACCTTTATAAAGACATTGATTTGATTTTTGGTTCTTCAAAACCCATTTTAGTAATGTTTTGCAATTGGCACTTTTTCACAATTAATGCAACTCTGTCTTTTTGTTTCCTCGATTTTTTGGTTGAAATGATGAAATTCTTGGCAATTTTTTGCAGGAATAACTGACATCTGATTTGGCAAAGGAGACCAGGGTTGCGCCTGAAGATTTCAAGAACTAAAAATTTTGGAAAATTATTACAAAAAACGAAATGTTGACTTGTCTTCAAAACAGAGTTTTGAAGAAAAATCATAATCCATCCATATGACGATAAAAATCTTTGAAATAAAAACTTATCAAGAACCTCCCTCTGGCCTGCTGGCTTTATTAGACCTTCTTGAAGACCAAATTGAGTAACCCTAGACCTAATGACTAAAATGACTGTTATGACCTAGAAACTAAAACAGGACTGCAAATAACTTTTAAAACTTGATTTTGATGGACAGACGTGAGCCAACAGTGCAAAGCATGAGGGGTAGTGAATGACAAAGTCCTTCCATCAGATTTATGGCATGCTCCTAATGGAATGAAACCGATCTAGCAAGATGGGACACCTAAACATGAAATGCAAAAAGAGTTTTGATCTCTGACGGAGGGATGACCAGACCGACTCTAACACTACTGACCTACCAAGATTAAACAGTTTGGCTAGATCTTTATTCTCTATCTATAAACATGAAATTTAAAGCATGACCTAGTCAAGATTAAATAGTTTGACTATCATGGGTTGTGGCATTTATGACAAGATGCACACAACCATTATTTTGCATAGTAAAGTAAAAAGTAGTGGCACTTGGGCTTGCACACTTTCATGATCTGTTTTTTTTTGTGAGTTCATGTTTTTCCACTTTTTTGATCTCTTCTTACTCTTTTTGTCCTTCGATATTCTTTTATGAAATACCCTCTTTACATTTTTTAATTTTTTAATATGGAAAACATTTGCAGAAAAGCAAAGGTATGTACAATATTACAAGACTTAACATAGTCAATTCAAAATTATGATCCCTTATATTATAGGAACCTAACAGCTCCCATGCCTTCTTGATTGTTCATCTTGAAACATCTCCCTTCAAGTGATCAAGCTTCTTCTGAAGGACCTACTCTGATACTGATTGTTGGAAATAATAATGAGGGGGGGGGGGGGGGGGGTGAATCCGTATTTACAATTCAATAATCTTTCATTTCCCAAATAGATTTATATATGCTACTTTAGTGAAGTGAAATTGTGTGTACATGCTACTGTGATTAGAGAAACCAACGTATACCTAGAGAACCTATGATTTAGTCAATTTGTCCTGTGTTGATCTTTATTGAGTGCATCAGTAACTTATTATATAGTAACTATGTGTAGTAATAACATAATAAACCATGACACATAAGAAACACACATCAACACCAATATTTAAGGTGGAAACCCAATGTGGGAGAAAAACCACCTGGTGTTGTCTTCTCTATCTTATTTTAATATAAAGAAACTTTATTTACAATATTGTACTCGTGCAGACTCATACCGGTATGCAAGCACCCACCTGTAGAAGGCTACACCATTCTCTCTTTTTCCAACTTCTACTGGAAGGGAGCTACAACTCCTTGTTCTTGTACTAGCTGATATGTTTTCTAGTACGTAGGCACCAGCCTACATAAGGCTATGCCCTTCTCTCTTTCTCCAGGGACCACGTTTCATTAATTTTTAGATTGGATCCTCCTGGTACACAACAATACAATATGAAGGCCTTGTTTCATCAATTTTTCACACTGGACCCATCAGAAACATAGAAACTTAAACTGGATCAACCAAAAATCGGTTAATCTAAACATTCAAATCATTGTCACCAGAACACTGTGTTGAAACCAGAAACCTACATCATCATTTAGAACTAGGTGCAACCTCAAAAATCATACATCAGAAAATATACACTACTCTACTGAACCCAACCTGCATGTATACACTACTTCCTTTAACATACCCTGTGTATACATTCAAAACTACTTAATCATAAAAACATCTTAATTAAATCGGTACCGACTAGTAATATTTTGAACTTCTACTATCAGAGATCTAGACAGTTAGCAACATAGGTAACCCTTCTCACTTAATAATTCAATCAATCAGACACAAACTCCTTATGCATTCAGTTTTACTTTCAAATCTAAGAATACTTCATTGACAAAGAGAAGTAAAACAACAACACTGATCATATAGATAAATCATTCTCAACAACATACTTTTCTTTTTCATATGCTACTTGGAAGAGTCGAACCTATGTGTATATGCGTCTTGACCAAGGTGAACTAGTGTATAGATCTGCATATATTAACATACAACTTTGATGCTATTCTAGACTTCAGAGATACCCAAACCATGATATTTAAAGATTAAAACATGCATAAAAAATCAGATCTAGCCCAACCAATATCAGATCATACAATGATAAGTCATTTTAGGTCTCATGATCCTAATGCAACGTTGTATCCAAGGTGCACAAAATATTTCAGATCATAACATAATCATAACCCCTGCAACATAAAATATACTTCAGATAAAAGTATTCCTAAGAAACTATTTCACTTGCACACTTGGCCCTTTGATCTTCTGCTCCTTATATAGTTTTAGCCATCCTCAATACCTCGAACCAAAACGACACTTAGGACCTGTGGTATTCTTGGATGGGATCAAATAGTCATTACTCCACTCAATATGGTGGGCTAATACCATGGTATTGACCATTAGTATCCTTTACTGTTGAATTTCCTTGATTTTCCAACCCATTTGTGTTTTTCCTCTTGTGTAAGTGTGTGCATATGTATACGCTCTTTTTGTTACGTGAACTTGTGTGTATACTTTGGTTTTACAAGGTGAACATGCATGTACAACTTAAACTGTCTGAAAAAATCCTTTTCCTTCAACTTCTTGATTCTTATCAGTACATCTTTGTTCCAACTTCTTTTTCTTCTATAACAATGCCTTGTTACCTCTGAATTAACCTGTTACACTGGGAGTTTCCTTTTATCAAATCTGAGCAGACCTGTGACTGAGTTTCCATCAAGGACAACACCTATATCATAATTACAACATCCTATTATTCCTTTAACCATTTTTACCTGATGGTATCCATCATCCTTTTGTGTTCCTTGAGGAAGATCACCCCCTCTTGTATAGAGAGTGCATGTTTCTTCCATTTTTGTAGCTCTGGTAACAACAACATCTTTTCAGAACACCATCCTTTGTTATGACTTGGTGTTCTCCCACATGCATTAACAATCGAGAGTGTAACATCCTCCTGAGGCTGAAACTGCTCCATTTTGGTTGCTAGTTCTTATGTAAGAGCAATGTCATCAATTGATTTTTTTGTAATATTTTCTTTCTCTCCCTGATCATCTTCCATTTCCACTGTTGGTTCTTGTGTAACAGCAATGTCATCCACAGGTTTTTGTGTATCATTTTTTCTTTGGTAAGCTTCTGTCTCCACTGCCTATTCTTGTGTAACAACAATGTCAATCACAGGTTTATGGATGCCATCTTCTTATTCCTTCCCTTGGCTAACTTTTGTCTCCACTTTTCGTTCTTGTGTAACAACAGTGTCAACCAAGGGCTCCTGTGTATCAGATACCAAATTACTTTATGTGGACTGCGTTGTCTGAGCTACTGGTTCTTGGGTAACAACAGCATCTCCAACAGGTTTTTGTGTGTCAGCTTCCTAGAATTTGGTTTGTGTTTCCCTCAAGATAGTGTCCACTGCACATACTCTATACCCCGTTGCCACTAGCTTCTTAGCACAGGCCGCGCACACAACCCTTGGGACATCTTCCTTCACATCCATTTCTACGGCCTTGGCCGAAGTGTCTAACCCAAGGGCTCTTTCATTTAAATTCTCATATGCTAATTTTTCCCTTGCCTTTCCATTCTCTTTTTCTAAAATTTCAATTTTTAAAAGAAGGAATTGAGTTTTTTTCTTACCACATGAGGAACATTCCTCCAGCTAAACCTACTCTTCATCCTTCTGCTCTACTGCCTCCTCGTTCTTCTGAGACATGAATGGGTACTATGGTTGCCCACTAACCCTTATTATCTAATTTGGTCACCTATCACCAATTGGCTTGTCCACTAGCCTCTTTCCAACCCTTAATTTCAAGGGTTGGGGCTTCTCCTTGGTTGTTGTTGTAACATATTCCTTAGACGTCCCAATTTGTTTCTTGTGGGTAGTTCTGGTCTTCTTCCTCTTTATTTACTCTCAACTCCTACACTGGCAACTTAGGGTGTCCAACACAATAACCTTGATGATGTCATGGTTTGTAACACATGTTTATGGATGCGCAACAGCTTTTATGCCCGCGGCCATATGCTTGATGTTTTCCAACAAAAACTAGGGAATGTTTATTAGCTATCGATGCCAAAGGTGTTTTAGAAATGGAAAGTGGTAATTGAATATGATTTTTTCCCTTCCCTCATAGGTAATATACTTGATGAGGTAAAGGGAAACATCATCACATGGCTGGGAAACTGACAACTTTTCAATCCCTCTCTCTTTCTTCACCAGTTGTTCCTCCCCTTGGAGGAAATCCTCCTTCAAGGAGGGGCCATTAACTTTCTTGTTAAACCACCTTTTTCCTTCTACTGGTATTGTCTTCACTTCGGAAATCACCTATTCTGTAGCCTCTAGCATTAATTCGCTAACCTCCATCTGATTTCTCTCTAACTTCTTCGCAAACTCCATGGAAACTCCTCCATCTAATCCCTCCAGCCTCTGGAAGAAATAAAACTAGCCTGCATCTTTAAAACTCTGACATGTTTTAGGGCAATTCTCCGAAGCCTCTATTGACCCTGGTTCATGCCGAATTGCTGCTCCACCCATCGCTACACAAATTCAATGTTTTTCTCCCATCTTTTGCCCTCATTTAGAAGTTCCAGAGCAGTCGGCACACTACTTAGCTATTTTAGCCTACGACTATTCTTCTCTACTTCTATGAGCACTCTGACTGCGGATGAAATGCTCCAGCAGGGGGTAAATGGTAGCGTAGGTGAGAAGATCAAATTAATATTTGCAATCATGGTTCATACTACGCAGTAATGTTACCTTATTAATGCTAGGTTATGGGAGGTCTAGTCGGAGGTACAATTTCATTTTTTTGGTATGATCGATATTTAAGTGACAATGATTACCAGATCACCCTACTTTATTTACAATTTTTAAATATTCACAGGTCATGAAAATTTCATGTCGCGATATAATTTGCGGCCCCGAGCTTAAAGTGACAACTGAGCTCGGTTGTCAAAAGGGATATCGTGTCAAATTTCCATAATTACTGAATAAAATTGGATAACGATATTACCTTTGTATGACATACTTGGGTGATGTGGGGAGAAGACGTTGGTCACGAGGCGTGTGAACTTAACTCTAGCTCTGAAGACAACTACGACAATGCATGTTGTCTGTTGCAATAAATAAGTTACTCGGATTATTTATAGAAGTTATCAACTATTATAGATGTAACAACCAAGATGAATAATATCTATTGTTAATTTTCACAAAAGATAAAAACAAAAAAAAGGCCGTGTAACAACATTATTGTAAAGTATTCTTGAAATAAAAAATGTTGTTACAGAGTGTGTAACAGCCGCCACAAAATGGTTTTCAACTGCTATAGAAATTGTCTATCTATGCCCAAAAAAGATTTTCACAGACATATTGTTTTATTATATATATATATATATATATATATATATATATATATATATATATATATATATGTATGTATGTATGTATGTATGTATGTATGTATGTATGTATGTATGTATGTATGTATGTATGTATGTATGTATATATATATATGTATGTATATATATATATATATATATATACATATATGTGTGTGTGTGTGTGTATATATATATATATATGTATATATGTATATATGTATATATATGTGTATATATATATATACATATACACATATATATACATATATATATACATATATATATATATATATATATATATATATATATATATATATATATATACATATATATATATATATATATCTTTTTTCTTTTCTAAGAGTTTGAAGGTGTAACAACCGCCCATAGTGGTTGGTTCTCAGTTGTTACACTTACTAAAAAATTAGAATTTTTGCAGCGCAGGGGACCTTTCCCCTCTTCCTATAATTTGAAGATCCGAATTTCTGACAATGTTGACAAATGAATCTATTGAATAAGTTTTGTGATATAACCAAAGATGGTTCCCATTTGCAAGCAATGGTGTCCTCGCATTGTCAATGGTAACCAAATTTACAGTCCCGTTATCAAAGACTGCATCTACCTCATAGGGACTTAACCATCTGGTGCAAAGCTTACCCTTGAAGTGCTTGGATCTTGAGTCGTATAAGAGAGCCTAATCTCCTTTCTGAAGCTTATTCTTCTTGATGAATCAGTCATGCCACTTAGCTCTCCACTGTTGGATAATCTTTGTTTGCTAGATATCACCTAGTCGTTTCTCCTCCAATTCATTGAGCTGGTTAAACCTCTACTTTTGTGCTATAGTCGGATCTGAATTTACCTGTAATGTTGTTCTCAGTGTCTTGATTTTGAACTCAATAGGGAATGAGGGATTTTTACCATACACAAGTTCACATGGTGAGAATCCCGTGGTATTCCTCCATGTAGTCCTGTATGTCCACAATGCTTCTGGAAGTTTATTGGCCCAATTTATTCAGTGATTGGCCATGTCGTGGTAAGAATCCCCTCAATGAATATGTTAGAGTTTTCCACTTTGTTGTCCTCTTACGGATGATAAGGTATTGTGATTCTATGATGGATTTTTTATTTTTAAACCAACTTATGGATCATATGGGATGAAAACTAGGGCCCTCCATCTGTGACTATCTCCCTGGGTATACCAAAACAAACAAAGATTTCTTCAAATACAATGTCTGAAACAACCTACTCCTTTGCTCTAGTTAGTTCTTTTGCCTCAACCCCTTTTGTGACATAGTCAATGCATACGAAGATGTAAGATTTTTGTCTTGATGAAGGATTAATTAGTCCCATGAAATCTAGGGCCCATTTCTCGAAAGGCTCTAAAATTATTTGGGGCTGTAACGACATCTCGTCTTATTGCAGTGGTTGGCCCATTCTTTGGCAACTATCACATCCTTTCATGAACTTCTTGGCATCCTAAAGTATTGTTGGCCAATAATACCCTGTCAAAAGGACTTTGTACCATGTTCACTTATCGACGAAGTGCCCTCCACAAGGTTCCTCCCGACAAGCCTTAGGGATGTCAAATATCTTATCTTCTCTAACAAAACGTTTTATCTAGAAATCTGGTCCAATGTGATAAAGGTTCCCATCTATCCATTTATAGGTAGCACTTTGTTGTATGATCTTTCTCTTCTCCTTGGAGGACAAATACTGTGGAAACTTCCATGTAGCAAGATAATTGGCTATATCTGAATACCAGGGTGAGCAAGTAGAAATATCAAAGAGATATTCATCAGGAAAAGAATCCTCAGTAGGAGTGCAACTGTCATCAATAGTTAACCTAGAAACGAAATTAGCTATTACATTATCTTTTCCAGGTTTATTGACAATTCTGATATCAAATTAATTTAACAACAGTAACCAACAAGTAATTCTACCATTGGTAATTGGCTTATTCATTGAAAACCAAATGGCAGAATGGTCAGTGTGTACAAATACTTGAAACACCATGATATAATGCTGAAATTTATTAATGGCGTGTACTATTGCTAAGAATTCCTTCTCGATCGCTATGTAATTGAGCTCAGAGGGAGTCAATTTTTTGCTTATGTAGTAAATAGCATAAGTTTTCCTATCCTCTAGTTGGCCCAAAACAACACCTATATCAATATTCGATGCATCTGTAGCTATGTGAAAGGACAGTTCCCAATTAGGTTCTCGTAAAACTGAGGCTACTGATACATAACATTTCAGCTTCAAAAAGGCCTACTCACACTTTCCTATCCACAAAAAGTCGACATCCTTCATGAGAAGAGAAAATAATGGCGATGAAATTTTTGAAATCTTTTCTATAAATCTTCTATAATACTTTGCATGCCCCAAGAAACTACATACCTCTTTTTGCATCTTGGGCGTTGGAATTTTCAGAATTACCTCTATTTTGGCAAGGTCTACCTTGAACCCATCAGCAGAAAGGTAGTGCCCTAGCACAATCCCTTTAGTCATCATCATGTGACATTTTTTAGTGCTTGAAATAACATTAGTCTATACATAAAGTTCCAACACTTTTTCTAAATAAGATAATGATGTTTTAAAATCATCTCCATAAGGTTTAAAATCGTCCATGAAGATTTCAAGGCAGTCATTCAACAAATTAGAAAAAACTCTCAATATTGTTGGCACATTACCGAGTCCAAAAGGGAGTACTCTATATGCGAAAGTTCCCCAATGGCAAGTAAAGGTCGTTTTATCTTGATCTTCCATGGTAATCTATATCTAGTTGTAGCCACTAAACCTGTCTAGAAATGAAAATATTTTTTTACCAAAAGGGTGTCAAGGACTTGATCTATAAATGGCCTTTTTAGTGGCTTTATTGAGTTCTCTGTAATCGACAAAGACTCTCCACTTACCATTCTTCTTAGGAACGATGACAAGCATAGAAAACCACTAACTATTAGATATCAGATAAATAAAGTTACCACTCAAGAGTTTTTGTAATTCTCCCTTCACGACCTCCTTCAATGTAGGGTTTATGTGGTGTTGCAGTTGTATAACTATTTTGCAGCCATCCTTCAAATAAATACAGTGAGTTCACAGGTTGGGTGGATACCTTTCATATCTGTATAGTCCCATGCAAATTCCTTTTTGTATTTTTGTAACAACTGTAACAACAATTGTTTTTTCTCAGCAGTCAAGTTGGGGTTAATGTTTAGAAACCTTCACGATTCTATTTCAATTGGATTGTTGTAAGTATTCAGAGTGGTTCTTATTTTCTCTAAATCTATATCTACTTCCTCCTCTTACTCCTTTGAATTTTCAATGGACGTGACAAAAAGAAGTTACTAATAAAACCATTAATGATGTCATCTTTTGTCTCATCCTTGAAGTATTGGGCTTTCCCCAAAGTAAGGAGTGGTAGGGAAAGATTCGATTCGGGCTCAAACGCATCCCACCAGGGGTTATATAAATCCACATTTGGTTTTGGGGGGTAAATAGTAAGATTATCTGTAGCCTGGCCATCTGAGATCACAATAGATCCAGATCTGCATCTTATAAATGCATCTGTAGTGGCCAGTCAAGGTCTCCCTCAAATCAAAGGATAGCCCCCCAAGTTGGATTTGGGCTGTAAGATAAGAAATTCAGTTGCATACATCTAGGAGGCTATTGTGATTACTATGTCCTCTAACACACCCTCAGGTTTAGCAGGAGACTTGTCTACTAGTTCAAGTATAGTAGGAATATGTGTAAGGCCATGTAGCCCCAGGGTCGTAGAGAGGTCCTTTTCCATCACATTAATGGCAGCTTCAAGATCGATGAATGTGTTAGTTATGGGCTAGTGATTAATGTAGATAGTAACCATAGGATTTCCTGGATCATTATAATTGGTTAGAAGAGGTTGAGCAGACATTAATTTGGATAATTTCCCCATCACATGTATGGTAGTAGGGTCTTTAGGATTTTGCCTAGGTTTCTTGATGCACAAATATCGTACTATTTTAGCATAAATAAGTACTTATTTAAGAGCTTGGAGAAGAGGAATTCGTACATGCAAATATTGGAACTCCCTAAGAAAATCATATTCGAGCCATGAGGCCATTCCAGGCTCAGTTAATCTCTGAGGATGCGAAAGATTCTTATTTATAACAGTCGAGTAGGTTGTTACAGGTGTATCAGCCTTACCCGAGTTGGTTGTTACAGGAGTAACAATCCTTCGCAGGTTGGTTGTTACGGACGTAACAATTTTCTTTGTATCAACTATTATATGTGTAACAACCACCTCAGGATCTCCGATTCCTCCTCTAGAAGGTTCACATTCCTCCTCAGTGATGATAGGGGAGTGGTTTGGTTTAATTACCTTACCTGACTGTAATTTAATTTCATTAAGCCCCATGGGGTTAATAAGGTAGGTCTGGAAGGTAGTCATAGCCTCTATGTCATGGGTTGCTTTATTGATTGCGTTAGGGTTAGGTTGCATAGGTAGTTGGGGTCACACAGGCAGTGTAGGAGAAACATTTTGGAAAGCAGGTAATTCTAGCTATTGCTGCATTGTTAATCCAGGTAAAGACGTATTCTGGGCATTTCCTCTCCAGCTCTGGTTCCAAGGATATGGTTGAGATGGAGGATATTAGATAGAGGGAGATCAGGACCACCAGTCCCAAGGTGAAGGAAACTATGTTAAAGAGGGAGTAGGATATTGTCGTGGATATTGTTGATTATTATATGCATTGTACCATGAATTGAAAGAAGAAAAATCTTGGGACATACCTAGAGGTCATGGCTGCCATGGTCTCCTTGGTGCGATGAAATAAGAGGATTTCACTTCTTTACTTGACTCTTTAATTATTCCCTTTAGTCTATGAAGCTATATACATTAGCCTATCAAATGTTCCATCTTGCAAATATTTCACAAGTTTATGTTGTTCATTGCATTCCCTCAAGGGATGTTTCTTCCCGCAATTTAGGCAGAACACAACCAGAGGTGTGTTAGCTTCTGCTTGTGCTTTCTTGATCTGTGTTGTCCTTATCTGGCTAGATAGAGTGCTAAGAATATCGGTCTTGAAATTTTCGAAACAAATTTCTGGTCTCTGCTCTGGTTACTCCTCTGCCTACAAATTTTTGTATTTGGGTAAAGGCATCTCGAATTGTTCTTCTCCCCTTAGATAATCCTCTAGAGCATATTAGATAGAGCTTTACAATTTCAGTGAAAGGTTCCTGCGATATGTCCCCTTTTCCTAGTAGGCTCTGGGTATCAAGGCAGTCATCCCTCATTCCTCTGATAAATATTGTCTTCAAGATCTCATGGTCTAAATCGTTGTGTTTAGACCTCTTCCAATTATAGTAGAACTGCTCTACATAGTTCTTTAGGATCTCATCCTCTTTTTATGTCATTCTAAATACTTCCTCCCTTAAGTCCCTAGGTCTGCAATAGTATTGGAACTTTGATAAGAATGTCTCCTTAATATCACTCCATGTTCGAATAGAAGTGGAGCCTAACCCCATGAACCATCTCAAGGCTACTCCTTTTAAAGTAGTAGGAAATAATTTCAGTTTCTGAGCATCTGAGATATGGTCATAACTCCTGCATAAGACATCAAATTCAAATAAGAAGGTGTCGAGTCTTCCACAATCATCCCTTGAAAGGATGGTAAGGATGATAGAGGGATATTTTTAATGGGAGATTCACCTCTAATATCACCAATTGGGAACTCAAAGGTGGTGACAGTAGCATATGTTTTAGCGGTTTTGTCATTCTTTTCTCCCATTGCTAATCCTTCTAACCCTTGGGTTAAGAGACATTCTTCAAAACTACTCTTGTGATTGTCTTTGAAGTGTATTTGATGGCTTAGGTAACTCAAGTGCTGCGTGTTTCACTGCACTACCTGAATCCGGATATTGATAAACCAATAAGTGCTCTCCTATCTTAGGTTTTTGATGTACCCCCTTAGTTTCCACTTGTTCCTCAGTCCTAAATTTTTGGCTACTACCTTACCCCTATTGTTCCTGAATTGGATGCTTAATCTTGGGAGTGTGGTTGCTAGCTTTAGACTGGTATGGCCCCGAGATAGAGTAATCAAAGGTTTCTTTCATTGTTATGGGAGTAACAGGTTTTTGTGACCCTTTCTTCCTTGCGTCCCTTTGAGAAATTGATTATTCTTTTTCTTCCTTGGATATTAGTTCCTGGATAAATGTTTTCCTTCCCAAATCTACACCCCTCCTTTCCTTTTTATGACCTGTTTTTCCTGTGACTAATTAGAGTAGGGGTAGTTTTGCTATTTCTATAGTTCCTACAGTTACACACATGGGCCCTATATGTATTAATTCACACCCTAAGTGTCTCATTCCTCAACAGTCAAAGAGACCAATCATGTATGTTAGAGCGATGTGTAGGTTCTTACCTCTCTTCTTACCACCCAGCTATTGAAGAGATGAAAAAACACTAAAAAGACACCAAAAATCCACACCCTAAGTGCCCTAGTGATCACAATGTTGAGCCCTCCCATGTGTGTTAGAGCGATACACAAGTTCTTACATCTTGTCTTACCGCCCATCGATTGTGGACTAGGAACACTCTATCATCAAACAAACAACTTGGCTGACTATATCGTCAACTTTCATCCCTGACAATGGCGCCAAAATATAGTGTTGTTTTAATCAATCCTAATTGACCAAGACTGCAGCATTTAATTATCAACCCAGGGTAGGTCTTGATGTTTCAATGGAGTTTGCACTATCTGTACCGATACACTACAACCAAGAATGAAAAATATAAAGAACAGTAAAACGTGTTGCTGAATTAATTGCCAAAATTGAATCATTCATGTAGAAATTAAAACACTCCACAAAATTGAAATCACACTTCACAATTACCAGAGTAAGGTCATGCCACACAAATAAGCTAATTCCTACACCAGCTGGTCAGTGTCATTCTATTTAATCAAACCAGTGTAACATCATAATATAATATGGAGCATAAGAAGATGTATTTCACAATTTATACAGAAACTACAAAAAACCATACGACAATAAAAGAAATATTAATATACCCTTACTTATACCACTGCAGTCTGTGCTAAAGAGGAGGGCCCTTCCTCCCTAGCAGGGGCGTAGAAATAACATGATATTATTTAACGAATCAGATGAAGAGAAGTAACAACATGATCATAGTGAGTTTAATATTAAAAAAAATTCAGAGTTACAATATCATAGTAACAGTGCTTTTCTATATGTCGTCCTTGTACGTGGGAAATCAAGTTTCTTTTACAATTATTACATGCTTGAAATCAGGAATAAATCAGTCATGAGAATCTCGCGATTCTCATGCTCATCATAAAATAGAAGTAGTTATAACCTATTTCCAAATACGAATACTTCTTATATACATTAGTTAATGTTGCAACCACTTGGTTCCGTTGCTTACAAAATAAACAATTCATAACACTAGACAACTGTTGTGTGGAATAGTACCCATGACTTTTCTAGCTCTGGTGTAATAGCATCCTGCGGTCGAATAGCGGTCCGGGATGTAACGAAAATCTCTCACAACAACACCCTTGGTGTAACATCAATCCTTTGTATCAACACATGGTGTAACAGAAGCCTGTAACATCATTTAGTGTGTAATAGCAACCTGTAACAGCGTAAAGTATGTAACCGCAAACTGTTCTACCCTACTCTGAAACTGATCTGCTTGGCCTATTCACTCTGTAACCTTGTTCCTATAAGCAACACCTGAAAAAACAGAAAAGATTCCAAAATACTCCTCCAATCCTCACCCCAGTTAGCCACAAAAATAAATATAGTATCATATTATTTAGAAAAAACATGGCAAAATAACATGGCAGTGGAATAAGCTGTATAAATGACAAAAATGGTGATTAAAATGCAAAGTTTCATGAGCCTGGAAGAAAATAGGATCAAAACTGGCAAAAGAAAGTGTGTAAAACAGGTATAAAAGTCACAACCAACATTAGTATGATTACATGCATGTTAGGATAGGATGCATTGCATATTTTCTCATTAGAACTAGGATCATACAATATTTCTCATGGTAGATAGATGCATATTTGCATATTTTATTTTATGTTGATTTTATGGCCTAACATTTAGCATGTGTGATCATGTGATGTCACGAAAATATGTCACCCCATGTTTTTCATCTATTATACATCTAGGTGACAGGTCTATGATAACCAAGATATTGTTGGATTTCTCGTGACCTCCCATTCCAGTAGCTTCACCAACTTTTTCGAGAGATCATGTCCCAATTGGAGCTAGATGTCACCCACTATTTTGTGGGTGATATCCCTAGGAGACTCCAAGATGGTCCTCAGCCGACATCCAACAACACTTTGCATCCACCCGCTAGCTCATTTTTCCATTTCTCTGCCACCTGAGCCAGCACTGTGGTCCCCCTCCCATCTGCATGATTGTATGTTTGAAGGTGGGACTCCAAAACCTAATGTTATGCCTTTCCATTTGGTAATTAGGTATTATAGTTTGCTTATCATGGACACTTTTGGGCATGTATTAATGGGGAGAGTTGGAGGAAAGTATTGGATAGGTATGATCTCCTATCCCCTATACCCCTTTTGGATATAACCTTGGAATCTAGTCCCGTGGGATCTCTTTTATTGACCACTAGTCTTTAGGGATGGTATTTCATGGGAAGCCCTGATTTTGGTTTTGTGGTCCCACTCCCTTATCTGCTTATATTACCTGCCTTCCACTCATTACTACCCCATTCATTATTTATCCCACATGGATCCATATTCCTCCACTCAGTCCACATAGGGTTAGCTAACCCCTTCCCCATGCCCTCACCTTAGGTTAAGGAGGAAATGATGCCCTGGACATCGATGAGCTAAAAATAAAGATAAAAGCATATTTTTCCACATTCAACAGGAAAATGTACCACAAAATGCAAAACATGGCTAGAACAAACACATTTAGCACGTGGTAAAAATCTAATACATGACCTCTACCCCATCATTATGGCCATCACCCTAGTTCCTACAAGCTCTATGAACCTCCCTCATCATATAGGAACCCATGATTTTCCCAACCCTTGGTGGGACATGGACCACCCTACCATTAAAGAGGGGTAGTCATTGTTATATCTTATGCATCATTCTCTTACCCTTTGAGCCCCAAGGATTTAATAAAAGAAAATCATAAAAGGGTAAAGGAATATAAATAAGGGTGGAAAAATCAAGGTCGAAGCACCTCATGTACCATGATTTCTCCCTCCTATACACTATAAACGCAAGTGTGGGCTTACATTTTATTAGACACCCTTGTACGCCATCATGTGGCCGAGGGCTACCCGTTCTCATCCCCTACTTCATTCACCTATCTGTCACATGCCACAACCTTTGAAGTATGTACCTTAAAAATATTATCCCCTTTAGAAGTAGAAACCACCTAATAGGATACTTCATTAACCCGTTTGGAGTTACGAGACATTGGCACATCCCGCAACCCATTATGGAAGGGAAGGCCATTATGAAGTCCCAATTGTGGTCCATAGTTGGTAATCTCATTTACTCGATTTATCGAATGACTTGTTGTACTGGAAGGCTATGAAACACATTGGATCTTATGAAGGAATGTAAATGGGGTCTATCTTAGGTTTAGTCTCCTTATACGAGGCCTTAATCCTCTAGCGGGCTACATTTGCACATGTAGGGTGTGTGTTGAGAGCCATGGGCCTCCAAAATAGTAGAAATTACTCCATGGGTCCCTGAGGATGGTCATATATGCTTGAGATACTCCCATTGGATGAGGAAGATGCACCTAGTTCACCTTTGCCAAGACGGCCCCACAAATGTACCATGAACTTGAAAGATGATCCAGGACTTGTAGGATGATGTGCCATCACCTAAACCATTGTCAAAGACCTTACAGATGATCTACATGCATCTTCAACCCATTTGGAGACCCATGAGGCTACTATTGTACCCCCACACCCATTGGGAGCACCACAAGTTTATTGTTTGCAAAACAAGGGGCCAACATTAATCCTCCTAAAGTACCATAATCCTGAGCATGCAATCAAGCTTATGAGACCATTAATTTTGGCCTTCTTTTAGAAAAGCATCATCCTAGTAAGTTATGATCTCAGAAATATCCTAATTTTGTTTTTCATTTATTCTTTCTTTACTTTATACCTCTGGATGTTTCTTGACAGCTCCTATATTTTCATCTCTTCTTTATTGTTTCTTCATTACAACTTGCTAGAGATTGTTTCTCTATTAGATCTATCCTTGTGCTTCTTGAATCTCCTCCCACCAATTGGGCAATGGAAGGTTATTTACCTTGGGCCATTCGAAATCACTTTTTCCCTCCCATATATTTTGATTTTCTTTCCCTCACTGATCCCTCGACCTCTCAACCACCCTTGGCCTTTTTCCCCTCATTCACCCCTTACTCCACCCTAGCCATTAGCTCTTCCTTTCTCCCTTCCTTTTTCCTCCTCCTCCATATCTATATACTTTATCTTCAAGAAAATAATTTCTCATAAGATATCATACTTTTTTGGATTGAGCTCTATAGCAGGGAGCCTCACCAAAAGACACACCCAAAAGAATGTTGAGGTAGTGGCTCATGAACTCATTCCACATTCGATATAGAAAGTAATAAAAGTAATAGAGAATGGAACCCAGAGAAAGATGGTTATTTTTTTATATCTAGGTGGAGGAAGATATGAGAACATGAGTCCCTAACAAATGTAACACCCATGCCAAGCTTACCTAGTATATGGAAACACTAGACCAAAAATTGAAAATAATTATGGGAAAGGTGTCTCTAGAGAGAAACAATGTCGCATAAATAAATCCCATTTTTCATTGATGCCCCGCAACAACAAGTCAACAAGATAGGCCATAAGCTCAATAAGTTTTCCAATAAATTCACAAAATAGACCTTTGAAGTAGTGAAGAGGATGACTAGTCCCCAACTCTTATCCAAGTGGACTCCCCCAATAGTAAAAAATGATTACAATATTAACATTTTTGTTTTTTAATTATGATTTGCTCTTTATATATCTACATGTAGCGATTATTGGTATTTTATTTTTGATGTTTTCATGAGTTCTAGACTTCTCTATTTAGATAAGCATTACTCTATTTTGGGAGCTCTTTCCAAAACCTTAAATGTTGTATTGTATTTTCAGTTTGGTTTCCCTAATGGTAGTCTAGAAAAATTATTTTTTTATTTATATTTTGATTAATAGCATTTCATAATATAAATTAAAATAAATCAAATAAAATTTAGAAAACTTAAATAATAATTAAACTAAGACAACCACATTAATAATGTGGTTGAAATACGTCGATAATCATCATTTCTACCTTTTAAAACTATTCATAAGTATATGGAAGGTGGAAAGTGGTGTCAATCGAAATATTTCAACCACTTTATTTATGTGAATGTGATAGTTTATGGGTACTGTATGTAGGGAGGATTAGTAGGACATGGTTGACCATGACTGGATATGTTCTAGTTATGATTGGTGAGTGTTTATTATTGTCAATATATAGTTGACTATGGATGACCATGGTTGACCATATCTAATTGTACATCATTATGAAATATTTTGATTAATTATGGTTCATCATTGTTGTTCATGTTTCATTAGGGTTGACTATGGTTACCCATGGTTGACAACAACCAAAGTGTGCGATAGTCAACCATGGTGACCATAGTGGACCATAGTTGATCATGGTTGACATAGTAAACCTAGTAAACTTAATAGACTTATGTGAACCTAGTTAACTATGGTTGAGTAGATGACACCATGGTTGATTATGGTTGACCTAGTAAATCTAGTAAACATATATCAACTTAGTAATCCCAGGTGAACCTTAATCCTAAGTGAACCTAGTAATCATATGTCAACATAATGAACCTAGTAAACCTAATAAACCAAGGCCAACCTAGTAAATCTAGTAAACCTAGCAAAACTAAACCAATTAAACCTAATTCAACCTAGCAAACCTAGGTTAATGTAGTAAACCTATTCAACCTAATCAACTTAGTAAAATATGTTAACACACTAACCTAATAAGCCTAGGTCGACAAAGTAAACATATTAAACCCAGTAAACCTATGACAACATAATTCAACCTAGTAAACCCATTACGGTTAGGTCAACCTAGTAAATCTATTAAAACTAGATGAGCCAACTAAAACTGCTAAATGTAGTCAACTTAGGTAAACCTGGTAAACCTATGTCAACCTAGCTCAATCTAGTAAACAAAGTAAACCTAGGTCAACTTATTAAACCTATGTTAACCTAGTAAACCTATGTCAGCCTAGTAAGCCTAAGTCAAGCTAGTTTACTATGGTCTATTAAGGTAGTTATTTCATTTCGAAATTATTTGTTGTTGATCACATTGTAATGTCATCTTTTTGTCAAATTACAAAATTGTCACTTATTCATCACATTGTCATGTTTCTTGTTATTTGTCACACTCAGAAACATATTATTGTTTATATCTAAGGTGAATATGGTTTGTAGGACAACCATAGTCAACCGTAGTCAACCATAGGTTGCATGTGTTAATATATAGATTAATGTATAGTTAATATGTTATCAATGTAGAGTAAACCTTGTAAGCCTAGGTCAACTTGGTTGGATATGGTTAATTATGGTTAACTTAGTAAACTTGGGTCATCAAGTAAATATAGATTAACCATGTAATTTTTGACAACCTAGTTTATATTGCGATGACATTTATTATTTTTTAAATCATGATTTGAGTAGTTGTTCATCATATTGCGATTCCATTTGTTCTTTCTTACTATGAAATGTTGTTTGTTAATTGTCACATTTTAATGTCATCACATTGCAACATTGTTTTTTGATTGTAACATTATCAAATTGGTTGTTGTTCAACACGTTGTGATATAATTTCTTTTTTTTTTTCCAATTAAACCTTTGTTTCCTCTTCATCAGATGCAACATTGTTTTTTTCTCATCACATTGCGACATTTTTTGTTGTTTATCACATTGGAAACAATATTAAAGCTAGTTTGCATGGTGACTATGGTTGACCATGTTAACCATAGCCAACGATAGACAAGCCAAAGTGACATGTGTTAATGTATAAATTAATGTAAATGTAATATGTTATCAACGTGTTAATCTATAAATTTATGTATTATTAATGTCTTGTCAATGTGCTAATGTATAGATTAATGTATCATTAATATCAACGATTATTGTTTGTTCCACATTTTAAGCTATTGTTTCTTAAATCAATGCATGGTTATAAATATAACCTTTTCCATTTGCTTTTACTCTAGATTGAAAATTATTTTCTTTCCTTAATGTTATCTATTTCGTGATCTTGTGAAAATATATTTTTACACAAAGATTAACAAAATTATTTTGATGCATTACAATGTTGGTATTTATTTGTGATATTGTATGTCAGCTTTTAAACTTTGTTGTCTGTTTTCAACAATGACTGACAATGGGTGAACATTGTTGACCATGGTTGTCATTGTTTAAGTATAGATGAATATGGTTGACCATGTTCACTATCGTTCACTATCGATAACAATGTTAACCATGGATGACCATAATGAACATGGTTGAATATAATTGAGCTAGTTTGACT
Source organism: Pinus tabuliformis (assembly GCA_031772625.1). Lineage (NCBI taxonomy): Eukaryota > Viridiplantae > Streptophyta > Pinopsida > Pinales > Pinaceae > Pinus > Pinus tabuliformis. The sequence goes on from CM062817.1 coordinate 445,686,859, forward strand.
ATGGTTTAATGTAGTTGCACTATTCGAAAGGGTTATAAAAGTATTTTTTTTTTCTAGGTAAAGTCTACTTCTATATTAAGGAAAGAAAAATATTTACATGGTTTACATCATCTGAGGAGGCCGAGGCCAGTCCTCTAACAGTAGCGACTGGAACTGACTATCGATCCGCTGAAACAGATTTACAAAACCTTGTCCATTTGGATTTTCCTTGGACAGCAGACATTTTGAACATGGACAGACAAAAATACAGACATTGTTTACTTCATTGACTCTAACATTTAACAGGCTTACTGTATTGACCAGAGACATGCAGCCATGGTAAGGCTGAGAACTAGAACTGAAAAAAACAGAAATAGACACCAACAAAGACATTGACAACTTTGCAAAAGACTTAAGAAGAGCACCCGTGGAGGCTTAAGCTGGATGGCTGGGCGACGCTGGTGGCTTCCCCTTCTCTGGACTGGGTGAGTCGAGCCAGATGATGAGCTCATCGCCATTCTGAAGCTGCCCTTCCGAGCCAGGCTGAATGGAGTCATGGCCCTCTTCCTTGCCCAAAGCACAATTGAAAGGCGGCAGAATTTCTTGCACTGACGCGGCTTGAGCCGAGCCATCCTGAGCCGGGACTTGCTGAGGCTGGACATTCTGCGTCATGGCATCCTGGGGACGGGGAGTACGATATACCATGCGATTCATGTCCCCCAGGAGTATGCCGCTGCCCTGGATGCTTGCAGAAGCAGGGGAGGACGAGGAGGGATCTCTAGGTGCCTCCTCCGAGAGATAGACCGAGAAATTGACAATCACATCTGACCGAATGAGTCTGCTGGGAATTCTGAGGCGGAATGTCTGGTATGTATCCTGCAAAACCAGAAACTCCTGCTCAGAATTGGAGGACGAGGGAGGCAGAGCAGCCATAGGAGCAATTGGATTCGGCTCTTCAACTTCATTAGCAATCCGAATTCCTGCTCTTCCGCCTCGTCGAGGCACCCCTCTGCTACGCGGCATGTCTCCTAACGCAAGGGCTTTTAAGCGCTGTTCGACCACCCTGATTCGACACGCCAGAGTATCCCCTTGCCAATTTCCAGCATCGAATGGCTTGCTCTGTTCATGAAATGTCTGGGCATTCCCATTATATAGCGAATTCGCAGTAATCACCACAGGCAGAGGGCGAGGATCCATCATCCTTGAGCGCATCGAGTCCAGAGCTGCCTCGCTTGGCTTGAAAGCGTCGTCCCTCCTGTTCTGAACTAACTTGCCATCACCTGCCAGGAGCATTGATTTATAACCTTCATCCATCGCTTGTGCGTACCTATCTGTCCTCTCGGCCTCGTCACAAGTGTTGAAGCGAGCGCCTGGCTTAATTGCACGTAATGACACCCGCATCCGGGTAAGGGTTATAAAAGTATTAACATTAATAATATATTATATTTTATTATATTATATTATTATTAAATATTTTTAAACTTTGACTATGGTCGATTATGGTAGAACATGATCAACTATGGTCAAGCATGGTACACTATAGCCAAATATGGTTGACTAAAGTTGAGTGAAGTCAATAAGATTGACTATGATCAACATTTGGTTGACTAAAGTGACCCATGGTTCAATATGGTTGACTATAAAAATGTAGCATATTTACCTATATCATCACACTGTGGCAATCATATTTTTTCGTAAAAAAAATAATCAAATTTTATATAAATTAATGTGTTATAATATATTATTAACGTGTTAATCTAAAGATTAATATATTAATTGATAGTTATTAATGTAATATGATTAAAATTTTCATAATAATATAAACTTATCAAATATGGTTAATAAAGTTATTAAACCTTATTTAATTAAGGTTGAATTTTATTATTAAACTTTATAAATAAATATTATCAATACAAATTAATAGTTTATTTTAACGTCTATGAATTCGATTAGGTTTAACATTTATAAAGGACCCATATTTTTCACTCCCAACATTTTTTTTTTTCCATAGATTTTGAGTTTAAAACGTAATAAAAATATTTTGAATTTAATAAATACTTTATTCACAAAAACTCTCTCATCGAAGATAATCTGATTATTTACATTTAAGAAATAGTTTTATTAGGAGATGAAAACATGGGGAGGACATCGAAGTTGTTTCCATAACTTCAAAGCCAAATGATTCGATGTTTTTAATTAATTAAAATCAAACCTACAAGTTTGCAAACAGCAAAATATATATGTATAGGAATTTTCTTATCTTTACTTATCCTTCCTTTACGTCCAAGGAAACAAACTTCCCTATTAAGAAAATGTAAAGAGACTTGAGATTACACGCCCGTTAACATGAACACTGGTTCATTATTACTATAGCCGCAACATTAATGTACGTACATTATTTTAAAACAGGGAATTATCTTTATAATGTAAATATTTCTAGCCTAAAGTTATGAAGTTAAAATCCCCCAAAAAAACCACTTTTAATGCAGTTTAATTTATTTATGAATACTTAAGTTCACTTTGTATTATATTAATGATTTTTCTTTGAAACGTTGACCATTTTTTTTTGGTTTAGAAAATAAAACCCATCTTCAGTGGTTAATCGACTAAGAGATAATAATGTTGAAATTCATCTTTTACATTGAACTTAAAAATAATTTACATTATTAATTTAGTCTGTTATCAGCTTTGAACTTAAAAATAGTTTAACTTATTAATTTAGTTTCTTAGTTTTGTAATGGCGATGAGTATATTTAATTGCAATATAATAAAAAATCAATTTCACATTAAAATTATTAGATTAATCACGTATATAAATATATTAATTGTTTATTAAAGATATAAATTTTATCTTATCCACACAATTATTTAAGTGAGCAAATCTATCAAACCAACACTAATTTATTCAATTAATTAATAAATACATTTAATAAAAAAAAAATATCAATTAATATGCACAAAACAAATAAAAACAAATCTCCAATAATATTTAACAAGTAATCATACTTACATTAAAAAACATTCATATAGTCGTGGAGAATAAACAATTCTCCATGTTCAAATCTATGGCCGAATGAAAATGTAATGACATCTCAATGTTTGAAACTGGAATCTTTGTCGAACACATTGAACCCTCTTAAAGTAGCAGATCATGGTTAGACTGTCCTGTTAATTTATTGAATCAAAACCCACAAATTAATCTCAAACATATTACATTGTGAGACATAGGTTTAATTGATTTTAAATGGAGAATTAAGCAGCAGCTCCACTTATGATATTGAAAGTTTAGAACTAAATATTTGCAAAATAAATCAATGAATTTTACCACTGTTTTTATACTCTCCTCTTTTAAGAATATAAACAATGTGAGACAAATGATACCGCACAAACAAATTCATTTATACCTTATAAAGATCTCACTATATATAAATTTAAATTGCATGGAGGTTCCCGTAGTTTTGGTCGTTTCTCGTCCCGGACAACAACACAACGCACATTCTCCAACTCAGCCATGTCCATATGCTCATTCTTCCGCTAGATCGGAACTGCTGGACGTGAACCCTATTGATAGAGCCAAGATACCCATGTCAAATGAATGAACGAACGATGCCAGCAATGCAATAGATGGACCATCCAACCGGGAGGTTCTTATTCTTGGTGAGAGATTTTGGTACAAAGGTTACTATAGCTATAGCCAGGATCTCGCGAACGACAACAACGAAGCCTGGTCATGGAGGCTAACGACCTTCCAGAGACTCAACTTTACCAGCAGTGACATCTTGACGTGCATAAAGAACCCCAGCATCAACATCAGAGTAATGGGGAGAACCAGTATAGTAAATATGGGGCATCTTTAAGTTAATTGCAGATTCTCCTAATATTCGAGAAAGTAGTTAAGTTAATTGCAAATTCTCCTGATATTCGAGAAAGTAGTTAATTTTTTGACCGCATCTATGTTCGTCAGATTCTAATCGACTCAAGCTCACTGGTAAACATGTGCCAGATACCTCGATATACACAGATTTCACTGGTAAACATGTGCCAGATACCTCGATATACACAGATTTTGTTGACTTGTGAACCCAAACGATTCTCGTGGCCATCGTGTGAACAGAGATGCCCATGACGGAATAAGTGGACTGTCCACTCCTCTGACGCTACACCATCCAAACTGACGGCTCATAAACAGGAAACCACATTATTTGAAAGATAATAATTATTAGGTGGTTTGAGAATAAATGAAGTAGAATTACAACAGCTACATCTATATATGATGGACTGATTCAAAATAGCTTTCTTGCTTCTTCAAAATGGTGGCAAAGATTGATATCGAAAGGCTCAGAATCTGCAAATTTGTTTTTTTGGTGTTGTTTTTTTTGGTGTTGTTGGAAAGAAAAATATTGGCTTGGGTTATTCTTGTTAAGTGAGAATGTGTAGGCTTTTTATTTTTCCATTTACTTCAGATGAATGAATAGTCTATAGCTCATTTATTTATTCATTACTTTTGTGTTTTCTGCTTGGAAGGTGGTTTTCTCTTGTTTTAACCTTGATCCCTAGTAGAATGGACGCTGAGTTGAAGTGTGTCTTTGGACTTGGATCAAAAATTCATTTATCCTTCCCTTAAATACGCTATACTCTATAATACTCTATACTCTATAGCTCATTTATTTAGCATTCCTCTTTTGTGATTTCTTTTCAGATGGTGGTTTTCTTTTTTCAACCCTGATCGCTGGTAGAATCCAAGCTGAGTTGAAGAGTGCCTTTGGACTTGGAATAGAGGTTTATTTATCCTTCCCTTAAATTTCTTCTCAACTAGAATTTGGTTAGGGTGAAATGGTTATCTATTTGATGACTCTATGGTTTTCTATGAAGTTATTGCACACATTGTAAGATTGTTTTATCTTGAGCAAGTGAAATTGGTGAAGGGGGAGAAAATGAAAGGTTTGTTTATCCTTCCCTTAAATTCTTTTTGAACTTTGTATTGTGGGGAATTTGGTTATGGTGAAATGCTTGTCCATTTGATGACTCTATGTTTCCTATGAAGTTATTGCACACATTGCAAGATTGTCTTATCTTGAGTAAGTGAAATTGGTGAAAGGGGAGAAGATCAGGGTAATTAGAGATGTGGAGCTTTAGACTGGCATAGTATGGGGATTTTTTTATGGAGTCCATCATAGGGATGCTCTTTTGGTGTGGGTATATGCATTTTATCCTCCCATAATCTAACAATTAAATGCAAATTAGGTATTGGCCAAGGCACAAATTTAATATAAGAACTACTTGCTATGTGTTGTGTCATGAAGATCGTTCTTTGGAAGCAAGTAAAAGTATTTAGGTTGTATGGGGATTTATAAATCTTTGTGGACTAGTTCAACCGAAGAGTTCATTTAAGGGTGCTTCATTTAGAATCACGATGAAGGAAAATATGCTAGTTACAAGAGCATTATCACCATGTGCAAGTTCTTCATATATACAGGGAAAATAATGCCTTCGTGTATATGTTATCCAAGGAAGCTATTCTATTAAACATTGGGTTAGTCTCCATCTCAAAAGTATCTAATGGTAATGCTTTGTTTGTTTTGTCTTTTAATCTATTTGATCCCGTCCAAAACCGATTTAGTTAAGTTTCAAGATATATTTAAGATCTAAAATATATCTAAGATTTTGTTCTCATCCCAATTTTCAAGTTATCAAGTATTTCACTATGTAAAAGAAAGATTGCACATCTTAAATTGCTATAAAATATAAAAAATATAATTTTTTAATAAAATATAAAAAATATATTTTCCCTTTGAAAAAAACAAAATATTAAATAATAATATGGAAATTTAATATTTTACTTAAATATCATCCCTTTATCTCTATAAAGATGGATAACATGGGAATATAAACCATCTATTTAATAAAAACCCTAAATTCTGAAAGACTTTATGAGGTAATTAACAAGAATATGAATTTTATTTCAAGATAATAATAACAATTAAAATTAAAATAATTATATTAATTTTAATTATTAATAAAAATGATTATTGAAATTTTAATAATTAATTTTAATAATAAAATGTTACAAAATTAACATTAATAACAAAAATTCATGGGCTAACATGACTGCTTTCGCCCAGTCTCCCTATTTTGCATAATGAAAGTTTTTTCCATATATGTACGATTTCATTTTCTATATATACAGTTGATTAAAAAAAAAGTGATGTTAGGAAAGATATGAAGCGTTGTAATAATAAAAAAAAAATGCTTAGTGAGTGTTTCGTTTTTATTATTTTAAAAGATAACAAAGTAAACTATTTTTGCATTCTTTCACATATTTCGAAAAATGCGGGAAGTTTTAAGTTTTCACACAATGAAAATATTGATTGTCTCTTTGCACTCCGCACTTTTCACACAACCTCTCACTTTGACATATATCTTCTTTAAAAAAATTCATATATCTATTCACAGAGATCTCTTGGGTAGCGAGTTTTTAAAAAGAGCAATGGTCTAATTATTGTAGACTCATCTATTTAATCAGATTTCTTTTCTTTAACATAATTCAATATGGAAAAGTAATATGTGAAAAGATCAGGAACTCCGCACAATTAAAATGTTCATTGCTACTCCGCACTTTGCACGATGTAACCATTTATTACCCTTTAGAAATCGGCCCAATGAACTTGTGCAACTCTACTGAAGTCGTTGGTTTTTTATTTGGAACCAATTATAATAAATTATTTCTCTTGCATTTGTAGTTGCTTTTTTATTTGGTGAACAAATTTTTTTTTTCTCACTTTACATAATATTAATTTAATACCCAGAGTCGAGGTATGGATAAATAAAGAGTGTCTGAGAAATTGAGTTCGGGCAAGTTTGTTAATTCGAATCATGATTTTTTCCTCCGTAGTGTGCACACTAAAAAATGAAAATATTGACTATCTCATATGTAATCTACAGAGGTGGACAACAACTATGTGCAAATATAAGCGAGCACGAAGAAGCACTTTGTACAATAAAAGTTTCAACTCCACTTTCACATTTTGCACAAAGAAAACATTCACTTATCTTTCTGCACTGATGATAATTAAAACTTTTACTGCTTCTCCGCACTCCACACTCACTGCACTTATGCAAACACGTAAATAATGACAAATTGTGGAAATATGGGCATAATAATGAAGACTCTATCAAAGAGCTTATCTATTGCATTGCACATCTGGTTATTTATACATAAGCTCAGTCAGAGATTCAATAGTGGATTTCACTGACTGTAATTTATTGTTCAACTACTCATGTCAACTATTGACTATTGTCGCAGAACTAAATCTGCAGCAAACAATGAACTTTGACTGCTACAATGCACAACACCTTGGCCTCAAAGTTACTCCTCCACTGTGATAAACAACACCAAATGTTTCTCACTGCACCACGCTTCTGCTAAGGTTGTGATATCGAGTCTCTTTCAAGCTCACCCCACATTTTGTCCTTCTCCTATCATATAATAGAACTCACAAACTCACAACAATTGCACCAATCTCAATGTCCACCAACTTCCAACACCACTGTGAAAAGCTAGCATATTACTTGCCACGCCAGTGTTCTCGACATCAAGTTATCTTTGAAATTCAACCCTAGTGGGATCCACTTGGACAAAGACAGGCGCAATATCGTGGCCATGCGCCTTAATCTAAGTAGCCTTCAAATTTATGGATTCAAACATCCTACAAAATATTTTGAAATATTTTTTCCAAATTTGACAACACCTTTCTCCTATATCACCATCGCTTCCGCCTTTTAATGGAATATTTCCTGCCCTAAAACATTCATTTTTTCCTTGTAGCAACTCTCCCGATACAATGAAACATGGTTGGCATCAAATTTTCAGTCAACAGGAAGAAAAAATTGAACTTTGACCCTACTACTTTCACACACCCTCAGCTCAGCTACACCCTCTCTCACAAAGCAGCCACACCTATAACAGGATAGTTCAACACAAAATCTAAACCCAAAAACAACTTGGAGTTCACCACTCATGAACTACAATGAAGTCTTCAATACGGCCCACAACTCTCATCACAAATTACCACGGTGGGCACCGCATCAGTTTAACACCACCAACGCACTCATCAAAACACTAGTCTATGGCTTTGAATCATTTCCCAACAAAGCCTTTGCTACCTTTTCCTTGGCTACATAACTTGCAAATTCCAATATCTTAATCAACTGTACCATAACACCCTGTCCAAACTCAACTTTCAAACAACGCAAATGCTAGGCTCAAACAACTCAGTTCAGACGAGCCTCTAATCTCACTGCACTAGACAACTCACTCACAACAAAGTGGTCAAAAACACACTCCTAATCAATACTTGACATACAAGCACAAAACTTCAAACTCCACATCGCTCAAATGAGTTTCACTTTTAAATTTCCGGCTCCACACCACTTTCGATCTCCAACTCAGATCGACCATTTTTCCACTTGCCTAAACGCCTGCACCAGGTAGCTCACTCACAACAAAGTGGTAAAAAACACACTCATCATCAATACCTGACAGACAAGCACACAACTTCAAACTGCATGAATTTCACTTTTAAGTTTCTAGCTCCACACTACTTTCGACCTCCAACTCAGATCGACCATTTTTCCACTTGCCTGAACACCTGGAAACCACGGGAATTGGTTCTCCATCGTATGATGCTCAAGATAACAACTGTGATATTTTCCACTTCAAAATTTGGTTACACTTATGCACAACAATCACAACTCCTCCTTCTCTAGTCAACGCCAAATGCTCAACTTAATATGCCTACAATGATCTTCATACACCTCACAGGCTGGCCTCTATCTAATTGGCCAACAACTCTATTCCACAGCTGATGACAACACAAACATTAAGATTAACAGTTCCATGTCGCAGCCAACAAACTTTAGCAACATCAGCGGCAATGACAGCACCACCAATTACCACAGCATGATCAACGAACGACAACAATCGAAACAAATCTTTCACATCCTCGAGTTTGGTCCTGCACCACGCCTCCACGATCTCTGTTAACACAACACTCTTCTTTCAACATAGATACACACATCCAGAATAGGCATAAACAACCTCACTAGTCTTCACAATCTCGACCCTCTAGAGCTACGATGACACAAAAATCACACAGCGCTGTAAATAAACAATAGACTCGGCGGCAATCGCCAGTTCTTCACTGCAACAGACCAATCTGACGGTGAGCAGGCACAAAACAATAGCTTGAATCCATAGCAACGCCTAATGTTAAGTCATAGAGAGCACACAGCTCCATAACGTTCTGACACTGTAATCTATGCTTCCAACACCACATCCAGATCAGGCTCCACCAGTCCATACCCAATAGTCTCATGACAACACACTGCTTCACCACACAAGGCGACCTCTCCCACAACTCAGCTGAGCTGTGATACCAAAACATAGAATGAAACTCACAAAGAGCTTGTTTATCTCATTACTAAACAACATTATTTATACATGCACAAGCAAGAGAATCAATAATGATCTGTTTATACATGCACAAGCAGGAGAATCAATAATGATCTGTGCCGACTGAAACTGATGTCTTACCAACTCCTGCTGACTCACATTAAACTCGCCGATGGAGGAAACAGTGGTCGGCCTCATCATGATTAATGTTCTAATAATACGCGAAAGTGGAGAAGCACTATGTACACAAAAAGTTTTGATTCCACTTCACGTTTAATGCCCTTATGCACACTACACTTCCCGTATTTATGTGAATGCATAAATAATGACAAATTGCAAGTATTCTTGAATAATGAGCAAATGCAGGCCCCGCAAAAGGAAACATAACCTTAATCGATTAATTAGCAGTAAAGTTACATTTAAGAAATAGTTTTATTAAAATCGGTGTTTCCCTAACTTCAGAGAAAAATGATTTGATGTTTTTAATTAGTTTCAAACAACAAAAATGATTTGATGTTTTTAATTAGTTTCAAACAATAAAAATATACAAATATATATGTATAGGGAAAAATTTATTTTTACTTTTTTTTTTATTAAAAATATGTAAATTTTTGGAGAATCTAATCCCAACCATTTGTTAAGTGTCAAAATTGTCCCTCCAAGGGTCCTAGTTCAGTTTGAGTTAGTTGAGCTTAAGTCGAGTTTCACTAGAGTCCTTTGTTAGTGATATTTCCAATGTAATCTTATTTAAGTGATTTGTAATACTGAGAAGAGTGATTCCTCTACTCCATATTTTGTTCTCTTCAATTCTTGTCATGGTATCAGAGTTGAGCATGTGTAAGACTCCTTGAGAGTAATAGAGAGAGATGGGTTTGCATAAGACTCCGTGAGAGAGAAGCAATGTGAATGAAGAGAAAGTGTAAGCCTCTTTGAGAGAGTAGAAAAAGTTTGAAGAACCAAGCAACAAAAAGAAGAAAAAGTCATATACTTTTTGGGAGATTAACGCTTTCTATGCATTAAACGAGTGCATTAATAACACCACTAACACTGAGTAGTGAGAGGAGAAAGCACATTAATTGCGGGCAAGATTGGAATTTCAAAACAGACTTAGGTGTCAAATTTTCCAATTTCCACACTTTTCTAATTTTTTTCACAATTTTAAAAAAAGATTTTAATGGTTTCATAAAATTTTAAACCGTATATGACGGCCAAATCACCCCATGCCGGGCTATTTGCCCGACAAATTCCAATCCCTGATCGCGGGTTCCTTGCACTGATTTTCAATTGACGCGAGCTAATTGTGATAGACAATTAGCCTTGGAGCACTAACGCTGCCCTTCAATGTGTACATAAGAGTTAGCACGCGACCTCCTATCCAAGAGCGTTAGTGTTACCCGTGATATTTAAAATGAAGTCCACGAGGCACGAGAGGACAACGCTGAGGCAAGAAGCGGATTAGGAGTGCGATTCGCGGGAAAATCTAAGGTAATGGCGGCTACGTCTCATGATCGAGCATTAAAGTACATGAAGCTCACGAAGACAGCTGCAACAAATTATGTGAAGTAAAGTAAAGGTTTGAAAGGTTTATGGTATCCGTATAAAATGCAACTTATGCGAAAGCTTCATTTTTTTAAAATGTGTGCTTTATAGCTCTTTTAAAATGTACGAATGCGAGTATTGAAAAGGGATTTCAAAGAGTATGAAAAGGATTTAAAAAAAATGGAGGTGCATGTATTGTTTAAGAAGGGGATAGTGCATTTTTTTTTTTTAAGTGATTTGTTTATAGGCTTGCTTCTCCTTTTCTTTTTTTAATATATATGTATAGACATTCAAATGGGTGGTAAAAGGATTAAAAAAAAACCAAATTGTGAAAGCTTTTGACAAAGTATTGCATTTGTAAGTAATTTGTAAATCGATTGTTTTTGAAGTTGTGTACTAGAGAAGTCTGTCATTATGTTTGAAGTTTGATTTTTTTGTTGAGTCACATTCCATCAGTGTTCAAATGGGAAAAGCCAAGAAACTAAGAAGGTCAAAGAAACAATAGAATATGTTTGAAATATTTTTAGATCTAGAAGTGAAGAGGCAAAATGATGTCTTTGCATTTAAATGCATAAAAGAATCTGTGGATGATAACATTCTTCCCATGATTTCAAAAGCCAAAACTTCCAAGGAGGCTTGGGATACTTTTTGGTGCAAGGGGAGCACTAAAGTTGAAGATGAAGGTGGATCTACATCAATAGATCTACATTGAGATGAAAGGATTGTTGAATCCCACTATGCTTAGTCACATGTGGATGATGTTTGTGAAGAAGTCCTATAAGCAAAAGAGAAGAAGCACGTAAATGCTCACAAACCCCACTATGCACATCCAAAAGTGGATGAAAATTTGGTAATTCCAGCAACAAAACTTGATGATGATGACAATATGATGATTTCAACAACCGAGCTTGCTGATGAAAGTTTGTTGAATCGAGCAACAGAGCTTGCTCATGAAAATTTGGTGAATCTAGCTTGTTGATGACAGTGAAACTGCCATTAGAGCAATCAATGATATGGTGAATCCAACAATTAATATTGTTGATGTAAAATTTGATGAAGAATTGTTGGCTAATGATGAATGGTTGCAGGTGATGTTAGTATAGATGTAAAAAATACAAACAGAAAGATAGAAAGAAAAAACAGAGACATATGCAGAAGTAACAACTCATAAAGAAGCGCAACGGGAAAAAGCTCTCATTGCAGAGTAGAAAGAAGAGAACCAATGTGGTTCTCCAAATATTTTTAATTCTAATGTTGATTTCCATTGTGCAAGTACACAAAATGACTATGAAGAAGAGTTAAATTTACATGAAGCATGGCTTGCAACACCATGTCTAGATGAGGTTTGCATAGAAGATGCAGAAATGAATATTGAAAACAACATCAATGACGAGAAAATCAATGAAATTTTTAGGTTTTGGAGTCCTGAAGAAATATTATTTTATTATAATTTTCTGTTACAACACATTGATGGTGAAAAGAACATTACAAAAAATAATATGTGGCAGCAGCCTACATATAAGTCAGTTTTTGAAGAAGTCCGGGGTATGCCTAGAAAGCCTAGAAGAATGGAAGACCTGCACCAGCAAATGAAGAAACTGAGGTTTGAAGGATACAACAAAGATAAAAACTTGAAACAATTTAGAGGCTATAGGATCTTGAAAAAAGAAGAAAAGTTAAAGTCAATTTTTAAATTGTAAAACTAGTTGAGACATAGACGAGCAGGTATCATAATTGAAATTTTTATTTGGTTGTGATTAAAGGGGAATGTTGAATCTAATCACAACCACTTATTAAGTGTCAAAACCATCCGTCCAAGTGTTAATTGAGTTTAAGAAGAATAAGTCCTCTACTCCATATTTTGTTCTCATCAATTTTTGTCATAAAAAACTTGAGATTACCAACACATTAACCTCAACACATTAACCTGAACCCTAGTTCACTAGAGTACCGGAACATTAATATACTTACATTATTTTAAAACACGAAATTGTAAAAGACTTAAGATTGCCAACAAGTCAACATGAACACTCGTTCATTACAGTACAACAACATTAATATACTTACGTTATTTTAAAACACGAAATTATTTTTATAATGTAAATATTCGCTAGCTTAAAGTTATGAAGTTAAGATCCGAAAAAGGCACTTTTAATGCAAATTTATTTATGAATACTAAGTTAACTTCGTATTATATTAATGATTTTGCTTTGAAACGTTGGCAACTTAATTTATTTGTTGAAAATATAAAACACTTTTAATCGACTAAGAGATAATGATGTTAAAACTCAAAACTTTAAAATAATTTAAGTTATTAATTTACTCTATGCTAATGGGATGAATATACTTTAGTGCAATGTTTTACAAGTAATCATGATTACTGTTTAAAAAATAAAACATTCATATAGTCGTGGAGAGTAAGCAAGCCTCGATGTTCAAATCTGTGACCGAATGACAATGTAATGACTTCTCAACTAGTCCGCTGTTTGAATGTGGAATCCTTGTGAATTATTAAATCAAATCCCACAAAATAATCTCAAACATATTACGTCGTGAGATATACGTTTAGAATTAACCAGCGGTGAGATATATTTTAAAAACAATGCAGAATTAACCAGCGGCTCCAGATGAAAGAACGAAATATTTGAAAAATAAACTAATGAATTTTATTATTTTTATTATAATTTTGTTAAGATGAATTATATTTGTTGATTCAAAACATGGACAAATGAATTTTGATATAACTTTCCCCAAAAATACTTCAGAATAAATTTAATATAAATCACAAAAACTTAAATTCAACCCATATAAATAACCCCAAACAAACAACCGTACACCAACAAATTCATTTATACTTTATAAATATCTCACTATATATAAATTTCAGGGAAGTTCCAATAACTGTAGTCGTTTCCTCCCGGACAACAACACAACGCACATTCTCCAACTCCTTCATGTCCATATACTCATTCTTCCACCAGAGCCGAGTCAAATGAATGAACAAACGATGCGAGCAACAGATTGACCATCCAACCGGCAGGTTCTTATACTTGGCTTATACTTGGAGAGATATTTTTGTACAACCGTTATAGCTATAGCCAGGATCTGGAGAACGGCAACAACGAAGCCCGGGCATGGAGGCTAACGACCTTCCAGAGACTCAACTTTACCCCCAACATCGTCACATCTTGACGTGCATAAAGAACCCCAATATCATAGCAATGGGGAAGAATCAGTATAGTAATCATGTCCCAGATGCCTCAGTTTACATTGCCCAGATACGTCAGTTTACATTGCCCAGATATCTCTTTATGATATCAGAAAGGAGTAGTATATCGAGGTAGAGGAATTGTTGGGACTGCTAAAAGTGGTTGGAATTTGTGTAAAAAAAAATAATTTAAAAGCCCTTGTAAAAACAGTGTTTGAATCATATTTTTGATGGTAGAAATGGATTCAGCACCATTGAAAACTTCTAAGGCATCTAAAATCTTGATGTTGGACAACTATAACTTGGATTTACAAAAAGTCCTGCCAGATTTTATCCAAATATAACTTGAATTTCCATAACTTTCCACACAGAAAACCAGCCTGATTAGACTACGACGTTCAAAAATACCCATGCCGCAATACGTGGAGTGTCCTCTCCTCTGACGCTACACCATCCAAACCGACAGCTCATAAACATGAAGCCACATTATTTCAACAATAATTATGATTAGGTGGTTTAAGAAGAAACAAAGTAGAATTATAACAATTAGATCTAAATTGGATGGGTTGATTCAAAATAGCGCTCTTGCTTCTTCAAAATGGTGGCAAAGAGTGGTATGGAAGGGATAAGGCCTCTTAAGCGTTGTTTGTGTTTTTGGGTATTGTTGGGAGGAAAAGTATTGACTTGAGATATTCTTGCAAGATTGTGTTGTTGTATTGTGTTCAATAAAGTATTCAGATGATATCTACAAGCTATAGGAGCATTATAATGAGGAACATTATGATTATCTACAAATTCATCATATATACGGGGAAAATAATGCCTTGGTAGATATGTTATCCATAAAAGTTATGCCTTTAAACATTGGGCAAGTCTTCATCTCATAAGTGTCTAATGATAATACATTGTTTGTTTTTCCATTAATGTATTTGATCTTGTTCAAATAAGATGTAGTTAAATTTGATAATATGTTTAAAATCCAAAATATATATGAGATTTTTTTCTTATCCAATCTTTAAATTATTAAATGTGCTGCTATATATTTTAAAAATTGTATTTTTTTATTTCCCTTAAAATATAAAAAATATATTGTTTTCTTTACCAAAAGAAATAATGTATTAAATAAAAAAGTAATGTATAAGCTTTTACTTAAATGTCATCGCTCATCTCTATGAAGATGGAGAATATGGAGAATATTAGCTCATGATAAAGTCCAAATCATCTATTTAATAGAAACAAATTCTGAAAGACCTTATAAGGTAAGTCTATAAGGTAATAAAAAGCATATGAATTTTAATTCCAAAATAATGATAATAACTATTTAAATTTAAATATGTTTAAATAATTATATTAATTTTAATTCTTAATAATAAAAAAATTACTGAACAGGTTATAGTCAATTTAAATAGTCAATTTGGACGATAATAACATTAATAACAAAAATTCATGTGCTTTTATTTTTCGATTATAAAGGTCAGTCAGCTTTACGTGGTTTTTGTCACAGTTTTCAAAATTAAATAAACAATAATGATAAATACTAAATGTTTTATACTTTATTTTGAAAGTTCTTCGTTTTAACTTATTATGATTTTGGATTGGGAGGCCTCAGTCTTCAAGCAAACCAATAGGAATAGACTCAGCATCACCAACACTTTGAAGAATTGGAGGAAAGACTTCTCAGGTAATGAAATCATTAACAAGGCTTGGACTCTGGTTCCAGGCTTTATCATCTGGGATGTCTGGAAGGAATGCAATGGCAAGATTTTCAAAAACAAAGCAAGCTCGACCCAGAACATGATTGTCCAAATTTTACGACAGCTCAAAGACACAGTAGGAGCCATTATGTGGAAAATTCTTGAGGACCCTGCTTTGCCCCACGATGCTCGCATAATGTTGTAGTTGGGTCTCCACTCTCTCGTTCACCAAGGCACTCTCAAGGATGTGAGAAAAAAAACTATTGGTAAAGATATCTGGTAGCCTCCTCCTCATGGTTTTTTGAAAGTCAATATAGACGAGGCCTCTAAGGGCAATCGAGGGATGGCTGGATTTGGCGGTGTCATAAGAGATGAGCAGGGATGCATAAAGGATAACTTTCAAAATCATTTGGGGATTGCCACAAATAACATGGCGGAGCTCATGGCCTTAGAGCAGTGCTTGGAAATCCTGATGGAGTCAAATTTAAACAACGCCATCATTGAAGCTGACTCTGAATTGGATATTAATGCAGCCAAGAAAATGTGTAATGGAATGACACCTGGAAAAGTGTCAAAACATTGGAGGCTCTCTCAGGTCTTTCAACGTATTCATTCCCACTTACGAACCCTGAGAACCGTCAACTTCATTCATGTGCGAAGAAAAGCCAATATGTTAGCTGATCATCTGACGAATGAAGGCATGCTATGTAAGGAAAACTATATTTAGTATGACTAGGAGTCTATACCCTCTGGTAAATTACGTGATGATTGTCAACGATAGGTAGCCAAACATATGGCATACCTCTAGACCATGAATAATGAGTAGGAGGAAGACTAGCAGGAGTTGAAGGAACAGTGTAAACTTGAAGTGAAGATAAGGACAAAGAGGTGAGGTAGCAATGCACAAGAGTCATTAGATCATGTATGATCAACGGACATAAATGGTGGATCTTCGATAGTCCTTGAGCCTCGTTGAAGTGCTGCAGTATATCATGATCGTCGATCTTACTTCCAAACGCTAACATCACAAGTAACTACGAGGGTTCATCTATTTGTAACCCGCGCTAGTTGAAGGGCCGCATACCGTAGGATTTAACTACCTCCTCTATCGAATGGATATCAAGTTTTAAAGTGGTTGGAGGTTAAGTCTAAGAGAGGACCTGAAGTTTTATAGACGAAGGTTTATAATCCATATCAGCTCCCAGAAGTGGTTAAGTGTCGCGCAAGTTCCCAATGTGATGTTGCGACAACCATCGGATCAAGAACTAGATCGACGATGAAGATTTAATTGCAAATCGCATTTGGTAAGAGAGTTTGGTCAGTGATAAACCAAGATTTGTGCTACTGCGATGAGCCGAGGATTGTGATGTTGCGATGGACTATGGACCGTCAGATCAAAGGGTTGATTGAACAACGGAGGTTAACTCTCACATTTCGTAGGAATCAAGTGTTGGCGGCTTGCGAAAACTGCGATGTGTGATAAGCCGAGAATGTGATGAAGAGTCGACCGTTGGATCATGAAGCTAATAAACGACGGAGATTGAAGAACAATGGAAAGACTTAGGAAAGAGAGGAACCGAGGAAGTCTAATTTTGTTTTTGTGTGTAACGTTTTGAGTTTTGTTGACCCTATTATTGTTTATCATCAACGAGTTTGTCTTTTGCTAGTCTTTACACTTGTAAAGATGTGTACCATATGTAATTTTTTTTTTCGGTTAAATTTAAGGCTCCACTCTTACTTGACCAAAAAAAAAATCTTATTATGAATTTACAATAAAATGTTTGGTGAAATTATAATTTGTTCCTAAATGTCAATTTAACATGCGAAAAAATTTCTGAAATACAATACAATTTCACGTGCTTACATTTATGCATTATTGTATCCCCGTGGAGTGATATCTCATTATATTGTATTCCTGAGTTGAACATATGTGTTATTGCCCATGCCAAAATAAAAATCTCTTCTCCTTATTGCTCTCTGTAACTCTTGTTATTTCGTAGATGACTCATACACCTAGTTATGATATATGGGATTGGTTATACCTTTTAGTGATTACTCGCTTTAAATCTGGTTAGTTGGTGTCATGTGATAGTCGACATCTTAATTAATGCCCGTGACAATGATAGGTAGATGGTGTCGATGGGAGGGTTGTTGCAACCTTTATTGATGGGTGAGAGACCTTCGATGAGTGTTCGATGGACTTCATCACTCAATTGCCAAAACTGGGGTATAATGGGATTATGTTCACTGTTGATTCTTTTTCTAAGTAAGTCTTCTTCATTATGAGGAAGATGCTATATGGAGCAAAGGAGATAGTTGCGTTGTTTTTCAATAATGTTGTGAAGTATCAGGGAATGTCACTAAGTATTGTGTGAAACAAAGATACCAAGTTCATAAGCAAGTATTAGACCAAGTTTTTCAAGTTAGTCGAGACGGAGTTATTGCATAGTTCGAGTTATCATCCACAAACAAATGGGTGAACCAAACACATCAAATCATTGTTTGAGGACCACTTGAAGCGTTATGCAAGGGTTGATCAAAATAATTGGCCTAAGTTGTTCGACATAGCATAGCTCAACTATAATTTGTTGAAGAGTTCAAGATAGGGTATAGTTCGTTTGAGTTGGTCAATGGGTGGATGCCAGTAGCATCGAACATAATGTTGGGGATATGTGAAGAGTCGACATGCGGTGACGTTTTTAACAACATGCGAAGAGTCCTTGGAGTTAGCACGAGTTCATTTTATGGATGCAATGGAAAGAATGAAGAGATGGACAGATAAGGATAGGAGGGACGCATACTTCGAAGTTGGAGATATGGTTTTTCTTAAGATGTTAAAAGATCAGTTTCCACCACCAAAGGGGACAATGACAAATTTGACAAGGAAGTACATGTTAGCTTTGCCATGTTCTTCAAATTTTGATGGATAAAATAGGTTGGGAAATGCTGATTTTGGTTGCGAAGGAGCTCGTAGTAGTTCATTGTATTATTTCTCATTCATTTGCATTATTCCCTTATAACCCCGCTACCCCCATTTCCTTCTTTCCTTTCATTCTCCTTACTCTCCTAACTCCATTATTTTTGTTGTCTTCTATAAACCCTATAAACCTCGTTTAACCCCTTTTCCCTTCGGTCTCTGGTGCAAGGTTAACACATCAAACCGTGGTCTTATAACCCCGACGCTAAGGTCTTAACCCTTCATAACCCCATGCATACAAAAAATCAATGTTGTTGATCCTTCCCCTGTCACATCATTTAACAAATGTGTGCATTAGAGCCTAGCCATCCGATCATCTACCACAAGATCTGACGGCGTTTGCAACTCCTGCCCACAAACCTGCACACGTGATAGCCCGCAGGGGAAAGTGGTTTCCCCGCCGTCCCATCAGCCACGTGTATCATTCCTACTCGATTGCTCCTCCACATATGAAAACCACCCAACTCCAGTGAGAGGTGCGGGGAAACTGCTTACTGCCCTCTCTCGTACGCCCTCCCACTTATTAACCGTCGTATAGCTCCTGCTCCCGATAGTCGTCCGATCATCCCCGCCCGGGATCCAACGACCTATATTCTTCCCGCGCATAAACCTTTTGATAGCCCACGTAACCTTATCTCCGCCGTCCAATCTGTCTGATCCGACGGCTTATATCAATTGTGCCTCTGTGTCTTCCCATCACCTCCCGCCATCAGATCTCGGCCGTCTATCTGAGCCATCCAATGGTCAGTGTTCGTTCTCAGCTCCTTGTTCGTTTTCAACGCATTTTATGTGTTTTGAGCCTATCCGGTGCAGGCGAAGAAGAAAGGAAACCATGATCTAATACTCTGCGCAATGAATCCACAACAACCACATTTAAAGAGTAGCACGGCCAAGGATGAGAAGGGCAGCCTTGAGTAGATAAACACGACATTTCAGTTGTTCATGAAGTACAACAGAGCAACAGAAAGGTCATTTTGTCCATTAAAAGAATCAAATTGTATCAAAGACCATATCTGATAGTAAATGTGGTTGGTGGTCAGTTATGACCCCTCCACGCATAGGTTATGCAGAGCAATTTGTGATCAACCTCCATATATACCCAGAAACAGAATGTAAGAAGGTTGATGAATGTTATTTTTTGATGTAAAGTTTGAATTCTCGAGACTGTAACTACTGTGATACCTGCAGCTTCTGGTCTTCATTTTCAGCTAATGCAAGCTTCTTTTGTTGTTAATTGCTCACTTCTCACTTCTTCTTATTTGTTCCCGGCTGTGCCTGTTATACATTTTTCATGTGCTCTTGATGTTTAGCATTAGAGGGGCTATCATCCCACCTCTGTGTTAGAATCTAGTTAGTATTATTGAATGTGTATGTAGCTTTCTATTGTTTTAACGCCAGAGAGATGTCATCCTGCCTGTGCATTAAGAAATAGATTTACAGATCTCTTAACTAGTTGCATCTGGCCATCACAGGGTCCTGTCCATCTGCTGGTGTGATCCAGTATTCTCCATCATCACCTTTTCCTTAAAATGTGAGTAATTGGTGGTATAAAGCCTTGTAGTCTGGGGGTGTTCACCCATGTCTGTGGTTAAGCATAGTAGAAGTGGTTATCTGGCTTGAATATGCAGCATTTCTTTCATTCATCCACCATTTTCCAACATTTTTGTTGAGTTTGTAATGTTCGTGATCATCTCTGATATACAACCTAGGAGAGTTTCTTGGGGTGATAACATTAATTAGTGCTATTGCCGAGGACAGGAGAATTGAAGCTCAGCTTCCCTGGGAGAACGACACAGTTTCAAGCTTTGATTATAGACAAGGTTTGAACACAGTTTCTGGTTGTCATCATCTATCTAGAGACTCTGCTGGAGGAAGACCAACCTTTGGCCAATCCACATTGAAGTTCTAGCTCAGTTTGTGAGACATACTCAAAGAAATCCTCAGAAATCACTAGCTGAATCAATGCCTGAACCTGAGAGAACTGTCAAGTCGAAGAAAGCATCACAGAAAGGGGCATCGGGATCAGGTTAGCCTCAAAAATCTCATTCATCTCTGAAAGATAAAGTTATAGCTGAAAATACACAGTTTGAAGACTTGGAGCTCAACACTATTAATAAGGAAATTCCTTCAGAGATTAATACAGCCCCTTGTTCAGTTAGTTCCCCTTTGAATCTCAGTCCAAGGAAAGCTTCCCATACAGTCCAAAACATCACTTTGTATCTGCCATCCATCACATTACTTCCTACCATTCAATTTGCTAGTATTCTTCCACATATTCCAATCATGGCAGGACAACAAGCACCTACGAAGTTTGAAAGAATTGTAGCTGCCAGATATGGACCCTTGGTCTTGCCTATTCCTTTGAATTCTATGCCTATGGGAGAATATCAAAAATATATGCCCAAGTTCACTAGCACAGAGCGAGTAGCAACAAAAGAACACCTTGAAGCTTTTTACAGTTATGCTGATAATTTAGACATAAGTGAAAATGATGTGTGGATGAGAGCTTTTGTCCATAGCCTTGATGGAGAGGCTAGGAAGTGTTTCAGAGAATTACCACAAAGATCCATAACAGATATTGAAGCTTTAGATGGCGCATTTTTGAAGCACTGGGGAGATAAAAAGGACTTGTTATATTATCATACTGAGTTTGGTAACTTGAAGAGGGAAAATGGGGAATCATTGCCTGATTTTAATAAAAGATTCAACCGTATGTATAGTAAGATACCAGCTGAGGTAAAGCCTACACCCACCTCTGCCAAACTCACTTATGTCAATGCTTTTGACTCTAATTTTTGCCTGTTATTGAGAGAAAGGAGATGTGCTATGCTGGCAGACATGTAGGATGCAACACTAGAGGTGGAATCCAATATTATGGCTACAGAAAAGCTAAAAAGTCAAGCTGACAGAAGGAGGCAAAGAGGTCAGGCTTCTACTTCATCTGCATCATCTTCAGAGCCAAAAATAGATAAAATGACTAAGATGATAGATTCATTTGCTGCTGAAATTTCTAAGCTAAAGGTTGAGCAAAATTCTGAAAAAACTAGGCAGCAGAACACATTTGTTCCAAGAAATCCAAATCCTTTCAAAAGAGAAAATGAGCAGTTTCAAATAATTCAGAGGGGTCAAGAATCAAAAGAAGAACAAAAAGTTAAAGGTCCTTTTCAAAATGTAGACATGGAAAAGGAACAAATTGAAGAAGATGAGGATGAAATTCACTTCATGGAAAACAAAGGTATCACTGCATTGTTGACTTTGGATGCTTATCAACAATCATTGCTGCAAGAACAAGACAGTTAGCAGTGGGATAGAGAAGTTGTCCTACAAGCTGAGGAGCAGTGAAGATATAACCTGAGATCAAATGCAAAATTTGTCAAGGAGAATCCTGCCCAAAGAGCTGTTGTTCAAACAGAATCACAAAATATCAAGCAGAGAAGACCAGCAGCTGATCCAGTCATCCTCAAAGCACCAATTCAAGAGGTGAAAGGTTCTGATAAGTTATCTTCTTCTTTCAGCTTTGAGTCAAAAGTTCAGAAATTGAAAATATTTGTGCCTCTCGTAGAGTTGGTTAAGAGTGAAGTATTTAGAAAGCCTATCCTTGAAGCTCTTGAGCTAGAAACTACATAAGCCTCCACTGACTCTGTTAATTTGTAAGATGACAAGCCTGCCATTGTGCTTAGCCCCATAATTGAACCTGTTGATAATAATTCTCCATCTTTTTATGTCTCCTTGACCATTCATGACAAAATCCTCCACAATTGCCTACTAGATACAGGGTCCATCCACAACTTAATGCCTAAAGCTGTCATGGAAGAGTTGGGCCTTGATATCACCAGACCATACCATGATTTATTCTCTTTTGATTCAAGGAAAGTGGAATTCCTAGGATTAATCAAAGACCTGGCCATTACCTTAACTTAGTTTTCCATGAAGAGTATGATGATGGATATTGTGGTGGCAGATGTCCCTCCTAAATTTGGCATGCTGCTATCCAGAGGGTGGATTAAGAGACTAGGTGGGACATTACGGAATGATCTATCTTATGCTACTGTCCCAGTTTTTGGAGGAGAAAGTATGAGATTGTACAGAGAAGCACAGTTGGCGTACATCATCAGTGATGAGAAGAATCCTACAAATCATCCCATATAAGTAGTGGACACTGATTTTGGAGCATGTATTCTCCAAATAGAAGAATCTCAGAAGGCCTCAATGCAGATCAGGAAACCAACAGTTCGGGCCGAAGAAGAGCAAGGAAGTTAGGTTTGGGAGATGTTCTTTGATGGGGCATGTTCCAGCGGCACTGCAGGAGCACTGGTGGTGCTGATATCTCCACAACAAGAAAGCATTCAACTGTCTTTTAAGGTGGTTTTCCAAGTCACAAACAATATAGCAGAATATGAGGCTCTGCTGTTGGGAATTAATGCAACAAAAGACAAAGGAATTAAGAATCTGAAGGTATTTGGAGATGTTGATTTGATCATCCAGCAAGTAAATAAAACATTTCAAGCAAAGCACCCAAGGCTGAAAGCATACAAATATGAGGTATGCAGAATCAGAGATTCTTTTGATTATTTCTGTATTTCATATATTCCTAGAGCCCAAAATCAGCTTGTTGATTCCCTTGTTGTGCCTGCTAGTCTGTTTATTCCTCCCATGCCTCCCAGACTAGTGTATGAAGTCCAAATGAAATACAGGCCATCCTTGCCTGATAATGTCCAGCATTGGAAGGTTTTTGAAGATGATGATGAGATAGATAGGTTCCTTCAAGTCATTGATGAGTTTTCTGAAATGCAAATTGATCAAGATAATCAAGCCTTGGAAGAAAGCCCCCAATCCCAGCTTAGAAATAAAATTGGTAAAGAAAGCATTGTCTAGCTTCCTAGCAATCATATTCCAAAGGGTCTAATTCCTCTTGAGAGACTGTTTGACCAAAATGTTGTGCCTTACGAGGCTGCCCAAAAAGAAGACCAATATGCAGTCTGTAAGCATGATATAAGAAGTCCTGGTCAGCCTAGATATGTAAATTTGTCCACTCATTTATCAGCTGACCAAAGTTCTGAATACTGCAAATTAATGAAGAAATTTGCTGATGTGTTTGCCTGGGACTATAGTGACCTAAAAACTTATGATAAAAAGATAATCCAACATAAAATCCCTTTGGAGAAAGACACCATTCCTTTCAAATAGAAGCTGAGTCCAATAAATCCTATCCTCCTTCCTCTAATTGAAAAAGAAATTAAAAAATTGTTGGCTGCCAAGATCATAGTCCTTCTTAGATATTCCAAATGGGTAGCCTATCTAGTGGTGGTGAGGAAGAAGAATGGAGAAATCAGACTTTGTGTTGATTTCAGAAATTTAAACAAATGCTCCAAGAAAGATAATTATCCCTTACCAAAGATGGAGCATTTGCTGCAAAAGGTCTTATGAGCCAAAGTAATGTCTTTCTTGGATGGCTTTTCAGGCTTTAATTAGATTTCTGTGCACCTAGATGACCAAGAAAAGACTGCATTCACCACTCCTTGGGGCACTTTTACGTATGCCAAGGTGCCTTTCGGATTGATGAATGTTGGAGCCACCTTTCAGAGAGATATGGATATAGCATTTGTGGGAGAGAAGGATAAATTTGTTCTCATCTACCTTGATGACATAACAATTTACTCCAGCAGCCATCAAAATCATTTGTAGCATTTGAAAAAAGTGTTTTTGAAGCACAGAAGGTTTGGGATTTCAGTCAATCCTAAAAGGTCACAATTTGCTTTCGAAGAAGCCAAGTTGTTAGGACATGTTGTGTCTGCTGCAGGTGTTCAAATTGACCGGGAAAGAGTAAAAGAAATAGACACTTTGTCTGTTCCTAGATCAAAGAAAGATATCCAGTCCTTTCTGGGCAAGATTAACTTTGTAAGGAGGTTTATTCAAAATTTTGCGGAATTGGTTAAACATGCAACCCCCACGTTGAAGAAAGGGGCAGAAATCAAATGGAATGATATAGCAAGAAAATCATTTGAGTCTATTAAAAAGGCCATTATGGAGGCTCCCAATTTAATAAGTCCATATTACAACAAGTAGTTCCACATATTTTCTTTTGCCTCTGAAGACACCATTGCAGCAGTTTTATTGCAGGCAAATGAAGAAGGTTCAGAAAATCCAATGGCATTTTTCAGCAAGAACTTAAGGGATGCTGAACTGAGGTATGACATTATTCAAAAACATGCATATGCTCTTATCAAATCCTTGAAAGCTTTCAGAGTTTATATCTTGCATTCAAAGATAAATGCATATGTAGCCTCTGCTGCAATAAAAGATGTCTTGACACAACCTGATACTGATGGAAGAAGGGCTAAATGGATTGCAAAGCTAATTGAATTTAATATAGAACTGAATCCCACCAAACGTGTCAGAGGTCAGGGTCTTGCCAAATTATTAGTTGAAGAAAATTGCAGATCATTAGATATTTATTTCCTGAGCACAAATGCAGAGATTGGTCAGACAAATGAAGAAGAGGAAGTAGCTGAATCACAAAGAAAGTAGTTAGTGGCTGAGAATATAGCTTCTTGTAATTGGTATGCAGCAATAATTAATTTCTTGCTGAAGCTAGAAATCCCTTCAGGATTTACTCAAAGTCAAGATAGGACTATAAAGCTTAGGGCAGCCAAATATTGCATGAATGAAAATCTTCTCTACTGGATGGATCCATCTGGAGTGCTTTTGAGGTGTCTAGACAAGGAATAGTCAATAGAAGTTATGCGGCAGTTTCATTCCAGTATGTGTGGAGGTCACCATTACTGGAAATCTACAACCCACAAAATTCTCAGAGCTGGGTACTATTGGCCCACTTTATTTTTTGATGTATTTTCTTTTGTTAAATCTTGTGACAGGTGCCAAAGGTTTGAAGGAAAACAACATTTGAAGTCCCTGCCCCTAAAACCAATACAAGCAAAAGGACCTTTTCAGCAGTGAGGCTTGGATTTCATTGGAGAAATCAATCCTCATTCCAGTGGCCAGCACAGATGGATATTAGTAGCGACTGACTATTTTACCAAGTGGATTGAAGCAGTCCCTACAAGGAAGGCTGATCATAATGTGTTCATGAACTTTTTGTAGAGAATACCTTCAGCAGATTTGGTTGTCCACTTAAGTTAGTCACAGAAAATGCAGCAACTTTCAGGGCAAAAGAATTGGTGGAAATGTGTGATTCAATGGGTATTAAACTTGTTCATTCCACCTCATATTATCCTCAAGGAAATGGTCTGGCAGAATCCTTTAATAAAAGCCTGATAAGGATAATTAAGAAGCTGTTAGAGGACAATAAAAAGAATTGGGATTCCAAGCTCAAGTATGCACTGTGGGCTAATAGAGTGACAATTAAAAAATCCACAGGGAATTCTCCTTTCAAGCTGGTATATGGCACTGATGCTATATTCCCAATTCAGTTAACTCTTCCTGTGGAAAAATTCCTTCAAGGAGAGCAGAATGAGGAAGAAGAAATGGAAAAAAGGATCACTGATTTAGCAGAGGTACATCAAATTAGAGAACAGCTGGTTGAAAAGGCTACAACACATCAGAAAATGATCAAGGATGCCTTTGACAAGAAGGCAAAAATAGATAATTTTTAGGTTGGAGACTTGGTTCTGAAATGGGATGCACTAAAGGAAAAGAAAGGCAACCATGGGAAATTTGATGCTTTCTGGACAGGGCCTTTCATCATTTCACAGGTTCAAGGGAACAACACCTTCATACTGAAAAGTATGGGAGGAAAGGCAGTTTTTGATGGCCCAGTTAATGAGCGTTTTCTGAAAAATTATGTGGTTTAAGGTCCTTGGCCTTAAAGGTTGTAAATATTGTGTTTTTATTAGTTTTATTATAGGCAAAGTAGACTCCATGCCCAATGGAACACTAGGAATTTTGGCTAATTTGCTTTCAGCTGGAAAGGCAGCGATCTGGAGGTTCTTGAGACCTCACAGAGAGGATCTCATCCCTAAAAGGAGCCAGTGTTAGCTGTGCCATGTTATTCCACTTTTGATGGATAAAACAAGTTGGGCAATGCTGATTTTGGTTGCAAAGGAGCTCACAACAGTTCATTGTATTCTTTCTCCTTCATTTGCGTTATTCCCTTATAACCCCGCTACCTCCATTTCCTTCTTTCATTTCATTCTCCTTATTCTCCTAACTCCATTATTTCTGTTGTCTTCTATAAACCCTATAAACCCTGTTTAACCCCTTTTCCCTTCGGTCTTGAGTGCAAGGTTAACACATCAAACCGTGGTCTTATAACCTCGACGCTAAGGTCTTAACCCTTCATAACCGCACGCATATAAAAAATCAATGTTGTTGAGCCTTCCCCTGTCACATCATCTAACAAATGTGTGCATTAGAGCCTAGTCGTCCGATCATCTGCCACAAGATCTGACGACATTCGTAAATCCCGCCCCATGAACCTGCGCACGCGATAGCCCGTGGGGAAAGTGGTTTCCCCGACGTCCCATCAGCCACGTGTATCATTCCTACTCAATCGCTCCTCCGCATACGAAAACTACCCAACTCTCATGAGCGGTGTAGGGAAACCGCTTACCGCCCTCTCTCGTACGACCTTCTGCTTATTAACCGTCGTGCAGCTCCCGCTCCCGATAGCCGCCCGATCATCCTCGCCCGGGATCCAACAGCCTATATTCTTCCCGCACATAAACCTTCTAATAGCCCACGTAACCTGATCTCCGTCGTCCAATCTGTCTGATCCGACGGCTTATAATCAATTGTGCCTCTATGTCTTTCCATCGCCTCCCGCCATAAGATCTCAGCCGTTCGTCTAAGCCATCCAATGGTCAGCATTCGTTCTCAGCTCCTCGTTCATTTTCAACGCATTTTCCGTGTTTTGGGCCTGTCTTGTGCACGCGAAGAAGAAAGGGAACCATGATCCGGTACTCTGCGCAATGAATCCCCAGCAACCACATTTAAAGAGCAACACTACCAAGGACGAGAAGGAAATCCTTGAGCAGATAAACATGACATTTCACCTGTTCGTGAAGTATAGTAAAGCAACAGAAAGGTCATTTTGTCCATTAAAACAATCAAATTGCATCAAAGACCACATATGATAGTAAATATGGTTGGTGGTCAGTTATGACCCCTCCACGCATAGGTTATGCAGAGCAATTTTGTGATCAACCTCCATATATACCCAGAAACAGAATGTAAGAAGGTTGATGAATGTTATTTTTTGATGTAAAGTTCAACTTTTGGAGACTGTAACTACTGTGATACCTGCAGCTTCTGGTCTTCATTTTCAGCTAATGCAAGATTCTTTTGCTATTAATTTCTCACTTCTCACTTCTTCTTTGTTCCAGGCTGTGCCTGTTATACATTTTTCATGTGCTCTTGATGTTTAGCATTAGAGGGGCTGCCATCCCACTTCTGTGTTAGAATCTAGTTAGTATTAGTGAATTTGTATGTAGGTTTCTGTTGTTTTAATGCCAAAGAGCTGTCATCCTGCCTATGCATTAAGAAATAGATTTACAGATATCCTAACTAGTTGCAGCTGGCCATCACAGGGTCCTGTGCATCTGCTGGTGTGATCAATATTCTACATCATCACCTTTTCCTTAAACTATGAATAATTGGTGGTCTAAAGCCTTGTAGTTTGCGGGTGTTCACCCATGTCTGGGGTTAAGCATAGTAGAAGTGGTTATCTGGCTTGAATATGCAACATTTCTTTCATTCATCTACCATTTTCCAACATTTTTGTTGAGTTTGTAATGTTCCCAAGCATCTCTGATATACAACCTAGGAGAGTTTCTTGGGGTGATAACAGTACGCAGGACCATTGAGAGTGAGGAGAAGGATTGGAGAGGTTTCTTATGAGCTTGAGCTAGCAAACCATATGTGTTCCAAACATCGTGTGTTCCACGTGAGTAACTAAAAAAGGGAAAACTTGATGCACATGATCTTGAGAGAGTCATGCCACCTTGATCAAGGACCAACCTTGATCATAGACCAACCAAACATTGTTTTGGATATGATTTGGTACCTTCGAAATACTAGAGCTAGGAGAAGCATGAAGTGGGAGTACTTTGTGCAATGGAAGAACGAGTTGGAGGAAAGTGGTTGGGAAATGGAGGACTCACTGTGGAGATGGAAAAAATAGATTGCAGAGTTTGATTATGTGTTAGCTCATGAATATTGCTAAGAACTAGAATAAATCAAGGTGAGAAAGGATGCCATGACTCTGAGTTGACATCATCGCCCCAAGATGAGTGGAATGCCCAACTCGACACCCATTAGATTCATTGACAAGTTGGGATCATGCGCGCCTAATGCCCAACTAGACATCCATTAGAATTCTTGACGAGTTGGGATCACACGTGCCCAAGTTGCACAAGGGCAACGGGCGTGGGACGTGAGTGCTCTACAGTAGAGGGCACACACATAACTAGGCAAGGGGGCACACATGACTTTGGAGAACCATGCCCATGGGGGCACCCGAGTGCCACAACGGGCAAAACGTAGTCGACACGACAAGTGAGGGTGTGACGGGCGAGTTGAGGGGCATCATGACATGGAGTGAGCGATGACAAGAAGTAAGGTGGAATGCACGATAGGTTGGCCCGAGGGGAATGCCCACCAATGAGCACTACTACTTATAAGGGGGTTTTAAGAGAATATTTAAGACAATATTTGAGTCAATTGTCTTAACTTAAGGCAAAAAGAAACTTGTGTGTTGCCTTAAATATTGTCTTTAAGAAGATGTCTAAAATTTTAGTGTCTCAAAATTATTGTCTTAATTTTTTTTCTCTATAAAGACATTATAGAACACATAATATTATTGTCTCTATAAAGACATGAATTATTGTCTCTTAACGGAAAATTTCATTTGTCTCTCTAGAGACAATTTTATTTGTCTTTGTAGAGACACTTTCATTTTTGTCTCTTTAAAGACAATTACATTTTTGTCTTTTCAGAGACAATAGCTGAGATTAAAAACCTATTGTCTCTATAGAGACTATATGTCCATAATTCAAACTATTGTCCCTCTAGAGACAATATAAAAAAAAATATTTAAAAATAAATCAATAAAATCATTTTAAATGTTATTTTAAGGTGGTTTCAACATTCAAAGTTCCCAAATAGTGATTTTAATTACCTTAAATATATGTTGTTTATGGATACCAACAGAATAATAAATAAATAAATCCATTATTTTTAAAGCTAATAGCAAAGTCATTTTAAATCTAAATGAAAAAACAATTATGGAAAGAAACATTGAAAATAATAAGGCAACACACTTATATTTGCTGAAAATACATTCATGTCATTTGAACATGCACGATCCTCAGTTGGAACTTCATTTTAAGACATATTATGAGGCAAAAGAAAAATGTTCTAGATTTTTCCATCCTACAAGAAGGTTTACTCTCTAACGTATAAATTCAAAGCTTGAATCACATTAAATGGTGGAAATTAAATTCATATCCAGTTGTTAAACAAAAATTTCAAGACCCTTGTATAATTGCAATTGGCTTCCTTGATAAGAAAGAATTGTAATAATGTATATGCATTTGAATCTACAATTGATTGGCAATTCCGTCTTCATGAAGCTTTTACAAAAGATGAAAAATTGACACAGGTCATGGCCACATGGTATAGGCCAATTCTCAATCTATTGGTGACCTACAAAGTTATCTTCTCCACTACTAGCTTTCACAATTTGAGTTGGCTCCATCTCTTGTTTGCAGCCCGAGAATTGCTGCAATTGGTATCCAAATTGGTGGTGATCTAGTTCCTAAGGAAGTTTCATATCTAATGAATCTAATTAAGGTAATGAAATATTCTGATTGACTTCATGGCAAGCTAAAGTTGTAGAGAAGTCTCTATCACTATGCTTTTTCTGGGCAGTTAATCGTTTCTTAGAGGCACACCAAACCACCTATCCTTCTTCCTGTTAAGAATAAAATAATAAATTCATGTAAGGAAATTTTATACCATTGCTCCATCATTTCCAAGAGAGCTACTTACTAAAATAAAATAAAATAAATTTAGTGCATGCCTAAAATAGAAATGTGTGCACTCTTAGTATTTCTTCATTATCACTTGCATTGCCTTTCCTGATTCCTCGGAGCACCTGCAAATCCAAGAGTAGATTCATTTCCAGGCTACCATGGCAATATTAGTTTTGAGATATATGTTGAGTAAGTGTTATATCTATTCATAATAAAGCCCATTTAATCTTATATATAGTCCATGTTCAAAAATTGGAATTAGCATATGAACATAACATATTCTAGGTTGATCTGAATCTGATAAATAAATAATCATCTCTGTATTTATGTGAAGATTAACAAGAGAACAAAAGGAAGATAACTTCTCTACTATTTTTTAATACATAATCATTTTAAGCTATTTTTTTAATACATAATCATTTTATGCTATTTTTTAATACATAATCATTTTACGCTATCATCATAGACTCTATCATCCCCATATCGTTAACAAAACTATATAATCTCTGCATGCTTCAAGCCTAAATTTTCAAGTTATGAATTTTTTTGATGAAGCCTTGTGTGGCGATCATTCCTTATCATTATTTCATATCAAATGTCTCACTTTTGACTACATTATTAATGGATCAGGTCTCTGCTAGAGATTCTTCCTAAACCCAAATCTCACAAAATGTATCTAACAAAGCTGATATTAGGGTTCTGGTTTTATGGGGTTTCTTTTGCAATCTAGTATACTCCTGTATTAATATCTTAGAAAAATGGTTACATTCATGGCTATCAAGGGCTTGTCAAAGTGGAAACTAGGCCTTAGACAGATTTTAAAGCTCAACACTATGTTGTCTCGGAAAGTCGAAGTGTATCTTCTATAACCTGAGACATTTTGCAAAGCATCCCTATACTATAGAAACAACAATGCTAACAAGTAATAGCAGAAAGAAACTAAAGCTATCAAATTTAACTAGGAGGTGGTTTGGCTAGACCAACCTAGCTGCAGATCTCATAGAAAGATTGAGTTGGAGTTTGTTCCTGGGAATTTAGTAGTTCCTGCAACCACAACTGAATTATCCTTAATGGCAGAGTCCCAATCCACCACTTGAAATAAAACCCAAATGATTCTCCTTCTAACCCAATGAGTTCTTGATTACAGATTATTCTTCAGTGTTTGGTTAGCCATGGAAAAAGTGGTGCCAACAATGTAAAGGTAAGACTACAAATAGAGTGTGTGAGTGTGTGTATTTTCAATTGGGCCTAGCCCAGGTAGTTGAGAGGAGTGTTAATTTTGGAGATCAATCGTGTGAACGTCATAAAGTCAGTTGAGAAGGTATTTGATCAGACTTTATGGTTGAGCTATTAGGAAATGATTCCTTTAAATAGATCTCTCTGGTATAAATATTTTCTAGATTTAATGGTCACAGATCTCTGGAATCCATAAACCACAGAGAAAAACAATAATAATAAGAAAATTTCAACTCTATATCCCTATCTACCACAATTTCATGAAGATAAATCCCCTACCATCTTTATAATAATTAATAATTAAAATAAAATTAAAATTCTGCAAACTTATTAAACTCTCAATATAAAAATGGCTTGAAAACAAAATCAATCTACTCTTTAATATAAACGTAATTTTTAATGATGATACCATCTCTATTTTTGGTTGGTAGCACTGTTTGTTCCCATTCACTTGAAAACATTTCTTTATAAAAGTATTTAACTCGTTATTTTAAGAATTAGAATAAAGACACGATCCAAATCACTTCCCTGAGATACAATCTCTAAAATGAAATGTCACTCTCAGATTCAATCTCTAAAATGAAACATCACTTTTAATGTGCTTCTGAGTTTTTATAACATTTTTGTTTAATGTGATTTTACTAAGTTTTTATAACATTCTTGTTTATGTTATTAATGTGACAAGTGTCATAATTTTGTATTAGTTGTGTTTATATTCCGGAGCTTATAAATTTTCACGGACAAGCAACATGATCAAAGGAATAATTTTGGAGAACAATTACTATGGAGTCGTTAAGATTGCCTATTATATTATTGCTAAACCTAAAAAAAAAATAGGTCAACTCCCATGCGTTGCCAAGAAAATATAGAAATAAGTAGCATAGAATATCTTGAACCTAAGCCTAATCATGTTGTGAAACTATCCATTGGAGGTAGCATTCAAGAGCGTCTCTTCACGTTGAGTTGGTGGTATCACTTTCATGGATGATCAACTCTGCAAATTTTGGCATTACAGACATGGGGAGTGAAAGAAGTAGAACCAACCGTCCTCCATTAACACCATCATCATGACATGGGTGAGAAGGTAGGAAAATAATTTCTCGTATGTCTTCTACTCTGACTGGACCAACATGGAATGTGTTCCCCATCCAAAATCTACATCGTTCAAAGGAAAGTGACACCACAATGAAGCATTGAGCACGTCAACTCCTTCATTTTCTCATCTCAGAGGCTTCCTCACTTCAAAATAATCAATGGAATATCTCACCAATGTATTAGTGATTGAGTTCTTGGCATCCCTTATCAAGCATGCAACGTAACACATTGGGTATTCCACAAGATCCCTAGCTCTTGAAGATGCACATGCATATGTGAAAGTATTTCCATAATGAAAAGATGGCATCGGGGGATTGATCCTTACATGCATTTCTACAACAAAAATAGATTTGACAGAACTTCAAGACCCAAAAAACCAAGGGCTCTAGTCCTACATCTCCATACATGGCCCCCCATGGCTTCAAATGTTATGAAATGAAGAGAAGAGTCTGCTGTCAGTATTTTAGGTTTTCCATATTCGTTCTTAAGTTGATCATCTTAAAATAAAATTCATCGGGGTTTATAGATGCTTCTTTCTCTCGAAGCCTCTACATTATCAATAACATTCTAAACCATCTGAAGGAAAGACATTGAAGAAAAGAATACAAACAAAGTAACATATGAACATGCATAAGAAAATGCATACCGATATATAAAAATTACATAGACAACTATATCATAAATGAGAGATGCCACTATTGATCCATGCCATTTCATAAAAAGAAGATTATGGGTGATTAGATGCATCTTTTCTTGTTTGCAAACGTTAGGAGAAACAATTTCAACCCAAAAATAATTTATCAAAAAAATAATATATAATTTTTTTTTGCATGGCATACCTAGATTTTTTCTTGCTTCTTGTGATAATCACGAGCCCTAAGTACATAGTCCTTGTGTTTCTCTAGTAACCCAAATTTATTCCTTTCAGCCTTGCATGGACAAAATGCTAATAGTCTAATGTTTTCTTCATAATTTATATTTCTAGGTTTCCAAAGTTTACAAACAAATATGCCAAAAATCATATTATTGTATTACTTTTACAAAATAAATCA
Source organism: Pinus tabuliformis (assembly GCA_031772625.1). NCBI lineage: Eukaryota > Viridiplantae > Streptophyta > Pinopsida > Pinales > Pinaceae > Pinus > Pinus tabuliformis. Next base: position 445,721,080 of record CM062817.1, read on the forward strand.
CTGATTGAAAATTATAAGGAAGAAGAAATACATACGATTGGGCGTGTTACTTTTGAACCCATTTCTTTACAACATTTCTTAATGACGACATAATTGAAAACTAGATAACGTAAATCTGCAAAGACAAAACAATTTAAAAATAGAAATAAAAACTTCTTTAGTGTACTCCTCATCATTACTGAGTGCCAGACACACAAGCTAGATACCATGATTACTGCCTAATGGGCCAATAAAGAAATAAGACTATATGTTTCTAATTAGTAACAAGTTAAACACCAAGTTCATATAGTTCAAACCTCAAGTTGTCGAGTCCAAAGTTCAAACTTCCAGTTGTTGAGTTGTTGTTGTTCAAACTTCAGTTCAGGCTCTAAAGCCCTCTGCAGTGGACCAGTGGGTGAGGTCAAGAGGGAAACTGCTTCAGCTTCAACCTTCAGTCAATCAACATACATATTTCTTGAAATTCAACGTAATAGGTGCAGAAAAAAGCTATATATGTTTTTTCTATCAGGTTGTATCTCGAGTTTGGCTTGCAAGCAGGAAACTAATGGGGATTTTCAAAGCCCACAAATGTCATGAATACTAATGAAAATCCATCTGCTTCTATTCTAATCCATACATAAATATGGTTCAAGGAATAACAAGGAGAATTTGTAGCTAGTCCCTTCCTTTAGACAGTAATCCACAACTTTTTAAAAACTTATAAAAGAAATAAAACAAAAATTGTCTCACAATTTCTTCAATGTATTCAAAACTAAAGGTGTATATGTTCAAAAAATATAGCATAAACAAAACCAACAACTTTATTGATCTAGAATGAAATACATTTTCCAAAATCATAAACCTCAAGTTTCCAAAAGCATATTACAAGAGAACTTTAATCTGTCTACAAATGACCGATTTTTATATTCGGGATTAGTTTAGCAAATTGTAAACTTATTCTAAATGGAAAACATAAAAGGCAGAAAACCTTTCCTATTAAAAAAAACTATAAACAAGTAAAATTGCAACCAATGAAGTTTGAGTGTTAGGAATCAGTCTTAAATGGAATATAAAACATACATTTCCGCTTAACTTTAAAAATACCATACAAAAGTTGAAGTGTGGCTAACTGAGCAAGTGAAATTATCTAGGGAACATCTAGGGAACATTGGGAATGTCTGGGAAACAATTAGCGACTAACACGAATTGCCAAGGAACATCTAGGGAACATTCCTCAACAAGAGGGAACATTCAGGGAATGTTCCCCAAACTACCCCAGATATGGGGGGATCATTTGGAATGTGCCCATGCGCCCACCATTCTTGATGGCATTCTCCCCATATTGGGGACGTTCTGCTCCAATCCCCAGGTTCCCCTGCAATAGGTAACACCATGAACAGGTTGCCAATACTCTAGGAGTGCTTTTGATGCTACATAGAAAATTGGCAATATATGCAGAAAGGATATAGTTTATGGTTATTTATGCACAAAGAGGAAAAAAATAACTAATTGAGACACATGTCTTTTTTTCTGATGGATGTACATTTTTCATTTGGAGAGCTTATATAAAATAATATTTGTTTAGCAAAATTTTAGAATATTATTGAAAAACACTATCAAACTTTCTTGGGGGGGGGGGGGGGGGGGGGTGTTAAGAAAATTGCCCAGGATAATATTAATGACCCACATAGGTAATTTATGTACTATTATAACTTTCCATATAATTTTATGAGAACCACTAAAATTGATCATATTAACAGTAATGTCATTGTTGGCAATTCCCAAGACAATAGCATTTGGGTATCAAATATAGGGTAGGGTGTATGTATTCTACTACATATAGTTCTTTCCCTTATGAGGTGTTAGGTAGGTTTTGGAGGTAACAAGATTCTCACTACCACAGAGTATATATAAATTAAATTAAGTGGGAATATGTTTCTGGTTAGAGGAATTGTGACTCGTCAAACTAGGAATCTACAACCAGATTTGTCCAATGGGATCAATTCTTTCTTCCCTGTTGTCCAACCAAGTTTCGGTAGAAAAAACAGCAAAAGACATAGATTTCATTTAGATGTCAGAGCAATGAGGACTAAAATCTCTTCCCCCAACCTCTTCCAGTCGGATATCCTTCTGATAGATATTTGAGGAGACCTTGATCGAGAGGTTGGGATAGACTTCAAAGGACTAACACGATATATTTCTTATAGATATTTGAGGAGACCATGCCTGAGAGGCTGGGATAGAATTCAAAGGACTAGAGGCGTGTGGATTCTAGGAGGGCCCACTACGAGAGGTTATTTCCTTCGATCCATAGTACTGGTATCTATACTTCATTGAATGACTAGTCATCAATTAAAATTTTATTCCACATGAGCTTCAGTCATAGGAGTGGAGGGGATCCTTGCTCTAGGTGTCACCCTAGGATTCCCTCTATTATTCCATTGCCATACAAAAGCACAAAATTCAATATGATTTACTGAATTTTCTAGCAAAGAGAATCTAAAATACTAGAGAAGTGCAATGACAGAGCACGTAATGAATAACTTGTTAGTTAACACAAATCATTGACAAATATGTTAGATAATGAATATTTCTCAATGAGACTGTTAGAGAAATAAATGAACCTCATGAATGAAATTAATGTTGATGTATGCATTTTCTTTTGCCATATCTATGATCATACATTTGACCACTAAAGGTGTTATGGATTACTGAATAAATTTGGCATGCTAATAATACCTGTCTTTGGAAAAATAAGTGTGTTTGTTTGAAGGAGGGAAACCAATGCAATGAAGTGCAGACTGAAGTCGCTCTACTTTCTGCATCATTCATAATAAACACATTAAAATATTGCAAAAAAAATATAAAAATTCCATCCACCTTCACATTGTCCAATGTACTTAGTAATGTTTGTACATTATTTTGACTCTGTGCTTTTTGAAGCACATATTGAATGTCTTGGGTCTTCATTAATAAAATTTCCTCACTGGAATATTGATTTGCACCACTCCTAAGCACAAAAAATAATCAAATTTTAAAATATTAAACTTTGGTGCAATTAAAGCAATAAAGAATGAAATATTTGAATTTCCTTACTTTGGACGGTGCACACCATCAACAGTCCTAGTGTTGATCATCTTAAAATAAAATTCATCAGGGTTTCTAGATGCTGATTTCTCTCAAGGCCTCTACATTATCAATAACAATATAAACCATCAGAAGGAAAGGCAATGAAGAAAAGCATGCAAACAATGTAACATATGAACATGGATAAGCAAATGCATGCCGATATATATACATTACACAAACAACTGTATCATAAATGAGAGATGCCACTGTGGATCCATGCCATTTCACAAAAAGAAGATTATGTGTAATTAGATGCAACTTTTCCTATTTGAAAACGTTATGAGAAACAATTTCAAAATTTATCGAAAAAATAATATATAAAGACATTTTGCATGGCATACTTGGATGTTTTCCTACTTCATGTGATAATCACGATCCCTAAGTACATAGTCCTTGTTTTTGTCTAGTAACCCAAATTTATTCCTTTCAGCCCTGCATGGACAAATGGTAATAGTCTTATGTTTTCTTCATAGTTTATATTTCTAGGTTTCCAAAATTTACAAACAAATATGCCAAAAATCATATTATTGTATTACTTTTTCCAAAATAAATCACTGACTGAAAATTATAAGGAAGAAGAAATACAAAAGGTTGGGAAAATTACTAATGAGCCCTCCCCTTTACAAAATTTCTTAACGACGACATAGTTGAAAACTAGATAACGTAAATATGCAAAGACAAAACAACTTAAAAATAGAAACAAAAACTTCTTTAGTGTACTCCTCATCGTTACTCAGTGCCAGACACACAATATAGGTACCATGATTATTGCCTAATGGGCCAATAGAGAAATAACACTATATGTTTCTAATTAGTAACAAGTTAAACACCCAGTTCATATAGTTTAAACCGCAGGTTGTTGAATCCAGAGTTCAAATTTCTAGTTGTTGAGTTGTTGATGTTCAAACTTCAGTTCAGGATTTAAAGCCCTCTATAGTGGACCAGTGGGTGAGGTCAAGAGGGCAACCACTCCAGCTTCAACCTTCAGCCAATCAACATACAGACTTCTTGAACTTCAACCTGATAGGTGCAGAAAAAAGATGGATATTTTTTTCGATTAGGTTGTATCTTGAGGTTGGCTTGCAAGCAGGAAACTAATGGGGATTTTCAACGCCCAAAAATGTCATGAATACTAGTGAAAATCCAACTGTTTCTATTCTAATCAATACAAAAATATGGTTCAAGTAATAACAAGGAGAATTTGCAGCTAGTCCCTACCTTTAGACAATAATCCACAACTTTTTAAACACTTATAAGAGAAAAAAACAAAAACTGTGTCACAATTTGTTCAAGCTATTCAAAACTAAAGGTGTATATGTTCAAAAAATATAGCAAAAACAAAAGAAACAAATTTATTAAACTAGAATGCAATAATTTTTCCAAAAAACATAAACCTCAAGTTTCCAAAAGTATATTAGAAGAGAACTGTAATTTGGCTACAAATGACCCATTTTTATATTCGAGATTAATTGGGCAAATTGTAAACTTATTCTAAACAGAAAACATATAAGGCATAAAACATTTTCTATTAAAAAAAAATATAAACAAGTCAAATTGCAACCAATAAAGTTTGAGTGTTAGGAATCATAGATTTTGACAAAAGAAAAGTTGACGGACATCATTTTGAAGATTCTAAAATTGAAATCAGCATATGAACATAGCAGATTCATGCATTGGAGAAACTCACATGAATATTTGACTGACATGAACAAATAATTCAATGATGATATAGATGGTTCAGTGTCCTTGAAAGTGTCATGGACTGTAGTTTCTTATGCTCCACTAATTGTACAACAAGCAGGGGATGGAAATTATTTTGGGGGGTTGTCAAGCTCTTCTACACCAAGACTTGGAACATCAGGTGATCCAAATTGGATCCTAGAACACTCTCTAAGTTTTCATGAGCTCTTCAAAAAGTATGCCAAAGGCTACAAATCTTGTGAAGATCAAGCTTATCAGAGGTATCCTCGTAATAGTTTCAATTGGTGATCAGCGTGGAGAAACGAGGACTGTTGGTCAAGCACGCAGACCATCAGCCCATGGTAATGCGCACTGTATCAAATTAGCAAATCCAGAGGTCATTTCAAGAAACGGGGGTCATTTTTGATATGCGATTAGAGAAAAGTCGCTAATCGCATATTGTAGGGAAAACCCCTCAAAGAATGAAAGGAAGCAAGCGCCTGGACCCGAAATAATTACAAAATGCGGAAAATAATTCTTCAGTTCCGTCGAAGAGGGATTCCACAAAACTGGTATAATATTGAAGGGGTTTCGAGTGGTAAGAGGTTTCGGTCGAGTTCCGCCCAATGCCACGCAACGATCGCCACGCATCCCGGCGGGGAGAAAGAAAACCGCTCACATCGGATGGGTAAACGTCATGCTTCTTAGCCACCTAATATGAACGATGATCGTAGGATCTGGGGCCCCAAGATCAATGGCAGAGATGTGTTCCGATGGATGACCAGATTTGACAAGGTTATGAAGTCAATTCACATAGGATTTGAAGTCTGATATGGACGATGCATTTATAGAAGGTCGTGTTCATGCGCATTCTTGGAGTTAATGGTAAAAATGGTCGTTTCAAGTATGTCCAAGAGAACTGGCACTCATCCGTTACGAAATAGGTGGCCACCTCCTTGTGAGGCATAGTACGGTGACTAATGACGGAGGACAGAGGGATTCAAATGGATAGAGGCAGGGAAACCGGAAAGTCGGGAAGCAGAAACACACAGGAAATTAACAGATTGGCTTTTAATCCACAACCTGACAGAGAGAGAAAGAGGGGGAACCAAAAAGCTAAGAGCAGTAGGCACTAAGGCGAGAGTAGAGAGGAGAAGTTGAGCTGACCTACAGAAGCAAAGGTAGCATCGAGCCAGAGTTAGGACCGATACAGAGAGCGTCAGAGAGTCTGTGTGCTCTAAAGAAGTCTTGAGAGGTTCAAGTGCACTCCTATGTAATGCTTGTCATGTATGAATCTTAGATTGGGATCATACTATTGTGACCAATAGAGGTAGAGAGTCAATGAGGATAGCCTGTGTACTCCAGAGACTTGGGGGATCCAAGTACAGTCTTGCTGATTTATATTTGTTGTGTGAGACTCAAACTGAGCTCACTATTGTAAAACATTTGTTTGAAAACATAATAGAGAGGCCACCACTGAAGGCTGGACCAGGAGATGTAGCCTAGGAGTATTGGGTGAACTCCTTATTAAACTTGTTGTGTTTATATGTTTTCTTGTTATGCTTTTTTTAACTGCTTCATTGCTTGTGTATTTCACAATCTTATCGATCCATTGTATAAAATAAGATAGGAAAATCCATCCACATGAGTCTGTAATACCTTATTGTTTGTCTTAGATCAATTACAGATCAAGTGTTATCATGGCTCTAGGTTTCTATGGTTAGACAAGCTTGTGCTGGATTTTGTTGTTGAATGCTAACTAGGACAAAGCTCAAATTAGGAGAAGGAGAGTTGGTTGAAGCTAACCTAGAAATTGGAAGAGTCCATCCTAAGAGGAAAATGGCAGAAGAAACTCTCGTTGAATCAGACTCCGAGTTCGTGGATAGTTTCATGACCATGAGAGCCATGGTAGAGGAAATGTATAGAGGATTTAAGAAAGGTAGAGATGAAGATTCGTCAAACTCCAAACAAGATAAAGGAGTAGAAGAATCTCTCCTCAATGACCATTCTAAAGGCAAAAGGAAAGAAGAAAAGCTTGCCACACCTCCTAATAGCACTAAAAATAAAAAGAAAACATCTTTGATTAAATTAGATGTTAAATTTGATTTGTCGATATATGATGGAGAGTTGAATGCAGAGAAGTTGGATAATTGGATTAGAAAAATTGATGTGTATTTCAAGGTGTAGAGCATTGATTCAGATAAAAGTATGATTCAGCTGGCTAGCGTATGCCTTGGAGGCACTGCCTTGGTATGGTGGGAAGGCATGACAGAAGATGACATGAAGAAGCATGGTAAAATCCTTTCTATCCAGAGTGAATTTGTTTCTGCAATTAAAAAACGTTATATCCACTAGCTTATATGCAACAAGCTATGATGAGTTGTCAAACTCTTCGACAATTAAATGGGCAAAGTGTACAAGGCTACACCCAAGAATTTAGAAAAAGAGATTTTATTCTAGGAATTTCTTTAGACTCAGCTAAAACTCTGCTGAAGTATATAGGTGGTCTACACAACTATTTAAAGCACACCATTCTCATGTTTAATCCCACTAGCATAGATGAGGTATATGTTCAGGTTACACATCTAGAGGCTAGAGGCAAGAAAGTGAACCCAGAAGTTGGGGGATCATCAAAACCCACTGCTAGCAAGAACAAGGAAAAGAGAAATCAAAAATGGAAAGAGAGGAAGACAAATGTTGTACAAAAGACCAAACCTTCATGCACTCACTGCAAGAAGGATGGGAATGATGATGAACACTGCTAGATTCTGCATCTGGAGCTGAGCCCGAAAAGTTCGATGGCAAAAAGAAGAAGACTGCTGCAGCTATTTAGAAATATTTCAGGTCAGACTCAGGGGATGAAACAATAATCAGAGCCATAGGTATAAAAGGTAAAAATTCTGAAGCATCTACTAGTAATTCTACACAATCTATTGATAACGAAGAAAATAGAGGAAAAGACATGAGCTTTTTCATATTAGAGTTATTTCCAAGCATCAAAATATTGATACTTTGTTTGATAGTGGCTCACAAGTAAACTTGATTTCTGAAGCAATTGTAAATAAGTTGGGATTACTAATCACACCTCACAACAAGACATATCCATTGGGTTGGTTACGTGATAAAGAAAATCTACAAGTGACTAGACAATGTAAACTTAGGTTTTCTTTTGGGTTAGCATTTGTAGATGAGGTTGAGTTAGATATAGTTCCTTTGGATATATGTGGAATTGTTTTAGGAAGTCCTTACTTGTAGATAGAAAAGCCATTTTCTATAGAGTTTAAAAAAAGTATCAACTCGTTAAAGATGGAATCGAATATATTGTAAGAGCTCATAAAGTAAAATATAATTATACTCTCATAAACTCAGGGAAGATGAAAAGAATTTTAAATTCATGCAAACAATTTTTACTTATGGTTGTAAAGGAAAAGAACCCTGATAAAACCAATGTATTTGAAGGCTATAATGCTAAATAGCAAGCTAATTTAGAAAAAGTTGTTTCAGAATATGATATACTATTTCAAGAACCTAAAAGTTCGCCACCCAAAAAGGAAATAGTACATGCTATTAATCTGCAGCAAGACGCTCCACTGCCTAACATCAGAATGTACAAGCTTTCCACTTTAGAGAATGCAGAAATCAAGAAGCAAGTATAGGAGCTACTCAAGAAAGGGTTCATAGGACCTAGCACATCACCATATGGGTCTCCAATTGTCTTGGTGAGAAAGAAAGATGGCTCATGGAGAATGTGCATTGATTATCGAGCACTAAATAAGATAACGATAAAAAATTGTTATCCCCTTCCTCGCATAGATGATCTACTAGATTAGTTGAAAGAAGTTGTTTACTTTTCCAAGTTGGACTTGCATAGTGGCTACCATCAAGTCAGAGTTGCAGAACAATATGCATGGAAGATTGCTTTCAAAACAAAGCAGGGATTGTATGAGTGGCTAGTTATGCCTTTTGGCTTAACTAATGCTCCTGCTACTTTCATGAGAGTAATGAATGATGTACTCATGCATTTTATTGATGATTTTTTCATTGTATATCTAGATGAAATTCTTATATTTAGTAAAACATGGGAAGAACATTTGAAGCATGTAAAGCAGAGTCTAGATGTTTTCAAAAGAGAAAATCTCTATGTTAAGCTATCAAAATGTGAATTTGGAAAATCATCTTTAAATTATTTGTGTCATATTGTAGGGGGTGGTGAATTGAAGATAGAACCCTCTAAGGTTGTAGTCACTGTAAACTGGCCTAAACCCAAATCTGCTACAGAAGTTAGAAGCTTCCTAGGAGCAACACAGTAGTGGAGAGTTTATTGCTAACTTTTACTTGATTGCATATCCATTACATGCTTTAACATGATTGAACAAGGTGTTTCAGTGGGGAGGCAAACAACAGAAAGCATTTGACACCTTAAAAGAGAAGATAAGTATAGCACCAGCACTAGCATTTCCTAATCTTCAAAGACCCTTTGAGATTGAAACATATTCCAGTGACTATGCCATGGGAGCAGTGTTGATGCAGCACGGTAAACACATATGTTATCATTCTGAGACATTTAATTCTGCAGTAGCTAATTATCCCACATATGATAAAGAATTGTATGCATTAGTACACAGTGTGAAAAAGTGGAAACATTATTTAATGGGCAAAGACACAATTATACATACTGATCATCAACCACTTCAATATTTACACTCACAAACTAAGTTGCAGCAATCAAGACACTATAGGTGGATGGGCTTTCTACAACAGTTTCATCTTGTCATCAGATATAAAATGAACATACACAATAAAGTTGCAGATATGTTGTTTGGACCAATCATAAATGCATCTACTATCCTTAAGCATAACACAGTATTGCATGAAAACTACATTGAATAGTATGCTCAGGATATAGATTTTAAAGATGTATATGCAACTTTAAGTCATGAAAAAAAGTTGAAGAATTGGATTATCATGTTAAGGACCAACTCTTGTATCATTTTGGAAAGTTATGCATTCCTCAAACTGAAAGAGTAAAGATAATTCAAGAAGCACACACTTCTCTAATATCAGGTCACTTTGGTGTAAGTAAAACAGTTGCACAACTGCAAAGATTTTGTTATTGGACAAAAATGAATGAAATAGTTTCTAGATATGTAAGAGGGTGTACCATGTGTGCTAAAAACAAGCCCAGCAATAGAAAACTAGGCTTGTACACTCCACTACCAGTTCCTTCTCATCCTTGGGAAAGTGTTTCCATGGACTTTGTCGGGGGACTGACTAAATCTAGAAAAGGTCATGACTATTTATATGTTATTGTGGATAGGTTCAACAAAATGTGTATTTTAATACCTTGTAACAAACAAATTACAATTGGACAAACAACAAAATTTTTCTTTCATCATGTACAGGTTCATTTTGGATTACCCAGTTCCATTGTATCTAATCGAGATTCCAAATTTGTTAAGAAGTTCTGGTCAAGTCTGTGGGAATTGATGGACACCAGAATGAAGAAGAGCACAAACTTTCATCCACAAACAGATGGCCAAATAAAAGTGGTCAACATGATAGTGATCCAGTTGCTCAGAGGCTATTGCAGCAAGCATCCCAAGCTTTGGGATCAACATCTATGTTATGTGAAACATGCTTACAACCATGCTAAACATTCTTCTACACTGAGATCTCCTTTTGAGACTTGTTTTTGTTTCACACCAAGGTCTCCCTTGGATTTTGTCTTTGGTAAAGACATAAAAATTGATGGACATAGTGATGTGGACAAGGCAACTGAGTTCATTGAAAAAATCTAAGAGATTCACCAGGCAATATAGGAACAACTGGAAAAGAGCCAAGCCAAGTACAAGCCAATGCATGATAAGCATCTGATTGAGCATAGTTTCCAAGTTGGTGATCAAGTCTGGTTGTATATCAGCAAAGACAGAATGCAAGGTGAAGGTATGAAGTTGAAGCCAATAATGTATGGAACTTTTAAGATACTTGAGAAAATTGGTGAGAATGCTTTTCACCTTGATTTGCCAGCTTACATGCACATGTATTCGATAGTTAATGCAAAAAGCTTGAGACTATTTGAACCTTCACTGATTGAAGATCCCGAAGAGCAGAGTCAATTTCCTTCTATTGATGATCTGTTGCCTTAATATCTCAATGAATTGCAAGAAGATACAGTTCTGGACAAGAAGGTGAGAACTACACATAGAGGGGATGTTGAGTACCTCAGGATTGGACTCAAAGGTTCAAAACCATGTAGTGAAAAATGGATAGAAATTGGGCAAGCGAGGAATCTATACCCTCACTTGATTGATGCTTAAAAACCAACTTTTGGTGGTCCAAAATCTTTTTCAGTGGGAAGGTCGTGATCCAAATTGGATCCTAGAACACTCTCTAACTTTTTATGAGCTCTTCAAAAATTATGCCAAAGGCTACAAATCTTGTGAAGATCAAGCTTATCGGAGGTACCCTCGTAACAGTTGCAATTCGTGATCAATGCGAAGCAATGAGGACCATCAGTCAAGAGTGCAGACCGTTGGCCCATGGTGACGTGTGCTATCACAAATTAGCGAATCCAGAGGTCATTTCAAGAAATGGGGGTCGTTTACGATATCGTAGGGAAAACCCCTCAAAGAAGGAAAGGTCGCAAATGCTTGGACCTGAAATAATTATAAAACATGGAAAATAATGCTTCAGTTCCGTCAGAGTAGGATGCCAGAAAACCGGTAGAATAACGAGGGGCTTCGAGTCGTAAGCGGTTTCGACCGAGTTCCACCCGATGCCACGCAACGATCCCCATGCGTCCCAGCGGGGAGAGAGAAAACCGCTCACATCAGACGGGTAAACATCATGCTACTTAGCCTCATGATATGAACGATGACCATAGGATCTGGGGCCCCTAGATCAATGGCAGATATGTGTTCTGATGGATGACCGGATTTGACAAGGTTATGAAGTGACATAGGATTTGAAGTCTGATATGGACGATGCATTGGTAGAAGGTCATGTTTGTGGGAATTCTTGGAGTTAACGGTAAAAACGATCATTTCAAGTATGTCCAAGAGAACTGACACTCATCCATTACGAAATAGGTGGCCACCTCCCTGTGAGGCATAATACAGTGACTGATGACGCAGGACAGAGGGATTCAAGCGGATAGAGGCAGGAAAACTGGAAAGCCGGGAAGCGGAAACAAATAGGAAAGAAGTGGATTGGATTTTAATCCACAAACTGACAAAGAGAGAAAGAGGGTGAAGCAAAAAGCTAAGAGCATTAGGCAATAAGACGAAAGTAGAGAGGAGAGCTGAGCTGACCTGCAGAAGAAAAGGCAACATCGAGCAAGAGTTAGGACCGAGACAGAGAGAGTCAGAGAGTTTGTGTGCTCCAAAGAAGGCTTGAGAGGTTCAAGTGCACTCCTCTATAATGCCTGTCATGTATAAGTCTCAGATTGGGCTCATACTACTATGATCAATAGAGGTAGAGAGTAAGTAAGGAGAGTATGTGTACTCGAGAGACTTGGGGGATCTAAATACAGTCTTGCTGATTTATATTTTTTGTGTGAGACTCGAACTGAGCTCACTGTTGTAAAAATTTTGATTGAAAACATAATAGAGAGGCCATCACTGAAGGTTTGACTAGGAGAGGTAGCCCAAGAGTATTGGGTGAACTCCTCATTAAACTTGTTGTGTTTATTTGTTTTCTTGTTACGCTTTCTTTAACTGCTTCATTGCCCGTGTATTTCATAATCTTATCAATCCGTTTCATAAAATAACATAGGCACATCCATCAACACGAGTCTGTATTACCTTATTGTTTGTCTTAGATCAATTACAGATCAAGTGGTATCAGAGCTCTAGGTTTCTAAGGTTACACAAGCTTGTGTTGGATTTTGTTGTTGAATTCTAACTAGGACAAAGCTCAAATTAGGAGAAGGAGAGTTGGTTAAAGCTAACCTAGAAATTGGAAGAGTTTATCCTAAGAGGAAAATGGCAGAAGAAACTCCCTTGGAATCAGACTACCAGTTCATGGACAGTTTCATGACCATGAGAGCCATGGTAGAGGAAATGTATAGACAATTTAAGAAAGGTAGAGATGAAGATTAAGAGAGAGGCCACCACTGAAGGCTGGACCAGGAGACATAGCCCAGGAGTATTGGGTAAACTCCTTATTAAACTTGTTGTGTTTATATGTTTTCCTATTATGCTTTCTTTAACTGCTTCATTGCCTATGTATTTCACAATCTTATTGATTCGTTGCATAAAATAACATAGGCACATCCATGCACATGAGTCTGTAATACCTTATTGTTTATCTTAGATCAATTATAGATCATCAGGCAATGAGTCTGATGATTCTAAAGTTAGAACTACTCATATAGAATCTTCAAGCTCTGATCAGATTACAAGTGAAGTAGCTCTGAATGCCTTCAATGGGAGGAAGAGAAAACAAATGCAAAAGGATAAAGCAAAGGATTTTTCTTCTCTTCAGGTTGAGAAGGATACACATGTTGGTTTTCTTTGCTCCAGTAGTGAAATTTATTGTAAATATTTTCAACATGATTGTAATGCTTAGAACATCTTGAGAAATAAGTTATAAGAGATTGATTGGTTAGATGGTTGTGCTTTCATTGTGCATTAGAGAAATATTTAAGATAAGAGTAAGGGTTTCTTGGGCCCCCTTAGTGCCTTCTTATAGAATTCAATTAAAAATGGGTATTGAAGAATGCTTTTTGCACTGGAAGACTGCTCTGTGTTCTGTCCTATCAAGAAACCCTTGTGTATGGAAAATACATTTCCTTTCACTGGAGTTTCTTTGAGAGTCATATCCTGAGGGGTTGCCAGGTCTGAGGGATATCTATTCTGCCAACATAGCCTTGGACTTACAACAGATCTCATCCCTTTGAAACTCATACCATGTGCCAAGAATGGGAGTCTGGTGGGTAGCTTGACACTCCATTGACTTCACCAACTAACCAAATCCCCATTGTTATAAAAGAAAAATAGATTCTTAAGACTGGCTCCTAAATGCCCTGAAAATAAGTTTTGAACATGGATCTTTTAAATTGAGTTTTTCTTCTGGAAAATGTTTTGAATGTGGGAACCCTAGTATGATGGGAAAATATAATCGAATGTAGTAGATAAAATGAATCCAGGAGATGAAAAGTTGCCATCCATCATTTTGAAGCTAGATTCTTACTAGAATGATGATTAAGACATTTCCATTATTGCTTAGGATGTTATGATCATTAATTAAATTTAAGTGTTCACAGATCTAGACAAAAGAAAAGTTGATTGGCATAGTTTTGAAGACTGTAAAATTGAAATTAGCATACGAACATAACTGACTCATGCATTGGAAAAAATCACATGCATATTTGACTGGCATCAAAAAATAATTCAACGATGATATAGATGCTCCAGTATCCTTGAAGGTTTCATGGATTGTAGTTGCTTATGCTCCATTGATTGTACAACAGGCAGGGGATGGAAATTCTTTTGGGTGGTTGTCAAGGTCTTCTACACCGGGACTTGGAACATCAGGCAATGAGTCTGATGATGCAAAAGTTAGTACTTCTCATGAAGAATCTTCCAACTCTGATCAGATTACAAGTGAAGCAGTAGCTCTATATGCCTAAAATGGAAGGAAGATAAACCAAATGCAAAAGGATAAAGCAAAGGATTTTTCTTCCATTTAGGCTGAGAAGGATACACAGGTTGGTTTTCTTTGCTCTAGTAGTCACATTTTTGGAATTTATTGTAAATAATTTCAATATGATTGTAATGCTTAAAACATCTTGAGAAATAAGTTATATGAGATCGATTGGTTAGATGCTTGTGCTTTCATTGTGCATTGGAGAAATATTTAAGATAAGAGTAAGGGTTTCTTGGGCCCCCTTAGTGCCTTCAGATAAAATTCAATTAAAAATGGGTATTGAAGAATGCTTTGTGCACTAGAAGACTACTCTGTGTTGTGGCTTATCAAGCAATCCTTGTGTATGGAAAATATATTTCCTTTCATTGGAGTTTCTTTGAGAGTCATATCCTGAGGGGCTACCCCACAAAGAGCAGACTTCCTTCTGCCTAGGTGCCAAGTCTGAGGGATATCTATTCTGCCAACATAGCCTTGGACTTGCAATAGATCTCATCCCTTTGAAACTCATGCCATGTGCCAAGAATGGGAGTTTGGTGGGAAACTTGACACTCCATTGACTTCACCAGCTAACCAAATCCCCATTGTTATAAAAGAAAAATAGATTCTTAACACTGGCTCCTGAATGCCCTGAAAATAAGTTTTGAACATGGATCTTTTAAACTGAGTTGTGCTTTGGGAAAATGTTTTGAATGTGGGAACCCTAGTATGATGGGAAAATATAATCGAATGCAGTAGATAAAATGAATCTAGGAGATGAATTTCCATGAATCATTTTGAAGTTATATTCTTACTAGAATGATGATTGAGACATTTCCATTACTTCTTAGGATGTTATGATCATTAATTAAATTTAAGTGTTCACAGATTTGGACAAAAGAAAAGTTGACAAGCATCATTTTGAAGATTCTAAAATTGAAATTAAAATAAGATAAATAAAATTAAAAGACAATAAAATACCTCCTTGGGGCTTGTTTCTCTTTTAAGAAGACTCTTTTAACACTTGGATTTGTTATCCAAATGATTTTGACGCTTTTGCAAAGAAGAGAGGGCTTGTTTTCTACTCTAAAAATAAATCTATCGTACATGACAAAATATGTTGCAACAGAATAAGAAACAAAGAAACAGAGTAACCACAGACACAACTGACCTGAGTATAATTAAATCAGCTGAGTAGGATATCTAATGCTGACGATGCTCCCATTCTGTATAATGATAAAACCCTATGTGTGGAATGATTACCATTGGTGAGTGTAATTTTTTTTTTTTAAGTTAAGAAAATCTATAAGCCACAATGCAGACACCTTGCAACTACTTAAACCCACTAAAATTTTGATAATGAGCTATAATGTTTCTTCTCATATAGTTTTTAAGAAATGATAACTCACAGTAAATATAATCCAAAACATTTTTATTTTGTAACGTAGGACGTGGAACAACAAAATGTAATGTGGGAGAAATAACTTATCTGCGATGCTATTGAAGAGTACTTGGATGTGGAAGAACACACCCTAAACAACTTTCTTCCTTACCAATGTTCACCACAAATGTTCACCATGTCCACTCCTCCAATTTCCTACGCTCCGGCGTTTGGAGGCCTCCCGTCTCTTCATCTGCCAATCATATAAATTTAAGTGTTCACATATTTGGACAAAAGAAAAGTTGACAAACATCATTTTGAAGCTAAATTGTTACTAGAATGATGATTAAGGCATTGTCATGACCACTTAGAATGTTATTGTCATAAATTAATTTTAAAGGCTTAGTATAATAATTGTGACATAATTATAGGATTGGGTGTTGGGTTCTAATTGAAGCCTAATGGAAGTTGAGAAATTTGAATGTTAAGGGACAAAGAAATATATGGACTTGTTTCTACATAGTTGTCTATGAGATGGATATCCTATAAATTACTAGAGCCTAAAAAAAACAGAGAATACTTCAAAATTACCTGAAGTGCTTCATATTTTACCCTCCAGAAATCAAGGTGATTGCTTAGAGGATCCCATGCTGCTAGCATTATCTGTATGAACCAAAGGATATCAAGAATGAAAAAATTTCCCAAAGGGATAGAAGCTCGGTGGATCCATTGAACTCTAAAATGAAAAAGAAAACAACGAGAGAAAACCCTAGTAGCCAGAGAAGGAGATACATATTACTGCCAAGGATATATAAAACATGTAAGGGAATGAATACTACTGAAAAAAACCAAGAAAAAACTACAACGAAGAAATAAAAACAATAACAAATAGTGTATTACTTGAAAATATAAGGCCTGCGATGAGGTGTACCAATTGACCCCATGAATGCCACGTAGATATAGGTTTTAGAAAAAAGGGCATGCTGGTGGCTTTTTGTCTTCTAGTAGTGAAACCCAAAAATCACATTAATAAGTAATAACTCTAATTAAGGTTGTAGATGCAGTAAAAAAAGGAAATAATAAATAAAATGAATCCCTCCCTAACATGATAGTTGGGCTATCTCTTGGAAACATAAACAGTAAGCATTTAATTAGAATCCCTCCCTAACATGATGGTTGGGCTTCCTCTTGGAAACACAAACACAACAACAAGAATTCAGGTCTGTTCTAAAGTATAATTCTCGACAAAAAAATATTCAATTATGAACTATCATATGTGTACAAAGTCATATACTCCAGAATATTGTTGTAGGAGTGCCATTGAAGGCAACTATTGCTAACCCAAAGTCACAATATATTCAATTCATCATGTAGAGTCAAGGCATTATTTTTTTGTGACACTCACATAAAAATAGTGCTGTAGGAAAACAAAGTACCTTTAAAAAAGAAGGTACCTTCAAAATTTGTTTTGTTCCACAAAGTTCAAAAAACAAAGTATCTGCAAAATTTGTTTTGTTGCACACAAAATTAGTTTATGTTTTGACCCTCACAACCTAGTGCATTCCTTATAAGCTAGAGTGATGCACATTCAAGTTATTAAAATTTAACAAATATCAACCCTTTTTCTCCTATTTTTGTGAGGCGCTACATTAATTGTGGGTGTGGAATGCTCATCACGTTGAACACCCTCCTCATTATTTTTGTCTCCCATTCGCTGAAATTCAACAATGGTTTCCTTCCAAGGTTTATGAATGGAAATTGAATGATTATGCGTAACAACCGAATCATCATGTGCTTGTATCTCCTCCCCATGCTCACTCCCAGATGCTTCACCTGATTCCTATACACAACACACTTTAACTTGTTAGAATAATAGTATAACTCCAATTGAATTATTGCATTATTCATAAAATATTATAAACAACTAACCTCAGATTCATAACTAATAATTAATTTTTCCCCTCGATCTATCATGTGTTGTCGAAGACCTTGGGAACCATGTAATAAAGCATATTTTAAGTCTTCCTCTGAAGCTTCCTTTTGAAACTGGTGAACCTACATTAACAAAGATAATCATATTTATAAGGTAAAATAGCTAATAAGATACAATTAACTCAATGTGACCATTGTTATTTTGCCCAAAAATAGAAATATAATAAATGGAAATATCACTTACCATGACTCCACAAATACTACTATATCCACTAGAGCGTAATTTGTGAGATCCAATTTTTTAAACCCTAGCTTGGGTTTCTTTTCTTGTATCTTGGTGTTGGCTTGTGAGGGCTTGACCCAAGTTCAACACTAGTTAGCCAAACAAATCTCTACACTACTGCCCTTTCAGCATCATCCCATGGAGCATGGACCGAAGTCTCACCCGAAGCAGTATCGGGGGATGTTGGAACCAAGTTTCTGCACCCTGAGATTGTCGCGATGTCAGTTTATTCCTCTTATTCCTGCTTCCAATTTATGTACTAGCTCTGGGGCCCAAATAATAGGACCATCAAGTTTCCACCTTCCTTGGATTCTGCTAGCTTCACGATCCACTCGTATAGCTCAACCGTAATGGAGCAGAAAAAGATTTCGTGGGTCTCTGTACATAGGTATCTGTCCAACCACTATTTCTTTGTCAATCGTAAGTTTTTGTTCTCCTGGACCATGAATTCTTGGATCTTCCTATCTAACTATTATTTGATCTCTTTCTTAGTTAGTGTTACACTAAAAAATGTCACCATGACCACTTACAGTTAGTATGGCTCAAATCAACAGTCATGCTACCCTCTTAGGCAAGTCTTATGCCTCTGTTATCCATCTCAAACTCAAAGAAGAGAGAAAGTCTTGTCAAAAATATGTTTATCTCTGGGGTCGCAGGTTCTCTCTAGCCTTACCTGCGGGGACGCTCACAATGTTCACAAAAGGTGCGTCCTTGGACGCTCTGTATGTTAAGGGACAGGTGCGTCCTTCTGTAAAAGGCAAAATGCGCGAGTTTCATCTTAAAAAAGTTACTTGTGGTTACTTCTAGAACTTTCTAGAGGTCGGTTTGATGAATTGGATGCGCCTCCAGTTGGTTCATGTATCTCTATTAAGGAGGAACTTATCCCATCAATAAGGGAGCTATCCCACCCAAAGAGTGGGATTATCCCATTGATGGTGGACCTGAATAACCTCTTTACAGCACTATAAATAAAGACATTGAGCCAGAGGGAGGGGAGGTTGGAGCTATACATTTTCTTTGGGTAAATGCTGCAGGAATTAGGACTCCCATTTAGAACCTTGTGAGGAGAGATTGTCTTTGCTTGATTCTACTTGGAAGTGGGTGAGCTTTGTCAAAGTAGAGGAAAACCCTTGATGGACCCTGGGAGGAACTTGCACAACACCAAGGCCAGGTTGTAAGAGTTTCTTTGTTTCGTTATTAATACAAACTGGTTTATTTTTCTCAATAGCTTGTGTTAATGAGTTATTTCATGTGTTCCTTGGTCTGCATGTTGAATATATGTTTTATTATATGAAATGCAAGTGCTTGGTAATTGTTTGATTGTTTGTGGTTGCAGGAATTGACTTGAAGGAGGAGCTCATCCGGATCGGCAAGGACGGACTACAACAACCGCGTTTTGGAATAAGGTAAGCCTAAACACTTGTAGTTTTCATGTTTTAAAAGGTATATTTAGAGAAAGATCACTCCATTTTGTCTTGTTTGTCGCTAGAGAGTTTAGACTCCTAGGGAGGTCAGTTGTGTCCGCACAAACGACTTTTTCCGCCACGACAAATTGGCGACTCCACTGGGGAATCCATTAATGAGAGAGTCTTTTCCTTTGTGTGAACTTTGCTCTGTGAAAATCACTTTTATTTTCTGGTTTTTGACTGTGAGAATTAGTATTTGGGTGGCTTAGCTTTAGATTTAGTTAGATTTGGTTTTTCTCAACTTTTCCAGAAGGACGCACCCTCTGAGTACTGCACAGTGCGTCTTTGGACGCGCTGTTGCCGTTTGCACAGAGCGGGCCCGCACCTGTTATAACGGGTTGCCTGCGTCTTCCTGTAAAATTTAGGAAAATTCCATTTTTTGCTTTAATTGCTTTTAGATTTTGATTTTTCTTAGTGTTTTCTACCCAGATCCTTTAGTACCCTGTCAAGAATTTTCACCTGAACTTGTTTTGTGAGCTTTGAGTGTTTTAGTGGATTTCAACGAAGTTTAGGCCTAGGGTTTGATTTTTCAATAGGTCCTGTAGTGACTTTGACGGTAGAAAGTTGTCCAGCCTTAGATCTCTCTGGTTAGTCAGCCTTCTTAGAAGTCGGGCCTGTCGTAAAGTCTCCTTGTGTGAGCAGCTTGCCATTTAAGTTGTTTTGGGTCAAATTTCGAATTACTTGTTTATAAAGTGTTGATTTCCATTTTACAAAAGAACAAAAAGATTAGAGTTTTGTTTTGACTAGTTTTTGGTTCTGCAATAAGCTAGTCCTTGATTTGATTGTGATCAAGTAAAACACCTTAGAATAATCATTGTTGGTTTTGGCCTCGTTAAGATTGCTTAGAGTAAATTTACCTTTTAGTTTGCTTATGAGTGCATTTTCATAGATTTTAATAGTTGTTAAGATTGATTTTTGGTTATATTAGATTTATTTGCTTTATTAAAAGAAAAATACAAAAACATCTTCTTTAAAAGTCTTGTTTCAAGTAGCTTTTTGTTTTTGAAAGAGAAAAAGAGTTTTTTCGTGCATGTAAAGAGCGGTCATGTTTTTTATGCTTGGAAAAGACAAACGAATTGTTTCTTTGATTGTCTTCAATTAAGAAGTTGCTTTTATAAAGATTGCATTCTCTCAACTTTTTAGTTAAGCAATTCATCGAAAAAGTAAAGTAGTGGGTAAATCATCCTAGGTGCATTTTGTAGTGGTTTCGAGTCGAGTCAACACACCACTGGTTTCACTTCCATCACCTTTTGACTTAAGAAACAACCTTAAAAGTAACGCTTAAATTAAAATCAATCTAGTAATTTTTATTTTTCTAGGGCTCTGAAACACCAACATAGCTTAGGCTAGGGTCTTGGAGTAGGTGAGTACTTAACTCTCCAAGACTACAAAACCAAACAGATAGTTTATCTTGAGTAGATTAAATCCAATTGTTTCAGTTATACTCTGGGAAAGCTCCTCTTAAAGGAGAAGCACGAGCTCGTGTCCGAACCAGTGAGGGGATCATTCCTCCCTCGTTGGGAACGACGCCAGACAGTACGTATTACAAACGGTAAACCTCGGATTAACCATTGTCGAGGAGCCAGGGGTCACTTATCGGTAAACCTTGGATTATTGTCAAGGAGCCGGTAAGGGGATTGAGCTTGTTACTCTGCCCTTGCGTGCTGTCGGAGTTTAGACTGTTCCCCCAGGTGTAATTGTTGTGATTGGTAACTTTAGTGACCATAATCTTTAGGGTTCTACCGAGGTGACGGTGGAGGGAAGGTCCCACTGTACCTGGAGCAGACGTCGGTTATACTCACTTGGATTTTCCGGGGGGTTCACTTCACTTCGAGACGGTTAAAGTGGAGGAACTTGTGCCGGTCTATTCATTAAGCAGGTTGCGGGGTAACTGTTCCACCCGCCATTTCTGTACTGAATCCTGCGAGGTTGGGCCTAATCACCAACTAGCGCTTTTGGTCCGGAAGACTACTGTTTGTGTGTGGTTTGACGCTCTAGATTATTTAGGCGTGTGCTTCAAATTTGTTTGCTTCTTTAGAAGACTTTAGGTGGTTTGATTTGAAATTTTTACTTTGTTTTCGTGTGTTGTAGTTAAAAATCTTTAATTGTGGCGGAATTACCGAGACAGTCCCGTAGACTTCGGGGCCAGTCTCCTGAAGTTGTTTCTGTGGCCGAATTGTTGAGAAGATCCCGTAGACTTAGGGGATCCCCTCCTCGAGACGACCCGGGTAATTTAGAAGGGTTAAAGGTCCTTGTAACTCCTCCTAGTGACAGTAGAGTAGGTTCACCTGAAGAAGGAGAATCTTCCTTGGTAGTCCATCCAGATTACCAAAGTTTAGAAACAGGTTACAATCCCGAAACTGTTACAGTTTCCGAGCTTGCTGGTAGTTTTTCATCTGCCAGTGAAACAGGCGAAGAACCTGAAATTTCCGAACCTGTTACTCCAACTTCTAGTGTCCTGATTCACCGAGAATAGAAAGAATTATCACCGAAAATCTACCTTCTGGTTTGATTGCTATAGAAGAACTTGCTCCAGAAGAAGATATAGGTGTCTCTCACCTTGAAGGTCAACTTACTATTGATCTAAGGGAGCGTGAATCCATCTTTTACAGTCCTCCTAGAAGTACTTCTTGGTACCTTGCGTTAACCAATTTTTTAGACAACTCAGTCGGTTTTTCCACACCTCGTACTCCTTTTCCACCTGGAGGTATTCATACTCCTGTAAATATGTCTGGTCAGTCATCCGTGTTTACACAAAGTCCTGAATCTTTTTTACACGGCGGTCCTTCTGTTCCCACTGGGTATCAGTCACTTTCTGGTACCTTTGCGGGGGCATCTCCTCAACCCATTGATCATGGGTTATTTGCTGGAAACAGTGGTAATATACCATTGGGTGTAGGAGACATTTACATGATGTCAGGTTCAGTTCCCGTTTCCCAACCTCAAGGTGGCCAATTACCGCCTGGGGGGCAACCGCAGTTAACGCCTGGGGGGCAACCTCAAGGTACACAAATCGTGTCTGGGGGGCAACCTCAAAGTCAGTATGTACCTATGGTGCAATACTTGCCTCAAGGTCAACCTCAGCCTCAATATGTACCCCAAGGTCAACCTCAGTATCAATATCAACCTCAAGGATGGCAACCTCAAGGGTATCAACCCCAAAGTTATCAACCTCAAGGGTACCAACCTCAAGGTCAAGGTCAACCCCAGTATCAGTATTTACCTCAAGGTTATCAACCTCAAGGTCAATACTCAAGTCAAGGTTATCAACCGCCTCAAGGTCAGTCATATGTTCCAAGTATGGGAACTGCACCTTACAATTATCAATCCTACCCTCAATCTGGTTATGGATCTCAGTACCCTCAACCTGTTACGGGTCAGTACCCTGGAATGTTAGTGTGGGATCCCTCACAGGGTCAACAGGTGTTGCAGCCAAGTGTACAGATGCTTCCTCAAGCTGGACAACCCGTAGTTTCTGGTCCAACCCAGCAACCGCAACCTGTCCAGCCAAATGTTCAAACTTCTGTAGCTTCGGTAGTTACTCAGCCGTCAATTGCACCTAGTACTCCATCTCAAACGGCTGCTGCAACTATCGCTACATCTACCATACTTACTTCTGGAGTATCGACGGCTCCAGTTTCTACTGTCCCTGTTACCACACCTCAGACATCTTTACCGTTGTCTGGATCTACGATTCAAACCACGGTCCAGATGCCTGTAGGTCAGCCTGGTATAAGTACGGTTGTGACTACTCAACCTCAATTTGTTCAACCTCCGTACCAGGGACAGTACCAACCTGGGCAAGCTGTCCAACAACCGGTTTACCAGTATCAACCGTATCCTGGGTACACTTATCAACAACCTCAACAACCCCAGTACGGTCCGGTTAATCCTGGTTTTCCAGGAGGATATAATATCCCAAATGCGACTCCTGTTCCTAGTTATCCTGGATATCCTCCTCCTGGGGCTGGTATTGTGACCCAGAGTTTTAGAGATCCTAACCGGCAGTTACCGTTTATTGCAACTTTGGATTTACCCGACTTGACGCGCCTAACGAACGATCCAATTCAATATCTTCAGTTCTGGCCGCCAATGCCAAATAAGTTGCCCAGTGATATACCCAAGTTCGAAGGTAAGTCTGGAGAGGATCCGTCCAATCATGTGATGACTTACCACCTCTGGTGTGCTTCGAATTCTATCTCAGATGATTCCATCCGCTTACGTCTTTTCCAGCGTACACTCATTGGTCTCGCGGCCAAGTGGTACATTGAGTTACCACGGGCCTCTTTTTACAACTTTAGCCAGTTAGCTACCTCGTTCTTAACTCACTTTCAGTTGCCGGTCAGATACGATAACGGCACGGAGTTATTAACTTCACTAAAACAATCGACGTCCACGTATATTTCTGATCACATTCATGAGTGGAGACGTCGAAGGAGATTAGTGAAAGTTTTTATCCCGGACCAAATCTTAGCTGAATGGTTTGTCAAATCATTATTACCGAAGATTACTGAAGATGTCGCTAAGGCCGGAGTAGTTACTGAGGAGCAAGTCATTGCTCAGGCACAATACCTTGACTTAGTTTACACTCAGTCGGGTACGTTACACGAGAAAATTCCGGATCTTCCAAAGTCGAATCAAATCGCTGCTGCTCCTTCGGGATCTCATGCCGCTGATGGTATGATTGGTATCGTGACTACGAAGAGCAAGAAGAAGTCTTCCAAGGCTTCAACTACTCCAATTATCACTTTGCCTGATTCTCCGACAGGAGAGTCTTCTCCTGAACTTACCGCCGACATTCACGCTGTAGAGTCATCTACGGCCAAACCAAAAAACGGTGGAAAGAAGAAAGGAAAGAAGAAGGCTAAAGCAGACAAGGCTCCAAAGGAGAAAACTGAAAAGTCGGAAACCAATGACGAAAAACGCAAACCTCGATATCCTTGTCTTATTTG
Organism: Pinus tabuliformis; assembly: GCA_031772625.1. NCBI lineage: Eukaryota > Viridiplantae > Streptophyta > Pinopsida > Pinales > Pinaceae > Pinus > Pinus tabuliformis. The sequence continues at coordinate 445,745,506 of CM062817.1, forward strand.
TGAAGAGGATCATTTTACGAGAGATTGCCCTCATCGGGCCGAGGTTGTAAAAATAGTCAAAGGTTCTCCCACTCCTGCTGTGTTAAAGAATCCATTTCCAGAGCAGGAGAATAAGATGATAGGTTCTTCTTCGAATGCCAGTGAAGAACCCATTTTGATGATGTCTCATGTGAGGATTGCGACTCGATCGCAAGATTATGGTAGTAAGGCTCCTGTTGATGGCAAGGAAGCAGAATCTTCTCACTCTAACCCATCAACCTCAGCTCCTGGTTCCGATCCACTACAGATCGAAAAACCTAACCCAGACTTAGTGATTAAGCCGCCCGCCAAGGGTGTACTTCGAAGGTCTGCTTTCAATCCACATGCGAGAGCAGCCCAGAATTACAACATTGTTGAGGACTTAGCTGTTTCACCTTCAGCAATGTCGGCACTCGAAGTGCTGCAATCATGCCCAGCACAACGGAAATTGCTTTTGTCGGCTATCGGAGCTGTCGATGTTCAGGACCCGAACCTAATGATCTTTGATCTAGAAAATAGTACACCACGTCTCCCCCATCAAATGGCTTTCCAAATTCCAGTGATAGTCAAAAACAGGCCTATTCATCGGACTGTGATTGATGAGGGAGCTTCTACGTGTATTATGTCGATTCAATGTTGGAGATCGCTTGGTTCTCCTTCGTTGAACCAATCCCCCACCATCCTTAAGGCCTTTGATGGCCGTGGGTTCCGTCCGTTTGGTATTCTACAAGAATTGCCTATAGGGGTTGAAGGTAAAACCGTTAGTCTGGATGTGGAAGTGGTTGATGCCCCTCTAGACTACAACCTTCTTTTGGGTCGAAGTTGGTCATATGCTATGACAGCGGTCGTTTCATCGGTCTTCAGAGTAATTAAGTTTCCACATAACGGTAAGATCGTGACTATTGATCAGCTGACATACTTTTCATCCGACCCAGCCTCTTCAGAGAGTATCCAGCATGTTGGTAAAACGACAATCCCTTATAGGGACGTTGGTGTAGGTTTAGTTAAGGATTCCGGTTTACTGGGAACTTTTCCTCTCCCTCCACTCAGCGCAGATCCTTCGTTTGCAACCATTCATATGATTACATCAGAAAACATTATTTATGATGATCCTTGGTTCGTCCCATCTGACTCTGAGATAGACTCACTCGGTGATGTTATGCCTTTGAGTCCATATGAAATTGCTTATGAAGCTCTCATGTCTTTTACTGACTTTCATTCAACCGAAGTCGACCAAATGAATGTGGTCAGTGAAGAGTCACTTTTCACCTCACCCTTAGAACGGATAACGTTTCCCGAAGTCGTGTCATCTGACGAACAACTTCGCGAAATCCTAAGTGTAGACGATCTACCATGGGAAGATCTCCATCACAGATCTTCGTTTTTACCTAAGGATGATGCATTTGAAAATGATTTTTCATCTATCTTTACCGCTGAATATGTCAAAGACGCTCAGGATCCAACGAAACATTCTGATTCAGAGTTGAATTTAGGGAATATTTCTCGTACTATTCCCATTGATATTTCAGTGAAGCCCGGAATCGAGGAAAACATTCATATAGGTGCCGCATGTACTGAAGAAGAAATCCAAACTTACAAGGCCCTATTCCAAGAATTCCGCGACGTGTTTGCCTGGTCTTACGAGGAAATGCCGGGAATTGATCCTGCCATTGTTATTCATGAAATAAAGACCTACCCGGATGCTAAACCCGTCCGGCAACGGTTGCGTCAAATTCACCCTCGAAAAGCGGCTGCGATTAAAGCAGAAGTCGAAAAGCTGTTGAAAGCAGGTTTCATTTATCCGATCCCGTTAACGGATTGGGTATCGAATATTGTTCCGGTCAACAAGAAACAAGGAACAATAAGAATCTGTATCGACTATAGGGATATAAATCGAGCTTGTCCAAAAGACAACTATCCTACGCCTTATATCGATCAAATTATTGATGATTGTGCCGGAAGTGAAATGTTTTCCTTCATGGATGGTTTTTCGGGCTATAATCAAATCAATATTCTACCTGCCGACCAACCAAAAACGGCATTCATTTGTCCATGGGGGACATTTGCTTATTGCAAGTTACCTTTTGGGCTTAAGAATGCCGGGGCCACTTTTCAACGGGCGATGTCTTATGCATTTCATGACATCAAGCACATTGTGCAACCCTATCTCGATGATTTGCCTGCTCATTCTTTACATCGAGCTGATCACCTTGTCCACCTACGAGCAATCTTTATGAGGTGTAGGCATTATCGAATTCGGTTGAATCCCCACAAGTGTGTTTTCTGTATAGAAACAGGTCGATTGCTGGGATTTGTTGTTTCAAAAGCCGGCATTCGCGTCGATCCCTCGAAAGTCGAGGCTATCATCAAATTGCCTCCTCCTTCGAGTTTGCGCCAACTCCAAAGTTTGCAAGGGAAAGCGAACTTTTTACGCCGATTCATCCCAAACTACGCCGAGGTCACTAAAGGTTTTACACGGTTGTTGAAACAGAATGCACAATTCTTTTGGGACGAGATTGCCCAACAATCTTTTGATGCACTTAAACACGCGTTGACCCATGCACCGTTATTGCATCCTCCCAACTACAACCAAGACTACTTCTTATACCTCGCAGCTTCGCATTCCACCATTGGAATGGTGTTAGTTCAAGAAGATGAATTCGGAGCGGAGCATGTGATATATTATCTTAGTAGGACCTTGAATCCAACTGAGCTAAAATATTCGCATGTGGAGAAATTGGCCCTGGCAGCCGTTCAAGCTGTCCAGCGTTTCCGTCACTACATTCTTCTCCGCAAAACTACAGTTATTTCGGATTGCAACCCTATGATTTATATTTTGACAAAACAACTGCTAGGGGGCAAGTACTCTAAATGGATTGTTATCCTGCAAGAGTTCGACTTGGAGTTCGAGAAGTCCAAGTCTAAGAAATCCTTAGTTTTTGCGGAATTGATGTGTGATTTCCCGAGTGCTGACACAGAGACTGTGGCAGAGGAGTCCATTGCGGACGAATCTTTGTTTCTTATCAGTACTGTAGATCCGTGGTACGGGGATATAATCATTTATCTCCAAACCCAAACCTTTCGGCCTGAAGCTTCCAAAGCGGAACGTCGAAAAATTCGGTTTCAATCCCAGCCATACAAAATTATTGGAGATACACTTTATCGCCGGGGGGCAGACTTAGTTTTTCGACGTTGTTTAACTCACGAAGAGGCTGAGAGGGTTTTGAATGATTGTCACTCTGGAGCATGTGGCGGTCATATGTCTGGGTATGCCACAGCTCAGAAGGTGTTGCGCGCTGGTTATTTCTGGCCGTCTATGTTTAAAGATTGTATCATTGCAGTCAGGAAGTGCCACAACTGTCAAGTGTTTGATCGCAAGATGCGCGCTCCACCTGCTCCTCTCCACCCTATAATTGCCGTTGGTCCATTCGCCAAATGGGGTATCGACTTTATTACTTGTAACCCTCACTCGGCCGGGGGGCATGCGTATATCATCCTTGCGGTTGATTATTTTACTAAGTGGGCCGAGGCGATGCCTACATTCGACGCAAGCGGCAAAACAGCTGCAGTTTTCGTATTCAATCATATCATAACTAGGTTTGGTGTCCCACAAGCAATCATTACTGACCATGGGAGCCATTTTCGAAATGTCATGATGACTGAGCTTACAAGCCAGCTTGGTTTGCGCCACGATAGCTCTACTCCTTATTATCCGCAAGCCAACGGTTTGGTTGAGTCTATCAACAAAGTTCTAGTTATCATGATCCGACGAACCATTGGTGTTCATCGGTCGAATTGGCACAACATGTTATTTTCAGCGCTATGGGCATACCGAACCTCAGTGAAAAATTCAACAGGGTTCACTCCTTTCCAGCTAGTTTATGGCTTAGAAGCTGTGTTACCCATTGAATGCGAAATCCCATCACTTCAAATGGCTGTCGAATTACTTCCAGCTACTTCCGAAGAGGAGAAACGTTTATTGTACTTGGCTAAATTAGATGAGACTCGACGTGACGCTACATTGGCAATCGAGACTCACGCGAAACGAATGAAAGCTCAGTATGATAGAAATGTAACCCCTCGAAGTTTTTCGGAAGGAGACCTAGTACTATTATATGATCAAGCTAACGATAAGCTAGGTGCCGGAAAATTCGTTCCCATGTGGCATGGGCCCTACATTGTAAAGCGAAAGCTAGCAAAAGGGGCTTATGAGCTAGTTGACTTTGATGGGGACTCTTTGGGTAAACCCAGAAATGGACTTTACCTAAAGAGGTATTATGCTTAAATGATGGGAATGGAGAAATTTTTAGATAGGTTAGATTTTCTTTCTAGCTAGCAAGTGTGTTAGTTTAGTCAGTGTGCTTAGCTTAGAGAGTGTGGTTTTTCGTCGTTATTCTGGCTTATCTTGGTTTTACTCTTGATATTGCAGATGTCGACGCCTCTCCAAACATACATTGGATTTGCTGATGGTGCTTGTCGTAGTACACGGAACATCTCTTCCGCAGCTTGGGTTATCTATTCGCCCTCTGACGAGTTAGTTTCTATGCATGGGGTAAGCCTCGGTCAAACAACGAACAACATTGCAGAATACAGTGCAGTGATTGAATTATTATCCGAATCTATTTCATTTGGAATTCGACGTTTGATAGTGAGGTTAGATTCTGAACTTGTTGTATTACAGCTTAATAGAGTTTATGCCATTAGGAATCCTGTGTTATTAAGGTTGTTTTTGAGAGTGCGTCTCTTGGAACGTGAATTTGATTACATTGAATATCAACATATTCCAAGGTCTTTGAATACATTAGCAGATGCAATTGCTTCTCGAATGTTGGACAGACATTTACGATAATCATGCAAGTAAATTTAAAAACATTTCATCACATATGTTAAACAAGATAAGCCGGTAATAGTGATATATATAGATAGAAGTGTGTCAAAAAATATATACATCGTCTTCGATCATAGGTTGAAAACACCTTATGATCGGCAAAATGATAGTACAAAAAGTCAAAATGTCACATGTGACTACAAAAGTGACTAGTCAATCACTGGTGGTGCTCTCTGTATGACACCACTGCGCGGGCTACCTTACGCAAAAATCTCCTAAACGGTCCAGGGACCGCGACTACGAAGCGCTGAAGCCGGGTAGGAATGTCATCCATAGTAGTCTCAGGTATATCTGCCGTGAGACGCTCTAGATCATGCTCCAACTCAGCTAGTACTTCTGCAGCCGCGTCCTGTGGGGCCGGTACCGGTGCAGCTGGATGTAGTCTATCAAAAGGCCGGAGGTTGGCTGGACGCTGTGGACCAACATCTGCATTTTGAAAATTTTACTGTTAGTTTTGAGACGATATATATGAAAAATAAAAAATACATAATTAGAGAACTTGTGAAAATAAAAGTACCTCTGTCATCCCATTGTTCTCCCTGTGGAAGAACCATGTCCGGATCACCTCTAAAATCCACTCCGGCATACGGAAAGTCCTGTATCGAAAAAACCTGGTCCTCTAACCAGTGAAAATAACTATCTGAGAATCGAACCACTGTCGCACCCTCGTCAGGATGCCGGGCCATCACCGCAACCCATCGTATCAGCTTTGGCTCCCGAGGACCCAAGATATCAACAGTGAGTTGCTGAGGGATCAGCATTGGAACTCTCTCCAAGGCAAAGCTCACGACTAGAGGCCCATATCCAAAAGTCTTTAGTCGTCCGTTCTTTGCCTTGGTCAGTTGGCTCTTCATATGAGCCGACACAGCTTCACACCAGTTGAAAATGGTGCCTTGGTAACAGTCAATTGCCATCCGCATTTGGGATCCGGAAGCAATGTGTAAAGCGGCCGCGCCGCAAATTCTGGTAACCGTGAACGCTATGACTTTGAGTTCCGGCAAAGTGATGTGTTTTATCTCTATGCCTTTTGAATGGTGAGCCCCAGGTGTGCACCACTCGTCGCGGAGACTATCAAGGGATTGGCCACCCGGCCTAGTCCCCGCAAGACTGAGTTGCTCACCTCTGTTCGGCAAGCCAGTGAGAAAGTATACATCCGAGGGCTCTATCTCGAGCTGGTGCCCTCCTATGTAAAAGCATTGTTCTTGAACGTTCCATCGCTCAACCAGCCATTCCAAGAATCTTACCTGGCCCCTCATGCCCGGTATGGTCCAATATTTGTATAATCCGCATGCTCTTAGGGCATCCAGGGAAGGTTGATGATTTATTGCAACTTCATCATCCTCTACATGCTCTCTTTCTCTCCAATCTAACATGGTTAATACCCTGCACATCAAAAATAGCAATTAGAAATTGATTTGGGAATTTTTGGTGGTTTTTTGAGGGAGTTGGGGTTTTGAAATGCGCACTTCTCGGAAGACGCACCCCGGCTTTGTAGCACAGGGCGCCCGGACGCGGCTGGCCTAAAGGCGGGCCGCGTCTTCCGACCTTTTTCCCGTATGAGAAAAAGTCGGGGGACGCGGGTCACCCGAAGGGCACCCGCGTCCGCCGAGAGGCGCATTCCAAAACCAAAACCCCCCCAAAAAATGAAACTAAGACCTAAAAATTGATTCTAAACGGATAGAAATGCAGAGTAGGATGTGTAAAATACCTGGATAAGACGGCGTTCGATTCCGACGGTTGGATTTTCCGCAGCGACCACGGGAAGTTTCTTGTCAAAAGCTCCTTTTTCAACCTCAACAGTGAAACGGTAAAAATGACATGGTAAAAGGTCTTTTTATAGGTTTTTTGGATGAATTTGTTCATTTTTTACCATGAAAAGATGTTTTTCGATGTATTTTTGCCTATTTTAAACAGGTATGAGTAATGTGTTGCTTTTGTGCAGGACAAAGGGATTTCGAGGGAAATTGTAATTTTTCACAAACAAAAATATCAGAGTCATCTTTTAAGCCCTTTTCTGACTCCTAAAACATGAAAAGATCGCCGAGCGTTTCTTTTACACTCGTTAAAATGGAATTAAAAGACGGTCCCCTTTTAGCTCTTTTTTGACCGCAAAATCAGGAAAAGATTGCCGGGTTTTTGTCGTTTCGAACTCGATAAGGAAATAAAACGACGTGTCCTTGATCGCTTTTTACTTTTCAGGTCAACGACACTATTATGAAAGTACTCCTTGGTCGCAAGATCAAGCGGTTCCCCCAGGTATTATTTTATACTTTTTCGGGCTTGAGGGACACAAATATACGAAAAAGTTCAACGTGGAGTCTCCTTTTGTTTTTTCAGACTCTCTAAAAATGAAAAACGCCGAGTTTCTCCTATACTGGGCTCGTTAAACTTTTACAGTAAAGGACCTGTTCAATTACAAACAGGAACGAACCACTCCTTCCTAGGGTTCGAATTTAAACTAGGTTGGACTTGTCCGAAGGATGAGCTTATAATCAAGCATATGTTATCCTCCTCAAGCTTGTTAAAAATAAAGAGGTACTTGCCAGAAATGGTGGGGGAAAAGAGAGAAGAATGAACCTGTTTGTTACCTTTTGTCTCAAAAGAAACTTTATTACCACTCTTGAACACGACACTTTTCATTCACCTGGGTTGGGAAATCTTTTACCTCACAGTTGACCAAACCACTTTGAAAGTCTTTAACCGGGTTCCGGGGATTAACTTTGAGTTATTCGTCACCAAGCCATCTGTCGTGTCGTTATGTGTTCAAGAGGTCTGCAAGCAAAAACTTTCATCTGCAAAATACTTGTCATCCATTTGACCATCCCTGAGTCAGTCCTTACAGCAACATTTCTTCAACTTGAACAATGATTTCGTGTTGCGGGCTTGCCTGCAACGGGTCGCTTTCTATCGACATCGACACATTATCTAGAAAGATGACTTAGGAATCGACAGCACCTTGAAGTCTGCATGCATCAATGGCAGGTTTCTCGCCTTTGACGTCAGTTTACATCATTGACTTTCGATCAAAGGATTCCGTGAAGTGTTCGACATCAAAACATCTATTCACATTTCACGGGTTGTGCTTGGTACTTTGAGAACCATTGACATTACTGGTGGTTTCTCTCACGCTTGTTAACAGTTTGCATCATCGACTGGTAATCAAGTGGTTTCTAACATGTTCGACATCGAATCATTTAATCACATGGCTAGAATCGTACCAATTCGGGAAGTAGAAGTGAAGACCCTGGATCTAGTTTCTACCATCCAGGCTGCGAGGAGTTTTGTATTCATTATCTATGTAGACTAATCATAAACAGATGGCTGCGTCCATACTGTGTCTACAAAAGTCTATAAAAATGATGTACTGCAAGATCATTCCTGTATCAGAATAGTTAGTCCATTAGTTAAAGTTTTGAATCTGAGTATGGGAATGCCTACCTCAGTGATGATATAATCTTATACATGTATTTTGTGTTGAAAATTGCAGGTTCCAACCAGGTCATCCACAAGACAATCCTTGAAATGATAAAGCGCTTCACCCTTCCTAGAATTACAAAACCCTAAATCTATTCCAGGCTTCGCACTTTAGGGGGCAATCTGTTACACTAAAAAATGTCACCATGACCACTTACAGTTAGTATGGCTCAAATCAACAGTCATGCTACCCTCTTAGGCAAGTCTTATGCCTCTGCTATCCATCTCAAACTCAAAGAAGAGAGAAAGTCTTGTCAAAAATATGTTTATCTCTGGGGTCGCAGGTTCTCTCTAGCCTTACCTGCGGGGACGCTCACAATGTTCACAAAAGGTGTGTCCTTGGACGCTCTGTATGTTAAGGGACAGGTGCGTCCTTCTGTAAAAGGAAAAATACGCGAGTTTCATCTTAAAAAAGTTACTTGTGGTTACTTCTAGAACTTTCTAGAGGTCGGTTTGATGAATTGGATGCGCCTCCAGTTGGCTCATGTATCTCTATTAAGGAGGAACTTATCCCATCAATAAGGGAGCTATCCCACCCAAAGAGGGGGATTATCCCATTGATGGTGGACCTGAATAACCTCTTTATAGCACTATAAATAAAGACATTGAGCCAGAGGGAGGGGAGGTTGGAGCTATACATTTTCTTTGGGTAAATGCTGCAGGAATTAGGACTCCCATTTAGAACCTTGTGAGGAGAGATTGTCTTTGCTTGATTCTACTTGGAAGTGGGTGAGCTTTGTCAAAGTAGAGGAAAACCCTTGATGGACCCTGGGAGGAACTTGCACAACACCAAGGCCAGGTTGTAAGAGTTTCTTTGTTTCGTTATTAATACAAACTGGTTTATTTTTCTCAATAGCTTGTGTTAATGAGTTATTTCATGTGTTCCTTGGTCTGCATGTTGAATATATGTTTTATTATATGAAATGCAAGTGCTTGGTAATTGTTTGATTGTTTGTGGTTGCAGGAATTGACTTGAAGGAGGAGCTCATCCGGATCGCCAAGGACGGACTACAACAATCGCGTTTTGGAATAAGGTAAGCCTAAACACTTGTAGTTTTCATGTTTTAAAAGGTATATTTAGAGAAAGATCACTCCATTTTGTCTTGTTTGTCGCTAGAGAGTTTAGACTCCTAGGGAGGTCAGTTGTGTCCGCACAAACGACTTTTTCCGCCACGACAGTTAGATTCCAGTGATACGACATCACACATATCTGATGCAGATTCTGGTCTCAGCGATGGAAACATTTGTTGGCTTGTGGGGGCCTGACCCAGGTTCAGCGTTAGTTATCCAAACAAATCCCTACACTACTGGCCCTTTCGGCATCAGCTCGCGGAGCATGGATCAAAGTCTCACCCATAGAATTATGTGGGGATGTTGGAACCAAGTTCCCCGCCCCTGAGATGATCATGATGTCGGTTTATTCCTTTTATTCCTGCCTTCATGTAGGTCACTTCGCTCTAGGGCAAGCCCTCTATTTCACCCTTAAATACCTCTGCGAAAAGGTATGATTGACCTTCGTTCATCCCTAACCTGAAGCTCAGGTACTTTTGTGTTGTTATGGCACTGTACTGTGTAAATTACCAAACTACTCTAAGTGTCTTACTCGTATTATTAAACCATTATAGTTAGCACCATGTAAACATATATCCTTAATTATGTTCAGTTTCCCAATGTAATTGCATTCGTCCATGCATAATATAAGCATTATAAAGGAAATCCATATATAAAATGAAAATATGCATTAATCAGAACAAAGACTCGGAAATTGCATAATACTTCCCTTTATTAATATCTTTAAGTGATTAGAGACTCTATCCACCCTGTGCACATAGTTGCAGGGGTCCGCGCACTTAGCTGCCGAATTCCACCCTAGGCCTCTATGCACTCAACTGCACAGCCTCTACCTACGCTATGACCTGAAACTTAGACTTCTTACTTCAGAGCTACGATTCCCTTACATGATATGACCCTCAAACTACTTAGATCTTACCGCTATTTATACAATCCCATGGTCCGCGGACCATGGGTATATCTTTTACAGGCGACTTTACTTTAAAAAACTAAGGGCAGACAACCCTTTATGACTTATGACACCTTCATGCTCCATGACCACAAAATGTAGTCTTTATAAGTTTATGACAAAATTTGACCAAAACATGGGATTTTAGCCCCAAAACTATCCATTGGGGATCCCTCTCCCAACAAGACTTGAGCACAAACATCATGAATCACCCTTGAATCACTTGGTAGGTGTGAAAATATTTGCACGAACCCATTCCAGCTCGACTTGTGTGATTGCAACCTCAGTGGTGCACTGTGCAATTGCCTATTTCATGTCTCCCACTGTCTACTCGGTCACTGCTCCTGTGTTTTCCGCCTGAAGCTTTTTTTGCATCACTTGCAGAGTCACAAGATTTCCTTCAATAGATCTTGTCACTGTGTAAGCCTCATCCAGTTAGGGATTCAATCTTTCCTTCAGGACCACTTCCTTGTGTAGCGCTGCGTCCACCTATTCCTTCAGCTGCTTGGCCCCCTATAGCTTGGCTAGTCTGTGTGTCAGTGTGATGGTTCGTGTTGTTCCCTTAACCATTTATGCGTAGGGTCCTTCCACGCCCTGATGGATACTCGATTGAAGTCTACTTTAAATTCGATGTAGCCCTGCATATTGGCATACACCATAGCTAACAATTGTAATTTGTGGTTGATGGCCATCTGGATGTTCATCTCCATCAAGATCCAAAAGTTCTTGTTGTTCTTGACTCACTGCGCGTCCTTGGTGACCCACAATGAAGCATACTTCACTACCTCTGGGAAGTCTGGTGTGACTGAAGGGAACTAGCTATCCTCTGGTAGCTCCCACGCTACTAAGAACACTCCCCGAAGGTAGTCCTACTAGTTGAACTGGACTCCTTCAGTGCATTGTGCTACTAGCGCGATGACAAGTGCCAACACCTCATTGGCATGACACTTCCTCATCACTTTCCCTACTAGGATCTATGTGGCTACCTTCACAACAGGGTTACAAATGCTAGATATAGCGTATCTACGTGGCTTCTTCACTAGCTTAATTGTTTCCTTCATAGACTCCACGATAGCCTATTCACCACATTTTCTGCCAAATATCATGGACAAATTCTCGACTGTATACGAAAATTACGTTATCTTGTGAATCAAACTATCTGTGATGGGTATTGGCTCCTCCAGCCACAGACACCCATCATGCACCAAGAAAAATAGTTGCTTGATGACCAAAACTATCATTGGGGTGCAGTTATAGTGTGACACCCAAAGCAGGTTGAGCAACCCTACCTTATCTACTCCTTGGAGCCATATCCATGGTTTCAATGCGTCATCCATAGTTTGTATCAATGATACGGTGCATCAGCTGCTCGGTCACCAGATGTGGGAACTTCTTGTGATCGGCCAAGTGCTAGCCTTCAAGTTTCACCAGCGGCACTTGTGCCAAGCGTGGTTTGTCGAAAAAATTTCATCTGGTAGTAGAGGGGTTTGTAGGGGAGTCTTACTCTCATCGATGTCCTTTGGCACCTTGGTCTTAGGCTTGCATGGAGGGACGTACTCTGACAACTGAGTAATAGGGTCCACACCCTGGGTTTCCACTTGTTCTACTTCGACTCCCACATCTTCATCTTCCATCGAGATGTCTTCAATGTCTTCCTCCTGCCGCTCTAAATTTATAGCTTTTCCCTTCTCCTATGTAGTGGGCTTTGGTGGGTTTCTCTTTGGTGATGTGTGCAATGGTATAGCAGGATGTTTGCTCTTTTTATCCTTTGCGATATCCTTTGTGCAGGTCGGCTTTGGTCTTAGTGTCCTCGGTGATTTGGGGGCCTCAGCAAGTACTTCGGTGATGTCTGGAGCATCTACTTCTACCTCCATCTCAACTTTCGGCATCGATTCCTTTCCTTCGGTATCTATAGCTTCTGTGGGTGCCGACATGATTTTCTATAAGAACTCATGTGTCTCCTTTGGTAATGTCTCAAATACTTTACTCACTATCAGAAGGTTGTAGTGCTCGCGATTCATATGCGCCTTCAAGCTCAACAACTCAATTATCAAAATTCCAAGTTTTTTTTGCTGGACAACCACTTTTAATTTATAGGGCATTTTGAATTCAAATCCGACCATTCCCCACAAATTATGTCCATTGATGCCGGATTGGAAGCATATTTTCAAAGATCTAAGCCATAAATTTCATCTTAAATGCAGGTCGCCTGCTCCATTTGGCTGCATTTCTACCATCAACTCATGAACAATGACTTTAACAATCGCTTTCTGGTCGACCTGTGAGATTTCTCCCTAGGTAGCGCAACTCCCTTCGCGCTGTCATGAACCCTATGATACTTCCTTGCTTCGCACAATCCTCCAATCACGTAGCTCCCAAACCCGGGTAGTGTAGTTTATAGTCTTGCACCTCCTTTCAACTTCTTGGAGCGTTAAGATTGTGTTACCTTCATCTAGTCGAATGGCTGGACTGCCGGTGTATGGCTTAAATCGACTACCATTCACTTTTCCTGGGAAAGGATCTCCATTCAATTTGACCAGCTGTACTGCTCCTCTGTCAGTAATCTCCTTAATGACATAGGGCCCTAACAAGTGCATCTTAAAATTCCCTTGAAATTTATCAGACTTACTACCATATAACAAAACCAGGTCATTTACTTTAAAGGTGCACAGCTTAATGTGCCCATCATGCCGTGATTTTTCGCACTGCTTTTGGACCTATTGGTGAAATCTCGCTAGAAATCTTTCTTCCTCAAGCTCATCCAGTTGTGCGAGCCTTTCCTCCAGGGCTTCATGATCTGTCATACCTATGAGCGCTGCTATGCATAGGCTAGGCATAATATATTCCATAGGAATTACCACTTCAACACCATAGGCAAGCCTAAAGGTGGTTTGTCCAGTCAAATTCTTACATGTCGTTCGATAAGCCCATAGTATTGTAGGTATGCGTAGGTCCCAATCACTTCGTTGAGCATTGAAAACCCTGGTTAGCGCATTCTCCAGCACACTATTGAATGATTCCACCATCCCATTAGCCTGCGGGTGATAAGGCATGCTCTTCTGGTGATATACTTGAAACTCTTTCATCAGCGTGTTGATCGTCTCATTCAGAAAGTGCGTACCACAATCACTCATCAAGATCTTTGGACAACCAAATCACGTGAGTACATACTCAAAGAGGACCTTGGCAGCAGTCGCACTTGTGCAATCCTTCATAGGCTGTGCCTCCACCCAACGAGTCAAATACGTCGTCGCGGTGACAATGTACCTTGCTCCCATCTTTCCTTGGGGCTGAATGAGTCCCACAAAATTTATAACACATTTATCAAAGGGTTGCAATGTCATCTATGGATTCAAAGGAATCTCATCCCTTCACGATGGCCTACCAGTCCTTTGACACACATCACACACCTTGCAATATGCTTTTGAGTATTGATGGAGGGTTGGCCACCACAACACTGCACGTAGAATTTTCTGCGTAGTTTCTCTTCCTACATAATGTCCTCCCGCAGTGACCACATGAGCATCTGCAAGGATGCTGGTTCTTTCAAACTCAGGTACAGTCACAATACCTCATCAGACCACATTTTGTATAGATGTGCAACAATGACAGAGAAATATGCCGCACACACCACTAATTCCTTCTTTTGCTGGACATCGTATCCTTCAAGGGCAGTTCGTGTCATTAGGAAGTGTATTATATCTTAAAAATGACCATCCGCGACGTGTATAGAAAATAATTACACGTCGGGCTATCCTTCTTCCAAATTAGTGGGTTCTTCCCCTGTTTCGATGCGTGATAGATGGTTTGTTCCCACGTTCGGTCGTCCAGGGTTCACAATAGCTTCAAAATCATACTCCTGGAACAATAAGAGCCACATGCAGATTCTCCCCCTAACACAGGCTTATTGACCAGGTACTTTAGCGTGGAGTGATCTGTATACATCTTAAAATGGCCTCCCAGCAAGTAGTGCTTAAATTTTTGGAGTGCATACACCATGGCTAACCCTTCACGCTCAATGGTGGAATAGTTCTTCTCCATGTTGGACAAAATTCTACTTCTGAACGCTATAGGATGGTCCAAGTCCTCTCCACCAGCCTGTGTCAGTACTGCTCCCAACGCAATACATGACGTGTCAACATGTACATGGAACTCCTTCTTCCAATCCGGGAAGACTAAAATTGGCGTAGTGACCATCTTTTCTTTCAATACTTCCAAGATCTTCTTACAGTCCTCATTCCAACAAAATGTGACATCCTTCTTCAATAACTTTTCCATAGGCGCGGTGGTCTGGGCATAGCCTTTGATAAACTTTCTATAATATCATGTATGTCCTAAGGTAGCGCGCAACTGTTTCACACTTCTTTGCACCTCCAAGTTCAGTATCAATGCGATCTTCATGGGGTTTACCATCAGTCCCTGTCTACAAACCACGTGACCTAGCCTGGTCCCAAAAGGAACACAAAACAAGCACTTCTTCAGACTGAGCATGATCTAGTATCTTCCACAGGTATCTAGCATCAGGCGCAAGCTTGCTACATGGCGTTTCACTGGCCCAAACACATTTCAATCATCAAAGTATACTTCCAAGAACTTATGAATAAACTCCTTGAACGCAACAAGGACTATGTGCGAGTAAATCACAGGCGCAATCTTCAATTCAAATAGCATTACAGTTTACTAAAAACAACCCCACTTAGTCACGAAGGTTGTCTTTCTCCTATCCTCCAGCACGATTTTGATATGGTGGTACCCCGAGAACCCATCAGTGAAGGAATATGGTTCTTGGCCACCTAGATTGTCAAACAATTCACCAGTGAACAGAGTCAGGAAAGGATCATGTATGCAAGTGTCATTCAACTTTCTAAGATCCACACATATCCTTATTTCATCCTTTTGCTTCTTCTCCTGTACCACCATAGGGCTTACCCAGTGAGATTCTTCCATAGGCTCAAGGATGCCTGCCATGAGCATCTTATCTAGCTCTACGTGGACCTTTTCCTTATACTTCGGATTGAGATGGTAAGGCCTTTGCTTAACCGGCTTTGCATCGTGCTTCAATGTGATCTTCATAACAGCTAGGCCTATGATTATCCCTTTTAGATTCGTAATGGTAGGGAATAAATCCTGGTATTTGCGGAGCAATTCAGTAACCTTATCCAATGTCGCGACATCCTAGTAATCTCTAATCTTCTCAAATTTGGGCTCTGCCTCTGTACCAATGTTTACTTGTTTCATTTTTATCGGTGTGGTTATATCAGGATTCTCAACCCGCGGTCCTTCAACCTCGCGGTGACCCTCTATTTCCGAGATGTTAATCTTTCGCAAATCCTCATCCTCTTCTTCAACGGTTATATTATAACATTCTAGCATGGGATTCAGCTGAGTAGCCCACTCAGGTTGAATAAGGTCTAAAGGATCTGATGGTATCCTAAAGATGGCTACTTTCACCTCTTGTAGTGCCTCATCAATACTATCATACCCATCTTCAAAACTGAATGTCATTATGAATCCTTCACATAGAATATCGCATTCACCTATACCATGGCGAAGCTCTGTTTCTACATACCAATTCATCGGGACGACATCCAAGGTGTGACAGAACAAGTGCACCCATTCAGGTTGGGGCTTCTCTCCATACGCCTGAGCCCATTTGGCCAAGTTCACGTGCGGGTCATCCTTTCCATCATACTTGTCTGTTATTCATACCTTGGGCTTCCCAAAGCGTGTTCTCATCATCCTCATATATTCGTGCCAATAATCAAAGTTTCCCTTATGCGTATTGCACCATCTTGCGGTTTTAGTGCACAGTGCCCAGTCCAATGCCTGAAAGTACTGATTTTCTGGTACCTACCTCTTGAACCCATCCAAAAAGATATCTACATCATTCAGGCCATCATAAGCAGGGAGATTTCTTACCTTCGACGACACACAGTTGTTGACCTAGGTTGTCATTGATGTCAATATGGCAATATTCTAGATACTAAAGGATGACATGAAGCCAAGGGGAAGCAGAGCAGATTCATGAAGAGATAGGAGCAAGGCCATCAGGATAGCCAAGCCATAAGCAAAGAGGAGTTACCTAAGGAGGCATATCAAAGCATATTACAGGATATCAGAGCAAGAGAGGCATTCATATATGCAAGGAGGTTTTTGAAAGACACTGCCAAGCCAGAGGAGCCACATTGGACTAAGAGGAGCTGCAGGAGGAACCATATAGCAAGGACGCATATCATAGTCATCAGGAGCCATCGGAGGAGCAATGGATGCATTTAACAACAAGCAAAGGATGTAGACAGAGTCACCTGAGGAGCAGATGGATGCGTTTAACAGCAAATAGAGGACGGAGACAGAGCCACCAGGGGAGCAGATGGAGATGAGAGGAGCTAACAGAGCACGAAGCACCACCATCGGAGCCATAAAGGAAGCAGACAGAGCTAGAGGAGCCAAGAGGAGCACAGAAGAGGAGCACTCAAGAGGAGCCAAGAGGAGCACACAGAGTGCTGTAACACTATCCACGACATAAACATGCATATGGCGGCAAAGACCTGCATATGCATTTAATGCAAACAGAGCTATCGGAGGCGGAAGACTTAGACTCATATGCAAATACACTGATGGAGTGAAAAAGGGAGAATTTATATTGTATGATCAAAATACATTATCGAAGGAGAAAACCCATATACATATGCTTTAACACTATCGGCAGGCACATATTAAAAAGTTGGAGAAAAGTTTCTGAAACACGAATTTCTCCGTTGCTGAAACACCGATACTTGTAAAAAATTTGCCAACATACCAGTTTGGGTGTTGCTGAAACACCAATTTCAGCCTTGCTGAAACACCTCCGCGACGACATTATATTTTGGTGTTGCTGAAACACCTCCGTGACGACATTATATTTTTAGCACATCGTAAACATGAGGAAGCTGAAGTGAATGGAGGAGGGAAGCCAGAAGGTCGAGCGAGTGTTGAGGAAGCTGAAGCTCAAGCGAGTGAGGAGGAAGCCAAAGAGCCATTGAGTAAGCGGAAATGAATAGACAAAGGCATGAGAATGTATAAAACAGTAAAAACAGAGAACTATTGTTGTTGTTGTTGTTTTAGCCATTGGTGTTGTGAAGAACCAGAATGTATGGTAGCAGAAGCAGCAAAGGTGGTTAAGCATTGTATGAAGTTGCTGGTGAGCATTGGTGAAGGCTGCTGCAGTTGTTGAAAGTTGCTGAAATACGCTGGAGGAAATAGAGGCCGTGTGAGGGTCCAATAGAACAGAAAGAGGGGTGAACGACCAACAGAATAGTAGGCAGTCGAAGGGGAGAAACATCAAACAGAGAAATAGTCATGCTGAAGCATTCACTGTGACAATGAGAACATAAGCTTGAACATAAATTTGTTCTTTATATAAAGTTTAGTGCAGCTAAGAGTAGACTGACTAAAGCTATGTGAAGACATTATCAGAGAGGACAAAGACTATTGGAGATTCTGTGTGGACAGTATGGAGAGTTGTAAAGACTTCTCCATAAGAAGATTGGTTGTCATTAATGCTGTAGCATGGACTACAGTGAAGCTGCAAATAGACAGAACTCAGTAGAGAAGAGTTCTGAGACCAGAATATTATTACCAAAAGTGTCGTGACAAGATTGGATTGGAGTCCTTGGGGCTGGTGCCTCAGAAGTGAGAAGGATTGGAGTTCTTGGGCTGGTGCCTTAGAAGTAAGTTGGGTTGGAGTCCTTGGGGTTGATGCCTCAGAAGTAGGAAGGATTGAAGTCCTTGGGAGTTTGTGTTCCTAATTCCAATATTGGTGTCTTGGCAAAATAGAGTTGGTACTCTGGAGGTTGGAGCCCGACCAAAGTCCAATTTGGAGCTTGGCAACTGATTGTAACCACCTATATATTGTATCTATTCTACTACACAGTTTATATTAATAAAACCATTTATTCTTGTTATTCATCTTGTGTTCTGAATATATATGTTTTAATTGGTAGAACAATAGTGGGAAAAAGAAATACTGGTTCACCCCCCTCTCAGTATTTCCAGCAATTGGTATCAGAGCAGGTGCCTTCATTCAAAACTTAACAGCTTGAAGGTCGACATTTAGAACACAAATGGCGAGGTCAAGGAAGAAAGTCTCCAATCCTCCTAAGGATGTGTCTCCCTCTACTACTAAAATAGAAGACAATCAATTTGATGAGGCTCCAAGGCTCAATGGGAACTTTAATATATGGGAAGCAAGAATGAGGAATTTCTTATAGACTCAAGGCATTGAAATTTGGAAATCAGTGTTTGCCAATAGCAGGATGGATGAAGAATCCAAGAAGTACAATGCAAAAGCAATGAAGTCAATCTTGAATGGGCTACCTGATTCTGTAAAGAACAATCTAGGAAAATATTCATCAGCAAAGGATATATGGGACAAACTTCATGACCTTCACTCAAAAGGAGCACTGACCATGACCATCAATCAAGAAGGAGATCCTGAACCCGTCATAGAAGCTGAAAATGAGAATGATGACATCAAGGCTAAAACAGACTTAGAAGATGAAGAGAATGAAAAAGATTTTGTAGAAGAACTCCTCGCTAAACTTATGATTGCCATGGAAGAAATTAACAATTTGAAAAAGGAAAATGAGGCACTTAAGAAGAGAGCACTAGTTGGTAGCCAAGATCAAACAAGGAAGAAATTTGACCTCATCAAGCTTCAAGTACAAGAAAGGGATGAAGAGCTTGCCAAGCTTAAGAAGGAATATCATCAAAGCAAAAGAAAGCATCATGAAGAAGTCATATCCATGACAAATCAATTGGATAAAGCAAAGAAGCAGGAAGATATCTTGTCAAGCCAACTTGAACAAAGGCACAAGAGCTTGAACAAACTTGAAGAAGAGATTGATCAGTACAAGGTAGAGGTCTCCTCCCTTAAGTTTCAACTACAAGAAGCCAGGAAACAAGCACAAGGAGCTGAGAAGAAAATTGAGAGCATTCAAGTAAAGAATGAAGAAATCTTCAAAGTAAAGTCAGATATCATCTCCCTTAAAATAGAAGCAGATGAAGCTGCTCGTATCAAGGAAGAAACTGAGGAAAAACATGCTAAGAAGAATAATGAGTGTGAAAGATTGGAAGAAGAGATTATCTTCCTCATAACAAAGGTTAAAAGGATGAACAAAACCTTGAAGAGCTCTCAAGCCTTGGATGACATGCTCAGCTATCACAGATGTCCATTTGACAAATCAGGGCTCGAATATGTAGGTGAATCCTCAAACAAGAATGAAAATGCTTTAAACAAAAGAGATGCGAAGAAGTCAGAAAGAAGTGGTGATGCTCCCAGCTCCAGCAAAGGCAAGGAGAAAAATCAAGGCTGCAATAGAACAAATCCTCTTCCAAGGAGAAAACTAGCTCCAAGAAGAAATGTAGATGATGTCAAAGATGTGAGAGGCAATGGTTATCATCAAAGGATATCAAGGCAGAAAGGCTTCAGAAGTACATCAAGGAAATCCCCATCTCCCAGGTACCAAAGTTCATTTTTTGGTTATTGTTATTCTTGTACAAAATTTGGTCACATGGCAAAAGACTGTAAAGCATATCATAAAGATAGATGTTATGGTCCCCAACCATCTCATAGAGATAGATGTTATAGTCCCCAACAATCTACAAGAAACAATTTTGCAAGAACAAATCATGAATTCTTATTCATGTACAATGTAGAATGCTCTAAGTGTCATAACATTGGTCATATGGCACATGATTGTAACTTAACATGGGCTGTTACATAAGCTAGAACCATGCAAAAGAAGAAAGTTACACAAGTATGGAGAAGTAAGGAAATACAATTCGAAAGTCCCTTGAGCTCTCCAGCCAACAACATATGTTATTGGCCTAAATTTTGACAATCTAAGCATTTTATGAGAAGACTCTGCCAAAAGAGATGATGCATACAGTTAGGGGGAGCCTGTGATTCTTGATCCTTATTGCTGAAGCTATTAGTGAAAGGGTCCTTATGAAATCCTTGTTGAACTATAGTAACAGTCATTCCTTGATAAAGATCATTTCTCAGGAATACTCCATTGAAGAACATGATTCTGTAATAGGGCAAATAATTATGGTGCTGATATTACAAATGTTGAATGTATTGACTCGGGAATTTAATGTGAGGACAGAGAAATTCTGGACACTGATAGAGGTAGTCTTCAAACAAACAGATATATCTGGAATGGATTTTGAAGTAAGAGTAGCTGGCAGCATATAACAAACTGAAGCATTGCAAAAAGATGCAGATCTACAATTGTATTTAAAAGACAGTCACAGATTGGATATCTAAATCTGCTAAGAGGAAATAATTAGCTAAGATATGTACAAAAACATAAGGCAAGGATAGAAGTGAGTTAAGAAGAAGCAAAGAGACACAAATAAATTCAGATCTGAAGAAAGACAGGATGAAAGACAATCTCAGTGGCGGTCTCTCTTGATTCAGACTGTGAAGGTCTCTCAATTCTGCTTATGAAGACAACAATATGGATTGAAGCATAAAAAGCCTGGACTTGGACACTTGGTGTATGGCCATTTGCAATCTAAATGAAAGCATTAAAGTAGAGCATCTTTAAGCACTGTTGAAGCCATGATAAAGCAGTTCTGAAACATGAAGAGGGAATAATATGCAAATTGATGATAAAATATCAATTCCTCTATCTTGAGTAAAAAGAAGAAGAGCATTATGACAGGGGGAGTCACAGACCCGTGAAGATCTACCATTCATGAAGAACAGAAGCAGTTTGATAGGGGGAGTCCTAGAGCACTCCTTTGCCATTGATGTCAAAGGGGGAGAGAAGAAGAATATTTTCATCAATAACAAAGGGGGAGATTGTTGACCTTGGTTGTCATTGATGTCAATATGGCAATATTCTGGATACTAAAGGATGACATGAAGCCAAGGGGAAGCAGAGAAGATTCATGAAGAGACAGGAGTAAGGCCATCAGGATAGCCAGACCATAAGCAAAGAGGAGTTACCTAAGGAGGCATATCAAAGCATATTACAGGATATCAGAGCAAGAGAGGCATTCATATATGCAAGGAGGTCTTTGAAAGACACTGCCAAGCCAGAGGAGCCACATTGTACTAAGAGGAGCTGCAGGAGGAACCATATAGCAAGGAGGCATATCGTAGTCATCAAGAGCCATCGGAGGAGTAATGGATGCATTTAACAACAAACAAAGGACATAGACAGAGCCACCAGAGGAGCAGATGGATGCGTTTAACAGCAAATAGAGGACGGAGACAGAGCCACCAGGGGAGCAGATGGAGATGAGAGGAGCTAACAGAGCACGAAGCACCACCATTGGAGCCATAGAGGAAGCAGACAAAGCCAGAGGAGTCAAGAGGAGCACACAAGAGGAGCCAAGAGGAGCACACAGAGTGTTGTAAAACTATCCACGACATAAACATGCATATGCCTCCATTGCTGAAACACCGGTACTTGTAAAAAAGTTGCCAATACACCAGTTTTGGCGTTGCTGAAACACCAATTTCGGCGTTGCTGAAACACCTCCGCGACGACATTATATTTTGGCGTTGCTGAAACACCTCCGTGACGACATTATATTTTTAGCACATCGTAAACATGAGGAAGCTGAAGTGAATGGAGCAAGGAATCCAGAAGGTCGAGTGAGTGTTGAGGAAGTTGAAGCTCAAGCGAGTGAAGAGGAAGCCAAAGAGCCATTGAGTAAGCGGAAACGAATAGACAAAGGCATCAGAATGTATAAAATAGTAAAAACAGAGAACTGTTGTTGCTGTTGTTGTTGTAGCCATTGGTGTTGTGAAGAACCAGAATGTATGGTAGCAGAAGCAGCAGAGGTGGTTAAGCATTGTATGAAGTTGCTGGTGAGCGTTGGTGAAGGCTGCTGCAGCTGTTGAAAGTTGCTGAAATACGCTGGAGGAAATAGAGGCCGTGTGAGGGTCCAATAGAACAGAAAGAGGGATGAACGACCAACAGAATAGTAGGCAGTCGAAGGGGAGAAACAGCCAGCAGAGAAACAGTCATGCTGAAGCATTCACTGTGACAATGAGAACATAAGCTTGAACAGAAAGTTGTTCTTTATACAGAGTTTAGTGCAGCTAACAGTAGACTGACTAAAGCTGTGTGAAGACATTATCAGAGAGGACAAAGACTATTGGAGATTCTGTGTGGACAGTATGGAGAGTTGTAAAGACTTCTCCATAAGAAGATTGGTTGTCATTGATGTTGTAGCATGGAGACTACAGTGAAGTTGTAAACAGACAGAACTCAGTAGAGAAGAGTTCTGAGAGCAGAATATTATTACCAAAAGTGTCTTGACAAGATTGGATTGGAGTCCTTGGGGCTGGTGCCTCAGAAGTGAGAAGGATTGGAGTTCTTGGGCTGGTGCCTTAGAAGTAAGTTGGGTTGGAGTCCTTGGGGTTGATGCCTCAGAAGTAGGAAGGATTGAAGTCCTTGGGAGTTTGTGCTCCTAATTCCAAGATTGGTGTCTTGGTGAAATAGAGTTGGTACTCTGGAGGTTGGAGCCCGACCAAAGTCCAAGTTGGAGCTTGGAAACTGATTGTAACCACCTATATATTGTATCTATTCTACTGCACAATTTATATTAATAAAAGCATTTATTCTTGCTGTTCATCTTGTGTTCTAAATATATATGTTTTAACTGGTAAAACAATAGTGGGAAAAAGAAATATTGATTCACCCCCCCTCTCATTATTTCCAAGAACAGTGTAGTGACTGGGTCATCATGTTGCAGCTCAATGTAGTCACCTCATGTAGCTGATTCTACCAGCGCTTTAGTTCTTCATTATAGTCCGAGGTGCGGGAACTCTTGTGATCCCATGTAATTCATCCATCCGTGGTGGGATTCACCCAATATTTGTCTCATTCTATTATCTTATAGATACAGTCCATGTCATCATTACTCGCATAATGACGGACTGGTTTAGTATAGCACAATCCTTCAACAGGATCTAGGGGTATTGTTACATGGAGCGATTTCTTCTCAAATATCATCTTCCATTTCTTTAGGTTGATTACACTATTCATATTAGTAGCCCAATCAATTCTAGGGAGCACAAGATAGTGGTTGCTATCATCCACAATTTCTATCACTTCAAAGTCAACCAGTGCACTTGCACCATTAGTATCTTTAGTCACCCCCTGCAGCTGCCCCATGGGGATGATTTTCTGCTAATTCACCATCCTTAGTTGAATAGGAGACCATTGTAGTGTGATTCTTCCCATTCATTCCCAAGTTTTTTCAGTAGGACATTCGCCTCTAACCCTAGGTCCAAGATAACCTGATCCATCTCATACTATCCTATCTGCGCGGGCACTCTCATCTCCCATCCTATTCTTGTTTTATGATTTCCACTCTTTTGTACTATGCGCGGCTCACCCAGAGCATTTCCGACGCATCTATTTATGAGTTCTTGTAACCCCATCATAGCCTTAGTATCACGCAATAGCTTCATATAGGTCTCAAGGAAAGTTGTAAGCATAGAAGGGTCCATCTCCTTATCAGGCTTATCCTTTCTCCCTTAGGTGGGGACCTCAGTGAAGCTCTTCTTCACATCCATGAAGGTTTCACGTGCGTTCTCCAAATTGAATTTAGCCTCCTTTGCTAGAGCTTTGCATACCCATGTACTGTCTTCGGGCTATTTCCCCTTGTTATCTCCTATTGCGATTCCACTTCATTGCACTATATTCACATTTGGATCCTCTTCACATGGCTCAGACCTCATCATCTGCAGGTTATGAGTCAGTGGAGGTGGTAGCGCCCCTTTGTCGCATATCCTAGCTATCAACGTAAGACAGTATTATGTTTTGTGATCAAATAGAGTGCAATACTTGCACGACGGATGCATAGGGTTAGTGCAATCGTAGGCATAATATCCTTGTCCCCCACAATTGTAGCAAATCAATAATTCTCGACCTATGCCAGGTCCTCCGCCTCGTCGGCCTTGTCTGTGCCCCTGGAAGCCCATTCATTCCATCCTAACACTGTGGTCAGGTGGCCGCATTTTTCCCTGGACCATATAGGCGAGAGTTCTATACATCATCAATTCATAACTTCTGCAAGTACGTTCATCATGCCGTACCAACCTACAAAAGTGGAAGAACAGTTGTTGTGGTGTCTGTACAAACTTTTGCAGTAAATGATAGTTATGCATGGCATGTTTTCCTACTACCTGACAGATAGTGCACCACAATGTAGGCCCCACACTCGGTCCTACTTAAGCTTTCGGCCTCAAAGGCATTGGTCCTCCTCCTGCAATATAGTTCGCAAAGACCAAACAATGGTATTTTCCATGCCCATGACTCTTGCATTTCAGACCCCATACCTATTCACGCACCTTTGGTCTGATCTAATTCCCAAGGCATCTCACTTGGCTGCATCGCAATTTCCTTGAATCCCATAATCGACTGTGCCTCCAATTTAGGCCTACTGAATTCTATATTCAGTGTTGTCTAGATGTCTGCCACTCCAACCTTTGGGCCATCATTAGAGTACTTGATATACGAGGTTAGCGTGCGATTTTGTAGAGCCCTAACTAGTTTCACCTTCTTTATGTGATCATCTATAACACCCTGAGCTTCCCATATGGCTTTCATGATGAACCAGAACTAGTCCAGGTGCTCATTTCCCAAGCCTTTGAACAAAGGCAGCTTCACTAAATTTTCCATACTGAACTATGGAGGAGGTGGAGGTGGTACGGGTGAAGTCGCAGGCGATGGTCGTGAAGTTGGAGGTGGTGTGGGTGGAGGTGGTATTCACAGGAATCCTTGTCTTATTAACTGAATAACACTTCATGGAGAAACCTACATTATTCCCTATTCGTCACCTCATGGAGGTGAAATCAACGGACTATATTCAGGACCATTTTTTCCTTCGTTTTTGTAAGTTTTTCCACTTCATGTAGCTCTGAACATCAAGGTAGATACATAACCTATTTTTCACACAATAGCATTTTAATCCAGGTATTCAAAGATTTCACGTACTTACCTCATTGTCCTTTGAAAAAGCGTTGCTCCGCCTTGTTGTAGCTGACTAAGATGTCTACCATGAATTTAGTCACAAATCCTCCTATGACGCAATCGAGCCAATGATCGACAGCATGGATGATCTTGTCCTCAGATGCTTCCAAATTTTGTAATAGCTCTGGGGTCCAAACAATAGGACCGTCAAGTTTCCACCTTGCTTGGCTATCTTCTAGCTTTGCAATCCACTCGTATAGCTCAACCGAAAAGGAGTAGAAAAAGATCTTGTGGATCTTTGTATATAGGTATCTTTCAAAACATTGTTCCTTTGTCAGTTACATGTTTTTGTTCTCCTGTGCCGCGAATTCATGGATCTTCCTATACAACCAGTCTCCAATCTCTTTCTTAGTTGGATTCCAGTGATATGAAATCGCACATCTTCATGCAGATTCTGGTCCCAGCAAAGGAACCATTTGTTGGCTTGTGGGGGCTTGACCCAGGTTCAACGTTAGTTAGCCAAACAAATCCCTACAATACTGGCCCTTTTGGCATCAACCCATGGAGTGGAGACTGAAGTCTCACCTGAGGCATTATAGGGGGTGCTACAACCAGGTTTCCGCACCCTGAGATGGTGGTGATGTCAGTTTATTCCTTTTATTCCTACCTTTGCGCAGGTCACTTCGCTGTAGGGCAAGCCCTCTATTCTGCCCTTCAATACCTCTGCAAAAAGGTACAATTGACCTTTGCGCAGCCCTAACCTGCGGCTCAGGTACTTTCACGCTACTATGGTAGTGTATCATACAGATTCCCAAAGTATTCTAAGTGTCTTACTCGTCTTACTAAACAATTATAGTTAGCACTACGTAAATAAATATCCTTAACTGCGTTCAGTTTCCCAATGTAATTGCATTCATTCGCGCATCATATAAGCATTATAAAAGAAATTTATACATAAAATGAAAAGATGCATTAACCGAACAAAGACTTAGAAATTGCAGAATACTTCTCTTTACTGATATGTTTAAGCGGTTACAAACTCTATCCACCCTGCGCGTAGAGCTGCAGGGGTCCCTGTACTCAGCTACGGACTTCCACCCTAGGCCTTTGCGCACTCAGTTGCAGAGCCTCTACGTATGCTACAACCTGAAACTTAGACTTCTTAATTCAGAGCTACAACCTTCTTACATGATATGACCCTCAAACGACTTAGAGCTTAGCTCTTGTTATACAATTCCATGGTCTGGGGAGCATGCGTGGATCTTTTACAACTGACCTTACTTTACAAAACCAAGAGTAGACAACCCTTTATGACTTATGACACCTTCACGCTCTACGACGACAAAATGCGGATTCTTTACGAGTTTAGTACAAAATGTGACCAAAACATGGGCTTTTAGCCCCAAAACTGTCCTTAGGGGATCCCGCTCCCAATAGGCGAGCCCTCTCCCATCACTTGGAGGCATCTCTTAGCTCCTCCTTGTGCAAATGGTGTAGAGATTGGATTTTTGCATACTTTCCTCTTAAACTTGGCATAAACAAATATGTCAAAAACAAATTTATGTTTTAGAATTTGAAACTAAAATAGTACTCCACTACATTTTCTAATAGCATATCCTAAAAAAATATGTCAGAAAAAATCGAAATATTTTTTATTTATATTTTATAATTACAAATTAAAAATAAATTAACTGTAAATGTGTTTTTTTATTTTTTTATTTGTATGTTTTCCCTTTCCAAACTATATTATAAATCTCAAATAAACATAAAAACACCCCTGATATATGATATATTATAAATATCATACAATAATGTTTTACACATGTCAAAAAGGAATATTTTTAAAAACATGAAAAAATGGCACTAAATATCATTGTTTTAAAAGATAATACTATAAGTCTAACCCATAAAAATAAATTGATTACTAGCGTCATGCTTGTGCAAAATATTTCTTTCTCGGGTGTAATGGTAAACATTATATGTTACAGAAGTTACAATTGAACAATACAATAGAAGGCACCTCCAATGAAAAGGATTAAGATAGAGAGAGTTTCTCGTCTATGAAAGCCCTATGTGTTTCCAAAATAATTATATATTTTTTATATATTTATATTTATTTTACCCAAAGGATGGTTGAAATCCTAAATTATGTGGATAAATAAATATTAATCGAGGTCATAAAGTAATCAAGAAACAAGACATGTCTAAAGTATTGGTTACTATCATTACATACTTACTAGGGTTGAATGCGATTTTTCTTTTGGATAAATATTATCAATTTATCCTTTTCATCATGAGTAGTTATACAAAGTTCTTATTACTCTTGACCATTTCATCCTTGTTTAGGTAATCCTCGGCAAAATCACATAACCAATCTTTTGTCGGCGCGTTTCCATTTCATCCTTGTGCTTAGTCTTGACCATTTTCATCTAATTAGAATAGTGAATATTCAAATGTTTCTTCCATTGTATTTTTTTCTTTTCCTAGTTATCTTAAATCACTTATGTCTCAAGGTGAGGTGATTTACCATCGTAACTAGTGGATGGGATTATAAGAAGGAATTTTAGAAAGAAGGATGGGATTATGAGGAAGAGTTTTGAGAAGCAAGAAACCTTACCATATTCGGTGGGCATTTGGATATTGTAATTGTTGAGGGGAGGGGAGGGATATTAAGGACCGACTCTAGTTGGATGAATTGTATTTTTTAAGATGTATAAGGATAATTAAGAATTGGGTGGTTTTTATTAAATGAATGATGTCATTACTCTATTTTAGCACAAATTTTTGAAGAGTTTTTTTTTTTAACACTGGACCTTTGTGTTGTTGCTCTAGTGAGTGGAAATGCACCTTATTTTAAAGCAATGTGCAAAGCTAAATTGGAAATTCTAACCTAGATCGGAGTCATGGAGAGGGGATTAGAATTTAATTCAAATGATGGAATCCAAGGCTACGTGTGGAGGATATATTCTTCCCATAGGGAAGGGCCAAGGTTAAGGATCTGAACTCCATATTTTATTATTTCAAACTCCTTAATTATGTTCATCCATGTGTGTGCAGCTAAATTTAAGCATTTTCATGGATTTTAGGTTTTTGACTACAAGAGATATGTTGGTGTATGTTTGGATGTTTTGGTGGAAGGCCACTAAAACTTCATAAAACAAAATTATATTTGTAGAAATTTGGGTACATTGGTTTCTCCTTTCCAATGACTATAGTTGCCAGTGAAGCTTCATGTAGCATGTGCATCTTAAGGATCTATCTTATTCTAGGGTCCCTTTTTATTATCAAATCTGGAAACAAAATACTAGGAGCTATTGAAATAAGAAGCCCATTTGGAATGTTTACAAAAAGGTTTCTTTTGGGATACCTAGAAACCATAAGCATTTTTGGAGTAGTTGGAAGCATTCCTAGGGATGCTAGACATAAAGAAACATATGTAAAAGAGAGGACCTACATTATAAATTGAAAATAATGGTGAGGTGAGCTAAGAGAAGTGGCTAAGGTGACTGTTCGATGTAGCAATAATTAACAAAGGAAAAATTGTAGTCATCATCCTCAACAATGTTAGGTCCCCATAATACTAGTGTATTCCCTTATTATTATTGTCATTGTAGCCCCTTATTGTTATTTTTGTGTCGATGTTGTCCCCATATTGTTATTATTTTGCCCCATAGAAGCCCACTATTGTTATCGTTGTGTCCTTACATTATTATTGTTATGTCGCCCTTGACTATATTATGACCCCTTAGAATCCTATATATAGAAAGGAGGTGTTGTCATTTGTGTCATCCAAGAATTATTCATTTTTGTAATGTAAAGGAGGTTTTGACCTTCAAGAGGCTTATTTTGAAGTTGTTGATCTATCTCTTCTTCTATTTTTTGAGCTCGTTAAATAACAATTCGTATCAGAGCCTTGGATTCTAGGGTTTCACTACTTCAAATAGGTCACCAAGGAATTTTCGCTATAAATATTTTTCTATGACGTTTCAGAAGATAAAATTAGAACCCATTTGAGTCGAAATCATGATGTACCTCGGATACTAATTTTAGATATTATCTCGCTATATTTTTGGAGATATGGTCTAAGGAATTTAATGTTTTTGAAGGCTCCAGAATTATATCACAAACCGGTGACCTGGGGAAAATCATCATAACATTGTCTCTGAGCATCAGATTGAAGTTTTGTAAAAAGGTATCGAAAGCAGACGGACTGTAGTTTTTTTTGTATCGGTTTTAGGTCTGAAGGTTGAAATAGGGACACGTAGCACTTCGTACAATTTCTCTCTACTCAACCTATCTATAATCAGGTCATCGTGGAATATTTGCAATAAATTTCTCTTGAAGAATCCTATCTTGCTCCGATTTGCGGGGATGGAACAAGGACTCATAGGGCTACCATAGGATGAAATTTCAGACCTTGGAGATCTGAAAATACAGAGATACAATAGATTCAATATCGAGCTCCTACAAAGCCAAAAACGATGTGTGGCCTTTTTAAATTTTTTCA
Source organism: Pinus tabuliformis (assembly GCA_031772625.1). NCBI lineage: Eukaryota > Viridiplantae > Streptophyta > Pinopsida > Pinales > Pinaceae > Pinus > Pinus tabuliformis. Next base: position 445,775,394 of record CM062817.1, read on the forward strand.
GAAGTTTGGTTTGAAAAATTTGTTTGAAGGAATTCAAAGGACATAGTGAAGAATAATTATCATTAATTGATTCCTCGAAGAAATAAAATGGAAATACCTAGTAAGAAACTTGGAAGCTCTAGCATGACTCATGAAGAAGAGGAATAAATGCAACATGATATATCAGAATCACGAGACCAAGTGCAACAAATTTCACTCTCACAAAAGGTAACAGAAGCTAAGATGGATGGTTTAAAGAAAGACATGGAAGCTAAGATGGATGGTTTAAAGATTGATTGGAAGCTAAGATGAATGGCATGGAAGATAATATGGATGGCATGGAAGCTAAGATGGATGGTTTAGAAATAAACATTGAAGATTTGAAGAAAGACATGGAAGGTTTGAAAGGAGGTTTCGCAAAGTTGCTACAAGAAATGATTCCTAATGGCGAAAAGGTAGTAGAGGAAACTCTTGATGAGAAAAAAATAAATGTTACTTGTGATTTCATAGATTGTAATGTTGGATTGAAGACCCACCATGTTCCAAAGATCGATGTGAGGAAGTTTGATGCAAAGGGTCTTGTTACATGAATACTACAGATGGAGCAATATTTCCGTATCCATAATGTGCAAAACAAACAAAAGGTATGGATTGCGAATTTATATTTGGAACCAAATTATTTTGTATTGTAACAATGGCTTTTCTCTCATAAATAAATTGCCACTTGGGTATTTTTTGTGGGAGATATGATAGCACATTATGAGGACACAAAAAGCAACACATTTTTTAGCTAATTGATAAATCTCAAAGAAAAAGGTTCAATGGTGGAGCACATTGAGGACTTCCAAAAATTTAATGTAAGGGTAAAAGATATTCCATAGGATCATAGGATTGATATCTTCATAGGGACATTAAAGGATAACATCCAACATGAGGTTCGTCTTTGGGAACCTGATTCATTGGAGAAGGCATTCAGGTTGGCAAGAAAAAATGAAAGAAAAATTATGGCAACAAGGAAGCCTACCAATCACAACTATAAATATGGAAGTGTTGTTGTCCCTAACCTTACACAACCTACAAGGTTGAAACCACAACAATAGGAAGAAAAAAGAGAAAAATGGATTTCTTACAGTTGTGATAGAAAATACACTAAAGGTCATAAGTATGCCAAGAATAAATTATTTTACATAGATTGTAAATAGGAAGAAGAAAAGGAACAAGAAACATCAAAACAAGGGGATACACACTAGGAACAAAGCCTAGAGAAAGAAGAAATGAATCTTACCATATCTTGTAACGCATTGGCTAGAATAACCACTCAAACTATCAAGATAGAATCACATATCAAGAATAAAAAGGTAATAGTATTGAATATTGATATAGACAGTACCCATAATTTTATTCATTGTAAGATAGCGAAGGAATTGAATTATTTCCTATATCTAGCACCAGAGTGTCAATTGATGGTTGCAAATGGAAGAGCAATAAACTGCTCTAGAAAGTGCCATAATATCAAGCTATCCATGGGAGAATATGTGTTGAATAGTTCAATTCTTTCAATTCCAATCGATGGTGTTAATGTTGTACTAGGAGTCCAATGGCTACAATCTTTGGGTATGATAGCTTTTAATTTTCAAGAACTTTTATTGAATATTTTTTCAGAAGGAAAGGAAGTTGAATTAAGGGGTATTGTAGGGAAACCGGCAAAGATGATTAGCTCTAACAACATGGAAAATCTTATAAAGAAAGAAAAATGTTGCGTAATTGCACAATTATGTTCGCTAGAGTTTCCCACGCCGAAATCATCTATATCTCCAGATCTCCAAAAAGTCTTGGAAAATAATTCCAAGGTATTTGAGACTCCCAAAGGTGTCCCACCTATTCATGATCATGATCATGCTATTCATTTGATTCCATGAAGTGTTCCTCAAAATAGCACACCTTAGAGATGTCCGTATTCCCAGAAGAGTGAAATTGAACGTATGGTTGTAGAAATGCTAGAGACTTGTATAATTCAACCTAGGCAAAGATCTTCTCTGCTCCATTAGTATTGGTGTACAAGAAGGACAGATCATGGTGCATGCGTCTGGATTATAGGGAGCTCAACAAGCTCACTATGAAATATAGATTAACCATTCCTATCATTGATGAATTATTGGATGAATTGCATGGAGCAATTTATTTCACCAAGTTGGAACTTCGTTCAGGATATCATTAAATCAGAATGAAGACTGAAGACATTCTAAAAATATCATTTAGAACTCATGAGGGTCATTATGTATTTTTGTTCATGCCTTTTGGACTCACCAATGCACCTTCTACATTTCAATGTTTGATGAATTCCATTTTTGAACCCTGCCTTAGAAAATTTGTGTTAGTATTTTTTATGATATACTAATCTACAACAAGTCTTGGAAGGATCATGTTCAACATGTTGATAGAGTGCTCAAACTACTAGAGGAGAAACAATTATATGCAAAAACCTCCAAATGTTGATTACAAGAGGTGGAATATTTGGGTCATATTGTATCTCATGGAGGTGTTAAGGTAGACCCTAGAAAAATTAAAGCCATTAAGGAATGGAGAATCCCCACATTCATAAAGTATTTGCGAGGATTACTCGGGTTGACAGGGTATTATTGCAAGTTTGTTAAGAATTATGGGAGAATAGAAATATCTCTAACAACATTACTGAAGAAATATGCATTTTATTAGACTCCAGAAGCAAAAAAAGACTTTGAACCTCTTAAAGAGGAACTGTGCCAAGCAGCGGTCTTAGTTATGCCAGACTTCACAAAAAACTTTATTGTGGAATGTGATGCCTCAAGAAATGGAATTGTTGCTGTTTTAATGCAAGAAGAAAGACCCATTGCTTTCAAAAGTCGTCCAATCAAAGGAAAGTATTTACACAAAGCTATTTATGATAAGGAAATGTTGGCAATACTACATGCACTTAAGAAATTGTGACCTTACCTAATGGGAAGACACTTCAAAGTAAAAAAATATCATGATAGTCTCAAATACTTTTTAGAAAAAATATTATCTTCATAAGAGTAGAAAAATGGGTCACAAAGATGTTGGGTTATGACTTTGAAATCATCTACAAAAAAGGGAAGAAAAATGTTGTTGCAGATTCACTCTCAAGAATGGATGAGGATGTGGAAGCATTGCTTTGCACCATTTCTATTATCCAACCAGATTGGATAAATGAAGCAAGAGATGAATGGAAGAATGACAAAGAAGTGTGGGAACTCATTCAAAAGTTACAACAAGACCCGAGTACATATGATACATTTAGCTGGAAAATTATTCATTGTGATACAAAGATCACTTATACTTCTATAAGAATTGCCACCTAAAATAAAATATTATTATGGAATTTCACACCTCTCCCTTAGGAGGGCACTTAGGATTTTTAAAAACTTACCACAAGGTCAAGAAGGAATTTTTTTGAGATGGTCTTAAATTTGGTATTCAAAAGATTGTGGCCGAATGTTTGGTTTTCCAACAAAATAAAGTTGAAACAATTAAGACCCCGGGTTTATTACAACCTTTATCCATTCCAATTCAACGTTTGGGTGGTGGGGGGGGGGGTGTTTCAATGTATTTTATCATAGGTTTACCCAAGTCAAAAGGAAAGAGTGCCATCATGGTGGTAGTTGATAGAATTACCAAGTATGCACACTTTTGTGCATTATCTCATCCCTTTAAAGCCAGTATCGTTGCTATTGAATTTATGGAAACAATTCAAAAGCTACATGAACAACGAGATATTATTGTAAGTGATAGAGATCCCATTTTCACTAGAAATTTTTGGACATAATTATTTTCTTGTCTAGGTACTCAATTAGCTCATAGCTCATCTTATCATCCTCAATCTGGTGGGAAAACTGACATAATGACCAAATGTATGAAAGGATAACTTCCTTGATTTCTATCTGATAAATAGACACAATGGGTCAAATGGTTGCCTTTGGCTGAATGGTGCTATAACACTTCCTTCCATACTGCAGCAAAAATGACCCCGTTTATGGAACTTTATGGATATCTTCCACCATCCATCACATCATATTTAAGAGAAAATTCGGAGGTTCAAGCAGTGGAAGATCACATCGAGCATTAACAACAAGTTCTCTAACTCTTAAAGGATAACCTCACTTTGGCACTGAATAGAATGAAAGAACAAGAAGATCAGCATTGCAGCGAAAGAAGTTTTTGATGTAGCCTACAACCATACAAGCAAATGTCCCTCAAGCAAGCTAAGAATGATAATAAATTATCAAAAAAGTATTATGGTCCGTACAAGGTGGTGCAAAATATTGGTACTATGGAATACAAATTGCATCTTTCTACAACTTCTCGAGTGCACCCAGTTTTCCATTATTCATGCTTAAAGAAGGTTATAGGTGACAAGCTCCCAATTCGAACAATATTGCTAGAACTTGGTGAGGAAGGAAAACTCATATTGGAACCTGAAGCAGTCATAGAAACAAGAACTCGAGAGCTACGAAATGGATCAATTTTAGAGTATCTCATTAAGTGGAAGAACTTACCCACTGAAGATTCCACATGGGAGGATGAGAATTTTATACATAAGCATCCATAACTTCTTAAGCGTTGAGGACAACACTTTTTTGAAGGAGAGGGGCGTGTTAGATCCCTATAATACTAGTGTATTCCCTTATTATTATTGTCTTTGTAGCCCCTTATTGTTATTTTTGTGCCCATGTTGTACCCCATATTGTTATTATTGTGCCCCATATAAGCTCACTATTATTGTTGTGCCCTTACATTATTATTGTTATGTCGGCTTCTACTATATTGTGATCCATTAGGCTCCTATATATAGAAAGGAGGTCTTGTCATTTGTATCATCCAATAATTTTTCGTTTGTGTAATGTAAAGGAGGTTTCTCCCTTGAAGAGGCTGATTTTCAAGTCGTTGATCTATATTTTCTTCTATTTTGTGAGCTAGTTGCATAACAAAAAATTTATAAGCAACACGATTATGTTTTGGCACCAATGCTATTATGATTTAAGGAAGTATTAATAATTAATGAAACAATTTCTAAATCAAATTTAGTTTTATACGAATATAGATCCATGTTTTTTTTTTGAAAAATAACTACTTTTTATTAACAGATATATCATACATAAGATATGGGAAAAAAATCATGAAATATCATGGTCTAGAGGCTAAACTGGGAGCAGCGTAAGGGAGACCATATGCCGTATGAAGGGGAAAATTGATGGTTGTTTGAAATTAGGAAAATTTTCAACCAATAAAATTCCCAAAGACAAACAAAACAAAGATATATGAAACAAGTACAATGTCCAAAGGAACAAGATTCTTCTAGAAAAGGAATTGCGACTTCGGCTTCCCACACATGCTATAACATCCCCTGGTTAATTTCCCATGTAAATAAAATAAGATCAAGGTCATGGTACATGTATTCCAAGTTGAATGGTGGGTAAACGATATATTTGGCATCACATGTGGTTTATTTATTGCTATGGAAATTGGAAAAAACCACTGGAAAATGAAAACACACAATAAATGGCATTTAGTTATGAAAATAAAGGAAAATAGGAGAAAATGAAGGTGAAGAGGCACAAATATGCATGCAAGGGATATTAGGGAGAAATTAAGGAAAATGAAAGAAAAAGGAAAAAAGGAAGGAAGATACTAGACATCAATGATAAAAGGGCACCTGAGAATTAGTTGACAACTTTCGCCCATCTTTTGGTCAGGAATAGCAAAGGAGAAGGAACAAGCACTTGGAAAAGAAACCAAAGAAAAAAAGGGTGCATAAGAGGAAGCTTGGATAAGAGGAAGGAAAAAAATTAGTTATGGATTGCATGTAAAATTGTGCATGTGAGATTTAGCAGGTTGATTTCTAGATGCATGGTATATGCATGTGGTTCCTTCATTATGCGTTATCATTGGCATGTAGATTTCCCTAGATTGAAATTGGATTAAGCCTTTCCTTGCTATATCCCGGATAGCCATGGTGTAGTGGGTTCCCCATTTGGTTGTAAGAATGTTTTTCTAGTTTCCTATTGTTGCGGGTTTGAATAAAATATTTGGAGCCTTGCAACAACTTGGGTTCCTTGGAGGACATGGGTTGAGTTGCTAGTCCCTAGTGTTGGAAATAGAAACAAGAAATGTTAAAAATAGAATCCATAAATTCCAGTTTAATTTGTCCTTGAATTAAGCTGAGAATTAAAATCGAATTCTATTCTCATAACAACTTGTAAATAGAGAATTAAGTTTAATTAACTTAATTACCTTAGGAATTTCGAGTTGGAAGGCTTTCTAAAGACATGTGTATGTTCTCCCTATATTATAGGCGTCTAAGATGAGTTAATTATGAGTTGTAATTAGATGACTCAGTTTACTAAGTTAAGTCCAGTCAAATTACTTCGAAACTATTTGAGGAACTATAGTGACTTAACAATCAGTTGGTGTGCTAATGCATTAATTAGTGCTACTCTAGTTTGAAGACTCCCTCATCAGAAACTCATGTCTGTCGATTTTGAGAAAGACCTAGTTGAGACTAGAGTGCAGGGATAATGTACTATCAGTTATATAATTTTATGAGTTGTACAGATGGTGCATGCAATCATGAAATAAAATTTGAAGGGATTGCACAATTTTTTATGCATTGGTTTCCCTTTAATATGGGCTAATCAACGATAGGAATTATGCAAGGAAATAGGGACTTGGAGAGTTGGAGAATTGGCTAAGTGTTGGCCGAGATATATCTTGTCAGTTGAGGATTGATTATACTAAGTGTTGGGATTGTTCTTGTGAGAACAAGCATTCTATTACCTTCTTGGAGGGAGAGTAAATTACCTCTCAACATGCATCCCCGAAAGAAGGCTTTGAAGTAGCTTCAGGAAGTTGTGGGGCATCCACAACTACAAAAGCCGAGAGGAGACCGAGTGGAGAGATCCACTCAAGCATAGAATAAGCAATCTAAGACAATTGTAGAGGAGCCACAATTGGAGAAGCAGAGAGGAGACCAAGTGGAGGAATCCACTCATGCAAAGACCTCTGGTAGGTGGGAATTTTGAGCCAAGTGAGTTAAGGAATCACATGAAACCATACCTCCAGGTGTGAGCTAGGGTGATGTGAAGTGATAGTACCAAGAGGGCTAAAATTGGGTAGGGTCCAATGGCATCTCCAAACTCGTTTTGTACTAGTTAGTTACTAAAAAACAACTAGAAATTGCATATAAATGACTATTTTTTAGTCGGTGACCAATAGTAGCTAATTTACAGTATCTTATAACGTGACCAATGTTTAGTCATTTTTAGCTTAGTCATTAATTGGTTTCCTCAATTTTACACTATAGTAGTATATTTAGTCATAAATATGGTCATTAGTTTTTCATTGGTTTAGTCATTAGTTGTCGCAATTAATGACCAAATATAAAAAAATATATATTACTATATGAATCCTCGAGGAAACCAATTAATGACTAAAGAAATATGACCAAAAAATTGGTCATGTTATAAGATACTGTAAGATAGCTACTAATAGTCATATATATGTAAATTTTAGTCGTGCTATAAGATGTTGTAAATAAACTACTAATAGTCGTATATATGCAAAATTTAGTCATCATTTAATAATAAAAAATTTATCATTTGGAGTAGTCATTTATCTTTTTTTGGTATTTCATATTCATTGTACAAATGACTGGTTTAGTAGTTTCTATTCATTTCATTTATTCATGTTCATCACTATTAATATAAACTACTAATTTAGTAGTTTTATATTGATTTTATGTGTTTATTATTAATCACCATAGATTAATTAATATGATTTTGTGACTAAATTTTAAGAAAATGTCATACAAGGCGCATGTTTATCTAATATGATAATGCAAAGTTACATATGTTAATGACAAGACTAAATAATATCAAGAGCAAATATAAATAATTTCGGCCATAGAAATTTTATTATATAAAATATCAAATATGAAAATATGAGTTTTGAACTTAATATGGGTTGGACTACAATTTACACATGAAATATTGTTTCATCATTTCAAAATAGTATCACTGTGTTGCCAAAGCATTGCAAGTGAATTCACCAACTTTGAAGGCTTGACTATCAGTCTCTATGAGTGTGTCTTATGCAAGATATTGGCTCTAAGGGTATCACTAGATAGATTCTCTTCTCTCTCTCATTTTTCATTTGTTTCTCCAGTGTTATTGTTCTCATCTTTCTTCAATTGTTTCTTCTTACCATCAATATTGAGTTCCTCTCCCAAAAATGAAAGAAGGTACAATGCAGAGTATGACATGAAAGACAATGAATACTTGAATATAAAATAAAGTAGACTATATAAAATGTTTATATGACATATACCTCAACATTCGATACTGGCCACTATGTGGATAGATGACCTGTATAAAAAAACCAAATAAAATGTCACCATAAAAAATGGAATTAGAGGGGGATTCATCATGCATGCTAGGATTTTTTGTGTGTGCACACATCAGATTGCTCACTTCTAATTGTATCAAAAACAAAGAGTATGCACAATGACATGCAGTGACATGTGAGTGTCTATTTGACTCAATGATATGCTTGATTTTTTAACCGATTCCAATCCTACCACAATGAAATTAAGAGAGACAAGGACACAAGAAGGACTATCAATATATGAAATTAGAGACTATAGAATGCAACTCAATTGTACCTGAATGTAATGATAAGTATTTGCAGCTTCCTGGTCACTGATGAGCACCAAATCACACTGTGAAAAATTCCTTGCACTATGATAATTTGGTTTCACCTGCACTAATCCTCTGTAGTAGTCTCTTGTCTTGCTTATAGCTATAATTTTAGAAACAATCCTACTCCTGCAATTCTGCCCTATATGGATCATCGTTGTCCCCCACTATTGATAGTTATCTTTAAAAGTAACAGAATAGTACTCTCCAATTGCAGCACTACCTTTCAAAACAATGCTTGAGTATTTCCAGGAGATTTTTGAACTAGTCTCTAGTGAGGTCCATGAAATCCTTGATTTGTCTCCATCGCAAAAATCTCTTGTCATAATAAAATTATAAATTCCACATTTGCATTCCTCGTTGCTGACATACCAATTATTTAAATTGGAATACTTTATCATTGCTCCCTCGGTGCAATAGAGATCCACTACTGTGGCATGGAGATGATTAGTGTCATAAAATGGCATAGTTCATCCTTCAATATATGTCACAGAACTCCCCTCACCTCACAGAACTCCTCTCATCTACAAAAATAAGAGTCCTCTCAAAAAGCCTGGTCTACATCTCATTCATCTTAAAATAAGCGGATATTTCCATTGGTGACAAAGTGTGTTTAGAGATTTAATAGAAGGAGCTTTCACTAAAAACATAAAAATATAATACATCATAATAGTTATCAGCAAGAGAAACAACCCTACCAAGCTACTTCCTAACTAGATAAAGATACTCCTGAATTACCTATTATAACAAACAAAAGATAACCTCAACTACCTGTAGATTCTACCTATGCATGGTAGCAATGAAAACACTGTCGAAAACAACATCTACAATCAACGTTGGTCAATCACTTCTTCTAGTCAAGGGCATGCCCAACTTTTGAAAAGTATCAAGCAGGTCAGGGTCCACCTCATCTAGGGTCCTCTTCTTCTTTTACTCTCTCTGTTAGGTTCAAAATAATACCAAAGATATTTGAAATTCATGGGTGGGTAAAAGTTATCACACCATTGAGTTCTTCCATTTTTAATCATTGTTTGTAAGAATTGAATCTAAATTGCAAAAGTCATTCAAGTTCCTTATTTTGAGCTGAAATTAACCAAAGCTTTGAAGAGTTGTAAGGTTTAATGGATCTAAGTATATTCTAGTTAAAATATAGTAACATGGTTTAAAAATCTAGGCGTTGAGATTAGAATCTAAGGATGAAATAGAAAATATTTTATGTTCATGATTATAAGATATTTTAATTTCATGTAACAATGTTTGAGGGAGGTCTAGCATTTCCATCCTACCAGAAAAATTTCTTGCATGACTTGATGCCTTTTAATTTGGGCATGGTAGAGTCCACTACACAAACAATCAACCACTAAGAAAAAGGTGGAAAGAAAACATAAAATTTCATGCATTTTGACCCTAGAAAAGTTAGGGAGGAGCGAACTGATCTGTACAATAAGGAAATGGAAAATGCTTACTTGTCCATTTCCTTTTGATGAATTGTTGGCCGCAATCAAAATATATATTATCATAATCATTAAACACTTTGTACAATAAGGACATGCAAAATGCTTACTTGTGCATTGTCTATCATAATCATTAAACCTTTTGTACAATAAGGACATGCAAAATGCTTACTTGTGTATTGCCTTTTGATGAATTGTTTGCCACAATCAAGATCTGCATTATCATAATCATTAAACTCTCAACTCTAGATAAAATTTATGATTTGATCATATAAATCCTCAAAATTATTTACCCATAAGAACAAAAATCCTCTTTGGTAAAAAGGAAGAATAGAGTCCAAATTCATACCCATGTACAAATTATCAAAATATCATAATCATTAAACCATCAACTCTAAATAAAATTTATTCTTTGATCATATAAACCCTCGAACTTATTTACCCATAAGAACAAAAATCCTCTTTAGTAAAAAGTAAGAACAAATTCCAAACTCATACCCATGTACAAATTACCAAAATATCCACGTCGAATGAACTTTCCCTTATCATAATCATTAAACCCTCAACTCTCGACAAAATTTATGGTTTGATCATATAAACCCTCAAAATTATTTACCCATACAAACAAAAATCCTCTTTAGTAAAAAGAAAGAACATAGTACAAATTCATACCTATGTACAAATTACCAAAATATCCACGCCGAGTGACCTTACCCTTGCTCCATATAATTGTTGATGCTCTCCTAAGGTGTTTCCCATGCAAACTTTATCTGGGGTTCGAATCCCATGAAGGAAAATAAAAATACAGTTCTACAATGTGATGTTGTAATCTACGAATATTTTATTGAACCCAACACTAAACTAAAAAGAAAAGAAATATTTATAATAGAAAAAATAAAAGAAATATTGATATTATAAATTAAAATATATAAATTGCAATTGGGTTGAATTATTTTTTTTAATAAGAATAGAAAAATTAAAAGAAATATTTATAATTTAACTTAAAATATATAAATTGCAATTGGGTTAAATTATCTATTTTTAATAAGAATTTGTTATTTTTTTTCGTAAGACCGTAAATTAAAAGGAAGAAGATGAAGTTAAAAATGATATTGGGATGAGTGTAAACATTTAAATATGACCTCCATTAATAATAAAAAAGTTAAATTAATAAAAATAAGAAAATTTAGTTTGTTATATTTTGATTTTGTTATGTACTTGTGAATCGGCTTTCTTACAATACCATGGGCCAATACCATGGCTTATCAGTACTACAAGTCCAAAAACATAACTTATTTCACAACCAAAATATTTTACAACAATATGACAAGATTCTTAACTGTGGATATTCCCCCCCACATCAGGGTAGATATCATTAACTTGTAAAAAATAGCCTTTGTTACAATAACGTATTTCATAGTAAAAATATTTTATTTTAATTTAATTTTACAACATCTTTTTAATTGAATATTAAAAGGAAAATTTTACAATTTGAGATATATCTAAACCCTCTATCATCATGACTACTAAAAATACTCCCATATAAATTAAATTAAGGTTTTAATAAAATTAAGCTAAGATGTATCTATGATCCATCTTAGCTAAGGATCCAAGGGATGAGAACAAGCAAATTGACTAATTATAATAGATTAAATATAGTGCATGATTTCTTAAAAGTTTTTCATTATTTTATTTTCTTTGACATGATTGATCCAAAATATAGGTTTAATATTTTACAACCAATACCATGGCTTATCAATACTACAAGTCCAAAAACCATAACTTCTTTCACAACTAAAATATTTTACAACCATATGACAAGATTCTTAATGTAGATATTATTCACTTGTAAAAAATAGTCTTTGTTATAATACTATGGGTCAATACCATGGATTATCAATACCAAATGCCAAAAAAACATAAATTCTTTCACAACCAAAATATCTTATAACAATACGACATGCCCAAAAAACATAAATTATTTCACAATCAAATATTTTATAACAATATGACAAGATTGTTAACCATGGATATTCACCCTCACTTTACCATGGATATTAACTTGTAAATCCACTTTGTTACAATACCATAGTCCAATACCATGACTTATCAATACCACATGCCAAAAAACCATAACTTATTTCATAGTAAAAAAATTTATTTTAATTTAATTTTACAACATTTTTTAATTAAATCTAAAAGGGAAAATGTCACAATTTGAGATATATCTAAACCCTCTATCCTCATGACTACTAAAAATATTCCCATAGAAATTAAAATTAGGTTTTAATAAAATTAAGCTATGATGGATCTATGTCAGTTCTTTATATATATATATATATATATATATATATATATATATATATATATATATATATAACGAACATCGATCAATCATAGCTAAGTTCCAAGGGATGAAAGCAAGAAAATTGACTAATTATAATAGATTAAATATAGCGCATGATTTTTTAAATTTTTTCATTCTTTTATTTTCTTTGACATGATTGATCCAAAATATAGGTTTAATATTTTACAACCAATTAAGTTTTTCTAATTTAGATAATTTTTTAAACAAAATACAATGTGATCAAATTTAAGAGAGAGTTGGGGAGGGGGTGGAGAGAGGGAGCAAGATGGTGAAAAAGTTGGAGGATAGAGAGAGAGAAAGAGAGAGTGATGGGGGGAAAGAGAGTGAGGTGGGAGAGATGGAGCGAGAGGAAGGAAGAGGGAGGAGAGAGATAAAGAGATGGAGTTGGAGTGGGAGAGAGAGGGAGGAAAGAAAAAAGACATATAGAGATAGAGGTGGAGAGAGAGGGGAGTGAGAAGGGAGAGATGGAGAGAGAGTGAGGGAGAGAGGAGAGAAGGGAAGAGAAAGAAGAGGAGAGGATAGAGATAGGGAGAGAAGGGGAAGGGAGAGAGATGGAGACATAGAGATGGAGAAGGACAGGGAGGGGGGGAGATAGTGATAGAGTTGGATGGAAGAGAGAGAGAGAAAGGGAGAGTGATTTGGGTGGGAGAGATAGAGGGAGGTGCGAGATAAGGGATAGGGAGGAATGAAGATAGAGATGAGGAGAGAGAGATGGAATTGGAGGGGGTAGAAGAGGGAGTAAACAAGAAAAACATATAGGGAGAAAGGTGGAGAGAGAGAGGGGGTGACAAGGGAGTCATGGAGAGAGAGTGACGGAGAGAGGAGAGTAGTATGGAATAGAGAGAAGGATATAGATATAGATAGAGAGGGAGAGAAGGGGAAGAGAGAGATAAGCAGAGAAGGGGAAGAGAGGGAGAGAGAGTGTGTGTATGTTTAGGGGGTGAGTAGAGAGAGGGAATAAGAAAGAGACAGAAATACAAATATAGATATTATGTAGTATTATATAACTAACCTAGATCCATATTAACCCTATAACTATCAAGTGCTGATAGGGATCCAATCTCTCGAGGTGAAAACATTTCCTCAAGTTTTGCACTAGAAAAAAAGGTTTGCACCTCGAGACATTGGACCGCTCTCAACTCTTGATATATCCAGGGTTAAGATGGATATAGGTCAGTTAATATGAAATTAAAGTGGTTTTTATTTGATATTGTAGTCTTAAAAGTTAGAATTTCCTTTCAAATTGATTTCAACTTAGAACTAGATCCAATTAGATTCAATGAATATATTTTTTAAAAATACATAAAATAATTTTTTATTAAAAAATGTATTTTTAAAATTAAAAATTATTAGAGATACATAGTGCAAATTTGGCTCACCTGTACACCATGTGAGGGTGAAGAAGTGTTTAAGGAAGGATAACCTTTCAACCAATCTTTAGTAACCTTTCAATCCCCTATCACTTTTAAGTTTAGATTGCTTGACACAATTAAGATGAATAACATAAAAAACTGATTCATATTATTGTAGTACTTGTTAGATAGTTGTATTTATGTTCTTAGACTAAATTAATCATTCATGTTAGGAATTTTTATTTGTATTACTTATTAGATAGTCACATATTTTAACCCATGACTAAACAAGTGATTTATGTTAGTCATTTTTAGTTCGATCACTTAAGATTGCTCATTTTTGGTTGTATTTCACTTGGAAATGCTGTAGTGACTAACATTTTTAGTCACCTAGTCACTAATTGCTCTCATTTTCTACTATTGATGGGAGTTGAGAACAATATACTAGAGGATATTTTGAAGTTTTGAGTTTTGGGTTACAGGTGAAATTCGAATTTGATAATACATACTTTAGGATCGACAGATGGAGTTCTACAGTTTGTGGCTCAAGTATGCCTTGGATGGAAGCTCCAATTATTTAGCCTTGAAGGACAAGATGGAGGCCATGTTGGAAAATAACATCTTGAAGGAATTTATTGATTAGGACATTCTTAAGCCACCAACATTAGTTGCTAGGAATCTGGTTTAATGGAAGAAGTGTGTGGCAAGAGCGAGGCATATAATCCTTGAGGGAGTTCGAGACCACATTGTCTCGAGTATACATGGGAAGGAAGATCTACCTGCTATGTGGAAAGCATTGAAGAACATTTTCCAGAATAGCAGTGACCAGAGGAAGTTGGCATTAAAAGATAAACTTCAAAAAATGAAGATGGAGGCGGGAAACTCAATTCCAAATTAGTTGACCAAGTTCATTCAATGTCGTGATGAACTTGGAAGTGTTGGAATCATTGTTGTCAAGGATGATATGGTGAGACTTGCCCTTCTAGGACTCCCAAAGAGGTGGCGTAGTTATCAGGATTCTATCAATGATTGGGAGAAGCTACCATATTGGGAATGACTATGGTTGGATTGGATGCATGAGTAGCTTAGGGGGAACACCAGAGATGGAACCTCTTCCAAGGAAGTGGAACAGGATTTTACCTGAGAAAGTAAAGGAAATAAGGTCAAGGGAAATAGGTCCCAAGGCGAGGATGGCAAAAAAAATATGGAGTTGATGAAAGTCAATTGTTTTCACTATCGCGAGCACAGGAACTATGCCAAGAACTACCCACAGAAGAAAGAAAGAAAGAAGGAGCCGATAGTAGCTGTAGTAGGTGAATCTCTAGCTTCACATTTCAAACTTGATTTCACTCTCATTGTATCCATCATCGCCACTACCATTGGAGGCATGTGGTATCTTGACAATGGTGCCTCATTGCATATGACAGGGAATAGAGATCTCTTTAGTGATTTTGAGGAGAAAGACATCAAGCAGACCATAGAGTTTGGAGATGACGAGAGGTATAGAACTATGAGGATTCGTACAGTTACCTTTTAGAGGGAGTCATGCTCCCCTCTTAGAATCATAGATGTTATGTATTTTCCAGGATTAAAGAAGAATCTTGTTTTAGTTGCAGTATTGGAAAAACGTGGCTATGATGTGGTTTTTAGAAAGGGAAATGTTTTCCTTAGACACATCACCATGGGACAGGTGAAATCGATTGGTTCATAGGTTAAGAACCTGTATGCTCTTAAGGTTCAATATGCATGAAAATCCTTGAGGATCAAGGAAAATGTTAGAGACTTGGTGGTTGAGAGGGAGAGTAAATTACCTCTCAACATGCAGCCCCAGAAGAAGCCTCTAAAGTAGCTTCAGGAAGTTGTGGGGCATCCACAACTAGAGAAGCTAAGAGGAGACGGAGTGGAGAGATCCACACAAGCATATAAGAAGTAGTCTTAGAAGAAGTCTCAGACAATTGTAGGGGAGCCAAAATTGGATAAGCAGAGAGGAGACCAAGTGGAGGAATCCACTCATGCAGAGACATCTAGTAGGGGAGAATTTCGAGCCAAGTGAGCTGAGGGGTCACATGAAACCATACCTCCAAGTGTGAGCTAGGGTGATGTGAAGTGATAGTCCTAAGAGGGATGAAATTGGGTGGAGTCCAATGAGAGGTTTTATCTCATGGATCGTACCTTGCTATGAGAGCCCAAAGTACAAAGTAGCGGGAGGAATCAATGATATTGATGCAGTTATAGACCAAGGTGATAGACGCTAGAGAAGTCAGATACTGAAGAGCATAGAAAGGGTTGGCAATATTGTAGAAAGGCAGAGTCAATACAAGGACAAAGTTTTCAGTTGACAGAGGCAATAATAGTCAAAGACTTTGATGACATATGCTTCATACTAATTTAGGTTCATTTTTTTTTTTGGAGTTCTTGGAGCGACAACACTAGGGGAAGTGTTACATGTAGAACGTTCCAAAGGTTTAGGATCAGGATTGAGTTGAGTTCCTTTCTTGCAGAGAGGGAGTGTTGTAAATATCAACAAGAAATGTTAAAAATGGAATCCAGAAATTCCATTTTAATTTGTCCTTGAATTAAACTAAGAATTAAAATCAAATTCTATTCTCATAGAAACTTGTAAATAATTAATTAAGTTTACTTAACTTAATTAGCATAGAAATTTTGAGTTGAAAGTATTTCTGAAGCCATGTATATGTTCTCCCTTTATTATAGGGGTCCAAGATGAGTTAATTTTGAGTTGTAATTAGATAACTCAATTTTCTGAGGTATGTTCAGTTAAATTAGTTCTAAACAATTTGAGGAACTAATAGTGAATTAACAGTCAGTTGGTGCACCAATGCATTAACTAGTGCTCCTCCTATTAACTGAAGATTCCCTCATTAGAAGCTCATGAATGTTGATTCTGGGAAATACCCAGTTGAGCCTAGAGTGGAGGGAGAGTGTACTATTAGTTATATAATTTTTTTTATTTGTATAGATGGTGCATGCAATCATGAACTGAACCTTGAAGGGATTGCGTAGTTTTTATTGCACTGGTTTCCATTTAATATGGGCTAATCAACCATAGGAATTGCACAAGGAAATAGGGACTTGGAGAGATGGTTATTTGGCTAAGTGTTGGCCAAGAGCTTTCTTGCGAATTGAGGATTTATTATACTGAGTGCTGGGATTTTTTTTTGTGAGAAAAAACATTGTATTATCATCTTCAATTTCTGATTAATGCAATATAGATAGTAGGGGTTTTGAGTTGTGGCTTTCCCTGGGAAAATGTATTATGTTATGTGCCATTGACTTATCTTCCTCTTGTCAATTAGTGTTTTCATCGATCTATTGGCTTATGTTGGTTGAAAGTAGAAGTAGATTCTTGAATTTTGCTTTAATACATTGCATGAGCTTGTGAATCTACAATATTTTCTACATGGTCTTGGAGTTGAGAACAATATACTATAGGATATTTTGAAGTTTTGATTTTTGGGTTATGGGTGAAATTTGAATTTGCAATACATACTTTAGGATCGACAGATGGTGTTCTATGGTTTGTGGCTCGAGTATGCCTTGGATGGAAGCTCAAATTATATAGCCTCGAAGGACAGGATGGAGGTCGTGTTGGAGGATAATGGCTTGAAGGAATTCATTGATTAGGACATTCCTAAGCCACCACCATTAGATGCTCTGAATATTGCTAAATGGAAGAAGTTTGTAGCAAGGACGAGGCAAAAATCCTTGAGGGAGTTTTAGACCACATTGTCTCGAGTCTCAATGGGAAGGAAGCTACACATGCTATGTGGAAAGAATTGAAGGAAATTTTCTAGAATAGAAGTGATCGAAGGAAGTTGGCATTGAAAGATAAACTTAGAAAAATGAAGATGGAGGGAAGCGACTCAATTCCAAATTACTTGACCAAGTTCATTCAATGTCGTGATGAACTTGGAAGTGTTGGAATCACTGTTGCCGAGGATGATATGGTGAGTCTTGCTCTTCTAGGACTCCCAAAGAGTTTGGATAGTTATTAGGAGTCTATCCATGGTCGAGAGAAACTCCCATATTGAGAACGATTGTGGTTAGGTTTGATGCAGGAAGAGATCAGGAGGAACACAAGAGATGGAACCTCTTCCAGGGAAGTAGAAGAGGATTTGACCTTAGCAAGTACGGGAAAGAAGTCCAAGGGAAAGAATTCCCAAGGCAAGGAGGGCGGTAAGAAGATGGACTTGATGAAAGTCAATTGTTTTCACTGTCACGAGCATGGGCACGATGCCAAGAACCACCCACAAAAGAAATCAAGCAAGAAGGAGTTGACAGTAGCGGCAACAAGTGAAGCTCTAGCTTCACAATCTAAACTTTATTTAACTCTCATTGTATGCATGGTCGACACTGCCATGGGAGGCATGTGGTATCTTGAAAATGGTGCCTCATTCCATATGAAAAGGAATAGATATATCTTTAGTTATTTTTAGGAGGAATACCTCAAGTAGAGCATAGCGTTTGGAGATGACGAGAGGTATAAAACTACTAGGATCGGTATGGTTACCTTTTAGAGGGAGTCATGCTCCCCTCTCATGATCAAAGATGCCATTTATGTTCCAGGACTAAAGAAGAATCTTATTTTAGTCACGGTATTGGAAGATCGTGACTATGGTGTGGTTTTTAGTAAGGGAAAGGTTTTCCTTAGACACATCACCACGAGATAGGTGAAACATATTGGTTCATAGGTCAAGAACATGTATTCCCTTAAGGTTCAAGATGTATGAAAATCCTTGATGATCAAGGAAAAGGTTAGAGATTTGGTGGCTAAGAGGGAGAGTAAATTACCTCTCAACATGTATCCCCCAGAAGAAGTCTCTGATGCAACT
This sequence comes from Pinus tabuliformis, assembly GCA_031772625.1. Lineage (NCBI taxonomy): Eukaryota > Viridiplantae > Streptophyta > Pinopsida > Pinales > Pinaceae > Pinus > Pinus tabuliformis. The sequence goes on from CM062817.1 coordinate 445,794,147, forward strand.
TTAGGAAGTTGTGGAGCATCCACAACTAGAGAAGCTGAGAGGATATCGAGTGGAGAGATCCACTCAAGCAAAGAAGAAGTAGTCACATAAGAATTCTCAAACAATTGTGGAGCAACCACAATTGGAGAAACAAAGAGGAGACCAAGTGGAGGAATCCACTCATGCAGAGACATTCAGTAGGGGGAATTTCGAACCAAGTGAGCTGAGGGAGCACATGCAACCATACGTCTAGGTGCGAGCAAGGGCGATGTGAAGTGATAGTCCCAAGAGGGATGAAATTGGGTAGGGCACAATGAGAGGTTTTATATCATGGATCATACCTTGTTACGAGAGCCCAAAGCAAATGGTATTGGGAGGAATCAATGATATTGATGCAGTCAGAGATCAGATTGATAGATGCTAGAGAAGCCAGATATTGAAGAGCACAGAGAGGGTTGATAACATTGCAAAAAGGAAAATTCAACATAAGCGCAAAGTTTTCAGTCGAGAGAGGCAATAATAGTCAAAGACATTGATGACAGATGCTTCATACTGATTCAGGTTCGATGTTTTTTTGTTTCTGGAGTTCTTGGAGCAACAACACTAGAGGGAATTTTTACATGCAAAACATTCCAAAGGTTCAAGATCAGGATCGAGTTGAATTCATTTCTTGTTGAGAGGGAGTCTTGCAAATAGAAACAAGAAATGTTAAAAATGGAATACAGAAATTCCAGTTTAATTTGTCCTTGAATTAAATTGAGAATTAAAATCGAATTCTATTCTCATAACAACTTGTAAATAGTTAGTTAAGTTTAGTTAACTTAATTTGTTTAGGAATTTCGAGTTGGAAGTCTTTCTGAAGCCATTTATATGTTCTACCTATATTATAGAGGTCTAGGATGAGTTAAATGTGAGTTCTAATTAGATAAATTAGTTTACTGAGTTAATTTAAGTTAAATTATTTCCAAACTCGTTGAGAAACTAATAGTGAGTTAACAGTCAGTTGGTGAACTAATGCATTAACTAGTGCTACTCCAGTTAATTGAAGATTCATTCATCAAAAGCTCATGCATGTCAATTCTGAGAAAGACCTAGTTGAGACTAGAGTGCAGGGACAATGTATTATCAGTTGTATAATTTTTTGAGTTGTACAGATGGTGCATGCAATCATGAACTAAACCTTGAAGGGATTGCACTGTTTTGGATGCACTGGCTTCCGTTTAATATGGGCTAATCAACCATAGGAATTGCCCAAGGAAATAGGGACTTGGAGAGTTGGACAAATGGCTAAATTTTGGCCAAGATATTTATTGTGAGTTGAGGATTGATTATACTCAGTGTTGGGATTGTTCTTGTGAGAATAAGTATTTTACTATCATCTTGGATTTTTGATTAATGAAATATAGATACTAGGCGTTTTGAGTTGTGTCTTTCCCTGTGAAAACTTATTGTGTTATGTGCCATTGATTTATCTTCCTCTTGTCAATTATTGTTTTCATCGATCTATTTTCCTCCATTGGTTGAAAGTATAAGTAGATTCTTGTCATTTTCTTTAGTATGTTGCATGATCTTGTGAATATACAGGATTTTCTATACCTAGAGCCGGCGAGTTGGGACAAATGCTCTAGAGCCCTGGAATAACTTAGGTTCCCTAGAGGTTATGGGTTTAATTACTAGTTCCTATAGTGCTAGACATCTTGGGTATAGACCAATATGGTTGATGTTAGTGATTTATAGACTGTATGGGTGAGAGCACCGTGCTTGAGGGTTGAGATGGTTTAGCCATTGGAAGACCTACTTGGATATATTGTGGTTAACCCTTATCATCCCACATTAATTCTTGTAATATGGAATTGGGGTGATTGGCTAAAAGAGATATTTGGTTTATCCCAATCTACGGTCGGGTGGTACGTGGAATTCCCTAACTTGGTTTACATTTTCATATGTTAATATGAGTACTTGTATTGGTTATCATGTTGACATTATGGTTGATTTCTCATGGTATCTGTTTTGGTTATATTTTTCTTATATACGTGGCCATATGATGCACTCCAGCTATGATTCTTTTTCATGATTTGTTAAGTTACTAGATGGTTGATGAATGCATGGACTAATAATTGTTCTTGCAACTAGTTAGAAACGGCTTGGAGCCTTCTTGGTAATTCTCAATTGAAACTAAGAATTTTGTGATCAGATATAAATTTATGACCTGTAGATTTCATGTTTACCATATGTTTGATGAAATATCTATTGTGTACTAAGAAAGTCCTGGTCAAGATCTTGCTCAAGATTGAATGTTTGGCATTGCTATAATCTAAATCATGATCCTGGAAAGTAACAAGCAATTCTGGGTAGTAGTACGAAGGCTTGCCTAAAAAGTGGCATAGATTTCACGATTGCATACTCTCAACTAGGAATTTTTCATCATAACTGCTGGAAGCTAGGCCTATGTGTGCAGTTCTAGCCTTCCAACCACATCCACAAAGTTTGAAGGGTGGGGTTGGGGGGTAAACTTTGTGAAAAACAATACTAGCTCGGGGATTAATCACCTGGGTTAGCTTACAAGCTCTTGAGTGGTATGTAGTCCCTATGGGTTTTCATTTTGTTGTTAGTTTATCAGACCCACTTCCATAACTGGTTCTTGGAGGTTGGGTCAAGTCATAGTGACACTCATCTCATGTTTACCATGGTGATCTTGTAAAAGTGGTTGAATTTGGGAGGAGGCATTACACATGCACCATTGGGAAAATAATAGAGTACATAAGCACAAGAAACAAAAGGGTAAACATTTTCATCCATGGAGTGTGCCTCACAAGCTAGTAGGGAATGATTTCTCGTTGCTTCGATCTGCTTCATCGATGATCCTAGTGTGATAAGGGCCTATTTCTGGAATTTTCTCCTCGATGTAGAAACTAAAAGGGTTGGGCTGTTTAGGAGTTGTTATCTTGTCATTTTTCTTAACAATATAGGATTGAATTGGAGAACCAAATGACCCCTTATCTAGAGAGGCATGCCCATATTCAACAAAGATGATTGAGGGTGATGGAGAGCTCTGCTTGTCAGAGTACGATCAAGAGGAGAAAAATGAAGGGGATGAAGGTAGCTTTGAATGGAAGTTTATACCAAGATATCGAGCAAGGTGGTGGAGATAGGTGTAAATGTGGCTAATGTGAGTGTTGGACTCAACAATTCTCCTTGTAGCCTGATTTATTTCGTTTTCTTTGGTCCCAAGATGGTGGGCTAAAATGTTTCTTAATGTGGAGAGCGCGTTTCCAATAATATGACTTTTTGTAGCCTCCATGTCTGAAACTTTGTGTTTGATGTGCTCCAATATGTCTATCACTTAGAGTTCTAGGTGTGCTTCAAGAATAGGAACTAAAGGAAAACAACCTTGTCGACGCCTTCCACCATGATGATGGGCACAATCCCTTCCTCTGACAATTGAATCTGATTAGGGGGGACAATGACCTGGTGAAGTGGCAGGGAGACAAATTGTGATGGGTACAAAGAGACAGTGATTGTAGGTATAAGCATGTAGCGAAAGGCTAAGAATGAGGAGGGGGACACGACAATAAGGAGTCATGTTGAGGAGAATTAATGGAGACAGGATGGCTATCAAAGGAGTATTAATCTGTGAATTGTGGGAAAATAGAGGAGGATGAGAGTATAATATGCAAGGATAATGTGTGAGGTGATGAATCATTACTCTAGGCTACTAGATGGAAATTGACAATGAGTGAGGCATTGGGAGATTGGATTTTGCATGATTATGTATAGAGCACCCATATTTGGGTGCAATATGGATCCATGTTAGTAACATAGGTATGAAGCTCTAAAAATGGATCAAATCACCTAAGGTGTAATATTTTCCATCATTTTAGATGGAGCTAGGATGGTTTGTAATCCCACTCAATTTACTAGAACTTAGAACCCTATAGTGAAGCTAGGCATTAGACAATCCAAAAAGACCATGAGATATAAGAATCTAGTATTTTGTGATGCTAAGATGGTTAAAGATGAAAAAAAAATTCTTTTATAATGTTTGACATATATTGATGTCAGATCTCTATTTTAGGAGATTTTTCACACTAAAAATATTTTTAAGCTTCTAACTTAACAAAAATATGTTGATCTTGGAACACTTCAGTTAATTCTTTTCAACAATGCATTTAAAATTTCAAATAGATTGAAGTAGTCCCTTACCTTCTTAAGATTGTCTGATAGACAAAAGTTATAGAGAGTGTATGTTTCAAAGAACTATCATCATTATTATAATACATACGCTCTCACAAAAAGACATGCTCATACATAAATGTTGAAATGAGAAATACTTATTAAATTCTATGAGAAATAATATATGTATATATATATATATATATATATATATATATATATATATATAGATAGATAGATAGATAGATATATAGGTATGTATGTATGTATGTATGTATGTATGTACATACATATATATTAGATTTATAATGGGAAAAAAGGAGTGGATTTCTTTTATGTCAGTTTTTTTAGATTGCAAAAAAGGTTTGTACTATGAGGAATTTGATCCCCGTTGCTACATCAAATATTTATATTTAGTATGGATCTTGTTTAAAACATTTCAAGGGCATGTACGAAACATAGTGTAATTCCTTTCATACTTAACATGGAATTGACACATGGTGTTTATATGTGTGCGTAGAGGTCTAAAATATAGTTTCTATATCCCTCTATGAGGGAATATACAACTCTCTATATACTATGTTAAACATGGAGTTTATATTTTACATTAAAAATAAAAATAGTATTAATTATTAATAATAATATTTAATAGGAATTTAAGAATATTTCAATGTAGAATATTTGAATACTACACTTTAAAAAAACTTTATATCAAATTTTCTATATAAAGAAAGCGATTGTGTAATTATTTAAGTGCTTAATATAAAGTCAATATTTGACATTTAAAAGAAATTAGTGAGAAAAAAATATTGTAATGTCATGTATGTATGTATGTATGTATGTATGTATGTATGGAAAGCAAAAAAAATATTTCTTATCTTTAAATTATTTCAATGGTATGTTGCTTACTATAACATAAATGGATAATTGCTTTCTATAATTTAGAATAATTTAATTCAATGTTCCTTATCTGCCTAATGACAATTTCCAATTGTATTCAGTAGCAATCACATTAATTTAAACACGTTGATAGTAAATGCAGATAGAACATTAAAACATGTGCAGAAGACAAGCCAAGACTAGAGGATGCAAGATATGGCGAATGCCAGGGATAAACCCCAATGTGGGGAAACCCTTTGATAAAATCTTCTTATTATTATTCAATAGTTCAGAAACAAGAGAGAGAGAGAGTACACATATCAAATTGACTTTCCCAAAACAATCTTGACAAATCAGCACTCAACAATAGTCAACTGCAGCCCTAACCAGAAAGTCAATGGTGGTCAAAGAAGCTCCAAAATGTCCTCCAAGCAGCTCATTCAACAACAGAATAATTCGGCCTTCGAAGAGGGTCAAACTCATCACAAAAATAGTTCGGTCAACCTTGTCAAACACTGTTGTAATTTTTACAATCAAAGGCTGAAATCAACATTGAAATCAAACCAATAAAACTGTCCCAATTACGTCGAAAATTGTACCAATCAGTGCAGCCTTGAAAAATTTGATTTTTTACTTCAAGATTGAATTCAATGCTAGGTCAAATAGCCCTAGTTAACGCTAACCTATTTTCTAAAAATTTCAGTGAGCAAACTAACCTAGAAAAATCGTCCTTCTCTCACATGTGCGAAGTAGGAAGAGGCCGGCTCTAAGGTGTATGAACCAATAAAGATAGGAGAGAGAGAGATGTGTGATGTCAAAATGAGAGAGGGGTCACTTATATTTATACACTTCATTGAGGGTGAGGAGACACATCCATTGGGCTTCATGAGCCTACATTTGACTGAGGCCCACCTTGATAATTTGTGCATGAGAGAGAATAAATTAAAATTTCCATTTCTTTTTGTCATAATGAGATGATATTTATATCAAAATTGGACCTCCCGGAAAGAGGAATCCAAGGAGATAATCATCTCCATCATATGAGTTATCCTAAGGTACAATTTGGCCCTAGTTTCCAATTTTGACACTCCCTCTCAACTAGGGAGAATTCTACCGGCCAATCCATTTGTCATCATGCCATCCTATGATATTGTACCATCCCCGCCATCACATCATGCTGTACTCTACCCTGCTCTTCTCATCTCTTTTGAACCCTGAAGTAATAATGAAGAAGAAGTCATCGAGAACCAGTCAGGAGATCATACCACTCTCCACTGACAAAATTCAATCCCTGATCCCAGGTCAATTTGTTGAACACCACACATCCTAGTCATAGGGTGTTCGTCAGTTCACGATGCATCAATTGATAGTGTTGTGGTCCTTAACCAAATTTTCCCAAATCACTAGCCAGATGAGAGGTACTTCCCATGAGCCCCAGATTCTATGGGTAGGATGTGTTCTAGGACATGAGAAAGAGAAGTTGAACCACTCATCCTACTCATGTTCCATAGGAGAAGGTGGACCACTCATCCTATGCATATGTCAATCGTAGGGAAAGGTGAACCACTCACCCTACACACATGTCAACCATCTGGGGTATCACAAGGGAAGGTGAAGCACTCACCTTGCATCTAGTGCACCACTAGGGGAAGGTAAACCACTCACCCTATGGTCGCTCATAGCTCCATCAAGTACCCAAAGCCCCCAAGAGTTGCCATAGCTTAGTGTTGAACTCATACGGGACCCTCATAGGAGTGTTGTGCCACAGCTCCAAATCTCTCTCGGAAGGTTAAGAATTTGACATTCCTTAAAGGTTTCATGAGAATGTCTATGACCTACTCATCCATCATGATGTGTTGGAGCCTTACTGTTCCTCACTGTACCATATCCCAGATAAAGTGCTACCTAATATCAATATGATTAGAGATATTGTGGAACATGAGATTCCTTGATAGGATAATCCCACTCCAGTTGTTGCAGAAGATCATGGTGGTATCTAGAACTTGCCCAAATAGCTCACTAAATATATTCCTCAACCAAGCTACTTCGGAACATGGAATACTCGCAACAATTTATTCAACTGTGGTGGTGCTTAAAGTAACCAATTTTTGCTTCTTTCTCATTCAAGATATTGAATCAGACCCCAAAGAGAAGCAACTACCAGAGGTTCTCTTCTGATCCTCCACACTACCAGCCTAATCAGCATCTGAATATCCATGTAGCATCAAATTCCCGACAATGTATGCTTAGTCCATAGTGAATTGTGCCCAAGAGATATCTCAAGAGATTCTTAGTAGAAATCCAATGAATTTGATGAGGCTCGACCATAAATTGACTTGACGTGTTTACATTGAAACAGATGTCAGGAGGGGACTTGACCAAGAACATTAGGGCCGCCACAAGTTGGCGATACACAGTAGGGTTCACTTATTCGGGATGAGAAGCACTTCCATATAGCTTCTTAATGTTGAATTCCATTAGAGTAGTCATAGACTTGTATTCATGGGGCCTTCACTCAATGAACCTATGACCTATCACGTGTCTTCGTGGCATATTAAGCAATACCTTTAATTTGAGTATATATTGGAAAATACCCCTAAAAATCACATTATTTAAGCCCCTACCAATTCGAACCCAATACACCTTCCAAATTTAAAAAACAACCTTCTTCCATTAGATATTGTAGGTATCCATTTTTTCATTAACATTTTTTATACCCATTTATATTCTTTCATTAACTTTGGACTCCATTTTTTTATAACTACCAATATAAAAACCCTTTACCTACTACATATCCCCCAATATATTATGTCATATTTTCCTCAATATATATCCCACAATATGAACCCACGTGGTATGGTATTTATCCCATAGTGAAGCCACTATGCTTGTAGTCCACCAACCCACAACTGTGAAGTAGCTTCACAATGTATTCTTCTTGAGAAAGGAAAATCTCACCTAGATTTTACCAGACCTCTAGCCCTAGCCAATAATGCATTAGTCCTAGGTCCTTCATCTCAGATTTGGAATCCAACTCCATCTTACATTGATGAATGACAGGGTCATCACCTATCAGAAAGAGATCACCCACATAAAGGACCAGAATGAGAGGTTTTTCCTTTTCAACCTTGAAGTATAGATTCGGGTCAAAATTACTCCTTGTAAATCTCAGCTTCATAAGATAACTATCGATCCTATCATACCAAGCCCTAAGGGATTGCCTCAACCCATAGAGGGATTTCTTCAACCTGCATACATGTGTCTCATGATGTTGAACCTTGAACCCCTCGAGTTGTTCCACATAGACATCCTCTTTAAGCGAACCATGCAAGAAGGTGATTTTGGCATCCATATGGCGTAGGCTCACTCCTTGTGAGAAAAAAGGGATATAATTGAACAAATGGTGGTATATCGGGAAATCGGTGCATATATCTCATCATAGTATACTCCTTCCTTTTGAGAGAAGCCTCGAGCTACAAATATGTCCTTGAAATTTTCACCACTCCCATCAGCTCCATGTTTGATCTTGTAGAGCCATTTTGAAGTGACCACAGACTTTTCCTTAGGTCTAGGAACCACATCGTAGACTTTGTTCTTCATGACCGTTTCATACTCCTCATGCATCACATGCTTCCAAACTTGTTGCATCACGAATTCTTCGAATCTACAAGGCTCAGATTGTATGATGGTACTCATGGTAGCTAAGTACCCTTGGTAACTATTCGTCTTCCTGCTTTCACGAAATGTCCCCCTTGGTGAATTATGTTTCTCATCATCTTGAAGAGTATGTTTGAGCCTCAAAGTCCTTTTTCTTGAAATAGAGGGCTCATTAGGAGGTGGATCAATGGGATCCATCAGACCTTCAACATCGGGCATCAGTTCAATAAGCGGAGGTTCATCCTACTTTTCTTCATTAGCATCATCATTTTTCTTCCTAGGGATAGGAATATCTCAGATCTTTCTAAGAGAATAATATTCATCGAAAGTCACATCATGACTTAATTCCATTTCCCTTTGACTAGGGACATATATTTTATATGCCTTAGAAGTTTCACTATAGTCCACAAATGTTCCTTTCTTTCTAGATGCATCTAGTTTTTTTCTTTTATCTTTCAGCACATGAAAAAATACAGGACAAACAAAATTTCTAAAATGAGAAACATCATGTTTCTACCAGTGAATACTTCTTCGGGTGTCTTGAAGTCCAAAGTTTGATGTGGACATATTTTTTAATCATACACATCGGTGTTGGCAGCTTCTTCCCATAAGAACTTTGGTAGAACTTGGTCATGAAGCATGGCATGAGTGGCTTTGATGATAGTATGATTATTCCCTTTGAAAACACTATTTTTTTTCAGGAATATATGCAGTATTGGTCGCCCTGTTAAAGCCAACTTCTCTACAATAGTATTTGAATTCATTTGACTAATATTTGATCCCATTATCAATCCTCAATATTTTGATCTTCTTCCCTGTTTCATTCTCGGCCAAGGCTTTGAAAGAGCATAACCATTTTAACACTTCATCCTTATTCTCTAAGAAATAGATCCATGTTTTGCGAGAGAAGTCATCCAAAAAAATAGCATAGTACAAATACCCACCCAAAGATGTCACAGGAAACATACCTGATAGAACAGAATGGACCAATTGAATAATATCAATGGTTTGAGTTTCACTTGAGGGGATTGTTCCCCTTGTATTTTTTCCAGACTCACATCCCTAACAAGCACCTTAATGATTTGAGTTGAACTCAGGCATACGCTTGACCATATTTCTTACATCAGGTAAGGATTTGAAATGAAGGTGAGAAAATCTTCGATTGCATAATTTGGATTGAAGATAAGTATCACAAGTCATTTCTTCCAGTGGACTTCCTCCAACCTGATAGAGACCTTCAACCTTGAATCCAAGAGTTAATGAATATCTTTGGTTCCTTTTCCAAACATGAACTTTCCCATCAATGAATGTCACATTGAAATCTTTGTCTTCCATCGTAGAAATAGAGACCACGTTCTTTTTCAAATCAGGTACATATAGTACTTCTTCTAAGTGGATGGTTTGACCTTAATTTAAGTGAAGAGGAACAGTCCCAATTCCTTTCACAGGGTAAGTGGAATTATCCTCAAGTATAATCTCCATATTTTTTTTCTTCTCACCTAAGTTTATGAGGGCTTATTTGTACCCAGTGAAGTTCCTTCAGGCACCACTATCAATCAACCAATGATCCAATGTATCCAGAGGAGAGGCCATGTTGAGAGGAGAAATAAGATAATAATAAAAAATATTTACGACATTAACTTCTTCATACGTGCAGTTTCTCGACTTCTTGGGAGGGTGACCATTTCAATTTAGAGCAGCTGGAGCATTCCTCTTTCCTTTTTTATTGAACCTGTTGATTCTTTAATTGCCATTTCCTTTGAAGTTATTTTTATTGTTTTCATAATCTCTTAGAGTATCCTTCTTGTGAGGACACTCTCTAGCAAAGTGGCCAAACCTGTTACAATTAAAGTATCTTCCTTTCATTCCTTCTTTTAATATCGACTTGAACCCCTGACCTTGATTTCTTGGACCATCAATGTTCTTCCTCTTAGAATGATGGAATAAGGTGGTAGGATATTTTCCATTTGAGGGCTTGTCTCCTTCAATTATCCTTATTCCTTCTTGAGTGCATCTAGCCGATAATTCATCAACATCTGGAATCTTGTCGTTGTTGAGGATGGTAGTGTTGAACACATCCCATTCTCTTGTAAGGCCTCAAAGTGCAATAAGTGTAATCTCCCTATCACTAATGACTTCTCATATAGATAGGAAATCATCCTTGATCTCAGTAATCCTCATGAAGTAGGATTGGATGGATTCTCCTCTATCCATCTTGATGTCTTTCAACTTGTTCTTGAGAAAGAGAACTTGATTTCCATTATTTACTTTGAACATCCCAACCACCTTGTCATACATCTCCTTAGATGTCTCCAAATCAGAACTATAGGCAACAAAAGGCTTGTGAATAGAATCAACAATAATTTTCTTAGCTTTAGCCTCACATTTCTTGTACTTTATTTGTGCAAATGTAGATGCATTTGGAGGAGGTTCCACTACTTATCCTTTGACATAGTCCATAGCATCATTTTCTTCGAATGTCAAATCTAGAGACATCTTCCATGCATGATAGTAAAATTTTTCCTTAACATTTTCCTCGGATTTGAAGTAAGATGTAGTCATCATTGAGATGAATTCCAAGTCATTGTCTAACAACTTCCCTTAGTGATTTATTTTCATAACTCTTTCTTGGTCTTTGTCTTCACTTGAGATTTGATATCATGTTGATTTTAGATAACAATGGTATGTTCTATGCTTTAGCACAATTTACTTCAATGTTCCTTATCATCACAATGAAAATTTCCAATTATATTCAGTAGCAATCACATTAATTTAAACACATTGATAGTAAATGCAGATAAAACATAAAAACATGTGCAAAAGACAAGCCAAGACAAGAGGACACAAGATATGGTGGATTCTAGGGATAGACCCCAACGTGGGGAACACTTTGATAAAATCTTCTTATTATTCCTCAATAGTTCCATAGAGAGAGAGAGTACAAATATCGAATTGACTTGGCCAAAACAGTCCTAAAAAATCAACAATCAACTGCAGCCCTAACCAAAATGTCAACGTGGTCAAAGTAGCTCCAAATTGTCCTCCAAGTAGCTTGGTTAATAGCAGAAGACTTTGACCATCCAAGAGGGTAAAATCAGCCCAAAAACAGTTCAGTTATCCTAGTCAAACATTGTTGTAATTCTACATTCAAAGCATGAAGTCAACACTAAAGTCAGCATTGAAGTCAAAACAACCAAACTGTCCCAATCACCTCAAAAATTGTGGTAATCAACGCGTCATTCAAAAATCAGAATTCTGCCCTCAAGGTCAAAGTCAACATTGGGTCAAATCGTCCTGGCAAAGCTAACCTATTTTCTGAAATTTTCGGCTTGAAAACTTACTAGAAAAATCATCCTTCTCTCACACATGGAAAGTAGTTAGAGGTTGGCTCCAAGCTATATGAACCAATCAAGAGAGGAGAGAGAGAGAGATGTGTGATAAGATGAGTGATTTCAAAATGAGAGATAGGTCACTCCTATTTATACACTTCGTTGAGGGTGAGAAGAGACATCCATTGGGCTTCATGACCCTACATTTCGCTGAGGCCGACCTTGAAAATTTGTGTGTGAGAGATAATAAACTAAAAATTCCATCTATGCTTGTAAAAATTATATGATATTTATATCAAAATTGGATCTCTTGGAAAGATGAATCCAATGCAATAATCATCTCCATCATATGAGTTGTCTTAAGGTTGAATTTTTCGCTAGTTGCCAATTTTAACAAGTTAACATGTGCCTCAGGCACACACACACACACACACGCACACACACACACATAAAGAACCATTATAAACCTGTGCTAAATATATCTCTCTCATTATTTAAGAAGGATTTTGACTATCTTTTTCAGCTTGGAAAAAAAATTGTGACCTTCATTTATTTGACCCTTCTTAGCACATGTTATACCCACAATTGAAATAGATAAACTTTGTTGGTTAAAACATTTCAATGTTGTGTTGTATATGCATAATTATTTGTGAGTTTAGCATAAAGTTGACACACATAAAAATCTTAACTTGAGAGCTTGGAGTGTATCAACTTGTCAAAATTAATATTGAAGAAAGACCATCTATATAAGACCTCTAATTAATGAGGCAGACAAAAAACACATTAATAAGCTTAAATAATAATAATAATAATAATAATAATAATAATAATAATAATAATAATAATAATAATAATAATAATAATAATAAAATATAATGTAAAAAAAAAGAAATATATGAAAAATTGTTTGTAAATTAATGCCACATCAAAAACCAACTAAATAGTCTATATCCTTTTGATACATGTAGTATAATAATATAGTAATAATGTAATTATAAAACATTCCATCATAATTTAGATAGCCTTTTGAAATTAATTATATACAAAAGTTTTCAATCCTCACCTTCTCAATAATTCATTTTTATCTATAAGAAATATTATTATGGTTAAAGGAATATTTATTTTAAAATTGAGATTTTAGAATTTGAATTTAATTATCAATAACAAATAAATAAATGGTAGGATTGTAATTTTTTAAATTTTCATTAGAATAGAGGGTTGATATTTATTTTAAAGGTATTTATGTACCTTTTGTTTTTAAATTTAAAGAAAAATGTTATAAAATTAAATAAAAATAGCCAGCACACACATAATATTTTGAGTTTGAAATGAGTTATGATTTTTTGGGAATGTGGTATTGATAAGGCTATGGTTTTTCTCTCATGGTATTGTAACAAATATTATCTAAGAACCTCCATCGTGAAGTGGGCTTAATCTCCATGATTAAGAATATTGTTACACATTCTTTTAAATGTGTTTAACTCATATTTAAAATAAAATTGTACTTTTATTAATTTTTATGATTTTTTTAATGTCTACAAGGTGAGGTGTGTTTTGAGCTATATTGTTTTTAAGCTTACCATCCATTTAATTTATATAGTTATATTAGTTTAAATAATTTTTAAAATTTCTAATTCTTATTTAAACTATAAAATAAGCTTTAAAAAAATTTGAGTACAATATTATTAATATAACATAATTACATGAAATGGTAGAAATGAAGCATGAGATCTGCACGTTAGTGGTTGAATCCTGAGAATATGAAAATTGAGCTCTCTATTCTTTGTCTTCCTCTTCATAGAAAAAGAAGTATATCTTCAAAACCTATTCATGAGTCCAAAAATAGAAAATCACAAAAATCTGTGAAAAGATTGAGTGCAATGTTATTAATATAACATAATTACATAAAAAATATGCTTGGGGTAGCTCAAGTGGCGATGGTCATGGAAATGAAGTCTCACCGAACTGAAGATCTTGTGCTCGAATCTTGTGATACCCTGCCCCGTAGCAGGGTGAATAATGGACATGTAAACACGAAAATTGGAGAGTCATACCAAGCTCACAAAAAATAAAAAAAATTACATAAAAATATGTATCAAACACTCAATGGTCAAAACCTATTCATGAGTCCAAAAATAGAAAATCACAAAAAGCTTCCAAAGAAATTGGAAGAAGGAGTCAAAAGTATTCTAGATAGTGTACACTCATGGTAGATATATAACTTTCATTTAGAATTGCTCATATATATTATAAGATTATCATGTCAAAACCCATCGAGTACCACTACATATAGCATAAAATCTGGGATTTTTTTTTTTCCAAAAAGGTTCACTTCCATAGTCAATATGTCGTAACTCCCCTAATTTTTTTTCCTCAACTCTGTCAATCTACTCTTATCATACTCATAGTGAGTATTAGAATGCAAAGACGTACCATGTATGAATATTATAATGCAAAGGCTTGTTAACTCTACCTTATAATTATTTAATTTCATGGGAGAAAAGCCTTGTTAACCCTACCTTATGGTGATCTCCAGTATTACAGTAATGATGTTGCAACTCCTAGGACTCCCTACTTTACTTTTATCGACTCGGTAGTTTGTAACAAATTTGGAAGCGACGGTGCTATATGCACAAGTACTAGCTCTTACTGCAGGCTGTCACTTGATCAGCTGGCGCAAGTTCTCTAGGAGCTTAGGCCAGCTTCTATGAGTTTTTGAAGAAGCTTTTAACTATGATGGACAAAAGCTAACTCAAAAGAGGCTAGTCTACTTGCAAAAAGAAGATGAAAGCTGAAAGGAAATGCAAACCCTAGGAAACCCTAATTTTACCGACTAACACTACTTGTGCAAGAAAAGAGATGTAAGATACTGAAATGGATGCCATTGACTATTGCAAAGGTAAAATGCATGTGTTTAAGCTACTTCTGATGGAAAATATGGAAAAATCATCTTTTTGTATTTTTGAGTAATTTTATGCAGAATTATTATGCATGTGTTTTAACTATTTTTGACTTTGCAGAGTTTAATTGGTGAAAGGAAATGGAGTGGGCATTTGCAGGAGGTTGGAAAGGTGTGGAGAGGACCTAAGGGGTCCCTAGCAACCTTCTAGAGATTTCCACTGCACTCAGATCTCTAAAAATTGCTCGCATGAACTTCTATAGAAGGCTGCATGGGATCTACAGGAAATTCTACAAGAACAACCCAAAAGTGGTTTTTAGAGGTTTGATGGTGGAAAAGTGGAAACGAAGGGTGGATATGGATTTTAAGGGATCTAGGACCTGGTAAATGAAGCTTAAGAGTGATGAAGATGGTTGGATTTGTTCAAGGATGAAGAAAGCAATGTTGCATGAAAATGTAGAAATTAGGGCAAGTTGTGAAGGTGTGGCAAATGAGAGAAAGAAGTCTTGAGCGAAGGACTCGAACAGGTTGTATGATGGAAGAAAGATAGGTAGGAGTGTCTTACAAGTGTTCTGCACACTACATTCCGAAACTAATCCAAGCAAAGACTAAGAAAAAACAGAGATTTATTTATTTTGACCTAATCTGACCTAAAAGCCAGAAACATGATGGACAAAATTTTATAGACAGGAAATCATGTAAGAAAACTATTGAAACTAAGAAATAATAGGTATAAATATGAAAACACAACTGATATCAAATTTTCCATTCAAAATCTATCACTAGCAATTGCATTGGAAGGCAAAAACAATGTTTTTGTGGCAGCAAGTGTGCCTTTGTCTCAATTCATGGTCCCGAGGAGGGAGAAATGAGATCAAGGACTGCTTGGTAGCCCTTTTTATGGATATTTTCTGTTACCAAACTGTCAAATCAACCTGAAACATGAACAACTATCTTAATCATCAGAAACAACCTAAGTAACAAAGCAAGATTTTAACCTAAATAACAGAAATTATTTTATGAATGCAAGAAAAACACATAAAAGTACACAAATTAGGTACTAGGCAGTTGGGTTGGGCCCAACCCCAATAGCTACAACCTCCTAAGAAAGCTTAGAGCTAGTTCAAATCTGGATTCATCTTCATTGATAAAAAAAATAACAGTTACATCACAAACTGTCTACAAGAAGAAGCTCGAAAATGTGTTGATACAGGGCTGCAATAAAGTGCGAAAATAGACTATCAAATGGCTAAAAACTAACTAAAATCTGACTAACAAAAGTTAGGAATTACGCCTCCTTATTCATACAAATGGGGACCTCCAACAGTCCTCCTAAAATCAAGGAACTGAGCTTCCCGGAACTGAAGATAACATCAGTCCTACTTGACTTGCTTGGCTGCCCCTTGGGTTTGTGCTTCGAGTTTTTGATGGAGAATTCAAGGTAAGGGCTCATAAATGAGGGGGACACCCTCCTAAAAATCCTCTCCCTTGTTCTTCCATGAATTTGGCTACTAAGTGCTCATTAAACCTTTGATTTTGTCTCAAAATTGACCAAAAATCTGCCTAAAGCACACATTAGACTTTTTGGCATAATGACTAACCCAAGACACTCTATTAGCATAAATATGATCAAAAAATGCAATAAACTAATGAGAATGGTGGATTAAGTCGAATTAAGAGGTAAAATTAGGCCATATAATTACCCATTTCTGGGGCTCATCATCACCCCCCTACCGAAGGTGTTTCTCATCCTCTAAGCAACTAATCTAACTCTTCATTCTTGATCACTCTGATTGCCTCCCTATCATCCCAAGCTTCTGATGTGGTCTGCTCATGTGTGCCATAAAATTTTGCCTTCTTGTCCATGTCCTTCCACTGCTCCTCCTATTCTGCTTGTTTGAATTCTTGTGCTTTTCCTGGCCTTGAAATACATGGAGGCCTGCCTTTTTCTCTTTTCTTTGGGCTTAATTGATGTGCTCAAGGTAGTGAGGCCAGCTGCTGCCTTTCTTTCTAGAGTCTCAGGGGACCCTTTTCTTTGTTTTTCCTCTGCTTCCTCTTTTTCTCCTCGTTCTATCTCTTTTTCTTTCTCTGTTCGCTCTGTTTTTTCCTATTCTGTATCTTCATCCTTCTCCTTTTCTTGTCCTGCTGAGTCATCAGTTGCTTCATCTTCTCCCCCTTTCTTCTCTTCTTCCTTACTGTCAGAAAGACTGATATCATAGGTGAGGGATTTTATGTCACCTTATGTTGTCATGTTTTTGAAGACTTCCCATGCTATAGGGAGTGTGAATGTATGGAGGGCTTCTTCCACTAAATTTTTTATTAACTCAAGGTGAGCTAGCTGATCTGGACTCCCTACCTTAAACTTAATGCTAGAGTCTATGAATCCTTCTATCTTTGTGCTTATACCCCTTCTGAACACCAAATGTAGGGATGGAGACAAGAATTTTGAAGAAAACAGGAAAACAGGGGAAAACTGTCTTTCTTTCTAAGAAATAGGCAGGCCTTTTTTTTAACACAATTTCTCCCTTCATCAAGCTTAATTCTTCCCTAAAATTGCATCACTTCTTTTGCACAAACCTGCAACAGATAAAACTGTTTGCTTTTTTTTTTTAAGAAACAGGTAGAAATTTTGAATTCAATTTCTCTTCTTTTTTTAGGTTTAATACTTCCTTAAAATGATACCATTCCTTCCACATATTGACAATCAAGGCGGGTATGCATTGAACCTACCTCCTGAAGCCAGAAATTTTGCAAAAAACAGTGTTTTATTCTAAAAAACAGCTCACTGCCCCTCCTGTAGAACCTGTTACTGCTCCTGTAGAACACCAATAGAAAAAAACAACAAAGAACAATGGTTTCAAGGCTATGGAGGTGGTAGGTAGCTTGTTGTAGTCAAGAGCATGAAGATACAAATACAAACAAAGGTGGTGGTGGTAGTGACTGCTGGAAATGTACAGGTGAGGAGGAAGGAAACAAACTTTCAAAACCGGAAACAGAGGAATAGCTGAGGTTTGTCTTTCTGGAATCAGGAATTTCTCATGTTCTTCTTTTCACCACATCAATTTGCAATTTTTTCCTTCAAACCCTCTCCTCAACCTGAATGTACTTCTCGGGTTTTTTCTTTTGTTGAGGAAATCAATATTTTGACAAAACAAAGAGTATATAAAATAGTGCTTTTCTTTTTTCACACAATAAACGGGCTTCCAAATGCAAATTCATGCTTTTCACAGGCTTGATTTTTTTATGATTGCACCTCTTCTTTATAGGAGAATACGGGGAAGAAAAAGACAGACTTTTAGTGTAGAGAAGAAAATGGAGAGACTGTATGGAATTCAAAAAGACACAGGTAGACTTTTGTTTTACTTTCCCTTCCTTTTTCAATCCAATACTTTGCTTCAAATCCCACCACATGTTGTAGATATATTACATGCAGCGTGGGTTTCTAAGCCTACCTTGTTTTGAGCTCGAATTTGGCAAAAATTTAGAATTTTCCCTCTGCAAAGCTGCTCTCTGGGCTTCCTGTAGAAAGGCTCTTGTAGATAGTGTTCCTGCTCCTGTAGACTGTGTTTGTTGTTCCTGTAGAACCTGATAAGCAGGAGGGTTTTGAAAAATGGTAGAGAACGCCTGGTTTGCTGCTATGGAGGTACTATAGAGCTTGCTGCAGCTATGGGAATGATGATAAAATGGAAACAAAGGTGGTGAGAGTGTTTCAGAGATGAGTTCTTACGGCTATTTATGGAGACTTCCGTTGATGGAGGGTGAGCTGGACAAGTGCACGTTGGCCCCATGTAGACCATTGGTCCCCACTGAAGTGTTATTATGAAATTTTATGTTCTCTGCCCATTAATCACTTGACATCAGTTGTGCTGGAGTTCAAAACTTCTACCACTACCTATTTTTAAAATTTCCCGTGAGTTGACTATACACATGTGTTGGGTGATCTCTGGATGAGTGCAATCGAACCAGTTGAGGGTGTCTAGTTAACTGGCCACCTTTCTGGCTTAATCCAACCATTTCATTAATTTGTAAAGTTTTGAATCATACAGATGCAAATAGAGGAACTAGTTTAGACACTTACGTGTAAGTTGAAATGTGTGTGCGGCTTGGTTCTTTTGCTACTGCATGCTCATATTCAATTGCTGCATGCCTATATACCTTCTGCTATATGCTTTTTGCTGCCTGATGTGTGGCTATTTTTCTTGTGCAGGTATCCTCTGACTCGATCTAAGCTGCAAGAGTTTGTTCGACCTTCAGATTTGCACCCTCATGCTGCTGATGTTGGATTTTTGCAAGACAGCGACTTGTTTTGTCCATAGCTCCCAAACGATAGACTAGATTGACCTGAAAATTTCTGAGCATGTTTCTATCATAATTATACACCTCCCATAGCAAAATTGTGGTCAATGGATGCACAGATTTCAAGCAAAACTGAAAATGGTTGAAGGTGATAGAGGTCAATTTCTTGGAAATCGTGAACTAGAATTGGCTGAAATTGCTTGGGCAGGTTACTATCACCCATATGCATCTCCCCATGAAACATATTTTTAAATGGATGGATGGATATGGAGAAAATGTAAAAATGGCTGAAGGTGATGGAGGCTGATTTCTTGGAAACCGTGCACTAGAATTGGCTGAAATTGCTTGGGAATGTTTCCATCATTCCTATACAACTCCCCATGAAACAATTTTTTAAATGGATGCACGGTTTCCAAGTTAGGGCAAAAACAAATTTTCGCTCTATGTATTTTTATATCAGAGCAGTCTGCAAGTTTTTCACAGTAAGAAAAAATGATCTTGGGCTGTAATGCAAACTTGGAATTGTTGGAAGATGGTTTTGAAGAGTGTAGAAGGATTTATATACCATTTATGAAGCTTCCCTGTTCCTCAAACTAATTTTGAAGTCTATTTCTAGCTCTCTGTAATTTCTATAGGATCCTCTTGTAGAAAACACAGTTTTCAGAAAAGAAGCACAGTGAGCTAGAAAGGATATCAAGAACGATAGAGAAGGGTGAGGGAAGGTAGGATAGGTGTTGTTATTGGTTTCAGAGCTTTCTTGGCACCTACTGCTGCTTCCTGAAGCTATTCAAACCTGGAATATAACTGAAAACTCATTTTTTCTTTTTTCTTTTTTTTTTTTGAAAACGACTAGGGCGCCTTAAGGAAGTTTTCACCCTAATTTCTTGTCGTGGGTGCCTCCAAGGGAGGTTTTCACCCAGGGATCTTATTCTCTTTTTCTTTTCTCTTATTTCTAATCCATTGACTACCTCATGGAGGTTTTCAATCAATGAGCCAATCTGAGGCGCCTCCGAGGAGGTTTTCACCTTAGATTTTTATTTTTTTCCCTTATTTTTCATTTTTTCATTTTCTCTTATCCTACCCTACCCTACTTGAAAAACAAAATTATTTTCAAGTTTAAGAATACTTCCAATGGAGCCATGTGCACATCAAGATGATAGAAAAAATGATGTGGAGGCTTGAAATGCATTCTTTGAGAGGTATCCAGATTTCAGAGACCAAATGATTTGACTTTGAATGGATCAAGCATAGTTGAGGAATAGAGTGATGTTGCACCTCAGTGACCGTCTGGAACCATATCTCAATATAACTGTGATGTCCTTGGTCTTTCTTCTGATCTGGATCATTCTTCATGTCTTCTTCTACCATGACCTTCATATCTTCCTCTTTTTGTTGATTCTTCTCATGAATACATGGAAGATTTGATGGTAACCATGAGGGAGCTCTCTTGATCTCTGATTATGTTGTCCTCTCTTTATCAAGTGCAGCCCATGGGTCTTTGATCTTCTCTTTTACATCTTCATCTACTGGATGAGGTCCTTCACTAATATCAATATAATCTCTGTTTTGCAATACTCTTCCTGAGCTATGGTGAATATCATTGAGCTCAAGAGGAGTCGTTTGGAAATGTTGTGCCTCAACATTGTAATTGGGTTGAGCTACTCCAATGTGCGGTTTTGGAAATGGTGGTTCCCCACAATATACTTGTTGGGCCCGTCTGTTATTTGGTTTTAGGTTCGTTTGAGAAGGCATTTGGGGCTACCTTGGTGGAGCAAGAGGCGATGGTTGTGGTTGAGCAGGTGGTGGAGGCAAAGGAGCGGGATGAGAGTTGTACTGGGGCCTCCACCCCTGATGAGGTGCATTCCATTGAGGTTGTGGTTGAGAATAGGGGCAAAGTCGATGAGTAGTTGGCTGAGCATGATATTAAGATGGATACGACCAAGGAGGAGGTGTGGACTAGGAAGGATGAGCAGGGCGACCCAAAGAAGGGATGGAAGTGGCTTGATAGGGGTTGTAATAAGTCTAGGATGTCCCTTGTATTCCTTGCTAGTAAGCTCTGGGTCCATGTGGCCTTCTTTGGTTCAGAAAATAGAGTGGTTCAGTGGCACCTTTGGCCCTCTGATATGCAGCTTTAATTCCGGGCAAGGAAGGGCACTAATTTGTAGGATATTCTTCTTCACAGACAAAACACACTTCTATGGAGGGCAATGGACATTCGTTCCTAGGATTCTTTCTAGTGCACCTGGGACAAAAGATGGCCAAAGCCCTCTCGGCTTCCTCTTGCTTCCTTTGGATCCACAAGGTATCCATTTGCATGGCAATAGTCTATCTCATCTCACTCTTGAAATCTTCCCACATGTTTCCAATTTCACCTTCAATGGATGAGTTGGAAGAAAAGGTACTGCTCCCAACATTTTTGTTTCTAGCCATTTGCTCTAGAGGAATGTTTTCTTCTTCTTCTCCCCTATAGGTTCTTCAGATATGTCTTGTTGTCCACGTAAGGGTTCTTCTTAATCACAGCCATCGAAGAAGAGAGAAGGTTGGCTGTGTGAAGAAATGGGGGTGTTGTGCAAACATTTTTCTAAGTTATCTCTACTCCTACAAGGCATGAAAGGAAATTTTTTGGTTGATTTTTGTTTTCTTTCTCTGCTTGTACCTGCAAAACTGAAATTGATTGAACAACAAAGTGCAACTAACTAAAATATACCTTGCTGAAATGAAAATGCAGAATTGAAATGAAAGCAGGAAAGGACTAATCTATTTTGCTGAAATGAAATTGCAGAATTGAAATGAAAGCAGGAAAGGACTAATCTATTTTGCTAAAATGAAATTGCAAAATTGGAATGAAAGCAGGAAAGGACTAATCTATTTTTCTAAAATGGAATTGCAAAATTGGAATGAAAGCAAGAAATGCTAATCTATGCTTGTTGAAATGAAATTGTGGAATTGAAATGAAAGTAGGAAATGTTAATCTACGCTTGCTGAAATGAAATTGCGGAATTGAAATGAAAGAAGGAAATGGTCTAATCTACTTTTGTAGAATTGAAATGAAATGACTACTCTACTCTTGCTGAAATAAACTACTTTAGCAGAAGGTTGTAGTAGAAAATAAAAGAAAAGCGGTAATCACAAAATACTCTGACGCTTCCTCGGCAACGGTGCCAAAAATAGGGTGAGCTCCAGTATTGCAGAAATGATGCTGCAACTCCTGGGACTCCCTAATTTACTTTTATCAACCCGATAGTTAGTAACAAACTTGGAAGCGATGGTGCTATATGCACAAGTACTAGCTCTTACTGCAGGCTGTCACTTGATCAGCTGGCACAAATTCGCTAGGAGCTTAGGCCAACTTCTATGAGTTCTTAGAAGAAGATTTTAACTGTGATGGATGAAATATAACTCAAAAGAGGCTAGTATACTTTCCGAAAGAAGATGAAAGCCGAAAGGAAATGCAAACCCTAGCAAACCCTGGTTTTACCAACTAACCCTACTTGTGCAAGAAAAGAGGTGTAAGCTACTGAAACAGATGCCATTGACTATTGCAAAGGTAAAATGCATGTGTTTAAGATACTTCTGAAGGAAAATATGGAAAAATCATCTTTCTGTATTTTTGAGTAATTATATGGAGAATTATTATGCATGTGTTTTAACTATTTTTTGACTGTGTAGAGTTTTATTGGCGAAAGGAAATGGAGTGGGAATTTGTAGGAAGTTGGGAAGGTGTGGAGAGGACCTAAGGGGTCCCTAGAACCCTTATTGAGATTTCCACCATGCTCAGATCTCGAAAAATCACTCGCGTGAACTTCTACAGGAGGCTGCACGGGATCTACAGGAAATTCTACAGGAACAGGTCGAAAGTGGTTTTTAGAGGGTTGATGGTGGAAAAATGGTGGGAAAGTGGAAATGAAGGGTGGATAGGGATGTTAAGGGATCTATGACCTGGTAAATGAAGCTTAGTAGCGATGAATATGGTTGGAATTGTTCAAGGATGAAGAAAGCAATGTTGCAAGAAAATGTAGAAATTAGGGCAAGTTGGGAAAGTGTGCTGAACAAGTGAAAGAAATCTTGAGGGAAGGACTGGATCAGGTTGTATGATGGAGAAAGGATAGGTATGAGCGTC
This sequence comes from Pinus tabuliformis, assembly GCA_031772625.1. NCBI lineage: Eukaryota > Viridiplantae > Streptophyta > Pinopsida > Pinales > Pinaceae > Pinus > Pinus tabuliformis. The sequence goes on from CM062817.1 coordinate 445,817,479, forward strand.
TTATAGGTTTTCTGCACACTACTTTCCAAAATTGATCCAAGCAAAGACTAAGAAAAAACAAAGATTTATTTATTTTGACCTAATCTGACCTAAAAACCAGAAACATGATGAACATAAGTTTATAGACAGGAAATTATGCAAGAAATCTATGGAAATTGAGAAAGAATAGGTCTAAACATGAAAGCATAATTGATATCAACTTTTCCAATTCAAAATCTAACACTAGTAATTGCATTGGAAGGCAAAAATAGTGTTTTTATGGCAGCAAGTGTGCCTTGGTCTTGATTCATGGTCCCAAGGAGGGAGAAATGAGATCAAGAACTGCTTGGTAGCCTTTTTTGTGGATCTTTTATATTACCAAACTGCCAAATCAACCTGGAGCATGAATAACTATCTTAATCATAAAAAACAACCTAAGTAACAAAGCAAGATTTTAACCTAAATAATAGAAATTATTCTATGAATGCAAGAAAAACACATAAAAGTACACAAACGAGGTACTAGGCACTTGGGTTGGGTCCAACCCCAAGAGATACAACCTCCTAAGAAAGCACAGAGCTGGTTCAAAGCTGGATTAATCTTCATTGATCAAAAAAATAATAGTTACATCACAAACTGTCTACAAGAAGAAGCTCGAAAATGTGCTAATATAGGGCTGCACTAAAGTGAAAAAATAGGCTATCAAATGGCTAAAAACTAACTAAAATATGACTAACAAAACTGAGGCCCTAAGCCTCATTTATACAAATGGGGACCTCCAACAGTCCTCCTAAAATCAAGGAACTCGGCTTCCTGGAATTGAAGATAACAACAGTCCTACTTGACTTGCTTGGCTGCCCCTTGGCTTTGTGCTCCAAGTTTTTGATGGAGAATTTGAGTTAAGGGCTCATATATGAAGGGGACACCTTCCTACAAATCCTCCCGCTTGTTCTTCCACAAATTTGGCTGTTAAGTGCTCATTAAACCTTTGATTTTGTCTCAAAATTGACCAAAAATCTGCATAAAGCACACATTAGACTTTTTGGCATAATGACTAACCCAATTCACTCTATTAGCATAAATATGATAAAAAACATGTAATAAACTAATGAGAATGGTGGATTAATTTGAATTAAGAGGTAAAATGAGCCTATATAATTACCCATTTCTGGGGCTCATCACCTTATACATATTCAATTACATGGCAATGCTATAAATATAGGTTTAATATGAAACTATTTACTTTCATTTACATTATGTCAAATAATGCATTTCTTAAGCTATGTGAGACTTGGGAACTTGATTCATTTATCATTATATTAAATTATGAATATATCATTATGTTCCCTTGGTATACGTGCCCTACCCTTTGTTTAACCTTGAATTCACACTATCTATGTAACTTGGGTCTGGAATAGGTTATACAGGGGTTAGGGTTACTATGTTACCATGCAGTTAGCTTGTCCTTTAGCAGGTGGTGCTTATGTTCTAAAGAATTAATTCTCGAATTTTTTAGAGCCACATCCTTCCCCTCCATGTGAACTCCACCTAAATTGTCAGAATCACCCGATTAGACGGTGGGAGACAGTTCTCACATATCAACAGTGAAAATTACCATTCTTAGCCCTAATTCAATCCTATCACTCAGATTTGGATTCATTCGACTTTCGTTTTGTTCACGACTCAGGTTTTTCCTGTAACTAATCTCTGAGTTATTTTTTTTTGGTATCAGGCAAGTGGTGATGGCCTCTAGTTCTGTCACTTTGAAATTTGGGTAGAGTTCGAGTCATGTCTCATTCTCATCATATGACTTATTGGTACGTATCCTCGTGGTTCCTCTAGTGATAACTCAGAGTGGGTGGATCTCTAAATGATGTTTCAATGGTGTTTCTTCCCCCTTATTGTTTCATGTTGTTTTGCTAGTGTGAAAATCCCTTGAAGAGTTTACGACTATTATGGATTTTAGAGGAGAATAAGTTCGTAGGCATCCCTCCTTTTGGCACCTCTGGAAATACCACTTTGCATAGGGTCCATGGGCTCATTTCACTAGTACAAAATGACTAATTAGTTACTAAAAAAAAACTAAAATTTGCATATAAACGATGACTTTTCAGTTAGTGACCAATAGTAGCTAACTTATAGAATCTTATAAGTTGACCAAGTTTTAGTTATTTTTAGCTTAATCATTAATTGGTTTCTTCAATTTTACCATCTAGCAGTATATTTAGTCATAAATTTGGTCATTAATTTTTCATTTGTTTAGTCATTAATTTTCGCAATTAATGACCAAAGATACAACAAAATATATTACTATATTAATCCTTGAAAAAACCAATTAATGACCAAAGAAATATGACCAAAATGTTGATCATGTTATAATATATTGTAAATAACATACTAATAGTCATATATATGGAAATTTTAGTCATCATTTAAAACTGATTAATGAACAAAGAAATATGGCTATATTTTAGTCATGTTATAGGATACTGTAAATTAGCTACTAATAGTCGTATATATGAAGAATTTAGTCATCATTTTAATAAAAAATATATTATTTGTAGTAGTCATTTATATTTTTTTGGTTTTCATATTCATTATATACACGACTGATTTAGTTGTTTCTATTCATTTCATTTAATTTCATTCATAATCATTATAAACGAATAATTTAGTCATATTTTCATTTTATTCGTGTTCATCATTAATTAATATAAACTACTAGTTTAGTAGTTTTAGATTGGTTTTATATGTTTATTATTAATCAACATAAATTAATTAGTATGATTTTGCGACTAAATTTTAAAAAAATGTCTTATAGTGTACTTGTTTATCTAATATGATTACGCAACGTTACATATGTTAATTACACGACTAAATAATATCAAGTTCAAATAAAAATAACTTCAACCATCTAAATTTTATTATAAAATATCAAGTATTACAAAATGAGTTTCCAACTTAATATCGGTTGGACTACAATTTACACATGAAATAGTGTTTCATCATTTCAAAACATTATCACTGTGTTGCCAAAGCATTACAAGTGAATTCACCAACTCTGAAGACTTTACCATCAATCTCTATGAGTGTGTATTATGCAAGATACTGGCTCTAAGGGTATCACTGGACAAATTCTCTTCTCTCTCTCATTTTGTATTTGTCGCTCCAGTATTATTGTTCTGCTCTTTCTTCAATTGTTTCTTTTTACTGTCAATACTGAGTTCCTCTCCTGAAAATGCAAGAAGATAAAACACAGAGTATAAAACAAGAAAGATGATGAATACTTGAATATAAAATAAAGTAGACTATAAAATATTTATATGACATATACCTCAAGATTTGATAGTGGCCACTATGGAGTTAGATGACCTGTATAAAAAAAGTAGATAAAATGTCACCGTAGAAAATAACACCTTAGGAACTTAGTATTCAACCTTCAGCAAAAGCTTAGGCATAATCATACCAACTAAGTTACACGTTAAAAATACCAGGAAATAGATAACTTGTGAAAACAAATGGGAAGAAAAAAAAGATCAGTGTAAAAAATATCGTTATTCCTTGTTCTAAAAGAGTCTTGTTCCTGAAATTTGGATATTCTTTTGTCCACAATAAAAGTTCTTCGCTATTATGACCTATGTTTTTAGGATCATGAGATTGATGCAACATCATATTGGATTGTGGAGACAAAATGATTAAACTTTCCAAGATGAGGTGCTAGCTCTAAGTAGTGTCAAAACCTTAGGGAAGTAGAAAATTAATGCCTAAGAAAATATATCACCACTTGTCTACTGAAATAAAAAATTTCAATCCCAAAATGGCCACTGGGAGTACATTTCATTGGATGGATATCACACTTTGAGAGATGATTGTCTAATACAATGAGAAGTGTACATATATTGTCACAATTCCCTCACTGTTAGAAACTATAGTTGTGTCCTATAATATTAATCATATTATACTATTTAATTATAAATTATGACTATCAGATAATTATTAGTTTGAATAATAAGTCTGAAATTATGGTTTTAGTATTTATGTATACATGAAAATATTTGGAAAAGAGAAGGTACTTTTGTGACTAGGTAATTTTGAGTGAATCTAAATATAAAAGAAATTATGGTGCCTTGATGTTTCTCTAGTGGTTATCCGCTCATTGTACCAATTTCTCCCATGTCCTCTACTGCTTTTTCTGAATTCCTCTTTGATGATGTCCAATGCCAATGTAGTGGACATTTATCCTCTATGTTTTTCTGATCCAAAGGGGAGCTCCACAAGTAAAAACCAAAACATAGCCTCAAATATATTATTTGGGCCCAAAATGTAGTAATTATATGACAAGCCAAGAAACACTCCATGTTAATCATCTTCCCTTTAGTATTGATTAAAAATTATTTGCATGATCATGTAATACTGGAGTGTTAGTTAGGGACATTTAAAGTCATTCATCCATCAATATCTCCTTTCATAGTGCTTAGTAGTTAATACTTCCTATTACACATAGAGTAGATCACCAACTTCAAGGATAGCAATATAATCACAACAAAAATGAAATTAAAAGAAATCATAGGAAGTCAAATGCGACTAATATTGAGTCAAGAAAATACCAAGCCCTTCACATTATAAAGGCATTCTTAGGCACTAAAACAGAAAATCCTTCCATTGCACCATTTTCACCTTTTATTTAATTTATTTAATTAAGAACATAAATTTCAGAAAAGCAATTCATTGAAAAAGATGTCAAAATCCTAACAAATGCTCGAGTGATTTTTGTATCAATTAAATAGAAATAAAATCATTCAATATGATTTTAAATTGCGGAATATATTGAAGAATATGAAGCTTTCTCATCCCTTGCTCCTAGTCAAATTGTAATCTGTGGGTTTTAATCGTGTAATCAATTTCCCTCCAAGATAGTTAAGGGATCACTTTAGAGAAGGACTTCTAGAAGTATTGGGATAGTAGAAATGGAATTGACTAGATGGAAAATGAAGCACTTTAGTGGGTTCCCCAAAATATTTGAAATCAACTAAAAATGATTTTATATTCCTTCCACACATTTTAAAATAGAAACCATTCAGCTGCAACTCATTTATTTTCCACCTTTTTGCAATATGTAATTCTTTGAGCAAGAATAGAGCATTCATAAATATTGTCATGAAATATTTCATGTAACAAATAAGTTGGGCTCTAACAAATAAACAATTCCATGTAGTGAATAAATATTACATGGTAGATTTCAGTGATTAAAATGACAACTTTATTCTTAATCTCATTATAACAGAAATAAATTCAACCGTAACTAGTTGGGAACTAACAAATCAAGAATTCCATGTAGTAAGTTAAACTTACATGGTAGATCCCAATTATTTTCAGTGACAACTTTATTCTTGATATTATTACAACTGTTAGGTCCCTATAATACTAGTGATTCCTCCATTACTATTGTCATTGTAGCCCTTATTGTTATTATTGTGCCCATATTTTCCCCATTGTGCCCCATAGAAGCCCATTATTGTGACCCCGTGGACTCCTATATAAAGAAAGGAGGTTTTTTCATTTGTATCATCCAAGAATTGTTCATTTGTGTAATGTAAAGGAGGTTGACCCCTTGGAGAGGTTGATTTATAAGGCGTTCATCTATCTTTTCTATCTTTTTTGAGTTGGTTTCATAACATTTGTTATTAGAGATTTGGATTCTAGAGTTTCACTGCTCCAAACAGGTCATCGTGGAATTTTTGCTATAACTTTCTCTCTACGAAGTTTCAGAAGCTACAAAAAAAAAACCATTTGAGCTAAAATTGTTCTGAACCTTGGGTCTAAATTTTAGATCTTGTCTCACTATATTTACATAGATATGATCTGAGGAAGTTATGGTTTTTGTAAACTCTAGAATTACATTCCAAATAGGTGACCTTGGGAAAATTGTCATAACTTTCTCTGTGAGCATCAGATTGAAATTTCGTAAAAAGCTAAAAAAAGAGGATGGAATGTAGTTTTCTTTGTATCTTTTTTCAGATCCATAGGCTGAAAGAGAAACACATGGCATGTCGTACAAGTTCCCTCTATTGAAAAATTATATAATCTGGTCATCTTGGGAGATTGGACATAGCTCTTTCTTAGAGAATCCAACTTTTATTAGATTGGTGGAATTCAAAAGAGAACTCAGAGGGCTACTGCAGGAAGAAATTTTAGACCTTGGAGATATAAAATTATAGAGATACAACAGATTCAATATTGAGCTTCTACAAAGTGAGAAAAAAGGTGTGTATTCTTCTCAAAAATTTTACATAAGTTTGGGTTGAAAATTTGGTTTTAAGCTCTGTTGTAGCAGCTACAACCACCCTCCAAAATTTTTTCTTAACCCGTTTTGGAGCCTCCATACCAACCGTGCATAGCACTTTGTCTTGCTTCGTCAAGTACACTAGCCTCAGTGTTTTTCATGCACAAAGGCAGCCTGTCGAGGATAGCTTGATGCATTCCCCTCACAGGATCTTCATCCGAACTTGGTCTAGCTACAGGGTGAGTAGCTTCCCCTTGAAAATTGCACATTTCTGGAGGAAAACTAGCCTTCCCTCCAGAAATTGTGCAATCCTCTCAAGCAGCCTACTGGGCTCCAGGATTGCGCAATCTTGCGTAAATTTCCCTAGCAGGGTTGCTCAACCCAGGATTTGTGTAAATCTGGGTAGCAGTCAACTTCTATGCCCAAAAATTTTGCAATCCTCCTAGGCAGTCAGCCCATCTACCAGCCATGAATGCACATTTTGTTGGAAATAATACTGAGAGGGGGGGTGAATCAGTATTATCTAGCAATTTAACAAATCTTCCTTATTTGATCTTTGAATTATTCTTGCATATCAGTACCATAAAATAATGAGCATGAACAAAGAAAACAGATAGTCACACCAAAGAACACAAGATGTAAGGTGGAAACCCAATGTGGGTGAAAACCACCTGCTGCAATATGTCTCTATCTTCTTTCAAATTAGAAACTCCTTTTACAATGATTTTGTACTGGTGCAGTCCTTTACCAGTACGCAGGCTGTAACCTGCAGAGAGCTACAACTCTCTACTTCTTTTCATAAAGCATCAAATGATCATCCAGTACATAACAGTTACTGTCTACTACAGTTATCAGATCAGTAATAACAGAATTAACCCAGAACACCTTATCAACAGATAAATACAATCAATAGAACAGAGACGCAGTTTTTCCTTCTGTGGCCTGCGACCAGACGCAGCTAACCTTTTGCTACTCTGCGTCCAGACACAGATATCCTTCTGCTGCGCTGCGTGCCCACGCACTGTTCCTTCAACTGCTCTGCGTTCTGTTGCTTCAGGGACGCATCCAGAAACACTATCGCGCCGTGTCTTTCTGCTACAGGGACACACCAAAAAACACTATCGCGCCGCGTCCTTCTGCTACAGAGACACACCCAGAAACACTATCGCGCCGCGTCCTTTGCTTCAGAGACGCACCTGAACCTTGATCGCTCTGTGTCCCCACGCAGATCTCCAGTTACTGAACTGCGTCCCAGACGCACCTGAACTTCGTCTACCCTGCGTCCCCACGCAGGTCTCCAGATTCTGCACTGCATCCCGGCGCGCTTTCCTTTCACCGTACCTGCGTCCCTTCGGGTATGAATGATTTCAAGACTTTAAGTGTAACCCAAACAGTCAGATCTTCAGATCTGATCTTGCGCCAAAGAGATCTCAGTCCTTCAGTAGATTCGCCTTCTTTAGATCTAGATCAGATCTCACCCAAAAAAATATTCAACCAAAGACATTCTTAGCCAAATGATCTCCTTGCTTTATATAGGCAAGCTCCTCCTCAAAACATGGAACAATACCACAAGCCGACACGATAGAAACACAAAACCGTCGGCTAGATACCACACAAGAAACCCCCACGTGCTTTTTCTCTGCCTTGAAAAGTGTGCACTGGGTGGACGCACCCCCTGAATGGCTGGACTGCGTCTCTGGACGCGGATTCTGCATGGTGTACCTGTGGGTACGCACCTTCTGAACTGGTTTCCTGTGTCCTTCTTAATTTTCAACAAACTGAGAGCCTTGCCACGGGAGTTGCCATCAAGTACAACATCTGTAACATACAGCCATACCAGAAAAACATAATGCCAACAATCTCCCCCTTTGGACTTGATGGCAACCTCACAAACTTCAGCTTCATTCTCCCCCTTTGACATCAAGGGCAAAGGGGTATGCTCCCCCTAAGATCATGCTCCCCTTGGACCAGATCTGTAACAAAGAACCATAATCCTCCATGAAAGAGATAGAGACATATTGCAGCTATTTCCAAGATCTCCTTCTGACCATCCTCCATAATGCCAACAATGCATTATATGCTCCCCCTGAACCTGTACCATCAATCAGAAAAGGTTCAACAACAAGATGATGCATCAACAACCCCCAGCTTTTGCCTGAGGTACTCAAAGGTGTCCCTGGGCAATGGTTTGGTGAGAATATCAGCAACTTGTTCCTTAGAAGGAACATACTCCAACTTGACTTTCTGTTCAAGCACTTGTTCCCGGAGAAAATGATACTTGATTGGTATGTGCTTGGTTTTTGAATGCATAACCGGATTCTTTGAGATGCTGATTGCACCTGTGTTATCACATAAGATGGGGATAGGTGGCGTACAAGTGATTTGAAAATCCTGCAAAGTCTGCATCATCCATAGAAGTTGGGTGCAACAAGATGCAGCAGCAACATATTCTGCTTCAGCTGTAGACAAGGCAATCGAACTTTGTTTCTTGCTGAACCAAGATACCAGTCTGGAACCCATAAAGAACGCACCACCACTTGTGCTTTTCCTATCATCCACGCTTCCGGCCCAATATGCATCTGTATAAGCATGAAGAGTAAGATCTGTATCTCTAGGATACCATAAGCCATAATTTTGAGTCCCTTGAAGATATTTGAAAATTCTCTTCACTGCCTGAAGATGAGTCTCCTTCGGATTTGCCTGAAATCTTCCAACTATTCCAACTGCATGCATGATGTCTGGTCGGGTACCTGTCAAATATAGTAAACTTCCAATCATAGATCTGTAGGTTGGTTGATGTACTGCTGCAGATTCATCATTTGCACTGAGACTACATCCTGTGACCATGGGTGTACATACTGGTTTTGCATCTTCCATGCCATATTTCTTCAAAATCTGTTTGAGATACTTGGTTTGAGATAAAAAGATTCCTCCTTCTTTTTGTTGGATTTGCAAACCAAGGAAATATGTCAGTTCTCCTAGCAAGGACATTTCAAATTATTTTTGCATGACCGAGGCAAAGCTTTGACTCATAGCTTCTTCATTGCTGCCAAAAATAATGTCATCTACATACACAACAAGTATTAGCAATTTGTTATTTTCAACTTTTATATACAGATTTCTATCTGCTGAACCTTTTTAAAAACCTTGTTGATGAAGATATTTGTCCAACCGGTAGTACCAAGCCCTTGGAGCTTGTTTGAGACCATAGAGAGCCTTTTTCAATCTGCATACAAGATTTGGATCATTTCCAAGGATGAACCCATCTGGCTGTTCAATGTACACTTCTTCTTCCAAGTCTCCATTCAGAAAGGCTGATTTCACGTCCATTTGAAATACTTTGAAGTTTTGAAAACTTGAGAGAGCAAGGAACATTCGGATGGCCTCAAGTCTTGCAACAGGAGCAAAAGTTTCTTCAAAGTCTATTCCTTCTTGCTGCGCATACCCTTTACAAACAAGTCTGGCTTTGTTTCTAATTACTTCTCCATTTTCATTCAATTTATTTTTGAAGACCCATTTTGTTCCGATAACATTCTTATCCTTTGGTCTAGGAACCAGCTCCCAAGTGTTGTTCTTTTCGATTTGCTCAAGCTCTTCATCCATTGCTTTCACCCAGCATTCATCTTTGCATGCTTCTTTCACATTTTGTGGTTCAGTAGAGGAGAGTAATGCCAAATAGCTTGAGGCTTCTGCAACTGTTCTTCTTGTTTGTACACCTGCTTCTTTCTGCCCCACAATCTGAGATTCTGGATGATTCTTCTGAACATATCTGGATGGAGTCTTTTCTTCTATTCTTGTTTGCTCTTCTGGCTCTTCTTGAGGTTCTTCTTGAGGTTCTTCTTCTTCATCATTTTGTCTTTGAGGATAGCCTTCATCTTCTTCGATGTTTTCATGATGGACTTGCCTAGGAATGTATCCCTTCTCATCAACCACTACATCAATGCTGTCAACAATTCTGCCAAGTCTTTTATTGTAGCACTTGTATGCTTTGCTATGTGGAGAGTAACCAAGAAGAATGCCTTCATCTGCCCTAGGTTCAAGTTTGCCAAGCTGCTCATCAGTATTTTTGATATAGCATTTGCTCCCAAAGATTTTGAAGTGCTTTACCGAAGGAGTCCTGCCACTCCAAAGCTCATGAGGAGTTTGAGTGCTGTTCACCCGGACATTTGTTTTGTTGAGAATAACAACCGCAGCGTGTGCAGCTTCACCCCAGAAAGTTGCGGGAGTTCCTGATTCATCAAGCATAGCACGAGCCATTTGTTGGATTGTTCTGTTCATTCTTTCAACAACTCCATTTTGCTGAGGAGTTCTAGCTGTAGAGAATTCTCTCCTTATTCCATGTTCATCACAGAAATCGAAAAATTCATTTGAGGTAAATTCCCCACCTCTGTCGGATCTGAGGCACTTAATTTTGTGACCTGATTCATTTTCAACCAAGGCTTTGGAGGATTTGAATTTTTCAAATGCTTCATCTTTGTGCTTCATAAGTCCTAACCAGACAAACCTGGAGAAATCGTCAATAAATAATATCAAGTATTCCTCTCCTCTAGGTGTTCTTTTCCTGAATGGACCACATGTATCTGTATGTACTAGCTCAAGAGGCATGCTAGCTGATCCTTCTTTCTCTGGAAAGTTAGTTCTGGTTTGTTTTCCAAACTGACATGATCTGCATATGGTGTTGTCAAGAATTTTGATATCTGGAAGATCGCGAACTGCCTAATATTTGCATGCTTTCCTTATTTGTGAGAAGCTTAGATGTCCCAAACTTCGATGCCATAACCAGTGCTCTTCATCCTTGCTCAGATAGCATTGTTGTTGTCCTTCTTCAAATATGTACAGATTATTTGGAGTTCTTTTGCCTTTGAGTACTGTTTTACCTGTATCAAGATCACGAACAAGACATCCATTTGATCTGAAAATAACCTCGGTTCTTTGATCACACATCTGGCTGACACTTAGAAGATTATGCTTCAATCCATCAACATACAAAACATTTCCAGCTTTGACCTTTTCTTTTAACTGAGCAATCCCTTTTCCTTTTATAGTTGCAGGAGTATCATTTCCAAAAGAGACTTTCTTTCCCTTTTCTAGAGCAGAATAAGATTCAAGTTTTTCTTTATCACCTGTCATATGCTTCGAACATCCACTGTTAATGTACCATAGATTTTCCTGTCCCTCTGCATAAAATGCTATTCCACATCTTTCTGTTTGAGGTTCCTTTATTCTCCATGTTTTGGTGCTTGAGGCTTGCTCCTTTTTCTGCTGAAACCTGCTCCTGCATTCAGATTCTTCATGACCAAAATTATTGCGAATAGAACATTCGACTTCATTTTCAAGAACCGAAAAGTTGTTATAGGTCCTTTTTGTAATCCCTGTCATACTTCTTTGTTTTTGAGCTTCCCTAGTCATGATTGTTTTATATGCAACACATTGAGCTGCTTTGTGACCAAAGTTATGACAAGAAAAGCATTGTCCATTGAAGAAACTTCTGCGGTTATCTAATCTACCAGCCGACTGATTGTAATTTCTATTTTCATCTATTCTTGGACCAAATTGAGAAGATTTTACCTGTGGCTGGTTCACCCTTAAGATGGATTGCCCTTGATAGTTTCTGTTTGTAATTCGTCCCTGCTTTACCTGATGATCTTCATTGTTCTTTTGCTCATTTCTTCTTGCTGCATCAAGATAACTCTTTGAGGTGGATGCTTGAGAGGTTTCTCCATTGTAGCCCAGACCTGTCTTGTTTAGAGGAGACCGCTGCACATTGATAATCTTATCCAAGGTTTTGGATCCTTTGACAAACTTAAGATTAACAACTTTTGTTTTCTCAATCTCCTTTCTAAGACCAACAATTTCTCCTTCTAGTTTTTCAAGATGTTTTTCTTTTTCATCAATTTGAAATTGTAGAGTATCAATGATCACATTCTTTTCTTCTATACATCTCTTGAGTCTAGTGATTTCATCATAAAGGTTATCCACATCTATAGCATCCATATAATCATCATCTTCAAATGCCATTAATAACTTATATTCATTACCTCGTTCATCTTCATCACTATTTGATAGACCATCACTATCTTCATGGGTGTAGTAGCTTTTCTTATTTGCACTTTGTTTCTTGTTCCATCTAGCAGGTTCCTTTCCTTTATCCTTATAAGGACATTTTGCAGCATAATGACCTACTCTTCCACAAGCAAAGCATTTGAAAGGTAGCTTACCTCTGAACCTTCCAGAACCCCTTTGAAGATTTCTGACAAAATTGGATTCTTCTTCCTCTTCTTCTGGAACATGGCTTGCTTCATAGTAATCTTCCTTGCCTGATGCCTTGAAAGCAGCTTCCCTTCTGTCTGATGGACCTCCCTTTCTCATTTCATAAGCAGTTAGAATTCCATGTAGCTGAGACATAGTGAGAACTCGGAGATTTTCCTTTTCTTCTATTGCAGATACTTTAGATTCAAACTTGGGGGATAATGATCTTAGAATCTTTTCAACTACTATAGCCTCTTTTATTTCTTCACCCAAAATTTTCATACAATTAACAATCTCATCTACCCGAAGAAAATAATTAGCCACACTTTCATCATTATACATCTTAAGAGTCTCATACTGAATCCTGAGAGTTTGAAGTTTAGCTCGCTTTACCTGTTCATCTCCTTCATAGCTCGTGACCATTTTGTCCCATATCTCTTTTGCTGATTTGAAGTGCATTACCTTCATGAATTCTGTTTGGGATATACTTCCTAATAGAGTACTGACTGCTTTTGCATTTGTTTCATACTTCTTTTTCTCAGCTGGATCTGTAGGAGTAGCTGAAGGAAAAGCATAGCCTGTTTCTACAATGTCCCAAACTTCTGTACCAAGAGATTGAAGATATGCAGTAACTCTTACCTTCCAATAATTGAAGTTTGTCCCATCAAAAATCGGTGGCCTGATTGATGCTTCTCTCTCGTAGTTGCTCATGATGAACGATCTACCTTCAAGCGATCAAGCTTCTCTGAAGGACCTGCTCTGATACCAATTGTTGGAAATAATACTGAGAGGGGGGGTGAATCAGTATTATCTAGCAATTTAACAAATCTTCCTTATTTGATCTTTGAATTATTCTTGCATATCAGTACCATAAAATTGTTGGCATTATGATTTAAGTGTTGTCCTTGATGGCAACTCACTCAGAGGTTGGTACAGGTGATGGCAACTTAATCAGCTTGATGGCAACTCACTCAGAGGTTGGTACAGGTGATGGCAACTTAATCAGAAGACAGATCTCAGTACAGCATGCCAAGGAAGCTCATACACGCCGTTTCGTTAAGCCCAAGTCGCGTGTACACGCTAGTTCGATTCAGAAAAAGCGCGTGTATGTGGAAAGGTTCCTTTGGTCCATGGTGGTTAGTCCTTGGAAGTTGTGCCTATGATTTCGGACCATTATGTCTCGACGGGCGTGTCGATCCCTAGTTTTAAAGTTGATGGTATTGTGTTACTATGGTTTTGGCTCTTGGTATTGAGAAAGGCCTAAGGCTATATAAGGAGAAGAAGATCATTAGGCAAAATCATCTTTCGACAAGGCTTGAATATCTAAGAGAGAAAGAGATCTGATATGCAGGGTTCGGGTTGCTTGATATGAGCTAAGGAGAAATCACATCAGCGGATGGAAGACTAGATCTAAGGACAAATCGGGATCTAATGGTTTGAAATGCTCTATTATGATATGGTTGATTATGCGTATTTCTAGATCTGCATACTGTCGCAATATTATGTTCTGGATCTAACTGATGTCTGGTACAGCTGCAAGTTGAGAGAATCTATTTTTAGATCTGTACGCAGGTTGGCTTAAGTAAAAATGCGTGTACACGCGGGTTTCGCTCATTGAAGTAGCGTATATCTCTTAAAGCTTATTTTTGGGTTTTGCAGTTGGATCTGACTGTTATTGCAGAGTTCTGTAGACTGCTCTGGGTTCTGGTATCTGGTGATTGACAAGGTTCAGTGGTTCAGTGATTCAAAGTTTGATAATTCTAGTATTGGTTGTTCTATGCTTCATGGATCTGTTATGAAAGTTGAATGAATTGGGTTCTACAGATTGAATGATGTGCTTCAGGAATATCCAGTCTGAAAATGTATGAAAAGTGATACCTGAAAGAAAGAAGATTGTAGGCCAGCACCTACGTACTTGTATCTTGGCTAGTACAAGAGCAAAGGGGGTTGGAGCTCCCTTCCAAGGAAGTTTGGAGAACGAGAGAAGGTTGTAGCCTTCTGCAGGTTGTAGCCTGCGTACTGGTACAAGGCTGCACCAGTACAAAATATTGTAAACTGAAGTTTCTTATTAAAGAAAGATAGAGACAACTTGCAGCAGGTGGTTTTCACCCACATTGGGTTTCCACCTTATATCTTGGTGTTCATGTGTGTGGTTTTTGATCTGTTCTGTTATACTGCACCTGCTTACTGTTAATGTGGTAAATAATGTCCTGATGAACTTAACTGAAGAATAAGCTAACTAAATTATGAGTTTTCTTCTTATACGCTGTTTTACTTAACCACAGTAGCGTGTACACGCTGCTTCACCTAACTGAAGTAGCGTATATGTTTCTGAGCATTGAAAAGTTTGATTGATCTGATAATACTGATTCACCCCCCCTCTCAGTATTATTTCCAACAATTGGTATCAGAGCCGGTCCTTCAGAGAAGCTTGATCGCTTGAAGGTAGATCATTCATCATGAGCAGCTACGAGAAAGAAGCATCAATCAGGCCACCGATTTTTGATGGGACAAATTTCAATTATTGGAAGGTAAGAGTTACTGCATATCTTCAATCTCTTGGTACAGAAGTTTGGAACATTGTAGAAACAGGCTATGCTTTTCCTTCAGCTACTCCTACAGATCCGGCTGAGAAAAAGAAGTATGAAACAAATGCAAAAGCAGTCAGTACTCTATTAGGAAGTATATCTCAAACAGAATTCATGAAGGTCATGCACTTCAAATCAGCAAAAGAAATATGGGACAAAATGATCACTAGCTATGAAGGAGATGAACAGGTAAAGCAAGCTAAACTTCAAACTCTCAGGATTCAATATGAGACTCTCAAGATGTATAATGATGAAAGTGTGGCTAATTATTTTCTTCGGGTAGATGAGATTGTTAATTGTATGAAAAATTTGGGTGAAGAAATAAGAGAAACTATAGTAGTTCAAAAGATTCTAAGATCATTATCCCCCAAGTTTGAATCTAAAGTATCTGCAATAGAAGAAAAAGAAAATCTCCGTGTTCTCACTATGTCTCAGCTACATGGAATTCTAACCGCTTATGAAATGAGAAAGGGAGGTCCATCTGACAGAAGGGAAGCTGCTTTTAAGGCATCAGGAAAAGAAGATTACTATGAAGCAAGCCATGTTCCAGAAGAAGAGGAAGAAGAATCAAATTTTGTCAGAAATCTTCAAAGGGGTTCTGGAAGGTTCAGAGGTAAGCTACCTTTCAAATGCTTTGCTTGTGGGAGAGTAGGTCATTATGCTGCAAAATGTCCTTATAAGGATAAAGGAAAAGAACCTGCTAGATGGAACAAGAAACAAAGTGCAAATAAGAAAAGCTACTACACCCATGAAGATAGTGATGGCTTATCAAACAGTGATGAAGATGAACAAGGTAATAAATATAAGCTGTTAATGGCATTTGAAGATGATGATTATGAGGATGCTGTAGATGTGGATAATCTCTATAATGAAATCACTAGACTCAAGAGAGGCATAGAAGAAAAGAATGTGATCATTGATACTTTGCAATTTCAGATTGATGAAAAGGAAAAACATCTTGAAAAACTAGAAGGTGAAATTGTTGGTCTCAGAAAAGAAATTGAGAAAACAAAAGCTATTAATCTTAAATTTGTCAAAGGATCTGAAACTTTGGATGAGATTATCAGTGTGCAGCGGTCTCCTCTAAACAAGACAGGTTTGGGCTATAATGGAGAAACCTCTCAAGCATCCACCTCAAAAAGTTATCTTGATGCAGCAAGAAGAAATGAGCGGAAGAACAATGAAGATAATCAGGTAAAGCAGGGACGAATTACAAACAGAAACTATCAGGGACAATCCTCCTTAAGGATGAACAAAAGCTACAACCAACCACAGGTAAAATCTTCTCAGTTTGGCTCAAGAATAGATGAAAATAGAAATTACAATCAGTTGGCTGGTAGATTCAATAACCGCAGAAGCTTCTTCAATGGACAATGCTTTTCTTGCCACAACTTTGGTCACAGAGCAGCTCAATGTGTTGCATATAAAACAATCATGACTAGGGAAGCTCAAAAACAAAGAAGTATGACAGGGATTACAAAAAGGACCTATAACAACTTTTCAGTTCTTGAAAATGAAGTTGAATGTTCTATTTGCAATAATTTTGGTCATAAAGACTCTGAATGCAGGAGCAGGTTTCAGGAGAAAAAGGAACAAGCCACAAGCACCAAAACATGGAGAATAAAGGAACCTCAAACAGAAAGATGTGGGATAGCATTTTATGCAGAAGGACAGGAAAATCTATGGTACATTGACAGTGGATGTTCGAAACATATGACAGGTGATAAAGAAAAACTTGAATCTTATTCTACTTTAGAAAAGGGAAAGAAAGTTTCTTTTGGAAATGATACTCCTGCAACTATAAAAGGAAAAGGTATTGCTCCTTTGAAAGAAAAGGTCAAGGCTGGAAATGTTTTATATGTTGATGGATTGAAGCATAATCTTCTAAGTGTCAGCCAGATGTGTGATCAAAAAACCGAGGTTATTTTTAGATCGAATGGATGTCTTGTTCGTGATCTTGATACAGGAAAAACAGTTCTCAAGGGCAAAAGAACTCCAAATAATCTGTACATATTTGAAGAAGGACAACAACAATGCTATCTTAGCAAGGATGAAGAGCACTGGTTATGGCATCGAAGGTTGGGACATCTAAGTTTCTCACAAATAAGGAAAGCATGCAAATATCAGGCAGTTCGCGATCTTCCAGATATCAAAATTCCAGACAACACCATATGCAAATCTTGTCAGTTTGGAAAGCAAACCAGAACTAACTTTCCAGAGAAGGAAGGATCAGCTAGCTTGCCTCTTGAGCTAGTCCATACAGATGTATGTGGTCCATTTAGGAAAAGGACACCTCGAGGAGAAGAATATCTGATATTATTCATTGATGATTTCTCAAGGTTTGTTTGGTTAGGGCTTATGAAGCACAAAGATGAAGCATTCGAAAAATTCAAATCCTTCAAAGCATTGGCTGAAAATGAATCAGGACACAAAATTAAGTGCCTCAGATCTGACAGAGGTGGGGAGTTCACATCAAATGAATTTTTCGATTTCTGCGATGAACATGGGATAAGAAGAGAATTCTCTACAGCTAGAACTCCTCAGCAAAATGGGGTTGTGGAAAGAATGAACAGAACTATCCAACAAATGGCTCGTGCTATGCTCGATGAATCAGGTACTCCTGCAACCTTCTGGGGTGAAGCTGCACATGCTGCTGTTATTATTCTTAACAAAACAAATGTCCGAGTAAACAGCACTCAAACACCTCATGAGCTTTGGAGTGGTAAAACTCCTTCCGTGAAGCACTTCAAAATCTTTGGGAGCAAATGTTATATCAAGAATACTGATGAGCAACTTGGCAAACTTGAACCTAGAGCAGATGAGGGCATTCTTCTTGGTTATTCTCCACATAGCAAAGCATACAAGTGCTACAATAAAAGACTTGG
The DNA here is from genome assembly GCA_031772625.1 of Pinus tabuliformis. Taxonomy (NCBI): domain Eukaryota; kingdom Viridiplantae; phylum Streptophyta; class Pinopsida; order Pinales; family Pinaceae; genus Pinus; species Pinus tabuliformis. The sequence continues at coordinate 445,835,463 of CM062817.1, forward strand.
CAGAATTGTTGACAGTATTGATATAGTGGTTGATGAGAAGGGATATATTCCTAGGCAAGTTCATCATGAAGACATTGAAGAAGATGAAGGTTACTCTCAAAGGCGAAATAATGAAGAAGAAGAACCTCAAGAAGAAGAAGAATCTCAAGAAGAACCAGAGGAGCAGACAAGAACGGAAGAGAAGACTCCATCCAGATATGTCCAAAAGAATCATCCAGAAACTCAGATTGTGGGGCAGAAAGAAGCAGGAGTACAAACAAGAAGGACACTTGCAGAAGCTTCAAGCTACTTGGCACTACTCTCCTCCATTGAACCACAAAATGTGAAAGAGGCATGCAAAGATGAATGTTGGGTCAAAGCAATGGATGAAGAACTTGAGCAAATCGAAAAGAACAACACTTGGGAATTAGTTCCTAGACCAAAAGATAAGAATGTAATAGGAACAAAATGGGTCTTCAAGAATAAATTAAATGAAAATGGAGAAGTAATTAGAAACAAGGCCAGACTTGTTTGTAAAGGGTATGCACAGCAAGAAGGAATAGATTTTGAAGAGACCTTTGCTCCTGTGGCAAGACTAGAGGCCATCCGAATGTTCCTTGCTCTCTCAAGCTTTCAAAATTTCAAGGTATTTCAAATGGACGTGAAATCAGCCTTCCTGAATGGAGACTTAGAAGAAGAAGTATATATTGAGCAGCCAGATGGTTTCATTCTTGGGAATGACCCAAACCTTGTATGTAGATTGAAAAAGGCACTCTATGGACTCAAACAAGCTCCAAGGGCTTGGTACTATCGGTTGGACAAATATCTTCACCAACAAGGCTTTTCAAAAGGATCAGCAGATAGCAATCTCTATATAAAAGTTGAAAATAACAAATTGCTAATTCTTGTTGTTTATGTAGATGATATTATTTTTGGCAGCAATGAAGAGACCATGAGTCAAAACTTTGCCTTGGTTATGCAGAAAGAATTCGAAATGTCACTTCTTGGAGAATTGACATATTTTCTTGGATTGCAAATCCAACAAAATGAAGGAGGTATCTTCTTGTCTCAAACCAAATACCTCAAGCAGATCTTGAAGAAGTATGGCATGGAAGAGTCAAAGCCAGTATGTACACCCATGGTTACAGGATGCAGCCTCAGTGCAAATGATGAATCAGCAGCAGTTCACCAACCCACTTATAGATCCATGATTGGGAGTTTGCTTTATTTGACAGGTACTCGACCAGATATTACACATGCAGTAGGAATGGTTGGAAGATTTCAAGCCAACCCAAAGGAAACTCATCTTCAGGCAGTCAAAAGAATCTTCAAATATCTTCAAGGGACCCAAAACTATGGCTTATGGTATCCTAGAAATACAGATCTCACTCTTCATGCTTACACAGATGCAGATTGGGCTGGAAGTGTGGATGATAGGAAAAGCACAAGTGGAGGTGCTTTCTTCATGGGTTCCAGATTAGTATCTTGGTTCAGCAAGAAACAAAGTTCGATTGCCTTATCTACAGCTGAAGCAGAATATGTGGCTGCAGCATCTTGTTGCACACAACTTCTTTGGATGATGCAGACCTTGCAGGACTTTCAAATCACTTGCACTCCACCTGTCTCTATCTTATGTGATAATACAAGTGCAATCAGCATTTCAAAGAATCCAGTCATGCACTCAAAGACCAAGCACATACCAATCAAGTACCATTTTCTTCGGGAACAAGTGCTTGAGCAGAAGGTCAAGTTGGAGTATGTTCCTTCTAAGGAGCAAGTTGCTGATATTCTCACAAAACCACTGCCCAGGGAAACTTTTGAATATCTCAGACAAAAGCTGGGAGTAGTTGATGCTTCATCCTGTTGTTGAAGTTTGTTTGTTCTACAGAAAAGTTGGTATACGCAGGTTACGGAAGGGATATGCGCGTATACACGCGGTTTCATGATGGGTAAGTCGCGTATATGTTGGACGCTTGTTGCAGAAAGTATATCCGCGTACATACGCTGTTTTATACAGGAAAAATCGCGTATATGAAGTTCTGAACAGCAAGGGAAAACTCTGGAGTTCTGAACAGCAATGGGAATGTCAGAATTCTTCAAGCACAGTTTCAGGGAGTGCAACAGGCACAGGTTCAGGGGGAGCAGCTTAAAAGTCTCATAAAGCATTGTTGGCATTCAGATGTTTTGGTTGTTGGTTTCAGGAGAAGGAGCTCAGAAAGAAATCCTGGTTGCTGATCTAACAAGATGTTTATCAGATGCTGCTGGTGCCTTTCCTAAGTCTTGGTCTAGATCTGTTGTCTCTATGTCATGTATCTCTCTTGTCATATTTCTTTTATGGTGTCAAGGTCATGTAACGGCCTATGTTGGTTTCCCCACTATGCCTCGGATGAATGCTGTAATATAATTGGTTGTTTCTGATATGTCCCCTCTTGGTAGGGAGTATGGATGTATGTATTGAGTCTTTTGGTGATAGGACGGTCCCTTATGGTGTATAAGTCTTGGTTCTTGTTGAAGAACATCTTTTGCAGATCTGGCCTACTGTCAGGGGGAGCACGAGTCAGCACAGCCAAGCAGAGGTATCAGCATGTCCTCAGGGGGAGCACAGCCCTTTGCCCTTGATGTCAAAGGGGGAGAGTGACTTGGTGTGGTGGTTGCCATCAAGTCCAAAGGGGGAGATTGTTGGCATTATTATTTAAGTGTTGTCCTTGATGGCAACTCACTCAGAGGTTGGTACAGGTGATGGCAACTTAATCAGCTTGATGGCAACTCACTCAGAGGTTGGTACAGGTGATGGCAACTTAATCAGAAGACAGATCTCAGTACAGCATGCCAAGGAAGCTCATACACGCCGTTTCGTTAAGCCCAAGTCGCGTGTACACGCTAGTTCGATTCAGAAAAAGCGCGTGTATGTGGAAAGGTTCCTTTGGTCCATGGTGGTTAGTCCTTGGAAGTTGTGCCTATGATTTCGGACCATTATGTCTCGACGGGCGTGTCGATCCCTAGTTTTAAAGTTGATGGTATTGTGTTACTATGGTTTTGGCTCTTGGTATTGAGAAAGGCCTAAGGCTATATAAGGAGAAGAAGATCATTAGGCAAAATCATCTTTCGACAAGGCTTGAATATCTAAGAGAGAAAGAGATCTGATATGCAGGGTTCGGGTTGCTTGATATGAGCTAAGGAGAAATCACATCAGCGGATGGAAGACTAGATCTAAGGACAAATCGGGATCTAATGGTTTGAAATGCTCTATTATGATATGGTTGATTATGCGTATTTCTAGATCTGCATACTGTCGCAATATTATGTTCTGGATCTAACTGATGTCTGGTACAGCTGCAAGTTGAGAGAATCTATTTTTAGATCTGTACGCAGGTTGGCTTAAGTAAAAATGCGTGTACACGCGGGTTTCGCTCATTGAAGTAGCGTATATCTCTTAAAGCTTATTTTTGGGTTTTGCAGTTGGATCTGACTGTTATTGCAGAGTTCTGTAGACTGCTCTGGGTTCTGGTATCTGGTGATTGACAGGGTTCAGTGGTTCAGTGATTCAAAGTTTGATAATTCTAGTATTGGTTGTTCTATGCTTCATGGATCTGTTATGAAAGTTGAATGAATTGGGTTCTACAGATTGAATGATGTGCTTCAGGAATATCCAGTCTGAAAATGTATGAAAAGTGATACCTGAAAGAAAGAAGATTGTAGGCCAGCACCTACGTACTAGTATCTTGGCTAGTACAAGAGCAAAGGGGGTTGGAGCTCCCTTCCAAGGAAGTTTGGAGAACGAGAGAAGGTTGTAGCCTTCTGCAGGTTGTAGCCTGCGTACTGGTACAAGGCTGCACCAGTACAAAATATTGTAAACTGAAGTTTCTTATTAAAGAAAGATAGAGACAACTTGCAGCAGGTGGTTTTCACCCACATTGGGTTTCCACCTTATATCTTGGTGTTCATGTGTGTGGTTTTTGATCTGTTCTGTTATACTGCACCTGCTTACTGTTAATGTGGTAAATAATGTCCTGATGAACTTAACTGAAGAATAAGCTAACTAAATTATGAGTTTTCTTCTTATACGCTGTTTTACTTAACCACAGTAGCGTGTACACGCTGGTTCACCTAACTGAAGTAGCGTATATGTTTCTGAGCATTGAAAAGTTTGATTGATCTGATAATACTGATTCACCCCCCCTCTCAGTATTATTTCCAACAAAAATAATGAGCATGAACAAAGAAAACAGATAGTCACACCAAAGAACACAAGATGTAAGGTGGAAACCCAATGTGGGTGAAAACCACCTGCTGCAATATGTCTCTATCTTCTTTCAAATTAGAAACTCCTTTTACAATGATTTTGTACTGGTGCAGTCCTTTACCAGTACGCAGGCTGCAACCTGCAGAGAGCTACAACTCTCTACTTCTTTTCATAAAGCATCAAATGATCATCCAGTACATAACAGTTACTGTCTACTACAGTTATCAGATCAGTAATAACAGAATTAACCCAGAACACCTTATCAACAGATAAATACAATCAATAGAACAGAGACGCAGTTTTTCCTTCTGTGGCCTGCGACCAGACGCAGCTAACCTTTTGCTACTCTGCCTCCAGACGCAGATATCCTTCTGCTGCGCTGCGTGCCCACACACTGTTCCTTCAACTGCTCTGCGTTCTGTTGCTTCAGGGACGCATCCAGAAACACTATCGCGCCGCGTCTTTCTGCTACAGGGACGCACCAAAAAAACACTATCGCGCCGCGTCCTTCTGCTACAGAGACGCACCCATAAACACTATCGCGCCGCGTCCTTTGCTTCAGAGACGCACCTGAACCTTGATCGCTATGCATCCCCACGTAGATCTCCAGTTACTGAATTGCGTCCCAGATGCACCTGAACTTCGTCTGCCCTGCATCCCCACGCAGGTCTCCAGATTCTGCACTGCGTCCCGGCGCGCTTTCCTTTCACCGTACCTGTGTCCCTTCGGGTATGAATGATTTCAAGACTTTAAGTGTAACCCAAACAGTCAGATCTTCAGATCTGATCTTGCACCAAAGAGATCTCAGTCCTTCAGTAGATTCGCCTTCTTTAGATCTAGATCAGATCTCACCCAAAAAAATATTCAACCAAAGACATTCTTAGCCAAATGATCTCCTTGCTTTATATAGGCAAGCTCCTCCTCAAAACATGGAACAATACCACGAGCCGACACGATAGAAACACAAAACCGTCGGCTAGATACCACACAAGAAACCCCCACGTGCTTTTTCTCTGCCTTGAAAAGTGTGCACTGGGTGGACGCACCCCCTGAACGGCTGGACTGCATCTCTGGACGCGGATTCTGCATGGTGTACCTGCGGGTACGCACCTTCTGAACTGGTTTCCTGCGTCCTTCTTAATTTTCAACAAACTGAGAGCCTTGCCACGGGAGTTGCCATCAAGTACAACATTTGTAACATACAGCCATACCAGAAAAACATAATGCCAACACATTTTTCCCAAGTAGTTGAGAAGTTGCATGCATGAGTAGTCTAGTTGACCAGTTCCAACTGGGACAGAGGAAACTTGACCTGCATGCATGCATGAATGTTTCTTCCTAGAATAGCAAAAGGCAACATGCAAAAGGAATTCCATGATTCACTGAGCTATTTTTAGTAGTAGGGGTTTACCTGCAAAGTTGTTTTAGAAGTTTCCTTCCAAGTGTCTCTTTTTCCTAGATTTGTGGCATGCACGTCATGAGCCCAAACTTATTTATTTGACATATCAGAGCTCATTCTTTAACATCGATCTTGGAGCTCAGACATCCCATAGCACATATAGGACTCTTCAACACATCTAGCTCAATTATTCATGGGTAAGTGGCCTCAACTTGTCCTTTTTAGCATTTCTGTCACTTTTTGTGTTTTCTCTTGTATGAGTTTTGTTTGCTTTATTTCTTTTAATGCTTGATGCCGTTTACATGTATACTAGATTTTCCTAGCTCTATTTAATTTTCATTGCTATCTCAATACCGTCGCATGCATGAAACTATTTTGCATGAACGTTCGCCCAATCGATGAACTACTTCACCCACATGCATGTTGATTTATTTGTTGAATCTTTCATTCATGTTTTCCATGCATTGTCAGTGAATTTTTCTTTCACTTAGTGTTGCCATGCATTCACTATCTTATTTTCTTTCAGTTTCTTGTTAGCGAGTCGGGCCCACCTTGGCCCTGACTTTTCCTCACTGAGACTGCTATGCGCAATCTGGGGAAGGAAGGCTCTGTCTTCCTCTCTAGAAATTCCCATTTTTTGCCCAACATTGGCCTCTAGGACTTTTTTGTGTATTTCTAGAGGACAATTACCGTTGGCCCCAGAAATTTAACAAATTTGTCCCTGGGCCTGCAGTCCTTCCTTGCTGGAATTATGCATTGTGCAATCCTAGCAGCTAAAAACACTCCGGATTGCACGTTGTGAAGATCTAGCAACTAGTCCTGCCTCTAAGATATCTTAGACTTCCTTTTGCATAGTTCTAGCAGCCAATCACCCAACCTCCTAGAAGAAATTGCACAATTTTTCTCATAAGTTTTCCAGGTATGTGTTGTGTCGTTCCCTGGAATTTGCTTTGTTTTCACTGACAGATTTCTTGCCATGCATGTTTCTTGTCTCCAGATCTTTTAGGTGTTCACCTATCTCAATTTCTTCCAAGAGAACAGGATCTCAGGACACTGATGGAAATGTAGCTGGAGCAGAAACTGAGAAAATGTCCTCTACTCTGTAGATCTATGAAGATACAAAGTTGTATCTAGACAGGGACATCAAACTAAAGCGACAAGAAGTTAATGAAACATTCACAACCACTTTTGGGGAACACCTTGAAGACTGTTAAGTGTACGTGAACATTCACAAGTCTGGCTTATATTGGATAGCATGGAGATATCACGTGTTCCCATGCACAAACATGATACACTGGATCGTCTCTTACACTGATCCCGAGATGATGACCTTGAGAAGTTTCAGTGGGATGAAGCTTGCAACCTTCTAGGAATAGGATTATGATGAGAAGTATTATATGTCAAAGCCCGTGACTATCATGGAGACTCCATTCAGCTTACCCAACAACAGTACTAACTCCAGAGACATTATGAAGGATTGGGTAACGAAGCCAACGCGTTTCAGCATGACACCCAACCAGGTCTATAAGACAAATATATTGAGGAATGTGTACCAATACGTGATCATATTTTATTTTTGACTGTATGGCGAAGAAAGCATGGAAACCTTCACATAGAGTTGGGTGGTTGCACTTGACCAAGTGGCTAGAGAAGGAAAACCATGTAACTAGTCTAGCATACTGGCTCATCAGTTAAAGGAGTAAGTCACAAAGGCTCAATAGTCACTATGAGGTATGTATGTAGAGATTTACATGTCCACCTACATCCTAGATGCAGTCTATGCCCGACACAAGTTCCCAGGCTTGGAGTGGGCATGGTCACCCATGTAGACTCCTCTGAACACATATTTCAATTTTTTATTCGAATGCAGCTTCAAAGGAGTAATCACACGGCTGTCTGACTATTTTTTGGTCCCTTTGTACAAAATGATATTCGAACAAGATCCACCCTGCATAGTTAAAGGAAGTGATAAATGCATTGATAGGCATTGAAGATTCGTATGCCTCATCACCCAACACTTTCATTTAAATGATAAGTGCGGAGAAGCCTCTGCATGTTCTGCCAAAGTTTTCCTTAGACATACTTATCATGCAGGAAGTAGCCTATCACATCACAACTGTATTGGCAGCTAGACTGCAATGGAATCAGAAGGCACCTTGGCCCACTCTTCCAATGTGAATTGGGTTATATGAGATCCAGAGTGTCAAGAAAATGGATGTCAAAGAGGAACTAAAGATGAAATACCAGTTTGACCTCTGAAGCTACAATCTGTATGACCCACATTGCATTGTGAAGGATCACTACACAAGAGTTTAGTTCAACAAGATCTACGAGGAATTTCATCAGGCTGAGGAGGACCCATGGAGATACTTATACATTTTCTCCAGACCCAATGAACGAGTCAGATTCGCTATGGAGTGGTTAGCGAAGCAGCGTGAAGTAGCATCACGGAGAGCACCAACAGTAGCAACAGTAGAAGTAGTGGCAACAGAGACTAGCATACCAGTGTGCAACAAGGGGAAGATGAAGATTGTCGATCACATGGAGGAGGAAGAGCGCTACAAGTTTTGAGTAGATCTACTTGTAGTGAAAGCAGTTATGGTAATAGGGGAAAAGAGGCAGCAGCACAACAAGTGAATCCTGCGAAGACAGAGGGATAAGAAGAGAATGGAAGAAGCAGAGAATGACTTGCATGAGTTGAGGGAGCAACTCCGGAAAGAAAAGAGTTGTGCCAATAGTAGAGGGAAGTGTAGCAGGAGGAAATATAGCAGGTTTTGCATCATGTGAAAGTAGACAAAGAAAAGCTCGTACAAGTAGTTGATTCATCTTAATAGTTGGCATCAGGAGAAAAGGGTGAACCATCGTAGGGGAAAGACTTTGCTCATGAGATAGAACATGAACTTCAACATTTGGATGCAGACATGGAGCAACAGGAGTTGGAACAGGACACCAACCTCATGCCTCACCATAAAGAGGCTGACTCACTTGCTTCAATGCATCTAGAAGAAGAGCAAGTCTCAGATGACCAAGGACGCACTGAGATCCTTGGCGATCAGCCAGAAGAAGAGATGCACAACATATCATTTGGTGAATCTCAACATAGAGTTATGCAGTCTCGCAGAGTATCAACCTCAGATGATCAAATATCCCATACACAAGTTGAATAACGACTGATCATGACTGATGTGTGCAAGCATACAACTGCCTTGGCTAAGGCAACTAGAGTGTATGCCGAAGCCACTAGCTCAAGTGTTTGTTTTCTTATAGCTGAGAATGACTGAATGGGAAAGGAACTACATCTAGCCAAGCATGGAGGAGGCTTGGTGACAATGTTTGCCCAAGCTGAACTGAAGAAGGAAATACTAAATGAAGTATTGTCCCTTGAAATAGTTATGCGAGCATTGTACTCCAAGTTTGGTACTATGCCCAAGGCGGTCGTCCATCTCAACGGTCCATGACAAACATACATGCTGTTTTTGATTACATGTAAACATGGACGATGAAGTACAAGGGATCCCCACTTCACTTGAAGATGATGAGGCCAAATGTGGTTGAGCTGAAAGCACGTATCCGAAGTCAGCTCTGGAACTATGAGGACCTCCCCCAACTCATCACTAGCATACAAGGTTCCCATGCATGAGTATTCAAGAGCATGGATGTTGTGGTGCACACAAATGCGATCCCATCACTTGGGATTCTCACCCAAGCGAAGAACAAGAAGTAGGTCCAACTAGAGCTTGACTCGTACTTCAACGAGTTGATTCACATCGCCACCAGCCCAGACTTGCCTATCAGTGCAGACATCATGCATGAGTATGTTATTGGTCTGGCCACATTGAGGACAATGATGCACATGCTTTGAGATGAGTTGGATTGAGGAGCCCAAGTAGTGTACCTAGATGCTATGAAGGCGAACGTCATGTTTCAGACAAATGTCACCATGGAACACACGGACACTATCAGAGACAATAGAGCTTGGTATCAATATGTTATTTTTGATCAACATGAGGATGTTGAGCAATTGGACTTCTATAGTTGTCTAAATCAAAGTGATTTCTAGTTTGGCTTGATCAAGCCATTGTGTTCACATGGGTACATGTCCATTGTAATGTTGAGTCATGTCAAGTGTAAGTCAATTGTCAATACTGAATGTAACAATCATAGAGCAGGTGAAGGGTCATGAGGGTAGTTGAACACTCACAAAGCGGAATGTCAAGGGCCACCCCACCCTTTGCTATAAATATTCCATCATAACTCATTGTATAGGTTTTTGGTCAACCAAGCTTCTATTAATACTATCTTGAAGAAAGCTTGGATAGTATTGTAATGCACCTTGGCTTCTTCACTGCAAGGAGCTAGTACATCTCTTTGGAGGAGCAAGAAGATGTGGCTATAACCCTTTCACTATTAGGGCTAGCAGGTTTACATGGAAGTGTTGTATGATTGGAACTTACACTTCTTTATATAATAAGAGCTAACACATTTTCATGCATATGTTATTATTGTAGTTGGACTTCTCCGATTGCTTTAATGATGTATGTTGTTTAACTTATGTATTTCTGTATCAACTACTTCGTATGAAATTATATGAAACTTATTGCAGATGTGTTGTTGGTTTCACCATCACTTTGGATTGTCAACTAATCTTCTTTCCAACTTGTGATGCATCTTCACTCATGTGTTCCCTTCCGAGCTAAGTACTGATACAGGTTGTCAAGGGGAGCACTCATCCCAACCCACTTGTGTTAAAACCTTTCATTCACCTTCCTTGATTCACTATAGTAGTCATACCTTTGTTACTAACATAGTTATCTTACTTGCCTCTCTGTGACATCGTGGTCAAGGCATTTCCTTACGACCCACTGCTAGGACTCCTACACCAAACTGTCTAAGGTCTAATTGGAACTTCTTACCAGAGAGATCCCCTTGACATTTTGGTGGTTCCACCACCATCAACATTTCAAGCGCTAGAAGGAGGGCCAGATGACAAGTTGTGTCCTCTCATCTAGTTTTGAACCTCTGCTTACCTTTCATGGAATCACTCTTCTTCCCCCATGGTGTTTTTCGAATCGTGAAGATGTCTCCATTACGGGGGAGATTTTCTATCTCTTGTCCACTTTGATGTGTGATTGTGAAGGCGAAGTGGCATGGCTTGAGTACTTACATGACTTTCTTTCCATGCTTCATGAGGAAGACGAGTTTTTTTACGAACATGGTAGTTTGCTCCTTGCATACACACTTCATGAATTTCTATTTTGTTGGCTACTCATCCTACCGGCTGACAGCATGCACTCATTTGAGCACTTCTGTGATCTTATTGAAGACATGTTCTATAATTTTGATCCAGACCATCTTAACTGGAAACTGTTATAGCAATGTAGGGATCCACATGAATACGTTATTGATTTTTGGTAGTGCTTCTGTGACTTGCAGTTTCAAGCTCTGAGGAGCCAGATAAAATTTTCTTATCTTTGGGACCATTCGAGTATTTCCTTAAGAAATCTGCCCGTCCGAAGAGAAAGTTTGAAATCAAGCCTCACTCAACATTCTTCATTGATGGAGCTACGCAATCTCATGTGGATGCGGTCACTATCTCGATGACTGTCTACCTCCATCTCATTCAATAGCTCCACCACCACCCAGTGATGTTGAGGATCATCCTCACACACTTGTTCACCTTTCACATTCTCCCAACATCACTTCAATTAATTTTTGTGCATATTTGGTTGTGATTCCTTCAAGTTCTCATATGCATTTTGTTCTATGACCTCCATCATCACACTTGGGTGTTGCTCCAGATGATGTTGTCTTGTGTTCGTCCATTTCGGACTCTTCACTTGTTGTGAGCGAGGAACAAAGCATTGACAGAGATGGTGTTGCACAACCCACATGCACTGTCATTCATGAAGAGTATGAGTGGGAGCTTGAGCATCAACACTCGGTGAAGGATAACTCCCTTCCATCCAAGCCCCCTCCATTCTTTCCTAACATCTTTGATGAACCTGGCATCCATGATTTTTGATGTGTGTCTTCATCCACAGATGCACCCATTGTTGATCACTCGCAGTACTCACCAGATGTTGGCCCATCATTTGACAATGAAGAGGATAAGTTATTCATTGAAAATCCACTTGATCTTTCATTGGTCTTTTCCAGAAACATAGAGGATGAGTTTGTTTGCTTTTCATCTACCCCTCTATTTGGTTCATCTGATCATGAGGATCCCAATGAAATGGTTGATTTTTTTGATTGGGGTGGTTGTGATCCCTTTGTTTCCATATTTGATCACAATCATGACTCTATCACAACTCATGTTTCGAAGCCACCGGTTTATGATGATCTACCTGATGATGAAGTTGAAACATCCAAGACTATCAAGGGACTTTAGCCTAAGCTGATGGTTATGTCAGGTCCTCGCTCTCTTAGGGTCAGTCTCACTTCCAGTCAGGAAACTGGTCAATCACCCAAGGCTCCTCATCACTCATCTGTTTGCATTGATGATGCATCTCACACAAGGATCACATCTCCTCCACTCGAACTGCCATTGGAGGAATCTTACATTGCAATCACACATGTACGATGCAAGTTACCTTTGTTTCTTTTCTTTTGTCACATCTCTCAGTCAGGAGTGTTCTTATGCTTCAATGTTTCACGTAGTGCTATGATAAGTCCACGGACTGCTCGTCATGCACTTGCACTCACTTATGTCATGTGGGCACTGTCAAACATGAAGTGTGGTTGTCTCCATTTTTATAACTTTGTTTTTTACTAGTTCACACAACTACATTTCTCATGGACCAAGAGTTCACCAAAATGGTGTTGGGTTGTGTTATATTCTTTCCACGACTAGCCCACATAGTCAACTGGGGGGTTAGAGGGGGGATGGAGCCCCCGTTCCATTGCGCAGATTGTGTAGCGGGGGGATCACAAGGGGTTTGAGGGGTACATGTAACCCCATTCTATGGGGTCTAGGGCAACGCCCCAGAAAATTTTGGTTTTGGAACCTATGTTAGGTTGGGTGGACCCACCTATTGTTTTTTGCATGATTTTCACACATGTTTTTGGACGCAATGGTTTTTGGTCCATGGTTTTGGACGTGATGGTTTTTGGTCCATGGTTTTGGACGTGATGGTTTTTGGTCCATGGTATTGGATGCTTTGGCATGTATAGATATGTACTATAACATTGAAAGGAACATAATGAAAAATCAAGCTAGTTCTCCTGGTTTTGGGATCTAGGGGAAAATCTCTGTGTATATGTGTTTTATGTGTTATGCTCTCGCAATGTTTATTTTATGTGTTTTAGAATTCATATGCATGTAATTTCTATATGGGGTTAAAACCTACATTTGGTATTGGAGTTGTTTTGGCTTCAAGGGGATGCCTTTGTTAATGAGGGGTTTCACTCTGGCCTGTGGTAGACCCTGTTTAGTGGGAGATCTACGAGATCGATTCTAGCAGTGAAAGAAGATGGCGAGCAGTGGAAAGATAGAGATCAAGAAATTTAATGGTTAGAGTTTTGAGTTGTGGAAACTCAAGATGGAGGATTTGTTGGTGGATAAAGATCAGTGGATCGTGGTAGATACATGTATTAAACCAACGAGAGTTTCCGATGAAGAATCGAAGAAGTTGGATCGGAAGGCAAAGAGCACAATACGATTGTGTGTCTCAGATTTAGTATTTCTTAATGTATTAGGGGAAGCTATGGTGAAGGTTTTGTGGGACAAGTTATGGAATTTGTACCAATATAAGTCTCTAGTGAATAAACTGTTCTTGTGGAAAAAGTTGTATAACCTGAGGATGAAAGATGGAGACTCAGTGATAGAGCATCTGAATGCATTTAATACTGTGGTAAGTCAGTCAACATCTATTGATATTAAAATTTCAGATGAAGATAAGTGCATCCGTTTGTTGTGTTCTCTACCAGATTCATGGGATAGACTGGTTATTGCAATAGGTAGCAATGCAAATGCCTTGCAGTTTGATGAAATAGTCTCATCCTTGCTGATGGAGGAGATGAGACAGAAAATTATGGAGAGCCAGAATGGTGATGCCTTGTCTATACGAGGACGGTTCCAGAATAGAAACAAAAATAAGTCATCGAGTGGGAGATCTAAATCTCCAGGAAAACTTGTAAAGGTGGTTTGCTGGAAATGTGGAAAGGAAGAGCACTACAAAAGTGACTGTAAATCTAAAGCTCCTGATAAAGGAAAGGGACTTGATGATGCTCCTTTTGCAGAGGCAAAAACCACCTCAGATGATGGTGGGGATGTGTACTTGGCTTCTTCAAGTACACATGTAGATCATGAGGCATGTTTGATTGACTTAGGTGCATCCTTTCACTTCAGTCCCCATAGAGAGTGGTTCTACGAGTATGAGAAATATGATGGTTGTGATGTCTTCTTAAGGGATGATAGGAAGGCTGTTGGGTCCCTATAATAATAGTGATTACCCCATTACTATTGTAGTTGTACCCCTTATTAATATTTGTGTGCCCCTATTATCCCCATATTGTTATTACTGTGCCCCATAGAATCCCTATATTGTTATTTTTGTGGCTTTAAATTATTATTGTTAGGTCGGCTGGGTTATATTGTGACTCCTTAGAATCCTATATATAGAAAGGAGGTTTTTTCATTTGAATCATCGAAGAATTGTTCATTTATGTAACGTAAAGGAGGTTTCCCCCTCGAAGAGGCTGAATTCTAAGGCGTTGATCTATCTTTTCTATCTTTTTCTTGAGCTGGTTCTATAACAAAGGCTAGAATCACTGGTCGCGAAAAAATAAAGTTGAAGTTGCAAGCTGGAAGGGTTAGAACACTTCCGGGTGTTCTGCATATTATTGCATTGTCTAGAAATCTGATTTTTGTAAGCAAGTTGGATGATGCAGGCGTAAAAACAGTGTTTGAGATGGATATCTACAGGATGGTTTAGGGAGCACTAGTATTGATGCGAGGAGTTTGGATTAGAACTATGTAGAAGATGCAAGGTAGCATGGTTGTTGATGGGTGCAACAGTTCTATGGTTTTTGAAAGTGGAGCAGAAAATTTAGTGGTATCTAGAGAGAAGATTGTGCTGTGGCATCAAAGGCTTCGACATATTGGAGAGAAGGGCCTTCTAATACTTCATGGTAAAGGTATGGTAGAAGGTATGAGTAATAGCTCTCTGGACTTTAATTTCTGTGAAAATTTTGTATATGGGAAGCAAAATTGGGTGAGTTTCCCCTATGGTGGTAAGAGGGCAAAACATATATTACAGCTGGTGCATATTGATGTGTTTGGACCTGTGAAGGTTCCATCACTGGGTAAGTCTATGTACTATGTATCATTTATAGATGACTTCTCAAGGAATACATGGATATCTTTCCTTAAGAAGAAATCTGAAGTATTTGACATGTTTAAAGAATTCAAGGCTCTGGTGGAAAACTAGATAGAGAAGAAGATAAATGTGCTGAGGACGGATAACGGTGGAAAGTTTTGCAGTAAGGAATTTGAAGAATTCTGTACGAAGTGTGGTATAGCATGGTGGAAGACTACTCCATATACACCTCAGCAAAATGGAGTTGCAGAAAGAATGGACAAGATGTTTATGGAAAGGGTAAGAAGCATGCTCAGTGGTGCCAGGTTAGGGTAGGAATTATGGGCAGAGGCAGTGGAGATAACATGTTACATGGTCAACAGATCACCTTCATTAGCATTGGAGGATAAAACTCCACAAGAGGTATGGACTGGTAAGAAACCATCTCTTTCACATATGAGGGTATTTGGATGTGATGCATATGTACATGTTCCAAAGGAGAAATGAACCAAGTTGGATAGTAAATATGAAAAGTGCATCTTTATTGGATATAAGGATGGTTTAAAGGGTTATAAGCTTTGGAACCTAGTAACAAGGAAGGTTGTGTACAGTCGAGATGTGGTGTTCAGAAAGGTGAAAGATGTTATTAACCATGAAATCCAACCAAAGGAACCTGAGAAGATAGAGTTTGAGCTAAAGGAGGAAGAATCAGAATCTACAACAGAGGAGGAATCAAAAGATGAAGAGCCACAAAATACGGGTGTGAGAAGATTAGTTCGAGAAAGAAGGCAGCTAGAAAGGTATAGTCCATGTGCTTTTTGTTCAAATTTTTCTTTATCTATTACTGAAGATGATCCCAGAATTGTGAAGGAAGAACTAGATTCAGAGGATGGAAAACTATGGAAAGATGCCATGGTTGATGAAATGGCATCTTTGTACAAAAACGAGGCTTGGGATCTGGTGGAGTTGCCGGCTGGAAGGAAACCCATTGGTAGCAAATGGGTGTTCAAGAAGAAGACAAATGCAGAAGGAAAAGTGGAGAAATACAAAGCTCGATTTGTAGCAAAAGGTTATTCCAAGGTGCTGGGAAGTGCTTTTGGTGATATTTTTTCTCTTGTTGCTAAGGTAACTTCTATTAGATTACTTTTATTTGTTGCTGGTGCTTTTGATTTTGAGGTAGAACAGATGGATGTAAAGACAACATTTTTTCATGGGGATCTGGAAGAGGAAATATACATGAAGCAACTTGAAGGATTTGCGGTGAAGGGTAAGAAAGAACTGGTATAAAAGTTAAAGAAGTTTCTCTATGGGTTAAAACAGTCATCAAGGATGTGGTATCAGAAATTTGATAGATTTATACGGGGACTTGGCTTCACCAGAAGCAAATCAGATCACTGTGCATATTTTAAATTAATTGGTGACCGTGTTATTTATTTCATCTTGTATGTGGATAATATGTTGTTTGTTGGAAATGACAAAGAAATTATCCAGGATTTGAAGACCCAATTTTCCTCCAAATTCAACATGAAATATCTTGGTGCTGCAAACTATATTTTGGGCATGGAAATCAAAAGAGATTGGGCAAAGAGGAAGCTATAATTAAACCAGAGGAAGTATGTTGAGACAATATTGCAGAAATTTAATATGTAAGATAGTAAACCGGTGAAGCTTCCTATTCTTGTACGTGTAAATTTATCTGCTGAACAATGTACCAATACACAAGAAGAGGAAGAGGACATGTCCCGTGTTCCATATGCAAGTGCAATCGATAGCCTGATGTATGCAATGGTATGTACTAGACCAGAAATTATACATGCAGTGGGAGTATTGAGTAGGTTTATGTCAAAACCATGAAAGGAGCATTGGACAACAATGAAGTGGGTTTTTAGGTATTTGTGTGGCACTAGTGATTATGGTTTGTGCTACCAAGGAAGACAAGGATTGGACAGAGTGTTGGATATTTGTAGCTTTTTTGATGCAGACTGGGTTGGAGATCTGGATCAGAGAAGATCTACAAGTGGGTATCTGTTTAACCTATTTGGAGGTGTAGTCAGTTGGATGAGTAAGAAACAATCTGTAGTGGCACTATCAACTACAGAGGTAGAATACATGGCAACCACTCATGCAATCAAGGAAGAAGTTTGGTTGGAGAGATTGTGTTGAAGTATGGGGTTAGTACAAGGAGCTAGATGAATATACTGTGACAGCCAAAGTGCCATTTTCTTGGTAAAGAACCCTACATATCATTCAAAGACAAATCACATTGATTTTCAGTATCACTTTGTGAGGGATATGATAGAAGACAAAAAGGTGTTGCTTGTTATAGACATATTTGGGCACTGCAAGCCCAATCACATATGTCCATAAACCAAGGGATTCTAAACCCCTAAAAGTGTTGTTTCATACCCTAAAGGAACAAGGTCGGATGATTACATCATCTCTCGGAAGTTCTCCATGAGAAACTACTAAGAACTGGTCAAAATAGGACCATACAGACGGCTCCATGCATAGGGTGCGATGCATCTCACCTATTACACATGGGGAGTGCAATGCATACTGGAAAGCCCTTTTGTAGGGTGCGATGAGTGAGAGCAGACAAATGGAAGAAGCAGTTTGCTAGGTGGAAACCTAGAGAATGTTCTAGAAACTGCTCGTATGACACTTTCCTCTCTGAATTTGCCCAGGGTTGAGTAAGACATTTGAAATCTCCAAGTGGAACCAAGAGCTATCAGTGAAATGACACTAATCAAAATCCTAGAAGATGACTCACTCTCCTGTAAACATCTATATATGGATCCCTCATCCAAGAGATCCAGAGGCTGGAATTTTGTAATTTGCAAGGAAGTGTTGTTGGTTTCTCTTTGAAGACATTGTTGGGTGATCTTGCTTTGTATGAGGTGAAGAGGGCTTTCATGTTGGGAGGATGATGCTGGATCAGATAGCCTGGTTGTAATCCTCTCTTCTACTACTTCTATCAATAAAGCTATTTGAGTTTTCCTCCATATGCTTATATATCTCTAAATCTTGTTTATGTATGCATTTATATGGTTAATGTACATCTGATCCTACATTATTTATGGTTATAGATCTCTATGCTTTGATGGTATTTTGCTACCTTGGCTCTACAGGTGTTCTTTGAAGTGGGACAAGTGAGAAAGGAGTGGCAAAAGCTCTATCAAAGGAGAGAGGAAACAAGCAAGGAGACTAGTGAAAGACTGAGGTTGGTGCTCTCTGGTTCTCTCTCATATATCTCATAAAGGAAAACACAAGTAACTTTAATCTATTTGTTTCTAAGATAGCTACCCATCTTAGTCGGACTAGCAGCTTTGAATAGACACTAGTTTTCTCGATAACAAAATGGCGACTCCAATGGGGAATGAATAGTTTTTTTGTTTTGTTACTGTTGTTTGCTTTATAAACCACAGACAGAGCCTGAAGTTAAGCCAACTAGCCTTCGAACTACTTTTGCTATGCAACTGCAAAGTAGATCAACGCTGCTTCAATCAATCTCTGGTCTGGTTTATGAACTGAACATCTAGCTTGCAAACATCCTAAGTGCCCTGGTGGTAGCTTAAATAACCTCATTATATCAGCCCCTACACTTTGTGTTTATTGACTATCATTAGCTAAGCTTAAACCCCTGAACTTAGCTGCAAACTCTGAGTGAAAACCAAGCACAGTCTTGTCCCTGGTCCATCGCACTATCTCTTCTTGGCAACCTGGATGCATCGCACCTCCCATGTGTTGTAGGTGAGATGCATCCCTATTTCCCTATGTTACAGGTGCGATGATTGACTAAGACTATTTCTACCTCCAGATTTTGGTTTTTTCTTCATTGTCTTTAGCTTTATTCAGAAGTTTTGTTGTTTATGATCAATATATCTCTGTTGAAACCATCTTCCTTTGCATTATTCAGCCTCCATCAGAAGGAATTGTGAATGTTTTTTATGTATTTTTCATCATTTACAGTTCTCCTTTGCAAATAGTAGCTTAATCGAACTGTCGTCTTTTGATTTGAAAGTGTCGCAAGTGTCATTTTTAGTCAAGAAAAAGAGTGTTACAAAGCATTCCTCTTTTAGATAGTCGATTACACTTTTTCCATTGTATTTGATTTGAATCATTAGTATTTCAAGTGTCGAAAGCAGTTTAAAATTCAAAATCGCAAAGTGTCATCTTGACCTTACTTTTATTTTTTGAAAAGAAAATTGTTAATACTGTCGCTTTGGAAAAAGATAATTCAGATCTATACTTTGTTTTCTTTTTGTCATTCTCACATTAAGGAAACTGAAAAACAATACATGCATGTGCATTTGCATTAAGACTGCATGTTGAAGTTGATTTAGGAAAAGTGCATCTAGTGTGTGCTCTTTGCTCTATGTTGAAAGAATTTCATTTCTCTTTCCTTAGTAGCTCGGATTTTCATTGCAAAAGGAAAGTAAACGATTGTTTATCATCTTAGATTGCATATTTAGGAATTGTATATCTACATCATATGGTGAACCTTAAAGGCAAACTTCTTAAGAAAGATCAACTATAAAATAAACTTCAATGAACATAAAAATGCTTTGGAACCTAACGCACAACATTTAGAAGTCTAGGCTAGAGACATATTCCGGCGTCGTAAAGCTTGGTAACTATCGCTTTCATCGTAGGTTGGGTGATTCCTCCTCTTTGAGACGACAAGTGCTAGTATGGACTTGTGCTCCCACATACTGTCGAGTATATATTGGGATACCACAATAGGCTACATCCTTTATCCTTAGGAAGCCATGTCTGCCGCCCTATCAATCGCAATGCACTGAACACAACATTCGCGAAGATTGATTGTCGTACCGTAAAAAGTATTCTGCAGTTTTGCGATTGGTTTGGTAATCCCTCTGTCTAGATTTCCAGAGTAGTCACTTTCATTCCTTTTCAGACTCCTTAAAAGAAAAGGTCCGTCTGAGCACTTGTCACCTCGGGCTCATTAAAAATAAAAGGTGACTAGAGTCATCTTTAGCTTTTTCTCAACTCTTAAAAATTGAAAAAGCAAGTTGTGTCAAAGCGTCATAAAATTCATTTAATTCGGAATAACATTTTCCCCTTTTTATTTTGAGTTGATCAAGTAATCCGCAATCATGGAAGAAAGTCAATCAAAAACCCATCGTTCGTGGAGGCGAATGAGTCAACCGTCTTTGACTCCAGAAACGAAACCATTATGGGCCAAGCGATCTCATTTAACTGGATCAAAGTCTCAATGTTTGTTTGAAACTTGTGTTTCAACATCCTGAGAAACTCCAGTTACTCCAACTATTTCTAGTATCCCTGCCTCTACAGAAGAAGTTCCATAGTTTCAAGAGGACACTAGAACTGATCCTATTGTGATGGTAAACACATCTATTCCTGAACCAGCTCCAGCTAGGACTGATTTGGAAGGTTTTAACCCTCCAACATTTGTTGCTGCAGAGTGTGTACCTTCTTGGGCACCAGAAATATTTTACGGACCTGGCGGTCTATCTCTTCCACCTGGATTGATTGCAATAGAAGAGATTGTGGAGGATATTCCATCCAGTACCCCATTTCATTTTGGAACTAGGATCCACCTATATCCTTCTAATTCAGGAAATAGTCAACCTTCATCGCAAGTTCCTGTAAAATTGCTAGGAAGTCTTTTGGATAGACTCAATATGTTTGAACAACCATCGACATCTAGGACTGTGTCATCTGATACAGTAGTAGCAGAACCTCCTGCCACTACTCTGAAAATGTTCGCTAGTATACCATCTGTCCCAACTAGCTCTCAACCGCTAGATGGAGTCCACCCAGGGACTGTTTCGACAGTATCGTCTATTCCTGTTTGTTCGTCTGGAATAATATCTGGAATTTCTGATGTTGAGTCTCAGCAAATTGATCCTTCACAACAATATCAATTTGGGAAGTCCAGTCTACAAGGACCAATTTTTCCTTTGAACACTGGATTGCCACCATATGGGGGATAGTATGCCCTTTCATTGTTCCCTCCAGGAGAACAACCATGTGAGAGTTCACAACAAAATTCAGGTCAAGTTGTAATTGCATCCAGTGGTTGGGTGCCAATACTGCTTCAACAACCAAGAGTTGTATATTCAATGCAACCAAATCTACCTGTGTCGAATATTCCCACTACACCAGCTATTGTAATGGTGTCACAAGTACAAGCGTTGCCTGTTGTATGTCAACCTCAAGTCTCTCAGGTCATAATACATCAGCCTCTTGTCTCAACGACCCAACCACAATCGCCGATTAGTGGCTCCTTAGCTAAAGCGACTTAGGCTCAAATGGGTACTATTACCCCTCATCTTGGTCAAACATCCAGTATTAGAAAACAAAAAATGGCTTCACAACCATGGCTGGTGCAATATCAACAACCGCAATTCCAGCAAGCTTACCAAGGACCTGAGCAACAAAGCTTTGCAGGTAATGGGCAACCGTATATTCAAAACGGTCACCATCAATCATATCATAATGGTTATGCCCATCAACCTTATCAAAGTTATCAACACCAAATACATTATGCTGGTATGCAAAGATCCACTGCTCAGGCCATCCCATCTTATCCTAGGTATGCTTCGCCAAACCTGAACCAATAGTTGCCTTTTGTTGCAACGTTGGAATTACTAGATCTCAATTGGCTAAGAAACGATCCAATTCCTTACGCCCCTTGGTGGCCAGCGATTCCTCATAAACTTCCGTCAAATATTCCTAAATTCAATGGAAATCCAGGTGAAGATTTGTCGAATCATGTGACGAACTTTCATCTGTGGTGTTCGTCCAACACTCCCAATGATGATTCGATTAGGCTTCACCTCTTTAAGCAAATGTTAATTGGTATGGCAACAACATGGTACATCGAATTACCTAGAGCTTCATTCGATAACTTCAACGCCCTTTCCACAACCTTTTTAACCCATTTTTAGTTACCCATAAGGTACGAAACATGAACAGAGCTTCTTACCAATTTTAAGCAGACGACAACCACTCACATATCTGATCATATTCATGAGTGGCGGCGTCGTCACCGAATGGTAAAAACATATGCTCCTGATCAACTGCTAGCTGAATGGTTTATTAAGTCATTGTTACCATCTATTACAAAAGATGCGGCGAAAAGGGGAGTTGTCACTAAAGAGCAAGTCATTGCTCGTGCACAATATCTAGACTTGATCTATACTCAATCTGGCACGCTCTATGACAAAATTCCTGATGCTCCTAGACCAGATTTTTCCATTCCTCCTCCTCCTAAACCAAACAAAGACTCTCATGCCGGCGATGGCATGATAGGCACAAATAGCATGAAAACCATGAAGGCTACATCTAAGAAGGCTCGAATAGTTTCTGTTCAAAATGCAAATGAAGAACTTCTTGCCTCAGAGGTTAACGTCGTGTCGACCGACAAAGGCAAAAAACCGAAGCAACCAGGAGGCAAGAAAAAAGGGAAAATAAAAAAGAAGAGACAGGATGATTTGTCTCCTGAAAAGTATTCTGCAAACTCTTCTGGGTAAAAGAAACCTAATCAGCCATGTCTCACATGTGATGAGGACCATTGGACGAGAGATTGTCCATGTAAAGTTGAAGTTAAGAAAATCTTTAGGAATTCAAGAACTTCAGCAGTATTGACTGACTCGTTTCCAAACCCAGAAACCAATCTGGTTGCTAGTGACAATGCTTCCCCATCCCAGGTGCTTATGTTGTCCATTTCGAAATAGCAAAATGATGCTTTGATATCGACAAGGAACAAAGATTATGGGAATCCACAACTATCGAACAACAAGGCTGCCGATCAACCTAGTAGTTCGACAACAACTTCAACTGAAGTTGTGCCACCCATCATTCCCGAGCTAACAATAAAGCCGCCAAAAGGAGTAGTACACAAATCGACATTTAATCCTCGTGCCCGAGAAACACAGAATTATAATATAGTAGAGGATCTGGCCCAATGGCCGTCCACTATGTCGACACTTGAAGTATTTCAAAATTGCCCCTCCCAAAAGCAGGCTCTATTATCAGCAATAGGTGGGATTGACCCAGCGCATTCCAATCTTGTGGCCTTTAATCATAAAGGATTTGAACCTCAGTTACCATCTCAACTTGCTTTCCTCATCCAAGTGAAAACCCTCAACAAAATTGTTCATCGAACAATTATTGATGAGGGGGCATCTACCTGCATTATGTCAATGAGTTGCTAGAAAACTTTAGGATCACCACCCTTGTCAAGATCATCAACGACATTAAAAGCATTTGATGCACGAACATACACCCTGTATGGGATTTTAAGTAACTTACAAGTTGAACTGGGGGGAAAAACAGTAGAAATTGACATCGAAGTTATGAATGGAAACCTCGATTACAATATCTTACTAGGAAGGCCCTGGATTTATGCCATGGCTGCTGTTGTATCAACTTACTTTAGAAAGATTGCATTTCCTTTCCAAGGAGGAATTATAATCATTAATCAACAAATCTTTCTCCCCAATAGTTCACAAGTTATAGGAAGCATTCCAATGATCCATGGAAGCTCTCATTCGCTTCAAAATGTTGGAGTAGGCCTACTAAAAGACCCTACCTTGATGGGTACTTTTTCCCTACCGCCTCCGAGTAATCTGGTGGAAGTGGCAACAATAGGAACCTGCAATATGATATCTTCCATTAAGAAGATTTCTGAACATCTTGTTAGCATGGATCATCAACAAGTTTTTCCTCCAAGCCCAATATAGATTTTGTAGCAATCAATTTTCTCAGCCTGGGCAGCAAACCCAAATCAATGCTCATCGAGTGTTTGGGTAGATAGGTCAAAGGAATATGGCACCTCTTAAGATCCTTGGTCACATGTACATAGACGAAGAAATTATTCAGTCGATGATGATAGGAGAGGTACCATGGGAAGATTACCACCATTGTTCCCATCTTCTGGATTACAACGAAGATTATTCCAGCGACCTTGATCATCCTTCAGTTTTTTATTTTCTATCAAATACTGTAAATATGGTGGATTTAGAGAGAAATATAACCAATATTGAAGAAACTATCGCCATAAATATCTCGATCAAACCTAATGTTGTAGAGAATATTCATGTTGGCAAATCTTGTTCTTCTTCAGAACTCGAAATACATTGCGCTCTCTTTCATCAATTCAGAGATGTCTTTGCATGGTCAATGAAGAAATTCCAGGCATTGACTTGAGCATAGTTGAACACGAAATGAAGATGTATTTGGATGTAAAACCAGTATGACAACAGCTTCGGCAGGCACACCCAAAGAAAGCCGCTGTCATCAAGGTAGAAGTTGAAAAACTTTTACATGCTAGTTTCATTTACCCTGTTCCTATAAGTGATTGGGTATCAAATATTGTTCCTATGATGAAAAAGCAAGGAATGATTAGAGTGTGCGTTGATTATAGGGATGTAAATCAAGCTTGTCCAAAGGACAACTACCCTACACCCTTCATCAACCAGATAATTGATGAATGTGCCGGATGTGAAATCTTTTCATTTATGGATGGATTTTCTGGGTATAATCAAATAAATATACGCCCATAGGACCAGTTGAAGACTGCATTTATATGTCCGTGGGGCACATTCGCGTATTGAAAATTACCTTTTGGATTAAAGAACGCAGGGGAAACCTTTCAGAGGGCTATGAATTATGCCTTCCATGACATCAAAAACATCATTCAACCATTTCTCGATGATCTTCCGGCTCATTCGCGAAAACGAACTGATCATCCACGACATTTTAGAGCTATATTTCTACGTTGTTGACACTACAAGATACGACTCAATCCACACAAGTGTTTGTTTTGTGTTGGTTCTGGTCATTTACTTGGCTTCGTGGTTTCTAAGGATGGAATTCAACCCAACCCATGTAAGGTTTAGGCAATCATCGATATGCCTCCACCTTCAAATTTGCTTCAGATTCAGAAACTCCAAGGGAAAGCGAACTTTCTAAGGAGTTTCATTCCAAATTATGTTGAACTTGCTAAAGGTTATACACGTTTTTTGAAAAAAGAAGTACCATTCAACTGGGATTAGGTTGCGCAAGCTTCCTTTGGTGCTCTAAAGGAATGCCTAATAAAAGCATCATTAATGTACGCTCCTGATTATCAAAAATACTTTAACCTGTATCTAGCTGTAGCAGATACAACCATCGCAATGGTTTTATTTCAAGAAGAAAATGGAATCGAACATCCTATCTATTATTTAAGCCGAAACTTAAATGATACAGAAAGAAAATACTCCTATGTTGGAAAGCTGGCTCTCGTAGCTGTTCAAGCAGTATAGAGATTTCGACACTATATCCTCTTTCGCAAAACAACCATTTTATCATATTGCAACCCAATGAATTACATTCGGTCGCGTCAGTTACTTGGGGACAAATATTCAAAATGGATAGCTATTTTGCAAGAGTTCGATCTGGAATTTGTAAAATCCAAATCAAAGAAATCTTTTGTTTTCGCAGAGTTATTATGCGATTTCCCATCATCGTCCAACAATTCAACATCCAAAGCAACAATCGTGGACGAATCTTTGTTTCTGATATCGTCAAGCGATCTGTGGTACGGAGATATAATCATCTATCTCCAAACCCAAACATACACACCTAATACCTCTCACTCTAAACAACAACGTACTCGATACCAAGCAAAAGACTACATGATCGTCGGTGATACGGTTTACCACCGTGGTACCGATACAGTTCTACGAAGGTGCCTCACCCATGAGGAGGCCGAAAAAGTACTGAATGATTGTAATTTAGGTGCGTCTGTGGGGCATCAATATGGTTATGCTATGGCACAAAAGATTTTACAAGCAGGTTAGTTTTGGCCAACAATGTTCAAATATTGCACAACCGCAATCAGAAGTTGCCATGCTTGTCAAATCTTCGACTGCAAAACCAGAATACCACCCGCACCTTTGCAACCAGTATTTGTTGTTAGGCCATTTGCCAAATAGGGCATAGATTTCATGACATGTAACCCCACCTTGGCCAGGGGGCATGGGTATATCATAGTCGCAGTTGGCTATTTTAGAAAATGGGCCGAGGTGATGCCTATATTAAACAACAACGATGAAACGACTGCTCTTTTCTTTTTCAATCATGTAGTCTCTAGGTTCGGTGTTCCACAGGCTATAGTCACAGATCATGGATCATATTTTCGCAACCACATGATGGTCGAATTGGCTGCCAAATTAGGATTGTCCCACGGCAGTTCTACTCCGTATTATCCGCAAGCTAATAGACAAGTTGAGGACATCAACAAAGTTCTAAAGCGCATGCTGCAAAGGATGATTGGAGTCCACAAAAGGAGTTGGCACCTAATCCTGTACTTAGCCTTGTGGGCGTATGGAACCTCGGTAAGAAATTTGATCGAGTTTACACCCTTTCAGCTGGTGTATGGCTTGGAAGCCTTCTTACCAACTCAATGTGAGATTTTCATCTCTCAAGCTCGCAATCGACCTTCTCCCCGGAACTTCAGAGGAAGAGGCTCGTTTCTTGGAACTAATCCAATTGGATGAAACCCGTCATGACACCGCCTTAGCTAATGAAGCCCATAAGAAATGAGTTAAGGCACAATTTGACAAAAATGTCAAACCCCGTGTCTTCTCAGAAGGTGACCTGGTCTTGCTTTGCGATCAGGAATCTGATAAATTGGGAGCAGGTAAGTTCCAATCTTTGTGGATGGGTCCCTACATTTTTAAACGAGTGTTAGCAAAAGGAGCCTACGAGCTAGTATATTACGATGGAATTCCACTGGCACAACCCTAAAACAGTTTGTACCTTAAGCGTTACTATGCTTGACTAAGTGTAGTAACCGCTTTATATGATTTTGTTACATTTTTTTTTCGTCGAGAGTGATCATTTGGGTTAGGTAATCCATTCTTACAATTTTTGTAGATTTCAAACCTATTGGAATAATTCGTTGAATATACCGACAGAGCTAATCGTAGTACGCAAAACCTATCTTCTGCGTCCTGGGCCATTTTTTATCCAAGCGGTGAGTTAGTGAGTTTCAGAGGAGTATGTATTGGTCGATCAATGAAAAACATCGCTGAGTATAGCGTGTTGATAAAACTTCTCTCTGATGCCATTGCATGTGGCATACGCTGACTTTTTATCAGGCTGGACTCACAACTTGTCATCCTACAGCTTACTAACATATATTATGTTCGGAATCCAGCTATCTATTGTATGTTCCTAAGGGTTAGGATTTTGGAAAGGCAGTTTGATTCTATTCAATATCAACACATTTCCAGAAACTTCAACACATTAACTGATTCATTAGCAAATTATGTGTTAGATAGACATTTGCAACATTTATAAAAGAAAGAATTTCAATCGACATTTGCATCAGGACCATATAACTTAACCAAAATAAAGCTCCGAAAATCAAAAATATATAATTGTTTATAGTTTATCAAAGATGTTCTGTGTCCAAGACAAAATTGGTCACATGACCCAAAAACTCAAAATGTAAGAAAGCACCCTAGACTAATGGTGCTGGTGATAAAAAGTCACCGCCTGTGCGATCATACATAAGAGCCTTGTCCATCGACTTGGCACGCCAATAGTATAGCGCTGTAATCTCAGAGGTAATTCGTCAGTCCTAACATCCTAGATACCAAGGGTGAGACCCTCGATATGATCATGCAACACTGCAAGGGTCTCGCCTACGTCCAGATCATGAAGGAAAGCCCTCCCTATAGCCTCTGCTGCTCGAATGGCAACTGCTACCCTCGGGCGCACTGCTGGTCGCATGGGTCCAATATCTGCACGGATATATGAGTTCGATTAGTCTTGATAACATGTAAAAGACATAAGAACATCATAAAAACAATAAACAGAGATATGGTCAGATCTTTTACCTATAACAGCCCACTGCTCGCCAGCTGGTAGCACCAAATCTGGGTCACCTTGGAAATCCATCCCAGCATATGGATACTCAGCAAAGACCATCTCCTGACGATCGAACCACTGAAAGAAGGCATCAGAGAACGAAATCTGCAACTGACCAACATGTCTGGCCATAAGATCGACCCATCTCTACATCCACGGTTTCGTTGGTACTGGCAGTCTGAGTGAAATGTACTGTGGTTGCATCAATGGGATCTTCTCCAAGGTGAAAGCGGTGAGAATAGAACCATAACCAAAGTTCTTAGATCTTCCGTTCTTCACCTTGGTGAGCTGTTCTTTTATAACCGAAAGTACTGCATCACACCAGTTGAATACCTTTGGTTCAAGGCATTCCAGAGCATACTGCATATAGGACCTGTTGGCCAAATGAAGAGTCACACTACCAGCCAATCTAGCAAAGGTGAATAAGATAGTCCTCAAGGACCGGTCAGTGACATCTCGAATACTGATCTTGCTGTCCCTGCTTGGCTGAGATCCATCTCTACAGAATCAGTGAATATAATCCCTCACGGATTCACCTCCACGGGCGGATCCTGATAGTGAGAGAGGGGCACCATGCCTCGATAAACTGGTCAAGAAGTAGATATCCTCAACTGTCAAAGGGATGGATTTACCTCGAATCTGGAACACTTGGTTGGTAGGATCCCATGCATCGAGAAAATATTGCAACAAATTAATTTGTTGCCTGATACTGGATATGCGGAAGAATTTGAGCAAACCACAGTTCCGCAAAGCAGTCACCGTACCCGGATCATGTAAAGCAACCATGTCCTCTTCTTCATGCTCATGTTCATGCCATGTAATGACCATCTTGATCCAATGAATCTCTGAAAAACAAACAAGAGAAGGATTAGGATCTTGATTTAGGCAAAAACAGTGCATAAACTTTCCTTTTTGCGCCCATTGAACCCCAGCTGTGTACTAGGTGAGATGCATCCTGACTGGCCAATGGCTAGCTTAGTATGCATCACACCTTTCGATGCGCATTAGGTGCGATGGGGAGAGAATGAATTTTTCAAACCCCAGAGTCCCAAAAGAACAGGAAAACATGCTCAAAATCAGAAAAGGAAAGAATGCAATTGAAGAGCTCAGGGTTAGCTCCTACTTGGTCCAGACAGCGCCGAAAATAGTCCACAGAATCTCCTAGAATCAACTAGTGAAAATCTAAGGGGTAAACACCTCCAGAGCTCCAAAAATCCCAAATTTGAATGAAATGGTAAAAATGAGAGGTAAAAACTATTTTTATGTTACTATTCACATAGTTCGAGTAAAATATGGTTGTTTAACTCATTTTTCAATCATGTATTCACATTTCTAGTCAATTTGATGGAGTAATTGAACATGCATCATGACCATCAAAAGAACATAATGTTAATGGTGAAATCAATGTCTCAGACTATTATCACAAGCAGTTTTACACAAAGTTCAAGCTCGTTAAAAAATAAACCTCGCCATGAGCAATTTTACATGAAGTTCAAGCTTGTCAAAAAATAAACCTAGCAATGAGCAAGTGTTCCCATAGAGTTCAAGCTCGTTAAAAAATGAACCCCACCTTCGGTAAATAACCATTGCGATCGCATAATTATCAACTTTTGAACCTTGGTCGTGCTCTTACCATCATCTGCACTCTTTTTTAGCTGATCATATGCCTCCATTTGATTGTTTACCCTTTTGAGGAACAACTGCGATGAGTGATTCTATTAGCCACCTTCTTTACATTGTCATGATTGAAAAGTTCCAAACCTTACCTGGAACCAGTTGCTACCCAAAAACATCACTCATTCCTCAAAAAACGTGACTCCTTTAATCTCTTTTCATCTGACTCATAAAATATGAAAAGGCTGCCGAGCAATTGGCCTCTCTAGCTCATTAAAGCGATCGGATGTCCCATCCCTCCACTAGATTTTAATCTTTTTCGACCTGAGGGATTATTACACAAAAAAATCGAGCGCTTGCTTTGTTCGGCTCGTTAAAACTACGAAAAGTCATCCCTTTCGTATTATTTTACACTTTTTTGGACTTAAGGGATTACGTTACGAAAAAGGACTACTGGAGTTGCCTTTACGTCCCTTTTTAGACTCTCTAAAATTGAAAAGGATTGAGTTATCTTTGTCGTTAAACTCGTTAAAACAATAGTGAAAAACTTGTCCATGTAGACAAGAGCGAGTTTCATTGTTGCTAGGCTCATTAAAACGTAACGACGGGTTTGCCTGAAGGGAAAATTATAGAACAAGCATATGCTATCCTCCTCAAGCTTGACAAAAATAAAGAGGTACTGGTAAGCAATTACTGCAGAAAAAGGGAAGAAAACTTGAATAGCTTCATTGGTAGCAGGTCGCTCTTAAACATGACACTTTAACTCCATCACCATGATTGAGTCGAGTTGGGTTATTCCATTCACCGGTCATATCACCATTGGTCCATCGTACCATCCACCTTGGGGATAATGCTACCAATCCATTTCAGTGTCACCGGTATGTTCAAGAGAAGTCACTCAGAGAATTCACCAACCTAGCCAATGTCTCATCCGCTGCAATACCTTCACTCTCTATTTCTTCATGAGCGCCACCCTGAACCTTGTATCATCAGATCGTTTTCACCTCTGCAAAATCATTTGCTCTGTTCCATGTCGTAGATGTGGGATTCATTAAGGCCCTCCTATGACGGGTCACTTCTTGTCGACATCAGCTGATTATCCAAGAAGTTGACTTAGGAACAACCCTTTTAGTGCTTTGAAGCTTGCATGCCTCAATTTCAAGTTTCTCACTTTTGGCGACAGGTTTACATCAATGGCCTTCGACCGAAAGATTTTACGTGGTGTTCGACATCAACTCATGTATTCGCACCACGTGAATTGTACTGTAGTACCTTGAGGGTCATCATCATTATCAATGATTCCTCTCACACCTGTTAACAACTTACATCATTGGCTGGTAATTAGGTGATGTCTTTCCATGTTCAACATCAAGACATCTTTTCACATGGATCGACTTGTACTTCGGAAGAAGATTGAACGAGTTTGAAGACCCCAAATCTAGTTTCATCCATCCGAGGTGCGATATATTTAGGAAAATATAGACATCAAATGTACATCATAGGTACACAGATAATCATCCAAACTAAGGGATGATGGCTCTACCAGAATCATCAGTCTGCCACACAGACGATTGTCTGTATTATGTACATGAGTATGAATTTATAAAGCTAAGCATGGGAATGCCCACCTCAGCTAGATCATGAAAATATTATGAAGATAATGTATTGTATTGTATCTTATTATAGGTCACCTTCCAGTTTGAAAAACCTCGGATCCTCATTATAAAGCATTTCACCCGACATCAAAAGGATTTATGACCTCATGCTTTAGGGGGCAACTGTTATAGACATATTTGGGCATTGCAACCCCAATCACATATGTCCATAAACCAAGGGCTTCTAAACCCATAAAAGTGTTTTTTCATACCCTAAAGCAACAAGGTCAGCTGATTACATCATCTCCCAGAATTTCTCCATGAAAAACTACTCAGAACTGGTCAAAACAGGACCATACAAACTGCTCCATGCATAGGGTGCGATGCATCTCACCTATTACACACGGGGGGTATGATGCATACTAGAAAGCCCTTCTATAGGGTGCAATGAGTGAGAGCAAACAAATGGCAGAAGCAGTTTGTTAGGTGGAAACCCAAAGAATCTTCTAGAAACTGATCATATGACACTTGTCTCTCTGAATTTGCCTAGGGATGAGTAAGAGATCTGAGATCTCCAAGTGGAACCAAGAAATATTGATGAAATGATGCTAATCAAAATCCTAGAAGATGACTCACTCTCGTGTAAACATCTATATATGGATCCCTCATCCAAGAGATCAAAAGGCTGGAATTTTGTAATTTGCAAGGAAGTGTTGTTGGTTTCTCTTTGAAGACATTGTTGGGTGATCTTGCTTTGTATGAGGTGAAGAGGGATTTCATGCTGGGAGAATGATGCTGGATCAGACAGCCTAGCTGTAATCCTCTCTTCTACTACTTCTATCAATAAAGCTATTTGAGTTTTCCTCCATATGCTTGTATATCTCTGAGTCTTATTTATGTATGCATTTATATGGTTAATGTACATCTGATCCTACACTATTTATGGTTATAGATCTCTATGCTTTGATGGTATTTTGCTACCTTGGCTCTACAGGTGTTCTTTGAAGCGGGACAAGTGAGAAAGGAGTGGAAAAATCTCTATCAAAGGAGAGAGGAAATAAGCAAGGAGACTAGCGAAAGACTGAGGTTGGTGCTCTATGCTTCTCTCTCATCTATCTCTCATAAAGGAAAACACAAGTAAATTTAATCTATTTGTTTCTAATATAGTTACCCGTCTTAGTGGGACTAGTAGCTCTGAATAGACACTAGTTTTCCTGATAACATTGCTGGTAAAGGTGGACACTTTGAAGAATACTACAGATGCATTGACAAAATACATGAGCTCTGAGAAGTCCTCTTGGTGTAGAGAAGCAATGGGCATTGGAGGGTTGGATAAATGATTAAGCTCCCTTATGGACCCCTATGCAAAGAAAAAAACAAGTGGGATAATGTTGGGTTGTGTTATATTATTTCCATGACTAGCCCACGTAGTTAACCGGGGGGTTAAAGGGGGGACGGAGCCCCCCCTTCGTTGTGTAGATTGCAAAGCAGGGGGGTCACAAGGGTTTTGAGGGGTACAGGTAACCCCACTCTATGGGATTTGGGCAGTGCCCGAGAAAATTTTGGTTTTGGAACCTATGTTAGGTTGGACTGACCCACCTATGGTTTTGTGCATGATTTGTACACATGTATTTGGATGCAATGGTTTTGGGTCCATGGTTTTGGACACGATGTTTTTCAGTCCATCGTATTGGATCCTTCGGCATGTATAAATATGTATTATAACATTGAAAGGAACATAATGAAAAATCAAGCTGGTGGTCCAGGTTTTGGGATCTAGGGGAAAATCCTTGTGTATGTGTGTTTTATGTGTTATGCTTTCGCATTGTTTATTTTATGTATTTTAGAATACGTATGCATGTAATTTTTGTAATGGGTTAAAACCTACAAATGGGTCAACCAATGTGTCGGTGGCTGCATTGGAAATATAGCTTCACATGATCAGGCCCATGCACCGTTAGTGTAGGAGTAGGAGTAGTGTTTTCTTTTAGTCATTTTGCTTGCATGCTTGTTTTCTTATTCACTTTGTTTTCTTGCTTGTTTTCTTACTTGCTTCGCTTTTAATTTTTCTTCTGTTTTTTCTTTTCTTTGATGTTTGTTAGTTAGTTTGTTTCATTCATAGGTTAGTTTTGGATGAAATCATGTGTGACTCTTAAACGAGATGGGTGAAGTATAAGAGGGCTTGTACAACTATCACTGCTTGGTTATCTATCATCTTGCCTCTGTATGAGAGCTTGTTACTCTCATTCCATGATACATCGAAGGAAAATACGTATTTTTCAAAGTGAACCTTGGTGAAAGTACGATGCTTACGCACTAACTAGTGTCACATTCTCTAGTCGGTTGTTTTTGGGTTAACCTTTGTCAGCTCAGTCAAGTAGAGTAATGTGAGGGGGAAAGCCTTAACAGGCACGTCAGAGGTACAATAAACTAATTCTATGCTGGAAAAACCTCTTCTGCTCTCAATAAGTTGGGATCCCTCTTTTGCCTTTGAAATGAATAAGTGTTATGCATAGTTGAAAAACTGAAAAATTAAAAAATGAAAGGTCAAAAAAAATTTGAAAATGTACAATGAATAAGGTGAAAGAAGAGAAAGGCTTCCCACGCAGGGAGGTGATGCAAGTAACTCCACCGAGGTACTAACTAGGCTCGCTGGAAGCGGTGCCATGCTTTTGTTCCTATTTGACTCCACCGGGGCACTGTCGAGGCCTACTGGTAATGGACCAATACTAGAGATCAAACTAAGACTGTGACAACTATATTGCTTGTGCACCTATACACCCGTCAACCCCAATTGAAGCAAATTTGTTTCCTTGGATTGGAATGTGTGTCAGTTGACCAAGAGCTTAGCAAATGCTACATCTTACAATCAAGCTAGTATGGAACCAAGATGAGTTGAGGACTAAACAATACCTCTAGATGTGTTAGACTTTCTTTTCATGAACAAGGTCCATTCAAAGAGTTGGAGTTCTGCCAATGTGTCGCCAAGTGTTGTAGTGGCTACAACCACCCTTCAAAATTTTTCCTTAGCCCATTTTGGAGCCTCCCTACCAACCATGCACAACACTTTGTCTTGCTTCGTCAAGTACACAACGCTGAGTGTTTTTCATGCACAAAGGAAGCCTGTCGAGCACAGCTTGATGCATTCCCCTCAGAGGTTGTTCATCTGAGCTTGGTCCAGCTACAGGATTAGTAGATTCCGCTTGAAAATTGTCCACTTCTGGAGGGAAACTAGTCTTCCCTCAAAAAATTGTGAAATCCTCTGAGGCAGCCTATTCAACTACACGATTGCGCAATCGCAGCGGGATTTCCACAAATTTCCCTAGTAGGGCTGCTCAACCCAAGATTTTTGCAAATCTAGGTAGTAGCCAGCTACTCTGCCGAGAAATTGTGCAATCCTCCTGGGCAGCGAGGCCAGCTCCCAGCCAGGAATGCACATTTTTCCCAAGCTGTTGAGTAGCTGCATGCATGAGTAATCTGGTTGACCAGTTCCACCCAGGACCGAGGAAACTTGTCTTGCATGCATGCATGAATAGCTCTCCCCAGAATAGAAAAAGGCAGCATGCAAAAGCCATCCCATGATTCAGGGAGCTAGTTTTAGTAACTGAGGGTTACATGCAAAGTTGTCTTAGAAGTTTCCCTCCAAGTGTCACATTTTCCTAGATTTGTGGCATGTCTATCACGAGCCCAAACTTATTTATTCAATGCATCAGAGCTCGTTCTTTCACATTGATATTAGAAATTTGACATCCCACAACACATCCAGGACTCTTCGACACATCTAGCTCAGCTATTCATGGGTAAGTGTCCCCAACTTGTGTTTTTCAGCATTTTTGTTGCTTTTTATGTTTTCTCTTGTATGAGTGTTATTTGATTGATTTCTTTGAAAAATTGCTATCATTTACATGTATACTAGCTTTTTCTAGCTCTATTTCAGTTTTCGTTGCTATCTCACTACTGTCGCATGCATGAAACTGTTTTGCACGAATATTTGCCCAAATAACGAACTACTTCACCCACATGCATGTTGAACTGTTTACTAAATCTCATACATGTTTTGCATGCACTGTCAATCGCTTATACTTTCACTTAGTGTCGCCATGCATTCACTGTCTTATTTGCCTTCAGTTGCCTGTCAGCGAGTCGGGACAACCTTGGCCTGGACTCTGCCTCAATGAGTCTACTTTGTGTAATCTAGGGAAGGAAGGCTGTGTCTTCCTCTCTAGAAATTGGCATTTCTGCCTAGCACTAGTGTCAAGGACTATTTTTCCCATTTCTAGAGGAGAGTGATTGTTGGCCCCAGAAATTATGCAAATCTGTCCCTAGGCCTGCAGTCCTTCCTAGCTATAATTACGCATTATGCAATCCCAACAGCTAGCAGAAAGTCTGGATTACGCGTTTCATAGATCCAGCAGCCATTCCTACCTCTAAGACAACCCATACTACCTTTTGTACATTTCTGGCATCCAGTTACCCAGCCTCTCGGAAGAAATTTCACAATCTTGCTCACTAGTTTCCCGGCTATGCGCTGTGTCATTCCTCGTAATTTTCTTTGTTTTCACTGATAGATTTCTATCCATGCACATTTCTTGTCTCCAAATATTTTAGGTGTTCATATGTCTCAATGTCTTCCAAGAGAACAAGATCTCGATACGCTGATGGAAATGTAGCTGGAGCAGCAGCTGAGAAAATGTCCTCTAGTTTGTCGATCTATGAAGATACAATGTTGTATCTAGATAAGGCCATCAAACTGAAAAGGAAAGAATTGAATGAAACATTGGCAGACACTTTTGGGGAACACCTCAAATACCATCAAGTGTACGTGAACATTCACAAGTCTGGCTTATACCAGATTGCATGCAAATATCTCGTGTTCCCATGCACGAACATGATACATTGAATCATCTCTCACACTGATCCCGAGATGATGACTTTGAGCAGGGTCAGTGGGACGAAGCTTGTGACCTTATGGGAACAGGATTATGATGAGAGGTATCAAATTTCAAAACCTGTTAGTATCATGGAGACTCCATTTAGCTTACCCAACAGTGGTACTAACTCTAGAGACATTATGAAGGATTGGGTAAAGGAGCCAACTCATTTTAGGATGACAGCCAACTAGGTTAATAAAACAAAGATACTAAGGAAGGCATACCAATACCTGATCATATTTGATTTTTGACCGTATGGCCAAGCAAGCACATAAACCTTCCCACAAAGTTGGGTGGTTTCACTGGACCAAGTGTTGAGAGAAGGAAAACCATGTAGCTGGTCCGACATACTGCCTCATCAGCTGAAGGAGCAAGTCATGAAAGCTCAACAGTCACGCGGAGGTATGAATCTAAAGATTTACATGTCCACCTACATCCTATATGCAGTCTGTGCCTGACACGAGTTCTTAGGCTTGCAGTGGGCATGGTCACTGGCAGAGACTATTGTGAACACATATTTTAAGTTTTTGTCTGAATGCAGCTTCAAAGGAGTAATCACACGGTTGTCTGACCATTTTGTTGTCTCTTTGTACAAAATAATATTTGAACAAGATCCACCTTTCATGTTAAAAGGAAGCAATGGATGCATGGATAGGCATTGTAGATTTGTACGCTCATTGTCCAGAATTTTCATCCCAATGTTGAATGTGGAGAAGCCTCTACATGTTCTGCTAAAGTTTTCCTTGGACATACTTGTCATGAAAGAAGTAGCCTATCACATCTCGGAAAGATTGACAGCTAGAATACAGTGGAAGAAGAAGGAACCTTTTCCCACTATTCTATTGCAGATGTCAAAGTGGAACTAATTAATAAATACCCATTTGACCTCCGAAGCTACAATCCGTATGACCCACATTTCATTGTGAAGGATCACTGCATGAGAGTTCAATTCAACTGGATCTACGGGGGATTTTATTGGGCCAAGGAGGACCCATGGATATACTGTTATAGTTTCTCTAGACCCAATGAACCATTAAGATTTGTTGGGGAGTGGTAGCAGTAGCAACAGAGAGCACTAGTAGTAGCAGCAATGGCAACAAAGACTAGTATACCAGTGCGTGACAAAGGGAACAGGAAGATTGTCGATCGCGTGGAGGAGGAACAAAGCTGCAAGTTTCAAGCAGATCCACTTGTAGAGAAAGCAACTATGCATATAGAGGAAAATAGGTAGTAGCATGACAAGTGAATCACGTGAAGGCAGAGGGGTAAGAAGAGAATCGAAGAAGTAAAGAAGGAGTTGCATGAGCGGAGGGAGCAACTCCGGAAAGAACAAGAGTTGCGCCAACAGGAGAGGGAAGCACAACAAAAACAGATACAATAGGGGCACATCATGTGCAAATAGATGAAGCAACACTCGTATAAGTAGTTGATTGATCTAAATAGATGGCATCAGGTGAATAGGGTGAACCATTGCAGAGTCAAGTCTTTTCTCATGAGATAGAACATGCACTTCAACAATTGGATGTAGACATGGAGTAGTAGGAGTTGGAACAGGACACTGACCTCATGCCTCACCACAAAGTGGTTGACTCACTCACTTCAATGCATCTAGAATAAGAGAAAGTCTTGGATGACCAAGGAGGCAATGAGATCCTTGGCGATCAGTCAAAAGAAGAGATGCACAACATCTCGTTTTGTGAATCCAAACATAGAGTTGTGCAGTCTTGTAAAGCATCAACTCTAGATGATCAAAAATCCCCTGCACATGTTGAAGAACGAGTGATCGTGACTGATGTGCGCAAGCATACAACTGCTTCGACCGATGTAACCAGAGTGTATGCCAAAGCCACTAGCTCAAGTGTTTGTTTTCTTATAGATGAGAATGAACGAATGGTGAAGGAACTACAGCTGGCAAAGAAAGGAGGAGACTTGGTGACAATGTCCACCTAATTTGACCTGAATAAGGCAATACTATATGGAGTATTGTCCCTTGACAAAGTCATGCGAGCATTTTACTCCAAGTTTGGTAGTGTGCACAAGGCGGTTGTCATTCTCAAGGGATGGAAATAACGATGTGCTAGGAGAGCACACATCTTGATGAACATACACGTTTATTTTGATGACATGCAAACATGAATGATGAAGTACAAGGGAGGCCCACTTCACTTGCCAAAGATGATGAGGCCAAATGCGGTCGAGCTGAAAGAACGTATCCAGAGTCAGATCCAGAGCTATGAGGATCTCCCACAACCCATCGCTAGCATACATGCCTCCCATCATGAGTATTCAAGAGCATGGATGTTGTGGTGCACACACATGCGATCCCATTACTTGGGACTCTCAACTAGGTGAAGACCAAGAAGTAGGTCTGACTACTCCTTGAATCATACTTCGACGAGAAGATGCGCACCGCCACCAACCGGGACTTTCCTATCAGTGCATACATCATGCAGAAGTATGTTTCTAGTCCAGAAACACTGAAGACAATGATGTGCATGCATTCAGACGAGTTGGATCAAGGAGTCTGAGAAGTGTACCCAGATGCTATGGAAGCGAAGGTCAGGTTTCAGACTGATGTCATTGTGGAACTCATAGACGCTATCAACGACTATAGATCTTGGCATCAATATGTTACTGTTGATCAGCATGAGGATGCTGAGCAACTGGAATTCTATAGTTGTCTAAATCAGAGTGATATCTATTTTGGCTTGCTCAACCCATTGTGTTCACATGGGTACATGTGCATTGTAATGGTGAGTCATGTCAAGTGTAAGTCAAGTGTCAATAGTGAATGTAATAGTCATAGAGTAGGTGAAGAGTCATGAGGGTAGTTGAACAGTCACAAAGGGGAATGTCAAGGGCGACCTCACCCTTTATTGTAAATAGTCCCTCATAACTCATTTTAGAGGCTTTTGGTTAGCCAAGCTCTTATTAAGACTATCTTGAAGAAAGCTTGGACAGTATTGTAATGTGCCTTGGATTCTCCAATGCACAAAGATAGTACATCTCTTTGGAGGAGCAGGCAGATGTGGCTATAATGTTTCACTATTCGGGCCAGTAGGTTTACATGGAAGTATTGTATGATTGGAACTTACACTTCTTTATATAATAACAGTTGACACATTTTCATGCATATGTTGTTATTGTAGTTGGACTACTCTGGTTGCTTTAATGATGTATGTTGTTTAACTTACATATTTGTGTATGAACTACTTCGTATGCAATTATATGAATCTTGTCGTAGATGTGTTGTTGGTTTGACCATCACTTTGGATTGTCGACTGATCTGCTTTCTAGCTTGTGATGCATCTTCGCTCATCTTCTCCCTTCCTAGCTGAGTAATGATATAGTTTGTCAAGGGGCACACACATCCCAACCCACATGTGTTAGAACGCTTGATTCACCTTCCTTGACTCACTACAATAGTCACACTCTTCGTACTAATAGAGTTATCTTACTTACCTCTATGGGACATCGCGGACAAGGCATTACCTTACGACACACTTTTGGATATCCTACACCAAATGGTCTGAGGTCTAATTAGGACTTCTTACCGGGGAGATCCCCTTGACAAGTTGGTGGGTCCAACACTGTCAACAAGTTCAAAGGGCATAATGAAGCATAATTATAATTAATTGATGCCCCAAAGAAAGAAAATGGAAACAACTAGTAAGAAACCTGAAAACTCTAGCATGACTCGTGAAGAAGAGGAAGAAATGCAACCTGATATATCAAAATTACGAGACCAAGTGCAACAAATTTCACTCACAAAAGTTAACAGAAGATAAGATAAATGGCATGGAAGCTAAAATGAATGGTGTGGAAGTTAAGATCAATGGAATGGAAGCTAAGATGGGTGTTATGAAAGACAATATTGAAGATTGGAAGAAAGACATGGAATGTTGGAAGGAAGGTTTGACAAAGTTGCTACAAGAAAGGCTTCCTAATGGTGAAAAGGTAGTAGAGGAAACTGATAATGAGAACAAAATAAATGTTAATCATGATCTGAAGAAAGACAACATTGAATATTTGGAGAAAGATAGGGAAGGTTTAAAGGAAGGTTTGACAAAGTTGCTACAAGAAAGGATTCTTAATGGCAAAAAGGTAGTAGACGAAAGTCATGATGAGAACAAAAGAAATTTTAATCATGATTTCATAGACTCTAACATTGGAACAAAGACCCACCAAATTCCAAAGATTGATATGAGAAAGTTTGATGGCAAGGATCCCATAACAAGGATACTACAGATGGAGCAATATTTCGATCTCCACAATGTGAAAAACACACAAAAGATATGCATTGCAACATTAAATTTGGACCAAATCCGTTTGTATGGAATCGATGACTTTTTTTTATCGTAAACAAATTGTCACTTGGGAATTTTTTACGGAATAAATGATAGCACATTATGAGGATACAAAAAGAAACACGTTTTTTAGCCAATTGATAAACCTCAAACAAAAGGGTTAAATGATGGAGCACATTGAGTACTTCCAAAAATTGAAAATAAGGGTAAAATATATTCCAGGGGAGCATAGGATTGATGTGTTCATACGGACTAAAAAGGATAAAATCCAACATGAGGTTCGCCTTTAGGAACCTAACTCACTGGAGAAGGCATTCAGGCTGGCAAGAAAAATGGAAAGAAAAATTATGGAAACTAGGAAGTTTACCACCCAAAAGTATAAGGAGGGAAGTGTTGTTTCCCCTAGCCTTCCACAACCTACAAGGTTGACACCCCAACAATTGGAAGAAAAAAGAGAAAAAGGGCTTTGTTACAGTGTTGATATCAAATACAATATAGGTCATAAGTGTGCTGAGAATAAATTATTTTACATAGATTGTGAAAAGGAGGAAGAAAAGGAACAAGAAACATAAAAAGAAGAGGATATACACTAGAGAAAAATCGTAGAAAAATAAGAAATGAATCAGACAATATATTGCAATGCATTAGCCTGAATTACCACTCCTCAAACTATCAATATAGAAGGACATATCAAGAAGAAAAAGGTAATAGAGTTGATTGATTCGGGCAGTACCCATAATTTTTTTCATTGTAAGATAGCCACGCAATTGAATTGCTTCTTATCTCTAGCACCAGAGTTTCAAGTGATAGATGCAATTGGAGGAACCATAAATTGCTCTAGAAAGTGCCATAATATGAAGCTATCCATGTGAGAATATGTATTGAATATCCCAATGCTTTCCTTTCCAATTGGTGATGTTGATGTTGTACTAGGAGTCCAGTGGCTAAAATCCTTGGGTACAACAAATTTTAATTTTCAAGAACTTTTCATGAAATTTTCCTCGAAAGGAAAGGAAGTTGAATTAAGAGGTATCGTAGGGAAACTAGGAAAGATAATCAACTCTAATGGAATGAAAAAGTTTCTAAATAAATAAAAATGAGGTGTAATTGCACAATTATGTTCGCTAGAGGTTCCCACATCGAAATCATCTATTTCTCCAGATCCCCAAAAAGTCTTGGACAATCATTCCAAGGTATTTGAGACTCCCAAAGGTTTCCCACCTATTCATGATTGTGATCATGCTATTCATTTGATTCCAGGAAGTGTTCCTCCAAGCATTAGGCCTTACATATATCCCATGAATCTGAAAATATATTGCAATTCATTGGTGATAATTACCACTCCTCAAACTATCAATATAGAAGGACATATCAAGAAGAAAAGGTTAATAGTGTTGATTGATTCGGGCAGTACCCACAATTTTTTTCGTTGTAAGATACCCAAGGAATTGAATTGCTTCCTATATCTAGCACCAGAGTGTCAAGTGATGGTTGTAAGTGGAGGAACCATAAATTTCTCTAGAAAGTGCCATAATATGAAGCTATCCATGGGAGAATATGTATTGAAGAGCCTAATGCTTTCCATTCCAATGGGTGGTGTTCATGTTGTACTAGGAGTCCAATGGCTAAAATCCTAGGGTACAATAGCTTTTAATTTTCAACAACGTTTCATGAAATTTTCCTCTAAAGGAAAGGAAGTTGAATTAAGAGGTATGGTAGGGAAACCAGGAAAGATAATCAGCTCTAATGGAATTACCAATCTTCTAAAGAAACAACAACGAGGTGTAATTGCACAATTATGTTCGCTAGAGGTTCCCACATCGAAATCATCTATTTCTCTAGATCTCCAAAATGTCTTGGACAATCATTCCAACGTATTTGAGAATCCCAGAGGTATCCCACCTATTCATGATCATGATCATGATATTCATTTAATTCTAGGAAGTGTTCCTCCAAACATCAAGCCTTACAGATATAACTATGC
The DNA here is from genome assembly GCA_031772625.1 of Pinus tabuliformis. Classification (NCBI taxonomy): domain Eukaryota; kingdom Viridiplantae; phylum Streptophyta; class Pinopsida; order Pinales; family Pinaceae; genus Pinus; species Pinus tabuliformis. The sequence continues at coordinate 445,877,720 of CM062817.1, forward strand.
CCAAAAGAGTGAAATTGAACATATGGTTGCAGAAATGCTAGAGGTTGGTATAATTCAGCCTAGTCAAAGTTCTTTCTCTACTCCAGTAGTATTGGTGCACAATAAGGATGGATCATCGCACATGCGCCTGGATTATAGGGAGCTATTAAAGATAAATTTCCCATTCTTGTCATTGATGAACTATTGGATGAATTGCATGGATCAATTTACTTCACCAAGTTGGATCTTCATTTAGGATATCATCAAATCAGAATGAAGATTGAAGACATTCCGAAAACAACATTTAGAACTCATTAGGGTCATTATGAATTTTTGGTGATGCCTTTTGGCCTTACCAATGCACCTTCTACATTTTTGGTTTGATGAATTCCATTTTCAAACCCTTCCTTAGGAAATTTGTGTTAGTACTTTTTGATGATATAGAAATCTATAGCAAGTCTTGGAAGGATCATGTTCAACACATTGACAAGGTACTCAAACTTTTGGAGGAGAAACAATTATATGCAAAAAGCTCCGAACGTTTCTTTGCAGTACAAGAGGTGGAATATCTGGGTCATATTGTATCTCATGAAGCTATTAAGGTAGACCCTAGCAAAATTAAAGCCATCAGGGAATGGAAAAACCCCACATTCTTAAAGCATCTCCGAGGATTTCTCTGGTTGACAGGGTATTATCACAAGTTTGTTAAGAATTATGGGAGAATAGTAGAACCTTTAACAACATTATTGAAGAAAGATGCATTTTTATGGACTCCAGAAGCAACGAAGGCCTTTGACCATATTAAAGAGGCAATGTGCCAATCACCGGTCTTAGCTACATTGAACTTCACAAAAACCTTTATTATGGAATGTGATGCCTCGGGAAATGGAATTGGTGTTGTTTTAATGCAAGAAGAAAGACCCATTACTTTCGAAAGTCATCCAATCAAAGGAAAATATTTACACAAAGCTATTTATGAGAAGGAAATGTTGACAATACTACATGCACTTAAGAAATGGTGACCCTACCTAATGGGAAGACACTTGAAGGTAAAATCATATCATGATAGTATTAAATTCTTTTTATAAAAAATATGGGTCACAAAGATGTTGGGTTATGACTTTGAAATCATCTACACAAAAGGGAAGAAAAATGTGGTGGCAGATGCACTCTCAAGAAAGGATGAGGATGTGGAAGCATTGCTTTGTGCCATTTCTATTATCCAACCAGATTGGATAAACAAAGCAAGGGATGAATGGAAGAATAATGAAGAAGTGTGGGCACTCATTCAAAAGTTACAACAATATTCCAGTACATCTTATACGTTTAGCTAGAAAAATGATTCATTATGGTACAAAAATCACTTATACCTATGTTAGAATTCCCAACTCAAACAAAATATTCTTATGGAATTGCATGTCTCTCCCTTAGGAGGGCACTTGGTATTTTTAAAGACTTACCACAGGGTTAAGAAAAAATTCTTTTGGGATGGTCTTAAATCTGATATTCAAAAGTTTGTGGTGGAATGTTTGGTTTTCCAACAAAATAAAGTTGAAACAATTAAGACCTCGGGTCTATTACAACCTTTATCCATGTTGGGAGGAGGTTTCAATGGATTTTATCATAGGTTTACCCATGTTTGAAGGAAAGAGTGTCATCATGGTGGTAATTGATAGAATTACCAAGTATGCGCACTTTTGTACATTATCTCATCGATTTAAGTCCAGTACGGTTTCTATTGCATTTATGTAAACAATTCAAAATCTACATGGAAACCCAAAGATTATTGTAAGCGATAGAGATCCCATTTTCATTGGAAATTTTTGGACATCTTGTCTTGGTACTCAGTTAGCTCATAGCTCATCTTATCATCCTCAAATTTATGGGAGAAATGAGATACTAAACAAAAGTTTGGAAGGATATCTTCGTTGCTTTGTATCCGATAAACATACATAATGGGTAAAATGGTTGCCTCTAGCTGAATGGTGGTATAACACTTCCTTTCATAATGCAACAAGAATCGCCCCATTTATGGCAGTGTATGGGTATCACCCACTGTCTATCACATCATATTTAAATTATAAGGTTCAAGCAATGGAATATCACATCAAGCATCAACAACAAGTTCTCCAACTCTTAAAGGATAACCTAACTTTGGCACATAACAGAATGAAACAACATGCATGCCAACATCGCAATGAAAGAAATTTTGATGTGGGTGAATGGGTATTTCTACGACTACAACCATATAAAAAAATGTCCCTCAAGAAAGATAAGAAAGATAATAAATTATAACCAAAGTATTATGGTCTGTACAAGGTGTTGGAAAATATTGATACTATGGCATACAAATTGGAGCTTCTTGTAGCTTCCCTAGTGCACCCAATCTTCCATGTTTCATGCTTAAAGAAGGTTATTGGTGACAAGCTCCCAGTTCAAACAATATTGCTAGAACTTTACAAGGAAGCAAAAATCATATTCGAACCTGAAGCACTCACAGAAACAAGAACTCGATAGCTACGAAATCGACCAATCTCGGAGTATCTCATGAAGTGGAAGAACTTACCCACTAACGATCCCACATGGGAGGATGAGAATTTTATACAGAAGCATTGAGAACTACTTAAGTGTTGAGGAAAACACTTTTTTGAAGGAGAGGGGCATGTTAGGTCCCTATAATACTAGTGATTCCCCCATTACTATTGTCATTGTAGCCCTTATGTTATTGTTGTGCCCCTATTGTCCCCATTGTGCCCCATATAAGCCCACTATTGTTATTTTTGTGCCCTTATATTATTATTGTTACGTCCACTTTGATTATATTGTGACCCTCTAGACTCCTATATATAGAAAGGAGGTTTTGTCATTTGTATCATCCAAGAATTGTTGATTTTTGTAATGTAAATGAGGTTTCCCCTCCAAGAGGCTAATTTCTAAGGAGTTTATCTATCTTTTCTATCTTTTCTGAGCTTGTTTCATAAGAAAAACATAGATATATTCAAGAGTACATACATATTTCCTTATCTGAGACAAACTTTGAACACATTTCCATATTTCACAGAAATATAATGATACGATTTACCTGTAGGACATGAGAAATCTATCTACATCTAGCACCTATCATTGGACAATCGTGTTATTGAGCCATGATCTCATGGCATTAGAATAATGCAGATAGATAGTTTTATAGAGATAGCTTGCAATACCTATTCGACACTACCTTCAAGCTTCAAATTCATCAATTGTTTTACTTTAGTAGCAACTCTAGTGGGATTTCATTAAATACAACCCGACAAAAGCCATTTATGGTAGTTTTCATTGCCTTCTGTGGAACTACCCCTCTCTGGAAATAGATTAACTGATATTCCGCAATTTTTTAGGTACTTGCTTCATGTTCAACATTGGCTATTAGGTTCTTCATGTGGAAAAGGTTGCAAATATTAGATGTATAATGGAAACAGGCATGCAATTCAAGGTTTCTCCTAAAGTCTCTTAGGTGAATTATAAAACACCATGTACTTAAAACATGATATATGGTTGTAACAAAAATGTACCCAAGATCCCACTTAAGAATTCAAAATGTTGGAAATAGGAGATGTCTTAAACAATATCAACTATTTAATTTCATAATCACACTAAGATAGACAACTCTTTAAAATGTTGAAAAGTATGAAAAATAGGGAGTTGGAATATTATAGTTATGTTAGGCTAGATATAACTATGTAAAATGTAACTTCTATTTAAAACACGTAAATGTAACTTCTATAGCTACATGAAATGTAATTTCTATATAAAAATTTGGAGTTGGAATATTACAGTTACATGGATAGATATAGCTACGTGAAATGTAACTTCTATATAACATTCTAAATATCCTTTTTCTCTCATTTAAGAGACTAACATATTTTTATCTTCAGTTAATAACTTAATACTGCACCAAAAATAACATTGAATTGATTCTTCACCAACCAAGGGGAAATTTTTGGTAGATAGCTACATGAAATGTAACTTCTATATAACATTCTAAATATCCTTTTTCCGTCATTTAAGAGACTAACATTTTTTTATCTTCATTTAATAACTTAATACTCCAAAAAAAATAACATTGAACTGATTCTTCACCAACCAAGGGGAAATTTTGTGTAGATATAGCTATATGAAATGTAACTTCTATATAACATTCTAAGTATCCCTTTTCAGTCACTTAAGAGACTAACATTTTTTTTTATCTTCGGTTAATAACTTAATACTACACCAAAAATATCATTGAATTGGTTCTTCACCAACCAAGGGGAAATTTTAAAACAATGTGAAAATTCTTACTCATTCCCCTACCATATTTTTGATATTTTATTTGTGCGTAGATTTAAGCTAGTGTAATGTAGCTTCTACATATTTGAAAATTTAAATATAACAATAAGATACAATATGCATGAGTTATAAGTACTATGAATTTTAGATGTTATATCAAGACAAACTTCTTCTCATCGCATTAATCCTTATCTTATAGTTGGTGATGGATATAACCTTTAAAATTATGATCCATCCTTGTCATATATTATATTTAATTATGGATATAGCTTTTAAAACCATCAAACTTGTTTGTTATTTTATGTACGGTCAATTTTGAATTCAAGTGCTCAAAAGTTTATTCAATATTATCTTGTACAGCTAGAAATAAAATGATGTGGGGCTGGTGTTTCTAGTGATTTTCAAACTTGTTTTAATTACCTAAATTTATCCTATTTATAGTAAATAGTTGCACTGACCATCTTATCTTCAAGTCAGTAACTTTTATTGAGGGCGTCTTCATGGCATCCACCATCTCTAAAAATTATGAAATATTAGTAGTATCTTGCACTAAATAGACAATGTTGGCATAGAATCTTTTATTTTGCTTTCTACTCTGTGTCACAAATATTTTGATATTTTATGATTCTTGGTTTTGATTTCCATGCTAAAACTGGATTTGTCATACCTCCTAGGATTTTTAGTTGTGCACACATCATATTTATCACTTATAATTGTATCAAAAATAGAGAGTATGCATAATGACATGTAGTGACATGTGGGTGTCTATTTTACTCAATGATATGTTTGATTTTTTAACCCATTCCAATCCTACCAAAATGAAATTAAGAGAGGCAAGGACACAAGAAGGACTATGAATAAATGAAATTAGAAACTTTAGAATGCAACTCAATTGTACTTGAATGTAACAATAAGTATTTGCAACTTCCTACTCACTGATGAGAATTGAATCACACTGTTAAAAATTCCTTGCATTATGAGAATTTGTTTGCACCTGCACTAATCCTCTGTAGTAGTTCCTTGACTTGCCTATAGATATAATTTTAGAAACAATCATACTCCTGCAATTCTTCCCTATATGGATCATCTTTGTCTCCCCTATTGATAGTTATTTTTCAAGGCAACAGAATAGAACTCTCCAATTGCATCATCACCTTTCAAAATAATGCTTCGGTATTTCCAGGTGATTGTTGAACCAGTCTCTACTTAGCTCCATGAAATCCTTGATTTGTCTCCATCGCACAAACCACTTTTCGTAATAAAATTATAAATCCCACGTCTGCATTCCTCGTCCCTCACATACCAATTCTTTACAGTGGAATACTTTATCGTTGCTCTTGTGGTGCAATAGAGATCAACTATTGTGGCATGGAGATGACTGTTGTCATAAAATGGTGAAGTGCATCCTTCAATATATGTCACATAACTCCTCTCACCTCACAGAAATCCTCTCATCTACAACAATAAGAGTCCTCTCAAACTGCCTGGTCTCCATCTCATTCATCCTGAAATAATTGGATATTTTCATGGCTGACAAAGTGTGCTTGGGGATTTAATAGGAGTTATCACTAAAAAAATATAATGCAGCATACTAGTTATTAGCAGGAGGAACAACCCTTCCAAACTACTTCCTAACTAGATAAGGATACTCTCGAATTACCTCTTATAATGAACAAAAGATAACCTCAACTACCTATAGAATCTACCTATGCATGGTAGCAATGAAAACACTATCAAAAACAACATCTACAACAACATTGGTCAATCTCTGCTTCTAGTCAAGGGCATGCCTAACATTTAAAAAGTATCAAGAATGTTAGGGTCTACCTCATCCATGCTCCTCTTCTTCTTCTACTCTCTCTATTTAGGTTCAAAATAATAGTAAAGGTCTTGTAAATTGATGGGTGGGTAAAATTTATCAGATGTTCTCGGTTCTTCCATTTTTAATAGTTGTCTGTAAGAATTGAATCTAAATTGAAAAACCCATTCAAGTTCCCTATTTTTAGTTGACTTAACCTAAGCTTTGGAGATTTGTAAGGTTTAATGGATCTAAGTATATACTACTTTAAATATACTAACATGGTTTAAAACTCTAGGCATTGAGATCAGAATATAAGGATGAAACATAAAAGATTTTATGTTCATGATTACAAGAAATTTTAATTTCACGTAACAAAGTTTGAGGAACGTCTATCATTTGCATCTTATCAGAAAATTTTCTTACATCACTGGAGCCCTTTGAATTTTGGCATGGTAGAGTCCATTACGCAAACAATCAACCACTAATGAAAAGGTGAAAAGAAAAAATAAAATTTTGTGCATTCTGACCCTAGAAAAGCTAGGGAGGAGCGAACTGATCTGTATAATAAGGACATGCAAAATGCTTACGTGTCCATTGTCTTTTGATGAATTGTTGGCCGAAATCAAGATCTGCATTATCATAACCATTAAAGCCTTTGTATAATAAGGGCATGCAAAATTCTTACTTGTGTATTGTCGTTTGATGAATTCTTGGCCAATCAAGATCTGCATTATCATAATCATTAAACCGTCAAATCTTGATAAAATTTATTCTTTGATCATATAAACCATCGAAATGGTTTAACCATAAGAACAAAAATCAGTTTTAGTAAAAATAAAGAACTCTCAAGAGTCCAAATTCATAACCATGTACAAGTTACCAAAATCTCCACTACTAATGCCATTTCCCTTCCTCCATCTAATCGTTGATGCTCTCTTAAGGTGTTTCCCATGCAAACTCCATCTTGGGTTCGAATCCCATGAAATCCATAGATCACGTTGATGGTCTTCCTTGTTCTGGAATTTCCACGCAGATATAGACCAGGCAGAGAAAAATGCAGTGTTACAATGTGATGTAATATGTGAATATTTTATTTAAACCCAACACTAAACTGGAAATGAAAAAGAAAATAAATATTTATAATGGAAAAAATAAAAGAGATATTTATAATATAAAATAAAATACACAAATTGCAATTGGGTCAAATGATTTATTTTTAATAATAATTGAAAAGAAGAACTTAAAAATGATATTGGGATGAGTGCAAACATTTAAATCTGACCTCAATTAATAATAAAAATAATAAAATTCAATTTTTTATATTTTGATTTTGTTATTAACTTGTGAATAGGCTTTGTTACAATACCATGGGCCAATACCATGTCTTATCAATACTACAAGTCCAAAAACCATAAATTGTTTCACAACCAAAATATTTTATAACAATATGACAAGAGTCTTAACTATGGATATTCACCTCCACATTACGTTAGATATTATTAACTTGTAAAAAATAGCCTTTGTTACAATACCATGGGTAAATACCATGGATTATCAATACCACATGCCCAAAAAAATAAAATATTTCACAATCAAAATATTTTATTACAATATGACAAGATTGTTAACCATGGATATTCACCCTCACTTTACCATGGATATTAACTTGTAATTCGTCTTTGTTACAATAGAATGGGTCAATAACATGGATTATAAATACCACATGCCAAAAAACCATAACTTATTTCATAGTAAGAATATTTTAATTTAATTTAATTTCACAACATTTTTTTAATTGAATCTAAAAGGGAAAATGTTACAATTTGAGATATATCTAAACCCTCTATCCTCACGACTACTAAAGATATTCCCATAGAAATTAAATTAAAGTTTTAATAAAATTAAGCTAATATGGATCTATGTCACTTCTTTATATATATATATATATATATATATATATATATATATATATTTGGCTAAGGATCCAATGGATGAGAGCAAGAAAATTGACTAAATATAGTGCATGATTTTTAAATTTTTTGGTTATTTTATTTTCTTTGACATGATTGATCCAAAATATAGGTTTAATATTTTACAACCATTTAAGTTTTTTTAATTTAGATAATTTCTTAAACACGATACAATGCGATCAAATTTAAGAGATAGTTCGAGAGGGGGTGGAGAGAGGGAGGGAGATAGTGGAAAATTTGGAGGACACACAGAGAGAGAAAGAGAGAGAGATGGGGGGAGAGAGAGTGAGGTGGGAGAGAGGGAGAGAGAGGAAGGAAGAGAGAAGAGAGAGAGATATAGAGTTGGAGTGGGAGAGAGAGGGAGGAAAGAGCAAATACATAGAAAGGTAGAGGTGGAGAGAGAGGAGTGATAAGGGAGAGACAAAGAGAGTGTGAGGGAGAGAGGGGGGTAGGGAAAAGAAAGAAGAGGAGAGGATAGAGATAGGGAGAGAAGGGGAAGGGAGAGAGATGGAGACATAGAGATAGAGAAGGACAAGGAGGGGGGGATATAGCAATAGAGTTGGAAGGAAGAGAGATAGTGAGAGAGGGAGAATGATTTGGGGGGGAGAGATAAAGGGAGGTGGGAGATAAGCGATATAGAGGAAGGGAGATAGAGATGAGTAGAGAGAGATGGAATTGGAGGGGATAGGAGAGGGAGGGAACAGGAAAAAAATAGAGGGAGAAAGGTGGAGAGAGTGAGGGGGTGACAAGGGAGTCATGGACGGAGAGTGAGGGAGAGGGGAGAGCGAGGGCAATAGAGAGAAGGATATAGATAGAGAGGGAGAGAGAACGGGAAGAGAGAGATAAATAGAGAATGGGAAGAGAGGAAGAGAGAGTGTGTGTATGTTTGGGGGGTGAGATAGAGAGAGGTAATAACAAAGATCCATAAATACAAATACAGATATTATATAGTATTATATAACCAACCTAGATCCATATTAGCCTTATAACTATCAAATGCCAAGAGGGATCCAATCTCTCAAGGTGAAAACATTTCCTCAAGTTTTGAACTAGAAAAAAAGGTTTGCACCTCGAGAGATTAGACCCCTCTCGGCACTTGATAGATCTGGGGTTAAGATGGATCTAGGTCAGTTAATATATTTTTAAAGAATACATAAAATATTTGTTTTTTAATTAAGAAATATATTTTTAAAATTACAAATTATTATAGATAAATAATGAAAATTTGGCTCACCTATGCACCATGTGAGGATGAAGAAGTGCTTAAGGAAGGATGACATTTCAACCAATCTTTAACAGTCTTTCAATCCCCTATCACTTGTAAGTTTAGATTGCTTGACACAATTAAGATGACTAGCATAAATAAACTTATTCATATCATTGTAGTACTTGTTAGGTAGTTGTATTTTTGTTCTTAGACTAAATTATTCATTCATGTTAGTCATTTTTAGTTGCATTACTTATTAGCTAGTCACATATTTTAATCCGCGACTAAATTAGTGATTTATGTTAGTCGTTTTTAGTTCGGTCACCTAAGATTGCTCATTTTTGGTAGTATTTCACTTGGAAAAGCTATGGTGACTAACTTTTTTGGTCACTTAGTCACTAATTTCTCATTTTGTACTAGTGTTTCACCCACAAATTATACATTCTCAGGTAATTTTCTCTCGATTCTATTTACCTCTTGCTGAAAATTTCAATTATCCAGGAAGAGATGAACAATGCCTTGGTTTTTTCACACCTACAATTTTTGTTGGTATTGTAACTTACATTGTCCTTCTAAAATTTGGAATTAAGTTATGGTTCACATTATGCATCAACTTTTTTCTTTTCTGATTATTTCACTAGAAACTTAGCTTGTATTCCCTTGGGGAAATATCGCCTTCCAAAGAACCTTGACCTCTGCAAAAGTACTTGGTGCATGAAAACTTCGGAACTGGATCCTCGAACACTCGAGGTAAATTTCTACTCCTTGGTTAGGTAAATACCAAAGTCTACAAATATTTTTGATTTGTGGTTCTCGCACATCGCCACGGTAAAGAATTTACAATTATGGGTTTTTCCTCGTTTCTTTTATTATTCCTTGAGTTTTCTTCTCAACTATGGCATTTCCAACTTATGTTATCATACACGATTCATTTGTGACTTTGTAAGAAAATGATGACGAGATAGTGTATATAGGGTGCTTTCCTCTCTATCTACTCCAATGCAATCATACATAGGTACAGGTAAATCCTCTCCTTAAGGTTTTATTTTATTTTTGTTTTGTTTTCCTATTCTACATGGTGTAAAAATCCTTTCAAAAGTTGACGCCATCCATATTGAATTTGGAGGAGGATCCTCCCTCTTAACATAGTCCAATATATGTTTATTTGAGATCGCCTTTTCCAACTGAAGTTGTTGCCTCAGATCTCCAGGTTAGTTAGAATTCTCTCTGAACTCAAGCCCTCCCATAGGTTTTTGTTTCTAGCCCATGATTTATAGGAGTTATCGTTCTTCGGGGTAATGTACCTATTGATTGAAAGTGAGTTAGCAAGATATGGTATGACACATTCTTAGCTTGTGAATCCTTCATCAGCATAAATTTATCCTACGTGCCTATATTTTTATTTGAAGGTTCATTCAAAGCATCCTTCATAGTTATGGAGGAAAAACTTGTACGATATATTGTCTAGCTTAGTTTTTGATATATAGATGACTCATAGATTCGCACTTTTATATGAACTATCTTTTTTCCTTTTCTTTTTGAATAGTAATAATATGCATGTTGTATTTACAAAGAATCTGACCATGAATCTCTATAGGTGCTCCTTTTAATTAATATCTAATGTCATAGGGATAGAAGCATACTCACTATAGTATTGTATGAATTTATTCCAAATTTTGAATATTATTCTCCAGTTTATTTAAAGAGTATTGTTATCTCTTAATTTAATTCAATGTGAGTTTATGGGTAATGATTCATTAGTATTTTCATTTCATCTTTTTTTTTCTATGATTTGACTCTATGATCTTTGCCTCAGTTGATAAGAAAAATAGGGAAATTACTTCCTTAACTTTTTTCAACTCGTATAAGTTTAGCTATATATCCCTTTCTGTGCGTGTCGACACAAGAAGATATTCGCTTTCTATTTGTATATTTTTAGTTTAACAATTTACTAGTTTCTTGTGGTAGTAAATTCATATACGATTTTCATTGTGATGAGCGAATCTATGAACATTTGTATTTATTCCAGATTTTGAATATGATTCTCTGGTTTATTTAAAAAAAATTGTTATCTCTTAATTTAATTCAATGTCATTCATGGGTATTGATTCACTATTGTTTTCATTGCATCTTTGTTTCTATGATTTGACTTTGTGATCTATGCATCGGTTGATAAGAAAAATAGGGAAATTACTTAACTTTTTTCAACTCGTATAAGTTTAGCTATATATCCCTTTCTGTGCGTGTCGACACAAGAAGATATTCGCTTTCTATTTGTATATTTTTAGTTTAACAGTTTACTAGTTTCCTGTGGTAGTAAATGCATATATGATTTTCATTGTAATGAGCGAATATATCAGGGTAGTAATAAAATTTTACTAGCAGTATACTTAATCAAATAACTGATAAATAACAAATCCTCATTTGACTAGCTCTCAATAATGTCCAATGTTTTTCACTGTAATTAATTTTCATGTATTCTACTGCTCTTTGATTTACAATTAGATATCTCTGTTATTGAAAATTTCCAAATGACTAGCAACACCATTCTTTCTTAGAATTCAGTGGCATTAGTTTCATTGTTTACTTCATATTTAATCTTTCCAGATTCGTTAACTAATACCCATCATACTCGTTTTTTCGTATATTGTGTCGTGCAATAATTTTATTATGAAATCTGTATTAGATCAAAGGAGAGAGTTAGCCCCTGTATATGTAGATCTATAATGTTATAATCAATAATTTCACTTCGATTTTCCCAAAATTATTGTACCAAATCTATCCCATATAACGTTTTCCGTTTTTCTAGCAAATTGTTTTTGACAAAGTTTAATAATAGTTATCTGTAGGGGAATGTAATGTTCTACGAATAAACTTTGGAACATTACCATATATACGACCCTATGAAACCATGGAATATCCTCTTTTGATTTCCTATACCTGCTTCTTTAAAATATGATATATTATGACTACCTTTTAAATCACTCTATGCATCTACTTTTATATATTATTGTTTAATGAAAAATTATTAAGCATCAAAATTATGTGCATAATTCACATACATCATAAAAATTCCAGAATCCAAAAATACGTCAGAACTAAATGACAAGTTTATATTCATCACACTAACCTCAACAATCAAAGATATCAGAACCAAATGTAGAATTCCTATTTACCATACTAATTTTAGAACTATTCTCAAAAGTAATTATGCACAAATTTTCTAACAAAAATCGTTGTAGAAAATCATACTTGGTAAGCAAACTTTCCACCCAACCATGAACTCTACCTCCAGTTCCCCCCGAGTTGAGATAACTTTCCAAAGGATAAAAAGCCCATGTTGACTTCTCTCCTAGGTATTTCATACCTTTCTTCCACGTTAGATGTTTCCATTAGTGGTGTCCCACTTTTGTGCTCCTCCACAACCACTTGCCTATGTTTTTCCGTAAATGCTCACTTTTATCTCCCGCGATGTTTTATGCTTGCTCAAGATTGGCATGTTTCCCCAACTAAGAGATTGAATGGATTTTATCTCCTACTCATTAAATCTTATCTAGAACTTTATCTAGAATCTTTCTCATGGAGGAATTATTTCATGCAAGGATCTCAATTCCAAGTGTCTCATTCCCAAGTATTTTCAATCTTGTTATTTATTAGTCAATAAAATTTATCTATTTACATAATATCTCAATGTAATTTATGGATTTTACACCATTCAGATTACATACTCAGTTTAAAATAACAACAATCAACCTTAAAGTACGGAGGGGTATTACATTATTCCCCCCTTTTATTCTACACCATCCCTAGTGTTTATTGTACCAGCTACTTTCGTCTGGAATAGAGCCGGATAATTTTTCTGCATTTCGTCTTCTCGCTCCCATGTGGCATCTTTAGGAGTAAATTTCTTCCATTACACGTTAACCCGAATGATAACTCAATTTTGGAGCCACATCTCTTTCCTTTCTAAGATACAAAGAGGTTCTGCCAGAAAGTCTCCTTCGAGTTCCACCTGTAGCAATTTCCAGTCAATAATGTGAGAACCATCATGTACATATTTCTTAAGTAAAGACACATGAAAAACATTATGAACTTTAATGTGACTGGGTAGTGCTAATTGATAAGTTATGGGACCTATTATATATAAAATATCAAGTGGACTACAAAACTGTGGTGCCAATTTTGGACAAGTTCCCATTCTTAATGTACTTTTCCTAGGTTTCACTCTCAAATACACATGATCTCTAATTTTAAACTCTTTGTGCATTCTATTTTTGTCAGCATAACTTTTTTGTCGGTCCTATGTTGTTTTAATATTGTTTTGAATTATTCGTACTGTCTGCTCCATTTCCTTCAAAGAAACTTCATCGAGAATCAATTTATCGTGTGGTTGTCTCTAGCTATGTGGTGTATGGCATTTTCTACTATACAATGCTTCAAAACGACTCATTTTTATAAATGTTTGATAACTGTTGTTGTAGCCAAACTCGGCTAAATGAAGGAAATTCTCCCATTTTGTAGGTCTATCCATGACATAAATTCTGAGCACGTCTTCCAAAATATGGCTGGTTCCCTCATTTTTTCCATCCGTTTGAGGATTCTATGTTGTGCTGAAATTGAATTTAGTGCCCATGCTTCCAAAAAATGCCTTCCAAAAATTTGAGTTGAATATGGCGTTCATGTCTGCTACTATCATCTTCGGTTTCTGTGTAACTAAAAAATAACTCTCATGGAGATATGAGAATTTCGTGTTGTGCCAAAAGTAGATTGTACCGATATAAAGTGGGATGCCTTACTTAATGTACCCACCACCACTATGATTGAGTGATGTTGTCTCTTTGTCCTTGGTGTCCCTGTGATAAAATCTAAATAAATTATTCCCCATTTCCATTCTGGGATAGGTAGTGGATTAAGCAACCTAGCATGGTGTTGATGCTCAACCTTCACCTGTTGACACTCTAAACATGTTGAAAAATATTCAAAGAGCTCTTTATTCATTCCTGGCCAAAATATTTTTTCCCTTAATTTTGTGACAATATTTTTGTATCCTTGATATCCTACATAAGGTTTCTTATGATGTCCATCAAGTATCAGTTGTTTCAAAGCATGTACATTGGGAATATAACATCGTTTTCTATAAGTGAACAAATTTTCAGAATTCTCTGCATAACCATGAATATTAATCCACTGTATTGTTTGCTCAATTTCTAGGTATTTTGGGTCACTCGTCATGGAATCCTATTTTTCTCTATGAAATTTGTATTAGTACCACTAACAACCACTTCCCTAAGATTATGAGCATGTCTTCTCAAAGAGTCCGCTAACTTGTTTTCTTTCCCTTTTATGTTATTTATGTCGAACTCAAATTCACTAAGGAACACTTTCCACCTAGCTTGTCTAACATTGATATCTCGTTGGATAAAAAGATATTTAGCGTGATATGATTGGTTACCAAAGTAAATTTCTTCCCTAACAAATAATTACTCCACATATTTAAGGCATGTATGCTAGCAACTAACTCTAAAACATATATAACATAAGTTATTTCATGGATTTTCAACTTCCTATACTCACAAGCTACCACAAAATTATCTTGCAGTGAAACTCCCCCTAATCCATCCATACAAGCATTAGTGAAAACTTCAAATTCCTTATTTGGATGTGCAATTTTTAAGATGGGAGGCATTATAAGTAAATGTTTCGGCTGATCAAAACTCTTATGACATTCTATAGTCAATTCAAATTTTACTGCTTTTTCCTATAAAGATGTGATAGGATATGCTATTATGGAAAATCCCTTTATAAATCTATGGTAATATCCTCTAAGTCCCATAAATGACTGAATAATAGACACATCAATTTTTATGGGCCATTTAAGCATGGCTTTAATGTTTTCTAGATCAACTGCTAGTCCTTCCATTGAAATGACGTGGCCAAAGTATTGTAGTTTGGTTTTATAGAACTCACATTTTCTAAATTTGGTATATAATTGATGTTCCATTAAATTTTGCAGCACCCATTTTAAGTGTTACTTATGTTCTTCTTCAATTTTGGAATATACCAAGAGATCATCGATAAATACCAACACAAATTTATCCAAATATTTGTTGAATATAGGGTTCATCAAGCACATAAAAGTTGTTGGGGCATTAGTAAGACCAAATGGTAACATTAAAAGTTAGTAGTGTCAATGTATGGTTGTAAATGATGTTTTTATGAATATATTTACATCTAATTCTTAGCTGATGATTTCCAAGTTTTAAGTCAATTTTGGGAAAAATAGTTGCCCCCTCATGTGATCGAACAAGTCAACAATATGGGAAATCAATACTTATTTTTAATGGTTAGCTTGTTTAGTTGTCGATAATCAATGCATATTCTAAATGTGCCATCCTTCTTTTTAAAAAATAACACGGGTTCCCCCCATGGTGACGCACTAGGCCTAATATAGCCCTCGTCCAACAATTCTTTATTTTCATATTCAACTCCAATAATTCAAGTGGACTCATTCAATAAGGTTCTCTAGACACCAGGGCTGCCACAAGTAACAAATCAATGGAAAAGTATATATCTTTGTGCGGTGGAAAACTTAGAATTTCCTCTCGAAAAACATCCCAGAATTCCTTAATGATTGGCATTGTATTTAAGTTTGGCTCCTCACCTTATTGTTTTCCTACTTCTACATGAACCTATTATAATTGACACCCCTTCCATGAACTCGTTTTCATTTGTAAAGTGGAAATTTGTCTAATTGATATAGGTTTTGGTATTCCTTTGATTGTTTGAGTTCTCGCTTGCTGATTTATGAAAGTCACTGTTTTTGCTATATATTTTATAATGGCCCGCTAACCTTCCAGCAAGTCCATACCTATTAATATATCATACGATCTAAGGGGAAGTACATTTAGGTTCATTGTTATGGAATAACAATTTAAGTTAAGATGGAACTCCCTTATTTGTCTGGTTACCCTTCTCTTGGTACCAGTTTCTAACTATACCAACCATGAGGTTTTATATTTTGTAGCTTTCATTTTACATTTTTCTAGCAATTTTCGTCCAATGTAACTTAGACTAGCCCCTAAATCAATTAAAAAAGAAACAGGTCAGTTAGAGATAGTACCTTCAACCCCAATCATTTTGGGTCGATGCTCTACTTGTGTATCCTCGAAGGTGACACTTATTTTGGGGATATTTCTGGCAATATCATTCACAGTGGTGGCTTCACGAACAATTTGGATATTCTGAATGGATCTGGGGTTATGTGGACAATCCCTCAATAAATGAGGTTCACCACAACCATAGAACATCAGGGGTTATTTTTGTTTACTTCCTCCAATTTTTTTGTTGTTTAGGTCCATCGATTTCGACCCAAATTTCGGTTGTGTTGATAGATTCACGTTCCCCTTGTTTAATTTTTTCAGTTGGTGTTCTTTCCCAAAATTTTCTAGATAGCTTAGTTTCTTTCATTTTGCTTGAATTACAGGTTTAGGTCTATCCTTAATCTGCCAAAATTTAGAACTTTCTCCCTTATTCTTAAATTTTTGGTAACATAACCTTTTCTTTCGTACTTCTTCATCCATTACCTTAGGATTTTCAAACTCAATTTGTTCCTTATGGACATATAGGAAGAAAGCTCAAAAATAGTTGTACCTTGGATTTTTGTTCTTTAATGTAAGGCACATACCACAACAGATTCATAAATTTTGCTACAAATTCGTCCATGGTTAACTGTCCTAAACTTAATTCATGGAACTCCTTTGCATGGTCATCATAATAAAGTTCATTTAAATAGAACTTCTTGAACTTCTTCAAGAATTCCTCCCGAGTTACTATCTTTTCCTGAAGTAAATGCACACTTTTGGCTTCCACCAACCAAAGGGAATCTTTAGCTTGCAACTGGTAGATGGCCAATCTATCCTTTAAGTTTCTCTCGTATTTGTAGACTTGAAAATATTTAGTTATATAATTTAGTAACAACGCTTCCACATCCTCCTCCTTATCACCAAAAAAAATAGGGGGCTTGATCTTCCTAAATTCCCCTTGCATTTCTATTTGTTTCTTTTCCTTCCGGGTTCTTGGATATTTTCTATCAGCCTCTCCCACACTTTCAGACTGGTTTGATTGTATGCCCCTTTTGGATCCTTTCACTAACTGAAGTTCCACTGTGTTATGGCTATTCTTTTCAGTCAGCCCTCAGATCATTATTTTTTGTTCCTCGTTGGCCTTTAAGAGTCGCTCGTTGCTACTCCTCAAATATGCCAGTTGTTGCTGCAAATTTCTAATCACATCGAGAATTGAGCAGTTGTTGGAGTAGCTCCATTTCCTAATTCAACAAACAAATTTTCACCTACAGTGATGGTTGGAGCCCCCTTAGCCATTTTTCAATTGTAATTGGGTCGCCTTCCCACCTTACAATTAAACAGAAACAAAGATTAGTTCAGACCTATATAGTTCCATTGTGTTTGTTTTTTTTCAAGTTCACACAATTTTGTTCATTTCTTTCTGTAGTGATCCCTTGGCCCAATGGTGATCATCAAATCTAATACCATCTTTCATAACTCCCCTAATTAATTTTTTCCTTAACTCTATTGATCTATGTTTATCATATTGTTATTGAATATTACAATGCAAAGTCATACCATGGATGAATATTATAATGCAAAGGATTGTTAACTCTACCTTATACATATTCAATTACATGGAAGCACTATAAATACATGTTTAATATTAACCTATTTACTTTTTTTTACAGTATGTCAAATAGTTATCTTCTTAAGCTATGTGAGACTTAGGAACACTTGATTCATTTTTTGTTATATTAAATTATGCCTATATCCTTATGTTCCCTTGTTATACATGCCCTACCCTTTGTTTAACCTTGAATTCATGCTACCAATGTAACTTGGGTCTAGAATAGCTTACACAGGGGTTATGGTTAGTTTTTTACCACACAGTGAGCATGTACTTTGGCAGGTGGCGCTTATGTTCTGAAGAATTCATGCCTGAATCTTCTACAACCAGATCCTTCCCCTTCACATGAACTCCACCTAAACAGTGAGACTCACCTGATCGGACAATGGGAAACATTTCTCACAGATAAACAGTAGTAATTTCCCTTCCTAACCCTAAGTCAATCCTATCACCCATATATGGCCTCTAGTTTTATCACTTTGACAACTAGGTAGAGTTCGATTTATGTCCCATCCTTGTCATATTATTTATTGGTAAGTTTCTTCATGGTTCCTTCAGTGAAAATAGAGAGTGGCTGGATCTCTAAATGGTGTTGCAATGGTGTTTCTTCCCCCTTTCGATTTCATCTTATTTCACTAGTGCACAAATACCTTGTATAGTTTACCATTTTTATGGGTTTTAGCAGAGCAAAAGTTCATAGGCATGCCTCCTTTGAGTGCCTCTGGAAGTACCACTCTATAGAGGGTCCATCAGATCATTTCACAAACAAGTTATATGTTCTTAGGTAATTTTATCTCGATTCTATGTACCTCTTGTTGAAAATTTCAATTATCCGAGGAGAGATGAACAATGCCTTGGCTTGTCCACACCTACAATTGTTGTTGGTATTGTGACTTACAATGTCCTTCTAAAAATTGGAATTCAATTATGGTCCACAGAGCTTATATTCCCTTAGCGAAATACGCCTTATTGAGAAATGTGACCTTTGAAAAAGTACTTGGCGTGTGAAACCTTCAGAACAAGATCCTAAAATAGTTGAGGGAAATTATGACTCCTTGCTTAGGTAACTACCTAGGGTTACAAATATTTTTGATATGTGGTTTTGGCACATCATTGTGGTAAAGAATTTACAATTATCGGTTTTTCTTCGTTTTTATTTTTATTATTATTTTTTTATTCCTTGGACCTTCTTCTCCTTTATGGCATTTCCATCTCACACTAACACACACGATTTATTTGTGACTTTATAGGAAAAATTTGATGGAGAGAGGGTGTATACAAGGTTTTTCCTCTCTGTCCACTATAATAAAGTCATACACAAGTACATGTAAATCTTGTCCTTAAGTTTTGTTTTTGTTTTTTTTTTTAATTTCCTATTCTGTGTGGTGTAAAAATCCTTTTGAAAGATGATGGCATCCATATTAAATTGCAGATGGACCTTGCCCTCTTACCAAATTCCAATATAGGTTCATTTGAGGGCACCTCTACCAACTGAACTTGTTGCCTTAGGGCTCCAGGTTAGTTAAAATTATCTCTGAAGTCAACCCCTTCCACTAGCTTTTGTTTGTAGCATGTGATTGATAGAGGTTAATGTTCTTCCATGTAATGTACCTTTTGATTCAAAGTGAGTTAAAAATGTATGGCTACGATCCATTCTTAGCTTGCAACTCCTTCATCAACATAAATTTATTCGATGTGCCTACCTTTTTGTGTCCAGGTTTGTTCAAGGCATCCTTCATAGTTATGGAAAAAAACCTTATACATTGTACTCTCCAGCTTAGTTAGTGATATATAAATGGCTAGTAGAGTCCCTGCACTATACCTAGGGGGGATAGTATGGGGTATAGAGGGAGGTACCCAAGGGAATAATGTAATAATGGGATGGACCATAGTTATAAGGTAAGCTTGTGGTATTAGATATATGCTATTGAGAGAACCATGGTAATGAACCATGGTATTGTATGTATGAATCATATACAGAGGTTAGAGACTCCCCATTGAGAGATGTCAAGGATTATTGTATTGACAAACATATGACTTGTGGAGTGTTCTCCTTCCTTAAGGAGAGACTGTATGGTGTTGCCCCACCTTGAGGGTTTTGATATCAATAAAGAAGCATTTTCTATATTTTGATCTTGATATTTCTAGGTATATTTGTTTTATCACATATTTCCATGTCAGATCCATTATAAGTGGTATGAGAGCACTTTCTTGGGCAAAGCAGAGAATTTTTTTTTTTTTTGCAGAAATGTTTTGGGGCGGTGAGTTTGCAGGCAAGATCTGTAACTTCTAGTGCAAAATTTGAATACAAAAATTGCATATCTAGATTCTTTGCGAAATAACACCCAATTTTAAAGAACAAATCGACCAAATAGGAGTCCAGATGAGGGAGATATTACTGATTTAAAAATCAGTTATGTTGTAGACATTCTTTGATGAAAATTCGTGGATGGCAGATCTCTAGTCAATTTTTGTCACTTTGGTTGGTAATTTTGAGAACATAATTGCACATCTGAGATCCTCTTGAAAAACTGCCCAATTTCAAAAAAAAAATCGGTTGAATCAGAGTTCGAATGAGGGAGATATTTCTAATTTAGAATCAACTATTTTTCATAAATGTTTGTGACGACAAGACAGTTACAGAGAAAATATGAAATTCCAGTGCCTAGATCGATATTTCTATTAAATGGGAAGATCTACAATGGTTGTTCCATTTCCGAAAAGAATTTCATAATAAGGATTATGAGCAATATTGATTGAACTGTGGCCATTTCAAATTTTTTCCAAGTAAGTGATTTTTTTTTCAAAACCCTCTTCATGGCTTCAAGCATGAATTCTTTTACAGGTTACGATGATGGCCGTACTATTGAAGAATTACTAGAAAGACAAAAGTCATTATGGCTAACAGGTTGGAAATCTTTCATAGTGGTTCATTTTAAAGAAGAGGCGGCCACATGGTGGGAATCACTTAACAAGAGGAAGTGGTTAAACCTAACTGATGAAAAATTTGAAAATTATTGTTAGACAAACGGTCTCATGTTGGAAAACAAGATAATGACAAACACGTGGGGTTATTTTATACTGGTATCTCCTTATTAGAGGTTGATGGATGTATTTAAAAGGAGAAGATCATTGTGTCTATAAATCCTAGTTGGAATAAAATCTTATAAATGTTATTTTGGAAAGAAAATTGCATGTTCTAGCAAAAAAATGGAAAATACACAGGTTGATAATAAGGATGTTCAAGTTTATAAATACTTGAAGATTTCTATCAATAAGTATGTATTGCATTATGATTTTTATGCTTCAGAAATGGATAATGTGGATGTTGTTTTGAGATACCCTTGGATGGAATTTGTTGGTACTATCAATATTAATCTGCAGAAGAAATTCCTAAAGCTCTGGTATAAAAAGAAGAAAATTACATTATAGGATAGCTCCATCAATAAATAGGTAGAGTCCAAGGAGGCTAAAATAGAAGATGTTGCAGGAACGGACACATCAGATGAGGAATTAGTTGTTGAAGTAATACTGGTAGATAAAAAACAATTGCAGGTGCCACAACATGTACTAGATACCCATCAGGCTCCATTTGGTGGTGAAATAAAGAAAGATACACTGTTGGTTAAAACTTCACGATATCACCACCCACATCACCCAACAAGAAAACAACCAACACGATGGCAAAAAATTATCCATAAGGACAACAACCCCCGCACAACAGATAGAGAGGGGCGACGATCCGCCCACAACACATCAACACAGTAGAGCTACCAGGTTCAACTTCCATCTCAAGTGAGCAAGGCACCGGCTAGATCAGGGGTTCACCTTTCTCTTGGATGGATAGGTGCACGTGCATGGTATTAGTGGACTACCCCATTGAGTATATCTTATTATTTTTTTTCTTCGTATATCTCAAGGATGAAACATATTTAAGGGGCATGGAATGTAGTATACCTCAGGGGGAGAGCATGGGGTACAGAGGGAGGTACCTAATGGAATAATGTAATAATGGGATGGGCCATACTTATAAGGTAAGCCCATGGTATTAGATATATGGTATTGAGAGAAAAAGGGTAATGACCCATGGTATTGTATGTATGAATCAAATATAGAGGCTAGAGACTCCCCATTGAGAGATGTCAAGGATTATTGTATTGACAAGCATATGGTTTGTGGAGTGTTCCCCTTCCTTAAGGAGATGTTGTATAGTGTTGCCCTACCTTAAGGGTTTTATTATCAATAAAGAAGAACTTTCTATATTTCTATCCTTTTATTTCTAGGTATATTTTCTTTATCATATATTTGTCGGTGAAATACATTACAAGTGGTATTATAGCACTTTCTTGGGCAAAGTAGAGAATTTTTTTATTTTTTTGGGAGAAATTTTTTGGGGCGACAAGTTTGCAGATCAGATCTATAACTTTTGGTGCAAAATTTGAATAAAAAAATTGCAGATCTAGATTCTTCGCAAAAAATACCCAATTTCAAAAAACAAATCGGCAGAATTGGATTTTGGATGAGGGAGATATCGCTGATTTAAAAATCCTATGTGTTGCAAAAAAAATTTGTCAAAAATTCATGGATAGCGTATGTTCAATTAATTTTTGTTGTTATTGTGGGGAGTTTTAAGAACATAATTGCATATCTGAGATCCTATTGAGAAATTACCCAATTTTAAAAAAAAATCGGTCGAATCAAAGCTCAGATGCACGAGATATCGCTGATTTAAAATGAACTTTTTTTTCAGAAATTTTTGTCATGGTCAGATAGTTACAGAGCAAATCTAAAATTCTAGTGCCTAGATCGGGATTTCTATCACATGGGAAGATGTAAAATGGCTCTTCATGGCTTCTAGCAAGAAATTTTTTACAAGAAAAGATGATGGCCCTACTATTGAAGAATTACTAGAAAGACAAAAGTCATTATGGCTGCGAGGTTGGAAATATTTCAAAGTGGCTCATTTTAAAGAAGAGGCGGCCACATGGTGGGAATCACTTAGCAAAAATAAGCGGTTAAATTTGCTCGATGAAGAATTTTATAAATTATTATTAGACAAATGGTCTCATGCTGGAAAACAAGATAATGAGAAGCATGTGGGGTTATTTTCTATTGGTATCTACTCATTACAGGTTCATGGATGTATTTAGAAGGAGAAGATTATTGTGTATATAAATCCCAGTTGCAAGCAAAATCTTATAACTGTTGATTTGGGAAAAGAAATTGCAAGTTCCAGTAGAAAACATGGAAAAATACAGGTTGATAATAATGATGTTCAAGTTTATAAATATTTGAAGATTTCTATGGATAAGTGTGTATTACATTCTGATGTTTATGCTTCAGATATGGATAATGTGGATATTTTTTTGGGATACCCTTGGACAGAATCTGCAGGTAGTATCAATATTAAAGCGTAGAAGAAATTCCTGAAGCTTTGGTATAAAAAGAAGAAAATTACATTACAGGATAGTTCCATAAATAAATATGTAGAGTCCAAGGAAGCTGAAGAAGAAGATGTTGCATGAACAAAAACATTAGACGAGGAATCAGTTGTTGAAGTAATATTGACATATAAGAAACAATTGGAGGTGCCACAGCATGTACTAGATACCCATCAAGCTCCATTAGGTGGTGAATTAAAGAAAGATACACTATTGGTTAAAACTTCAGCATATCACCACCCACATCACCCAGCAAGAAAACAACCAACATGATGGCAAAAAATTATCCACAAGGACAACAACCCCTGCACGACAGATAAAGAGGGGTGAAGATCCGCCCACAACGCATTAAAATAGAAGAGCTTCCAGGTTTAAATTCCATCTCAAGCAAGCGGGGCACCAGCTAGATTGAGAGTTCACCTTTCTCTTGGATGGATAGATGCATATGCATGGTACAAGTGGACTACTCTGTTGAGTAGATCTTATTATTTGTCTTCTTCTTATGTTTTGGGGATGAAACATATTTAAGAGGGGTGGAATTTTGTATACCTAGGGGGGATAGTCTGGGGTACAGAGGAAGGTACCCAAGGGAATAATGTAATAATGGAATGGGCCATAGTTATAAGGTAAGCCCGTGGTATTAGATATATGGTATTGAGAGAAACATGGTAGTGACCCATGGTATTGTATGGATGAATCATATATAGAGGCTAGAGAATCCCCATTGAGAGATGCCAAGGATTATTATATTGACAAGCATATGGCTTCTAGAGTGTTCTCCTTCCCTAGGGAGAGATTGTATGGTGTTTCCCTACCTTAATGGTTTTGATATCAATAAACAAGCATTTTCTATATTTCGATCTTGTTATTTCTGGGTATATTTGCTTTATCATACATTTGCAGGTTAGATTCATTACAGTCCCTCTATTATATGAATTTTATTTTTTCTTTTTTCTTTTTGAACAGTAATAATATGCATGTTGTATATACAAAGACTCTGAATATGAGTCACTACAGGTGCTCTTTTAATTAATTTCTGCAGTGTCATAGGGATAGAAGCATGCTCACCGGAGTCTTCTATCAACATTTTTATTGATTCCAAATTTTGAATATTTTTCTCTCATTTATTTAAATAGTACTTTTATCTCTGAGTTTAATTCAATGTCAGTTTATGGGTATTGATTCCCTACTATTTTCATTACATCTTTTGTTCTATGATTTGACTTTGTGATCTATGCCTCGGTTGAGAAGAAAATGAGAGGATTTACTTCCTTAACTATTTTCAACTCGCATAAGTTTAGATGAAAATCGGTTTCTGTCGATGTTGGCACAATAAATTATTCATGTTCTATTGGTATATGTTTAGCTTAACAATTTACTAGTTTCCTATTATAGTCAATGGATATACGATTTTCATTGTAATGAGTGAGTTTACCAAGGTAGTATTAAAATTTACTAGTAGTATAATTACTCAAATAATTGATAAATAGAAAATCCCGATTTGTGTAGCTGTCAATAATTTCCATTGTTTTTCACTGTAATTTCTGTTAATGTCTTCTACTAACTCTTATATTTACAATGAGATATATTTGTTATTGAAAATTTCCAAATGACTAGTAACACCATACTTAAAACTCATTGCTGTTAGTTTAAGTATTTACTTCATATTTAATATTCCCAGATTTGTTGACTAATACCCATCATACTCATTTTTTTTTCTATATTGACCCATGCAAGTAGTAAATCATTTTCTTATGAAATATATATTAGATTGAAGGAGAGAGTTAGTTCCTATCGATGTAGATGTCGAATGTTATACTCGGCCATTTCACTTCGATTTTCCTAGAATTATTGTACCAAATCTATCCCTTATAACTTCTTCCCTTTTCCCTATTGTTATCAAAAAAAAATTAATCATCTAGTCTAATTTACCATATAGATTGAAGTACACCATGTAAAGTCAAATTTTCCATAGTAAAATTTCTTTGTCAGTGTGAGAAATTACCTAATAAACCACCTTTATTAAGTAATGGATAGTTAAAATCATGAATAATGATTAGATAAATCACTATTTATTTGATTTTCTTCTAGGAATAATTAATTAAACCATTGTTTTATTATTATTCCTTGTTAAATTTGACCCAATCATGAAAATTAAATAGATAATCATTATTTATCTTATTTTTCTATAAGAATAACTAATTAATCATTAATTAGTTATTGGATTTAAGACATCTGTGGTATATATATTTAGACATAGTTACTGGAGAATCCACAGTAAAACTTACTTTTCGTCAACGTTTCAAATCCCAACTGGGATCATCATCAGGACTTTCTTGAATGCTGATAGAAGAAGAGCTTAATTGATGGATTTAAATAGTTGTGAGGAGAGTGGATTTTAGGATGAGATGAATGTTGGCTTTGTTTTTAAGAATTTTAATTGCAGATTATTAATTAATTAATTTATTTATTTTTAATTATAATTCTTTATCTTAATATTATTAAACCTTATTAACAATTATTGAGTCCATCATTAAGGTTTAATAATATTAAGATAAAGAATTATAATTTAAAAAATAAAAATAAAATATATATATATATATATATTAATCTGCAATTAAAATTCTTGAAAACAAAGCCGACATTCATCTCATCCTAAAATCCACTCTCCTCACAACTATTTAAATCCCTCAATTAAGCTCTTCTTTTATCAGCATCCAAGAAAGTCCTCATGATGGATCCTAGTTGGGATTTGAAACGTTGACGAAAAATAAGTTTTATTAGTGGATTCTCCGGTAACTATGTCTAATTACTTACTATTCTTTGTTAAATTTGACTAAATACCTTAGGAATAATTAAATAAATCATTATTTGTTTATTATTCCTTAACTGATTCCTTGAGATAATAAATAAATCATTTATTTATTTATTATTTCTAAATAAAAGTTTAAATACATTTTCCCTCCCAAACAAATATAATAAAATATTCCAGGTGGTTATTCTAGGAATGGGATTAACAATATTTTACTATTACTCATTATTCAAGGATAACTCAATATTTTGTTATAAATAGGAGGGTTTTCCATTCATTATTCACTTTTGATTATTTTCATTGTTGCACTCAATGTTGTAACTCTGATTATTTTCATTGTCACACCATATTTTTGCTGGGTTTATGCATTATAGAGGAGAGGGACTCTATAGAAGCTAAAAGCGTTTGAGGATTACCAAGAGCCCATCCCATATAGGGTGACTAGTAAGATATATTTTTTCCCTTCACAGGTGTTATAATAAAATCATTCTTTAGAAATCTGGTTTCCATTGGATGTTTTGGGGTTATTACTCTTTATGTCACTATTTAACTATGATTGCAACATAGATCAGAATTTTGGCATGTTTTGTTTCCATCAATAGCTGCAGATATACAATGTTTAGTAGTCATTTTTCTTGTTGAGACTATTTTTCATCCACGATCTTAAGTGGGCTCTTTTCGTACATCATTGAGAAGAAAACACTACAACAAATTTGGAACTCCATTGGTTTTTATACCTCAGATCCAGAAACCTAGGTGACCTTTGGTTTTCAGCTTAGGGTTTTCTCCCTTTTCTCTTATATTAGTGTTTCCTAGTGTTTTAACCCCAGATCTGATAAATTTCTCACTTATGTAAGCTTTTTGGTTGTTTCCGCAGGTCACAGGAACCAGCCGCGACACTTTTTTTCTAAAATTTGCAGATTGGAAGTCTCAGAGTAGAAATCGCAGTTTTCAACCAAAAAGATGTGATTTGGGCTCGAGAATGTATCTTTCTGCCCAAAAAGTGTTATTTCATTAAAAAAATAGGTCAGAAGCTGCAATTTTTGGGTTTTAGGGTTTCTCTTAGACTTGTTTTTGGGTTTTGCTGAGAGTTGTCCGTTGGGTGTCTGACCTCTGTCTCATCCACTCAGGCCTTGAACCATTCTGTTTTACTCGTTGAAGTCAAATTTAGCCTCCCTTAGGTCTTCCAGTACACTTCTACCTTTCTAGGAGGAGTTTAACTGAGTGAGAAGTCTGAGTTTCTGCAGCACTTTCAGCCACATTTTCCATATCGGGAACCTTTTGTTTCAAATCCGATAAGATAGGTTGGTACTATCCATAGTTTCACATTCAAACTTGATTGGTAATTCTCTCAGGGTCCCCTTAGTTGCCCTAGGTGTTTCACCCATCTCCATATCTTTTTGCATTGATCTTCCCCTCTGGTTTTTTGTTGTTGTTGCACCACTTTCCAACAACTTAGTGTCACTTGATCCCAGTCACATTGACAGTCAGATCTCTTAATTTTTTTAGTGTATTTTCCATCGGTTTGGCCATGTAGTAGTAAAGTGTTTGCAAACCCAGTTTGGGTGGGGTTTAGTTAACTGTTTTGATGTTTACTTTTTGTTATTTATTTTAGTTTATTTGCAGCAAGCCTTTTTCTTTCTTACAAACATGATATGGGCTTAATAAATTGATACACTTGCACACACAAGCACACCATAAGTGAAGGGTGCTTGGTTTACAGCGCTAAGCCAAGACTTAACATAATAAATTTATCTCACCGCATCAAAGATAGAAGATATATTGTTGATCTCCCTTCACCGTTTCCATGTTCCGTGTGCCCTTCCATCATAGTGCCACCAAGGCGTCAGTCGCGGAGACTATTAGGCCTTCACTGCCAGTTTCCGCTTGGGCATATTATTCCTCCCCGTCGGGTTCGAGTTCATAGCCCTCCGAGTCCCCATTCTGACTCTTCTCCTGGTCCTTATTATCCTCATCTGATTTCAAACCTCCTTCACCGCATATCATCACCATGTCTGGACCCACAGTAGGTGCAGGACCCCAATCTGGTGGTGCCTCTAGTGCTATACCAGTGGTCACATCAGGCAGAACAGTCTCAGGAACCGTTTTGTCAGCCCCCATGCTCCCTTTTATGGCTAGATTAAGTCTACCAGATCTTAACCAGTTGATAAATGACCCCATACACCATGATGCTCGTTGGCCCTATATGCTGACTATGCTTACCTCAAACATCCCAAAGTTTGAGGGTATTGGTGGAGAGGATCCTACCAACCATGTTCGATCCTTCCACATGTGGTGTTCGTCCAACTCCATAACTGATGACCCCATTTGTCTTCGACTCTTCCAATGCACGCTCAATAGAGATGCTACAAAATGGTATGTAGACCAGCCTGCTGCCTCTCATTCTGTTTTCGCAATGCATGCTAAAGTGTTCTTGTCCTGCTTCCATTTACCTCTCTAGTATAACACTGATACTGAGCTTTTGAACACATTCCATCAATCCTTCGCTACTCACCTTTCTGACCATGTTCAAGAGTGGCATCAAGGGAGGAGCACATGTCATGCGCCACCTTTCAAAGATTGTGTTTATCTAGATTGGTTTCTCAGTATCCTTTTCTCACCCATCAGGAAAGATGTAACATCCCATTTTCCTTTGACCGAGGAAGAATCTCTCCAAACTGCTTTGAGATATGATCTGATTTACATCTATACCATTATTCCAGAACTCCCTCGTCCTGGTAGTGCTAATGCACTAGGGACATCTCACACCGTCGACGGTATCGTTGGATCCACTTCACACTATTTGCCATATTCTCAGCAGATTTATTGCTACCCTAAGGGGGGCACCAGTTCCTCAAACATTTATGCCCCTCTTTCTATCAACCTGTTTCCAGGGCCCCAACCCATCTACCAAATTGTTGATTCTTCTTATGCATAGTCTAACGCTTTAGCCCCTCAAGCATTAGCGCCACAGCCTCGCACACATCCTCAGCCCCAACAACCACCAACCCCTGAGGGTCAGGTGTTTGCACAATAGAGTGATACCAATCCCAAAAATTAAAAGAAAAAGAATAAGGGTAGGGGTATCAAGGGTAACCAGGGTAACCAATGTAACCAACCTAGCGAACCATAGGGGAAACAACCTAACACCAACAACCAGAAACGGGGTGACCAACCCAAGAAAAATAAGGCTATTCGTACAAATAAGCCTCATGCATGTTGTCGTGTACATGGCCATTATGCACATGAGTGTCCCCTTTTACCCCATATTTACCAACTATGGGAAGCTTAAGCAGCTTCTCGAGGTCAACAATCACCTCAGAATCTTACGCCACCTCAACCAGCCATGCTCATAAATCCTTTCCCTCAGCAAGGATTTCTTGCTGCTCAACCCCATCTAGGTCAAGCAGTCCACCTCCCCCAACCTTTTGGTCTCGATGACTACAAGATTCTCATGATGAACTTTGATGAGGTTAACCCCTCCCATATCAACCTACAAACTCGATCACATCAATATGACAAGCCCTCCACTTCGTTAGGTTCTGAGTCCAAAACCAAAGTGTTCGCTAAGCCTCTTGTGGTCCACCCAATGTTCCCTTAAAGATCCCTCAACCCAAATTTGAGGCCATACCAAAGATCCCAGAAGGACCATTACAATGTAATGTGGCTTCTAATAGAGCTTCCCATACATGCAGTATAGTAGACAACTTGGCGCAATCACTTGTCGCCATGTCAACACTGGAAGTCCTCCAGTCATGCCCTTCCCAAAAGAAGAATCTACTAACTTCTTTTGTGCAGTGGGCCCTTCCAACAATCACTTGATTGTCTTCTCGGTTCATACATCAGGGCACCCCCCATTTCCTTCATCTGTTGCTTTCTAAATACCAGTTAGAGTCAATAATGTCGTCATCTCCAGATGCATTATCAATGAAGGCGCATCCACCTGTGTGATGTCGCTATTGTTTGGAAACAACTCAAGCCACCCAAGTTGTCCACCTCCACCATCACCTTGTGTGCTTGGGATGGACACTCTTCCCAGCCCCTTGGCATGTACCAAAATTATCCAGTGATCCTTGCAGGCAAGACTATCCATGTCGATATCGAAGTCATAGATGCCCCTTTGGATTACAACATCCTCTTAGGTTGTAGTTACACATATGCCATGTTAGCTGTCATGTCTGTAGTGTTCCGCAAGATGTGCTTCCCCCATGAAGGGAAGATCATCACCATAGATAAATTAACTTACTACAAGCCTACATCCGTGACCTCCCCCGAGTCCATCAACTCGTCAGTGTCTGATAAAATGTCGGCAACTCCTTGTGCCAGTGCCTCACATGGAGTCTATAAATATTCCTCATTGTTAGGTGCCTTCCCTGGCCCTCCCACTGCCATTTTTGAACCTACTTCCATGAGTGTTTGCATGTTACAAGCATCACACGACATTCTTAAGCAGTTTGGTACACTTGATCAACAACCAACTCCCCAACATCCTATTGTTGCTCTTCCAGTTGAAATTTCTGGACCCACTCCCCTCGGACCTCCTTAGTTTGTGGGTGCCTAACCTATGTTACCTCTAGGAACTGTTCCTCAAGTTCTCAACCATCCAGGAGCTATTCCATCGGGTCATTATCCTGGCGGCTAGATACCTTTCTTATTCCCCCCTCTGGGAGTTTTTTCTGTACCTATCATGGCTTTGTTGGTCCTTCCTAACATGATTCTTGGGATCCCAGTATGGTAGATCAACCCCCCTGAAAACATTATGGCTATTTAGCCACGAACATATCACACTTTCACCCAAGTTCAACCAGTCCACA
This sequence comes from Pinus tabuliformis, assembly GCA_031772625.1. Taxonomy (NCBI): domain Eukaryota; kingdom Viridiplantae; phylum Streptophyta; class Pinopsida; order Pinales; family Pinaceae; genus Pinus; species Pinus tabuliformis. The sequence goes on from CM062817.1 coordinate 445,908,746, forward strand.
TGACCCCTATCACTGCTTCAGTACGATCACAACCTCAACAGGAACCAACTCTTGTTGCGAAAACAACTAACCAGTGGGGCAAAGCCAAAAAGAAAGATTTGAAGGACAAGGCTTCCCAAGCTCCTCCAGCACCTAAGGCCCCAAATTCATGCACTTTGTGTGAATTTGTTGGGCCTACCACCAATAATTGTCTTGAAATCCGTCAACTCAAACCTTTGATTTAGGAAGCGTTCCTTGAGTCGCGTATTCTGGAAGTCCATGTTGACATACCAGTCCCACCTAAGAAACTAAAAACAATTCGCACAAACCATCCTTATGCCCTTGTGATCTTCATGGTCACTATTCCCATTGGCTCCCTTGTCTCAACGAGTTTTGCAATTTCCTTGGGGCGATTCGTGAATACATGGCCACTCATAGTAGAGTCGATACTCCTCTACCTATGGATTCGGGTATCACCAGTGAGGGGATCACAATATGTTAACCTTATTCCTTAGGTTGATGCACCAGGTAATGCCGCCACATCATGTAGTTGGACTTTCTCTTGTCCGTCCATCTCCCAACCTAATGAGGACACAATGGAAGCTATGTCTACCCCTAATTACCCCCACACTTGAGTAAGGGGGCATTCCTTCATCAAGATTTCAAAGGCCATCCCCTTCCTAATTCTCCCATTACGCTCTACTTCCAGAAGTGTTTCTCATCACACATCCTTTGGATTTCCCATGCAGTTAGGTAGATCACATCATCTCATTCATTATTTTTTTCACCTTTCATATGGATCCATCATCCACACCATATATCGGCCATGCCGATGGTGCGAGTCGCTTCTCCTAGAATCTAGCCTTGATAGCCTGGTCCATTTTTACTTCCTTTCATATATTAGTTTATCAAATGACGTGTGAATTAGATCTGCCACAAATAATCACACCGAATATGATGCATTGATAGGTTTGTTAGAAAATTCCCTTGCTCATTGCATCCTTCATCTTCATGTTCGTTTAAATTCCTTACTACTTGTCATGCAATTGAATGGTGTGTATCATGTGCATAAAGAAGTCCTATTTAGAAAATATCTACGAGTGAAGTTACTAGTACGTGAATTTGAAACCATTACATTCAGTCATGTGCGTGGAGCCCAAAATCACTATGTAGATACCATCGCAAACAACATTATAGATTAGAATTTTTCACCTGTATACCACAGAAGATAACCACACAAATGGCAAACCATCATCGTCATACAAAATGCATAATCATATTATGTAGCATAAAAGTGTTTGGAGCATAGCTCTAAATACATCCAGTATGCCCATAACATACTGGGGGGCACATAGGCCCCTACATCCCCTCACCATCCTTTGGAGGATCTCATGCCAAGTTGGGTCGAGATGCTTGAATCCCTTTTTGAGCACTGGGGACACAATGGCGCTCCACAAAGTTCTCTTGCTAGGGGGGCATCATTCCAACCTTTGCATACTAGATTAGTATCCCATCCTTGGGGAATGAGGGCTTTTCCCTAGCCATATTAATATAAGTCTCAGCCTAGATCCCACTGGATATAAGTATGGTCGATTACCCCCCCCATTCCTTGGATAGTTTGTCCTACCGGCCTCCCCGGTGAGCCATATGCCCATCGCATATCGTAGATGTTTGATAACATCTCTTAAAATATTATACAATATGTCCACAGAGTCCCCATGTTTGACTTAGTGGGTGAGGATGATTCTAGACCTCCTCCAGTACTTCATTCTCGTTTTTCTCTTCCCTTAATGCTTCACCAGGAACCATCATTCCAAGAAGCATTAAGGCCATCTTTAGACAAGTATGGCCACTTGACTAAAAATTGTAGATCCCGATTCTGATGGTTTGTTTGTCCGCTACGATCTCTACAAGATTTAGGGCCTACTCCTCCTCCCAAATTGGAGGGAAAACATGCTTTTATAGAAAACCCATAGTTTTTTTTTTCGCATGTTGTGACCTGAATCTAGCTTTGTTTGACGAACCATCAACACCATTGGAAAGCTCTTACCGAGCTCTATAACATTTCTTCCTCAGTTTTGATGATTTTACACATCACCTGGAAACCATTTTTCCAAGAAGGGTCACTTCATCGCCTCTCAGAATCGAATTTCATCATAAAGCAACACTTGTACTTTGAGGTCCACCTCGTCTTAATACTTGTCATACCATATGTAAATTTTCATCATGAGTAGCCATCATTTATTCATGTTTTCATGGTCCCCACTGGGCCTAGTCTCTATGGCATTGTCATCAAATCACCCTTGATTAGAGCATCTGCGATGAGTCACCCTTGCATTCTTGGAGTCTCTTTCATGTCCCATCATATCATGTCGTAGTATTCCTTCCATATTTGCATATCGTTCATCCTTTGTTGCCCATTTGGCGTCCAGTCATATTGTTTCCATCCCCTCCGAAGTCGAGTTAGTTGGTACCAAGTGAACCATCCACCTTATTCTCTGACACGGGAAGTCATATATTCTTCCCTAAGTCCCCTTTCCCCAATATCCCTGGTGTGAGCCCATCCATCAAATTACTATTTCTCCTCGTCCTTTAGTTGAGGATCCTCATTGCCTCATCTATCACGGGCCCTATTCTTTTGACATCAACTCATTTATTCCAGAAGAACAACCTAGAGGGTGGTGTATCTTGGTTCCAGCTTCCACTCTTTTTTACTGCTTGGATCGAGCATAGGATCTCATTATTTCCCTTGGACTTGGTCGTTTCATGTTTGTGATTGACAAACTTGATGGTCTAGTGATGCAACAGATTGTACGATTGATTCCCTGGCGTGTGTGAGATGTTTCAAACCTCATGAGGGGGTGACCCTTCAGGTAGCCCCCCACATGCTTGGATGCATACCTACTATGTTATAACCTCAGATGCAGTTCTGCAAAGTTGATGGGTTCGGTTCCTACTGATCACAATATTCATAGCATGCACATCTCCTCTAAATGATCCATTCAATTTTGCAGAATCCCTCCTTATTCAGCAAGGCTTCTTTCATTGTTCTACCCTCCCTCCCACCCATTTTCTGAGGGAAGGGGCATTGTATCTAATGTACTTAGATATTATTGTATTCAGTCTTGGCTCACATTTTTACCAGGTGCATTATGTATATGGAACACATTATATTATTTTCTGGCTCTGTTATGCCAATGTTTCATGTACCATTTAGCATGTACTTTATTTATCAGTTTCATATTTCTGGGAAAACCATTATTTTTGTATCAAATTATCTCAATGGGTATGGGTATTCCTCCCCCACCTCATTTAGGTCTGCTACCACAACAGAAAAGGAGACTTGCATTAGTCTCACCCCCTCTGTCACTATCCTCTCTCACCTTCAGCTTCATTGGTCTCTCTCTCTCCTTGACTCCATTGTGTTATCTAGTGATTGTGTCTTTACAATGTACTTTGGTCATACGTTTTTCTCCCAACACTCAAACATTGGTGGGCAATCTGTTATCACCAAAAAATTGATCATCTAGCCTAATTTACTAGAGGGATCGAAGTACACCATGTAAAACCAATTTTACTATAGTAAAATTGCTTTCACTGTGAAAATTACCTAATAAACCACCTTTATTAAGTAATTTATAGTTAAATCCATGAAGAATAATTAGATAAATCACTATTTATTTGATTTTCCTCTAGGAATAATTAATTAAACCATTATTTTATTATTATTCCCTATTAAATTTGACCTAATCATGAAAATAAATACATAAATCATTATTTATCTTATTTTTCTCTAAGAATAACTAATTAATAATTAATTAATTACTATTCTTCGTTAAATTTGACTAAATCCCTTAAGAATAATTAAAGAAATCATTATTTGTTTATATTCCTTAACTAATTCCTTGAGATAATAAATAAATCATTTATTTATTTATTACTTCAAATAAAAATTTAAATACTTTTTCCCTCCTAAACAAATATAATAAACTATTCCGGGTGGTTATTCCAAGAATGGGATCAATAATATTGTATTGTTAGTCATTATTCGCGGATAAATCAATATTTTGTTATAAATAGGATGGATTTCCATTCATTATTCACTTTGATTATTTTCATTGTTGCACTCATTGTTGTAACTCTGATTATTTTGATTGTCACATACCACATTTTCGTTGGATTTATGCATTATAGAGGAGAGAGACTCTACAGAAACTGAAAGCATTTGAGGATTGCCAAGAACTCATCCCATAAAGTGGGACTGGTAGCATATATTTTTTCCCTTCACACGTTTTATAATAAAATAATTCTTTACAAATATGGTTTCTATTGGATGTTTTGGGGCTATTCCTCTTTATTTTAGTGCTTAACTATGATTGCGGCATAGATCAGAATTTTGGTAGGTTTTGTTTCTATCAATAGCTACAGATATACAATGTTTAGCAGTCATTTCTATTGTTGAGATCATTTTTCATCCACGAGCTTAGTGGGTTCTTTTCATTCAACATTGAGAAGAAAACACTACAACACCTATGAATGTTTGTTGACAAAGATTAATAATAGTTATCTACAGGGGAATGTAATGTTCTATGAATAACATTCAGAACTTTAGCATGCATACGACCCTATGAAACCATGGAATATCCTCTTTTCATTTCCTATACATGTTTCTTCAAAATAAGATATATTTTCACTAGTTTTCCAATCTCTTTATGCATCAATTCTTAGATATTATTGTTTAATGCAAAATTATTAAGCATCAGAACTATGTGTAGAATTCACATACAACATAGAAATTCCATAATCCAAAATATATCAAAACTAAACGCAAAATTTATATTCATCACACTAACTTTAGCATTCAAACATATCAGAACCAAAAAGAAAAATTCCTATTTACCATACTAATTTCACAACTATTCTCAGAAGTAATTCTATACATATTTTCTAACCAGCATTGTTGTAGCAAATCATACTTGGTGAGCACACTCGCCACACAACCATGAATTGTACCTTGAGTTCCCATCGAGCTGAAAGCACTTGCCAAAGAGATCAAAAACCCCTGTTGATTTATCTCCTAGGTATTTCATACCTTTGTTCCATGCTAGATGTTTCCATTAGCGGCATCTGTCTTTTGTGGTCCTACACAACCACTTGCCCCAGATTTTCCTTAAAATATTTCTTTTATCTCTCGTGATGCTTTATGCTTTTCGAAGCTTAGAATATTTCCCCAACTAAGTGATTTAATGGATTTCCTCTCTTATCCATTAAATCTTATCTAGAACTTTATCTAGAGTCTTTCTAATGGAAAAATTATTTCATCCAAGGATCTCAATTCCAAGTGTCTCATTCCCAAGCATTTCCAATCCTGTTATTTATTAATTAACAAAATTTATCTTTTTACATAATATCTCAATATTCTTCATGGAATTTTTTCCATTCACATTGCATACTCAGTTTAAACTAGAAACAATAAACATTAAAGTATAAAGTAGTATGACACAAGAGAAGCATCTAAGGGCATCAAATATTTGTAAGGATATTGAATTCTTTATTTTGAGTAATTTGCCATGTTCCTCTATTGAGAGTCAAAATTTTGAGAGGGAATAAGCAATATGATTTTTTTCCTTTAACACATGATCATAAATAATGTGAGAAAAAAAATTACTAAGAGTTCTCTATATATGAAGGTAAAAAATATTGTATCACTTACTAGGTGGAGAAAATATTTTAAAACCAAGAGTTCAATAAAATTGTTTCTAGCCTTCAAAATATCTATAGAGAAAGAAATGGAGTGGTAGGTGAGAAGGAAACTATACTCCACCTTGCAAACTAGTGCCTTTTGTTGCACCCTGCTAAAAATATTGATGAGACTCAATATGCTTGGTCTTGGAAGGCCAAATACAACTTCAATACTCAATATTCTTGGACATGCAAGGTTGAGGAAAGGCATCAAGTATTGTGATGTCATTGATTTCCACTTTAAGATATGAAGGCTCCTTATTTTCAAAAATAATTTAATTGCAACTTTACCACACTCCTTAACCAATGGGTAAGAGAAGTGTTTCTTTTTATGTCTTGGGATGAGAGGGGATCTAGATTGAAAGGGTAGTATATGTTGGGGTATTCCATTATACCAAAACCCATAGGCAGTAGTAAACTTAGAAAACCTTACCATTACCTTGAGTGGGAGATTAGTCCCATGTTCATAGTGGGTGGTTAGTCCCATCTTCCCACGATGGTGACTATTCCATGTAATTGATTACAAATGAGGTGAATGTGACAATTACATTAATAAACCCCTCAAATGTAGCTCAAGGAATCAAACCTGGGCCAAGCTTTATATACCATGTTGAGGATTTTCATTACACCAAAACCCAAAACTCACAAGTATTAAAATTGCATACCCTTATCATTATCTTGAGTAAGGAGTTACTACCATGCTCCTAGGGTGGGAGTTAGTCATCGATTCCCAATGAGGTGGGTGTGGAAATTACTCAAATAATAACTATGGAGGGGTCATCACCACATAGGATGGACTGGAATCATTTTCTAATTAAACCCGTATAGATTGGATAATTCTAAAAGAAATAAGATGGTGTGCCATAGATTCCTTGTCTTGTCAACATAACAAACAAATTCCTTACCCATGGAATGCTCTTTTTTTTAGGTTATTTTAAATGAGAGGTTTATTTATAATGATCTACCACATGAACAATTCATCTTATGGTAGCATTTGAGCTTCCATATCATTTTTTCCCTACCATGGATCCAAGTTATCTATTCCTTTAACAAAGAAAATTATAATATTTGCACTATATCCTCCACATTGGTTGTCATCCCACATTAGTTGATCAATAATATAAGAAAATGATACAAAGGAGTTATGGAGGGATTTTCATGTAGTGATATCACCATCAATTTTTAAACCAAATTTGGATAACCATATGGTGGCACTAAATCATATCGCTTAATGCTACTTGATCCAAAATGTAAAAGGTTTCCCTATTTAGTTTTCTATTTTTAATTACTCTAGAAAAATGTTATTGTAGGAACTACCAATCCATGAATCCTTTCTAATTAAAACCTGACTCATCCCCCATTTTCCAAAGCACCCCTTGGCTAATTATGAAGAAGGTTTCTACTATATATTTGGAGATAATGGACCCAATCCCTCAATTCTTCCACAATGGATGATGTGATAATATACTTGGATCTTTTCATGTGGTTCTAGATACCTTCACCTTTAATTAAGTATGAAACACTTTTTCTTTAAAAATATTTGAAAATAAGAAGATATTTTTAAGGCCCTAGCCCCCTTAAGTGTTTGGAAGTGGTAATACCAAGAGGCAAGAAAGAAAGTCTATTTTTCTTCTCATATGGTTGAAAGAATAATTGACTAATCATTTCCAAGGTTCCTTTTGGATTCCATACTAGGAAGGCCTAGTAGTTAGGGATGGTCTGTACTAGCACCAATTTTCGTAGAACCGTTAGGCAGTTATTCAATAAAAATATTCCTACATAAGAGAGCCACTTGTTTAAAAAAAACATGGATTCTTTGTTCAAATTTTTCTAGGAGTCGTAACCAATGCAACTTATTCTAGTTGTTTTGGCTTTAGAATGAAAACAAAATACTTAAAACTTTGGGCTATATCCTCACTTTGTAGGGAGGTGAGATTTGAAATGGCTTATTTTTTTTTTTTACATAGCCCCAAATAAGCATTGATAATTTGACCCTTGTTTATTATCAGATCGATAGCCAAGAAGAAAGTTCCAAGAAGATCTTTTACCTTATCTATGTATACTAGGTAGATTTCACAAAAATTGTTCTTCTCTAAATAACCCCCAAGAAAATATTATCTATTTGGCCACTATTTATTTCCATATTAGTGGCCAAGTAAAAAGTTCCAAAGATATCCTCCAACTTATCTATGTATCCTAGGTAGTTTTCACAAAATATCAAGTAAATGTGTAATATCCCAAACCTTAAAAATTTCAACAGATCTAGCATACTTTAGTGTTATAGTAAGAAAAATATTTGCAATCAAACATTGAACACAACGGGATATTGAAATGCAACCTTTATTTATGTTATTAAGTAAAGAAATGAGTACATGCCCATACCAAAATATCAGAATCCCTGCAGTGGCATGCACAACTGCTCATCAAAATAGAAAACAAGACTAAAGAACAATTGTGGATCTACCAGACAAATCACACTCATGGGGTTTTCATCATGGGCATTAGACTAGAGCTAGTTATGCGAGGCTCTCAAGAAAACAAAGTAATATACATAAACCTAGAATACTCTCAAACGCCTAGCTTCTATCCCCTTTTAGCTAGTTTCCCATGAAAAGCGAAGGAAAATACCATGGGTTGATAACTTGGTAAAATAACACGTAAATACCATGGACAAATTCCTTCCATTTTGACTAGATCAAAGCTCAAAAACTTCAACAGATCTAGCACACATAAGTGTTTTATAAGAAAAATGTTTGCAATCAAACACTGAACACAACGGGATCTAGAAATGCAACCTTTATTTATGTTATTAACTAAGGAAATGAGTACATGCCCATAGAAAAATATTAGAGCCCCTCTTGTGGCATGCCCGACTTCTCATTAAAATAGAAAACAATATTGAAGCACAATCATGGACCCTTGGTGGATCCACCAGAAAAGTCGCAACTGCAGGGTTTTCGTCCCAGGAATCAAACTAGAAATGGCTATGCCAAGTTCTGAAGAAAACACAATAAGATAGGTAACTCGAGAATTCTCTCAAATTCCTAGCTTTTATCCCCTTTTATAGGCATGATGGAATCTCTAGAGACCTTATTTTATTATTTTCCATAAAAAACCGAAGGTAAATATGATGGGATGATACCATGAGAAAATACCATGGTAAATACCATGGACAGATTCCGCCCATTTTGACCAGATCAAGAAAGGGAATATTACAAATCATCCCTCCTAAATATTTCTTGCCCTCAAGCAATCCACTTCTATCCATAGCAAAATAATTTTTACATTGATACTAGGATCCCTTACAAACTAGTGAGCTATCTCATGCCTCTATGCTAAATGACCCTAAATGGACCCTCTGATACCTGGATCCCAAACAATCATCTGGCCAATCCTACGCTCAATTTATCCACCTAGATCCCAATGCCACCTAAGTCCTCGGACCTGTGGGTTATGATACTACCTTAGTCCTCTATCACTACGTCTGCCTAAGGTCCCCTACTATGTTATGCCCTTGCCTGAGAATACCCTCCTAAGAATCATCCCGTCAATAAAGTACCAACTCATAATATCTCACCAATCCATGTCATGGGAAGGATGAATATTTCCACATGGAATAAATTCCCTACTGTTGTTGGGAAAAGTATCCAATACGGAATGACCCTATCCCACTCTAAGGGTGATAGTACCTCAGCAACAACTGAATGCAAAGCTATTCGTGATTACTTCTTTATGAGATGTAAGAGAGGGGAGAAAGAGATCCACTAACCGTTGTCTTCCGCTAATGATTGATCCAATCTTCTCTCTTTGCTGCTTGCTCCCAGCTCCTTGCTCTTTCACTGGCCCAGCTACACAAAGATCCTGCAAAACAGCAAGAGAGGGAAACTACAAGAAGCATACATTCATAACTGTTTCAAGGATTAGAATAAATCAAATATACAAGTATCAAAAAGCCATTGAGACACATGCATATAGAAGAACCTCAAATGCTTTATTAATGGAAGAAGTAAAGTTCTGAGAGTGTTACAACCATAAAAGGCCCAATCCAGCAACACCTCCCAGTAGAAAGAAATCTCCTCTTCACCTCCTTCAAGCAAATCACCCAATAGTTCTATACTCAAACCAACAACACTTCCTTACATTCACAAAATTCCCGCCTCCTTAAACCTCATGAGAGAGCTCTATATATAGGATATTTGGAGAAAGGATGAGTCAGCTTGAGCTTGGCATGGAGCTGACTAGTGTCCTCTCCCACTTCAGTTATTCTTCAGTTCTTCAGTCCACTTGGAGGTTCTTGCTTCCACTTGGAGATCTAGACCCTCTTACTCATCACAAGGCGAATTCCCTGATCCAAGTGTCATTTTGGAAGCTTCCTCGGCATTTTACACCTTGAGGAATGACTGTGCCACTTGGCCAATCTCGTCCAACGCTGGTAGCCTTCATTGCTTTTGACATTCAGTGCAGGTACAGAGTGGAGCAGTTGACATTCAGCGCAGATGCTCAGTGGAGTAGTTGACATGATCCAGAATTAGCTTGTTTTTGAGTGTTTTCAGGTGGAGAACTGATATTTAGTGCTGTGGTTTGCTGACCTTGTTCCTCTAGGGGTAGGAACAACATGTTTAGGGACTTTGGATCCCTTAGATTATTGACATTTCATGCTTCATGCTGTAAGGCACAAAAATGTCTATAACACCTACTCATATTGCTGATGTTGTTGATGTTGGTCAATGCCCCACTCATATTTCTCCCCCCAATCAATCAACATGATCCATTTTTAGAATTCTTCCCTGTTATCCGCAACTGTTCTCCTCTTGTTTCCTTGTGAGGGACATGAGTCGTTCCTCAAAACTAGACAGATTGTTTGTTTATTCAGCATGTACCCTTATGAACTCCTAAAATTTTCTATTCTCCCATAAGATAGTGTCTCGGACTTTCCAGACTCTCTGCTTCAACATCATAAGCTCTAACCTAAAATGCATGATCTTTCCTCAGAAGTCTTCTGTTGGAAATTCTGGTGCACTATTGAATTTTTTTGTCTCTATTTGCACCATATGCTCAATTGTCCTAGCTCTAGCTTGAACCTTTTACTGACTCTATAAAAATGGTTCATCTTCCATACTATATTTTTCATGTTTCTCCTTATGATCATGCTCATCATACTTGTTTACCATCACTGGATCCTCATTTAAGTCTCCTTGAATGTCTTCTTCCTAGCCTTCTCCACACATGGGTGCAATTTGTTGTCCATCCTCTTTGGTTGTTAAACATGGATACCCCGGTGGACTCTTATTTACACTTAGTTGCTCATACTTTTCATGAATATCCTTCTCAAAATAAGAGTCTACCATATTGTTAGGAAGAATTACCTCCTTCGTTCCCCCATGTAATTTGTCAGGGTGACTGATTATCAACGAATTTTCCTAAAAGTCTCTCTCAATAAAATTGTTTTGATGATCACCATACGTACTTGACCACTCGGATCCTTCAGATGAATCCTCATGGTCTAAAGTAATTTCCTTTGGTTCTATCCTTGTTGCCTCCTTCCAATCATATGGACATGAATGGTTAAGTTCCCAAGATTCCTTTCATACAAAGAATATGATTTTCCTTCTTATTTCATTATTGTTTTCCCCACAAATCCTTGTTAGTTCATTCTTGGTCAACTTCCATTTAAGTAGTTTGATGTTCTATTTGACCAACCCCTCAACTAGTTTATAGGCAGCAAGTGATACAATTAGCACCTTCCTCTAAATTGCCAACAAATTGGACATCAATTGTTTGCAGATAGACTTATCTTTCCCTAAGATTAGGGACATTATATTTTGCATGTCTCTTTTGAAAAAAATTGGATGAGATGTTGTAATGCTAGTGCAAAAGCGTTGGAGCATCTGAAGGATTAAGTCATCACATTCTAGATCTAGCATAAGTATAACAAATATGGATTTTCCAATGACTTCTAAAATTTTGCACCTCTAAAAGAAAGTAATAAGGCTGATATTGTCCAATCCTTGGAGGGCTCCTACCATTACTCGAAAGATCCTCCTCATGATGTCATCATTGTAGGGCAGTAGTGATGCTGTTAAGGCTAAGATTTTATTGAGACAATTAGTGACTATGAGTTTAACCTTTTCAAAAGAATTCTCTAGGAACCTAGGTTGTATCAAAGTAATCATGGATGGCTTCAAGGCCCAAATTGACCCATTCCAATCCGATTTATCTGTGGGACATAAAGCTATGTATAATGTTTCTAAACGTAGGAGGCCATCTTCTGAGTTTGTTCTATGCATTTCAGATCCATGTTCAAAGAGAAACTTTCTTCTTACATCTTCCCTCCAGATATTCTTTCACTGTTGAAGGATACCATGGATCGTATGAGAGAGGCTTAGTGTTCTGCTCTTGCTACTGATGTGGAAGTTGTTTCCATTTTTTATCCACCGAAGTATTGCAGCTCATAAGACTTGCGAATGTACTATTATGTTGGTTCATGAGGCGTTTACAAAAGTAAATTGATAACATTATGGCTTGGAATCAATAGATTTTGACACTTGATCGTCCTTCTCTCTCCTTTCCTCTCTTCAATAAAAATGATTTACCTCCTTTGAACAAATTCTTCCCTTATATTAACAGCTCTCCCCTTGATTTAATTGTAGTAATCGACCTTCAAAGTGACCACCAACCCTTCAACAAATCCCATACTTAAAATAACATGGCTAAGGAGACGAAGCTTGGTGCTCTTGAAATTAAGGAGAATCGTCCTCCCGAAGATGATTCTTGGCCTTAAATAATGATAGTTCCCCCATATCTTAAATAATTATAGTGCCCCCAGATCTGTTAGCACACCGAACCCTCGATTAACCACACAACGATGTGTGGTCTCTTGTCCCAACCTCGTCCTACTGTATCCACGTTGGGAGTGGCACAGCCTACTCTCGACCGCCTGATGCTCAATGATGGACAATGAATATACGTCATCCCTGTGGGCTTTCGTGTATGATGCTCCATGATCCAACGTTATGTTGATGGTTGAGCAACATATAGAGATATCACTATCAAAATCACCAATCGCAACTTTAATATGGTGTTGGCAGTGTTTTACGGTCTTCAGTGTTTCCTTGTGAACCATAAACACCCTCTAAATCTCTCGGTTGTGGAAAATCTCCCAAGGAAATCACACGACTTGTCCCTGCTATAATATATATGACTAGGTCCCCTAAACGTGTGAATGGAACTTCAACAGAATGACACCATGACTCCTACATTCCAACATGACCAACTGCTCGGTAAATTTATAAAATCTTTGCCCTAAAGCCTTTCTCTCCTAGCCGTTAGACCCTTCAATACTGGTGCGTTGTCTCTCTCACCCTTTCGGAGATCTATGTGGTTGTATATGTGGCCCACCGTCTTAGAAGCTTGCTACTTCAATGTTCAATCTTCGGTCATGTAAAACATACAGCTCCCTCACCCAGCACACCTGTGGATCGGCCCTGTATGACCCAACACTACTGTAAACTATTGTGCGGCCTCAATCCTACAATGTATGGTATAGCCAAGCCCTTCACAGTATGGGCAAGTATGGCTTTATGGTCTTGAAGCTCCTCGCATTGGTCCTGATGTAGTAGAAACACCTGCAATAATAAACCTCATAAACCAATGATAATACAACACCTTCTTACACCCTTTTTTTCGCCAAAGTGGACCTCGGACAAAGCGCATGTTACTTTTCCTGTTGACTAACATGTTATGCCTCCCATTAAGAACGCAACTTATGGTCATACCCTTCTAAGCTAGATGAGTACTTTGATTGAATGTCAAACACTTCCAAAAGTGTCTGCAATCTTCATTTGCAAGGCTCAATATAAATGGGTAGGGGTTTAGGATTTTCATCAAGTACCTTAATGGTTGCTGAGTAGATATGTAGGATACCAAATGGAAAGGAGAATATTTCTTAATTTGATGCCTATGGAAGACAAGACTAACCCTTAGGTATCTGCTGAATATTTAGATCTTGGTCTTCTGAACTTGATTATGAATAGGAAGATTTTCCGATCTTGGATAATGGATCTAGTTTAAGAAACCCTGCAAAATAATGAACTTTCAAATTTGTTGCAAGACACTTCCAAAAATAATTAAGTGAAAAGTAATAAACAAACTAGGGTGATATTGACTAGCACCAAAGATGGAAGAATGCAGGCTTCGGTGAGGATAAATCCCACCGAATTTCTGTACATGAAACACTCAGGTCGGCAAGATGCACAACTATGATACCACTATAATATCCCAAAGCTTAAAAATTTCGACAAATCTAGCACACCTTAGTGTTCTAGTAAGAAAAATATTTGAAATTTGACGAGATCTGGAAATGAAGCCTTTAATTATACTTTTAACTAAAGAAACAAGTACATGCCCATACAAAAATATTGGAGCCCTTGCAGTGGCATGCACTACTCCTCATTAAAATAGAAAACAAGACCAAAGCGCAATTGTGGACCCTGGGTGGATCCACAAGACAAATCGCACCCGCAGGGTTTTTGTCCCCACGGATCATACTAGAACTAGCTACGCCAAGTTCTCAAGAAAACACAATAAGATAGCTAAACCCAGAATGCTATTAAATGGCTAGCTTATATCGCCTTTTATAGGCTTGGTGGACTCTGTGGGGACCTTGTTTTATTATTTTTCTTGAAAACCAAAGGAAAATACCATGGGTTGATAGCATGGGAAAATACCATAGTAAATACCATGGACAGATTTCGTCCATTTTGACTGATCAAGAAAGGAAATATTACAAATCCTCCCGCCCAAAGATTTATTTCCCTTAATAAATACACTTATATCCAAAACATAAGCATTTGTACATTGATACTAGGATCCCTTACAAACGCGTGAGATATCTCATTCCTCCATTCTAAATGATCCTGAATTGACCCTTCAATGCTTCGATCCCAAACAATCCCCTGACTAATAATGCCCATAATAGATCCATTTGGATCCCAATGCCACCTAAGTCTTGGGACCTGTGGGTTATGAAATCACCTCAGTCCTCCATCACTGCTTGTGCTTAAGGGCCCCTGCTGTGATATTTCCTTAGCTAATATTATCCTCCTAAGAATCATTCCATCAATAGAGTACCAATTCATAATCTCTCTCCGTTCCATGCCGTGGGAAGGATGAATATTTTCACATCGAACAAATCTATCATGCTGATGTTGCTCGATGCACCACTTGTATTTCTCCACCCAATCACTCAACTTGATCCATTTGCAGAACTATACCATGTTATCCCCAATGTATAAAGGCTAGTTGTTAATGCTACAAGCCTTATCTATGGACTCCTGTAGAGGGTTTTTCTGGACCTCCCAACTGTACTCCTCTTGTTACCTTGTGAGGGACTTGAGAAGTTAGTCAATACTAGACAACTTGACTATTGATTCGGCACATACCCCTATGAACTACTCAATTTTTCTACTCTCCTGTAAGATAGTGTTTCAGACTATCCAAAATATTTGCTTCAACATCATAAGATTTCTCTTGAAATTCATGATCTTTCCTCAGACGTCCTCTACTGCTAATTTTGGTGCCTTGATATATCCTTTTATATCTATCTCAACCAGATGCTAAATTATCCTAGCTCCAACTTGAACCTTTGACTGACTCTCCAGAAATGGCTCATCCTGCATACTATATTTTTCACGTTGCTCCTTATGATCTTGCTCATCGTACTGGTTTACCATCATTGACTCCTCATTTAAGTCTCCTTTAATGTCTTCTTCTTGGCCTTCTCCATCTGTGGGGGAAATTTATTGTGCGTCCTCTTTGGTTTACAAACATGGATGCAGTGGTGGATTCTGATGTACACATGGTTTCTCATACTCTTCATGGATATCCTCTGGGAGATAAGAATAAACCATATTATTAGGAAGAATTACCTCCTTCCTTTCCATGTGTACTTTGTCAAGATGACTATTATCAGCGGTTTGTCCTCCAAGTCTCTTTGAATGATATTGTGTTACTGCTCACCATATGTACTTGACTAATCCTCATGCTCTGAAGGAATTTCCTCTGATTCTGTCCTTGTTGCCTCTTTCCTATCACATGGAGATGAATGGTTAAGTGCCCAAGGTCCCTTGCATACAAAGCATAGGATTTTCCTTCTTAGTTCATTCTTATTATCCCCACAAATCCTTGTTTGTTCTACCTTGGTCAACTTCCTCTTAAGTAGTTTGATGTTCTGTGAGTTTAACCTTTTCAGAAGAATGCTCCAGGAACCTAGGTTTTATCAAAGTAAGCATGGATGGCTTCAAGGCCCAACTTGATCCTTTCTAATCTCATTGCTTTGTGAGACATAAACCTGTGTATAATGTCTCTAACAGTAGGAGGCTACCTTCTAACTCTTTTCTCTGCATTTTGGATCCAAGTTGAAAGAGACACTTTCTTATCACATCTTCCTTCCAGATATTCTTTGACTATAGAAGGATACCACAGATCTTTTAAGAGAAAGGCATGTCATTCTGCTCTTATTTCTGATCTGGAATTGTTTTCCATTTTTTATCCACCAAAGTATTGTAGCTGAGAGGACCAGCGGATGTACTACTATGTTGATTCCTGAGGCGTTTCCAAAAGTAAAACAATGATATTATGGCTTGGCATCAATAGATTTTGAGAGTTGATCTTCCTTCCCTCTCCTTAGATTTCTTCAATAATATTGATTTACATCCTTTAAAGAAATTGTTCCCTTATATTCACATCTCTCCCATTGATTGAATTGGAGTAATAAACCTTCAAAGTGACCCCCAACCCTTCAACAAATACCATCCTCGTTTCCATACTTAAAATAACATGGCTCAACAGATGAAGCTTGGTCCTCTCGACATTATGGAGAATCGACCTCCCGAAGATGATTCTTGGCCTAAAATAATTATAGTGCCACTAGATCTTAAATAAATATAGTGCTCCCAGATCTATGAGCACACTGGACCCTCAATTAACCACAAAACGATGTGTCGTCTCTTATCCCAAACTAGTCCAGTTGCAGCCACGTTGTCAGTGGCTAGGCTTGCTCCCGACCACCCGATGCTCCAAGATGGACAATGGATATATGCCGTCCCTGTGCGCTTTCTTGTATGATGCTCCACGATCCTATGTTGCGTTGATGGTTGACGACGCCAACCACACATTTAATATGGTGTTAGAATTTTTTTGTGGTCTTCATTTTTTCCTTGTAAACCATAAACACCCTTGCGATCTCTTCATTTTGGAAAATCGCCCAAGGAAATCACGCAACTTGTCCCTACTGTAATATATATGACTAGGTACCCTAAATCTGTGAATGGTGCTTCGGTTGAATGCAACACGACTCCTACTGTAAGGCCCTCACGACTCGGGCAGGCGTGCGACGGGCGGGCGCCCCTTCACACAACGGGCAGATGGTGAACGCGACGGGCGGACACCCCTTTGCACGACAGACGAGCGGTGAACGTGACCCAGGTAGGCGCACACGACGAGCGGGCGCGGTCACCCGACGAGCGGGCGTGGTCACCCGACGAGTGGGCGCGGTCACTCGGTGAGCGGGCGTGGTTGCACGATGGGCGAGCGCCCCTGCGGGCGCGGTTCGACGACGAGTCGGTGCGGTCACCCGGCGAGCGGGCGCAGTTGCACGATGGGCGGGCGCGGTTCGACGACGAACAGGCGCGGTTCTGCGGTGAGCGGGCGCGGTGCGACAAACAGCCGAACCGCTTGCAACGAAAGAATGACACAATGCAACATAAGCGAACAGCACTTAAAATAAAACTAAGTGTTGGTTCACGATTTATATGCGGTGCTTAAGGAGTTGGGCCGACTTGTATTGAGGCATATTTGGGGCATTGAGCAAAGGTTATGGGGGTCGGCCTTAAGGCTGGACACCCCTCCTAAACCTCACGCAGATGTGTATAAATACAATGAGACTTGAGCTCATTTGCACCATCGAAGTTCAACACAACTTCACTATCTCTTCTACATCGAGCTAGGGGTAAAAGGGGCGCAGTAAGTGCGCATATCTCATGCGCTTAAGAGAAGAGTGCGCAATTTTACCGGGAGTTGATTGTAGGTCGACAGAGTACGGTTGTAAGGCAGTTTTGTGCAGAACCGAAAGGAGGAGTTCTTGGTGTCTCGGGTGAGCACCCTCCTACCGTAAGAGGTTGGCACATGGTTGTAAAAGTCTGTCTTCACCTTGATTGTAAATATTTCTAAGTGTTGGCTTGAATTCTGTCAAGCACACTTGTATGATGTATTATTAAAGAATTGTCATAATATATTATTATCGGGCAGACTTGTTCGGGAGTTGCCCCTCCCTTTATACTTGGTTGCAATTGTTATTATCTTGGTTAATTGCATATTGGATAATGAATGAATATGGGCTTCATTAAGTATAAAGGCTAATGCATTTTACTTGGTTGCGAAACACAAACTAAGTATGTTAATGTGGAAAGGCATAGTCCATGTGCACAAGTATTGTTAAAAAGAAAGTGCACGGTGGTGCCGCACCTCGTCGGGCACGGTTGGAAGACTACCGTAGGCCTGGGGGCGTGACACCTACGCTCCGACACAACCAACTACTCGACAAATGTATCGAATCGGTGGCCCAAAGCCCTGCGCTCTTGGCCATTCAGCCGTCCAATACTGGTGCATTGTCTCTCTCACCCTTTCTGAGCTCGATGCGGCTGCATATGTGGCCGACCATCTTAGAAACCTGCTACTTCAACGTTCAATCTTCGGTCATGAAAAACATACAACTCTGTCACCCAACACACCTATGGATTGGCCCTATATGACCCAACACTGTTACGAACTGTTGTGCAGCCTCAATCCTGCGATGTATGGTACAACCAAGCCCTTCACTGTATGATCAATGTGTTGACTAGTATGTCTTTATGGACTTGAAGCTCCTCGCATTAGTCATGATGCAGTACAAACACGTGGAAAATAAAGCTCATAAACCAATGATAATACGCCACTATTTTATGCCCTTGTTTTCATGAGACTGGCCCTCTGACGAGGTGCATGTGAGTTTTCCTTATAAGTACCATACCGTGCTTCCCATAGAGAATGCAGCTTATGGTCATATGATTTTAAGCTAGACGAACACTTTGATTGAATCTTTGATTGAATGTCAAACACTTCCAGAAGTGTCTGAATGCCTTGTTTGGAACGCTCGATATAAATGGGTAGGGGTTTAGGATTATCATCATGTACCTTTATAGTAGCTGAGTATATCTATAGGATACCAAAAAATGGGGAGAAAATTTCCTGATTCGATGCCTATGGCAGCTAAGACTAACCCTTAGCGATGAGATCATATCCATTCCGATAAGGGCTCAATCTCTGCTAAATATTTAGATCTGGGTCTTCTGAACTTGAATATGAATAGGAAGATTTTCCAATCTGGTATAACGGATCTAATTTAATAAAACCCTACAAAATAACAAAATCTCGAACTGGTTTCAAGACACTTCCAAAAATAATTAAGTGAAAAGTAATAAACCAATTATGGTGATATTGAGTACCATGAAGATGGAAGAATGTACGCTAGGATGAGGATAAATCCCATAAATGTTCCATACATGAAACCCACATGAAACCCACAAGGCTAGTAGGATGCACAAATTTGATACCACTGTAATATCCTAAAGTTTAAAACTTTGATAGATTTAGCACATTTTAGTGTTCTAGTAAGAAAAATATATGCAATCAAACACCGAATAGATCGGGATTTGGAAATGGAACCTTTATTTATATTATTAACTAAAGAAAAAAGTACATGCCCATACAAAACTATGATAGCCCCTGCAATGGAATACTCGACTTGTTATTAAAATAGAAAACAAGATTGAAGCACAATCATGGACCTTCGGCAGAGCCACCACACAAATCATGCCCATGGGGTTTTCGTCCCGCGATCAGACTAGACTAGCTACATCAAGTTCCCAGGAAAATAGTATAAGATAGATAAACCCACAATGCTCTCAAATGCCTTGCTTCTATTCTATTTTATAGGCTTGATGGACTCTTTGGAGACCTTATATTATTATTTTCCCTTAAAACCCAAAGGCAAATACCATAGGCTGATATCATGGGAAAATACCACGGTAAATATCATGGACAGATTCATCCATTTTAACCACATCAAGAAAAAAAATATTACAAAATGTGATAGAAAGTGATTTGAACTAACAGTTATTTGTTCATTTTTAGACAAAGCATCTGAGATTACTCTACTAAAACCTTTATATACCTTTATATACTAGAATAAAAATCAATCGTTGAAAAGTACAATCCTATATTAGTCTCATTTCTTCAGGAAAGAAACTCGTGGTTACTCTATTTATCCGAATGGAAAAAGTGTTGTGTTGAAATTTTTAGTACCAAGGACACAAATGATGGACAAAAGCCCAACAAGATAAGTGATAAGTATTAGAGAGCTCAACTTAGTAGAGAATTGTTTATTGGTTATTAGTGTGATGGAGTACAAATCTTTTGGGGAAGACCATTTACTTTATTTATTTGTCTTCATATAGAGTACTCTAACTAACTAGTTCACAAATTATTTTAGTGGAAGTTTAACATGATTTTTGTTAAAATTTAGTACAAATTTTGGGAAATCTGGGTTATTACTGTATTTTGAGTGTTTAGTGTGTTTTTGATGGTGCTGAATCCATTTCCATCATTAAAAAAAACTATTGAAACATTCCTCTAATCATATTAAAAAATAAGAAGCAATTAACTAAATTCCAATAAAAAAATAACTTTCTGGGCAAATTTATGGCCTTAGACAAGCATAAAGAAAATATATTTTAAATTACTATTGTCAAATATGATGTAAGAGAATATCGTTTTTGCTAAAGGAGATGATTTTCAAGATTATCCTCTAGGTAGATAGAATTGGAGAGAAAGATACAACAAAATTGCTCAAAGCCCCTGCCTTTCTAATTGCTCGGATTACCTTCACCTATGTGCGTGGATCTTATTACAGATTTTCTCAAATAGTCACAGACTTGATAATAAAGGAAAAAAAAAGCTTACTATTGAATTGGGCTAATATTTGACCAGAGGTTCTGGAGTATCTAAGACTTAAAGAAAATTATCATCGAAAAACTTGAAACATCCCTTATTTAGTTGGAAGCCCATCTAAACTTGCAATTTTATCTTACTAGAAGTTGTCAAGTACTGATTCAAATTCTTCCTTGGTTATATGGGCCATCAATTGGTCTTTCAATTCTTCAACAACGAAGTTGTGGAATAATGAACCTACTTGGAAAATAGACTATAATCTAATAATTAAGTTGAAAGGCGTTTTCTTTGCTGGCTTGGGTTGGCAAACGTTGTTCACCCTAACCAAGAGGAGAACTTGAATTTTTCCCTTCCAACCAATTAAATTTTTCAATGTATTTGTCTCTCCAACCAATAGAAATTTACCATATGTGCAGTTTGCTTTTAGCCCAATTTTCCCTACCTACCTATTTCTACATCTTTGGACTACACCAATTTGCAATCATTTCCCTCTCTTTCACGTATTTTTGCCTTACATGTAGTTGTACCCTTCTCCTCTAGTCTCGTCTTCTGCTCCTTGCCTCTTCCATACCTCCCACAGTCCATTTGGACTTTTCAAGCACAAAAGAAGTGTGATTCTCTTGAGGCTCTTTCATAAAGAGAATAACATCCTCGTAAAATCTTGGTAAATTTGGTGATGCATACAAATTTGGTGTCTTCCTCCTCCTTCCCAGTGTCACCCTTTACATCTTTGCAGACTTGAGATTCACCACAAGAAATATGAGTGGGAGCAAATTCTTCAGCCTCTGCTTTCACATCATTGTCCCTTTACTTATTTAAGGACATGAGTTTCTCCACATGAGATATGCATGGTAGAAAATTCTTCACCCGCGGCTTTCACATTAATGTCCTATATCCAATAGAGCTCATGCATATAAAATCATATATGTGAAACCCCAACAACACAAGCATTAGTATTTTCCACAAGAAAGATGGTGAAAATGAGATATACCTAGCTGAAGACAGTTATGCCCCCTGCCCAATTCGAAGTAACTTTACTTTTGTCCCTTTACAATCTCTCATATTTCTCATATGTGTGAACGATGCTCTTTATCCATGTGTGAATGATTCTTGTTGCAGTTGTTCTTCATTTTCATGGAGAAAATTAGTTGCCTATAATAGCCCTTGTTCATAATATATGAAGAACAGGCGGGTCTAGCTAATATCTCACAAGGTTTGGATGACGTGTTTATAGATTTTATAGGTTTTGAATCTTTGTGTTGTGAGAATTTGGAGAAAGAAGTATGTCTGGGGAAACAACATCACCTTTTTCTCAGGCGCACAACGATCATCTCACAATTGGGTGCATGTTCCACTTCCACCATCCCAGCATGATCACATTCACATCTTCTCATCAGGAGTAGAATGCACTTCAGTGCATAAGTTCAGTTTAGTGTATTGGGAAAAGCCAAATCCACTATGTTGCCTTAGGCCAGGACTTCAAAAGTTATCTTCACCGTGATAATCTATAACTTATTTTTGGGTTTGTTGGGTTTGTTTTCAAGGAATTGAACCCCAGATTAGCTAGCATAAATGTATGTGTAAGTTCTCTTTTATTCTATTTCATTGGGGTTAATTGGTCATTTTTTACGATTCTGGTATGGGACAATGGTTACTGTGATTTCTCAAGCTGTGCAAGAGCACCCAACCACTGTTCTATGACCGTTTCTTGTGAAGGGGCAGACGAGATGATGGCAGAGTCTTTCCAACCTGAGCTCTTCTTCAATATCTCTCATGAAGCCTACAACTATGGAGAAGGGTAAGCATATATACATGTTGGGATTTCACAGAAACATGACAAGTCTAGAAAATCGTTATTATCAATGGTCAGAAAGTACAGGGTGCATTGTGTTTTGTCTGTTTGATTTTTTTCATTATGAATCTAATAATTGTTCTGAGATAAACATAGGTTATTCAATATTCTGATCATAACCTAGACAAAATGATGGGAAAAGTGGCAGTAGATAACACCCATAAAGGGGTGTATAAGGAGCCTCCTGAGAATGACATGAACTTCTTATCCTCTTGGCATGGTTCTCTCAATCTAGTGAGTTAAAGAAATCTCATTATGTATGATCTCCATTGAATTTTTCTACTTGTCTTTTTGGGGATCAATCTCCCTATTGAACGGATGCATCTATATATTTGCATAACATCTAAATCTTCTTAGATTATGAACAACATCTGAGGACATGGGAAACACAGTTCAAATCTGGCATTCACATAAAAAATATTCTATCTCTCATTTTTCATTTTGTATTTCCGTTGATGCATTACATACCTATGAATTCAACACATCTCAAAATGGTTTAACACAGGTCGGTTCATATGAGAAATGCTTGCAGCAGACTCATTTTTTTCCTGTGATCTATCACCAACAAAAAATTATTTAACCCTCATCTAACATACATCCCAAGATTGATATTCCCACAATCTTCAGGCACATATTAGACCCAAACCGAGGTTCACATGGGTATGTACTAGGTATCTATAGCCAACATAACAATACATTGTCTAGATTTAATATCTCATTATACACACTATATAGTATAGATTACAACTAGCAAATTGTAAAAGGTATATTGAGTTTCACTCATTTAATTTCAATACACCTTTACATGCTACACACTGTAAATCACTAACAGGTTGTAGAATATTTCTTGCTTCACTTTTGGTCCAACTATGACGATTAGAAATTGCATCTGAAAGTGATTAGAAAAAAGGGGTGATAGAACTACAGGTGTTTGGAGACTCTATTGGTAATTAAATGAATGACATGCCTAGCTAGGAGGGACAATGTGGCTCTCCAACCAATCCTGGAGTAGTTGAAGAGAATAACACAACGCTTTACTGAAATCTCTTTCCATGAAGCTTATTGCTGAACCCAATTGGTGACATTCTTATTGACAAAAGGGATGCACTTATTCAAACAAAAAGTCAAATGTCTGTTAATAGAGCATGAGCAATAATTTCAAACGATCAGGATCCAAAAATTTATGTATTGATATTTTGTTTATAGAACTGTTTCACAGTTTTTGCAAAGGAAGTTCTAAGTCCTTTTATTTCAATTGATTAAATTTTGACGTTGGATTGAGGAGGTGAAAAATAGGTACAAACCCTTTACGGGGTATCATGACTCTCATTTTTTTATAGAAATATTCATATGGGAATAACAAGTGGAAGATTGCTTTTAAAATATTGGTTGTAGGTTTGCATAAGCCTATAAAATTTGTTTTTGAATGTGATTATGTGAGAGACTATTTCTAAAGATGGATGAGGTGGCTCTCAGCATTTGTATATTTAATGAATCCCATGAGGGATTTTCTTTCAGCGCTCAACCTATATTGAAATTTTTAATTCAGTCAG
Source organism: Pinus tabuliformis (assembly GCA_031772625.1). Lineage (NCBI taxonomy): Eukaryota > Viridiplantae > Streptophyta > Pinopsida > Pinales > Pinaceae > Pinus > Pinus tabuliformis. The sequence goes on from CM062817.1 coordinate 445,932,917, forward strand.
TCATCACTCCTCCCAAGCTTATTTATGGTACAATTGTGTTAAGGACAGGTCTCTGGACCTTTCTGGCCATACAAATTGTATATTTTAAATACTCTTTAAAACTATTAAGTTGTTTGGTGCGGTTTTAACATCCATCATAGAATTTGGGTCCATGGCATAGCTATGAGACTCCTGTTGAGGATATATGTAAAATATACAGCTTTATTATGAGTTTAGATTTAGTGAAGGCACAAATACTCTCTTTAGAGTGTTTTTTTATAGAACGTAATGAAGATTGTTTGTAATCCCTCGATCTATGATGAAGTGTATAGGAACCATTGGCTATATGCAGGATTTTCATCTTTTGAAATGTTGAAACTTGCATCTGCAGAATGTACACTTCACTTCAATATCTAATAAAAGGTTACAAGTTTTTCCCATGGAATAAAAAGGTATATATGTCACCTATCTTCGACAAGCAGATTGTAAAGCATTGAATGCATCATCAAAGGTAGTAGCATGGATCCATATCCATAAATACGATGTCGGATTGTTCTGATCCTTTCCATCTTTGTTAATAGCACATCCATCCTTCAAGGCTGTGTTGGTTGTCTCTTTATGCATATTACTATCAGATGGACATCACAAGTAAGTCACAGGTGCAATAGAGCCATGAGGGGATTCCCCAACTTTGTTCGACTGCAAATGTTGATTTTTAAACATCTCTCAAATATATAATTTGTTACAATCACATACTACGTTTTCTGAGAAAAAGAATACAACAAAGTCACAATAGGGAACCTATTTCCACAAACTGCCTTACCATAGCAGTCCCATAGTACACTTTTTATAATTCATCTTGTTACATTTATGACATGGCTACACCTAATGGTGGTGTAGGATCTAGTACCATTCTCAGAACATTCAAAAGGGAACCCTGCCAAATATAGATAAGAGAACGAAAGTGCAATCAAAATAAAGTAATAAAAACAAAAAAAAGGCAGCAAGTGCTTGAACTACATGCAAAAGAATGCTTCCTAATACTACAAAGTAAATCTATCAATTTAAACATCCTATCCCTGCAGAACAATAGTAGGAAGCAATGAATTAAAGAGTCAGCGATTGCATTTGCCTCAGGGCCCTCTAACAGAATAATGCTAAAGTAGCTTGCATCATGCACTAGTGTCATCAACTTGGACCATTTCTTGACAACCCTTGATCCTTTGCCTCTACATTTTAAAGCATTTTTAATAAGGGGATGCATGCTGAGATCCCCTATCCCCCTAGCCTAACACATTACTACAGCCGAATTTCATGCTACAGGGAAAGTGAAGGCTTATCTTTTATCTTTGAGATTTTCATAGGAATTTTTCTATAATACTTTGGCATTAAATTTCAATCATTGTCACCACTCTCAATATATTGAACTACTTGTCTCACTTGAGAATTTGCATGTTATGTACTAGTACAATATTTCAAACTTTAAAAGTTTACAAATATGATCTACACTACAAGAAAGAAACAAATCCTTCGAGCATTTTAAAGATACATTCTCAGAAGATAACGATCACTAATTTTACATTGAATGTTATTTTGTTTTAAATACGAACATGTGTCAAGCACTTAACACATCTGAAATACTTGAAACCTGTGTCCAACAAGACAACACTATCTAGCCGAAGGGAGTATATCCGCCTTAAGTTCACTTAATTTACTTAGTTTAATTTTGGTGTCTTTTTAACCTAAAATGTAGCATTTTGAAACCATACTTTGAAAATAAAATTATCAAAGTTGTATTTTGTATGTAAAGTTGTTTCTTGATGTTATGGCGCACTGTGAGTGTCATATATGCAGGAAATAAGAAAACAGAGATATATAGTTTGAGAAAATAGGCAGACATAGAGAAAATCGAAATCCTAAACTTGCACAAAATTTTGTAGACCGGATTTCTAGAAAGATTTTTAATGATGGCGAATTCTCACAAGTGGAAATTTATCAGAAACATAAACTTCTATTAAACACAAGCCGATCATTCTGTCAAACTCATTATTCTTCAAACACATGAAAGTATGAGATGGTTCATTGATGCTTACCTTCCAAAAAAACCCCACGAAATATAGTATCCCCATTTCTTAATCATTTTGAATCTCTTGGCATGCCACACATGCATTACAACCCTTATAGTGCCATCTCTAGAGTATCCAAAACCACCAACACTCCTACCTCTGAGCTCAATTCTTTAGGCCCCAGGTTCACATGGGTATGTACCAGGTACCTATAGCCAATATATACAATACAATGTCTAGATTTAATGTGTCCATTATACACATGCCATTATACACGCTATACTATATAGATCACTACTAGCAAGTTGTAAGAGGTATCTTGGGTTTCACTCATTTAATTTCAATACACCTTTACATACTACACACTGTAAATCACTCGCAGGTTGTAGAATATTTCTTATTGCACTTTTGGTCCAACTATAAATATTGTCTTAGATTAATGTGACTATTACATCTTCTATGTCCATTTTACTTGTTTACTCTATAACTAGCTTATCCCTTCATTAAGCCGTGATTATTACATGGTCTATAGTTATTTTATTTGTTCATTGAGCTGTGGCATTTTGATTTTATTTGAAAGCCCTCAAAATACTATATATTCAGTATGTTGCTACGGAGACATATGTTGAAAGTGCACCTTATTGTGACTCCATTTCCAAGCATCTGTGTAGAATTGAGTGTATTATGTTATATAATGGCTAGGTATTTTTAAGTAGTGGTTCATAGTTACAAAACACTCGTGAGTTAAAAAAAATGTATTCCATTTAGCCCCAAACTAACATATGCCATAGGATTTCTCCTAGCTGAAACATATGATTGTGAAGGAGACAAGTCCAATTTTTTTTTTCCTAAAATGTTGAGATCTTTTCACTTCTTCTGTGACTAAAATCTCTGACCTGAATACTGCCCTTTTTTTCAATTACCTGAATTACCTTGCATTTTCCCTTAATATGCCACCGTATTTTTTGCATTTTTTTTTTATATATATCAATGTTGTGTTTTTGCTGTACTTTGAGGTCCATGTTTTTTTACTCCTTTTTTTAATAGGACTACGCAATGGATCCTTGAAAAAAAAGTGTTTTCAAATTAGAAGTTGTTATTATTTAGTGATTTGTCTTGTGGGGAAGAGTTTGACTTATTCAGCAGTCTGAACCAATTTTGTAGTAACGGTTACTCTTAAAGTGGAAAGAGATGTTTTAAATTCACTAGTGGGAGGAAGCATAAAAAACTTTACAGTTTATGTGACTTTGTACATTAGCATTTATAGCCTGCAAGGGACAAAAAGTCAGCCACCATTTTGGGTAACTGCCAAAATATATCTAGCTGTTATTGATTTGCATATGGAAAAACATGTTAGCCACGATAGCATAGGAGTTTCCAACCATGTTATGGTTACGAAATAAATAATACATGAAGGCGATAAAAGATACAATGCCCAAGTCAAAAGGCAAAGGATATAAGTGTTTTGGAAGAAGGATCATGTAATGGCGTATTTATTAGAAGATTGCTTCGAGGAACATATTATAAACAAAAGCTTTCCAGCCAAGTAAAAATTTGAAGTAGATATGAATTTTTCAGAGTCTTGAAGAAATTGATTTTGACTACATGTTGAGAACACGCACCATTGTCATTTGCTTCATTTAACATTTCTTTTGTTCGATCCAACCTGCATATCCATCGTAGACCATGTATTAGAATAATTCGTGTTAATATTTGGTGTTGCGCTTCCCTTCACCATCATAGTAACCAAATCCAAGGCATCCTCAGTCCTAATAGCACAATGATAAGATAACTATCGATATATAAGTTAGTATCACAATTTTTTTTTTGGCGGGAATACTTCATAATCTTGTTTCATCCTTCTTCCCTGGGAAACCACAGAGGTTGCAACAGTATAAGTCACTACATTTTGGAGCATCGCTATTCTAGATCACATTAGCCAACGATTTCATTTTGTTTCAAGAATAAACACATAATCATGGAATTATATGCTGAACAGTAGCAACAAACTCCACTAAAAATCATTTGCAAAAAACATTTTCATCCATGTGAGTTTGTTTTTATTTTATTTTATTTTCTTTTCAGCAGAGCTACGAGGACATCACACCTGAGTGGCTCTACACCCAGTAAGCTATGGCCAAATTGTCTTTGAAACTCATTGTGAAGGATTCAACGAGAGTGATAAGAAAGGGATATTACTTACCACACAAATTCTTTTAAATTGTGTAGCACTTTCGTTTCCCTTTATTTGTTAATTCTTTGCTTAGACCGTGGTTGAGGCTAGGATGTGGTCCCTACAAGATGCCATGAAATTGTGCTTTACCTAAGAGGGTCGTGGAAAGAAAATATGCTATAATGGGCTTATGTGTATGCTTAGTGTTTGTTTAACTTCTAATTGAAGGGAATTGCTCCATCTAAGACGCAATTTTGGCAAGATACACTATGTGTCAAGCAAGGTGAATGAGATTTTTATACTGTTTCCCGAAGAAGCCTGGGCCTATTATAAAGGCGTGATTGAAGGTATGAGTATTATCAACTACCAATAATAACGTTTGAATACATGTGCATTGCATGAGAAGGTGATTTAATCAGCGTTTGAAGCAGAGTATCATGAAGGAATTGTATTGAAGTCTTTTGAAGATTTGAGAAGCAATAATAATAGTAAATATGTTATGTACCTCATGGTAAATGTTTTATGACTTGTGTTTTTTTTGCAGCTTCAAGGAAGAGCTATAATAATAGTAATTTTTTTCCCCAACTTATGTAAAAAAATTGACATAATTTTAAGAGTTGCTGTATAGGTATAGTTTTATCAAAAAGATTATAAAATCACCGAAAATTTCCAAACATTTTAAACATATAACTATATTTTTATAGATTTCTCTTGTATTTGAATAAATAGCTTTGATACTCTTAGTTGAGTTACCAAACTATGAGAAGGTAAACAACCAGAGAAGAAAAGTATGTGGTCAAATAAAGAGAACAGAATAAATAGCTATCATTGCCAACTTATAAATAAATATCAAAAGCCTCACTACAACATTATAATTTGCAACATGTAAAACATAGATTTCAAACCAACAATACTCTGTTTTAGTAACCTACATGGGAGTTGCAGCAACTAGAAATAGAGGAGTTTCCACCACTAAACAAGCAGTTGTGACCAATTTTTAAATTATATAATTTGTTTGATTCATATATTTGCTTTGACAGAGTTTTCACAAGATTGACTTTCATAAAAACTAAATCATCAAAAAAATGCTAAAAATCTAATTTGATGAATTATAGTGATAAATACCAGCAGAATAAAAATTTCTGCAATTCAAATATTATATCTCCTCAAACATTATATCATAACAAAATTAATTATATTCAGAAATTGATTTTGGATCACAGTACATAGAATATATTTTAAAATTCAAAATAAAACATCATGAGAATACAAATTTTTACCATTCAAATATTATATCTCTTCAAACATTATATCATAAAAAAAAATTATATTCAAAATTTGATTTTCGATCACATTGCATAAAATATATTTTAAAATTCAGAATAAAAATGTATAACATTTTACAACTAATTCAAAATCAGGTGAGAACAGACTCTTAACTTTTCTTTTATAGTGCCACATCATTATTGGGATGGGATTAAAGCTCTGTAATACAAAATCCGATCAAGCCACTTAGCATCGTTACAATTTCAACTGTGCTGTCACTGACTCTCAATGACAATGTTGACTGGACAACATCCTCTGATTCTGATTCTAGCAAAGTCTTACAACTGTCGTATTGATGATCTGAACAAATTTAGTTTGAAAATTGTTTCTCTTTGATCAAAACTGGAAATGTCGGCAAGCTAATTCAGGCACTCTTCGGACCGAATGTTTTTCTTCAAGATCATGCGAGGTTCTATTAAATTTCGAACATCATATTGCAAGGTTTGAAGTGATCAACAAATAGATTACAAGGTTTCAAGTGATCTTTTCTCCGCACTTTTTATGATGTTTCCGACTAAGTTGCAACAAATAGATTAAAGTGCCGAAACTTTTTGATTTAAAATACAGTATGAATATTTATTTATTTGCGATTGAACTAATCAAATTCAATTGACAACATTTCTTTATATTTAGGTGTAAATTGCACGAATTAACCATAGAACCGTCATTAATTGACGAACAATCAGTAGTATCATCCTTGATCCTCATTAATTCAGGGTCGCTAGTATCATCCTGAATTCTCATTAATTCACTAACAATTGCTAACATCATCCTTAATTCAAATATATAATGAATTGCCTAAATTTTTTAAGCATTACGAGGGCGGCTTTTCACATATATAGTGATCTTTTCTCCTGCTTTGTGTTGGGGCTTAATCGTGACGAGGGCGGCTTTTCACATATATGTGTGGGGTGGAAATAGTCATGAGCATGGAGGAATGCTTATGAGAAGCAAATATGTTTATATGGGAATAATTATAAATATGCAGGAATGCTCTCCGAGAATACTATAAGTTTGGATTGGTTTGTTTTGGAATTAATTTTTTTTAATGGTTTTAAAATGATAATTTTTTATGATTGAATTTTTCATTAATTAATTACATAAACAATAACCATATGTTTATAAGTTTGGATTGGTTTGTTTTGGAATTAATTTTTTTAACGGTTTTAAAATCATAAATTTTTATGATTGATTTTTTTATTAATTAATTAGGTAAATAATAATTATGAATTTTAGAAAAAAATTATTAAAAATATTTCAATAAGGAATTTGTTCACTTTATTACTATTAAATATTTAAAAAAATATAAATTTATTGATTGTGTTATTTATTATTTTATTTGTATGTCATATTTAATTAATTTCAATGGATTTGATTTCAAAATTGAAAAATAGTTAGGAAATGAATTAGAAGTAGATTATGAATTAACTTTCTTGTTTTTTAACAATGCCATATTTTGATTTGTTTTTAATTTTATTTGAAATTTAATAAAAATAAAGAAAATTATAATTATAATTTATTAAATTTATATATTTTATATTTTTAAAAAAATAATAAATCAATTTTTATATTTAAAAATGTAATTTAAAAATCATATCACTAGAAGAAAACCAAAAAATAATCTCATTAACTTAAATCTTAAAACAATTATAAATGAGTTAACAATTAAATTGATAAGTTAACAATTGATTTGATTTGACTAGTTCATTAAAAAAGACTTGGAAAACAAAGAAAACCATCTCATCCCTTCTACTTAAAACACATATAATTTCATTAGCTGTTATTTCAAAGCATATTTTCACACTATCTTGGATTTCTCATAAGGTTTGTGCATTGGTTTAGTAGGGTGTTTCAAAAACACCAAAAAGAGAAAGAACCAAGGACATACATTTTTTTAAACATACCTATACCCTAACAAGAGTTCTGTGGTATTTCAGTTCTGTGGTATTTCAGTCTTATAGGAGACTTCCTACTTGATTGCACGTAATTAAATATCCAACTTCATAGCGTCAAAGTTCACATTTAATGTTCAAGACTAAAAGTTCAACTTCATAGTGTCAAAGTTCACCTTTAATGTTCAAGACTCAAGTTCAATCATCTTCAACGCAAAGGCAACTAAAAGTTGTGTTCTAGCCTCTAATTGTTGGACAGCCTTAAACTTTTGGGTAGAGCAAGCTTCTCTTTTTTGTTGTTGTTGTGGTACTATTTTTCCTCTATTAGGTTGCTGTAAAACTATCAAAAGATATCCAAAAGAATGAAAGACTTTCATCTCAGGATTTATCAAGGAGTTCAAAAGCCTACGTTTTTTCAAGTGCAACTTCTAGTCCAACTCTTCTACCCTCTAAGAGAGAATTAGAGCATTAGGAAAATCAATCTCATACTCTCCTAAAAGAATGCCACCAAGAAATTCACTCTCCCCTTGAATCAACAATAGTCTTGTCCCTAATTAGAATTCTGCCTCTAGCTTAAGTTCAAGCTTAAAAAAGCCTACCAGATTTTTGGATCATAACAATGACAAAAAAAAAGTTTCAAATTCATCAGATCAAGAGCTTGTCGATAGCCAAAATTCCAATAGGAAAAATCATATCTTCCAGATTGTAAAACTCGCAAAGCAGAATAAAAGTGAAACAAAATCATGGTTCATTAAGTTCATAGAGAAGTGCTTAGACACAGGCTTCAAAAACGGGAAGTCCTCTGAAGGATTGAGGGCAAAGATAAGGGACTCCACAACATCTGGTTTTTAAATGTGGTGTTTTGCTCAATGTTGTGGTTTTTCCACCATTATGCTATCTTCACAATTGTAATTTTGTCTATCGTTACTAGATGTCGAGATTATTTTATAACTTATTTATTTATCGGCCACCAATATAAAGGAAATACATATGGTTATAATCCACGATAATTTTATATATATATATATATATATATATATATATATGAAATTATAAAAAAGAATAAATTGATAAATATTCTATTTCAATTTTTGAGAATATATTTCCCAAAATAAATATGAATAAAATTCATTTTATATAGAAATTTAAAATTTTCTATGTTACATATCATATATGCAAAATTTTTACATATCAATTTTGGTATGAGTCTTATCTTTGTAATAGGATTTTTCCATATTTCTATATGGTGGTGAATCTAGCTAAAATGGACATATAAATATTTCAATTAAACATTAATATAAATTCTTCAATTAAACGTTAATATGCTATATCGTAATATGAGAGGAGATTTGAAACCAAAAATAATACACTAAAATATCTGAATTTAATATATCAATTGTTATTTTCTTGATTATACAAACTAAACTGCAAGTTCTTCAATTTAAAAAACCTATCAGCATCCCCTTGCACTTTTTGGTACAATTGCTAGTTATATTTGTTTTACCCCAATGGATGGTTGAAATCCTTAATTATGTGGATCAAGTCATAAAGTAATTCCAGAAATGTCAAAATTAAATTTAGGTGGTGATTACCTATATCTTTAGTTATTATCATTACATTCTTACTAGGGTTGAATGCGATTTTTCTTTTGGACAATTATTATCAATTTATCCTTTGCATCATACGTAGCTATAGCAAGTTCCTATCACTTTCTTTCTACTTAATCTTGATAATTTTCATCTAATGAGAATAATGAATCTTTCTTCCATTGTCTTTTTCTTCTTTCCTTAGTTATCTTAAATCACTTATGTCTCAAGGTGATTTGTGGAATATATACCTTTTCTTAGGGAGGTGGTTAACATCGTAACTAGTGGATGAGATTATAAGAAGGAATATTGAGTAAGAGGTAAAGAAGAAAGGAATATTACCATACTCGGTGCGTGTATCGATGTTGTAATTGTTGACTGAGGGGGTGAGGGGGAGGGCTAAGGTGGCATAGTAAGGAGTGACTCTTGTTGCATGAATTGGGTTTTTTAAAATGTATTAGAATGATTAGGAATTGGGTGGTCTTTATTGAATGAAGGGTGCCAGCACAAATTTTTGAAGAGTTTTTTTTTTTTTTTAACTCCGGACCTTTGAGTTGCTGTTCTATTGAGTGGAAATGAACCTTATTTTAAAGTAGTGCACAAAACCAAATTGGGAATTCTAAACTAGATGGGAGTCATGGAGAGGAGATTAGACTTTAATTCAAACGATGGAGTCCAAGTCTTCATGTGGAGGATATATTTTCCCAATAGGAAAGGGACAATGTTAAGGATGTGCTACCCCTATTTTATTATTTCAAACTCGTTAATTATGTTAATCCATTTGTCTGCAACTAAATTTAATCATTTTCATGGATTGTAGGTTTTTGACTACAAGAGATCTGTTGGTGTAGGTTTGGATGTTTTGGTGAAAGACTACTAAAACCTCATAAAAGCACATTATACGCACATTATATTTGTAGAAATTTGGTTACATTGTTGTGTCCTTTGTAATGACTATAGTTGGAACTGGAGTTTCATGTGCATCCTAGTGATCTCCCTTCTTCTAAGGTCCCTTTTTATTATCACATTTGAAAACAAAATACTATGAGCTCTTGAAATAAGAAGTCCATTTGGAATGTTTACTTAAGGGATTCTTTTGGGAGATATAGGAAGCATAAGAATATTTGGAGTAGTTGGAAGCATTCCTAGGGATGATAAACATAAAGAAACATACGTAGAAGAGATGACCTACATTAGAATTTGAAAAGAGTGGTGAGATGAGCTAAAATAAGTGACTAAGGTGAAGATTCGATTTAGCAACAATTAGAAAAGGAAATATTGTAGTCACCATCCTCAAAAATTTATAAGCAACATGATTATGTTTTGGCACCAATGCTATTATGAGTAAAGGAAGCACTAATAATTAATGAAACAATTTATAAATCAAATTTATTTTTATGTGAATGTACATCCATGTTTTTATTGGGAAAAAGAACTACTTTATATTAACAGATATATCATACATAAGATGAAGAAAAAAAAAATGCAAAATCATGGTCTACAGGCTCAACTGGGAGGAGTGCAAGGAAAGCCATATGATGCATGAAAGGGAAACTAGATGGTCCTTTGAAATTAAGAAATCTTGCAACCAATATAATGCCCAAAGGTAAATAAACGAAAGATATCTGAAACTAATACAATGTCCAGAGAAACAAGATTCTTCTGCAGAAGGTACTACATCTTTGATTTCCCACACATATTGTAACAACCCCTCGTTGATTTCCTGTGTAAATAAAATAAGACCAAGGTCATGGGACATGTATTCCAAGTTGAATGGTGGGTAAACATTATAGTTGGCATCACACGTTGTTTATTTATGGATATGGAAATTGGAAACATATTGGCAAAGGAAAAGACACCATAAATGACATTTAATTACATAAGTAAAGGAAAATATGAGAAAAGGAAAGCGAAGAGACGCAAATATGAATGTAATGGAAACTAGAGAGAAATGAAGGAAAATGAAAGAAAAAGGAAAAATGGAAGGAAGAGACTATACATCATTGATAAAAAGGCACCTAAGAATCAGCTGACAACATTTTCCCAGCTTTTGATCAGGACCAGCAAAGGAGAAGGAAAAAGAACTTGGACAAGAAACCAAGGAAAGCAAGGGTGTGTAGGAGGAAGCTTGGACAACAAGTAAGGAAAAACTTTAGCTGTGGATTGTAGGTAACATTATGCATGTGAGATTTAGCATGTTGATTTTTCGATGCATGGTATATGCATGTGGTTCCTTAGTTATGTGATGTCATTGGCATGTGGATTTTCCGAGATTGGCAGTGGTTTTAGCCTTTCTTTGTTGTATCCCAGATAACCATTGTGTAGTGGGTTCCCCATTTGGTTCTAAGATTGGTTTTCTGGTTTCTTATGGCTGTTGGTTGGAACAAACACTGTAGACCCCTGAAACAATTTGGGTTCCTTGCGGGCTGTGGGTTGAGTTACCAGTCCCTAAAGCCTTTGGGTTGGGACAAACACTATAGAGCCCTGGAGAAACTTGGGTTCGCTAGAGGTTGTGTGCCGATTTGCTAGTTCCTAGAGCCCCAGACAGCTTGGACAGAAACCAATCTTGTTAATATTAGTGGTTTCTAGATTGTTTAGGTGAGATAACTGCGCTTGAGAGTTGAGATAGTTTGGCCTTTGGAAGACCTAGCTGGTTATGTTGTGGTTTAACCCTTATGATCCCAAATTAATTCTTAGAACATGGCATGGCTTGATTGGCTGAAAGAGAGATTTAAAATAATTAATTAAATAAAAAATATCAAATAGTTAAATAATTTAATTAAATAATAATACTAACAATAGTATTGTTACTAAAAATAATAATAATATAATTCTAAGATAAATATTATAAATCTAAAATAAACATGGTCGACCATGATTCATTTTCATATTGACACAATCCTTGCCACAATGCGACGTTCGACTATGGTTGACAATTATTGATTTTTATATTGAGACATCCTTTGTCACAATGTGATGTTGGACAATGGCTAACCATCGTTGACCATGGTTGATCTCCATATTGAGACAATATTTGTCACAATGAAACATTGGACCATGATTGACTATGGATGACCATGGTTGTGATAATGTGACGCTCGAACATGGTTGACCATGGTTGATTCTCATATTGAGACAATCCTTGTCACAATGTGACATTGGTTGATTTTCATATTGAGAAAATATTTGTCACAATGTGACGTTGGACCATGGCTGACCATGATTATAAACCCAATAGATTTATATTAAAACCAAAGATTAATATTATAATCCCTAGGAATATGAACCCTTATATTAATAAACCCAAGAGATTGATATTATATACTAAAAACCCAAGAGATTATAAACCCAAGGGAATAATATTAAACCCAACAGATAAATATTGTAAACACAACCTATAAAATACCTAAGATAAATATTATAAACCCAAAAATAAATATGGTTTACCATGGTTTACCATCCCTGATTTTCATATTGATAATGTATTTGTCACAATGTGATGTTGGACCATGTTTTACCATGGTTGATTTTCATATTGAAACAATCTTGGGCACATTGTGACATTGGACCATCGTTGACCATGGACGACTGTGATTGTAAGCCCAAGGGATTTATTGCTGAAGGATTCCTTTTTCAAGTTAATGTGGATGAGGATTTGTTGGCTTTTTTTTATTTTTTTAATTGAGGTCATAGATTGATTCTCAAGGAAATATGCTCAACATATACTGAGTCATAATGATTATCAACGACTGTAGTGTATTAAAGAGTTTGCTAGATTGCATTTACTTTTAATAAATTTAAAAAGTTATATTCGTGCCACGTGGCTCCCTGCCCACCAATATCCTAGGGATTTTAGATTATTCCAATTCTAATAAGTTCCTCATTATTATTTATAACATTCATTTATAATTTTTTTTCTTAAGTTAAAATTGGCCCATAACATTTTTATACATGGTTAATGAGTTAAATGTGTGCATTAATAAGACAATCTTTGAGTTGCAATATTTTTTTGTTGTTATATTTATGAATCCTTCGACTATATCAACCACATTAATATTGTTAATGTGGTTGTAAACCCAAGGGATGACCATGTTGACCATGATTGTAAACCGAAGGGATTTATATTAAACCCTACGATTAATATTATAAATGCTATGAATAATATTATACCCTAAGAATATGAACCTTTAGATTAATAAGCCCAAGGGATTAACTCGAAAACCAAGGGTATTATAAACGTTACAGAATAAGATTAAACCGAAGGTATTACTTATATAACCCTAAGATAAATATTATAAACACTAAAATAAACACTATTAACCATGGTTGAGCATGATTGATTTTCATATCGAGACAATCTTTCTCACATTGTGACGTTGTACCATATTTCATTTTCATATTGAGAAAATAGTTGTCACAATGTGATGTTGAACCATGGTTGACTATTCTTTTAATTTTATATTATAATAATTAATAATAATTATAATAAATTTAATCCTACTCAAAACGTTTCCATTAAAAATGCTCATTCATTTACAAATAATGCACTTGAAAATTTCCAATAATTGATAAATTAGAGTTGTCAAATAAATTTAAAAAATTAATATTAAAAAATTATTTTAAGTTAATTATGTAATAATTAAATAATTTTTTTAATTATTTTATATTATAAATATTTAAATTATAAAATGAGCACAAACATTGAGAAATAAGTTATTATTTTTTTGTTATAACTTAAAATTATATTTTAAGTTTTTATAAATTAATTATTTATTACATAATAATTTTAGTATATTATTTTTATAAATTTATTATAATTTAATTTTTCATTTAAACAATAAATGCAACATTTTTCTTGCTCTTTTATATATATTTATTGTTTATCATTAATTAAAATAAAAACTTGAAATGATTTTTCAAAATAATTAATCAAAATATTAACTTGTCAATTCACATGAAAATATTATATTAATAACAAATCTAATCATAGTCACAACATTGACATTGAAAATATTCATTCACTTACAAATAATACACTTGAAAAATTTATACGAACTAGAAAAACTTCTAGTAACTAATAAATTAGAGTCGTGAAATAAATTCAAAAATTTGTAATTATATATATATAATTATAATTTTATATTATAAGTATTTAAATTATAAAATGAATATCAATATGGATAATTGACTAACATATATATATATATATATTAAAAATTAAAATTATATTTTAACTTTTATAAATTAATAATTTACTGCAAAATAATTTTAATATATTGTTTTTATAAATTCATTATAATTTATTTTTTCATTAAAAAACAAATTCAACTTCTTTTTTGGTTTGGATTTTGTTGTTTTTTATTTTAATAAAATTTAATAATCATAAAAACCTAAATCCTTATAAATCATAAAAATCAATTTATATGCTAAAAATTAATCAAAATATATTTCGATGGCATTTTTAAGCAATCTAAAAATTTAGTTATTGAAATTCAAAAAAAAACGCCAAAATTCAAATAAATATATATAATTCCTTTATGTGTATTTCCTTTATCTCTTAAATACATGAATAAAATTAGACATCTTAAAACCTTTTCAAACACAAGCGAAATTTGGGATGAAAAACTATTCGGCAATAAGAAAAAACTTTTGAATAGTTGGACTATGCATAACCCTCCCCACTACTTTATTCGGTAAATAAAACAGATCAGACAACGCCTATTAGTTAATAAAAATGAATCTTATCTTGCTTTTAGTCAGGGAAAATTTTAAGGATGGAAAATTATCTTGAAGTTTAAAAACATTGGCAAATCTCACTAGTCCCTAATATGAAAACTATGAAATGTTTATTGATGTATTTGTAAAATTATTAAAATTTACAATGACTTTATATATACCCTCTATATAATTTTGGCAATTTTTGAGGAGAAATAATTTTATGTTGTAAAACTTGGGCAAATAATTTTTATAAAAAATGGAAATTGGCGAAACTTCTTTTTGGAAAAATCATGGAAAATTAGCCCACCTATGAATATTAGCCGCTAAAATTTTCCATGCTTTTCCTATTTTTCACATACATATATTGATTTAAAATAGGGATTGTCACTGTTTGAGATGATATCGATCATATCGTTAAAAACCATCATTCTTTGTGCTGTAGTCAATTCTTGGGGGTGCACGCTATCACGATATTTCTTTCTCACCATATCACCTCTCATCTCTGCAACTATTTGTTTACCAATGTTGACATTGAATAAGACTGCGGCCAAATACTTGGGGAATGTGTCAATTGTGATATCTTTGTTTCTTACCAACTCGCACCTCATTTTTTTGAGTATTATGAGTATTTTTTTCCAATACTGATATTGAATAAGAATTCAAATAATGATGGTGTACAAAGTTTTTCTTTTCCATTTCAATATTGTAGAGATGTTGTAATGTTTTATAAACATTTTGATCTATTTTAACTCCATATATACTAAAACATATTGATTCAGCCAAGTCAATCAAAAATCGACTTAGATCAATTTTAACTCCAGATCTACCAAAAAGCTGTATGGATCAAATATATTTTCAGTCTAAAAGAGGTTTTGTGGCATGGTAGATCTAGAATTAAGATAATCTAAGTTGGTATTAAATGAGACTTCCATGTATTAGTTTTTTTATGTTTGTAGTAGTCTAAACATTAAATGCTTTTGACGTTTTCCAGGAATTTGCTATATAAATTGTGAACTTAAGTTATTTAAAATGGATTTTTGAGTGTATAAATCCATAGAACACTAGATTTCTATAAATTATATCACTAAAACCAAAAATTCTAAAATTCCCTCCTAAATTTGAGCTAGAATTAACGAGAATAATTGCCCAGAAAAGGAAAAATTACTAACATTTAGACTATAGAAATTGGTACCATCTAATTTCTCTTTTTTCATATCCACAAAGACAATAAAACAATGTCTACATCACATCTTTCCCTAAATGATTCCCTTGGCCTCCATAATCCCATCTCCCAGTGAGAGGGATGACATCCTCTAATTACAACAAGTTTCTAATCCACCTAAACATGGTGGAAAAATAGGGGAATCCCATAGGAAAATTGGAGAAGTAGGGGCAATCTGTCCCAGACCCCTACATAGGGTAAAATAGAGTTAGCCCATAAGAGGATACTCTGTGTTGTTTACCCTCTGCTGACTTACCTTGAGGATTAGCCTTAATAAGGAATATCAATTGCTCGCTCGTCCTATTAATATTTCTTTCCGCATAGAACTGGGGGCCTCTTTTACTTGTCGACTCCCTCGGGCTTACCTGAAGTCATTCCCATGCAAAAGAAGAGCTGAGCTAGTGTTCTAGTTCTATGTTCGAAATGAAAAACCTAAAGTTGTCGACGCAAAGTTGTGTTGACATTATATAGTTACAATGTACAAGAAAATTATGTTTTTCGAGGTGAATGTGTGACATTAGCAAAACATATACTCTGAGGAAGAAACCCTCTTAATTAATTGTTGCCTTAGCAACTAGACCCTATCGAAAACCCTCCTGAATACTCATTGTCAAGTTGATTAGCCTGGTCAGCAAGTAAAGACCTGGAGCATGAAGAATGTGATTTTGTGAGAGGGTTGTAGTTAATAAGAACTTGTTTGTGCGAAAACCCTCCAAGAAAATAAGAAGGGTTGAGCATAGACAAGATACTTTCTTTTATTGTTCTAGTATTTATAGAGCTTGCAAAACAAATAAGATGAAAGAGGAAATTGTTAGCAACCAGACTGAGAGATAAATAAAAGGAAAATGCATAAAAAAGAATATAATACCTATGGGAAGAGATGATACCTACCACCAATTAGAGTTTGTCATGTTCTCTCCCTACCACCATGAAAATGAAGACCCTCGAACAAGAAAAAGGAACAACTAAAATAATCATGTAACGCAAACATGGAAACCCTCACATGTTGGTTCAACTGAGTTGAGCACCACCACAGTTATGGTAGCAAAACGTAGCTCAAAATATTAAACCGAGCTTACCAAAGGCAGTGTGCAGACACATCTAAAAAGGCTGAGTGATGAAGCTCTTCTAGTAGGCTCACCATGCAAATGACTTGCAAACCCCGAGGAAAAACTAAAAAAACTAAGTAAATTCTCATTAACCCTAGAATAACAACTAAATGGTAGGATCAAAACCTTATCTAATCGATAGTGATGTCGCATCCACATGTTAGACCAAACTACATCGAAAAGGGTCGAAAATGTGTATGACAATGGTGCCAAGTGTTCCTTACTCGTCATTTTCTCCAGTGGATTACGAGATGATCCATTACTCAATTAAGTCTATTACATGTGCTGTACAAATTATAGCCATAGAGAATGCTTCAGATGAAACATATTCCTAACCCATTTAATCCTGGACCTTGATTGAAAAATTCAACAAACCTCCTTCCACTTAAATTTCACATATACGCCTATCAACAAATTAATAATTAGGACAATAAACCTAACCGTTTCTAGACTTGCAATTAATATATTGTAGAAATTTTAAATTGCATATATAAATAATATTATATGCATGACCATTTAATAATAATAAACTACAATTTAACTACTACAATGCGATCAAAAAAAAAAATTATGTACAAATATAATTTATTATAGGCATAGAGAAATTTTTATGAGCATTACAATGAAATTGGGGTTGTGACTTTGCGATTGACTAGGAAACACAATGGCTAGGGATTTTGAACTCCTATGCACCATCGTCACACTACAGATCAACAATGGGGGTGTGATAGCAGGAAGTCCTTGTAGGAAAATGATCGTTGGATTAGCCGAATCAAAAACTCTTTCAAGGTTTTCGCTTCATAGAAAACTAGACAGCAAATCCCATGCGGCTCATTGATCCCCTGCAGCAGATCGATCCCCACTCAGGTCATCGGTGTGCTTTGCTTACCTGTTTCAGGGGTTTTCTCACTATGTGCTGCTTGGATCCATTTCAACAGGATATGGTATGGACGATACACCCCAGCATCAACCAAATATGTAAACAAATAACCATTTCTACCTTGATTTCGATCTTTTCGCTGTGCTTAAAGACAAGGAAGAAGCGATCTGGCTGCAAATAATTGTGCGAATAAGGGCCGAACAGAATGTTGTGTCCCTGTTTCCCAATGGAATAATGAGGGTCTGCGTCATTGGTCGGAAGGCAAGGTTTGTTGCCAAGAGAGATCCAGACAAAGCCGTCGTGCCCTTAGTTAGGCTGATAAATGGTACCCTCGGTAATCTGGCTGGGTCTTCAAACATTGCGCTCGGTAAGCTAAATCCAGAGCACACATGAAGAGGGTAGCTACCAAAGCTCGATGGTACCCATAACCATTCAGAGGATAATGCCATCAAGGGGAGACTCAAGGCTAGGATTACTAAACTCACCTTGTATCAAGAGATCTCGTTTCTCTTGACAATAGCAGACACGTGTCATGAGGCATTATGAATGGGTTTCTGAAAAATGGCCACGACGCACCTGAACGGGAGGATAAGAAGCAGGACAAGATGCTAAGGAAACCGGACCTCAAGGACAAGTCAAGAGTTTTCACTGTTGATCGGAGGATGCATGTCACTGCGGATCCTCGCTTCAGATGGACATGGTATGGAATGGGGACAACTGAAAATTCCCAAGAAGGTAAAAAAACCCTCAAATCTATTGCCAATCTAATAGATCTGGTACACAGAGGACTGATCCACCCACCGAAAGTTCAGATCTTGGTGCAAATAAGTGCCGAAATAACATCCTATCCTGATCCACAAGCAGTAGAAGGCCTGAAAAGCAAGCTGGAAAGCAAGGAACTAGCAGTTTGGAATAGGATGATCTGGGTAATGGATTGAGGGATGGCATCTAAAGCAACTCAGACAAAACTAGAACCTGAACCGTAGGTAAACCCGCTTCCCTTTCAAACTTCTGGTCAGGGACTCATACAAATATTTATCAGAACCCTGTTAGGAAGAACGATCTGCAAGTGAACCGGGAAGGGGACATTGATAGAAGATATAAAGCATGAAATACAAGAATTTACAGGCATACCAGCAAACATGTAAAGCTTGATATATGCAAGACAAATCTTACAAGGCCAATACACAATACAGGACTATGGAATTGTGTCAGATTCAATTATCATCCTACACACAAGGCTGAGAGGTGGCAACTTTGGATCTAGCTCAAAGGGCACAGGTTCATTTAAGGATGCCGTTAAAGGGAAGGGGGAAGCCATCAATAAACCAACACCACCTCAAGACCTACTTGGACCTATATTGTGGAACAAAGAGCACAAACTCCAATACTAACAATCGATTTTTCTGAGGTAAGTAAATTTTATACTGATTTTTATACAAAGGCGGTCATATGAAGATTCAATGGCTTCTGGCCCATAAAAGATGCATTACAAAAATGGATCTTTTCCACATGGAAAACAAATTGTGACCTCCATTTATGCTCCAAAGGTTTTTTTATTGTCAGTTCCGGCACGGTCAAGGAAAGGGAATATGTCCTCCTTGAGGGTCCATGGTTCTGGGGCAATGCAAGACTCTTCATGATTCCCTCGTTCCCTGGTTTTGATGCCACTACTATGGTGGTATCCAAAATACCAGTATGGGTTAGACTACACAACCTCCCGCTACATTTTTGGCTTCCAGAGCCTTTGAATCAATAGGGAATCCGATAGGAAAATACCTCAAGATATACATGGAAATATTTTCAAGAGGCATACACACTTTTGCAAGAATTTGTGTAGAGGTAGACCTTAGTCAAGGCTTACCTGACAGCATAATTCTGCTCCATAATAACACACAGTGGAAACAACCATTAGATTATGAGAATACGACATTCAGGTGTCATGGCTGTCAACAAATAGGTCACCTTCTCAGTAACTTCCCACAACTCAAAAAAGACACCAGAAGAAATAAGAAGAAATCACAAAAACCAAGAGGTTGGCAAGGTACAGAGAATCTATATGAAGCAGAAAAGGATGAGGAGGCAACTATCCCTCCACCAGTTCCTGATGATGGCCCAATTGAGGAGGTAGCTATGGAAACCATTCCCAAGACACACAAGGTGCCAGAAACTAAGGAATTTGTAGCACAAGATCTCATGGACTCTTTGCCGGAGAAGATACCAGACATAACGGACACCAGTAGAGCCAAAAGACAGCATTCTTTAGACCACTCTAATTCAGACAAAGAAAATTCTCATCCTATGGAGGGCAATTCTCTAGTACTTTTTTTGTCCTCACCGACTCAGGGGGAGTGGAAAAAGGTTGAGAAGGTAAAGGGAGAAAAACTTAAATTTCCCCAATTGTACATTAATTTCTACTTTCTAGCTTTTCTTTTGACAACAGTCTTTTAATCTGCTTCTGCAGATGCGATTTAGCATCTACAAAATGTAATTTTGTTATTATTAATAAAATTACAACTTTTCTTATGGAAAAAAAAGGAAATTGGTGTTGTAAATAATATTATGTGCTCAAAGAGATTATTATCATTTTTTTAATTGAAAAGATTGAACATGCAAAAATATTTTTATAATTTTTTAGACAAATTAAATCACAATTTCTAAAAAATATTTATGAAATATTTTTATTGAAATATTATTCTTTAAATCTTTAAAATATTAAAAGTATGGAAATTTTTAAAAATATTTTCTTAAGACTTTCAGGTATATAATTTTATTTTTTTTAAAGAAATACAATTTTTTTTTTTTCTAAGATTGATAATACAAATTTGATCTCTAAAATATTAAACCTCCTCAAATATATAAAAAATTAAGTTTTAGTTTGATGCTAATTTCACTTCTTAGTTTCTACCAAGGTAGGAGTATAACATTCTAATTGCTTCTTGATCATTGTTAGTTTAACATTTGGCAATGCAAGTGATAATGTTTAACTTTGAAATATTTGTCAAATATTTGATTGGATTGTAACTTGAAGGCCTTATAAAGCCCAAACATCTCTCTCATTTGGAATAGACCTATGAAAATATGAGTTTAATTATCAACAGTTATTAGGTGGATCATAAAGATTTTTCCTCCTTTTAAATTGTAGGATCTTTTTGCGAAAGGCGGCGTATTTCAGCTTAAGGTGGATGAGTACTTCTTGACTTTTTATTTTCATTTTTGTTTAGGGCCTAGATTGATACTCAAGGGAATATGCTTAGTATATCCCTAGGCTTAATGCTTATCAACGACTGTACTCTCTTAAAAAATTTGGTTTGGTTGTATTTACTTTTAATCATTTTAAAAATTAGATTTGTGTCATGTGGCTCCTGGCCCACCAATTTGCTACGGATAGCAGATTATTCCAATTCTAATAAATTCATGAGAAGTTCTTCATTATTATTTACAACATTCATTTACATAAGTAAATTTTATTTAGCAAAATAATCCATTACTTTTAATAAATTTAAAAATTTAGATTCGTGCCACTTGGCTCCCCACCCACCAATTTCCTAGGGATTTGAGACATTTCCAATTCTAATAAGTTCTTAATTATTATTTATAATTCCATTTTTTTCTTATGTCAAAGTTGACCCATAACCTTTTTATAAGTAAATGTGTGTATTAGTAAGACATTCTTCGTGTTGCAATAGTTTTTTTGTTATATTTATCAAGCTTTGGGCTATATCAACCATATTAATATTTTTAATATGGTTATACTAGTTAGTAGTATATATAAATAGGCCACCAAAGAGCCTAACCCCAAAGTGTAGAGAGAATTAGCCCCTTGACCAACTAAGCTAATCCTTGCAACTCATAATTTGAATGAATTATTGTGTTATTTGGACAATACAATGCCATATAGATAACTACCTGAAATTTTCTACCATAACTTATGAATAAAGTAGCAATATTCATTACATGATATTTAGAAATTTGTAAAATGATTTTGTGTTTGTGAAATCATTTTATATTATTAAACTTTCTAAAAAACTACCGAAAATTAAAATAATTCAAAGTAAGAAATAAAACATGGAATTTTCTGGTTTTATAGAGTGCTTGGACCTTGCCATCCACCATTGTCATTGAAACTCTCAATTATTGGCCATAAATTAATTGTGCCAACTAATGTGTAATCATGGCTTTGAACATTTCTATAATTTCAGTTTTTAGATGATTAAATGCCTATGTGATTTATTCATACTTCATCATTATCCAATAATTTTCTTAAGCAAGTCCATATCAATCCATCCTAATGCACTAATTGGTAAGGTTTGCAAATGTAATCCATTCACTTTACATGATTATGGAAGAGTTTTCTGGTATGCATGTGGATATTGATACATTTTCTATTGCAATAATGATTAATGTTTATATGAATAATAGTGATATCATATGGTTTTTATGAATAAGAATGATATCCTTCAAGTAATGATGTCGAAACTAGCATTATTAATCTCACACATGTTGGAAGGTGAGCGATAAATTTTTTCAACTTTCTGCGCAGTGATTAACGCATACCCATTTCAATTTTCCAATTTTTCATAATATTCATTTCTCTTATTCACTCTCACAAATGCGTGTAAGTACAACTAAAACTCACATATAATGGACCCAATAAATGATTTCTAATTTGAGTAACAGTGCATTGCAAAACTTGTTATAAAAGAAATTGTAAATTGATCTGGGTTTCTACGATAGATTAATTGACTCATAAATTTGTATTGTTTTCAATGATCTATCTGCCATGAAGAATTTCTCATCCTTGCATTGCAATAAATTGTAAATTGATGTGGGTTTCTACGATAGGCTAATTGACATCAAAAATTTGTATTGTTTCAATGATCTACCTGCCATGAAGAATTTCTCATCCTTGCATTGTAGTATACGGCAAGAGCTAACCAGCCTGCCATAGGGTATTAAATGCCCGTATGGAGGCCCCCTTTACCATGCATCCCCATGCTCTTCATACCCACATCCATCGTTTATCTGGAAATAGGACGGCCCATCACATCATGCCTTTTTCGGGAACAGGCGACCCACCACCTTCGAGCTGGCACCAGCGCATTTTCAAACCAGTGCTCACGCCAAAAGAGCCATTTGCTCCATTCGCACTCCCGTCGACGCTACTCTGCCTTTGCAACCCATCTTGAGCATACACTGCCTGCGCTCATAGTGCTCGCTCACCCACCTCGCAGGTCCGCTCACGGTGCTCAATCCCGACATTCTGTGCGCCCTCAAGCATGAGGTAAATTAACCTCTGTGCTTACAGAAAATTCAGACGAATTTATGAATTTATGCACGCTGGGAAAAACCCTTCGGCTTGTCAGACTTGAACTGTTCGAACCCTATGAAACCAGTCGATGGTTTTCACAGGAAATTTGTTTATGAATTTCCATTTTCAGATGAAAATTGTTTATGAATTTCACTGTAGCATAAACAATTAAATTCAAAATTCAAAAATGGAGAAAGATTATAATACGTGGTTTTTTAACGGAAGATGTAGTTTTCCTTTACCAAGGCCATAATTGATTTCAATGGATAAGTTTAAAAAAACCTCGCAGGTCTGCTCAGTCTATGCACCCCCTTATTTATTAACAACAAGTTTGTTTCAGATTTACAGTTTTAATACAAACATTTGAAATATAAAGTTCATCATAGTGAATATCACAAGTTTGTTTGAGACTTATAGGTTGAAGATGAACATTTATTACAAGTCCGTTTACAATTTAAAGTTCACAGCTGTGATTGTGAAGTACTTAAGTTCGACTGCATAGTGACTAAATAGCACTTTATAATTGCCAATTTGGAATTTAAAGTTTTCCACAGAATCAAAATCAAAACATGAATACTGAAGGACAGAGTTTAAAAATGGATAACACTAAACACATACTCTCATTTTTTAATAATTAAGAATCACAAATTTATACATTAAATAAATGTAACTCATTCCATCTTAGATCTCATTGATTGATCCCACTAACTCCTCAAATCAAATTGACTGTTGAGACCTTATTACTTAGATCCAATAGAGATATTATTTTGATTAACTAGATGAAATAAATAAGAAAATTTTTACAAATTCCATGAAAAGTGGAGGTTATAAGCGGGAGATTCCAACATACTAGAGGGTATTTTAAAAAACACAATCAACTAAACTCACTTCGGTTTAGGGTTGTTTCAAGAGATGTTGGTTTAGCACCCTAGAGTAGAAGGATTTCTATTTTTCATCCATCATATAAGAGCATTAGCTAGTAGAAGGAGCATTGATAAGTCGGAATGGCTAAAATTAAAAAATATGGAGACCATCCATAGGTTGGAATGGCTAGAATCAAAAGGAAGAAGAGAAAGTTGTGTTAACTATTTGTGGAGACATTAGAATCACTTCAACCAAAAATGTTTGTTTAAATCATAGATGCAATCCTGTCAAATAAGTATACCAGTTGATGATTCACACAGTGTAGCCATAGGAGGAAACATTTAGCACACATGATTTGACTTCCTGAATATTGCCTCTTGTTGATGGTGATCTGGATAATCATAGGAGTGTTCTCTCTATTTGGAACTCTCCACCCAATGCAATCCATCTTTCAATATGTGAGAAATAACTCTGGAAAACACCATCAGTGAACTGCAATCAGAATCGCTGGATATAGCAATGGTTTTTAAAATGTAACAGGAAAAACCATTTTCTAGGGTTTCTTTAGTCAATCTTACTAAAAGATGATATTTTGAAATCCTTAGAAACCTTGATAGCATGACAAGGTTTGTATTAAATGGTTCATTTCTTCTTGTCATGCTATATCCTCATTTTTATGAGCATGCATGCATTATTAACTCTTTATGCCCAAAGTCTTATCACTGATATTTGATTTTCTATTATTTTTCAAGGATGTGCATTCAAACATGAGGTAGAATAAAAATGATCAATTTCAATTAGGATATTTTATCATATTAAAATATTCTAACATGAATCTATTTTGTTGTTGTCACTATGCAGTGCTTCTAAGCTCACGGGATGGTGGAAAAGTGGACACTGTGCATTGAAGTATCATGCCACCCAAATTTGGGTCGAGCATCTTTAAAATTTGTCCTTCACAATGGGGCAAAAAATCATGTGGTTTATAGAATATGGGAAGTGCAGGGAAAGACAACCAATAATGAAGCATACTACATTACACTTGTTGCAGGGTTCAAAGAGGAAAAACACAATGGGGTGAATTACATAACAGTATTGACAAACTTAGATTTAATCTGTAATCACATGGAAGGAATCTACAATGTTCGCGTAGAAAATTTGAAGCCCCTCTACAGAGAGGCAAAAATCTAGAGTTCTCGATTTAATTCTTTTACGATAAAGCACCTTGCGGAGATCCATAAAATGTCTACTGATCTAATGGTTGGAGCAATCTCAAGTGTAGATGTAGGTGCCAGAGATGATTCAGGATCATCGTTCATTCCACTGGCAAACATTGATTAGCATCAGTATAGGTCTCGACTATGTGTATGCACTATGGTTGTCATTTTTCTTGGGATTCTCATACCGTGGTTCTTTCAGTAAAGAACTCATTAATGTACCTTTTTTTCATTTTGTAATATCATTCACCTTAAATGTCCACTCATGTTATAATTGAATTCATGTGTTTAGTTATATACATTATATTTGAGGTGAACTAATTATTCTTAACCTACTACTGGTTCAACCAAGATTATTGTAGCTCCATTTGAATTTAATTTTAATTTCAAGTTTCAGATGATGCCTCTTTAATACTGTCTTGATTTCCACCTGGATGGATGCCATGGGAATAACTGAAAGTAACAAAATAGGGTTATTTACATCTAGTTTGCTGGTTTTCACAACAATTAAGAAGTATAAGTCATTTCTGATGCAAACCCTAGCTATATATCCATATCTATATGATGACAAGCCGGAAATAGTTGATGCATGATCTAATGTGAGATGAAGAATTTCATACCATGAAACCCTCCTAGGAACATTGATGCATAACAATGACAAACTCTAATCTAGTATGAAGTGAATTTTCTTAGGTACATGGTTTGCCCTAGAATGATGCAATGTACGCATATATCAATGAAGCCCTACATGCAGATGATGCCTTTGAAGATGCCCTAATCCTAATAAATAAAGAACACAAGTGAAGAAATGCTCATCTTTCAAAATTGCCTAAAAGATTAAAAATATGGAGTCCCTAAACTTGGTCGAAATCATAATGGTAAAATCCTAAAGTGTATATTGCTAGCTCTAACACCCTTTGTTTGAGCCAAAAATTTTGGCCTCCTAGCCATTGCCAACCAAAAAATGCACAGGCTAGGAATTGGACTAAACTCTGTCTCCAAACAATGTATTAGATGGTATACTATTTTGCAAGAAGAGAGAGAATTTTTTGAGTATGGTCATTTTGAATTAGAGGATTATGTACTTTTCTATCAAATATATGCTACAGTAAGAGCTCATACATGTTTTGGGATGCCTCTAATTCATCAAAGAGATCCTAAATGATGATATCTAGTTATTTTATGGATGTGCCCTCTTGTAATATAAATCCAATGAATCTTAGGACCATGATCAAAATAATTATTTAAGAAGATAATTACCAATGTCTCTAAAATCAATAATAAGAAAGATTAGGATGAGTTGAATAAATTGAAAATAATTCTTCATTCTACTCTTACAATTAATACGAGTGACATAATACCTTTCATGATAATACCTCTCCAGTTAAATCAAAGTCGATTTGTGGCCACTTCAATCATGGACATTTGTGCCACATTCCTTCATGTTTCCCATTGTTTATAGGGTAGATTTTCATAATATAAGGCACTGCAGTAAAAGTAAATGTTTATGTGGCTGTGGGTTATGTTCAGAAGTTTGAGTGTTTTTTTGAGGAGATATATCAAGATATGGGGCACTCCTTTGAAGCCAAAACATGGTATCTACAACAAGGAATTGGGCGTGCTTGTGATGGGAGTTATAACCAGCAGCAGGGATAACTTAATAACAGAGGAAAATTGCTGATATGATGCTACTTTTGGGCCTATCCACATTCATTTATGATGGTAGAGGAAGGCACAGTACTTGAGATGGTTATTTCAATTATTTTTGGATTTGCAGTCCTGCTGGTATAAATAGTTACAACCGGTGTTAGAGGTTCATGAGGGGGTTAACTTTACTGATTACATGAAGGGCACGCTCAATGAGGAGTTACATTAGGGTGACCTATTGGAAAGTCATTATTTACTTGAGTTATGCTAGCCAGGAGGGCACACTCCTTGGCTGTTACTTTAGATCTGATAGCATTTAACTATGAGCAATATTTTAATTGAGTGACAAAGCATACATGGCAGGGCTTTTTATCACCTCTTCTCAAGTTAAATTTGTTAGTAGTAGTACTTTTGTTTTGCAGAGCATTTGAAAGGCTTGTGAGGCTATTAAGAATTTTCTTTGCAATCCTCTTTTTATTAATTACAACCTTGCATAAACTGCTTCTCTTAATAGTCAAAGGAAGCTTTAATTCAGATGTATTATGGGCAGTGTAAGGTTGAGTTTTGACAAACTTGTTATGTTTTTTTGGTGCCTTAACACCTGAAAACATACATATGGCGAGCAAACACTTCTACTTAAAAAATAAACACATCCAATCAACAACAAAAATAATATCTATGTTCTAACACAAAACCCAAAAGGCATCAATGCAAACAGAATCAAAATCAATAGCTTCAACATCCTATATTAGATGAAATATTTGCACCTTAGATATTACATTGTAAACTATTTATCAATCTCTGACATCCCAGGATTAAATCAATAGCTTCAATATCTTATGTTAGATGGAAAATTCGTACCTTATCTATTACATTTTAAATTATTTATCAGTCTCTACCATCCCCTGATTAAACCTACGTTGAATTCCCAATAGCAGATAAAGTCTAGGTAATTTATATGTAGTGTGACACTAATATCGAGAGAGTTGAAGATAAGTTCATCTAAGGACCACTTCATAGTTCAATATGCAACCTAGGATAGAATCAAAATACATTAGTATTAGGCTATTTGCTTTGCACATTTGAAAAATAAATGTCCAGAAAGGAATCCTTACGAGTGCTTTGTATATTTCAAACCTCCAAAATTGTCATTCGAACTCAAGTGCAACACAGAACATCCATAACAATGTTGATCACCATTGGGAGAAGCTTTAAGTAGCCTGACAAGTATTTTAGGTTGACATATTTTTTCGTTAAATTCGACATATATGTATTATTTTAAGACTTGGTAATATTTCTAATCAAGAATCTTAGTAGACAACTGCATCCTGTAAATACGGAACTTCACATTAAGTTATAAGGGAAGTCAAATTTCTGGCAAAGTTCCTTAAGGGCCATTTTAGACAGATCAATAGATGAGCAAGATCTAGATTCTATTGAACTTCATTGAGAAATGAGTTTGTAAATGTAATGAAATATGGCTGTGATAAATTCATCTTAATTCCAGATCTCAAATCTATTAAGCATCAAGATGGATTAATTAAAACAATTTATAAAGTTCTCACTGTTTAAAAGATACTAGGTTAAAATGGATCTATGTTAATCTTTTTTAACATGATGGTAATTAACAAATGGTCATACTTAAACATTTCTTCACTCAAGTTTATTGGCATTACGTACCCAACTTCAACTAGGATGTAAACTCTAGTATGCACTTCAATTCTCTTCATGCACCTAATTCCTTCTTGTTTCTTATTTCATCACGGTAATTTAGAGGGTGTTCAAGGACCACACTGCACAGATTTATATTTACAATTAATATTTAATATAAATCCATTTTGCATTCAACGAGATTTTTTTCAGAATAATGGTTACCAAAGTCTAGTAAACTCATGATTTGTTCAGTGATCAAGTACATCAGCTAGTACTTCAGGATATATGTTGTGTCATTACATTGATGATTTTGGAGATACTCATCCTATTTAATTTCAGATATGGCCAATGAAAACTAGCCAATATTCAGATAACTATTTTTTACTCTGTTTTGTAGAAATTTATGTGCGGGTGAAGTGCAATGCGCCTTAAGATAATTAATGTTACTCTGTTCTGTAGAAATTTATGTGCAGGTGAAGTGCAACGCGCTTTAAGATAATTGATGTTAAATGTTGTAGGTTCTGTTTGAGTTCAATCGTATTGCTCCATGTTGAATGGCCTTTAGTTTGACTTATGTTAACAAAACTCCTCCACAATTGTATGGAAAAAGGTGATGTGAGAATAAAAGATAAATTTAGCCCAAGTTCTTGAGCTTGCGGCCTAATGGGAAATTGCTAAAGGCATATTTTTTGGGACCATTGTCGTCCATTCCACTTGTGGTAACTGATAACGAGATGAACTGTGGTTTGAAGAGCATTTGGAAGGCTTGTGAGGCTGTTAAGATTTTTCTTTCCTAGAAGGATTAGTTTCTCAAATATGGCATGTCATTTAATGATCACCAGCTGTGGTGGTCCCCTCTTGTGAAGTTTGAGGGCAAGCTGTTGTTTGAGTCTCCCTAGGTCTCAGCCTTAAGGCTTTTCAAGAAAGGCATTAACTCAACCAATGAATTGTGTAGATTGCTAGCTCTAACACCCTTTGTTTGAGCCAAAATTTTTGGCCTCCTAGCCATTGCCAACCAAAAAATGGACAGGCTAGGAATTGGACTAAACTTTGTCTCCAAACAAAGTATTAGATGGTATACTATTTTGCAAGAAGAGAGAGAATTTTTTGAGTATGGTCATTTTAAATTAGAGGATGCCAATAAGTTTAGAAGGGAAGTAATGGCTGAAGGGGTTTAGATTACTTCTTCACGATATGTGGACTGTCTTCTAATGGCAGAATTGGATCTCTCTAAATAAGATCGAAGAGACAATACAACTACTATGTGGCCATGGACGACCAAAGAAAATGTTGGATGATGAAATTTGGTGAAGCAAGAATAGCTCTATAAGTTGCATGATATGGGGAAATGGAAACCTAAATTTGAAAAGGAAATGTAATGGAAATGTGACCCCTCAAATTAGTAAACAGTGAAATTTCGAGTTTTAACATTATGGTTTAGAATATAGATTCATGATTTAAAAAATACCTTTTTATTTCAGATCCAAAAGTATGGTCACGCAGTTTTTACTCCAAAAGTAATAAGCAATAAGATTCTTTTTTTAGCCCAACTGAAATTTATTTCAAGCATTTTTCAACCATGTTTTGGAGTTTTTGTATCGAAATGTGGCTGGTATGTAGGGGGTACATTTCCTACAACATAGCTCTACAATAATTGTTTTTATGCTACTAGGTGCATCCATCCTTCATGAGTCATGACACATTGAACTTGAAAGACATAGCATTGAGTATGCATAGATGGGTTCCAACTCCACAATTTTCAATCATTTCCAGACACCAAAGGACTGACTTTGAGCATGTCAATAATTTTCACCAATTTTCACAAAAGACCAATTTTCACCAATTTTCACAAAAGACAAATTTTCACCAATTTTCACTGAGATTCATTTTGTATTAAAGCAGCATGACAAAATTACATCTACAGTAATGAGACAGCTTGATATATAAGAGTTCCAATTCTGCCTTTATGTATAATATACTATACTGTTATCCAAAAAGGATGTATCAAGATTATAGTAGCAAAAAGGCAAATAACCATTTTCTAGAGTTTGTCAGAGTTCAAATAACATTTACACTGAGATTTTATATGCTTTGAGTTCAACACAAAGATTTCAATAGCTCAATACAATAACAGTACAAAATTGAAATTACATAATGTTGTACATATCCACAGACATGTTCAACCCATAATGCACACAACATGTTCTTGGATCAGGAGAGCCCTTTATAGTGTTATTCCCATATTATATCCATGAATACTCATCAACTCGAATATTTGTCATCTTGCCATTGATTGCTAGCACTTTGATTGTTCTCTTCACCCGCTATTTCCTGTAAAACAAATTGAGAAGAATGTTGTCAAATGTTTTTGGTTAATCCATTACAAAACAAATTACCAATATAGGTTCACTTAAAATATAAATAGAGATTTTCATTCACACAAAATTTCATTCATGAAAGTTATAACATTTTCATCAACCAACTTTTCTTACCATAAAGTTTGAAGGCATGTGAGTAGATTGTCCCTTCTCTGTAGATGGAGCAACTGTAGGTAAATTGTTGATTGGAAGTGTGTAATAGTTGTGTAGTTCCAGGGCAATGGATTGAGGCATGTTGGATGTCATAAATGAACAAGGTATAGAGTGCAAGCGGCGATACAATCCAACTAGTTGTACAATAGGGGGCATCACCCTAGGGTGTGGAACTGCAATGTTATGGGTTGAGGTAGGGTGCCCAATCAATGAATTTGGTGCAATTGGTGGAAACAACTAGGGGGTTCGATGATCAAACGGGAGAGGTGGACGTGGTGAATTAAATGGAAAAGGAACCAATGAACTCCCCATATTTGGATCCACATTATTCTCATCAAATAAACGAACTTGACAACTTGAAGTATTATGATATGTGGAATCTTTAGCTGTAACAAAGAAAAACACATTGTTATGCAATTGCATTGAAGGCGATGAAGATAATGATATTTTGAATTTCACATAAAATGATACATCAATTGATATTTCCATACTAGTATTTCGTAAAATAGAACCTTGTACCCTTCTAGATGTGTGGTCCAGATTGATTTCTTTTGTAAAAGAGATCTCCAATTGTTCATTCATGCTTATTTTCCTTCCATGACATCGTCCAACCTTTAGAAACTGTGGCCCATCTTTTCTTGATTTCAACGTAGGAACACTTTTCCCCCTTTTTTTATTGGGCTCAAGAAACTATGACACCTCTTGGTAGTGACCTTGGATGCAGTTACAACATCAAATTTCTTATTATTGTACTCTTGGCTTACATTTTCTACCAATTGATTTAGTGAATATGCCTACTCCAAAGCTGTGGGTGTTATTTGTAATAAACCCCTCAATTTCTTATGAATTGATGAAATCACAAGTTTAATTCGCTCATCGATTGTTAGGGCACTACTCGGCCTTACAATGATTGAATCAGTGGAAGGAGAAGGTGGAAGGTTCATTTCAATTTCTGGGGTAATTAAAAATGATTCAATTAAATCAAGTAAATATCTAGGTCTCTCTGTAATAGACCTAGACACATTAGGCAATTCATTACCCCCCGAAACATTGCTAGTCACTACCATCTCAACTTTTAAAATATGCTTACAAATATTGCCATTTAGGGCCCATTTGCAATTACAAAAGTTTAGGTTCGGCCTTTTATAGATGACATGATACCATGTATCACAAGTCGCCATAGTTTGGCTATGAACCAAATACTTACATTCATTGTTTCCATCAGCCATACAATCTTCATCTGGGATATTCTTTGCTTTGCACTTACTTAAATTTATTTGTTGCTCAGTTTTTGAAGCTCAGACAAAACCAGCTTTTTTTAGACGTTTCATGTGAATGTAATACAACTCAACCTTTTTCAATAACAAATGCAACAACCAATCCACCCTTCTGTGGGACGCATTTTTCTTCTCACAAAGGTACCTTTGCGTTAGATACTGGTGATAAGATTCGATAGCATTATTAGTATCCTGGTTGGGATGTGAGAAGTCCCTATATGCTTTTCCCCACATATGTGGAGAAAAAACATATATTAGATGCGAAGAAACAATAGAAAATGGTCCATTACAAAATAAATTGATAAAATTCAACTTTAAGAAACTTACATAATTTGTTGTTATTTAACCCATTGGTTGCAAAAGAATCGAAAAACACAGTTTCTTCTTTGAATTCATCAAATAAACTTTGAATTTCACGTTGCATAGATTCATCATCTTTACACGAATGCATGATTAAACCTAAAGCACGGAAGATACAGACTTTATTTTCCTTTCCCCTAACATTAGTTCCAACATTTTCAACCATGCTCTACAGACATGCCATACACACAATAATAGTGTACAGTTTGTGCAAGTCCTAAAATAATGTAACATTATAAGAGAATATCCTTGAACATTATTGCTTTTTATCTCTTCTAAAAAGAAAAAATGGGTTCACCTTAATGCCTCGATTTCCACTGTTGCATCATCTGTGATGACACCTTGGACATGCCAATCTGGGTTTTCCTTTTTCCCATTTGCAAATAATTGTGACATCCATTTGCAAATATCAAGAGTACCATTCCGTGATGATTTTACCCATGCCATTGGAATCCCATTGTGATGATCATCAAAAGCCATTATGGTGTATAGTTGATATTGCATTACAATAAGAAAATAAGATTGTAAGCATATAAGAGGACAACATTGAAATGAAGTTGAATAAATGAAGTTTTGGTAAATATGTTCACCCCATATTTATTAGTGTTGAAAATGGAGTCCATTGATAACATGTTGATGTGTGAGTGCTTCAACATCATTGAAATCATCCACTTAGTTTTTATGCCTATAATGAAAGGGATGTTTTTAACAACATCTTGTTGTTGGTAGAAGAAAAAGCTCTTTGGGCACTCACTAACCCAACAATCCACACTCATTGGATCAATTTCATGCTTCACATACTCTAGCCTCCTGATATTATTGTACATGTTTGACACATCCTTTCTTGTCATAAAAGAATCTTGAGGTGCCTCTGTGAAGAACTCACTAGATCCATACCTTAAATCAAAGACAAATTTGTCCCAGATCACCGTAGCATTGAAACCATCATGAATCAAATCTTCAGCAATGGTTCGTATATTCTTTGTTAAATGTGGCGCAAAATTGAATTTCTTGGGCATGTCATTTGCCTCATTTCCATTGCAAACCACATTTTTGTCATCAATATGTCTGCATGTTGTATATATTAGAACAACACCATTTGGTCTAAGAGCAAGTCATCACATAATAAAGTGACACTGACAACAAACTTTAATTATGTGACGTGGAAGACGTTTTTTAGTTGTAGATCCAGGTTCAACTACATTGCTGGATTATACATGATTTGGACCATAGGCAGACCAATATCTGGTGATAAAAAATTAAATAAAATATTTATCCATGTTTGACATAGTGAACTTAAAATCAAAATTATATATATATATATATATA
The DNA here is from genome assembly GCA_031772625.1 of Pinus tabuliformis. NCBI lineage: Eukaryota > Viridiplantae > Streptophyta > Pinopsida > Pinales > Pinaceae > Pinus > Pinus tabuliformis. The sequence goes on from CM062817.1 coordinate 445,967,057, forward strand.
TATATATATCTAGAGAGAGAGAGAGACTCACACAACATATTCTAGATATGTTGAAGAATTTGTCTTCTTGATATCCTTCACATCTTTAATTCGTCAAGTTTTAACAACAAATTGAGTAGGTGCACTTTCCCTCAAATGCTCTCCACTTATAAAATCCTCAAGTCGACAATATGGAATAATCGCGACTTGGTCTCCAGCTACTTCCGTCCATGTCAAATCTTCCACTGAAAACTCTATCATTCCTTCTGGGTCCTCAACCTCCAACTCATTAATCAAGTCCCACTTCTTCATTCTTCAAATCACTATACAAATGAGGGAACACGAATATTGACTAAGAATATGAGCAATAGTTCATGCTATAAACATTGAACACCACTTGAAATGCAATTTTTTGTAGTGTGTACAATTTAGACTCAAGACCCCACCAGATATAAACACATTTAGAGCATAATCGCCTATCTCCCCTTCATATTTTCCTACCCATGCACAAAATAGTATTATAGACTTTCAAATGCTTCATCTTGGTATAATCAATACATTACTGAAAGAAACATAATAACATGCAAAATCTGTTGCAAAGAAAATCCAACAACTCCTTGATAAATATGGATCATGACATGGGTTTATATTCTGAAGACCCAACCCTATTACTGAAACCTCTGTCTATGTATCTCAATTTTCAACAGAACCCTCAATCTCTTAGCTCCAAGTCATCTGCAAAGATTCCCCACCTCATTGTTCTTTATCCAAATCCCTGAAACAAGAACTTCTTGCACAGGCTTCAAGTAGTTTGAGAAATTGCTTTGGTTCACTAATCCTATTTTGTAATTTCACTTGAAAAATAAAAAATAAATGTGAAAGTCTTATGCTTTGAAGTCAAGTAATGTTAGGAATCTAAATGAAATGTTCTATAAGTTCCAGAACATTAGTGACTTATATTAGGACTTAAACTTAGCCATACATCTCAAGATTGAGATAGGTGGCAGCTAAGATTGAGGAGAATAGTTATCTTCTCTCAAAGCAACAAAAGGACAAGACATGAGAGGTCGATCACACCTGAGAAAGGAGCAAGAGAACAATAGAAAGGCAGAATGCATTCAAGAAGAAGAGCGGATCACTGCAGTGACTAGCAAGCACAACAAACTGTCTATTGTTGTAGCATTCTTTTCCATGTACTGGCCATACTACATCTTTTGTAAGTGTATTCATTGTTCAGTGATCAAAGAAGAGGAAGAGAAAACTGCTCTTCAGAACATGCATAAAAGAGCAGCCTAGATTGTTCTACCATACTATGTAGTAGACTGAACTATGAATGTCTAGACATCTTGGATGAGTTTATGATATATGTGACTGCTGTTGCATATATCTCTAGGTTGTTAGTTTTTATCAACCATGGTTTTATTTTAAAAAAATATTGAAAATATTACCATGGGTATGAAAAACAGTTTTACATGCTTTTATGAAGTTTGAAGCTTATGATTCTATGAAATTAATGCTGGCAGTAGCAGAAGCATCCATTGAAGCATTTAAACTGGTGATTGGGGACTTATTATGTATTTTTCATCCTTCTTGTGGCTCATATAGTCTGCAGTTAAATTGGAAATTTAAAACCCTTTATAGCCATTCATCTCCTCTGACAAAAGTTAAATAGACCATTGATAGATGGAGACTCCCTCTCTTAACTTGTGTATGTCATATCCAAGTGGAGCTTCTTCAAAGTTAGAATTCCATCGAATCAAGTGTATCGTTGCCTCTAAAGCTTCCACTAATATTTACAGTTATTTACTTTCAAATTGGATTCTGAACCCGGGTCATTTGGAAAGTACCATTCACAACTCATTACTAGGTCACTATCCTGTGGGTAGATGATTACGTCTTGAAGTAACCAGTGGAACTTAAAAATTAAAGGGCAATGAAATCTCCTAGTACTTCATTCTCTGTTGGAATATTTGATTTTTCCAAGAGGAGAATGTGCATCGAATGCATTCCATGTTCCTCATGCCAAAACATGTCTCCCTTTTCTGTTTTCCCTTACCTGGGTTTCCACTTCTTTGTCCATCTCAAAGTTTTCCACATTCTTCTCTTGCAGGGTTTATGGTAAGATATTACAATCATCTGGATCAATGACACAAGATCTTGGTACAATAGGCACCTTATTGGGTTCTGGAGATTCTTTCAAACTAGTGTGAATGGGAATAGACAATGTCTATTTCCAAAATAATGGTGTTCATGATCCTTAAACTGGTTTTGGTATCCCATTTATGTTCTCACTTCTGTTCTCTTTCTTCAAGCACCTTCTACCATGATTACTTTACGGTTCTGCATCTTATCCCTCTTTTTGGGGACCGTCTATTTGTGGCTGTTTTCTTGCTATGCTGTTTTCTTGACTATATTTTGCGCTGCGATCCCTAAATGTAGTTCATATGTCATAGCAAAGGACTAAAGCTTTCCCAATCTGGAAGCAGATTCTGTGCTGGGAGTCCTTGGGTAATGTCATAGCATCCCTTCCACCTGATGTTTCTGGATGTTGAGTGGATGGCTTGTGAAGAGTTTCACTATGATGGTATTGTCTTCTTTGTATAGACTACGGAGTTAATTTTGTTGATCCTTGACAGAAGCTACTTAGTAGATGTTGCACAAGCACTTTTCTGAGTTTTGAGTTTTACCAACATAACTGTTTGAACCCAAGGAGTAGCTGGCTGCATTCGCTAAAGTCCTATGAAAATGGGAAATGTTTTTGTTCCCAAACCCATATCTGCTACCTTTTCAAGTGTATTGCTTATGAAGGTGTCAAAATTTTCCTAACTCCACAATATTAGTATGAAAAGTTAGTGCTACTATAAGATGATGTTATAATGTCTGATCTCACAGTGGCTTTGACTGATTGCCATTTATCCCATAGTTCATGGAGTTCCATACAAGAGGGAAAAACAATTGGCTCCTGCAACATCTCCAGTTGTGGCTATACTGAAAGGTATCCCTAGCTTGTGTTCAGAAATTATTGTTCCAAAATGCCATTTTAAAATATACTTCTTTGCAGACATGACAAGGTTTTCTAGACTAAAATATTACTGTAATGATGCATCTTTTATTATATGTTGTGTTAGTAGAGATGATGGGATTTGTTTAGGTGTTGGTGGGTGGTAGAAACAAAATTTTTGTCTTAAATTAATTTCATGCACACATCAGAAAATTGAGTCCACAACAGTAGAAATTTTAAACTGGCAATAGAGAGTGAACCACTAGGGTGCATGTGTATTCTGAAAGATAGGAAAGTTAGTTACATAGATAGGTAAGTTAGTTAGAGATCAATGAGGATAATGTCTTGTATATCATTGAGAACATCAACATTGTAGGTAAATTTAGAAATACTCGAGTGAAATGTTTTCAAGCTCAGAGTTTTGTTAAATTTAGAAATACCCGAGTGAAATGTTTTTGAACAGAGTTTCGTCAGCTATTTGAGCATTGGGATGTGCTTGAATTTATGTGGAGTAGAAAGGTTAATGTCAAGCAATTGATCTCTTTCCTCGCTATTAGATTCTAGGACATTTCCAGAATCTGCAATTCACTCCTGACTATCCAATTTTTGGATATTTTTCGAATTTCCAAGGATTTTTTTGGAAAGTTCCAGAATTTGCAATTCATTCCTGATTATCAAATTCTTAGATATTTTTGGAATTTCCAATGATGTCTTTGGGACATTTTATATTTGGATTGCAAATTTTTAAAATATTTGGGAATTTAAAAAGCAACCAGGTAAATCTTTGCACTTTTTGATGTTGAGAGACATACTATTTTGCTTTCCGGGTTGTTCATCCTAGATGTTTTTAGAATCTGCAATTGAAAATGTAAATTGTTTGACTTCTCTGGGATATTTCCAGAATCTGCAATTCAAAATGTAAATTGTTTGACTTTGCTGCTGTCCATCCTAGATGTTAACACAATCTGCAATCCAAAACATAAATTGTTTATCTTGGTTGTTGTTCGTTCTGAATGTTCGCAGAATCTGTGGTACAAAACATACATTTTTTGACTTTGCTGCTGTCCACCCTAGATGTTCCCAGAATTTGCAATTCAAAACTTTCGGATGTTGTCTCATGACACCAAAATTTCGTCCACACCCTGAATTTCCGGACAAAATCTTGTGAGAAAATTTTGGGGAAATCCGTGGGAGTGTTTAAATCGTTGTTTTGATGGCCGAAATGGATTGGCACCATAAAAAAGGCTTGGACACAAGCTGCTAAATATTGCACTGATATACCTATTATGATGATTGATGTTTGCATTGTCTGCAAGTTTAAAGAAATAAACTAATACCTCTTTGGCCAAGTGGGAATAATATAATGCGATTGACACACTGACACGATGCTCTACTATCGAGTTACATGCCGCCTTCAGGAATGACACCCTTAATGGTTCAATTGAAGATAGGGATTGCTACCTCTAACCTCTGTTTTGCAAACCAATTTTTGGCTCGAGTTTCCTAGCTGCATTGAGCATACCTGATCTGATACTAGACTAGGAGTTGAACCCAAAATTTGGCCTTCACCAATGGCCTTCTCTGCCCCTGAGATACATGCCCTTTCATAGTAGGTAGTGGCAACTTTAAAGATTCAATATAAAGGTTTCCATTGCTACCTTTAACATTTCCCCTCAATCCACACTTCGGTTGAGGCCTTCTAGCCACCTCAAGCCTAACTGCTTTGATACGAGGCTGTTAATTGAACAGAGGTTCTACCACCTCGGCTAATAAGATATTCTAGCACTAAGCTGTAGGCTCCTTTCACTATAGGCATCCTGAAAGATTTAAATTAATAGTGTGAATAGTTACCTCCAATGGCCCCCTTAAGACACACTTTAGTATAAGCGTCCTAGCCACCTTGAGCCTACCTCCTTTAATATCAAGCTAGAAATGGAACATAGGACCTTTCCCAGCTAATAGGTTGCTCTACCACTGGGATAAATTAACCCCTTTTATGATGCACACATTTAACAGTTTGCTTTAAAGTTGTGGATTCCAACCTCCAACACCTTCTTAACCCAAACTGAAATTTTCATTATCCCCTTTTCTTCAGCCAGTCACCCTAAGCATCGATTCACCTTCAAATGCAGACAGATTATGCTCCTAGCAACATCAAACTCTAAAGAAAGCAAAACCAAGATGGAGTTAATGTTCAGGAAATTTTTGTGTGCAGATCAACCAAGATGACCATGTATCTTAATAGAAAGCTTCTCTTTTGAATAAAGAATGAGGATAATAATTATATGTGGTTCCAGTGTACTAAAGATTGTAAATGTGACTAGGTCTTTTCTGGGGAAAATTGTGTCAACAATTTTCACCCTACCATAGAGGCATATCCCTGTAATGGGATTTCGTTCCACATTAACAGTCTCCTTCCTACCATACATATTCTTATGGGAGGCTGAAAAAACATAATTGATGTTCACAGTATCAGGAGTTCTATTTAACAAATCTTATGTTGTTATGATTGCCACATGCCACTTGTATTTTCAAATCTAATTTATATATGTCCATTGAAATCAAAATATGGCTAGTTTTTAAACTTATCCATTGAAATCAATAATGGCCTCGGTTTTGGAAAACTACATCTTCTGTTAAAAAACCACACATTATAATCTTTCTCCAGTTTTGAATTTTGAATTTAATTGTTTATAATAATGTGAAATTCATAAACAAATTTCCCGTGAAAACCATCGTCTGGTTTCATAGGGTTCGAACAGTTCAAGACTCATAAGCCGAAGGGTTTTTTCCAGCATGCATAAATTCAGATGAATTTTCTCTAAGCGCAGAGGTTAATTTACCTCAAGCCTGGGGGCGCACAAAACGCTAGGATTGACCACCGTGAGCGGACCTACGAGGTGGGTGAGTGAGCACTATGAGCGCGGGCAGTGTATGCTCGAGACGGGTTGCAGAGGCAGAGCAGCTTCGACGGGAGCGTGAATGGAGTAAATGGCTCTTTTGGCATGAGCGTTGGTTTGAAAATGCATCGGTGCCAACTCGGAGGTGGTGAGTCCTCCATTCCCGGAAAAGGCATGATGCGATGGGCCGTCCTGCTGCCGAATAAACGATGAATGCGGGTATGAAAAGCATAGGCATGCATGGTAAAGGGGGCCTCCATACGGGAGTTTAATGCCCTATGGCAGGCTGGTTAGCTCTTGCCTCTATATACTGCATTCCTGTTGGAATAGTACAGATTACGTTTATGCATTTATGAAGTATACTGTGTACTTAGGAGTTACATATGTGTGCGTTGTCATTGTTTCTATAATGGAAAAGACAACACATGATTACAGTGCAAACAGGAGTTAAATTTTCGTTGTCCTGGTTGTTTATAGAAATGACAACACATGATTACAATGCAAACGGGACTTAAATTTTCGTTTGCCTGGATGTATTTTTTATACAAGTACGAGCTCAACCATGATTGCTTATACGAGGTCAGCTCGAATTGGTTATAACTTTTGCGGATTGATATGTAAATGATTCTATGGGCTTAATCTCTTTGGTGACTTTTACTTTCAATAGTTGGAATTTTTTTGGTGGTTGAAATTGGATTGAAAATTGGAAAATTATAAGTTAAATTTTTTTATTTTCCATAATTTTAATTAGTCAAAATATACTAGCTATATTTTTAACTTTAAAAGTACCATTTAAATCAAATGAGAGAAAGTAGTATGAGAGTGTAGTTCACAAAATTCAACACATACCAGATTCGCATTGGGGGCATATTGTTAGATATTGGATAAACCAATTCTCTCCATGCACTTTCGCATACTAAGGGTATCTCGTGGAACCTTATTTTTGCAATATGATAGTTGACTAACACCTTCGGATTTTGGTCTAACCACAATAGTGATTCCCACAAGACAGTTGACTAACACCTTTGGATTTTGGTCTAACGACAATAGTGATTCCCACAAGATACTAATAGATCCTTATCTCTGTTGATACCATAGCTAACTAATACCTGCTGATATTGATCTAAGAATAATAGTGATTCCCAATGTCTTCCACAAAATCTCATGATGTTGTCCATGCAGATTCAATCTTTAATGATGGGGTAGAAAACTAGTAGAGTACCAATGTCCTAATAATTCAAGATGGGAAAGTGATGACAAGATGAAACGAGGTCATTTTTCTAGTCTTTGCGTTTGGATAAATTCAAAGTTGAGCAAACATACTCACTGGAAAAATGAGGTGCAGAACAAGACATGCACAAGGAGGATGGGAAGTGGAAGGCACTAACCCTGCTCCTTCCAAACCAAACCTAAGAAAAATCCTTTGGGCACCCAATGAAGATAACCAACTCACCGGCTATATCATGAGAAAAGGCTTCGTCAACACGCTGGAACTATGTGGCCACGCAGGCTGGTAAGTCTTCTTCACTTTTTGCTAAATTCAATTTTCAAATTTTTGTTCAATTCAATTGGATATAACTATTTCTAGGAATTAATTCAATTTAATATCATAATTGTTGTGTTGAGAGGCTCTCTAAAGTCTATACAGTATAGAGCATCTTTCAGCCCAAAAAAAGTTAAATGATGAGTGCAAACATTTAAATGTTTGCTCAATTAATAATAAAATGTTAAAATAATAAAATTTAATTTGTTATATTTTTATTTTGTTATTAACTTGTGAATAAGCTCTCTTACAATACCATGGGCCAATACCATGACTTAAGCATGCCCAAAAACCATAATTTATTTCACGACCAAAATATTTTATAACAATATGAGAAGATTCTTAACCATGAATATTCACCCCCACTTTACAGTAGATATTATTAACTTGTAAAAAATAGGGTTTGTTGCAATACCATGAGCCGATACCATGCCTACTCAAAACTACATGTCCAAAAAAGATAACTCATTTCACAATCAAAATATTTTATAACAACACAAACAAAATCTTACCCATGGATATTATTAACTTGTAAAAAAGCATTCTTACAATACCATGGACCAATACCATTTCTTTTCAATAACACATGCCCAGAAAAAACATAACAATATGACAAGATCCTTAACCATGGATATTCACCCTCAGTTTACCATGGATATAATTAACTTGTAAATATGCTTTGTTACAATACCATGGGCCAATACCATGACCTATTAATACCAAATGCCCAAAAGCCACAACTTATTTCCTAATAAAAATATACTAAAAATATTCCCATGGAAATTAAATTAAGGTTTTAATAAAAGTAAAAATGATATTACTTTTATATTTGAAGATGTGAAATTTATATAATACAAATAGTATTAGTAAGAACCAACATAGGTTCATCTTAACAAAGGATCCAAGCAATGACAACAAGAAAAATGAAGGGAAGAGAGGGGAGGGGGAGAGAGAGGAGATAGTGACAAAGCTAAAGATAGAGAGAGAGAGATATGTGGGAAGATGGAGAGAGAGGAGGAAGAGAGAGAGAGAGAGAGCTAGAGTTGGATGGCTGTGGGGAGGGAATAGAGAGGTGGAGTAAAAATTCATAGAAATATAGATTTGGGGAGAGAGGGAGTGACAAGGGAGAGATGGAGAGAGAGTTAGGGAGAGAGGGTAGGAAGGAAGAGAGAGAAGAGGAGGGGAGAGGGACATGGAAAGAAGGTAAAGAGAGAGGTAGGGAGGCACAGATATTGAGGGGAGAGAGAGGGAGAGAGAGAGGCATAAAGATGGATGGGAGAGAGAGAATGGGAGAGGTAGGGAGATAGTGATAGAGTTGGAGCGAAGAGAGAGAGACAGAGTGATGTGGGGCAGAGACAAAGAGAGTTTGGAGAGAAAGAGAGAGAGAAGATGCATAAGAGGGATGGAGTTGGAGGGGGGGGGAGAGGCAAGGATGAATAGAGACATAGAGGGAGACAGATAGAGAAAGAGAGGGAGTGAAAAGGGAGCGATTGAAAGGGAGTGTAGGAGAGAGAAGAGCGAGAGGGAAGAGAGAGAAGGACAGGGAGAGGAGAGAATGGGAAGAGAGTGAGAGAGAGGGAGATAAGGGTAAGAAAGAGAGGCAGATAGGAGGAGGGAGGGAGAGATAGAGATAGATATATAGATATGGAGAGAGAATGTGTATGTTTAGGTGGTGAGATAGAGAGAATGAACAAGAAAGAAACACCTAGATATAAATATAGATATTATATATTATTAAATAACCAACCTAGATCCATATTAACTTGGATATATCAACCATTGAGATTGATCAAATATCTCGAGGTGCAAACCTTTCCTAAGTTTTGCACTCAAAAAATAGGTTTTCACCTCGAGAGATTGGATCCTTCTCGCTGCTTGATAGATCCGGATAAGATGGATCTAGGCTTGTCTTATTATGCCGAGAGGTGCTAGCACAGTACGAGAGTGATGTGTAAGTATGTTAGGTCTCCAAATAGATAAATTAATGTTGGCCTAAAAAAAATGAAAATAAGTATAATCAAATTCAACACAAAATGGAAAATCCTACTCTAGAATGTTTTAATATTTATTTTAATTAAATATTTGTAAAATGAATCTTTAAAGGAAAAACATATCCTATAGATATATTAAAGTTTTTAAAGACAAATATTTCCACGTCAAAATTGTAATATTTGAAAATATTAATTTGATGTACTTTTATTATAAATTTTGTTATGATGACATGTGAAAAACAACATTATTATTATTATTATTATTATTATTATCTTCTAACACTAATATTAATATATTAGATTATTATTATTATTATTAGATTTAATAATTTTGGATTAATACAATATTAAATTTAATACTAGTCTAGATCCATCTAACGCTAGATTTATCATGGGCCGAGAGGGATCAAATCCTTGGACGTGGAACCCTTCTTTTTGTAGTGTAGAATTTCAGGAAAAGTTTACACCTCCTGTTACACTAAAAAATGTCACCTTGACTACTTACAGTTAGTATGGCTCCAATCAACAAGTCATGCTACCCTCTTAGGCAAGTCTCATGCCTCTGTTATCCATCTCAAACTCAAAGAAGAGAGAAAGTCTTGTAAAAATCATGTTTATCTCTGGGGTCGCAGGTTCTCTCTAGCCTTACCTGCGGGGACGCTAACCATGTTCACAAAATATGCGTCCATGGACGCTCTGTATGTTAAGGGACAGGTGCGTCCCTCTGTAAAAGGCAAAATGCGCGAGTTTTATCTTGAAAAAGTTACTTGTGGTTACTTCTAGAACATTCTAGAGGTCGGTTTGATGAAATGGATGCGCCTCCAGTTGGTTCATGTATCTCTATTAAGGGGGAACCTATCCCATCAATAAGGGAGCTATCCCACCCATAGAGGGGGATGATCCCATTGATAGTGGACCTGAATAACCTCTTTACAGCACTATAAATGAAGGCATTGAGCCAGAAGGAGAAGAGGTTGGAGCTATACATTTTCTTTGGGTAAATGCTGCAGGATTTAGGTCTTCCATTAGAGCCTTTGTGAGGAGAGATTGTCTTCACTTGATTCTACTTGGGAGAGGGTGAGCTTTGTCAAAGTAGAGGAAAACCCTTGATGGACCCTGGGAGGAACTTGCACAACACCAAGGCCAGGTTGTAAGAGTTTCTTTGTTTCGTTATTAATACAAACTGGTTTATTTTTCTCAATAGCTTGTGTTAATGAGTTATTTCATGTGTTCCTTGGTCTGCATGTTGAATATATGTTTTATTATATGAAATGCAAGTGCTTGGTAATTGTTTGATTGTTTGTGGTTGCAGGAATTGACTTGAAGGAGGAGCTCATCCGGATCGTCAAGAACGGACTTCAACAACAGCGTTTTGGAATAAGGTAAGCCTAAACACTTGTAGTTTTCATGTTGTAAAAGGTGTATTTAGAGAAAGATCACTCCATTTTGTCTTGTTTGTCATTAGAATGTCTTAGACTTCTAGGAAGGTCAGTCGTGTCCGCACCCTTGACAGATTCCGTGTGACAAATTGGCGACTCCGCTGGGGAATCCATTAATGAGAGAGTCTTTTCCTTTATATGAACTTTGCTTTGAGAAAATCATTTTTATTTTCTGGTTTTTGACTGTGAGAATTAGTATTTGGGTGGCTTAGCTGTAGCTTTAGTTGGCTTTAGTTTTTCTTCTTTTTTCCAGAAAGACGCAGTCTCTGTGTGCTGCACAGTGCGTCCTTGGACGCGCTGTTGTCGACTGCACAGTGCGGGGTCGCACCTGTGACAACTGCTGGCCTGCGTCTTCCTGTAAAAGTTAAGAAAATTCCATTTTTGCCTTAAATTACTTTTAGATTTTGTTTTTTCTTAGTGTTTTCTGCCCAGATCCTTTAGTACCCTGTCAAGAATTCTTACCTGAACTAGTTTTGTGAGCTTTGAGTGTTTTAGTGGTTTTCAACGAAGTTTAGACCTAGGGTTTGATTTTTGGAAAGGCTTTGTAGTAACTTTGAGCTTAGAAAGTTGTTCCAGCCTTAGATATCTCTGGTTAGTCAACCTTCTTAGAAGTTGAGCCTGCCGTAAAGTCTCCTTGTTTGAGCAACTTGTCATTTGAGTTGTTTTGGGTCAAATTTCGAATTGCTTGTTTTTAAAGTATTGATTTCCATTTTCAAAAAGGACAAAAAGATTAGAATTTTGTTTTGACTAGTTTTTGGTTCTGCAATAAGCTAGTCCTTGATTTGATTGTGATCAAGTAAAACACCTTAGAAATAATCATTGTTAGTTTTGGCCTCGTTAAGATTGCTTAGAGTAAATTTGCCTTTAGTTTGCTTATGAGTGCATTTTCATAGATTTTAAGAGTTGTTAAGATTGATTTTTGGTTATATTAGATTTATTTGCTTTATTAAAAGAAAAATACAAAAACATCTTCTTAAAAGTCTTGTTTCAAGTAGCTTTTTGTTTTCAAAAGAAGAAAAGAGTTTTTTCGTGCATGTAAAGAGAAGTTATGTTTTTATGCTTGGAAAAGAAAAACGAATTGTTTCTTTGATTGTCTTCAATTAAGAAGTTGCTTTTATAAGGATTGCATTCTCTCAACTTTTTAGTTAAGCAATTCATCGAAAAAGTAAAGTAGTGGATAAATCATTTTAGGTGCATTTTGTAGTGGTTTCGAGTCGAGTCAACATACCACTAGTTTCACTTCCATCACCTTTTGACTTAAGAAACAACCTTAAAAGTAACGCTTAAATTAAAATCAATCTAGTAATCTTTATTTTTCTAGGGCTCTGAAGCACCAACATAGCTTAGGCTAGGGTCTTGGAGTAGGTGAGTACTTAACTCTCCAAGACTACAAAACCAAACAGATAGTCTATCTTGAGTAGAACAAATCCAATTGTTTCAGTTACATTCTGGGAAAGCTCCTCTTAAAGGAGAAACACGAGCTCGTGTCCGAACCAGTGAGGGGATCATTCCTCCCTCGTTGGGAACGACGCCAGGCAGTACGTATTACAAACGGTAAACCTCGGATTAACCATTGTCGAGGAGCCAGGGGTCACTTATCGGTAAACCTTGGATTGTTGTCAAGGAGCCGGTAAGGGGATTGGAGCTTGCTACTCTGCCCTTGCGTGCTGTCGGAGTTTAGACTGTTCCCCCAGGTGTAATTGTTGTGATTGGTAACCTTAGTGGCCATAATATCTAGGATTCTACCCAAGGTGACGGTGGAGGGAAGGTCCCACTGTACCTGGAGCAGACGTCGGTTATACTCACTTGGATTTTCTGGGGGGTTCGCTTCACTTCGAGACGGTTAAAGTGGAGGAACTTGGTCCAGTCTATTCATTAAGCAGGTTGCCGGGGTAACTGTTCCACCCACTATTTCTGTACTGAATCCTGCGAGGTTGGGCCTAATCACCAACTAGCGCTTTTGGTCCGGAAGACTACTGTTTGTGTGTGGTTTGACGCTCTAGATTATTTAGGCGTGTGCTTCAAATTTGATTGGTTCTTTAGAAGACTTTAGGTGGTTTGATTTGAATTTTTTTACTTTGTTTTCGTGTGTTGTAGTTAAAATCTTTAATTGTGGCGGAATTACCGAGAAGGTCCCGTCGTATTGCGGGCCAGTCTCCTGAAGTTGTATCTGTGGCCGAATTGTTGAGAAGATCCCGTGAACTTAGGGGTTCACCTCCTCGAGACGACCCCAGTTATTTAGAGGGTTTAAAGGTCCTTGTAACTCCTAGTGGCAGTAAAGTAGGTTCACCTGAAGAAGGAGAATCTTCTTTGGTAGTCCATCCAGATTACGAAAGATTAGAAACAGGTTACAATCCCGAAGCTGTTACAGTTTCCGAGCTTGCTGGTAGTTTTTCATCTGCCAGTGAAACAGGCGAAGAACCTGAAATTTCAGAACCTGTTACTCCAACTCCTAGTGTTCCTGATTCACCAAGAATAGAAAGAATAATCACCGAAAATCTTCCTGTTGGATTAATTGCTATAGAAGAACTTGTTCCAGAGGAAGAAATAGGCGTTTCTGATTCTGAAGATCTAATTACCCTTGATCTAAGGGAGCGTGAATCCATCTTTTACAGTCCTCCTAGAAGTGAGTCTTGGTACCTTGCATTAACCAATTTTTTAGACAACTCAGTAGGTTTTTCTACACCTCGTACTCCGGTTCCACCCAGAGGAATTCATTCTCCTGTAAATATGTCTGGTCAGTCGTCTGTGTTTTCGCAAAGTCCTGAATCATTTTTACATGGCGGTCCTTCTGTTCCTACTGGGTATCAGTCACTTTCTGGTACCTTTGCGGGAGCATCTCCTCAACCTGTTGATCATGGGTTATTAGTTGGAAACAGTGGTAATGTACCATTGAGTATAGGTGAAGTTTATATGATGTCAGGTTCAACTCCCATTAACCAACCTCAAGGTGGCCAATTACCGCCTGGGGGGCAACCTTCGTTAATGCCTGGGGGGCAACCTCAAGGTACTTCATTTGTGACTGGGGGGCAACCTCAAGGGTATCAACCCCAAGGGTATCAACCCCAGCCTCAATACGTACCCCAAAGTCAACCTCAGTATCAGTATCAACCTCAAGGATGGCAACCTCAAGGATGGCAACCCCAAGGGTATCAACCCCAAGGGTATCAACCTCAAGGATACCAACCTCAAGGTCAAGGTCAACCCCAGTATTCGTATTTACCTCAAGGTTATCAACCTACGGGTCAATACCCTGGTCAAGGTTATCAACCACCTCAAGGGCAATCATATGGGACTACACCTTACAGTTATCAACCCTATCCTCAATACGGCTATGGATCTCAGTATCCTCAACCTGTTACGAGTCAATACCCTGGAATGTTAACATGGGATCCGTCACAGGGTCAACAGATGTCGCAACCAAGTATACAGTCGGTACCTCAAGCAGGACAACCTGCAGTTCCTGGTCCACCCAGCAACCGCAACTTGTCCAGTCAAGTGTTCAGACCCCTGTAACTTCTGTAGTTACTCAGCCGCCAATTGCACCGAGTACTCCACCTCACACGGCTGCAGCAGCTACCGCTTCATCTACCATGCTTACATCTGGAGTATCGGCAGCTCCGGTTTCTACTGTCCCTGTAACCGTTCCTCAGACATCTGTACCGTTGTCTGGACCCACGATTCAAACCACAGTCCAGATGCCTGCAGGTCAACCTGGTACAAGTACGGTTGTTACTACTCAACCTCAATTTGTTCAACCTCCGTACCAGGGACAGTATCAACCTGGTCAAGCTGCCCAACAACCGGTTTACCAGTATCAACCGTATCCTGGGTACAATTATCAACCACCTCAACAACCCCAGTACGGTCCGGTTAATCCTGGTTTTCCAGGAGGATATAATATCCCCAATGCGAATCCTGTTCCTAGTTATCCTGGATATCCTCCTCCTGGGGCTGGTATTGTGACTCAGAGTTTCCGAGATCCTAACCGGCAGTTACCATTTATTGCGACTTTAGATTTACCCGACTTGACGCGCCTAACGAACGATCCAATTCAATATCTTCCGTTCTGGCCGCCAATGCCAAATAAGTTGCCCAGCGATATACCCAAGTTCGAAGGTAAGTCTGGAGAGGATCCGTCTAATCACGTGATGACTTACCACCTCTGGTGTGCATCAAATTCCATCTCAGATGATTCTATCCGCTTACGTCTTTTCCAGCGTACACTCATTGGTCTCGCAGCCAAGTGGTACATTGAGTTGCCACGGGCTTCTTTTTACAACTTTAGCCAGTTAGCTACTTCATTCTTAACTCATTTTCAGTTACCAGTCAGATACGATAATGGTACAGAATTATTAACTTCGCTAAAACAATCGACATCCACGTACATTTCTGATCACATCCATGAGTGGAGACGTCGAAGGAGATTAGTGAAAGTTTTTATCCCGGACCAAATTTTAGCTGAATGGTTTGTAAAATCATTATTACCAAGAATTACTGAAGATGTAGCTAAGGCCGGCGTAGTTACTGAGGAGCAAGTCATTGCTCAGGCACAATACCTTGACTTAGTTTACACTCAGTCGGGTACGTTACACGAGAAAATTCCGGATCTTCCAAAGTCAAACCAAATCGCTGCTGCTCCTTCGGGATCTCATGCCGCTGATGGTATGATCGGTATCGTGACTACGAAGAGTAAGAAGAAGTCTTCCAAGACCTCCAATACTCCAATTATCACTTTGCCTGATTCTCCGACAGGAGAGTCTTCTCCTCCTGAACTTACCGCCGACATTCACGCTGTAGAGTCATCTACGGCCAAATCCAAAAACGGTGGAAAGAAGAAAGGAAAGAAGAAGGCTAAAGCAGACAAGGCTCCAAAGGAGAAAACGGAAAAGTCGGAAACTAATGACGAAAAGCGCAAACCTCGTTATCCTTGTCTCATTTGTGAAGAAGATCATTTTACGAGAGACTGCCCTCATCGGGCCGAGGTAGTGAAAATAGTTAAAGGTTCTCCGACTCCTGCTGTGTTAAAGAATCCATTCCCCGAGCAGGAAAATAAGATGATAGGTTCTTCTTCGAATGCCAGTGAAGAACCCATTTTGATGATGTCTCATGTCAGGATTGCGACTCGATCGCAAGATTATGGTAGTAAGGCTCCTGTTGATGGTAAAGAAGCAGAATCTTCTAACTCTAACCCATCAACCTCAGCTCCTGGTTCCGATCCACTACAGATCGAAAAACCTAACCCAGACTTAGTGATTAAGCCGCCCGCCAAGGGTGTACTTCGAAGGTCTGCTTTCAATCCACATGCGAGAGCAGCCCAGAATTACAACATTGTTGAAGATTTAGCTGTTTCACCTTCAGCAATGTCGGCACTCGAAGTGCTGCAATCATGTCCAGCGCAACGAAAATTGCTTTTGTCGGCTATTGGAGCTGTCGATGTTCAGGACCCGAACCTAATGATCTTTGATCTAGAAAGTAGTACACCGCGTCTCCCCCATCAAATGGCTTTCCAAATTCCAGTGATAGTCAAAAACAGGCCTATTCATCGGACTGTGATTGATGAGGGAGCTTCTACGTGTATTATGTCGATTCAATGTTGGAGATCGCTTGGTTCTCCTTCGTTGAACCAATCCCCCACCATCCTTAAGGCCTTTGATGGCCGTGGGTTCCGTCCGTTTGGTATTCTACAAGAATTGCCTATAGGGGTCGAAGGTAAAACCGTTAGTCTGGATGTGGAAGTGGTTGATGCCCCTCTAGACTACAACCTTCTTTTGGGTCGAAGTTGGTCATATGCTATGACAGCGGTCGTTTCATCGGTCTTCAGAGTCATTAAGTTTCCACATAACGGTAAGATCGTGACTATTGATCAGCTGACATACTTTTCATCCGACCCAACCTCTTTAGAAACTATCCAGCATGTTGGTAAAACGACAATCCCTTATAGGGACATTGGTGTAGGTTTAGTTAAGGATTCCGGTTTACTGGGAACTTTTCCTCTCCCTCCACTCAATGCAGACCCTTCGTTCGCAACAATTCATATGATCACGTCAGAAAACATTATTTATGATGATCCTTGGTATGTTCCCTCTGACTCTGAGCTAGACTCACTCGGTAATGTTATGCCGTTGAGTCCGTATGAGATTGCTTATGAAGCTCTTATGTCTTTTACCGACTTTCATTCAACCGACCAAATGAATGTGGTCAGTGAAGAGTCACTTTTCACC
Source organism: Pinus tabuliformis (assembly GCA_031772625.1). Taxonomy (NCBI): domain Eukaryota; kingdom Viridiplantae; phylum Streptophyta; class Pinopsida; order Pinales; family Pinaceae; genus Pinus; species Pinus tabuliformis. The sequence continues at coordinate 445,984,134 of CM062817.1, forward strand.
TCACCCTTAGAACGGATAACGTTTCCCGAAGAAGTGTCATCTGACGAACAACTTCGCGAAATCCTAAGTGTAGATGATCTACCATGGGACGATCTCCATCACAGATCTTCGTTTTTACCTAAGGATGATGTCTTTGAAAATGATTTTTCATCTATCTTTACCGCTGAATATGTCAAAGACGCTCAGGATCCAACGAAACATTCTGATTCAGAGCTGAATTTAGGGAATATTTCTCGTACTATTCCCATTGACATATTTCAGTGAAGCCCGGAATCAAGGAGAACATTCATATAGGTGCCGCATGTACTGACGAAGAAATTGAAACTTACAAGGCCCTATTCCAAGAATTCCGCGACGTGTTTGCCTGGTCCTACGAAGAAATGCCAGGAATCGATCCTGCCATTGTTGTTCATGAAATCAAAACCTACCCGGATGCTAAACCCATTCGGCAACGGTTGCGTCAGATTCACCCTCGAAAAGCAGCTGCAATCAAAGCCGAAGTCGAAAAGCTGTTGAAAGCAGGTTTCATTTATCCGATCCCGTTAACGGATTGGGTATCGAATATTGTTCCCGTCAATAAAAAACAAGGAACAATAAGAATCTGTATCGATTATAGGGATATCAATCGAGCTTGTCCAAAAGACAACTATCCTACGCCTTATATCGATCAAATTATTGATGATTGTGCCGGAAGTGAGATGTTTTCCTTCATGGATGGTTTCTCAGGTTATAATCAAATCAATATTCTACCTGCCGATCAACCAAAAACGGCATTCATTTGTCCATGGGGGACATTTGCTTATTGCAAATTACCTTTTGGCCTTAAGAATGCCGGTGCTACTTTTCAACGGGCCATGTCTTATGCATTTCATGACATCAAGCACATTGTGCAACCCTATCTCGATGATTTGCCTGCTCATTCTTTACACCGAGCTGATCACCTTGTCCACCTACGAGCAATCTTTATGAGGTGTAGGCATTATCGAATTCGGTTGAATCCCCACAAGTGTGTTTTCTGTATAGAAACAGGTCGATTGCTGGGATTTGTTGTTTCCAAAACCGGCATTCGCGTCGATCCCTCGAAAGTCGAGGCTATCATCCAATTGCCTCCTCCTTCGAGTTTGCGCCAACTCCAAAGCTTGCAAGGGAAAGCAAACTTTTTACGCCGATTCATCCCTAACTACGCCGAGGTCACTAAAGGTTTTACACGGTTGTTGAAACAGAATGTACAATTCTTTTGGGACGAGATTGCTCAACAATCTTTTGATGCACTGAAACACGCGTTGACCCATGCACCGTTATTGCATCCTCCCAACTACAACCAGGACTACTTCTTATACCTCGCAGCTTCGCATTCCACCATTGGAATGGTGTTAGTTCAAGAAGATGAATTCAAGGCAGAGCATGTGATATATTACCTTAGCAGAACCTTAAATCCAACTGAGTTAAAATATTCGCATGTGGAGAAATTGGCCCTGGCAGCCGTTCAAGCTGTCCAGCGTTTTCGTCACTACATTCTTCTCCGCAAAACTACTGTTATTTCGGATTGCAACCCTATGATTTATATCTTGACAAAACAACTGCTAGGGGGCAAGTACTCTAAATGGATCGTCATCCTGCAAGAGTTCGACTTGGAGTTTGAGAAGTCCAAGTCTAAGAAATCTTTAGTCTTCGCGGAATTGATGTGTGATTTCCCGAGTGCTGACACAGAGACTGTGGCAGAGGAGTCCATTGCGGACGAATCTTTGTTTCTTATTAGCACTGTAGATCCGTGGTATGGGGATATAATCATCTATCTCCAAACCCAAACCTTTCGGCCTGAAACTTCCAAGGAAAACCGTCGAAAAATTCGGTTTCAATCCCAGCAATACAGAATTATTGGAGATACACTTTATCGCCTGGGGGCAGACTTAGTTTTTCGACGTTGTTTAACTCACGATGAGGCTGAGAGAGTTTTGAATGATTGTCACTCTGGAGCATGTGGCGGTCATATGTCTGGGTATGCCACAGCTCAGAAGGTGTTGCGCGCTGGCTATTTCTGGCCGTCTATGTTTAAAGATTGTATCCTTGCCGTCAGAAAATGCCACAACTGTCAAGTGTTTGATCGCAAGATGCGCGCTCCACCTGCTCCTCTCCACCCTATAATTGCCGCTGGTCCATTCGCCAAATGGGGCATTGACTTTATTACTTGTAACCCTCACTCGGCCGGGGGGCATGCGTATATCATCCTTGCGGTTGATTATTTTACTAAGTGGGCCGAGGCGATGCCTACATTCGACGCAAGCGGCAAGACAGCTGCACTTTTCGTATTCAATCATATCATAACTAGGTTTGGTGTCCCACAAGCAATCATTACGGACCATGGAAGCCATTTTCGAAATGTCATGATGACTGAACTTACAAGCCAGCTTGGTTTGCGCCACGATAGCTCTACACCTTATTATCCGCAAGCCAACGGTTTGGTTGAGTCAATCAACAAAGTTCTAGTCGTCATGATTCGACGGATCATTGGTATCCATCGAACGAATTGGCATAACATGTTATTTTCGGCACTATGGGCATATCGAACTTCAGTGAAAAATTCAACAGGTTTCACCCCCTTTCAGCTAGTTTATGGCTTAGAAGCTGTGTTACCTATTGAGTGCGAAATCCCATCACTTCAAATGGCTGTCGAATTACTTCCAGCTACTTCCGAAGAGGAGAAACGGTTGTTATACTTAGCTAAATTAGATGAGACTCGACGTGACGCTACTTTAGCTATCGAGACTCACGCGAAACGAATGAAAGCTCAGTACGATAAAAATGTAACCCCTCGAAGTTTTTCGGAAGGAGACCTAGTACTATTATATGATCAAGCAAACGATAAGCTAGGTGCTGGAAAATTCGTTCCCATGTGGCATGGGCCCTACATTGTAAAGCGAAAGCTAGCAAAAGGGGCTTATGAGTTAGTTGATTTTGATGGGGACTCTTTGGGCAAACCCAGAAATGGACTTTACCTAAAGAGGTATTATGCTTAAAATGGTGGATGGAGAAATTTTTAGATAGGTTAGATTTCCTTTCTAGCTAGCAAGTGTGTTAGTTTAGTCAGTGTGCTTAGCTTAGCAAGTGTGGTTTTTCGTCATTATTTTGGCTCATCTTGGTTTTACTCTTGATATTGTAGATGTCGACGCCTCTCCAAACATACATTGGATTTGCTGATGGTGCTTGTCGTAGTACACGGAATATCTCTTCCGCAGCTTGGGTTATCTATTCGCCCTCTGACGAGTTAGTTTCTATGCATGGGGTAAGCCTCGGTCAAACAACGAATAACATTGCAGAATACAGTGCAGTGGTTGAATTATTATCCGAATCTATTTCATTTGGAATTCGACGTTTGATAGTGAGGTTAGATTCTGAACTTGTTGTATTACAGCTTAATAGAGTTTATGCCATTAGAAATCCTGTGTTATTAAGGTTGTTTTTGAGAGTGCGTCTCTTGGAACGTGAATTTGATTACATTGAATATCAACATATTCCAAGGTCTTTGAATACATTAGCAGATGCAATTGCTTCTCAAGTGTTGGACAGACATTTATAATAATCATGCAAGTAAATTTAAAGACATTTCATCATACATGTTAAACAAGATAAGCCGATAATAGTGATATATAGATATAGATAGAAGTGTGTCCAAAAATATATACATCGTCTTCGATCATAGGTTTAACACACCTTATGATCGGCAAAATGATAGTGCAAAAAGTCAAAAATGTCACATGTGACTACAAAAGTGACTAGTCAATCACTGGTGGTGCTCTCTGTACGACACCACTGCGCGGGCTATCTTGCGCAGAAATCTCCTAAACGGTCCAGGGACTGCAACCACGAAGCGCTGAAGCCTCATTGGAATGTCATCCATAGTAGTCTCAGGTATATCTGCCGTGAGACGCTCTAGATCATGCTCCAAATCGGCTAGTACTTCTGCTGTCGCATCCTGTAAGGCCGGTGCCGGTGCAGCTGGATGTCGTCTGTCGTAAGGCCGGAGATTGGCTGGACGCTGTGGTCCAACATCTGCATTTTTAAAATTTTACTGTTACGTTGAGACGATATATATGAAAAATAAAAAATACATAATTAGAAAACTTGTGAAAATGAAAGTACCTCTGTCATCCCATTGTTCTCCCTGTGGAAGAACCATGTCCGGATCACCTCTGAAATCCATTCCGGCATATGGAAAGTCTTGTATCACAAAAAGCTGGCCCTCTAGCCAGTCGAAGTAACTGTCAGAGAATCGAACCACTGCAGCACCCTCGTCAGGATGCCGGGCCATCACCGCAACCCATCGAACAAGCTTTGGCTCCCGAGGACCCAAGTCATCAACAGTGAGTTGCTGAGGGATCAGCATAGGAACTCTCTCCAAGGCAAAGCTCACGACTAGAGGCCCATATCCAAAAGTCTTTAGTCGTCCGTTCTTTGCCTTGGTTAGTTGGCTCTTCATATGAGCCGACACAGCTTCGCACCAGTTGAAGATGGTGCCTTGGTAACAGTCAACTGCCATCCGCATTTGGGATCCGGAAGCAATGTGCAAGGCGGCCGCGCCACAAATCCTAGTGACCGTAAATGCAATAACTCTAAGTTCCGCCAGAGCGATGTGCTTTATCTCCACGCCCTTTTTATGGCGAGTCCCTGGTCTGCACCACTCCTCGCGGAGATCATCAAGGGATTGGCCACCCGGCCTGGTCCCCGCAAGGTTGAGTTGCTCACCTCTGTTTGGCAAGCCAGTGAGAAAGTATACATCCGAGGGCTCTATCTCGAGCTGGTGCCCTCCAATGTAAAAGCATTGATCTTGAACGTTCCATCGCTCAACTAGCCATTCCAAAAATCTTACCTGGCCCCTCATGCCCGGTATGGTCCAATATTTGTACAATCCACATGTTCTTAAGGCATCCAGAGAGGGTTGGTGGTTAATCGCAGCTTCATCGTCTTCTACGTGCTCTCTCTCTCTCCAGTCTAACATGTTTTGGGCCCTGCACATCAAAAGAGTCAATTAGAAATTAATTTGAGAAAATTTGGTGGTTTTTTGAGAGAGTTAGGGTTTTGAAATGCGCCCTTTGCGGAAGACGCACCCCGGCTTTTTAGCACAGGGCGTCCGGACGCAGCTCGCCTGAAGGCGGACTGCGTCCCCAGACCTTTTTCCCGTGTGAGAAAAAGTCGGGGGACGCGGCTCACCCGAAGGGCACCTGCGTCCGCCGAGGGGCGCATTTTGAACCCAAAACCCCCCCAAAAAATGAAACAGAGACCAAAAACAAAAAACTAAACGGATAAAAATGAAGAGTGGGATGTGTAAAATACCTCGGTGAAGCGGCGTTCGATTCCGACGGTCAGATTTTCCGCAGCAACCACGGGAAGTTTCTTGTCAAAAGCTCCTTTTTCAACCTCAACAGTGAAACGGTAAAAATGACATGGTAAAAGGTCTTTTTATAGGTTTTTTGGATGAATTAGTTCATTTTTTACCATGAAAAGATGTTTTCAAATGTATTTTTGCCTATTTTAAACAGGTATGAGTAATGTGTCGCTTTTGTGCAGGACGAAGGGATTTCAAGGGAAATTGTAATTTTTCACAAACAAAATTTCAGAGTCATCTTTTAAGCCCTTTTCTGACTCCTAAAACATGAAAAGATCGCCGAGTGTTTCTTTTTCACTCGTTAAAACGGAATTAAAAGACGGTCCCCTTTTAGCTCTTTTCTGACCGTAAAATCAGGAAAAGATTGCCGGGTTTTTGTCGTTTCAAACTCGATAAGGAAATAAAACGACGTGTCTTTGATCGCTTTTTACTTTTCAGGTCAACGATACTATTATGAAAGTACTCCTTGGTCGCAAGATCAAGCGGTTCCCCCAGGTATTATTTTATACTTTTTCGGGCTTGAGGGACACAAATATACGAAAAAGTTCAACGTGGAGTTTCCTTAAGTTTTTCAGACTCTCTAAAATTGAAAAACGCCGAGTTTCTCCTATACTGGGCTCGTTAAACTTTTACAGTAAAGGACCTGTTCAATTACAAACAGGAACGAACCACTCCTTCCTAGGGTTCGCATTTAAACTAGGTTGGACTCGTCCGAAGGATGAGCTTATAATCAAGCATATGTTATCCTCCTCAAGCTTGTTAAAAATAAAGAGGTACTTGCCAGAAATGGTGGGGGAAAAAGAGAAGAATGAACCTATTTGTCACCTTTTGCCTCAGAAGAAACTTTATTACCGCTCTTGAACACGACACTTTTCATTCACCTGGGTTGGGAAATCTTTTACCTCACAGTTGACTAAATCACTTTGAAAATCTTTAACCGGGTTCAGGGATCAACTTTGAGTTATTCGTCACCAAACCATCTGTTGTGTCGTTATGTGTTCAAGAGGTCTGCAAGCAAAACTTTCATCTGCAAAATACTTGTCATCCATTGACCATCCCTGAGTCAGTCCTTACAGCAACATTTCTTCAACTTGAACAATGATTTCGTGTTGCAGGCTTGCCTGCAACGGGTCGCTTTCTATCGACATCGACACATTATCTAGAAAGATGACTTAGGAATCGACAGTACCTTGAAGTCTGCATGCATCAATGGCAGGTTTCTCGCCTTTGACGTCAGTTTACATCATTGACTTTCGATCAGAGGATTCCGTGAAGTGTTCGACATCAAAACATCTATTCACATTTCACGGGTTGTGCTTGGTACTTTGAGAACCATTGACATTACTGGTGGTTTCTCTCACGCTTGTTAACAGTTTACATCATTGACTGGTAATCAAGTGGTTTCTACCATGTTCGACATCGAATCATTTAATCACATGGCTAGAATCGTACCAATTCGGGAAGTAGAAGTGAAGACCCTGGATCTAGTTTCTACCATCCAGGCTGCGAGGAGTTTTGTATTCATTATCTATGTAGACTAATCATAAACAGATGGCTGCGTCCATACTGTGTCTACAAAAGTCTATAAAAATGATGTACTGCAAGATCATTCCTATATCAGAATAGTTAGTCCATTAGTTAAAGTTTTGAATCTGAGTATGGGAATGCCTACCTCAGTGATGATATAATCTTATCCATGTATTTTGTGTTGAAAATTGCAGGTTCCAACCAGGCCATCCACAAGGCAATCCTTGAAATGATAAAGCGCTTCACCCTTCCTAGAATTACAAAACCCTATTCTATTCCAGGCTTCGCACTTTAGGGGGCAATCTGTTACACTAAAAAATGTCACCTTGACTACTTACAGTTAGTATGGCTCCAATCAACAAGTCATGCTACCCTCTTAGGCAAGTCTCATGCCTCTGTTATCCATCTCAAACTCAAAGAAGAGAGAAAGTCTTGTAAAAATCATGTTTATCTCTGGGGTCGCAGGTTCTCTCTAGCCTTACCTGCGGGGACGCTAACCATGTTCACAAAATATGCGTCCATGGACGCTCTGTATGTTAAGGGACAGGTGCGTCCCTCTGTAAAAGGCAAAATGCGCGAGTTTTATCTTGAAAAAGTTACTTGTGGTTACTTCTAGAACATTCTAGAGGTCGGTTTGATGAAATGGATGCGCCTCCAGTTGGTTCATGTATCTCTATTAAGGGGGAACCTATCCCATCAATAAGGGAGCTATCCCACCCATAGAGGGGGATGATCCCATTGATAGTGGACCTGAATAACCTCTTTACAGCACTATAAATGAAGGCATTGAGCCAGAAGGAGAAGAGGTTGGAGCTATACATTTTCTTTGGGTAAATGCTGCAGGATTTAGGTCTTCCATTAGAGCCTTTGTGAGGAGAGATTGTCTTCACTTGATTCTACTTGGGAGAGGGTGAGCTTTGTCAAAGTAGAGGAAAACCCTTGATGGACCCTGGGAGGAACTTGCACAACACCAAGGCCAGGTTGTAAGAGTTTCTTTGTTTCGTTATTAATACAAACTGGTTTATTTTTCTCAATAGCTTGTGTTAATGAGTTATTTCATGTGTTCCTTGGTCTGCATGTTGAATATATGTTTTATTATATGAAATGCAAGTGCTTGGTAATTGTTTGATTGTTTGTGGTTGCAGGAATTGACTTGAAGGAGGAGCTCATCCGGATCGTCAAGAACGGACTTCAACAACAGCGTTTTGGAATAAGGTAAGCCTAAACACTTGTAGTTTTCATGTTGTAAAAGGTGTATTTAGAGAAAGATCATTCCATTTTGTCTTGTTTGTCATTAGAATGTCTTAGACTTCTAGGAAGGTCAGTCGTGTCCGCACCCTTGACAGATTCCGTGTGACACCTCCAAAGGTTTTATTCCTCTAGGTACATGATAGGAGTTAGATAGATTTATAATGGTTTTGTAACTCAACACTAATGCAATAGTAACATTAAGAAATCACAGATTCCAATTTAGAAAAATTATGATCCTTTTCAAAAATCACAGAAAAGTAGAATATGTACATCTCCTAAACTATACAACAAATAAATTTCTAATTTATTCTTAAGGTTTTTGCAATGCCCATACATTTACATAGGTTTGCAAAGAACGAGACAAAATTTGAGATGGATTATGTACTTACGCTTGAATATTTTAATAATTCTTTTAATTTTCCCCTTTAAATAGGTTAAATTATTGCATTCTTTCATTCAATATAGCCACTAGCCCCATAGGTGCACCCATCATTGTAATGATCACACACATATCATAGTACTTACAGACAACTAAGCATGGGAGCTAAGCCAAAATTTGAATGGTCCTCTCGCACCAAATTTTGTGAGGTCCACTTGGGACCTCATACCATAGAGAGTCACAAACTATTGTTGGGAAATTTTTCACCATCAATAGGTGTGTGGAATCGAGGTCCATAATAAGGTTGAGACCAAAAAATGTGGTCATTTAAGGCCTGAAGGTGGATCCTAAAGCACTTCTCCGGAAAGTTTCAAGAAAGGAGAAGTAGTAAAAATTACACTTAAAGTTGATTCCTCCAAATATTCCTCTCTAAAATATGGCTGCAAAATAATATATTGATCCAACCACAATTATTTATACTTTACAAAACTTCCTCCTAGATCGTATCTAACAACAAATGGACAATTTTTTTTACCTAAAACATCTAAGTAAAAGTCATACTCAAATTGCTTAGAAGAACATAATATGCCATTGTCAAAATCCTCCACCTCCTCAAGTTAAAAACTAATATTAGGGGAAGGAAACGTTACTTTGAATCCTAAAACACCAATAAGATTGACATTGAGGGGAAAGCTCATAAATATCTTATTGCATAAATGAGAAACCATTCCATATTACTCTCCATGTTCACTCAGTGTTGAGATGAGCTTGGAGGAGTTGGAGAAAATATTCCCTCTCCAGAACTAATGATCTTAACTCTCTTAGGCACTCTAAAATCCTAGCACAAGTTTTGGGACTTTGTAAATGGAAGGGACAAATTACCAAATTGGGAGAGACCTTAATCTGATTTAGTGTAGGAAGAAATTCAACAGAACACTAGAGATGGAGTAGCATCCAAGATGAGGAGGAAGAGAATTTTCCCTTGGTTGGAAAGGGAAAGAAGCGAAGGGGAAAGCAGCCCCAAAGAAAACCATAGATTAGCGAGAACAATGGCAAGAAGAAGGACTTGAGAAAGATAAAAAGTTTTCGTTTCCATGAATTCGAGCACTATGCAACAAAGTGTTGGCACAAGAAGTTTAACAAGAAACCATCAAGATGAGCAGGAGGTGAAGCACTTGCCTCAAAATTCAAATTGTACTTAACCCTGATTGCATGTATGTAAAACAATATAATGGGGAGTGTGTGGTATATATATTTAGGTGCTTGGTTCCATATGACATGATGTAAAACATTATTTAGTAGCTTATAGGAGAAGGATTTCCATATGCATATAAAAATTGGGGATGATGGGTGGTACAATACCAAAGGAATTGGTATTGTAACCTTTAAGAGGGAGTCAGTCTCCTATCTTCATTTGAAATATGCCATGTATGTACTTGGATGAAGAATAAATTGATATCTATAGTTGTATTGGAGGATCATGGTATGATGTTGTTTTAATTAAGGGGAAATCCTTATTGAGACATGTAGCTACCAAGAAAGTGAAACAAATTCGAGTTTGTGTGAAGAACCTATACAAACTTGAGGTGGAAGCTTGCATTGCACTAAGTCGAAAGGTAGGAGAAGTACAGAGTTGGGATGTTGGAGAAATATAGCACACACACATGGGAGACTTACACCATGGGGCCTTAAAAATCATACAGCAAATTACCACCGGTCTCCCGAAATGCACCCTTCCCCAACATGATATCTGCAAGGGATGCACATTGGGGAAATGTGTCAAATCCATCTTCCAGGTCCGAGATAACATAGCTGGAGTAATATTGGACTGAGTCCACTCTAATGTATGTGGACCATTTTCTACAACCTCTACAACAAAACACAAGAATTATGTTACTTTTGTTGATGACTTTTCAAGAAAATGTTGCATCTTTTTCATGCGAAAGAAAGATCATTTTTTTTTTAAATTTGTTGACTTCAAAGTATTGGTTTAAAAGGATATTGGTCAAAAATTTAAAGCCTTGAGAAGTGATAATGGAGGAAAATATGTAAATAGCACCTTTAAGTACTTTTGTGCCAAAGATGGTATTAGAAGAGAACTGATAACACCCCATAACCTACAACAAAATGGGGTAGTTGAAAGAAAGAAAAAAATAATAGTGGGAGTAACAAGAGCCATGTTGCACGATTACGGGCTATCATGACACCTATTGTCATAAGCATGAAACAATGCAATCCATTTGTAGAACCAGAGTCCTCATAGAATACTTGGCATGATCACACCCGAAGCTTTCTATGGGAGGAAGCCAACTGTATCTCATTTTGGAATTTTTGGAGCTACTATGTATTTTCATGTCTCCAAGGATAGCAGGAAGAAACTTGTGTCTGCAACTGAGATGGGAGTCTTTGTAGGATAAATAGAGACACTACATAACAATAGGGTGTATTTGTCGTCAGTGAGGGTGATAGTAATGAGGAGAGATGACAAATTTGATGAGGAGAAGGCTACGAGATTCTCTCTAGAGTTAGAATTGAGTATTCATCATAAGACAAGCTTATAGTTCCTAAGGAGGAGCTTCATCCAAAGATTTAGGAGGTTTTGGAGACGCCACATGGAGAGGAGTAAATAAGAGGTCAAGTGGAGGCACCCACTCAACCATAATCTTTCATAGAGTGGAGGAAGAGAACCGAAGAAGCTGAAAAATTGGTACAATATGCACGGGAGCATGTGGGAGCTCCTGTGGAGCTCCCTCATCTTAGCACAGGAAGATGAGATCATGAAATAAGTACATTGGGTATATGCCTCTCATTATAGAGGTCATTGAATCAAAATTGTCTTCATTTGAGGAAGCAATTTCTCAACTAGTGTAGGTTGATGCCATTTTGGAGGAGTATGACTCCATCATGAAGAAAAATGTATGGGAGGTGGTGTTGAGGCTAGAGAACAAGTCAGTAGTTGGTTCCAAATGGATCTACAAAGTGAAGCATGCAACTGATGGGAGCATCGAGAAGTACAAGGCTACATTTGTGGCCAAAGGATTCTCTTAGGTAGAGGGAGTGAACTATGATGAAACATTTGCACCATTGGAAAGATATTTCTCGATCATAACAACTGTAGCATTAAATATATAAATGGGGTGGAAGATTGACAGGATGGATATGAATACCACCTTTCTCGATAGTGTTGTTGAGGAAGAAATCTACATAGAGCAGCCAAAGGGATTTGAGACATATGATTGGCAGACATGTGTAGACTCAAAAGAGCCATGTTTGGTGTCAAACAACCACCCTGAGCATGGTACACCAAAATTTATACATATATCAGTTGATTGGGATTCACCAAAAGTGAACCAGATGCTAACCTCTATCATATTGTGGTATATTGCAAGTTGCGTATATTGGTAGTTTATGTTGATGACTTAATACTTAGAGGATATGAGTAATGATTCAGAGATGAAGTATATGGGATTGATACATTACTTCCTTAGGCTGGAAGTATGGCAGGGTGATCGTGAGATATTTTTAAGTGAGGGAAAGTACGCCTCCAAATACTTTAGATATTTTACATGGAGAACTGCAAGCCTATGGACACACCTCTAGCTACAAACTAGAGGAAGGAGAGTGCCTCTTTAGGAGAGGAATAGCTGCTACTATATACAAAGATCTTGTGGGACCCTTGATGCATCTAGTGAACACAAGGCTCGACATATGTTATGTAGCTAATTAGTTGAGTCAAGCCATGGTTAATCCCACAAAGCTTTATTGGAAGGCGAAAAATCATGTGTTGAGGTACCTCATAGGAACAACTAATAATGGGTATGGTAGAGGAGGACAAAGGTTTTATAGACATTTTTGGGCACTGCAACCCCAAGCATAAATGTCCATAAACCAAGGGCTCCTAAGTCCCTAAAGGTGTTGTTCCAACCCCTAAAAGAACAAGGTCAACTAATTACATCTTCTCCCAGAAGTTCTCCATGAAAAACTACTCAGAACTGGTCAAAACTGTACCATTTCACCTGCTCCATAGGCAAAGTGCGTTGCATCCCACCTAAATACACACAGTAGGTGCGTTTCATGTCAAAAATCCCTTCTATGGGGTGCGATGAGTGAGAAGGGACAAATGGCAGGGTCAATCCGCAAGGTGGAGAAGCATGGAATCTTCCAGAAACTTCTCCTGTGACACTTGCCTCTCTGAATTCGACCAGGGTGAGTAAGAGATCATCAATATCCAAGTGGAATCAAGAACTATCAGAGGGAAGACACTAATCAAATCTCAAGTTGACTCACCTCCCTTACAGACATCTATATATGGATCCCTCATCCCAAAGGTCCTGAGGCTGGAATTTTGCATCTTGTAAGGAATTGCTACTGATTTCTTGAGACAACATCATAGTGTTGGGTGATCTAAGCTTTTGATGAGGTGAAGAAGGGCTTACTTGCTGAGAGGATGATGCTGGGTCAGAAGAATTGGTTGTAATTCTCTTGGCTCTTTCTTGATTATCAATAAAACTATTCAAGTTTTCCTCCATACACTTGTGTGGTTGATGTTTTATGCATTTGTGTGGTTAATATACATCTGATCCTATATTTGTTATGATAATAGATCTATGTTCTCGTATAGTGTTATGCTACTTTGATTCTACGGGTACTCTATGAAGCTGGGTACGAAATCAAGTAGCAAAGGACTATCAGAAGAGAGAGGAATCGAGTAAGGAACCAAGCGCAAGACAGAGGTTGGTCTCCTTTATTCTTCTCTCATCTATCTCTCATAAAGGAAAACAAAAGTAGTTTTAGTTTGTTTGTTTCTAAGGTAGCTACCAGTCTTAGTGGGATTAGCAGTTCTGCATAGACACTATTCCCGGTAACAAAATGGCGACTCCACTAGGGAGCGAGTAGATTGTTTGTTCATCTACATTTGTTTACTTTATAAACTTATAGACGGAGCCTGAAGTCAAGCCAGCTAACCTTCGAACTGCATTTGCTATGCAAGTGCAAAGTAGATCAACGCTACTTTAGTCAATCTCCGAGTTTTGTTTATGAATTAAACAATTGATTTACAAGCTTTCTAATTTCCCTCGTGGTGGCTCTAGTAACCTCCTTAGATCTACACCTGTGATTGATTTACTGATTACCACTTGCTTGGCCTAAATCCCTGAACTGAACTGCAAACTGTGACCCAGAATCCAATCAAAGTCTCGTCTCTAGTCTAGCGCACTGTCTGTTCTGTGAACTTCAAATGAAGCGCACTTCCCGAGTGTAGTAGGTGGGTTGCATTTCAATTTCAATGTGTTACAGGTGCGCTGATCAGACAAGGCCTTGTTCCTGAATTTTGGTTTATGTGTTCACTCCTTTTAGATCTATGCAGGAGTTTTGTTGCCTATAGTCAGTACACCTCTGTTTGAAACCCCTTTCCTTTCTCTCATTCTGCCTCCATTGTGCAAATAACTGTAAATGTGTTTATGTATTTTTTGAGTCATTTTCAATTCTCCTTTACAAAGAAGTAGCGTAATTGTACTGTCATTTCTTGATTTGAAAGTGTTGCAAGTGTCATTTTCAGTCATAGAAGAGACTCTGATTGCTCTTGATAGTCGATTACCCTCTTACTATTGTATTTGATCTGAATTAGTAGTTTTTCTAGTGTCAAAAGCAATTTTTCAATTCCAAATCGCAAAGTGTTGTCATTGTCCTCATTTTGTTTTGAAAAGCAGCTTGTTAGTAATTGTCGCTTTTAAAAATAATTCAGATTTGTGCATTAGCTTTATTTTTATCATTTACACATTAAGAAGGTTGAAAACAAATACATGCACGTGCATTTTCATTTAGACGGTTTGTTGGTTTGATTTAGGGCAGTGCATATAGTGTGTGCTCTTTGCTATTTGTTGAAAGAACGCCATCTCTCTTTCCTTAGTAGCTAGGATTTTCATTTTCAAAAAGAAGATTAAATGACTGTTTATCATCTTAGATTGCATTTTAGGAATTGTACATCTACATCACGTGGTGAACCTGAAAGGAAAATTTCTTAAGCAAGATCAACTATAAAATAAATTTAATGAATCTAAAAACGCTTTGAAACCTAACGCACAACATCTAGAAGTCTAGGCTAGAGACGTATTCCGGCGTCGTAAAGCCTGGTAACTTTGAGACGATAAGTGCCAGTACGGGCTTGTGCTCCCACGTACCATCGAGTATATTTTGGGAGACCACAATAGGCTTTATCCTTTATCCATAGGAAGCCGTGTCTACCGCCTTATCGATCGCAATGCACTGAACACAGCATTCGGGAAGATTGACTGCCGTACCGTAAAAAGTATTCTGCAGTTTTGCGATTGGTTTGGTAATCCCTCTGTCTAGATTTCCAAAGCAGTCCCTTTCATTCCTTTTCAGACTCCTTAACGGAAAAGGTCCATCTGAGCACTTGTCACTTCAGGCTCATTAAAAATCAAAGGTGACTAGAGTCATCTTTTGTTTTTTCTCGACTCTTAAAAGTTGAAAAAACAAGCTGTGTCAAAGCGTCTAAAAATTTATTTTAAACAGAATAATTTTCACCTTTCCTATGTTGGTCTTAGGTTGAGAAAAATGGAGTCCACCTACCAAGGAGTTCCCCTTGGAGGAAATCCTAGTCCCTTCTCCTCTTGGGGAGATGTTGGTGCACCCCATATGGCCACATCGTCACTTCCAGGATTGACAATTGGCTTGCCCATGTGGCTCTTCTCAACCTCCAACATTCAGAACACCGTGATTCCTGAACAATCGAGTCAACAACTGAACGATTCCAGAGTTACCCCCCAACCCTCTGCTTCGTCCAATTCTTCCTCTCCTCCTTCCTCTTTGCTTGATGAGGCTGGTAAAGCCAAAAATCAAGTACCTGAGAAGAAGAAGGAAAAGAAGAAGAAAGAGAAGAAGAAGAAGGAGCCAAAGGCGAAAAGGGGCAACCAAGCGTCGTCTAGCAAAAATCCACACACTGCACCGACCAGGCCCAAATCGCCATGTGTCATTTGCAAAGGAGACCACTTCCATCGAAATTGTCCTAGCATCCCTCGGATCTTAAGGGACTTGTCTCCTCATTTGCACAACCCATTGTTGTCAACCTCTGATGATCATGTTGAAAATACACCGTCAACTAGTGAAAGTGAAGCCCCTGAACAAAAAGGAAAATGTAAATTTCCTTGTAAACTGTGTGAAGGCAATCATGCCATCCACCATTGTCCGTTCTTAGATGAGGCTAAAAGAGTTTTGGACGACCGTCCGGTTTCACCGTTATGGCTCCCTCCTGGATATAAGAAACTCTTGCCGAGTCCGTCACTTGTTGAAAATCGGGCTAACACGCCCTTGTGGTCGACCGAAGCGTCTATCATTGAAGATAAACCATCTGAATCCATACCAGATGAGAGTCAAAAGGTCGAGGCGGCAGTTGACCCGATCATGCCTTCAGAAGATCAATCTTCAGATGATACAGTCACCGAAGAGAACAAGAAAGACACCGTTCAAATTCTCTTCGTGAACACAGACTCCAATGAACATGGGGGCAATCTACCCGTTCCTTTACCGCAGGAAGGAAGTTCGTCAGAGTCATACCCGGCCGTCTATTCGGTCCCACCTCCAAGCAACCCGGTTGTTTGCTTTGACTGGAATCTACTGGGCAGACCTCGTTTACCGGCCAGTGTACCATTCCGAATCATCGCTCAAGTATATAGAATGGCTATGGCCGGTACCATCATAGATGAAGGGGTTTCTGTGAGTATCCTTTCCTCAACTACTTGGAAAGCGCTTGGTTCGCCATCGCTTTTTCCTGAGATGAGAAATCTAACAGGCTTTGACAAAGGAACCAGTAGACCGTTAGGGATCCTTCCCGATGTGCCCATAACATTGAGAAGGAAAACCGTTCACATGAACGTAATGGTAGTCCAAGGACCCCTGGATTATAATCTACTCCTTGGACGAGACTATATTTATTGCATGGGAGCCATTGTCTTCTCACTCTTTAGAGTAATGTGTTTTCCGCACGAAGGAAGAGTGGTCAAGCTCATAGAATAACTTTCATTACCCAGTTCATGCATAGCCAATAGTCATATACCATCCCTGAATGGTATTTTCATGCAAGGAATGTCTCATCAATCCCCAATCCGTCCTCCTGATGAGCGCGAGTGATTCGGAGGGCATGACTGAAACCCAGGGGGCATGCACCCTGTCCTGCTTCGACAGGAAAACTTCAGGTATAGGGTAGGTTTCTGCAAAGGATATCTGACTAGTCTGACACTCTCGTCCGTTTAGGAAAAGGGGATTAGACTAGAATAAGATTCCCTCGTCAAAGTTATGTGAGTGGAGGCGTCTGCGCCACTCACATTTGTCTATTTCGGTAGACATCGCCGAAGAAATGTTTTGTTTGTGACACATATAGAACAATCTTTGGTAACTTAAAAGAGGTAGGCCTTTCCCGATAAAGAAATGTTTTGTCTGCAAATTGAGAGGTAACCTGAAAAGGTAGGCCTTTCCCGATAAAACAAATTTTTGTCTGCAAATTGAGGGGTAACCTCGAAAATCTATTTCACTATACCTCGGAGCATGCAAACCATTTGGCATGCAAGTGAAGAGTGACCATTTATTTTTTAAATTTATAGGCCCTATAACCCTTTAAACTCGTAGGATTGGTCGTTTCCTAACTTGCATAAAGAAAGGATGTGGGACAAAGCTTTGAAATAATGTCGTTTTTATATATGAGACATCCTTATTATGCAACTGGATTAATCGAGTAGTTTTATCGCAGAATTTAAGCTCGTTAAAAAATAAACATAAGCCGTGAGCAAGTGTTTCCCCCAGCGTTTAAGCTCATTAAAAAATGAACCAATTTCCGGTAAATAACCATCGTGAATGTAGTACTTCAGCCTTTAAAGCCTTGGTCGTGTTCTCATCATCACCTCCACTCTGTATTGGCCGATCATTCGCCTCCACTTGATTTTTTACCCCTTTTGAGTAACAGCTGCGAAGAGTGATCCTGTTAGCCATCCTTGTAACACTTCCGTGATTGAAAAATTCCAAACCTTACCTGGAATTAGCTGCTACCGGAATTTATCACTCATTCCTCAAAGATGAGTCTCCTTTAAGCTCTTTTCAACTGACTCGTAAAATATGGAAAGATTGCCGATCCATTGGCCTCTCCAGCTCGTTAAAGTGACCGGAAGTGCTATCCCTCCTTTAAATTTTAATCTTTTTGGACCTGAGGGATTATTACACAAAAAGATCGAGCGCTTGTTTTGTTCGGCTCATTAAAAGTACCGAAAATTCATCCCTTCTGTATTATTTTATACTTTTAAGACTTAAGGGATTAGATGATGAAAAAGGATTTTGGAGTTTCCTTTATGTTCCTTTTCAGACTCTCTAAAATTGAAAAGGACTGAGTTATCTTTGTCGTTAAACTCGTTAAAACCTAATAGCTACAAAATTTTCCATGACAGACAAGAACGGGTTTCACTATCGCTAGGCTCGTTAAAACATAGCGATGGGTTTGCCCGAAGGGAAAATTATAGAGCAAGCATATGTTATCCTCCTCAAGCTTGACAAAAATAAAGAGGTACTGGTCAGCAATGACTGGGGAAAAATTGGGAAGAAAACTTGAAGAAACTTTGTTGGTAGCAAGTCGCTCTTGAACATGACACTGTCACTCCGCATCCAAGTCGGGTTGGGTAGTTCCATTCACTGGTCACATCACCATGGTTCCATCACACCATCCACATTTGGGGTTAATGCTACCAATCCATCATGTCAGTGTCGCCGATATGTTCAAGAGAAGTTGCTCAGATAATTCACCTGTGTCTCACCCACAATAATACATTTTCACTCCATTCTTTCATGACCCCCACCCAGAACCATATACCACCAGATCGTTTTCACCTCCATTAAAATCATTTTCTCCGTTCTGTGTCATTGATGTGGGATTAATTAAGGCCCTCCTATGATGGATCGCTTCTTGTGGACATCAACTCATTATCCAAGAAGTCGATCTAGGAACAACCCTTTCAGTACTTTGAAGCTTGCATGCCTCAATGGAAAATTTCTCACTTCCGGTGACACGTTTACATCAATGGCCTTCGACCGAAATATTTTATGTGGTGATCGATGCCAAGTACCTCATTCACACCATCTGAATTGTATTGTAATACCTTGAGGGTCATTATCATTATCAGTGATTCCTCTCGCGCCTGTTAACAACTTACATCATTGGTTGGTAATCAGGCGATGTCTTTCCATGTTCGACTCCAGAACATCTCTCACATGGATCGACTTGTACGTTGAGTGAACATTGAACGAGATTGAAGACCCCGGATCTAGTTTCATCCATCAGGAAAATAAAGACATCAAATGTACATCATTGCTGCACAGATAATCATCCAATCTAAGGGATGATATCTCTACCAGAATCATTAGTCTACACTCAGACGATTGTCTATCCTATGTACATGAAAATGAATTTATAAAGCTGAGCATGGGAATGCCCACCTCAGCTAGATCATGAAAATAAAATGAAGATAATGTATTGTATTGTATCTTATTACACGTCTCCTTCCAGCTTGAAAGAACTTCGGATCCTCATGATAATGCATTTCACTCGACATCAAAAAGATTAATGACCTAATGCTTTAGGGGGTAACCGTTATAGAAATTTTTGGGCACTGCAAACCCAAGCATAAATTTCCATAAACCAATGGCTCCTAAGTCCCTAAAGGTGTTGTTCCAACCCCTAAAAGAACAAGGTCAACTGATTACATCTTCTCCCTGAAGTTCTCCATGAAAAACTAATCAGAACTGGCAAAACTGGACCATTTCACCTGCTCCATAGGCAAAGTGCGCTGCATCCCGCCTAAATACACATAGTAGGTGCATTGCATGTCAAAAAGCCCTTCTATGCGGTGTGATGGGTGAGAAGGGACAAATGGCAGGGTCAATCCGCAAGGTAGAGAAGCATGGAATCTTCGAGAAACTTCTTGTGCGACACTTGCCTCTCTGAATTCGACCAGGGATGAGTAAGAGATCATCAATCTCCAAGTGGAATCAAGAACTATCAGAGGTAAGACACTAATCAAATCTCAAGCTGACTCACCTCCCTTACAGATATTTATATATGGATCCCTCATCCCAGAGATCCTGAGGCTGGAATTTTGCATCTTGTAAGGAATTGTTGTTGGTTTCTTGAGACAACATCATAGTGTTGGGTGATCTAAGCTTTTCATGAGGTGAAGAAGGGATTACATGCTGAGAGGATGATGCTAGGTCAGAAGAATTGGTTGTAATTCTCTTGGCTCTTTCTTGATTATCAATAAAACTATTCAAGTTTTCCTCCATACACTTGTGTGATTGATGTTTTATGCATTTGTGTGGTTAATATACATCTGATCCTATATTGCTTATGATAATAGATCTATGTTCTCGTATAGTGTTATGCTGCTTTGATTCTACAGGTACTCTGTGAAGCTGGGTACGAAAGCAAGTAGCAAAGGACTATCAAAAGAGAGAGGAATCGAGTAAGGAACCAATCGCAAGACAGAGGTTGGTCTCCTTTATTATTCTCTCATCTATCTCTCATAAAGGAAAATGGAAGTAGTTTTAGTTTGTTTGTTTCTAAGGTAGCTACCAGCCTTAGTGGGATTAGCAGTTCTGCATAGACACTATTCCTGGTAACAAAAGGGACTGAAGCTCCAATGATTCACTGATGCAGATTGGGGAGGGAGCCCATCAGATAAGAAAAGTACTTCGAGTATTATCTTTAGAGTTAGTTCTGCAGCTATTTACTAGTATAGTAGGAAATAAAGGTATGTGGCACTGAACTCAACAGAGGCTTAATACATGGATACAAGTCAAGAAGAATGTGAGGCCATATGGATGAGGAAAATACTTGTGGATATTTTCAGTCAACAAATGGATTTGACAATGATGTGTTGTGATAATTAGAGTTATATCAAACTCTTTGAAAATCCAGTATTTCATAAGAAGTCCAAGAACATCGATATCAGGTACCATCACTTGCAGAATTGTGTGTAGAGGAGAATTATGATGTTACAGTACATTCCAACTGAGAAGCGGGATGCAGATATATTGAAAAAGACATTGTCAAGATGCAAATTAAAATTCCATTGGTGTAGGATATGGGTGGTTCAAAATCCCTTTCTTGCTAAGAGGGAGTGTTAGAGAATATAGCAAGAAAGGCTAAATTTGACTTGTTCCTTAGTCAAATTTAGTAATTCAATTTTCCAAACCAACAAGATGACTTGGATGGAAGTTAACTTGTGCAACATGGCCTTCTCTACTTGTTTGCTTAGTAAATTCTAGTTATAGGCTACAAGTAGAGTTGTGCATGTAGTGTTGCTAAAATTTAGGAATCTAATTCAATTATTTTCAATTTGACTCAGTTGACTGAGACCAAGCAGCTAGTTGAGTCAGTTGAGTAGTAGAATTGTTGTTAACTCAATGATCTCTCAATTAAACTAGTCAATAAACTAAAAATACCCAGACATGCATGGAATTTGAATTGCCAAACTAAGGAGGGGGAAAAAGCATATTGTAATTATTAATTATATACTAGTTGAGTATACACGCTGGGCATTGAGTCAGATGATCGATTACTCAGGAATTGCACAAGGGAATAGTGAATTCCCCTATTATTTAGGAGTTAATTTCCTCAAGAATCATGCAAGGAAATAGGAGAAAGATGGGGCCTTGAATTTACTAGGTGTTGGCCATACCAAAGCAATCAATGGGAGAACAGGTTTATAGTGAAGTGTGTGCTTCAGGATTGAAGCAAGACATTGTAATAGTTTCTCATTCTCATATGATTAATGAAAATGAGTGAAATGGTTTTTCCCTTTTGGGTTTCCCTATAAATAATTGTGTTCTTTTGTTTTCTTCTATGGTTGAATGTCATTGCTTGTGTTTCTAAACTGTGATTTCCATTTCACAAAATAGTAGATGAAGCTTTTAATCTCTTGTTTTTAGTTCAAATACATCAATAGTAGTCAATTTATATTAATTTTTACACTCTTAGGGTGTTGTAGGGTACAAATATCTCAGTGATGGGAAGCTAAAAATGTTCCCAACAATCCCAAGTCTGCCTCAACCACACTCTTGACCTTTAGGATTCTCACCCAAAATAAAATAACATTTGGCCAAGTGTATAAACCCTACCCTTATCTCATATTTGATCATTGAGATCAATGGATTATGGTTGGTGTCTATACAAGGAACACGATTGCGCTACGGTGTGGTTTCACTAGTGCCCACTAGGTGTTGGACATGCTAACATGTCAACAAGGTCATGTGTTCCCACTTCCTCTCGACCTTGAAAACATAGTGTATATGGACTAAAAAAAACCTAGGCTAGGTTCATAAAGCAGAACTACAACTGTTGTGTGCCCACCCTCCTGTAGTTTTAAGGAGACTCATGGCCCAATTCCTAATACCTAAATTCTTAGTTTTGATAGAATAACTAGTGTAGGGGTTGCTTAAACTAAGTATACCCATAATTTGGAAATCAACTGATTGAATATGAACACATAACATTCATCATGCACATAATAATGAATAGAATATTCTAGGCACACTTTAAAATTCATGTGCATACATGACACCATTATAATGACAAAGACATAATGAGCATAAAAAATGAGTCATTCATTTACATTTACAAGCATGCAATATATTTCACCATTCACAATGTAACAAGATTCATCACACTCCATAAGGAAATACACATACAAGAAATGTACACTTATCAATCTGTGTTTAATGATGACTAAAAAATGAAGGAAGGACTTCAACTCTCCACCCAATTGTAAGCCAACTATATTGTAATATTTCTTGCAATTATTTACCTTGAGAAAGATCCAAAGTCTAAGGGGATGCATGTTAACGTAAATTTAAGCTCGAGGCTTAATCATGTAAGCAGGAAAAGGAGTCCACATTTTAGTTAGTTTATCGAATGCTTTTCAATAGTAAGCACCAAAGTGACTCATGAGCTGAATGCAACAACAAACAAATTGTCTCTAATCATATCAACAAAGATCAAAGGGACAAAATTGGAATTGATGACTAGGAAATATTGCAAGGAAAATTTGCCACATTCTTCAGAGTCGGTTACCCCCACAAAACGAAGAGCCCAACAAATTCTTGTCTTTATATAAGATAACGTGAATGGTAAGTGCAAACATAACCTCAATATAGGTGCAATAGAGTAGTAGCCTGCAAGATGGCAGACTTAGGGTGCACTGTCAGAGTCAATTTTGCAGTTTTTAGATAATATTATCTTTAATTGATATGTTTTTGTCTTAATTGTTAATTGTGCTAAGTGATTTTCATCTTAACTGGTCGTTGTCTTAAATATAAAGTTTTGTCTTAAAACTTTTTTGTCTCAAATTGCTTTCATCTTAAATATAATGTTTTGTCTTAAAATATTTTTTTTCTTGAAATATTCTTGTCTCAAACTGTTTTTGTTTTAAATATAAAGTTTTGTCTTAAAATATTTTTACCCTAAACTGTTTTTGTCTTAAATATAAAGTTTTGTCTTAAAATATTTTTGTCTCAAACAATTTTTTTCTTAAATTCTATAGTTAAGACAATTCAATTGATATTAAATTTTAATGTAAAATAACTAAAATAAAAAGTGAATTTTTAAGACAAAAGATTTCTTTTGTCTTAAAAAAATGTCTTTAGTGGTTGACTTTTAGGAGACTTCGAATCCTTTCTAACGGATATGGTCCGAACTCATTTAGCAACAGGCACGCTGTTTGGAGTGGATAATGCCAAGGTTGGGACCGGAAGTGTTATTGATACTCCTAGCTCTTTCACTACTGAAGATCCCCCGACCATTTGATTTCAGCTTGAAGGCAAGGTAACCTGTTGCACGTATCTGTGAAGAGGTAGCTTAGCGGCCATTCTACTGGGTATCTTTACCCAGGTGGCTCTCACAGGAGGGAGGGCACCTGAGACATATTTCTATGGGCCTTTGGGACTTCATAACCCATTGTCTCCTAGTTATAACTATCTCATTCATACCTTCACTCATCTATGCAGGGGACCTAATCCCCCCTATTGTTAGTTGATTGGAAGGCCCTTTGCCATAGCTTAGGACTTGTTTGAGCGCTATTAGTTGATATCTTAGGCTAGAGTATTTTGGTTTTTATAGGACGGAGCTTGGATTAGGCTACTTTTCTCTTTATTAAAACACACTTGAAACCACTTGTTGCACCACCTGAGCACGTAGTGTTGGTTGTGTGATCACTTTATTTGCTTAATTCATTGCTTTGATACTTTAGCCTTTGATAGACTTATTGCATCTTAGGAGTTATACTTGCATCTAGGAATCATAGCTCCCCCAAGGAGACTCTCTCGTAGACTCGGAGGCCTTCATCCTTTTCTTATTCCTGGACGTATTATATCCCCTGCTCGACGAGTTTGGGTTCCTCCGCCCAGCCCACCTTTGGGCACTTCATCCACGGATTCGGGAAGTGAATCTTCCTCGGATTTAGAGTCATCATCCCCTTCGAGGTCTTCAGGTTCAGCTGTTCCTAGAACTAGTTCCCTTTCAACTAGTTCATCTTCCTCTAACCCGAGTTCCATACCGGTCTCTACCATGGAAGGAACTAATGCTAACCAACCCATTTTGCCTTACATGGTGGGGTTTCATCTCCTAGATTTGACCAAACTCATCAATGATCCCATCTGGAATGATACCACTTGGCCCAATATGCCAACTAAGCTACCCTTGGATATCCCTAAATAAAGTACCCTTTGTGTAGTAGTGTCTACAACTATTTGTTTACCGATAGCGACATTAAATAAGATTGCAGTCAAATACTTGGGGAGTGCACACCATCATTATATCCTTGTTTCTTACCAATTGATGTCTGAGTTCTCTGAGTATATTTTTACAAGAATGATATTGAATAAGAATTCAAATAATGATGGGTACAATAGTTTCTCTTTCTATTGAAGTGTTGTAGAGATGTTGTAATGTTCTCTAAAAATTCTTATTCATCCAAGTGAAATAAAAATCGATTTAGATCCATTTAACTCTAGATCTACCCAACCCATTATGCAAAAATTATGATTCAACCAAGTCAATAAAAATCGACTAGATCCATTATGGATCTAAGATGATATTAAATGAAAATTCCGTATATTAGTTTGTTATGTTTGTAGCAGTCTAAACATTAAATGTTTTTGACATTTTCCAGGAATTTTTCTATACAAATTGTGAATTAAAGTTATTTAAAATGTAGTTTTAAGTGTATAAATCCATAGAGCACTAGATTTCTGTAAATTATATCACTCACACTAAAAATTATAAAAACTCCTTCCTAAATTTAAGCTAGAATTAACGAGAATAATTGGTTAGTAAAGACAAAAATGTGACCATTTAGACAATAGCGATTGGAATCAGTTGATTTCTCTTTTTTTTCATAATAGCAAAGACAATAAAATAATTTTGACATATTTTCATTCCCCAAATGATTTCATTGGCCTGCAGAGTCCCATCTCCCAGTGAGAGGGATGCCATCCTCCAATTACAACAAGCTTTTGATCCACCCAAAGGAATCAGATATGAAAATTGGGGAATTAGGTCCAGTCTATCTCAGGAGCCCTGCATAGGGTCAAATAAGTTAGCTCATAAGTAGGGAATCCCTATCGTTTACCCACTATTGACTTACCCTAAGGATTAGCTTGAAAAAAGCATAGCAACTACTCGCTCATCCCAGCAATATTTCCTTTTGCATAGAATTGAGGGCCTCTTCTAATTATCGACTCCCTGGGGCTTACCTGAAGTCATTCCCATGTAGAAGAAGAGCCAAGCTAGTGTTTTTGTTCTTTGTTTGAAATGAAAACCCTAAAGGTGCCTGAGAAAAGCTATAGTGACATTATATAATTAAATTTTACAGGAAAATCCCTCTTTTGAGGTGAATGTATAACATTAGAAAAACATGTACTTCGAGGAAGAAACCCTCTTAATTAATTGTTTCCTTACCAACTACACCCTATCAAAAACCCTCCTAAATACTCATTATCAAGTTGACTACACTGGTCGGCAAGTAAAGATTTGGAGCATGAAGAATGTGATTTTGTGAGGGGGTTGTAGTTAATAAGAACTTGATTTCAAGAAAACCCTCCAAGAAAATAAGAATGGTTGAGCATAGACATGATCCTTTTTTATTGTTCCCATCTTCATAGAGTGTGAAAAACAAAGAAGAGGAAAGAGGAAACTATTGGCAATTGGACAAAGCGATAATTAAAAGGAAAATGTTGTAAAAAATAATATAATACCTATGGGAAGAGTTGAAACCTATCTCTAGTTAGAGTCTTTCTTATTCTCTCCCTACTACCATGAAAATGAAGACCTTAGAACAAAAAAAATTGACAAATGAACTAATCATGTATCGCAAACATGGAAACCCTCACCTTTCGATTCAATTGAGTTGAGTGTCATCACAACTGTGGTAGGGAGATGTAGCTAAAAATATTGAACCTATTAGAAAATTATTTATTACGAAGCAATGGAACATATAAAATATTGTAGAAATATAAACACATAAAACACATAAAAAAAGAGAGACACAGATATATGTGGTGCACCTAGTTTGGGCTACATCCACGAAGAAACAACTAGTCCTTGTTTTATTATATTATCCAGCAGACTGAAGAGATACAATCGATAGCAAATCTGCCGTAACACCCTCTTCACTCTCAATCTCCTCTCTCTTCCTCACTCAGAATCCAAATATACATAGACAAAATACAATTCCCTCATATATAGTGAGGGGTTGCCTTCTAGGGCAAAAAACCCTAAATTAAACATAACTTCTATCGTCAAATCATCCGCTTAATGGATGACCCAGATTGACTAGAAACTACTAGACTTTTTTAAGGAAATTTTACATCTATTTTTAGCTTCAGGGGCGCTACCCCCAAACCCCCATCGGGGATCGCTGGCCCCCGGACCCCCCAGCCAGCGGGGATTTAGCCCCCCAGATCCCCGCAGGGGCGACAAGTCCCCCCCGCACCCCCCCATGTGGAGGGGTGTACAGTCTTCCTGGACATTCGGCTGAAACCTTTGAATACAGAAGATAATCAGGGTCCACACCCAACAATCTCCCAATTGGAGACTAATTACGGCAACTCCGTCGCTGCTTCATTTGCTAGACAATGACTCCACTTTGGACCTGCTTGTTTCTCATCTTCTTCATCATACTTGAAGACTGATTGAAACTGAGCAGGTTCTTAGTTTCTCCCTGGTTACAACTTTTTTTAGCATATCTGCAGTATTGTGGCTAGTGTGTATCTTTTCCAGCTTCAACTATCCATCTTCCAATGCTGACCATATGAAATGGTACTTGAGCTGTATATTTTTAGTCATGCAATGAAATGCAGAGTTCTTTGCAAGATGTATGATACTCTGGCTGTCACTATATAACCTGCTGAGCTCCTGCTTCTTACCCAATTCATCTAGAAACCTTTCTAACCAAATCATTTCTTTACTAGCCTCTGTAGTAGCAACATACTCTGCTTCTGTTGTTGAAAGTGCAACAACACTTTGGATTTTTGAAACCCAACTGATAGTTGTTCCACCGACAGTAAATACATATCCTTTAGTGCTCCTCCTACTATCTCTATCACCTTCCATATCTGCATCAACATATCCCGGTAGAGCAATGTTTGAACCACCAAACTTTAATGCTTGATTTGTGGTACCTCTCAAATACCTGAGAATCCACTTCACTGCCATCCAATGTTCTTTTCTTGGATTGTTCATGTACCTTCTTACAGCTCCCACTACATGTGCAATATCAGGCCTTGTGCAGACCAATGCATACATTAAGCTTCCAACTGCTAATGCATATGGAACTTTAGACATATGAGCCATTTCTTCCTGAGTCTTGGGACACACCTGGTTACTTAATTTGAAATGGCTAGCCAAAGGTATACTAACTAGTTTTTCATTCTGCATATTAAACCTTTTCAACACCTTTTCTATGTAGTCACTTTGAGACAATGTTAATTTGCGATTCTTCCTGTCTCTAGTTATTCTCATACCAAGGATTTGTTTTGCAACACCCAAATCCTTCATTGCAAATGAGTTTGCCAATTTCCTTTTGAGCACATTTATTTCCTGCATGTTAGAACTTGCAACAAGCATCTCATCTACTTACAATAACAATATAGTATAGCTACCATCATTTTGCTTTTTGAGATAAACACAATGATCAGAGTGACATATAGTATAACCTTGTTCAGACACAAACCTGTCAAATTTTAGATACCCCTACCTTAGAGCCTATTTTAAGCCATACAAGCTCCTCTTCAACCTGCACAGTAGTTTCTCCTTCCCTTTTACCTCATATCCATGTGGCTACTGCATATATATCTCTTCCTCCAAATACCCATGGAGAAAGGTTGTCTTTACATCTAACTACTCAAGATGCAAACCTTCAACTGTTACTAGACTTAAAATAGTTCTGATTGAAGTCATTTTAACAACAGGAGAAAATATTTCATCAAAATCAATACCTTTCTTCTGTGCAAACCCCTTCACTACAAGTCTAGCTTTGTACCTCTGTTTTCCTCCATCTTCTTCCTTTAGCCTGTCAACCCATTTATTCTGCAATGTTGTTTTACCTGCAGGCAACTTGACTAAGTCCCAAGTCTGGTTATGTGCTAAGATGTCCATCTCTTCTTTCATGGATTGCTCCCATTTCTACTTGGTTTCTACCTGCACTACCTCTTCATAACATTCTGGTTCACCAGAATCAGTCAACAATACATAATATAATGAAGGAGAGTATTGTTCAGGGGGTCTACTTATCCTGGTAGATCTTCTAACACCACTTTCAAGTGTTTGAGGTGCTTGTTGCTATTGTTGTTTGTTCTAGCTGTTGATCATTATGATTTTCAGGCATCATCACTTTTCCTGTGATATCGTCAAGCACTGTGTATTCTCTGTTTTCTTTTTCTTGTTTCTTTTCCTGCAACTAATTCTTATACAAGATCTTTTCATTGAATATTACATCTCTGCTCGTAATGATTTTGTGATTTTCATAATCATATAAGCGATAACCAAGATCATTAACACCATATCCAAGAAAGGTACATTTCTTTGATTTTGCCTCAAGCTTTGTTCTATTTTCTTTGTTAATGTGGACAAAGGCTTCACAGCTAAAAGTTTTTAAAAATGAGTAGTTTACCCTTTACCTATCCATGCCTCCTCTGGAATACCACCATCCAAGGAACTTGAAGGCCCTCTGTTTATTAAATAAATAGCAGTATCTACAGCATCTTCCCAAAATTGTAAAGAAAATCGTGCATGCAATCTCATGCACCTTGCACGGTCCATGATTGTCCTGTTCATTCTTTCTGACACACCATTTTCTTGTGGTGTTACTAGAACTATCTTCTCTCTACGAATTCCATTCTCTGAATAGTACCTATCAAACTCTTTGCTGCAATATTCACCTCCATTATCTGATCTGAGACACTTCAACCTTTTCCTTGTCTCATTTTCAACCAAAGCTTTCCATTTCTTGAAAGTATCAAATACATCAGATTTATTTCGAATACAATAAATCCAAGTTTTTCTGGTTGCATCATTAATAAAAGTAACATAATAATGAGAGCCACCAAGAGATGATACCTGAGCAGGTTCCCATATATATGTATGCACAAGCTCTAATTTTTCAATCTTCTTTTCTTTCCAAACTCTAAGGAATCTGACTCTCTTTTGCTTTCCATAAACACAATTCTCATAGAATTTTAAATCAACATGCTTCAAACCTAGCAACAAAATTTTTGAGTGAAGAATCTACATCCCCTTCTCACTCATGTGCCTGAGCCTATGATGCCACAATGTCGTATCTTCTCCTGTAGAGGTTCAAGCATTAACAGAATTAGAAATACCATTGCATAAATACAATGTACCAATCTTTTCTCCTTTTGCTATTACCAGGGATCCTTTAGTGACCTTCTAGGTTTTATCTGTGAAAGTAGTTATGAAACCTTCACCTTCCAACTACCCTGTTGAAATCAGATTTTTCTTCAGATCTGGAACATGCCTTACCTTCTTCAATAGCCACTGATTTCCATTTTGCTATTTTATAAAAATGGTACCCATTCCAATGATTTTACAAGGTTTATCATCACCTAATCGAACCTGTCCAAAATCTCCTTGAACATAATCATGAAAATGTTTCTTATCAGGTGTGGCATGGAATGAGGCCCTTGAATCTACCACCAAAGCATCAATAATATTTTCGAATGAAAGAATTAAAGCATCTTGCAACACATCACCTATTACATTCTCTTCATGATTGCTTTCTTGCTGCGCGTCTCCTTCTTTTCCCTTCCGAGACTTACAGTCTTTCTTCAGGTATCCTTTCTTCCCGCATTTCCAGCACACTATCCCCGATCTGGACTTGGATATATCATTTCTTGACTTATTGCGATATCCTGGGCTCTTTACTCTTTCCATTTTTCTTCCCCTAGTCTCTACAGTCAAAGCATTACCTAGTGTCTCACAGAGCTTTTCCGTCGCATTTCCTCGCTAAGGATTGCACTGACAACTTCATCAAACTTCAAAGTACTAGATCCAGAGACAGAGTAACTAATGGCCATAACTAAACCATTCCAACCTTTTGGCAATGAGCACAGAAATAACAGAGCCCTAACTTCATCATCAAAATTTACCCCTATAGAACTTAACTGACCTGTAACTATATTAAAATCATTTAAATGGTCTGCAACAAATCCACCTTCTGACATCTTCATATTAAATAAATGCTTCATAAGAAATACCTTATTTGAGGATGAGGGTTTTTCATATAGTTTGGCCAACACTGACATTAAACCCTATGTTGTTGTTTCCTTTGAAATATTAAATTCTACCGACACCACCAGGCATAGTTGTATTGTTCCGAGTGCCTTCCTATCGAGAAGATTCCATTCTTCATCTATCATACCCATCAGCATCTTTGTTTTGCCGCCCAATGGTAGGTACAAATCTTTCTGATACATATAATCTTCCATTTGCATCTTCCACAGAGAGAAGTTTTGGCCATTGAATTTTTTAACCCTAAACCTACCATATTCTACCATTGCTTCCACTCGAGCCAAGAACCCTTCTCTCCTGCGAGTTTATCAGCCAAATAGACCTTCGGCTCTAATAATAGTTGCTAGAAAATTATATATTACGGAGCAATGGAACACATAAAATATTGCAAAAATATAAACACAGAAAACACATAAAACAAGAGAAACATAGATATGCGTGGTTCACCTAGTTTGGGCTACATCCACGAAGAAATAGCCAGTCCTTCTTTTATTATATTATCCAGTAGACTGAAGAGATACAACCTACAACAGATCTGCTGTAACACCCTCTTCGCTCTCAATCTCCTCTCTATTCCTCACTCAAAATCCAGATATACATACACCCAATACAATTCCCTTATATATAGTGAGGAGTTGCCTTCTAGGTCAAAAAACCCTAAATTAAACATAACTTCTATCGTTAGATCATCCGCCTAATGAATGGCCCATATTGACTAGAAATTGTTAGACTTTTACAAGGCAATTTTACATCTATTTTTAGCTTCGGGGGTGCTGCCCCCGAACCCCTGCCAGGGGACCGTTGGCCCCTAGACCCCCACGAGGGGGACAAGTCCTGCTCGCACCCCCCCATGTGGAGGGATGTATAGTCTTCCTCGCGTATACATCTGGCTCAAACCTTTGAATACAGAAGATAATTAGGCTCCACACGCAACAAAACCAAGCTTACCAAAGGAACTTTGGAGACATATCTAAGAAGGTCAAGCAACAGAGCCCTCCCAGCAGGCTAACAATGCAAATGACTCGCAAACCCTGAGGAAAAAATGAAAAAACTAAGAAGTTTCTCACTAAGCCTAGAATAACAACTAAACAATAGGATCATAACCATATCTAATCGATGGCAATGGCACCTCCACATGTTAAACAAAAGTACATTGAAAAGGGTCGAAAACATGTATGACAATTGTGCCTATTCATCCTTAACCATCGTTTTTTGTAGTGGATTATTAGATGAGCGATTACTCAATTAAGTCTCTTGCATCTATTGTACAAATTATAACCATAGATAACGCTTTAGACAAAACATATTCCAAGAACATTTAATTGTGGTCCTTGATTAAAAAAGTCAACAAACCTCCTTCCACCTAAAGTTCACATATATACACCTATTAGAAAATTAATGGTTAAGACATTCACAATAATCCTAACCATTTGTAAAACTACTATTAATATTGTCAAATTTTTAAATTACATATTATAAATAATATTATATGTAGGACCATTTAATAATAATAAACTACAATTTGGATAAAAATAAATTATTTATTTACAAATATAGTTTGTTATAAGCATAATAAAAATTTATAAGCATTATAGAACTTTTGATGAGCATTACAATGAAATTGGTGTTGTAAATAATATTATGTGCTCAAAGAAATTATCATCATTTTTGGAATTGAAAAGATTTCACATGAAAAATAATTTCTTTTAAAATATTTTTACAGACAAATTAAATCACAATTTCTTAAAAAAAAATTAAAATTTTATTTTTAAAATATTAAAATTTAAAAAAAAAAATTAATACTTTTTAGTTATATAAATAAAATTTTAAATAAATATAAGTTTTACTTTTCTTATGGTTAATGATACAAATTTGATCTCGAAAATATTAAACTTCCTCTTATACGAAAAAATAAGTTTTAGCTTGATGGTAATTTTACTTATTAGTTCTTACTAAACTAGGACTATAACAATCTAATTATTTCTTAATGATTATTAGTTTAACATTGGTAATTGCAAATGATAATGTTTAACTTTGAAAAATAAATATTATTAAAAATATATTTCTCAAATATTTGATTGGATTATAACTTGAAAGTCTTATAAAGCCCAAACATTTGTCTCATTTGGAATAGACCTACCAAAATATTAATTTTAATTATCAAAAGTTATTAGGTGGATCATAGAGATTTGTGATCCACGAAATATTCTACGATATTTTTGCCAAAGACTTTTTATTTCAACTTAAGGTGGATGAGTATGTGTTGATTTTTTTAAATTTTTTTCTAATTCGGGGCCTATATTGATTATCAAAGTAATATATATGCTTAGGTTATGCTAGTTGAGAATAATTAATATTATTTTGATATTAATGGAGAAAATAGTTACGTTGTTGTAACTTTCTCCCTAGTTTAGGATTAGTTCCTATAATTATGGGGTTTGGGTGCAACTTCCTATTTCCTAGTATTGTATTTATTGATGTAATCTTTGATTGATTAAGGAATAGAGTGGACGAGAGTGATCTCTCAAGTTTTGTGAGTGTACTCTCCAGGTGCAGGCCACACCTGAGAGCTACAACTCTTTCTTTTCAATTCTGTTCACATTTTATCTTGGTATCAGAGCTCAGAGTGAGTGAGCCTGATCTTTTGTCACCTGTGAGGCTGAAGTGCTTGTAGTAGCTAGCTTTCCTGTGTGGCTGGAATAGCCTGTGCGGCTTGACGTGCCTTTGTGGCTGTGTGTACACGAGAGGTGTGTGCTCGATTGAGCAGGTGGACTGCAGAACACCTGGCTCGGACTCGAAAGTTTTGGCGCGGATTTTTCACGGATTGGCACGGATTTTGCGCTGACAGTCGCGCCAGAAGAGGAATTAGCGTGGTTATTGAGGAATAAACTGCGCCAGAGCGCCAAAAAGCCCGATTAGCGCGAGATTTTACTGGGAAAGTCGCGCCAATTGAGGTACTCTAAGCGATTTTCAGTTAGCGCGGATTTTTCGCTCGGGGTAGCGCCAAGGGGATCTGTGAATAGCGTGAACTTCGTTTGGTGGTTTGCAAACGGTGCAGGATCGGCGTAGTTGCAGACCCGTCCGAGAGAGACAGATCGGGAAAGCGCCAGAGGAGATCTGCGGGAAACCTCGACTTCGTTTGGCGATCTGCAGGGAGAGCAGGATCGGCGAAGTGGCAGATCAATCCGGGAGAGGTGGATTGGATCAATAGTGCTCAGATCATTGTTTCGGCTGTGTTGGAAACGCCGAATTTGCTCATTGGAGCGGGAGTGCCAGACACTGCATATTGGTGGCAGAGGTGACAGATCGATCTGACAGGTATTGTTTTTTTTTTTGTTGTTGTTGCTGTTAAGAAGATTCACAATGAGTAATACGATGGAATCTTATCTTAACGAGTCTGGTAAACTCAACTGGTCTAACTTCACGAATTGGAAGTTTAAGATCCAGACCCTGCTGGAAGGTGCGAACGCTTGGACTATAGTGACATGCGATGAGCAGAAGCCGACTGCAACCACACAGAAGGAAGACTGGGAAAAACGAGAAAACAAGGCCAAAGTCCTGTTGAAGATGTCTGTGAAAGACAATGTCATTGCACACATCAGAGACTGTAAAATGTCCGCAGAGATCTGGACAAAAATCAAGAATCTATATGAAAACCAGAATACAAACAGAGTTTTGGCTCTGAAAAGCAAGCTATTTTCAATGAGGATGGACGAAAGGGAGTCTGCTAATGCATTTGTCGCGCAAATTAAGGATGTCAAAGACGGATTTGTGGCCATTGGAGTGGCGGTGGCTGATGAAGATCTTGTTGCAATTACAATGAATGGGATGCGTGATGATTTCCAAACCTTCATCACTGGAGTCTCGGCAAGGGAGAAAACACCCAATTTTGATGATCTCACTGCGATCTTGCAGCAAAAGGAAGAGCGACGACAGAACCTGAATCTGAACCCCCAAAGTGACGATCTTGCGCTGGTGGCAAAACGACGACTATCCAAAGGGAAGCAGTCATAGCAGCAATCAGTCCAGAAAGGAGGAACAACACATAAAAATCACTGTCATAAAGGTATGCTTGCAAATCATTCTGAAAAGAAATGCTTTCATTGTGGAAAGAAGGGTCATATACAGAGAGATTGTTATTATAAGAAGCAGGCTGATGAGGCAAGGAGGAGACAGGCAAATCCAAAACACAGAGGATATTTTGTTGAAGAAGAAGACTTCAGTCATGAATTTCAACTGTTCACAGTCGACTGTGCCCTTTCTGCATCAAATGAAGATGACATCTGGTATGTCGATTCCGGAGCATCCTCTCACATGACAGGTAATAAAGAATTTTTTGACAGTCTTGAAGAAATTATAAATGGATCAAAAATATATCTTGGGGATGATAATGGATATCAGATTAAAGGTCATGGGGTGATTTCAGTTAAGTTACCAAATGGAAAAATTAGTCACCTTTCAAATGTTTTATATGTACCTGGAATAAAGAAAAACCTGATATCTGTATCCATGATGGCTGATCAAGATATGCATGTCGAATTCTTCAAGACTCACTGTGTGATAAAGGATTGCAGGAATGAAATTGTTGCAACAGGCATGCTAGTTGGAAGCCTATACAGATTGGATGCAAAAAGTATATCAAAGCAAGCCATGGTTGCAGGAGAGTCGACAGCTGAACAACTCTGGCATCAGAGGTTTGGTCATCTGAATCTGCAGGATCTCATGTTGTTACAGAAGAAAGGTATGGTCGAAGGTCTCCCCATCTTTCGTAACATTCAGTTAAACTGTGAAGGTTGTGCCTTAGGAAAGATGCATAGAGAACAGTTCCCTGTGCATGATAGGAGGAGACAAACAGAAATCTTAGAGCTAGTGCACACTGATGTATGTGGTCCCATGCAGACAAGGTCGCTAGGGGGAGCATACTATTTTTTGTTGTTTATTGATGACTGCACTAGGTATTCATGGGTTTATTTTTTAAACAAGAAAAGTCAGACTTTCCAATGTTTTATAGATTTCAAAACACTGGTGGAAAGACAGTTTGGAAAAAGTATTAAAATTCTTCGATCTGATCAAGGAGGAGAATACAAATCAAAGGAATTTATGAAATACTGCAAATCTCACGGGATTGTTCAGCAGTATACAGTGCCACACACACCACAGCAAAACGGTGTTGCAGAGCGTAAAAACAGAACCCTAGTGGAGTGCACAAGGAGCATGTTACAAGGTAAGGGTCTATCTAATACTTTTTGGGCAGAAGCGATAAATACTGTTGTATATTTGAAAAATAGAAGTCCTACTAGGTTTCTTGGCTTCAAAACTCCTTTTGAAGCCTTGTATGGATTTAAACCAGCAGTAAACCACTTAAGAGTCTTTGGGTCAAAGGCATTTGCACATGTACCCAAAGCTGATAGAAAGAAACTAGATCCTAAGGCAGTCAAATGCATCTTTGTTGGTTATGGCACAGAGTTTAAAGCATACAAACTGTTCAATCCTTAGTCTCGTAAGACATTTGCAAGTAGAGATGTAGTCTTTCATGAACAGGTACACGAAAGGAAAGCTGATGTTGGAGATGATTGGCACATTCCATTGCTGTTGGAGGA
Organism: Pinus tabuliformis; assembly: GCA_031772625.1. Classification (NCBI taxonomy): domain Eukaryota; kingdom Viridiplantae; phylum Streptophyta; class Pinopsida; order Pinales; family Pinaceae; genus Pinus; species Pinus tabuliformis. The sequence goes on from CM062817.1 coordinate 446,020,130, forward strand.
AAGCAGCGAGGATGAAAGGGAGCAGGAACAGGAGCAGAAAGAAGAGAATGAAGACGAACAACAAGAAGGTGAAAGAGCAGGCCCAGTTATTGCAGAAGAAAACAAATTTGAGGTAAGTCCCCTACCAAGAAGGTCAGGTAGGAAGACTCAATTACCATTGAAGTTGAGAAACTATGCTTTGATGTCAAAAGTTTTGAACATTGTAGAACCCTCTAATTACAAAGAAGCTAGTCAATTTGAGGAATGGAGAGCTGCAATGAATGAAGAGATGGAATCAATTCTTAGAAATGATACTTGGGATTTAGTTGAGCTGCCTAAGAATAAAACACCCATAGGATGCAAGTGGCTGTTTAAACCAAAAATGAATGCAGACGGAATTATAGATAAGTTAAAAGCTAGGCTGGTTGCAAAAGGATATTCACAGTAGGAAGGTATAGATTTTGATGATACTTTTGCACCTGTAGCAAAGCTAAATACAATTAGAATGCTTATTGCTTTAGCTACTAAATGTAATTGGGAATTACACCAGCTTGATGTTAAATCTGCATTTTTAAATGGTGATTTAAAAGAAGAAATTTACTTAGTACAGCGAGAAGGATATGTAAAGCAGGGGCAGGAACATCTTGTTTGTAGATTGAAAAAGGCTTTATATGGTTTAAAGCAAGCTCCCAGGTCTTGGTATGAAAAGGTTGATTCTTTCTTTATAGAGTATGGTTTCCATAGAAGTTTAAATGACTCAAATTTGTATACCAAGTACAATGATCAGGGGCAGATTATTTTGATTTCTCTATATGTGGATGATATGATTTTAACAGGAAATGCAGAGGATTTAATTAGAGGAATCAAAAGGCTCATGGCACAAGTTTTTGAGATGAAAAATCTCGGAAGCCTTAACTATTGTCTGGGATTAGAAGTATTCAGAGATACTGGGCAAACTTTCCTTACTCAAGGGAAGTATGCGAGAAATCTGTTGGAAAAGTTTGGGATGGATCGGTGTAGATCAGCAGCGACACCTTTGCAGCAAAATCTGAAATTGAGCAGTGACGATGGCACTAAGGAGGTAGATGCCACAATGTACAGACAGCTGGTTGGCAGCCTTATATATCTTACAGCAACCAGACCCGACTTGGCATACTCAGTTATTGTATTAAGCCAATTCATGTCAAAACCGCGTGAAAGTCACTGGACAGCAGCAAAAAGCGTGTTGAGGTATCTTTGTGATACTGTTCATTTTGGTATTTTATACACTGATGTATTTGATGTTACTCTAGCAGGTTTTCCAGACTCAGACTGGGCAGGTAACCTGGATGATCGGAGGTCCATCACAGGTTATGCATTTAACATAGGTTCCAGGGTAATTGCATGGAGCAGCAAGAAACAAAGTACTGTAGCTTTGTCGTCATGTGAAGCTGAATATCAAGCATTGTGTGCAGCAACATGTGAAGCAATCTGGTTGAGGAGACTTCTTAAAGATGCAGGAAAAGAACAGAAGCAACCCACTTCTATCAAAAGCGACAACCAGAGCACTATCAAATTAGCATACAATCCAGTGTTTCATAAAAACACCAAAAACATAGAAACCCAGTTTCACTTTGTTAGAGAAAAAATACAATCAAAAGAAATTGTTGTCGAATATTGTAAAACTTGTGACAATGTGGCTGATATTTTCACAAAGCCTCTTGCACGAGTGAAATTTGAATTGTTTAGAAAGATGCTAGGAGTCCAGGAGAACCCTTTTTCCATTAAGGGGGGAGTTGAGAATAATTAATATTATTTTGATATTAATGGAGAAAATAGTTACGTTGTTGTAACTTTCTCCCTAGTTTAGGATTAGTTCCTATAATTATGGGGTTTGGGTGCAACTTCCTATTTCCTAGTATTGTATTTATTGATGTAATCTTTGATTGATTAAGGAATAGAGTGGACGAGAGTGATCTCTCAAGTTTTGTGAGTGTAGTCTCCAGGTGCAGGCCACACCTGAGAGCTACAACTCTTTCTTTTCAATTCTGTTCACATTTTATCTATGCTTAGTCTTAATTCTTATGAACGACTTTATTGTATTAAAAAGTTTGTTTGGTTGCATTCACTTTTAGTCAATTTAAAAATTAGATTCGTGTCATGTGGCTCCCCGCCCACTAATTTACTAGGGATTTGACATTATTCCAATTCTAATAAGTTCATGATAATTTCCTCATTATTATTTATAACATATATATATATATATATATATATATAATATTTAGCAAAATGGTCCATTACTTTTAATAAACTTAAAAAATTAGATTTGTTCCTCACCCTCCAATTTCTTAGAGATTTGAAATTTGAGACTATTCCAATTCTAATAAGTTCCTCCATGATAAGTTCCTCATTATTATTTATAGCATTCATTTATAATTCTTTTTTTCTTAAGTTAAATTTGACACATAGACCTTTTATACATGGTTAATCAGGTCACTGAGTGCATTAGTAAGGCTTCTACCTGTTGCAATATATATTTTTTATTATATTTATGAAGCTTTTTCCTATATTAACCAGATTAATATTTTCAATGTGGTTTTATTAGTTAGTAGTATATACAATTAGGTCATCAAGGAGCCTAACCCCAAAGTGTAGAGTGAATTGAACCCTTGAAGCTCATAATTTGAAAGAATTATTATGTTATTTGCACAATTCAATATCATATAGATAACTACCTCAATTTTCAACCATAACTTCTCAATAAAGTATCAACATTCATTACATAATTTTTAGATATTTGTAAAGTAATTCATAAGTATCAACATTCATTACATAATTTTTAGATATTTGTAAAGTAATTCATTACATAATTTTTTTAGATATTTGTAAAGTAATTTTGTATTATTAAATTGGGTAGGAAACTACCCAAAATTAATATCGTTCAAAGTCGGAAATGAAACATGGACTTTTCCGGTTTTGTAAAGTGCTTGGACCTTGCCATCCATCATTGTCATTGAAACTCTCAATTATTAATGTGTAATAATGTCTTTGAATATTTCTGTAATTTCGGTTTGTAGATGCTTAAATGGCTACGTGATTTATTCATACAAAATGATTATCCAACCATTTTCTTAAACAAGTCCATATGAATCCATCCCAATGCACTATCTCGTAAGGTTTGCAAATGTAATCTATTCACTTTACATGATTATGCAAGACTTTTCTGGTACGCATGCGGATATCCATACATCCTCTATTGCAGTAATGATTAATGTTTATATGAGTATCAATGATGTCGTAAGGTTTTATGAATAACAATGATATCCTTGAATTAAGGACGTCGAAACTAACATTATTAATGTCACACTTCCTCGTACTGTTTCACATATCTCATTGAGGGCACTACGGTGTTCTGACCATGGCAGGACTATAGCCCACAGGCTGGAAGTTGAGTGAGAATTTTCTTTTAACTTTCTGCCCATTGATTAGCAGATACCCATTTCAAATTTCCAGTTTTCCGTAATATCCATTTCTGTTATTCACTCTGCCAAATTCGTGTAAGTACAAGTCAAACTCAACTCTAACGGACGCATCAAATAATTTCTAATTTGAGTAACAGGGCATTGCAACACTTGTTATAAAATGAATTGTAAATTGATGTGGGTTTCTATAATAGGCTAATTGACGTCATAGATTTGTATTGCTTTCAATGATCTACCTGCCATGAAGAGTTTCTCATCCTTGCCTTGCAAGTAAATTATAAATTGATGTGGGTTTCTCCGATAGGCTAATTGACACCAAAAAATTGTATTGTTTTCAATGATCTATCTGTCATGCAGAATTTATCATCCTTGCATTGCAGTATACTGCATTCCCTGTTGGAATAGTACGTCTTACGTTTATGTATTTATGCAGTATACTGTATAGTTAGGAGTTACGTACGTGTGGGTTGTCGTTGTTTCTATGATGGAAAAGACAAGAGATGATTACAATGCAAACAGGAGTTAAATTTTCCGTCGCCTGGATGTATCTTTTATACAAGTACGAGTTCAATGATGGCTTATACGAGGTCAGCTCGAATTCGTTATAACTTTTGCGGATTGTTATGGAAATGATTTTGTGGGCTTAATCTCTTTGGCAACTTTTACCTTCGATGGTTAGAATTTTTTTGGTTGTTGTAATTTGATTGAAAATTGGAAAATTATAAGTTAAAGTTTTTTATTTTCTATAATTTGAATTTGTCAAAATATACTAACTATATTTTTAACATTAAAATTATCATTTTATTTTAACATTTAAATAAAATGAGAGCAAAAAAATCATGTTATGACTGATGACAATAGGTCTTTATATGATATCCATTTTCCGGTTGAAGAAAGAACTCGTTAAATTAGCCGTCAAGATCCGAAGAGCCGAGAGGCAAAATCAAACGAATGAAACGAATGAATGAAAGACGAACGCATACGGAATTTGTATTTCAAGGTAAGAATATGTTGGACATTGCAAAAACCAAAGCTTCTTATGTGTTTGGTGATATAGATTAATTGCCTCATATGAATTCCTATCTCTGGTGATGCTGCCATCGTTGACTAACACCAACTAATTTTGGTCTAACGAAAATGGTGATCAGCAACAAATAGCAACGAAACGAAAAGGAAATTAATTAAAGTCAAAGTTGTTATAGACAACCGTTGATTAAAGTCAAAGTTGCAGTCAAATACATTAGGCTGCCAACTATGATCTTATACAAGCTAGGAGCAAAATCTTTGCTTCTGTCCTCTTTTCTGAGTTTTAATCTCATCACTGTGGGAGTGATTGCTGCCTTGCTGTCCTGCATGTTAAATTTTTCCAGCACTTCATTAACATATTTTGCTTGTGAGATAAAAATCCCATTTTCATTTTGATCTACTTCTATTCCTAAGAAGTATCTCAGGAGACCCATGTCAGTCATTTCAAATTCTTCTTTCATGACTTATTTGAAATTTTTAATGAGATAGTCATCATTACCTGTGAAAATAACATCATCAACATACAACACAACAATTAGCATTTTACTATCATTTTCTTTAATGTAGAGGGTGGGTTCTCCCTCACACTTCTCAAATCCATTTTCCAGTAGATAAGAATTTATCCTACTGTAACGTGCTCTTGGTGCTTGCTTCAGCCCATAAAGAGCTTTTTTCAATCTGCATACTTTGTGCTCTTGGCCTTTCTTTTCATAGCCTAGAGGTTGTTCAACATAAACCTCTTCCATTAACACTCCATTTAGGAATGCTGACTTCACATCTATTTGGTAAACTTTCCATTTGTTTTGTGTTTCTATAGATAGCACTGCTCTCACTATTTCCATTCTTGCAACCGGTGCAAAAGTTTCCTCATAGTCTCTCCCATACTGCTGCTTATATCCTTTGACAACCAGCCTTGCCTTATGCCTTTTTATCTTGCCTTCAGCATTACTTTTGGTCTTGTAGACCCATTTAACTCCAATGACTTCTTTCCCTTTTGGTAGCTCAAATAAATCCCATGTCTTGTTTCTTTCTATGGCATTCATCTCCTTATCCATAGCTTCTATCCATTTCTTATCTTTAATTGCATCTTCGAAATGAATAGGGTTATCAACATGACAATATAAAGCAAACAAAGAATTCATGCCTTCATCATAAATGTCACTTAAATTTCTGAACTTCTTACCTCTTTCGTTTGGTGTGTAAGTACTTGAAGAAGCACTTGATTTTCCTCATTGTGGTGTGATTGGAGAAGCACTCTCATTTCTCCTCAAGGGTGTCTCTTGCTGCCCTTGTGTTGGAGCTGCTGTTTGGGGATGTATTTCAACCATCTCATCATCTTCATCATGAGGCAAATAGTTTTTAACATTAAGTGTTTTCTCTATGCTTCCATCCCAAGCTTCCTCCTCAATGAACTGAACATCTCTGCTCACAAAAAACTTCTTCGTGGATGGGATATACAACCTGTAAGCCTTGGATTCCTCACTGTATCCAATGAAAATACATTTCTCCCCTTTGCTGTCCAACTTCTTCCTTAGCTGATCTAGAATGTGTGCATAAGCCACACAAACAAAAACCTTCATGTGGGTGACTCCTTGCTTTCTCCCACTCCATGCTTCTTCCGACGTTTTGTTCATCACAGCTTTTGTAGGGAATCTATTCAAAATATATACTGCACAATGTACAACTTCAACCCAATAATCATTTTGCAAATGCTTTGCCTTCAACATGCTCCTCGCCATATCCATGATGGTCCTATTCTTCCTTTGAGCTACTCCATTTTGTTGCGGGGTGTACCTAGCTATTAATTGCTTATGTATCCCATATTCTCTACAAAACTGTAGGAATTCTTTGGAGATATACTCACCTCCTCTATCAGTTCTTAGGACTTTGATATGCAACACGCTTTGGTCATCTACAAGTGCTTTGAAATTTCAAAATTTTTCAAACACTTCTCTTTTTTTCTTTAGAAAATAAACCCAAGTTTTTTTGGTGAAATCATCAATGAATGTTAGAAAATATTGGCTGCCTGCAAGTGATGGAGTTTGCATTGGTCCACATAAGTCTGAGTGGACAATCTCTAAGGGTGCCTTTGCCCTTTTCCCTGATGGAAAACTTTCTCTGTGTTGTTTTCCCAAGATACAACCTTCACAAAGGCTGTACGGTTTCTCTATCAATGGTAAACCTCTTACCATTCCTTTTCTACTCAACAAATTAAGACCTCCAAAGTTGAGATGTCCAAATCTCAAGTGCCACGACCAATTTTCATCCTTTAGTACGCTCCAGAAAGCCTCTTGGGTAACTGTTGTTATTACTTCTTTGTTTTTTAAATTTGCCCTTATTCTGAGAGGGAACATCCTGTTCCTCATCATCTTCACTTCAGCAATACATCGTTTGCTGGGTGCTCTATCCATGATGGTACATACATCATTCACAAAGAAAAGATTGTAACCGTTTTGAACAAGCTATCCAATACTTAAGAGGTTACACTTCATTCCAGGAACATAATAGACATCTGCTATGGTTTTCTTTTCACCTTTCTTTGTAAATATTTTTACTTCTCCTTTTCCCATAACAGAAATTTTACTATCAGTCCCAAGTGTGACTTGTGATTTCACATTTTGATCTAATTAAGAAAACAATGCTATATTCCCTGTCATATGGTTGCTGCAACCGGAGTCTAGAAACCATATATCATCACTCTTTGTTTCAGCCATATTACAAGTTAATAACACATTATCTTGGCTGATATTTTCTCTAGTAATATTTGCACTAGATCTATTATTCATATCATGCTGCTTCTTCCTACATTCATTGGAATAATGTCCATATTTTTTACAGTAATAACATTGGACATTGGAATTTTCATACCTTTGTCCTTGAGCATGATGATGTCCACTTTGTTGGCTGTTGCCTTGGCCTTGGTTCTGATTTGGATCGCTACCTCTTCTTTGAGCATTTGCTGGACTGTTCCTTCCACCTCTGTTTTGGCTTCTGCCTCTTCCTCATTTGCTTCCTCTGCCTTGACCTCTTCCTCTTCCAAAAGATATCTGGGTCTTGAAGGCTTGCTCTAGAGATGAGTTTTCATTTCTACTCAACCTCTGCTCATGTGTTATCAGTGATGCATGAAGTTCATCAACTGAAAAGTTTGTGAGATCCTTTGTTTCTTCTATGGTGGTGACAATCACATCGAACTTTGAGGGTATGACCCTCAATAGTTTCTCCACAATCCTCCTTTCTTCAAGAGTTTCTCCATGAGATCTTATTTGTGTGACCAGACCAATCACATGTGTGAAGAATGAGTCAATATTGTGTGACTCCTTCATGCACAGATTCTCAAAATCTCTCCTCTGCAATTGTAGTTTTGTTGTCTTCACTTTCTCCATGCCTTCGTAGGCTGTCTTGAGAGTTTTCCATGCTTCTTTAGATGTCTTTGCTGCTGCTATCCTTGGAAACACACTCTCATGCACTGCTTGATACAAAAATACAAGGGCTTTGGAACCCTTCTTCTTATTGCTCTTCAATGGATCTTTCTCTCCCTAAGTTAATCTATTAAACTCATCTTCATCTTCTGGTTCTTCAAACCCATATTCAACAAGTTCCCATAAATCTTGTGAGGCAAACAGGGCTCTCATGGTTATTGCCCAATAGTCATAGTTTTTCTTATTAAACTATGGGAGCTGAGTATTAAAAATACCCATGCTAGTGATGGTTCTGGAGCCAGCCATTCCTTACACTCTAAGCTATGCTTCAAATATTTGATTATGTATTTAAAAAAAAACATTGACTATCTTCAACAGTAACACAAAAAAAAACTTGAGAAATACCTGGATCCTTTCTTGACTGAGTCTTCACTCTGCTGGAGAAGATGCTGTAGCAAAAGAAACTTCCTTCAGATTCTTTGAGACTTTCAAAGCACCTGGACAAGCTCTGATACCACTGTTGAGAATTTTTCTGGTAAAATTCCAAAAATAAATTAACTGGACACAGAGACAATGCTTTATTTTTCTCCACGGGATCTTGGCACGGGGAAGCAATTTTTTTTTTTCAAGAGAACAGAGTTTTACACATACAAATAAAGCTTGTGTTCATTAATAAAATACCTGATACAAAATATCTTCCTCTTAACAGAGGGATTCACCAAGAACTTCAAAAAAAATTACTCTGTCTCTTTTGCAAATATTTTTACACTGCTGTATAAAATTCTCATTCACTGCTGTGTGAAAAACTTTTACATTCACTGCTGTAAAATAAAAAAAATTCTTCCATATGTTGAGGCATATTACATTTCATATTCAACAAAACATAATATTACCCTCACGCTGTTGTGCATTCCTTTCACAAAAATGATGTATTTTACGCTGCTGCGTATTCCCTTTTCTTCAGCAAACAACACTGTTGTGTGTATTCACTGCGCGCTTCCCTCACATTACATTACACTACTCTGTTCTGAGTTTTTTTTTATTCGCACTGTTGTGCCTTTTTCACTACAATACAAAGTCAACTAACGACATAAAAAAACCATAATACATAAAATACGTTTTTACTATGCCCATACCTCCGTAAAAATAAAAAACATTAAAATTAAAACTTTTTACCAATACTCTACGAACACAATTAATTTCCTTTATGTTTTACTAGCGGTCAAACAAAATTTTACTTCACGCAATGTTCATGTGCAGGGTTGTATGCAACTTTGACTTTAATCAACGATGGTCTGCCTTCCTTCCAATCCAACGGATATCGCTTGCCTAAATCAAACGAACATTACGTCCCAATAAAAATTGGTTTTGCAGAGAGTACAGTGGACGCGTGGCAGATTTTTATTGCATCGGGGGCGATTGAAGGAATACCACTCCTTCCGCAAAAGCGGTCCGATGGAGTCTGGGTGGTTTTCAGCTGAATTAATGCGCAGTTGAAATTAATATTTCAATAGTGCAGATTCCATCTTTAATGATGAGGCAGACAACTGGTAAAGTACCTATGTCCTAATAATTCAATATGGGAAAGTGATGACAAGATGAAACAAGTTCATTTTTCTAGCCTTTGCGTTTGTGATGGGATAAATTCAAACTTCAACAAACATACTCACTCGGAAAATGAGGTGCAGAACAGGACAGGCACAAGGAGTATGGGAAGTGGAAGCCAGTAACCCTACTCCTTCCAAACCAAAGGGTCACCCGATCAAAATAAACAACTAACTACCTGTATCATGGAAAAAGGCTTCGTCAACTGGCTGGAACTATGTGGCCAAACAGCCCAGTAACCATTTGGTTCTTTTCTAATTTCATTCAGTTTCTTCTTGACTTTCTGCTCAATTCAATTGGATATAAATTTTTTTAAGACTTAATTTAATTTAATATAATGTTTGTTGGGCTGAGAGGTGTTTTATAGTTCATTATAGAATAGATGTGTAGGTGTAATGTAAATATGTAAACAATTTTAAATATCCGCTTAATAAAAAAGAAAAATTAAAAGTGATGGGTGAGTGAAACATGACTCAATTAATATTAAAAAATTCAAATAATAAAAATAATAAAATTCAATTTGTTATATTTTGATTTTGTTATTAACTTGTGATTAAGGTTTGTTACAATACCATGGGCCAATTCCATGAATTATGCATTCTAAAAAACCATAATGTATTTCACAACTAAAATATTTTATAACAATAAGATAAGATTCTTAACCATGGATATTCACCCCCACTTTACTGTGCATATTATTAGCTTGTAAAAGTTAGGCTTTGTTGCAATACCATGAGCTAATACGATGCCCAAAAATTACATGTTCAAAAAACATAACTTATTTCACAATCAAAATATTTTATAACAACACAAACAAAATCTTACACATGGATATTATTAACTTGTAAATAAACATTCTTACAATACCATTTCTTATCAATAACACATGGCCAAAAAACATAACAATATGACAAGATTCTTAACCATGGATATTCACCCTCACATTACCATGAATATAATTAACTTTTAAATAAGATTTGCTACAATACCATAGGCCAATACCATGACTTATTAATAACAAATGCCCAAAAACCACAACTTATTTCGTAATATAAATATTTTATTTTAATTTAATTTTATAACATTTTTTTAAATTGAAGCTAAAATGAAAATTGGTATAAATAGTTTTGATACATATTTAAATCCTCTATGGGATGAATACTAAAAATATTCCCATGGAAACTAAATTAAGGTTCTAATAAAGTAAAAAATGAGAATACTTATATTTTTAAAGATATGAATTTTATATAATACAAATAATATTAGTAAGAACCAACATAGAATCATCTTAACAAAGTATCCAAGTGATGACAACAAGAAAAGTGAAGGGAAGATAGGGGGAGGGGGCGCCAGAGGATATAGTGACAAAGCTAGAGAGAGAGAGAGAAGTGGAGTTGGAGGGGGAGAGGGAGGAAGGAGAGAACAAAGACATAGAGATAGAGATTTGGAGAGAGAGAGGGAGTGACAAGGGAGAGATGGAGAGAGTGTGAGGGAGAGAGGAGAGGAGGGAAGAGAGAGAAGAGGAGGGGAGAGGGTAGAGAGAGAATGGAAAGAGAGAGATAGGGAGGCACACAGATGGAGGGGAGAGAGAGAAGGGAAAGAGAGAGAGAGGAGGCATAAAGATGCAGGAGAGAGAGATAAGGGGAGAGGGAGGGAGATAGTTATAGGGTTGCAGTGAAGAGAGAGAGAGAGAGTGATGGGGGTGGGTAGAGACACAAGGAGGTGGGAGAGAAAGGGAGAGAGAAGAATCAAGACATAGATGGATTTGCCGGGGGAAAGAGAGGGAAGGAAGAATAGAGATATAGAGGAAGAAAGGTAGAGAGTGAGAGGGAGTGACAAGGGAGCAATGGAAAGAGGGTGATGGAGAGAGGAGACTGAGAGGGAAGAGAGAGAGAGGAGAGAATGCGAAGAGAGAGGGAGATAAGGGGAAGATATATATGTATAGAGAGAGAGAGAGAGTGTGTGTGTGTGTGTGTTTGTATGTTTAAGGTGTGAGATAGACAGAGGGAATAAGAAAGAGACACACACACACACACACACACACACATATATATATATATATATTATAGTGTTATATAACTAGCCTAGATCCATATTAACTTGAATATAACAGATGGTGAGAGGGATCAATTCTTTCGAGGTGCAAACCTTTCCTCTAGTTTTTCACTCAAAAAAGAGGTTCACAACTTGAGAGATTGGATTTGTCTCGCCACATGATAGATTTGGATAACATGGATATAGGTTGGTCTTATTATGCTGAGAGGAAAATTCTACAACCTAGTATGAGAGTGATGTGTAACTATGTCAAGTCTTAAAAAAAACAAATTAATGTGAGCCTCAAACAAAAATGAAAATAACTATATAGATAAAACTATAATAGAATTCAACACAAAATGGAAAATCTTACTCCAGAACATTTTAATATTTCTTTCAATTAAATATTTGAAAAATGATTCTTTAAAAGAAAAAACCATATCTTATAGATATATTAAAATATTTAAAAACATAAATATTTCCATGTCAAAATGTAGTATTTGAGAATATTAATTTGATGTAGCTTTATTAAAAATTTTGATATGATGACATGTGAAAAACATCATTAAATCTATTATTATTATTATTATTATTATTATTAGAATATTAATATTATTATTAGATTTAATAATTTTGGATTAATACAATATTAAATTTAATATTAGGAAAAGTAAACATGACGATTATGAAGAAGAGTTAAATTTCCTTGAAGAATGGCTTGCAACACCATGCCTTGATAAAGACTACATAAAACCTACATAAATTAATATTGAAGACAACATGAATGGTGAAAACCTTAATGAAATTTTCATGCATTGGAGTCTTATTATGCCAAGAGGCACATTCTACAACATAGTATAAGAGTGATGTGTAAGTATGTCACGGCTCCAAAAAAATAAATTAATGTCGGCCTAAAACACAAATGAAAATAACTATATAGATAAAAAAACTATAATAGAATTCAACACAAAATAAAAAATCATACTCCATAATATTTTAATATTTCTTTGAACTAAATATTTGTAAAATGAATATTTAAAAGAAAAAACCCTATCTTATAGATATATTAAAATCTTTAAAGGCATAAATATTTCCATGCCAAAATTATAATATTTGAAAATATTAATTTGATGTAGTTTTATTATAAATTTTGTTATGATGGCATGTGAAAAACATCATTAAATATAATATTAATATTAAAATATTATTATTATTACTATTACTATTATTCCTAAATCTAACATTAATATTAATATTATTATTATATTTAATAATTTTGGATTAATAAAATATTATATTTAATACTAGTCTAGATCCATCTAACTCTGGATTTATCATGGGTTGAGAGGGATCAATTCCTTGGAGGTGGAAACCTTCTTTTTGTAGTGTAGAATTTAAGGAAAAGTTTGCACCTATATAGATTTTACCCCTCTCGACACATGATAGATATGGATTAAGATAGATTTAAACTCGTTTTGTAAGTCAACCCTAATGCATTAGTAAAAATAATCCTCTTTAGAAATCACAGATTCCAATTTGGAAAAATGATGATCTTTTTCAAAAATCATAAAAATCTAGAATATGCAGATCTCCTAAACTATACAACGAATAAATATGTAACTTATTCTTAAGGTTTTTGGAATGCACATATGTTTATCTAAGATGGAAGATGGATTATTTACTTATGAGCTGGCTTTAGACATCATCCATTTTCATTCCAAAAAGCGCAGCATATCACAAAATTAAAATTACAATCAATCCATTCTTGGTAACATGTTTCTATTTTAATTCATCCCTATGCCTTCTATCAACATTAATATCTCCTTTTCCCTTAGATCATTATCACTTTAATTTTGTTCCTTTTTGGCCTTCTTAATTAACTATCAACATTGATGATAATTGTGTGGTCTCAAATTGCGGCACATTTGTCACGACACACTCACAATGAGATCAAGAATTACTAGAACTCTTCCATCAAGAAGAACCTCAGGCTAAAACCATGTAGCTCTTCCTCCACCGCCATCATCAATGCGGACATCAGTAACAAATTTAATATACCTTTCAACTATGGTCGCATTTGCACTCCCAATTCCATGCATGCTCATGTTCATGGTCATGTAATGTCTCCTCACCATGATCACCGATAAATGGAAGTCATGCTTGAGCGATACCAGCCACATAATACCGCCTTCAATGCAGTGCAAACTCGAGATAACCAATTTTGTGTTTCTGGGGGTATTTGAATTAAAGCAAGAAGAATCACATAATCAAAATGGTGAGTTTTTAATTGATCCAAACCCTTACAAGAATGAAGAGAAAAACATGGATCAGAGGATTTGTCTTCTCAATATTACAAATAAGTTAAATAATATTACATTTGAGACATCAATAAGAAATGACAACGAAATTCAATAGAATTGGACTAACTGAAATTGAACTAGGACATTTGGATGGATAGATGTGACACCTAGCAGGTTGTTGGATTTAGATTCTCTAGCACTCCCCCTTCATTACAACCAAATAAAAAATCAATTAAGATATTTGTTGAGATTAATGTAGAAATGGATTAATAGAGTAAGATTTCAAACAGAACCTTAGTTTAGGATTCTGTTCAACTTCCCTAAATGTGTGTTTGATATATATATTTCTAATGTAATCAATTGTGAGGTAGAGTGTGTTCTGCAGAGGCAGTCTTGCAGGTGGTGTTTCACAGTTGTAAGCTGCTTAGGTGATTTAATAATGTTTTATTGATATTTTGACATGGTATTAGAGCTACAGGGTTGAGGATGCCTATAAGCCTGAGTGGAGGAAAAAATTTAACTGCCGCATTTGGTGGGCGATCAACACAATTTTTAAAGTGATAGTCGCGTCGATTTCATTTCCTAGAACGACGCGAGTGAATCATTCATGAACCACGGTGACCGTGGAAGGTGAACAAAGGAGAGCAATCTAAGGAGGTCACAGGAGGTTGGGGCTGTTGAAGGAAGCCCTAAGAAGAGGATGTGTTGCTTCCTAGTAAGTAGTTGCTGTTGTCAACGTGATTTTCAGATTTTGCTGCTGAGGAGGAGGTTGTAGGGAAGGCCGATCTCGTAACTTACGATTAGGTCTCATTCCTCTACTAACATCCTGCATATCACGACTTTTCCTTCTTGTAATATCGGATCCAATCTCTCCAGCTCAGTCTTTACATTATGATCGTCTCGAGAATCCCCGCAACACATTAACTACAAAGCAAATAGTGTCCCTCCTGCCTTCGCCAAAGAGAGAAACATGTAAGCACGATCTAGACGGGATAAGTCAGCCAAGACATCGGGATGCATTGGTAATAATCATGAAGAGTAAAGTGGATCTGTGAAGTGAAGAGGACAGCAGATCTCTTTGTGAAGGTGTTTTAATTTAATTCAGTTGAGGAGGTCAATCAGCTTTGCCCGATCAACAACTAGTCAAACCCCTTCTTGGATCAAGTCACAGAGTGATCGATTAGGTTGGAATTATGTGAAGAGGAGGGTGGATCTCTACGACGTTCTCTCTGGAGAGCGGTTTATTTCTTCATTTCCGAATTTGTAGGCTCATACAAACCTCATTTTTTATCAGCCCATTTTTTTTAAATGCCTGGCCCGCAGCGAATACGGTTATGGATTTCGCATTTTGTTTTGTTAATCCCTTTTTTTAATGGCTCGGATGGAATTTGAGAGGAATTTGAAGTTTGTTATGGGGCTCTTTATTTGATAAAAGAAGGGGGGCGATTTTTTTTTTGAAGGAGGAGCTAAAGTGTTTTATTTAAAAAAAGGGGATCTAGGCTTGTTTTTGTTTTGGATCTAGGTTCAGTGTTTCTTTTGGATCTGACGTTTGACAATGTTTTTAAAGATTCGTGGTTTTTTTTTAAATTGCTGGGGTTGAATTTTTTATTCATTCAAGATGAATAATCAGTTATCAGAATCTTACCTTAAATGAAAATAACAAGTTGGATGGATCCAATTACTTCGGTTGGAAATTCATGTTGCAGACTCTGCTTGAGGGACACAATGCATGGACAATTGTGAATAATGATGAGGTGAAGCCAAAACTCGTTGTAGAAGGAACAACAACAACAATCAAAGGTTGGGACAGGTGGGAGATTAAGGCTAGAATGCTCCTGAAATTGTAGTCAAAGATTGCATTACTCCCCATATGCATGATTGCAAGACTAGACCAGAGATTTAGAAGATGCTCAAGGATCTCTATGAGGTTAAGAACAACAATCAATTGTTGTTCTTGAAGAGCAAGATTCTCTCCATCAAGATGCAGGGGAATGAGACAGTTGTAGCATTCATTTCACGGATCAAGGAGCTCAAGAACAAGTTGGGTGATATCGGTGGAGCTGTGTCAGATGCATATTTTTTCATGATTAGCATGAATGGTATGATTGACAAGCACCAAATGTTCATCACTGGATTGAATGCAAGAGAAAAATCCCCTATGTTTGAAGATTTGACAAGGATAGTCATGCAAGAGGAGGAAAGGTGACTGACTCATAAACCCCACAGTTTAGATCTAGCCTTGATGGCGAAGAAGAAACCCTTCAGACGAAAGCCAAATGCAACACAGAAGAGCAGTGCAGCCCCATAGAGAAATTTTCCCCACCTCGAGGTACATCTTTCAATATAGATGACTCTATGACCAAATGTTTTTTTATTGTTGTAGAACCAGCCATATAGCCAGAAATTGCATGAAGAAGAAGTTTGATGAAGGCTGGAAGAGACATAATAACATGCAGGTCATTTTGTTGATGAGGAACAAAGTTAGAACTTCAGACTGTTCATATCTAGCTCTGTGCTTTTGGCTAAGGATGATGAAGCAGATACCTAGTTTGTGGACTTATATCCATCGACATGACACAGAACAGACAGTGGTTTGAATACTTCAAAGGGACGAGGAGTGGAGCAAACACCTACCTTGGCGATGATAGAGGGTACCAAATTAAAGGTTATGGTAATATTCCTGTTGTTTTGCCTAATGGAAATATTAGACATATTCATAATGTGATGTATGTACCTAGGATAAAAAAGAATCTGATCTCTGTTTCTACTATAACTGATCAGAATCTCAAGGTAGAATTTTATAAATCATGTTGTCTTATTAAATATCTATTGGATAATATGAAGCCTATTGCATCAGGTATTTGTGTGGGAGGATTGTACAAGCTAAATGTCAAAAGTGCACCACATCAGGCATTGACGTCATCTGCCATGACTACAGTGGACTTATGGCATCAGAGGTTCGGCCATATTAACTTCAATGATTTGTTGCTATTACAGAAAAGAGGTATGGTCGAAGGTATTCCTATTTTAAAATGTGTTCATATTGATTGTGATGCATGTGCAATGGGAAAGTTGCACAGAGATGAATTTCCTGTGAATGCTGATAGAAGGAGGAGAGATATACTCGAGCTGGTACACACATATTTATGCGAGCCTATGCAGACAAGATCGCTAGGTGGTGCATATTGTTTCTTATTGTTTATTGCTGACTGTACTAGATTTACATGGGTGTATTTCCTCAGGAATAAGAGAAACACTTTTGAATACTTCAAGGAGTTTAGAAGTATGGTTGAAAAGTAGACAGGTAAAATCACCACGACTCTCTGCTCGGATCAAGGGGGAGAGTACAAGAAAGCTTGTGTCCTCAAATACTGCAAAGATAATGGGATACAGAAATAGTTTACAATACCCCACACTCCTCAACAAAACAATGTTGCAAAGAGGAAAATAGAACCCTTGTAGAGTGTGCTCATAGTATGTTAAAATGTAAGAATTTGTCTAATGGATTTTTGGCTGAAGCAATTAATACTGCAGTATATCTAAAGAAGAGGAGTCCAACAAGAAGTTTACATTTGAAAACTCCTTTTCAAGCTTTATTTGGTTATAAGCCTGTAGCTAAGAATTTGAGAGTTTTTGGCAGTAAATCCTTTGCTCATATCGCAAAGGAAGATAAAAAGAAATTGGATTCAAAGGCCATCAAATGTATTTTTATTGGGTATTGTACAAAATTTAAGGCTTACAAACTATTTAATCCCTCTACTCAAAGTTTTTGTGAGGAGAGATGCAGTGTCTCATGAGCAGGTTAATGATGTAAGCCATGATAGTGCTAATGAAGAATGGCACGTGCCCTTGTTGGTGGAAGAAGTAAGTGATGAATCAGGTGACAACAATGAGCAGATGTAGCAGCAGCAACAACAGCAACAGGAAAGGAAAGAAGATGATGTAGTTGTCAAGACAAGTTCAGAAAATGATGATGAGACAAGGTTTGAAGCTACCCCACCACTCAAGAGATCAGGTAGGAAAGTTCAATTGCCAACAAGATATAGGGAAAATGCTTTTATAACTAGTATGATGAATGTTGTTGAACCCTCTAGTTATAAAGAAGCTAGTCAATATAATGAATGGAGGGCTGCTAAGAAAGAGGATTATGAATCAATTCTCAAAAACAAAACTTGAGATTTAGTTAAACTATCTAAAGGAAAACAACCCATATGATGCAAATGGCAGTATAAGCCTAAATTCAAAGCAGATGAGAGCATAGATAAGTATAAAGCTAGGCTGGTTGAAAAGGGGTATTCATAGCAAGAAGGCATAGATTATGATGAAACATTTCCCCTGTAGCTAAACTAAACACAATCAGAATGATAATTTCTTTAGCTACCCAACACCATTTGATGATTCGCCAGCTAGATGTTAAATCTGCATTTTTAAATGGGGACATAAAAGAAGAAGTCTACTTAGTGCAACCTGAGGGGTTTGTCAAACTAGGTAAATAACATTTAGTTTGAAGATTGAAGAAAGCGTTGTATGGACTAAAATAGGCACCTAGGTCATGGCATAACAAAATTAATTCATTAATCCTGCAGCATGGTTATAAAAGGACCAAAAATGACCCTAATATTTATACCGTGTTTGATAAATAGGGAAGGATTGTTTTGATTTCTTTATATGTAGATGATCTAATAATTACACAGAATGGTGATAATCTCATTAAAGAAATCAGGGAGGAGATGTCACAAGTCTTTGAGATGAAAGACCTTGGAAAGCTACATTATTGTTTGGGTTTGGAAGTCTGGAGGGATTTTGGACAAACTTTTCTATCATAGAGTAAGTATGTCATGAGCTTGCTCGAAATGTTCAAAATGGATCAGTGCAAAGCCGCAACAGTACCTTTACAACAGAGCTTAAAACTTCAGAATGATGATGGATCTAAGGAGGCAAATACGACTTTGTATAGACAGTTGGTTGGGAGTCTAATCTACTTTACTACAACTAGGCTTGATCTGGCCTATGCAGTCAATGCATTGAGCGAATTTATGTCAAAGCCCCTTGAGAGACATTGGGTTGCAGCAAAAGATGTTTTAAGGTATCTCCACAGAACCTTAGAATTTAGTGTTGTTTATACTGATTCGCGTGATGTTAGATTGACAGGTTTTTCAGACACCCATTGGGTTGGAAATGTAGATAACAGACGATCCATAATAGTCTGTGCATTCAACATTGGATCTGGGGTCATTACATGGAGCAGCAAAAAGCAGAACACAGTATCCTTGTCTTTTGCAGAAGCTGAATATCAAGCTATGTGGGTAGTGACATGTGAAGTAGTTTGGTTGAGGAGACTTCTCCTTGATGCTCAAGAAGAATAGAAGGTTGCAACAATGATCAAATGCGAAAACGAGAGCTCCATCTAACTTGCAAATAACCTAGTATTCCATAAGAACACAAAGCATATCGATACATAGTTTCAATTTGTCATGGAGAAAGTTCAGCCAAAAGAAATTTACATTGAATATTGTAATAGTTGTGACAATGTTGCTGATATTTTTACGAAACCTCTTGGGAGAATCAAATTTGAGTTGTTTAGAGAAGTGTTAGGCATACCTGTGAATCTGTTTCTGCATTAAGTGGGAGTGTTGAGAGTAATGTAGAAATCGCTTAATAGAGTAATATTTCAAACCAAACCTTAGTTTAGGATTTTGTTCCTATTTTCTAGGATTCCGTTCAACTTCCCTAAATGTGTGTTTCATGTATATATTTTTGATGTAATCAATTGTAAGGTAGAGCATGTTCTACAGAGGTAGTCTTACAGGTGGTGTTTCACATTTGTAAGCTGCTAAGGTGATTTAATAAAGTTTGATTCAGATCTTGACATCATGGTCTATGTCTCAGCTAAGCTTACAATTTAAAAATTGACTTCCACTACATTTACTTTTCCTCTTCTCTCTTCCAGATCCTATAGCCTCTAAATTGTTTCAACTTTTTCTACTTGTTGTATCCTTCAGACCTTAATTTCTTCATTTGTTGGTGCAAGTCTTTCATTATTCCAATTTCTCTAAGCATGTCCTGGACTTCCTAAAAAATATCATGTATGTGAATTGCTGCCACATGTAATCTTTTGTTGTGTTCTTTTCATCATCAATATGTTGCTACAACATATGTCCATAATACAATTTCATCTCTTCAAGACTCCAATGCATGAAATTTCCATTAAAGTTTTCATCATGCATGTTTTCTTCAATGTTCATTTTGCAACTTCTATGAATTTTTTTATCAAGACTTGGTGTTGCAAGCCATGCTTCAAGTAAATTTAACTCTTCTTCATAATCGCCATGTTTACCTACATATTGGAAATCAATGGTAAGCATAAAAACATCTACAAAACCACATTGGTTTTGTTTTTTCTCCTTTGCAATGGGAGATTTTTTCTGTTGTGCTTCATTTTCTCTCTTTGCTATTGTCTCTATTTTCTCTTCGTGGGCTTCCTTCTTTGCCTTTGCCTCTATCTCTCTATTTTTCTTTTCCACTTCTATGCTAACCTCTATTGGTGCAGATCGGTTGTCTTCCACTGACTCCAATGGGATTTTCTCATTGAATAACATCATGTCTATATGATGTTTTTGTTGCATCCTCCAACCATTCATCTTTAGGCAACAAATCTTCATCAAATTTAACATTAGGAAATTGAATTGTTGGATTAACCATAACACTGGCTACTCCAATGTGAACTTCACTCTTATCAACAAGCTCTGTTGTTGGATTTACCAAATTGTCATCAACAAGCTTTGTTGTTGGATTCACAAAATTTTTATCTTCAACAATATTACTCCCCCTTACACAAAAACTCCTCTTAAGGGTAACCGAGGCTTCCATTGTTGTCTTTGCTTCATTCATTCGAGCTATTGCTTCTCATCATAAAGGAAAAAAAGAATTAAAAAATCAAGCATCTCTTGCTGCTACTTCTACTTTTTTAGCCTCTTGGCTATTCCTATTTGTTCACTGTTTTCACACATGGGTTGAACACAGCATGTCCAAATCTCTCTACTCGTCCAAATCTCTCTACTCTGCCCTGGCTTCCAATAAAAAAAAAAAATTCTTTTTTTAAAACAATAAAACACAAAATTGAATGTCTTGTATCTTTGAAAAATAAAATCAACATTTTAGCGAAGCCCTTTTTTAAAAGCACTTACCCGTTTCAACGAAGAGGCCTTTTTTCCGAAGCAAGAAGGTATTTACATGTCAAATCCCTTTTAAAATATCACATGACCCGTTTCTTTTTCAAAAATTACATAATGTATTTAGGGATAATACGAAGCGCACTCAATAAATTACATGAGCCCTCTTAGAACTTTGGAATCGAATTCACTTTGAAAAACTTTGAAATTGAATTCACCAAAGTAAATGAACTTCTTTAATTAAGTGGAAAATCTACATGAGCCCTCTTAGAACTTCGGAATCGAATTCACTTTGAAAAACTTTGAAATTGAATTCACCAAAGTAAATGAACTTCCTTAATTAAGTGGAAGTCCTCTCTTAATTAAGAAGAAACTTTCAAGCTAACAATGGAAGGACCTTTTGGACGACTCCTATCAGTTAAGGTGTTTGGACTAGTCAACTTGTGATGTCTGCCACACGAAAAAAAACAACTTTTAATCACGCACCTGTAGCCAGTAGGAGGCTGGATTATTATTCTAGAATTTGACTTTTGATAATTCCTTGAGCCCTTTATAATACGAATCTTTTTGAATTTTCAAACTTCTTTGTCGTGCTCCTATTGCGCTGCAGACATTTTAAACTTCGTTCTCGTTGGAGGCTTTTACCGTCAATGCATTTCCCGTCACTCCCTCTATGCGTTGAGCCGCCGATTTCCACTGTCTCGTAATTTTCAGCCAATCAATGCACTTCGTATTTCTATGGGGCTGTGTTGGGTCGCTACCTTCTCTATTTTCAAACTTCGTGCTCCCCTGCTACACGGTGGCTCTGCAGCTGCACGATCAGATGCTAGTAGATTTTATCCGTTGCATGGAACTGCTGGAATGGTGCCCTTTAATCTTTAACTGTTGACCGTGGAATGGTGCGTTTCTTTTTACAAATTACAATAACGGACTTTTGGCTGCTACAGCCTCTCGGATGTGTTACGAACGGTCCTCAATTTTTAAAAAATTCTGGATTTCTCAAACACAAGAGATACCGCTTTTTCTTGGCCTTCAATAATTTGGAAGCAGCGGGCTTCTTAGCAGTCTTCCTCAATTTCTTCTGCTTCTCTCATGGAGTCTTATACAGACTTGCCTATTTTCTCTGTTGCTTTCACTTCGTTTATGTTGCTTTCCCTCATGGAGTCTTATGTAAAATTACATCTGATACCATAGTAAGAACGAAGAGAAAAATGTGGAGCAGAAAATTACTCTTCTCAATATTATGAATCAGTTAAATATGATTATATTGGAAACATCAGTAATAAATAACTGATGTAAGATTAATCTAAGCTTAACAGAACAGGTCTAACTAAAATTGAACTAGGACAGATGTAACACAGAATTAGATTCTCCAACAAACACTACCGACAATCTACTAAGATAATCGTAATTCTACCCATGCACATGAAAGCTTCTCTACTAATACATATTTCTTTGTCCCCGAATCTCCAAGAGCAACACTTGCACAATTATAGTCCTAGAAAATAAAAAACACTTGCACAATTATAGTCCTAGAAAATAAAAAACAAACGAATTGATAATAGAGTCATGCGGGACTATACCAGCAACCCAAGAAGCGCCTGCCTCTGCCGATAATTTCTCTGTGGACTCAATCAGCATCAGCAGCCTTGCTCTTACTAAAAGAAATTTGTTGAAAGGTTAAATTGTGAGTGATGGAAAGATAAATCAAAACCTGATCACAGACGACTTTTCGTCGCTAACATCTTCCAAATCAAGTTCACGTTTGTGACCGGTTAGACGTTAACAGGAGCTTATTCTATTTGCGTGAACTCTCATCCATCATTTCCAGGAGGCAGATTGCTGGTCATTCATACGCATGTATTGCAACTGATTTTGTAAATGTGTATCTAGGAGTTTGTTATACCAGATATGCTCGAAATTATCATATTGGAAGATCAGCTGGACGGGCATACGGGGTACCAGTTTCCTTATACCGAGGGAGGACGAGATGGGATTAGTGATTAATTGCTTTGCTCTAGAATTTCCAAACAAGAAGCGAATGCCAACCCAATTCCTGCAATATTTGGAGGAACTAGAGCGTTGGAAATTCATGAGTGTAATGATGTAGTTGGACCAGTTATAGTTTGGGCACACTACTATATATGTACAATATCAGTAATGTAATATGTATTTTGAATGTTTTCCATGTAATCATTAAAGGAGGTATTGGAAATATTACTTTCATGGGTTGTCATTGAGTGTTCCCAAGCATCAATGTAGATTGTAGCTATGATCTAGATGTGTTGAAGCCAGAAATGTATGTATTATATATGTATAACTATTATGATCAATTAAAATATCACAGTGTGTATTTTGTATTGTGTGTAATAGCTTTTTAATCTTTCTCTATTTTTCTAACAATTATAAATTCCAAGAATATCTTGGCATTCTACTCTTAGGATAGAGGTTACTCTGGACTAAGATGCGCCTTGAATCTGCAATCACATAAAGATGCTTCGATAGAAGATGGACAGTTTAAAAGAATTCTTTCATTTTCAACACTCCGGTAAATTAACAGTCTCTTTCATCCATGATGTTTTAAGAATTCAGTAGTACCCGATTTCATCATAAAACTCATTAAATTTTTTATTTTTATTTGAAGAATGTTTATTTTCTGCATGAAGAAAAAATAAAAAGATACTGGATTATGGTTTCATGAGTCAACCTACTTTGAGCTTGAAATTCCATGTTAGTGTGAATAAACATCTTTTAAAATCATGTACGCTAATACTTAGTCGTCAGTCCAATGTAATTATATGTTAACTTAATGCAACTCATTGCTCTATTAACATATTAGGAGTTGGACTTAATACATGTAATTTATAACCACACTAGTGTTTCATCACACGGCCACCCCCCAAGAGCCAAGGGTCACCAATTTGTAACAGCCAGAACTATCACAAGATAAGGCCACTCTCAGAGAGATTCATATATTGCAAGCTTTAGGGATGTTAACCAACCTTGTCTGCCATGACTGCTCCGTTGCACTGGTATTCGCCCTTAACACTCTCCTTTTATGTATATTTTCTTTGATTGTCTTTATATCTTGACACTTAGAGAACTCTCAAAATAAGCTAATTACTTTTAATTACTTTTACATGAGGAGTGGACTAAACTAGAGAGTTAGTTAACTAATTGTTGAGGGTTGAATATTGGTAATTGTTGAGGGTTGAATATTGGAGTGTTGAGTAAGTTGAATTAAGTGATATACTACTTTTAGTGTGTGGTTGCAATTGTTAAGGGTTGAGTATTGGATTGTTAAGTTGAGTTAAGTGATATATTACTTTTAGTGTGTGGTTGCATGTCAAGATATTTTAGGCGAGTTGCTTGTTGAAAATATTAAATACCTTGCACCTTGTTCATTGTAAGAATCAAATTTTGTGTCATCAATAGAAGAGTCCCAACTCCTATATTTTATGTGAAATATCTGTTTAAACTCTTCTACCTTCCCTACGAGAACTGCACTCATTAAGTGACATATCTCCTAGCAACCATCGTGGAAGCAAGCACCTCCTGTAACATGCTTTGCATTTTTTTATTTGTAACAATCCTCAGCCATTGGTTTCCCTCGGTCATGGCCACCCTCTAAAAGCTTGCACACACCCTTCAATGCTCAGTATCATATCGAAGCTCCTCTAAGTGTCTCATCAGTTCTACTTTTTGCATATTGACATGTTCTTATAATAGATTTGGGAGATACTTTGTGTGGGATCCGGGAGCTATTGTATCTATTCCATTGCTGGCAAACTCTCATTTGTATGGAAAAAGGTTGTATTTTGGAGGATTTTGGTATATCTGTTTATGTTCGTTGATTTATTGGAATTTAAGTATTATTGTAAATACTGTTGGCAGTTTTAGTTCCTGACAAGTCTAACTTTCTATTTTATTTTTTATAATGAAGTATTTTGCATAAAAATGAAGTCTTATGTATTAAAAGATTAAAATTTGAAATCTCTCTATTTAGTCTTTCTATTTTAATTTTTATAATGAAGTATGTTGCATAAAAAATGAAGCCTTATATATTAAAAGATTAAAATTTGAAATCTCTGGATTTAGTCTTATTAGTTGAAGCAATAGAAGATTAATTACTTTTATAAAAATTATAAAAAAAAGTTTAAATGTAAACATAAAAGGAAAAAAAAAAAAAAAAGAAGAAAGAGATAAGGGTGAGGGAGATGAAATAAAGCATTATGGTTGACTCTTGAGGGTAATA
Source organism: Pinus tabuliformis (assembly GCA_031772625.1). Classification (NCBI taxonomy): domain Eukaryota; kingdom Viridiplantae; phylum Streptophyta; class Pinopsida; order Pinales; family Pinaceae; genus Pinus; species Pinus tabuliformis. The sequence continues at coordinate 446,045,381 of CM062817.1, forward strand.
GAACTATAGAAGTAATATAATTAGATGTTGAACAAATAAAGAACTTAGATGTTGAAGGAATTAAAAAACTTAACCCTTTCAAATTAGGTTTTACCAATCAATATATCCATTGCGTCCTCGATGAGAAATATTTCTGTGTCTTAATTCTTTGTATTAAATCATTAATTTCGATAATTACCTTTCCATCTGTTTTAATGATAGTTGTGATTAAATTTCCGAAGAAAATAACTCACAAACAACTGCATTTATGTTTACAAAACCTCGAAAACCCTTTCCATTCATTTTCATCAAGTCGAACAACTTTGTGATGTAATTTCCTAAAATGTTTTTTTACGATTACATGGGATGTTTTGTAATTGATTATGATGTTTTCAATTGCATAAGATCTTCATTTTCATCAAGGCGAACAACTTTGTGATGTAATTGCCTAAAATATTTTTTCCAATTACATGGGATGTTTTGTATATGTTTTCAACTGCATAAGATGTTCTCCTACTTGTTTGAGTGGTTTTCTAATTTCTCGGACAACTTTACATTTCTTCTGGAGAGATTTTACAGTTTTAGTAGATTTAATTCATGACATCATCGAGCATTATGCATGATAGAGAACAAAGTAAATTAGTGGCAATAGGATGGAAGAAGAAATAAACATTGGTCAAGAGTTATAGCAGTTACAACACTATCTATTGCTCTGTTATGCTACAACACAATCTATTCCTCTAATGCAGACCATGTTATTTGAGTGGTTGCAAAATCGTTATCTTGTTCAACTAGATATCCAGGTACCTTAAACCGACTTTCGTAGAACCGTTCCTTATCATGGATAAAAATAACACCTAACATTTCAAGATAGACTATTTTCTTGGATATAAACTCCTTGGAATTCACTATTTCATGTTAGTTCATTATTTGGCTATTTTCGATCTGGTTAGCCTTTAATTCCAAAAGTTACATATAATGGATTGGAGTAGGAATTTTACTAACATATTTTGAGTGTATTTTTTTTCCACAATTGACATTGCCGTAGTACATTTTCCAAGTTCCAAGTGCCCTAGTGAATTTTCTCTGCTTTTTCCTATTACAAATTAACACACTATTACAAATTAGCACATTGTCATAGATTCTTCCTTTAGTGTTTTCTCTTCTTTTGATACCCTTCAAAGAAAAACTGAAACTGGAGATTTGTGAACTTTCCAATTCAAGAGATTTTCCATTTTTTTTCCTTTTACATGTACACGATCCCACCACTATCCTACTTCCATTAACATCGTTTATTAGTGAATGAAAAATCCATGTCGTCTGAGTAAACTAGTAAACTAACCACTATGGATTTTGAGACATCCCATTCCTGAATTAACCACTTATTCTAAAAAAATCGAATCAAATTTCATCGAATAATCTCTACTTCCATTAACATCCTCTATTAGTGAATGAACAATCCATGTTGTGAGTATACTAACAACCGTGGATTTTGAGGCATCCCATTCCCCATTTAACCATTTATTCTGAAAATCGAATCAAATTTCATCAACACTTCCTACCGAATCAATATGAATGTAACCAACCAACCTAAAATCATTTGTTGCGGTGTACAAAATACCACACTATTTTGTCCCATTGACATACCATAAAATCCTTTTGGTTTTTTGCTAATGTGTCTCGATGAACCTTGACACCATGCTCACTCCATAAATTATATTAGTCCTAGTTGTTGTCAAATACATCAAGCTTCCCACAATACTTTTATATAATGTGGGATTTACATTGCTGCTGCAATATTGTGTGCTCAACTTCAACCCCATGACAGTTGGAGTTGGTGCAGGCTCATTGTTATGCATATTAAACCTCTCCAACATGTTTGCTGCATACTTTGATTCAGAAATAAAAATACATTTTTTTGTTTGTTTCGCTCCTATGCCCAAAAAATTCCTTAACAACCCTAAGTTTGTCATATCACACTCACTTCTCATGACCTCTTTGAAATCAGCAATGAAGAAATGATCACTCTCGGTAAAAATAAAATCATCTACGTATAGAGAAACAATAAGAGGCTAATTGTCACTCTCTTTAATGTAGAGAGCAGGCTCGCCATCACATTTGTCAAATCAATTTTCCATCAAGTAAGCATCTATCCTACTATACCCATGCACGCAGTGCTTGCTTCAACCCATAAAGAGCATTCTTCAACCTATACACCTTGTCTTCTTGGACTTCTACCTCATAACCAAGTTGTTTCACAACATATACTTCCTCTTTCATCACTCCATTCATGAACAATAACTTCACATCCATTTGATACACTTTCCATTTATGTTGGGTGACAATTGACAATATTGTATGCACTGTCTCCATCCTTGCAAATGATGTAAATGGCTCTGCATAATATCTTCCATGCTGCTATTTGTATCTTTTTAAAACTATCCTTGCTTTACACCTTTCAATTTTTCCTTCAACATTTCTCTTGGTCTTGTAGACCCATTTCACTCCAATGACTTATTTTCCTTGTGGAAGGTCAACTAACTCCCACGTATCATTCATTTATATTGCTTCTATTTCTCCATCCATTATTATGATTCATTTATCCTCTTTGACTGCATCATCAAAGTGGATTGGGTCATCTACATGACAAAACAATGCAAATAAGGAATATAGACCTGCACTACTATCAGCTTCATTTTGATAATAAATTTCAGTTAATTTTTTGAGTTTTTTTCTTCTTATTCTTACAGAAGATGGACTTGACATGTCATTTGATTATGTGCTCCTCTCTGGTGTACTTGGAGTTTCATTTCCTTGATTGCATGACATTGTCCTATTGTTTCTTGATGGTGTCACTTGTTGACTTGTTTGTTGAGCTTGAATAGGAGTAGGAGGAGTCACAATCGAGGAATTACTTAGTGCAATCCATTCCTCTTTGGTTTCATGTGGTATACATGTTTGCACATTGATTGTCTTCTCCAAACTTCCATCCCATGTTTCCTCTTCTATGAACTGTGCATCTCTTCTGATTATGACCTTCTTATTTAATTGACTGTAGAGCTTGTGCACATTGTATTCATCACTATATCCAACAAATATGCATCTCTCGCCCTTATTGTCCAACTTCTTCCTTATTTCATTTGGGACATGTGCATAACCCACACACCCAAACGCTCTCGTATGAGTGACACTATGCCTTCTTCCACTCCATGCCTCTTCAGGAACCATATTCTAGACACTTTTCATTGGACACCTATTAATGATATATATTGTGAAAGCGACAACTTCAACCCAATATTTGTTTGAAAAATTCTTAGTCTTCAACACAATCCTTGGCATTTACCTAATTGTCATATTCTTCCTTTCCGTGACACCATTTTTTTGAGGTGTATACCTTGTTTTAAATTGCTTGTGAATTCCATGCTCCGTGCAAAAATGAATGAAGTGATTTGAGATGTATTTTCCACCTCTCTCAGTCGTCAAAATTTTGTTGTAGTGTCCACTTTGCTTATCAACAAGAGATTTGTATTGGCGAAAGTGCTCAAACAGTTCACTTTTATGTTTTAGAAAGTAGACCCATGTCTTCCTTTTATAATCATCTATGAAAGTAAAAAAATAATAGCTACCACCAATTGATGGTGTTTGCATTGGTACACGTAAGTTTGAATGGACAATATGCAAAGGTGCCTTTTCTCTTATTAACTTTCCTCCTGCAGATGTATCTCTATGTTGTTTACCCAAGATGCATCCTTCACATAAGTTGTTAGATTTTCTATGGCTGGAAATTGCTTCACCATGCCTTTCCTAGGTAGCAAATTTGAACCTACGAAATTAAGATGATAAAATCTCAAATGCCATAACTAGTTTTCATCTTTCACCTTTGCTTGCAAGTTTATTTGAGCGATAACTACAATTTTTCTTTCATCCTCTTGTGAATTCATTGGTGTTGTGCTTGTGCACCTTCTTCCATAAAATATGGTTATATCTATAGGTGAAACATTATATTTCTCATCATCCAAACTTTTGCAATCAATTGTTTTCTTGGAGACTTATCTAAAATTATGGATTCTCTATTTTTGAAGAAGACATTGTAACCCTTTTGCATGAGTTGTCCAATGCTTATAAGACTATGCTTAAAAATAGGGGAAAAATACACATCTGAAATGTACTTCTTCTCCCCCTTCCTTGTTAGAATGTTGAATCTTCCTTTTCCCATGACAGAGACTTTGTTATCAGTCCCTACTGTCACTTTAGATTTCGCACTTTCATTTACATTGGAAAACATTTCTATGTTCCCTATCATGTGGTTGTTTCTCTCTGAATCTAGAAACCATACATCCTTTTGTTTTTCTTTTGCTACATTACAAGCTAAAATCATGATATATTCATTTTGATTTTTCTTTGTGAAATTTTTACTTGGTTTTTTACTTATATGATGTTTCCTCTTTCTACATTCATTTGCATAATGATCATACTTATTAAAATAATGAGATTAAACTTGAGATTTATCATAGCTCTAACCTTGTGCTTGATTTTTCTTGGGCTTTGACTTGGCTTTTGATTTCCACCCCTTCGACTTAAGCTTGAAGAGCTTCCTTTTCAACATCTGTGTGGGTTTCTTCCTCTTCCTCTAAAATTTGATCTTCCTTTGCCTCTACCTTAACCAATTCAGACTTGTGTCTTGAAGGAATTCTCTAATGAGGGTTTTGGTGCTATATTCAAATTATTTTCATGAGAAATTAATAATGCATGAAGCTCACTACTGAAAATTGTGAGAGATCCTATGTGTCTTCTATGGCCACAACAATAGGATCAAATCTTGCTAGCAAACTTCTCAAACTTTTCTCAACTATTGTACTTTCCTCAAGTGTGTGACCATGAAACCTGATTTGAGTAACCAGTCCAATTACTTCTATAAAAAATGAGTCAAGATTCTTAGACTCTTTCATACAAATTGTCTCAAAATCTCTTCTTAGCATTTGTAGTTTTGTTGTCTTCATTTTTTGCATGCCTAGGTAGCTTATGTGAAGGATATCCCATGCTTTATTGGACTTTGTTGTTGTTGAAATCCTTGGGGAAATACTTTCATAAACTAATTCAAAAATGTATAAGAGATATTTTGAATGCTTTTGTTGTTGTCCCTTAATAAATCCTTTTCTTCTTGTGACAAGGCATTGTATGTTGTTACATCTATTGTAACACCATCCTCCCACATCCGCCCATGTAACCATGCCAATCGGGGTAAACATGAGATGAGAGGCTACTATGATAAGATTCGACCTCCTATGTGACCTTAAGGAAGTGGAATTGATAGAACGTCACACACAGTTATCCAACATTATCAAAAAAACCCTAAGGAGACAAGTTAGCCACTTAGAGAGCATGTCCCCTCATCCCACTATTGTTCTGGATCTCTTAGACCATAGTCTCTCTCATGATATGGGCAAGGGAGCAACCAAAAACATAAAGTTTCTTTCATAGGCTTGCCTTCCAGTGATCATAGACCAAATTTTCTAGTTGTGTGCGAGTGACCCCGTGATTTAAGCCACTTTTTCAGGCCCAAAGATGAGACCACTACCCAAAATGGAGTGATAGCTTAGAATCAATAAAAATACAAGGAAACAATGATGCAAAAATAATAAACTGAACAAGACCATAATCAAACCCCTACTAGCCATGAGAGGCATTTAGTCAAACACATCATCAACATGTAACCTACAGGTGTAAACAACAAAATTAGGTGTAGGGATCTCATAGTTATTTGAGAATCGCTATGAACCATTGTTCCCTCATGTCATTTGGTTCATTATCATCTATTAGGTCATAGACACATTATCCATTCATATATAAGTAAAAACATGCTAAGAGCCATACATAGTTATTGCCATAAAATATACATATAATCAGCATAATAGGAATAGAAATACCATAAACATAGCAGCCATCAAAATCCACATATACATCAATACATATTCACATGGAAATCAAGGGAATGAATTTCTAATTAATGAATGCAATAAACAAATCGGAGATGGGACTACCACATTCCACCCAACCATAGATTGGTTGAGCCAAGTCTCTCTTAAGCCAATCACCCTGTTCCATATTACAAGCATGAATTTTGGACTCATAGAATACACCAAAAGACACCAACCAACATTGATGCCACCGGATTTCTCCACCTACACCATGAGGAATTTGAGCACCTCCTAGTCTCTTAGGCTTTACTGTGCATCCGTAGTTTGATCCAAGGATCACTATGCCCTACACCGAGACATAATCTTAATGATTTACTATGCATCCCATCCTGAGATCACTAGGCCCAATGGAGATAAAATCCACCTTTTGGATTTACCGTATATCCTGCCTGCAATGAAGCCTATTGTACCTGCATGATCCTTCCTTTCCCTGCTTCATATTTTATTTCTCTTGCCTTCTATTCCTTTCTTGCTCCAATGTCAAAGTGCTCCAAGAAACTTTAAGTCTCCAAGAATGAGAGAGAGAAAATAATAAGAGAGCTCCAAAACTCAACTGGAAAAATGTTAGCAATTGATCCTCAAAAGCCTTTTTATTAATAAGAGCTACATTTTCTTCATTTTCCATTATTTTCCATAATTTTCCTCCTCACATGCAAACTGTGACCTCTCACCTCCTTTTTCCCCTAATTTCCATTATTTTCATAAATAAATGGGTCAAAAGACCAGTTTTCCTTTCCAAAGCCTTAGCCATTGAATTTTCCAATTTCCTTAGCCATAAACAACCAGATGAACACCCCCCTAGGATGTCTTACCCAACATTGAGCTTGGAATAATTGTCCCATCGACCATGGTTACCATTTTCTAAACTTTTATTCCATGGAATTTTCACCAGGGTTGTTATAGAACTGTCCCCCTTGGGGGACAACGTCCTCAGTGTTCAATCACACATATACCTCCGCAACCTACTAAAAGAAGACAACTTCTCATGGAGCTTTATAACACAGATCCATGTAGTATTTACAATGAAATATCTGCTCAAAAGAAAACATCATGACAACATGATAACATACATTATAGTGGAGCTTTATAAAAACAACTCATTACGGTATTCACATGATTATCCTACTAAGTATCAACCCAGATGAAATCATAACATCATGATAACATAACCACATGATAGCATAGTAACATGACAACATAATCCTAATGACATTACACCCATACCACATAGTGGAGCTTTATAACATATCTCATGGAAGTATTTACATCCATATACATGTGTACACATAGAAACATTATCAAAAATATATACCAAAGCATATACCAAAGCATATATCAAAACATATACTAAACACCATATCTAAGCATTTATCAAAACATCATATAGCATATACCAAACCATCATAAGTCACATATCAACCACCATAAGGCATATACCAAGCCACAGTAAAGCACACGTCAAACCACTATTAATCATATACCAACCACCATAAAGCATATACCAAACACCATAAAGCATATACCAACCACCATAAAGCATATAACAAACCACCATATCAAAGCTTCTTTGCCTCAACTAGAAAACAAGGAAGGATACATATCCCACCTTTGATTCGCCATCTCCCATGTAGCTTCATTGGGCCCAAGGTGGTTCCACTGCACTTTAACTTGATCGATTTCTTAGTTCCAAAGCATGAGCACGTTTTTCTGCAATATACACTAAGGCTTCGGCTGGAATTATCCATATGGTTCCACCTCCAACACAGATTAGTCAATAACATGATTAACATCCTTAACATACTTCTTAAGAAAAGACACGTGGAAAACATCATGGACATTAATTTTCAGAGGCAGTGCAAGTCGATAGGCTACTGACCCAGTCCTCTCAATGATAGTGAAGGGTCAAAAAAATTGTGGTGCCAGCTTGGTGCTTGATCCAATCTGCAAGGAGCTCTTATTCAGTTTGATACACAAGTACACTTTTTCCCCATCATGAAGCTCCTCCAACAACTTGTTCCTATCTACATAACCCTTCTTCCTATCTTCTGTTGTGTTTATATTCTTCTTGATCACCTCCATTTCCTATTCCATGTCTGCCAACATATCTGGTCCAATCAATACCTTTCTAATCCAATCACTCTAGTTGATGGGAGTCTTACAACTTCGCCCATACAATGCCTCAAAAGGACTCATCCTCAACGAATCCTAATAAGCTTTATTGTATGCGAACTCTACCAAAGGGATATACTCTTCCCACTTCCTCTGCTGATGAATCACGTACATCCTCAACATGTCCTCCAATATCCTATTAACCATATTTGTCTATCCATTTTTCTATGGGTGATAAGTTGTACTGAAGGACAACTCTATGCCCAAACCTACAAATAACTCCTTCTAAAACTTGAAAGTGAAATTCATATCCTTGTCTTACACAATTTTCTTTGGAACACCATACAGTCTAACTAATCTCTCATGAATACATGTGCCACATCACTAGCTGAGAACGTAGACTTCACTGGAATGAAGTGTGCAACCTTTGTTAATCTACCCACAATGACCATGATGGAATCAATGTGCTTCACTATCCTAGGTAAAGCTATGATGAAATCCATGTAAACAACCTCCCATTTCCATTTTGGAGTCACAATCAGCGGTAGCAGTTCACTTGGATGTTTACAAACTTCTTTCACTCACTCACAGTCGAAACACCTAGCCACAAACTCTGTTACATCCCTCCTCAAATTCGTTGAATAATAATATCTCTTAATTGTTGTTAGTGTCTTTTGATAACCTAGGTGACCTAAGTAAGGTTACTCATGAAACTCCCTTGATATCACCTTCTTGAGCTCACTATGATCGAGTACATATATCTTGTCTTAGAGCCTGACCAATCCATCTATTTTAAGACAATAATCCATACCTATGCACCTATGCCTGTACCTTTACATGTACCTATATCTATGCTTGTACTTATACTACAACATGTACATGTACCACTACACGTACCTGTAGCTACATCTATACATGTAATATCACATGTGCCTGTACCGGCACCCTGCTGCAACCTATGCACAATCTCCCTGTACTTGACATCCTGCTAATTTGCCTACAAGATCCTATCCTGTAGGTCTGTCTCGTAGAAGCTCATAGCTGCCAAGTGTTGTACCTATACCTGTCTACTGAGAGCATGTACCACCGTGTTGTCTTTACCTTTGATGTACCTAATCTTGAAATCAAACTCGTTGATCGTGGCCAACCATTTAGCCTGCCAAGCATTTAAATTTGATTGGTCAAACGAATACCTCAACCCAATGTGATCACTCATAATTACAACCCTCCTACCAAGAATATAGTGTCTCCACATCTTCAATGGATGTATGATGGCTTCTAACTCAATATCATATGTCAACTAGTTCTTCTTGTGCTCGTTTATTTTCCGAGACTCATAACATATCACATGTCCATCTTGCATAAGGACTCCACCAAGCCCTCTCTTGCAAGCATGTGTGCATAGCACAAACTATTTGCCTGGATCTGCAATCTGTAACACTCATGCATGTTGTCCACAACTTCTTAAGTTACTCAAAGCTAGCCTCACACTCATCTGTCCATTCAAACCTCTTACCTTTCCTCTGCAATGATTTGTTAGGATAAGAAATCTGTGAGAAGTTCCCGATAAGCCTCTGATAATAGCTTGTCAAACCCAACAAAGATCTCACCTCATCCATGCTCTTAGGAGCTACCCATTCCATGATGGCTCTTATCTTCTCTGGATCTACTAAAATTTCCTCCTTCGAGACAACATGTCCCAAGTAGTGTACCTCAATCTGAAAGAAACTATACTTGTTTATCTTATCATACAACTAATGCTCTCTGAACAACCTCAACACTGTGGCTAAATGCTTGGCATGATCTTGCTCATTTTTAGAATATACCAGTATATCATCAATGAACACAATAACAAACTTATGCAAATATGGACACAACACGCTATGCATCAAGCAAATGAATATAGCTCGAGCATTAGTTAAGAAAAATGGAACATCAACAATCTCATAATGCCTGTAATTGGTCCTAAACACAGTCTTATAAATGTCCTCCTCTTTTATGCATACTTGATTGTATCCAGATCTGAGATCAATCTTCGAGAACATTGCTACTCCCTTTAGTTGATTGAACAAGTCATCAATCCTTGGAAAATGGTACCTATTCTTGATGGGCTCTTTTTTCAACTGCCTGTTGTTAATGCACAATCTGATTGTTTCATCTTTCTCCTTCATGAAAAATACCAGTGCACCCTAAGTTTATACACTTGGCCTAATGTATCATGTTTCCAACATTTCCTTCAACTACAACTTCAGCTCAATAAACTCAAGTGTGATCATCATGTAAGATGCTTTTGATCTGGAACTACCCCTCGTACTAACTCAATAGAAATGTTTACCTCCCTATGAGGTGAAAAATCTGTAATGTTCTCAAGAAATACATCTTGAAACTGCTGCAATACTGGGTACCTTCTCAACACATTTGCATCCTCAACCTCCTTACGATTATCACTAGAAATGTTCACTACAAAAAACACACACCCTTTCCCATGGCTATGCTTTGCTTCCACAGTTGTCACCATCTTAACTGATGTGGGTTTCTTACCCAGCAAGACTCTTGGTTCTCAATTTTTATCAACACAATCAATAGCATTTTCATAACAGACTACCTTGGTTCTATGAAGATACAACCAATCCATTCCCAACAACATGTTGTATGATCCCAACGGTAGTACATTTAGATGTGTTGTGGTAGGCATACAATTCAAATCAAATGCATAAGATCTTACCCAATGATGCACTCACTTCTTTGTACCTATAGCCAACGACACTAACCCAGACTCTGGATGCAATTCTTTACTCAAACCACATTTATCCACCAAGTGAGGACTAACATAGCTATAATTAGATCCTGGGTCAATCAAAATAGAAATAACTTGATCATTAAGCTTACCATCAATATCAATGATATATTCCTCATGTTCTACTTTCCTGTTGTCCACTGCTGCATAAATATGTGGAATACTCTGACCAATATCCCCAATAGTATGCGCCTCCTATGCACTATATATGTTAGGCCTTACACCCTAATGCTACCGACAATCTCTCCTAAGATGTTCCTCACCACATCTCCAACACTCCAACCAACCAGTGCCCTCACCTCTATGTTGCTGCTCCTGTTGTTGTTACCCATGTGCCTGTCTTGTTGCATTAAATCTCTTTTGCGGTGCCATATTTTCTTTCCCATCTCCACTCTACGCCTTCTCCTCTTAGATTGTCATTTACCTCTACCTTTGATTCTTACGCTTTGACTGCTTGTAGCAGTGCTTTAATTTCCGAATGACTTCGTTGAGTGATTGAGGCTCATCATACCGAATATGATCTCTAAATTCCAATGAAAAACCACTGAAAAATCTTTGAAATTTAGCCTTCTCATCAGTAAGATACGTTACATACCTCAATAGCTCCATAAACTTGGTTGTGTACTCTTCATCCATCATTGATCCCATCTTTAGCTCATATAATCCCTTAGCCTTATTGTCATAGTACCTCTCGGACAAGTACTTCTTCCTGAAAAGTCTCTTCAACTCCTGCCAACTCAAGTCATTTTTCCTAATGTCTCTAACCTACATAACATCTTCCCACAAAATTTCTTCTTTAACTTTCCAACTAAAGATAGCTATTATGGCTTTCATGTTATCTGTGTACTCATGCAAATCAAATAATTTGTTCACTCCAAGTATCCAAGCCTCTGCATCTTCCAACTTCTTCACATCTCGCTCAAAATTATGTGGTTTTTCTTTCTTGAATTCATCCAAAAAGTATCCCCTATCATTCCTCCTGTAAGGATGATAATAAGACTTTCATGATGCCTATCATAACCAGAACTAGAATAGTACTTGTACTCGTCGCCCCGCATACCAGTGGTGTCCAACAACCTTGTATCTCTCACTGTATCAGATCTTTCTAACTTGTATATACCAGGAGACCTACTACCATATGCCCCATTAGTTCCATCCCAATTTCCATAGTTGGTTTGGAGTGGCCCTTGTCGCTGCAAGTCTGACAAACTTGCAAGAAGTATAGAATTAACCTCTTCTTCCTTCTCTTGTGCCTGTATGTTGGAGTCACTATCTACCTTGCAACTCCTTATTTCTTCCTTTAAGCTCCTTAGTGTAACTGCCAAATCAAAAGGATTTCCAACACAATATTGCTCTTTGGATTCATAGGGGGAGTCTTTCTAGCCAACCATATTGCTAGACATCATATATTTCTTCGTGTAATGCATAATATGTCATACATACCAAATCAAAATAAACTGACATACCTTAGTATATCTCAGGGGAGATACCTTATCTGCAAGATCACCAAATCAGCGTGATATATGTATAACATAATCATAAAAACATATAGATATACACAAATAAAGGTATCAACACATAAATATCACTCTATTTAGGGTTGAGTTATCAATGCAAGGCCATATCAACAATGCATACTATGACCTCATGCATGACAACAACCATTACTCCATTGTACACATTACCACATACAAGAAAAAACATGCATAAGAAATTCCTAACAAGCTACACCTATGCATAAACACATGTTGTCAAACATAAGCAATCAATTCTTGTAATCAACCTACAAAACTGATACATGTAATCCATATCAAACTAGTCACATACTCCTGAGAAATACATTTCATGAAATCAATATCAATTCTCCATAACAACCATCTACATCCATAATCAATCTTCAAGCCAATGCAACATTAATTCGAATTTAAACAAGAATGCAACAAATTACATATATAACCATAATTATAGAGATGCAGCAGAAATAACACTTCCTTTGATTAATATCAAATAATGAAATATGCCTACAAACAATATGTAAATGAGACTAGCTCGATGATCATAGCTTATCTTTGAGAAGAGATGTGGTGGTTGCATGCCTCTGAATACGTTACAATGAGGCTCAAGGGCCCTTTTATTATTGAAAAATAAGAGAAAACCCTAAACAACCAAAACCCTAACCCGAGGAAATGTAAAACTAAGAGTTTATGGGTCCCGTTTGGGTTAGTTGGACAATCAACTTCTCGGGGTCGTGACTTGGTCATATTATCTTGGTTTGATGTGCATGATACCATGTTGGAAATATCTCTTCGACAAATACGATGAAAAAGATGAGTTTATCAAAATATCATTGGCGCTAGATTGCCAAAAGAATGTCGTTTAGGGCCTCAAAACGGCATGGGAAGTTTAGGACCCAAAAAAATGCTAAAAATAGTAAACTGTGCTGCAATTAAGGAAACTAAAAAAACTAAAAGAAACAATGGTGGGGGTCCAAGTGGAATTGGCAGGTTGCCACCAATATTCACCTAGATCATTCATCCCCACTTAGGAAGCAATGGTCCCCATTGCATTTAGTTCCTCCATGAGATGAGGAAACTTCTGCTGAACTTGGTCCCTGGTGAGCCACTTTCCCTAGTGAAGGAGTTGGCCTACTTTGAAAACTCAATGCAGTTGGATCTTCTACTAGCGAGTGTGCTTGATCTGTGTGTCCATGATCCGATCAGTTGCAGCTTGTTCCATGAAATATGGATTTAACTATGTTGGTGTGGGTTGTGCTGCAATGTCGGATGTGTGTAGTAATGGTAGAAAATATGGCTGAAGGCAATTCACATTAAACAATAGGAAAAGGCCAAGGAATGGGGGAATGCTGAGCTCAAAATCATTATCTCCCACAACCTTGTTGATGGTGTATGTCCCATATTGTAGTGGATGAACCTTGCGGTGGGGCCCAACGAGGCACTCCATGTAGCCAAACTTTGTCACCCATATGGAACTTTGTTGCATTCATTATGTTAGTGCCTAGATCTACCTCATTCTGAAGGAAGGCACGTCTAGGGTAACATCAAACCACGCTTAACCTAGTAGCTAGCCCTACCAGGTTGGGAGAGGGCTCTCTCCTTATCAATCTCAATTAGGATATTGGCAATTATGGCTTGAGATGACCAAATTTAATGTATATTTTAGGATAGGTATAGTAGCTCAGGGTTTTTGGTTTGATTTTTTAGGTTTTGGTTGCTAGATCAATTGGAGAAGGCAGATTGGGTCTGGGAAATCAACTCAGGGATACACTCATGTTCTGTGGGGTGGGGTAGACAAGGGTTTATGTAGAAGAAATGGATTAAGATGGTAGATTAAGACAGCTAAGGAGTTGAGGAGGGCATAAAGAAACTATGAATCCTCTTCAAACAGTTGAAAACATTGAAAACCAAATGTATTCCCAAGACAAAGCACTGTAAATTAGTGTATTTTGTCTATTCACGTTGATTCATTTAGTTCAGAAGAGAGAGAGAGATGTGGATACATATAAAACATCAGAAAGAACTCATTACAAAGAAGAAACAATACATAAACTCACTGTCACAAGAATCCCACAGTAATAGCTGTGAAACCTGGTTTTATTCCTTGCCAATTTGCTAATACAAATGTTCAATGAGAGCCACCACTTCCACCAAAGTCCAACCTTTACAAATGAATAAAAGAGTACATGATATTGGCAAGGAAACTACTCAAGCTAGCTTTCAGGGTCAAATCCATGAGAAGAAGGGTGGTTTCAACCATATCTAAACTAAGAACAGGAATATAGGCATTGGAAGAACTTGCCTCTAAAATCAAGGAAACCAATTCATTACAGCTCAAAACCACTTGCAACTTGATGTATCTACCTTATGAAGTGATTTTCAACCATATTTACATCAAATTCATCATTTAACATGCTTACATTTACCAAGAAATGAGGAAAAAGTGATCTCCCAAGAAAACTAGGAAAAATCTCGAAAATCAGGCAAAATTGGCAAAATCCATTTAATGCGCAGCACCGAGAATTTAATGCACAACACTTTTTTAGGGCCCGTTTTGGTGGCCTTCCCAGTGTCCAAATCAGGTGCAATTTGGCTTGTTGGAAATCCATACCTATCTAGTTTCCGGAACAATTTGATTTTTTTGATTTGGAGCTCATTCCCTCCAAAAGTTGATTCTCCCAAGACTGCTTCCTGTGTGGCAAAAAAGTGGCAGAGAGGGAACTTTTAGGGTGTTTTTTGTCCTTTTGGAGACATAGAACTTGTCAAAAATTCCTTTCCATTTATGAGATTTCATATTTTTCCATGTTGATTCCAAGAATGTAAACCATTTTGCAAGAACATGTCCCCAACAAAAGCACGGTGCCGAAAAGCCTGTTTTTTAATTTCAAAAATTCAAAAATGTAAAAAATTTCTCCAAATTTCTTCAAATTTGGCATGAATGATCCTTGTTAAGTGCTTTTATGAGCCAATGATGCTTTCAGCCAAGATCTTGAGTTTATCTTGCTCTTTTTTGCTCCTAAAAGCTCTTCTTAGCTTGGCTTTTAGCCTCTTTGTCCTTGAATTACAAATCTTGTTCCGGGTCAAATAGTGATAGGCGATAATGTGAAAGAAACACTGGCAAGGGTAACCTAAACCTTGTCTAGATGAGTAACAAACAACCTGGCCAACTCATGATGAAATTTTACCCTCTCTACCATTTCACAAAACTGATAAAAAGAATTGTGTTTAAAGCTAGCTACAACAAGAGGGCAAGCAAGCAATTCTGTAAGAGTGGTTGGCTCCTCCCGGATGATCTTTCCCCCTTTGTGTGGATTTCTTGGCAGATGAACTTCTTTGGAAGAATCACTGAGAGTTTCCTCTTCCCTCTCATAATCTGAATCTGTCTCCATGCTTATGAAATTTGAAGTGAAAGCAGATGAGTATGAAGTGATTTTGAAATATGAAGTAAGCAGTGTGTATAAGGAAATGAATGCTAGGAGGAAGCATTTCTTTTGGGAAATGAGGGAAGTGAATGGTGTAATGAATGTGAGATAAGGGTTTCATAGTGAAGTGGATGTAGTGAAAGAGTAGGATGTGGGAGTTAGGGTTTGGGAATAAGGTATAGGGCAGGGTTTGGTAAATGGGAATGGGGTTTGGGGAAGGAATTTTGATGATTTAGGGAGAGGGAATGGAATTTGACAAAATCAATATGAATGGAGTGAGAAATAAGAGAAAATGACCTTTAATAACTTGCAAGGGATGATTAGTAATTAGCTATGGTTTGTGTTAACCATTTAGCTAGGGTTTGCTCTAAAGGAAACCAAACACATCCAAGCCACCAAGCATAACTTTCTTGTGCAAGGAGGAGTGATCTACTTACTTGGAACAGGCATCATTTTTTTTTTTAAGAAGTTTGAAGGTGTCTTGAGGCGTTTCAGGCTCTTGTAATAGGTGTGCAGCACCAAGGAACAGGTGCGTAGTGCACTTTTAATGCACAACGCCAGATTAAAATTCCAAAGTAAACCTGCGGCAGGTGTGCAACACCAGTTTAATGCATAGCGCCAAGGCACACGTGCACAACACCAACAAATTGTCTCGATTTTTCCCTTGTTTTGTCTTCTTCACTTAAAATAGTGATTTTCTCCCTTTGTCTCTTTCAATTCAACAATGAAGATATAAATCATATGAATTGGCTTTTATATCCCTTCTCCTTTAATTTTTCATTAACCAAAACCCACTTTTCTAATGTTTTATCAGCTTTTTCAAAATTCTTTGTTTTACTTACATTTGACTTTTGCCTTTTTGCAGGTGGACTTATTTCCTTGACTTTTTGCAGTGGAAAGAGTTGACTTTGTCACCAGGTCACCAGGAGAAATTTCATTACATATTAGGACAATAAAAGTACATAAAATTACATCAAGTGATTCTTTAACTGCAAAGGCTCAATTTCACCTCAAAACTTTGTTTGAGGTAGAAGAGCTTTATTTAGCATAACATAAGTGAACTTATGACTCTATGAACCGTTCTATCTTCCTCATGTGACTATAGACCTTTTTATTCAATTCGGATGACCATGGCGACAAACACTAAGACCTAGTGAGACTAAACCCTAAAACTGGTTTTTGTAAATGAAATGAAATAGGATGACTGTGAATGACTAAAAACATGTGTAAATAGGTCAATAGGTGAATATCATGAGGGATATTGACATGAAACCACTACCACCAGTTGATCCATGACCTAATGGAATGCAGTTGATCGAATGAGACACCTAATATGCGTGCAAAAGAGCAATTTGATCACTGATGGAAGTTTGAGGACACTGATGCTAACACATTAATTAGAAATTCATTCTCGCCCATCTAGTCTGAGGGTTGAACCATGATTTAATACCACTCTGTAACACCCTCCTCCCACATCCACCCAAGTAAACATGTCAATCGGGGTAAACATAAGATGAAATGTTACTATGATCAGATTTGATCTCCTATGTGACCTTAAGGAAGTGGAATTGACGGAACATCACACACAGTGATCCAACATCATCAAAAGAACCCTCAGGAGACAAGTCAACCACTCAAACAACCTGTCCTTGGGTTCCCACTATTTTTTCATATCTTTTAGGCCATAGTCACTTTCATTCTGTGGGCAAGGAAGCGATGAGAGAGTGACCAGCAACCTAAAGTTTCTCTCACAGGCTTGCTTGCCAGTGGCCAGAGACCAAAATTACCAATTTTTTGCTAGCGACCCCAGGATTTAAACCACTTTTTTAGGCCCAAAGCCCAAGCCACTACCCAGAATGGAGTGATAGCTTATAATCAATAAACATACAGGGAAACAATGATGCAAAATAAATAAAATGACCAATACCATAACTAGACCCCTACTAACCATGATGGGAATTTCATCAAACACATCATCAACATGTAACCAATAGGTGTAAACAGTAAAATAAAGTGTAGGTATCTCATACTTATTTGAGAATCGCTATGAACCATTGTTCCCTCATTTCATTTGTTGCATTCTCACCTATTAGGTCATTGACACATTATCCATTCATATATAAGTAAAAACATGTTCAAGCCATACATAGTTGTTGTAATAAAATATACATATAACCAACATAATAGGAATATAAATAACATAAACATATCATCCACCGAAATCCACATATACATCAATTCATTTTCACATGGAAGTCAAGGGAATGAATTTCTAATTAATTTATGCAGTAAACCAAGTAGAGATGGAACTACCACGTTCGCCCTGACCATAGATTGGTTGAGAAGAGTATCTCTTCAGCCAATCACCCTCATTCCATTTTCCAAATATGAATTTGGGACTCATAGAACACACCAAAAACCACTAATCAACATGGATGATTGGATTTCTCCCACTACACCGTGAGGAATTTGAGTGCCTCCTAGTCTCTCATGCTTTACCGTGCATCCGCTATCCAATACAGGGATCACTAGGCCCTATGCTGAGAAATACTCTCTAGGCTTTACCGTGCATCCCATCCCAAGATCACTAGGTCCAATTGAAAGAAACTCCACCTCTTAGCATTACTATATATCCCACCATTCAGAGGAAAGGGTTCCTAGGCCCACTAATCAATCAATCTAGCATTACAACAACCCACAATCTGGCTCAGGTGTTAACAGGCCAGTGGCTTTGTTGTCCTCAGTCCGGTTTAAATACCACTTAGACCATGTGTTTATCAATTCGAAGATCCATCCCACTCAGTTTTGAATCCAATTCGTCCATCCAACATAAACCAAATGAGAGAGCCCATGTTATGAAACCAACTCACAACAAGATAGAAAAGAAAGATCAATGCCTTAGAAATAAACTTCTTCAAGGGTGAAACCTCCTTTACATTACACAAATGAATATTCTTGGATGATAAAAATGGCAAAACCTCCTTTCTCTACATAGGGTTCTAAGGGGTCACAATATAGTCAAAATCAACATAACAACAATAATATAAGGGCACAACAATAATAATAATAAGGGCTATAATGACAATAGTAATGGGGGAATCACTAGTATTATGGGGACCTAACATGCCCCTCTCCTTCAAAAAGGTGTTGTCCTCAACTCTTGAGTAGTTTTGGACGCTTTTGTATAAAATTCAGGTCCTTCCATGTGGAATCTTCAATGGGTAAGTTCTTCCACCTGACAAGATACTCCAAAATTGATCGATTTCGCGGCTATCAGGCTATTATTTTTGTGACTGCTTCAGGTTCCAATATTATTTTTCCTTCCTCTTCAATTTCTGGCAATATTGTTTGAACTAGGAGCTTGTAACCAATAACCTTCTTTAAGCATGAAACATGGAAAACTAGGTTCTCTCGGAAAGCTGCAGGAAGCTCCAATTTGTATGCCATAGTACCAAACTTTTGCAATACCTTGTATGGACCATAATACTTTGGTGATAATTTATTATTCTTCTTAGCATTTTTTAGGAACATTCGTTTTATGGTTGTAGCAGTAGAAATACCCAGTCACCTATATCAAAACTTCTTTCGTTGCAATGTTGATCTTCCGCTTGTTTCATTCTATTATGTGCCAATGTTAGGTCATCCTTTAAGAGTTGGAGAACTTGTTGTTGATGGTCGATGTGAACTTCCACTACATGAACCTTAGAATTTTCTCTTAAATATGATGTGATGGATGGTGGGTGATATCCATAAAGTGCCATAAATGGGGTCATTTTTGTTGCAGTATGGAAGGAAGTGATATACCACCATTTAGCCAAAGGCAAGCATTTGAGCCATTGTGTTTGTTTATCAGATACAAATCAATGAAGATATCCTTCCAAACATTTGTTTACTATCTCATTTTTCCCATAAGATTGAGGGTGATAAGATGAGCTATAAGCTAACTGAGTACCAAGACAAGAAAATAACTTTGTCCAAAAATTTCTAGTGGGATCTTTGTCTCTTACAATAATCTTTGGGTTTCCATGTATATTTTGAATTTTTTCCATCAATGCAGTAGAAACTATAATGGCTTTAAATGGATGAGATAATGCACAAAAGTGTGCATACTTGTTAATTTTGTCAACTACCACCATGATGACACTCTTTCCTTTGAACTTGGGTGAACCTGTGATAAAATCCATTGAAACCTCCTCCCAACATTAACCTAGAATGGATAAAGGTTGTAATAGACCTCGGGTATTAATTTTTTCAACTTTATTTTGTTGGCAAACCAAACATTCCACCAAAAACTTTTCAATATCATATTTAAGGCCATCCCAAAAAAATTCCTTCTTAACACGGTGGTAAGTTTTTAAAAATGCTGAGTACCCTCTTAAGGGAGAGGCGTGCAATTCCATGACAACCTTTTATTTGAGTTGGGAATTCTAACATAGGTATAAGCGATCTGTGTACCATAACGAATCATTTCTCCAGCTAAATGTCTAGATGTACTGGGATCTTGTTGTAACTTTTGAATTAATGGTGACACTTCTTCTTCATTCTTCCGTTCATCCCTTGCTTCGTTTATCCAATCTGGTTCGATAATAGAAATGGTAGAAAGCAATGCTTCCACATCATCATCCTTTCTTGAGAGTGCATCTGCAACATCATTTTTCTTCCCCTTTTTGTATATGATTTCAAAGTCATAGCCCAACATCCTTGTGACCCATTTTTTCTTATATTTTGAAGATAATATTTGTTCTAAAAATTATCTAAGACTATCATGATCCACTTTTACCTTGAAGTATCTTCCCATTAGGGAGGGTCGCCATTTCTTAAGTGCATCTAGTATTGCCAACATTTCCTTCTCATAAATAGATTTTTGTAAATACTTTCCTTTGATTAGACAAATTTCGAAAGAAATGGGTCTTTCTTCTTGCATTAAAACAACACAAATTCCATTTCCTGAGGCATCACATTCCACAATAATGGTTTTTGTGAAGTTTGGCATAGCTAAGACTGATTCTTGGCACATTTCCTCTTGAAGATGTTCAAAGGCCTTCGTTGCTTCTGGATTACATAAAAATGCATCTTTCTTCAATAACGTTGTTAAAGGTGCTTCTATTCTCCCATAATTCTTAACAAACTTGCAATAATACCCTTTAAACCCGAGAAATACTCGTGGATGCTTTATGGATGTGGGGATTTTCCATTCCTTAATGGCTTCAATTTTTCTAGGGTCTACCTTAACACCTTCATGAGATACAATATGACCCACATATTCCACCTCTTGTACTCCAAGGAAACATTTGGAGCTTTTTTCATATAATTGTTTCTCCTCCAATAGTTTGAGTAGCATATTAGCATGTTCAACATGACCCTTCCAAGACTTTCCATAGATTAGTATATCATCAAAAAATACTAACAAAATTTTTCTAAGGAAGGGTTTGAAAATGGAATTCATCAAACCTTGAAATGTAGAAGGTACATTGGTAAGGCCAAAAGGCATGACCAAAAATTCATAATGACCCTCACGAGTTCTAAATGTTGTTTTTGGAATTTCTTCAGTCTTCATTCCAATTTGATGATATCCTGAATGAAGATCCAACTTGGTGAAGTAAATTGACCCATTCAATTCATCCAATAGTTCATCAATGCCAAGAATGGAAAATTTGTCTTTAATAGTGAGCTTATGGAGTTCCCTATAATCTATAAACATGCGCCATGATCCCTCCTTCTTATGCACCAATACTACTAGAGCAAACAAAGAACTTTGACTAGGATTTATTATACTAGCGTCTAGAATTTCTGCAACCATATGTTCAATTTCACTCTTTTGGGAATAGGGATATCTATAGGGCCTGATGTTTGGAGGAACACTTTCTGGACTCAAATGAATACCATGATCATGATCACAAATAGGTGGGAGACCTTTGGTAGTCTCAAATACCTTGGAATTGTTGTCCAAGGCTTTATGGAGATCTAGAGAAATAGAGGATTTCGACGTGGGAATCTCTAGCGAACATAATTGTGAAATTACGCCTCATTATTATTTATTTAGAAGCTTTATCATTCCATTAGAGTTGATTATCTTTCTTGGTTTCCCTGCAATGCCTCTTAATTCAACTTCCTTTCCTTTCGAAGAAAATTTCATGAAAATTTCATGAAAATTAAAAGCTATTGTACCCAAGGATTGTAGCCATTAGACTCTTAGCACAACATCAACACCACCCATTGGAATGGAAAGCATTGGTCTATTCAATACATATTATCCCATGGATATCATGATATTATGGCACCCTCCTGAGCAATTTATGGTTCCTCCCCTTGATACCATCACTTCACACTCTGGTGCTGGATATAGGAAGCAATTCAATTCCTTGGATATCTTACAATGAATAAAATTATGGGTACTCTCGAATCAATCAACACTAGTACCGCTTTCTTATTGATATGCCATTCTATCTTAATAGTTTGATGAGTGGTAATTTCAGCCAATGCATTACAAGATATTGTTAGATTCATTTCTTCTTTTGACGTTTCTTGTTCCTTTTCTTCCTCCTCTTCACAATCTATGTAAAATAATTTCTTCTCAACACACTTATGACCTTTAGTGTCTTTGCTATCACAAATGTAACAAATCCCTTTTGCTCTTTTTTCTTCCAATTGTTGTAGTGTCAACCTTGTAGGTTTGGATGGCCAAGGGAAACAACACTTCCATCCTTATAGTTCTGAGAGGTAGACTTCCTTGTTGCCATAATTTTTCTTTACATTTTTCTTGCCAACTTGAATGCCTTTTCCAATGATTCAAGTTCCCAAAGGTGAACCTCATGTTGGATGTTATCCTCTAAAGTCCCTATGGACACATTAATCCTATGCTCCTCTGGAATATCTTTTACCCTTATATTCAATTTTTGGAAGTCCTCAATGTGCTCCATCATTGAACCCTTTTGTTTGAGGTTTTCCAATTGGCTAAAAAAAGTGTTGTTTTTTGTATCCTCATAATGTGTTATCATTTCTTCCATTAAAATCGCCCAAGTGACAATTTTTTTACGAGATAAAAGCCATCAATACCATACAAACTGATTTGGTTCTAGATATAAAGTTGCAATGCGTGACTTTTGTGTGTTTTGCACATTATGGATATCGAAATATTGCTCCATTTGTAGTATCCATTTTATGGGATCCTTGCGATCAAACTTCCTCATATCCATCCTTTAGACATGGTGGGTCTTCAATCCAATGTTAGAATCTATGAAATCATGATTAACATTTATTTTGTTCTCATCATGAGTTTCCTTTACTACCCTTTCACCATTAGTAAGCATTTCTTGTAGCAACATAGTCAAATCTATCTTCAAGTCTTCCATGTCGCCTTTCATTTTTTCTTCTATACCATCCATCTTAGCATCCATGTCATTCATCTTAGCTTCCATGCCACCCATCTTAGCTTGTGTGCCGTCCATATTAGCTTCCACGCCATCCATCTTAACTTGCACACCATTCATATTAGATTCCATGCCATACATATAAGCTTCCACTCCTTTCTTTAAACCATCAATCTTAGCTTCTATTACCTTTTGTGAGAGTGAACATTGCTTCACTTGGTCTTGTATTTTCATATATCATGTTTCATTTCTTCCTCTTCTTCATGAGTCATGCAAGAGATTTCAAGTTACTCACTAGGTTGTTGAGGGATTAAATCCCCTAGGGTTTTGGGTCAACACCCTAGTAGAGCGAGGGTCATCTACAGTAAAAAGCACGCATTCCACACAGCCACGATACTTAAATAAGAAAACTACATGAAGTGAGGTGCACCTGGGGGTCTTTCATTCGGGTAGATCCAACCAGGGTCCAAACCTTCTTGGAGTTCCTCTCGATTCTTGAAACTACAAAACAACAAATTCAAGGAAGCATAGCAATATATGGATAATGTATCATATAGAAATCAACTTCATAAGTTATTGAAAGATGGTTAGTTATACATTGAAACAATTATTCATATGCAAACCATAACAATAACATCATATGCATAAAGAATATTGATTTCGGGAACAGGACAAATGTTTCTTTATTGCAGATAACTAAAACAAAGCAAGGAATGATATCACCTAAATCTTCTTCTTGCTAGCTCCAAGCGGAACCGTCCTCCGGGTCCATCCAAACCCAAGTCTTCAAAAGGCTCCTTCCATGACTCACACAAGGATATCTCAACTAGTGAAAAGACATCATAACTCAAGGAAATAAGGGTTTCTTGTAGTCGGGGAAGTGCTAGAAGCACAATAATCTTTAGACTTGATCAGGGGTAATCTTAGCAGAGTAATTCTATCTCTTCATTCCTCCCTTAGGCCTTCCCATTGAAGCCTTTTTATACTTCTCCCAAAGTAGTTTTTTAGTTGGGAATTCATTGGGAATAGTTGGGCCACAGGCACTAATGGGTAATCAACAAGTAAAACCTCTGATATCTACCCAAAATTGAGGAGATTTAATTTTTTTAAGTGTTCTAAGACATATACATGGGTTGGGTATACACAGACCCATGTACACATGCGTTTAGATTAGGCCAATTTCATGTACAGGGAGTAAAACAATGTTTTTTAAGTATTCGAACCAAGTTTGGAAGGAGGGGTTGCCCTAGGCCATAAATGCAGCATCACAAATATCAAGACTGACATTTGGAGCTATAATAGATGCCCCCCTAATATATGAGGTCAGAAGGGGTACATGATGGCCGAAATGTATTAAGTACATGGAAATGAAACTAGTCAAAGACTCAGAAGGACTTCACCAAATTTCAGTTTGCCAAGCCACAAAAGGAGATCAGAAAGAAAAATTGTTTGAGGCGGGCATACCCATGCCCAGAGAAAGTAAGGCATGTCCGCATATCATGTACAAGCGGATCCACTAAGTATACAAGTATAGAAGACTAGAAATACATAATGGATCATCTGATCATGATCAAATAAGTACATGTTTGAATATCACACATAAGAATGTCAATGATGTTGAAGGATAAAGTTGATCACTAATATCAAAGACTGATCCCAATAGTACCAAATGAACATGATGGAATAAGATGGTACTACACTGCAAACTCGAGTGCCAACTTATAGAATGTCCTTGTGAATGACTGCAACATATAAGGTGGAATGGTATCAACTAGTAGCAACAGGAGCAACTGTCAAGTGAACCAATGAATGTTGATGCAACTCGAGGTCTTCACCGACCCCCATGGTACATTTCTACATAATGGGAATGAATGAGCTGAAGTCGACCATGTGAGAAATCGTTTGATTAACTGTCATTGATGTATACCGTTAAGAAACGCAAGAGTACTCACCGATAATGATAATGAGAGTCAAGGTACCCCAGTGAAATCTAACAAGTGTGAATAAATGTTCTGAAGTCGAACACCTAGAAGAATCTATTGATCAGGAGAAAATGATGGTTTCCCACTATCGATAGCGAAGGATCTGGCACTAATGACTGCAAACCCCAAGGTATTGCCAAACGGACTCTAGACGTTTGCGCTGGAGCAATGAGTCATAGTCGATGTGGAAAGATCTGTTAGAAGGAAGGCATTAAGGCATCCTTCATCAATCTCGTGTGAGTGTAACCTACAAGCCAATGATGTGGCAGTAATCAGACGAAAAATATGTAGTAACACAACTAAAGCACATTTTCGTCGTACACAAGATGCGGCTAGAGCACGACAGAAACCCTCTGAACCAACCAATAATGAAAGCTAAATGTTATGAAACCAGCTCACAAAAAGATAGAAAAGATAGTTGAATGCCTTAGAATTCAGCCTCTTCGAGGGGGCAACCTCCTTTACATTACACAAATGAACAATTCTTGGATGATACAAATGACAAAACCTCCTTTCTATATATAGGAGTCTAAGAAGTCACAATATAACCCAGCCAAACTAACAATAATAATATAAAGCCGCAAAAATAACAATAGAGGGATTCTATGGGGCACAGTAATAACAATATGTGGACAATAGGGGCACAACAATATTAATAAGGGGTACAACTACAATAGTAATGGGGTAATCACTAGTATTATAGGGACCCAACATGCCCCTCTCCTTCAAAAAAGTGTTGTCACCAACTCTTGAGTAGTTCTGGATGCTTCTGTATAAAATTCTCATCCTCCCATGTGGAATCTTCAGCAAATAAGTTCTTCCACTTGATAAGATACTCTGAAATTGATTGATTTTGTAGTTGTTGAGTTCTTGTTTCTGTGACTGCTTCCGGTTCCAATATAATTTTTCCTTCCTCTTCAAGTTCTGGCAGTATTGTTTGAACTGGGAGCTTGTCACCTATAACCTTCTTTAAACATGAAACATGGAAAACTAGGTGTAATCGAGAAGCTGCAGGAAGCTCCAATTTGTATTCCATAGCACTAATCTTTTGCAACACCTTGTACGAACTATAATACTTTGGTGATAATTTATTATCCTTCTTAGCTTGCTTGAGGGACATTTTCTTATATGGTTGTAGCCGTATGAATACCCAATCACCTACATCAAAACTTCTTTGGCTGCGATGTTAATATGCTTGTTGTTTCACTCTATTCTGTGCCAACACGAGGTTATCCTTTAAGAGTTGAATGACTTGTTGTTGATTTTCGTTGTGATGTTCCACTGCTTGAACCTTAGAATTTTCTCTTAAATATGATGTGATGGATGGTGGCTGATACCCATAAAGTGCCATAAAAGGGGTCGTTTTTGTTGCTCTATGGAAGGAAGTGTTATACCACCATTCAACCAGAGGCAAGCATTTGACCCATTGTGTCTATTTATCAGATACAAAGCAACGAAGATATACTTCCAAACATTTGTTTACTATCTCAGTTTGCCCATCAAATTGAGGATGATAAGATGAGCTATGAGCTAACTGAGTACCAAGACAAGAAAATAATTATGTCCAAAAATTTCCAATGAAAATGGGATCTCTGTCACCTGCAATAATCTTTGGGTTTCCATGTAGCTTTGAATTGTTTCCATAAATGTAGTAGAACCTGTACTAGCTTTAAATGGATGTGATAATGCACAAAAGTGTGCATACTTGGTAAGTTTGTCAACTACCACCATGATGACACTCTTTCCCTCAGACTTGGGTAAACCTGTGATAAAATCCATTGAAACCTCCTCCCAATGTTGGCTTGGAATGGATAAAGGTTGTAATAGACCCGGTGTCATAATTGTTTCAACTTTATTTTTTTGGAAAACCAAACATTCTGCCACAAACTTTTGGATATCTGATTTAAGACCATCCCAAGAAAATTCCTTCTTAATCCTGTGGTAAGTTTTTAAAAATCTTGAGTGCCCTCCTAAGGGAGAAGTGTGCAATTCCATAAGAATATTTTGTTTGAGCTGGGAATTCTTACAGAGGTATAAGCGATCTTTGTACCATAATGAATCATTTTACCAGCTAAATGTATCAGACGTACTGGAATCTTGTTGTAACTTTCGAATAAGTGCCCACACTTCTTCGTCATTCTTCCATTCCTCCCTTGCTTCATTTACCCAATCTGGTTGGATAATAGAAATGGCGCACAACAATGCTTCCACATCCTCATCCTTTCTTGAGAGAGCATCTGCCACCACATTTTGCTTCCCTTTTTTGTAGATGATTTCACAGTCATAACAAAACATCTTTGTGACCCACTTTTGTTGCTCTTCAAAGGATAATCTTTGTTCTAAAAAGTATTTAAGGCTATCATGATCCGTTTTTACCTTGAAGTGTCTTCCCATTAGGTAGGGTTGCCATTTCTTAAGTGCATGGAGTATTGCCAACATTTCCTTCTCATAAATAGCTTTGTGTAAAAACATTCCCTTGATTGGATGACTTTCAAAAGCAATGGGTCTTTCAACTTCCATTAAACAACACCGATTCCATTTCTTGAACCATCACATTCCACAATAAAGGTTTTTTGTGAAGTCCAGTGTAGCTAAGACCAGTGCTTGGCACATTGCCTCTTTAAGATGTTCGAAGGCCTTTTTGCTTTTGGAGTCCATGAAAATGCATCTTTCTTCAATAATGTTGTTAGATGTGCTGCTATTCTCCCATAATTATTAACAAACCTGCGATAATACCCTGTCAACCCGAGAAATCCTCGCAGATGCTTTGTGGATGTGGGGATTTTCCATTCCTTAATGGATTTAATTTTTGCTAGGGTCTACCTTAACTCCTTCATGAGATACAATATGACCCAGATATTCCACCTCTTGTACTCCAAAGAAAAATTTGGATCTTTTTGCATATAACTGTTTCTCCTCCAATAGTTGTAGCACCTTGTCAACATGTTCAACATGATCCTTCCAAGAGTTGTTGTATTTTCGTATATCATCAAAAAATACTAACACAAATTTTCTAAGGAATGGTTTGAAAATTGAATTCATCAAACCTTGAAATGTTGAAGGTGCATTGGTAAGGCCAAAAGGCATGACCAAAAATCCATAATGACCCTCATGAGTTCTAAATGCTGTTTTCGAAATGTCTTCAGTCTTCATTCTGATTTGATGATATCCTGAATGAAGATCCAACTTGGTGAAGTAAATTGATCCATGCAATTCATCCAGTAATTCATCAATGACAGGAATGGGAAACTTATCTTTAATAGTGAGCTCATTGAGCTCCCTATAATCTGGACACATGTGCCATGATCCATCCTTCTTGTGCACCAATACTACTGGAGCAGACAAAGAACTTTGACTCGGTTGAATTATACCAGCCTCTAGCATTTCTGCAACCATACATTCAATTTCACTCTTTTGGGCATAGGGATATCTATACGGCCTGATGTTTGGAGGAACACTTCCTGGAATCAGATGAATAGCATGATCATGATCACGAATAGGTGGGAGACCTTTGGGAGTCTCAAATACCTTGGAATGATTGTCCAAGACTTTTTGGAGATTTGGAGAAATAGATGATTCCAATGTGGAAAAATCTAGCGAACATAATTGTGCAATTACACCTCTTTGTTCCTTTTTTAGAAGCTTTGTCATACCGTTAGAGCTGCTTACCTTTCCCGGTTTCCCTACAATACCCCTTAATTCAACTTCCTTTCCTTCCACAGAAAATTTCATGAAACGTTATTGAAAATTAAAAGCTATTGTACCCAGGGATTGTAGCGATTAGACTCCTAGTACAACATCAGCACCTCCCATTGGAATGGAAAGCATTGGGCTAGTCAATACATATTCTCCCATGGATAGCTTGATATTATGGCACTTTACAGAGCAATTTATTGTTCCTCCATTTGATTCCATCACTTGACACTCTGGTGCTGGATATAAGAAGCAATTCAATTCTTTTGCTACCTCACAATGAATAAAATTGTGGGTACTTATTGAATCAATCAACACTATTACCTTTTTCTTCTTGATTTCTCCTTCTATCTTGATGGTTTGAGGAGTGGTAATTCTCGCCAATGCATTACAAGATATGGTCGGATTCATTTCTTCTTTATCTAGGCTTTGTTCCTAGAGTATATTCTCTTCTTTTGACCTCTCTTGCTCCTTTTCTTCTTCCTCTTCACAATCTATGTAGAATAATTTCTTCTCAGCACACTTATGACCTTTAGTGTATTTTCTATCACAACTGTAACAAAGCACTTTTGCCCTTTTTTCTTCCAATTTATGTGGTGTCAACCTTATAGGTTGTGGAAGACTAGGGGCAACAACACTTCCGTCTTTATAGTTGTGAGTGGTATGCTTCATGGTTCCCATAATTTTGCTTTCCATTTTTCTTGCTAACCTGAATGCCTTCTCTAATGAATCAGGTTCCCAAAGGCGAACATCATGTTGGATATTATCCTTTAAAGTCCCTATGAACACATCAATCCTATGCTCCTCAGGAATATTTTTTACCCTTATGTTCAATTTTTGGAACTCCTCAATGTGCTCCATTATTGAACCCTTTTG
Organism: Pinus tabuliformis; assembly: GCA_031772625.1. Classification (NCBI taxonomy): domain Eukaryota; kingdom Viridiplantae; phylum Streptophyta; class Pinopsida; order Pinales; family Pinaceae; genus Pinus; species Pinus tabuliformis. The sequence continues at coordinate 446,075,101 of CM062817.1, forward strand.
TTTGAGACTTATCAATTGGCTAAAAAAAGTGTTGCTTTTTGTATCCTCATAACGTGCTATCAGTTCTTCTGTAAAAATTTCCCAAGTGATAATTTTTTTACGAGAGCAAAGCCATTGATACCATAAGAACTGATTTGGTTCCAAATATAAAGTTGCAATACGTACCTTTTGTGTGTTTTGCACATTATTGAGATCGCAAAATTGCTCCATTTGTAATATCCATGTTGCGGGATCCTTGCCATCAAACTTCCTCATATCGATTTTTGGAATATGGTGGGTCTTTGGTCCAACATTAGTGTCTATGAAATCATGATTAACATTTCTTTTGTTCTCATAATGGGTTTCCTTTACTACCCTTTCACCATTAGTAAGCATTTCTTGTAGAAACTTTGTCAAATTTGTCTTCAAATCTGTCTTCAAATCTTCCATGCCTGTCTTCAATTCTATCTTCAAATCATCCATCTTAGCTTCCATGTCATTCATCTTAGCTTCCACGCCCTTTATCTTAGATTCCACACCACTTATCTTAGATTCTGTTAGCTTTTGTGAGAGTGACATTTGTTGCACTTGGTCTTGTAATTTTGATATATCATGTAGAATTTCTTCCTCTTCTTCATGAGTCATACTAGGGCTTTCCGGTTGCTTACTAGGTGTTTGCATTTTTCTTTCCTCGGGGCATCAGTTACTGATAATAATTCTCTACTATGCCCTTTTAATTCTTCAGAATAATTTTTCAAACCAAGCTTAAGAAAAAATTTTAAAAAATATACACACCATTTTTCACTTTGTAGGAGCTCAATATTGCCTCTGATGTATCTCTCTAATTTCTGATCATCCAGTTCTAAAATTGCGATCTACAATAGTCCTCTATGTCCTCTTTCCAATGCCACCAGTCTGATCCAAATTGGATTCTCCAAGGAAGAGTTATGCAAAATCTCTCATAGTGACCTTACGAAATTTCAATCAGATGCTCAGAGAGAAAGTTATGACGATTTTCCCCAGGTCACCCGTTTGGAATGTAATTCAGGAGTCTGCAAAAAGATAAACTTCCTTAGATCATATCTCTGTAAATATAGTGTGAAACGCTCTGAAATTTGGACTTGATATTCAGCGCGGTGTCTTCTCAAATGGGTTTTTATTTTTAGCTTTTGAACTATCGCAGAAAAAAAAAGTTATAGAAAAAATGCCACGATGACCTGTTTGGAGCAGCGAAACCCTAGAATCCAAAGCTCTGATACCAAATGTTATGAAACCAGCTCACAAAAAGATAGAAAATATAGTTGAACACCTTAGAATTCAGCCTCTTCGAGGGGGAAACCTCCTTTACATTACACAAATGAACAATTCTTGGATGATACAAATGACAAAACCTCCTTTCTATATATAGGAGTCTAAGAAGTCACAACATAACCCAACCGACCTAACAATAATAATATAAGTGACAAAAATAACAATAGAAGGATTCTATGGGGCACAGTAATAACAATATGGGGACAATAGGGGCACAACAATACTAATAAGGGGTACAACTGCAATAGTAATGGGGTAATCACTAGTATTATAGGGACCCAACACTAACATAGAGGTGAGGTATCCACTAATAGGGTCAAATGGAAACCAAGGTACTTCACGAATCTCAATGTGTGATAATGTAAACTGACGTCGCACACAAGGGAAACTACTCAGTCAAAGACGCATGATACCGGTCGATGTTGAGCATAAGGTGACCTATCAATAATGAAAATAGGGCCAGGGTGTAGCTCTAGGCCTGTCCTCAGAGCAATATGTCATCATCGATAAGGACAAGACCCACGAGCAAGAACTCAATGGAGACCTTCTCAAACCGGCATGAGTAAAGGACCAATATAACTAATGTGACGATAGACAAGACACTGACAACCAGGGATGGCCGATCGAAAAATGAGTCAAGAGACACTGCAGAGAGGCTGACTCAGGCTAACTTCCCTTGAACAAAAGCACGACTCAAATGATGACTTTGCGGCAGCATATGATAACTTTGCATAAGCTTGGCACGCAGGAGGCATGAATGAACTCTCCATACGATGGGAAGAGATAACCAATCAGAGGAGGACTAACTCAACAACAAGGTTAAGGCATACCTTAGCCAAACTAGATCCCACCCAAACATAGGAAACTTTGTTTGAGTGCTTTGTTCAAGGGCGACATGACTCTAGCTACCAATAATAAATGAAAATGTTGTCCCGTTCCCACTCTTTTTGGAATATATAATTTTTTTTCTTTTTCTTTAAGCTGGAAAAAGAATAAGATAATGCTATAATACAGTGGAAAGAACGAGTGTCAGTGAAGCAGATGATCTAGTTCCTGGGATTGGAACAATCCTATGCTCAATGCAGGGAGGAGAAAACTGGTCAAAGACACTCAAAGGTGTGTTCCTTCCACGGGTCATAGTGTGTCAAGTTGTAGAAGTCAAGGGGATGCAAGTTTGATTTTGTAGATTTCGTGGTCAAAAGTTTGCATAAACACAAGTCTAGTGAAGCGAGCTAAAGGCCAAAAGGTGCAAATAGTCAATAAGCAATGCAGTAGTACAACTCAACACAAAGGAGCCTCTAGGGTATAAGGCCACAACGAAGCGAAGAAGCAAAGACGAATGAGTCTTCAGTGCATAAGTCATAGCGGGACTACAAAGGACTCCCGAGCTTACTCAAAATGAAGCAGCATGGGTAAAAAATGTAAGTGAGGTACTAACTATGATGCCCATGAAAAGGATGGCTCTACCATTTTGTTAAAGTTTAAAAATTGGCGAGCGGAGTTGGCTTACTAACGATGACACCATGGAATCGAACCTATGGTAAGTATATCGGTAGATGGAGGCTAGCTATGAAAAATGCAATGGAAGAATGGCTTCCCTAACCGATATGCCAGTAAGTAAATGATACATGCCATGACAGGTCAGCAGTCATGGAACCGACTTGAAATCTTCGAAGAAACGTCCAAAAAGTCCTGAAAAAACAACCTATCATTGAAAATTCAAGCTCCCATGTTAAAAAATACATGTGAGAGAAAAAATCAAATTTTGAAATTTTTTTGACATTTTCAAAGTCTATAAAAGGATTTTTGGACCCACCATTGTTACTGTTTGAGTTGAGAGCAAACAAGCAAGCTTTGCCTTTTGCCGAATCTGACCGTTCAATTCTTCCCAAAAAGGGAAAAGGTGCATGCCACTATTAATGATGAGGTTATGAATGATCTATAGGCCTTGGATGCCTTAAGAGGATGCAATTCGCTAAATTTTTTCAAAATGCCAAATATGAAGGCGAATACTCGGTCGCTTGAAATCCTCATTCACTACAGGAGTATCGACAATGACTCATTCATGATTGATCAAATGCCACCAAGGATAGAGATTGAGGATCTCTATTCTATCGTGGGCCTTTCCTGAAGGGGAGAGTTAGTACATTCTACGGGCCGATCATGAGGTAGCCTCTCTTTTGAGTACTATGTGCATATATACTACCTGGTCCATCCAGAAAAGATTGGAAGCCAAATTCAAATCAAGCATGTAGAGAGTTTGTCATTGAGTATCATCATGTTCACTATAGCTAGAGTGAATGGATCAGCCTCCTTACACCAGGCTTCACGACTTGGCATGAGCTTGGATATAGACTGTCTCACCACAATATTTGATTGGTGTACTCCTCTTCTCACGAACTTGAAGAGCCAGCTATCATCTATCAAAAAGGGCTAGACTAAAAACTTTGGGTATGGGACTATTTTGTGCTCCTTTTTCGAGAAGGTCCCAGTGCTATGCCCTAGAGTACCAGTTCTGATCAGTAGCCCGCGAGATCCACGGATGGGTAGGTGGGTCGATCTGATGAAACATCTAGGATGTGGGGACGTAACGCGGACAACTTTTGACAACGATTTCTTCTCCTGGTGGGACAAGAAAATCATCACAGTGGATGATTACCCCTATACTGGCTTGGACTTCCAGAGAGATCCTGATCTAGTGTTACCACCAAGCGTGGCATGGGGAGATATAGGTAACAAATATTTTTTGATTTTATGATTTCTATGATTTTTATGACTTTTCAAATATGAAAATGAACTTAAAAATATTTTTGATGGGATTCAAATTACTAATGTAATGATCATATTCCAGATATTGGGCCAGTACAACTAGATGGTTTCCCACAGCATGGAAGTCGCAGCCTAGGTACCGAAGAGGCGGCTGCTGATATAGAGTGGCTCCTATACACAGTTTAGTGGAACTTGGTGAGATTAACTCACTGAGTACCGATGGCAGCGGTAGAGGATCTTCCTATAGACATGCAACGTTGCGTGGTTGGAATGCCACGGGACTGTGTTTGGACTCTTAGGCGTGTAGCTAACGTTCTAGTCACATATGTGGCCATTCATCCTGAGCTGGGTCATAGATAGTCTGGACATGATTATGGGCATTTAAGTCCCAATTTTTTGTATATTATTTTGGACACACTTATGTACATTCGGGATGTTTTATGATATATATATACAGCTTCGACTTTTTGATGCTTGATTTTATTTTTATGATGATGAATGAATGTGTGACAATCTAGAGCTTGATTAGCAATAGAATCTACTAACCAATTATGAGATCTTGGAATGTGAAAATAAGTAATATAAGTAAATTATCTTTGCAACAACCTCACTCTTAAATATTGGCAATATAAACATGGATCCCTGACCCGATAAATGTTATTTAATTGAGACACTATTAGCTGTGAATCAAGATACACTACTAACGAATCAATTCTCTAAGAAATAGCTTCAAATAATAGATTAATAACGACAGTATACTCAGCCATATTATTTGATGCACGACCAATGCATACTCCCCTTGACACCATCAACTGACCAGTTGGATAGTATATCACCCAAGCTGCAGAAGCGAGGTTTCAAGTGTGCCGACTAGCACCATCGGTGAATCCAAAATAAACCAAGTCATCCATCAACACCTGCCACAGTAGATCAAAAACTGTTGATATCAAAAACTCCCTATGAGATATGTACAAAAATACAAAATATACAAAGAAGTCATTGCCTAGCTGCTACTTAAACAAAGTACTTCTTGAGGTAGAGCCCATTTTGGGGCTCTCACAACTTGTTCCCTTCAAAATCGACTAACTCATATGCCCCTTTTTATAAAACTCATTTAATTATAAAGGGACGGTACCCTATAGGCTTGAACTTGCCTGCCCCCAAGGCATGTCTATCTTCATCATAGACCAAGACAAGATCACCTTCATAAAAGACTCGAGGATGGATAGCGTTATCATACTGACTTTTAACCCTTTTCTTATGAGCCTCATTGATTGTGGTGGCATCTCGACATTGCTCATCGAGATATTACAAATAAAGGAGGTGCTCTTCGAGACTAGAGGTCTCTAGAAGGAGCTCAATAGCTAGCTTAAGAGATGGAATTTCTCATTCAACAGGAAAGATAGATTCCAGCCCATAAACTAACCGAAAAGGTGTAAAACTTGTGGCAGTCTTTAATGAGGTTCAGTATGCCCAAAGAGCCAGATACAACATAAGATGCCAATTGGACCAGTTTTTATCGATCGTCCTTTGCAGGATCGTCTTAAGGATTTTATTCACAACCTCGACCTGTCCATTGGCCTGAGGATAATACAGAGATGAATTCTCCTACCAGAAACCCAATTGAAGAGCCAATTTAGACATTAGTTGGTTCTGGAAATGACTACCATGGTCAGTGACAATCTCTCTTGGGATATCGAACCTTGAGATAATCTGATTGAAGAGGAACAATGCCACTATTTCACTATCATTTTTATAAGTGGGCATGGCTTCAGCCCACTTTGTGATGTAGTCTATGGCCACTATAATGTACTTGTGATTTGGTGCTGAAGGCAGATTACAAGTAGCAAAATCAATACCCCATGTTGGATAGGTAAATCCCCTCTGCGGACAGAGGCGATCCCACTAGCCTAAGATAGAACTAGCCACAATCAATTCACGCTGCTACGCAAGTTCCTAGTTGTACACTAAGGGTGAATTAAGAAGACCAACCTGGAGTCCAACGCTAAAGTCGATGCAGAGTTGATATCCTCGCTCCCTTGCTCCAGCAGGTCACAATCCTAGCGATCCTCGCGAACGGACACCTGCACACACAAAGGACGAAGCAGATACAAGCATAAAATCCACCAATAGTACAACTATATTTCAGTCAGAAAGGAAATAAATCAAACATCATTATAATAGACAATGAGATTGGAACCATAATAGCAGTCGTTCATTAATAAATAATAGACGGGAAAAGATACAACCAAGGTTCTGACGTTGAACCTCTCCTCTGGCTGGGCGTGCAGCTATGTGTGTCTTGCAATACACCTTCTCTCCGGCAGCATAACCTCTCTATGCTTCACTATCACTTACGACAAGTATGATCACAACTAGCATTACTCAAAAACTAGCTTGTCTAATGCATGAGGACAAACATTTATAGATGGAGAAGGGAGGAAGATTCAATGAACCAGGACACCCATTGTGGATTGGCATTATCTCTGAAAGGATAGATGTCAAGGATAGATGATGACTCTCGACCTCTATCCGATGGATTTTACCCTCAAAAGACTTCGTGATCTGAAGGGAAAAAACATATGGGCGCGCGTTTGTCAAAAATCATTACCAAACTGGGTTGGCGCGGGTGTTGTTCTGTGACAGAGCGCTAATGGTCGCACCCCCTTTTGAGGATCTCAGTGATTGGCGCAGGTAGGACACTGTGGACCTGCGCCAATGGAAAAAGAGCACTTTTCAGGGATAATTTGCAGAAGGTGTCTTCAGGGAACATGAAGTACATACTCAGGGGAACATAATGCAAGTATTTTTGGGTTATGTCACTGCTCACAGGTCCCGAAATGTGTCCTCCAATGTACGGAAACGGGGCAATAGGGACGGTGACCAATGGTGACAAATTACTGTGTAACAGATGCCCCCCAAAGCATGAGGCCCGAGAGGGAGAGAGGGGTGAAATGCTTTACAAGAACACATACAGATGCCGCCGAGGATCTGCATTGAGAGGAATGACTGATAGTTCAATTACATGATGTACATGGTATAGTCGCAGCCATCCATAAGAGAGTACATAAATAATCTGGATCCATAGTATGGACGTAGCCATCTGGTTAGGATCAATGAATTGACTCAGGTATGGTCGCAGCCATCCAGTGAATGAGTCATGTATCAAGAATCACACCTGGATTATAATAGACACAATCCAGGGTCTTGCGCTCCATCTCGACCTGAACAAGAGTACAAGTTCAAGCATGCAAATATATGAGCTGAAGTCGAACATGCATGAACATCGTCTGATTACCAGTCAATAATGGAAACTGTTAACAGATGCGAGAGGTACCACCAATAATGACAATGGCCCTCAAGGTACTATAGGTACAATCTACGGCGTGCGAATTAATGAGCTGACGTCGAACACCCGTAGAATCATTCGATCGGAGGCCAATGATGAAAACCTCACGTCGAACACGAAGAACCTGCCATTGAGGCATGCAGGCTCCAAGACACCGGAAGGGAGTCTCTAGATTAGCTTCCTGGATAATGAGCTGAAGTCGACAGGAAGTGACCTTGATCGAAGGTGGGCCATAATGTTTCCCACATCATCGACACGAGACAGAGAGATAATTTTGTGAATCAAGATCATGTGAACTATCAGATGGAGGTTGTTTCTTTTCAGAGTCAACTTCTCTTGAACATATCGGCGGCACGACAGTGGAATTGTCAGTATTTGACATCAATGGATCAGAGGTCATGATGACGAGGCAATGAGCAGATGAGAGGTCAAATAGGATTACCCAAATCCATGGAGGCCAGTGAAAAATGAGATGAGATATCCCCACCCAGACACGAAAGCAGACAAGTGCCATGTTCAAGAGCGACATACTGCCGACACGACAATAATTATGGTTCCAAAATTTTCTTTTTCCCCACCATTTTTGGCGAGTACCCCGATTATTTTTAACAAGCTTGATGGGGATAGCATATGCTTGTGGTGTGTCATTTCGACAAAATCCGATGTCATCAGGTTTTAACGAGTCTGACAAAGGAAGAACTCGGCGTCTTTTCATGTTTAGAGAGTTTGAAAAGACAGCAGAAAAGGAAACTCCAGGGGTGTCCTTTTTCGTAAAGTTGTGTCTCTCGAGCCCGAAAAAGTATAAAACAATGCTTGAAAGAACCGCCCGACCATTACGATCGAGGAGTACTTTTCATAAATAGTGATTCCGACCTGAAAAAGTAAAAAAGCGGTCGAAATCACGTCGTTTCATGACCATTAACGAGTTTGGAATGAAAAAACCCGGTAATCTTTTTATGTTTTAACAGTCGATAAAAAGAACTTAAAACGACCGCCCCTTATTAACGTTTAACGAGTCAAGAGGAGTAACTCGGCAATCTTTTCAATTTAAACGGTCAAAAAAAGAGCTAAAAGCGGACCTTAGAGTAACCTTTTCATTTGTTTTACTAAGCCTGAAAAAGTGGGAAAATGAGCTCGTTTCGTTGCTTGAGTTGCACCAAACCCTGTCATCATTCAAAAACAGCGTAAAACCCACTTTGACATAAAAATACCCACAAAAACATTATTTTAATTAATTTTTAGGCCAAAAGAAGTTATAAATAGTGAAATGGTAAAAAATAAAATTACTTTTTACTTTTTACCTTGTGAGTTTACCATTGGAGGGTTTTGGGTGCAAAGTTCAGCTGCTGATTGCGATCAATCCAGGAGACCATTCGAGCCGCCGTCTGAAGCAGGTAAGAGGCCTCATCCTTAGCTTTATTTTCATTCCATTTATTCAGTTTTCCATCCACAGAATGATCCTCTGCAAGGGGGATTGCAAAAACTAGGGTTGCGCCCATTGGCGCGAGTTTCCCGCGCGGGTTCGCGCCAATGGGCTATTTTCCTAAAAGGAGTCGCGCCATTTTCGCGACTGTTTTGAAAACAGTCGCGCCAATTGCGCGAACGAAATTTTCACATAATTTTGACCGTTTAACCTGCAATTTTTGTTGATTTTTGGTTTCACCATCGATTTATTGATGACATCTTCGGTTTTTTGGTTGCAGGGATTGGTCAGAATGGCTATAGAATGGAGAGAAAGGGAACATGAGGCCATAGATGCCATGGCCTTGGAGGATGATGCATGTATGGATGCTCTGAGAGATTGCGGCTTGAAGAAATTCTTTCTTACCTCGTACTTACGTGCACAGCCTGAGTTACTGAGATTTATTGTGGATGCTTGGGACACAGAGGATCAGGTATTCCGCCTGAAGGACCAGACATTGGAGTTGGATGTCTCTGATGTCTACTTTATTACAGGATTATCACGGCGGGGTGCACGGCCCATCTTGACTGGAAGTAGGCCTTCCGGGGAAAAGATGGGAGAGGTGATGGCAAGAGTTTGTCCTGGGGCACAGACTGGATCCAACAGTGCCAAGGTAGATATTGTCACTATTCCGAACTTGGGGCTACGAGTGGTACTATTCACTATCACTCGGACGGCTGGGGTACAGGCACCCCACGAGGCCAGCAAGAATCACTTGCTGCTGGCAACTGAGTGTCTGAATCCTACATTGTTTGATTGGGCAACGACAGTGACAACAAATATAAAGAGGCAGCTTACCAAGTGTAAGCGTGATGGCAACAAGCAGTTTGGATACGGATCCATCATAGTATCATTTTTTCTAGAGCGACTACCGATATTCCGGATCCAGGGAGGTTTAGTGGCAGATCAAGTGCCACGGGAGCCGAGGTTGGCTCGATGGGCAGCACTTATGCCCAGAACAGGAGGGGGCCAGCAGATGGCCTGGAGGCCCGAGTTCTTCATTTGGCTCCGACACCAGATGATCGTCATGGAGGACTGGCCTTATGCAGGCACTGATTTCACTGGAGACCCAGATCTTCCATTGCCTGCAGGGGAAGACTAGGACGAGGAGCTAGGTAAGAACTCTCTGTATTTTTTATGTTTTTATGTATTTAGTTTTTTTTGGTAATACATGCTAGTCTCTGACGACAAATATATATATGTATGCAGATGTTGGTGCAGAACGACCAGCTGACCTGTGTCATATAGCACGGAGGGCACCTGCTGCCGACCCTCAGGTAGAGGGTGCTGCAGACGATGACCTAGTACAGAACCTCGAGGCACTTACTCGAGGGATCCCAGATTATGGCAGGTTGGCATACATGCCCAGAGCATATCAGAGGCACACGGTGGGAGTATCTACTTGCGTCCATCGTCTGCTGAGACGTGTGGTGCGAGCGGTGACATGCTATCATGAGCATCAACGTGCTTAGACGCCTAGGTTTCATTTTTGTATATTTTTGAGAGACATGTTGTCAGCGGCCGTATGGGACTTGGACATGTATTATTTTTTGGGTTATGTAATGCGTGAGGTGCAAACATTATGACACACACGTATATATATACATATGCCTATGGTTCATTATTGTGTTTTCATGTGCTTGCTTATATACTGTTTTGATTACAAATTATGCAAATGTCTATCTAATACATGATTGGCCAATGCATCAGATAATGTGTTTAATTGTCTTGGAACATGTTGATATGTGATAAAATCAAAATGCCTTTCTAACAATCTCACACGTAAATACAACCTTAGAATATGATGATTTCTGACGGAATATTGCCCGTTGAGCTGGTGGACAACAAGTTGAGAGTCCAGGTTCACTACCAATGCACGAATGCCGAAATTAATTGCTTTAGCAAGTAGCTCGATTACAGCACAGTATTCGGCGATATTGTTAGTAGTACGACCTAAACACACACCCTGACAATCTACTAGCCCGCCATGAGGATCGTAGATCACCCATGCCGCAGAGGACAAATCGCGAGTACTGCGGCAGGCACCATCAGCGAAACCAACATAAGGTGCATCTGACATCTGCACAAGAAGCGAAAAACACAATAAGTGGTTGCTATGCCTTTAAAACTGACACACACACACAACACACTAAAGTACATGTATGTACACAACAAAATGTACTAGCATCACGCATAGTACTTTTTTAAGTAAAGCCCATTTCGGGGCTTCCCAAGAGGGTTCCCTTCGTAATCAATCAGCTCGTAGGCCCCTTTCTGTAGAACTTTCTTGACAATGTAAGGGCCTAGCCACATAGACTCGAGCTTTCCTGCTCCTAGCTTATCTTTTGCCTGATCATAGAGCAGGACTAAGTCTCCCTCAACGAAAGAACGCGGACGGACGGTCTGATCGAAGTGAGTCTTAACTCGCTTCTTCTGCGTTTCAAGGGCCGGAGAGGCCAGGCGACGAGTCTCATCTAGCCGTTCTAAGTAAAGGAGGCGTTCTTCTAACGGAGTGGTGTTGGGAAGTAGCTCGACAGCTAATTTCAATGAAGGGATCTCACATTCAATTGGAAGGGTAGCCTCTAGTCCATAAACTAGTTGAAATGGAGTGAAACCAGTGGCATCCTTCACGGAGGTTCGGTAAGCCCACAAGGCAGGGAACAACATCAAATGCCAGTTAGACTTATGCACGCCAACGATACGTTGAAGCATTGTAACCAAGACCTTATTGACCGCTTCAACTTGACCATTGGACTGAGGGTAATATGGAGTTGAACTATCGTGTTGTAAGCCTAGCTGAGTTGTTAATTCCGACATCATATGATTACGAAAATGCTTTCCGTGATTAGTGACAATGGCTTGAGGGACGTCGAATCGCGAAATAACATGATTGAATAAGAATCGCACCGCTGTGTGACCGTCTTCAGTTAATGTAGGCATCGCCTCAACCCATTTAGTAAAATAATCGACGGCAACGATGATAAACCCATGCCCCCCAGCCGAGCGAGGGTTACAGGTCATATAATCAATGCCCCATTTTGCAAAAGGGCCGACGGTGACAACAGGGTGCAATCGGGCAGGAGGCGCTTGCATTTTGCGCTGGTATATCTGGCACTCATGACAAGAGCGGACGGCAAGGATGCAATCCTTAATGATAGAGGGCCAAAAGTAGCCAGCACGAAGGATTTTTTGGGCAGTAGCATATCCGGACATATGTCCGCCACAGGCACCAGAAGGGAATGTTCGCCATATTCCCTTTAGAAAACACCTGATCAATCTGAATAGGCGTTTGAAGGATTTGTGATGGGAGACAAGGAGCAAACCGCTCGAGGCAAGTCAGAAAATTCTACTGGGTAGGTAGAAATGAGGAACGATGGTGAGAATCATGCCAAGGAGGTTCCTCTAGAGACATGGTCTCAATAATGGCTTCGTCGGAGAGGAATGTTTCTCTTAAGGAATCCAAAGAAGCCTCATCTAGAAGCCCTGAGGATGGAGTAAGCGTAGAAGAGGGAGCCGAGGCAGCAATGATTTCAACATAATTAAGCTCGGCAGGACTCAACGGCATCCAGTCGCCCCAGGAATCTACTTGGTCTGTGGGAGGTATGATCCACGGGTCAGAACCAGTAGTGATCATATTGACAGGGCGATATTTGGAGGAGGGAGCGGAAAAACACCCATAAGAGCGGGATCTTTAAAAAGTCCAGCTCCCAGACTCTCAGATAATTTGGAGGTATGCTCCACAAACGGGATGGTGCCTTCGGAAGAAGAAGCAAAGAAGGATAGCTGGTCAACGGTAATGATCTTCCCTTGATGAGGGAAACGAATGATATGAAAGAAAGATGAAGCGACAGCTTGCATCACGTATATCCAACTACGTCCGAGAAGGAGGTTGTAGGTTAGAGTAGCATCAACGACTTCAACTTCCATCTCGACCGCTTTCCCTTCCAAAGAGATGGGTAAACGTTGGAGTATACCGTAAGGACGGGACGCTCTTCCATCAAAAGCTTCCAAGGTAGTAGGAGACTGGCTCAACGTTGGAGATCCAATAGCTTTCCAACAGGCAATAGACATGATGCAAGTTGAGGCACCTTCATCAATAACTGTACGATGAATCGTCTTGGAATCAATAATAACCTGTATAAGGAAGGCGATTTGGGGAGGCAGTCTCTGAGTATGGTGTTCTAAGTCAAAAGTGATTAAATCCGAATCAGCCGGGTCTATGCCACCAATGGCAGATAGCAAGGACTTCCTCTGAGAAGGGCAACTCTGGAGAACTTCTAAGGCGGACATAGCCGACGGAGTCTGTGCTAAGTCCTCAACGATATTGTAGTGCTATGCAGCACGAGCATTCGGATTGTAAGAAGATTTCCAGAGTACTCCTTTTGGAGGGGGTCGAAGAGGCGTCTCAGTGGTAGGTCTCTCAATGTGGAGTGGACCTGAACTGAACAGAGGAGCACTAGAGGGAATGTCAGTCTCCTTCCCGGCAGATGGCGGATAATCTTTTGTTCGAGTAATGATATTGATAGGTACTGTACCAGCCATAAACACTTGAGAACCAAAGGAAGAGGGAGGCTGAGAAGGGTCAGCCACCATCTGAGTCTTTTGAGTTTGTTGGGTGGGAAAGGGCTCTTTGAGCACCGCAGGAGTCCCAGGGGCACCTTTCAACAAACGACTAACTTCGGACCGCCTCGGGCAGTCCTTGGTATAGTGATCCTCATCACAGATAAGACAAGGATACTTGGGTTTGCGTTTAGTGCCGTCTTCGGGTGGAGGTTTAGGGGCTTCCTGTTTGGGTTGCTCTGGTTTATTTTTTGCTTTCCCTTTCTTCTTTTCTTTCGAGGCCTTGTTTGCCGTATTGGATTGGACGGCATTAACCTCGGAAGTGACATTCAAAACAGGTGGCACCTGGGAAGGTTGTTGGTTCGAAGCAATCGATTTTTGCTTCCCAGGGTTCGCGGGATTTTTCTTTGAGGATGAACTAACTGAACCAATGATACCGTCAACAGTTGGTGTTGGCGGGGCTTTAGACGTTCCTGGTCTTGGGGCATCAGACAAATAATCATATAATGTACCTGATTGAGAATAAACTAAATCAAGGTACTGAGCGTGCGTAATAGCTTGCTCTTCAGTGACACACACCCCCATGGCGATATCCTGGGCTATCGGAGGAACGAACGAAGTCATAAACCAATCAGTAAGAAGCTGGTCGGGAATCCAAAATTTGATCATACGTCTACGCCGTCTCCATTCATGGATATGATCAGAGATATGCGTAGCCGTCGTTTGTCTTAAGGAAGTGAGGAGGTGTGTACCTGTTTCATATCGAATGGGTAACTGGAAAAGAGTAAGAAATGCCATAGCCAAAGAATTGAAATCCTGAAAGGACCCGCGATTAAGTTCGATATACCACTTAGCGGCAGAGCCAGTGAGAGTCCTTTTAAAAAGGCGAAGCCGAATTGAATCATCAAGCCATGAATTGGATGAACACCACAAATGATAAGTCATGACATGGGCTTGCGGATCTTCATTAGCTTTGCCATCGAATTTTGGACAGTCACCAGGAATTTTGGTTGGAACCGGAGGCCAATAAGGGTTATGAAGAATAGGATCATTGGTCAATTTGGACACATCCGGTAATTCTAAAGTCGCTAAGAATGGTAATTGAGGATTAAAAGACATCTGGGGCTGCTGATAGGATGGAGCACCAGGGTTCCAACCAGGTGGTGGTTGCCCCCATGGGTTCTGCCCGGACGGATTTGGCCCCATAGTGTATTGGCCATAGGGATTTGTATTTTGCCCCCCGGCATAAGGATTACCAAATGATACTGCAGATGTGCCATATGGCTGTTGATACGTCTGCGAAGGATTCGCCTGCAGTTGTTGGTAGTTCTGGTATGGGGCAAACAAAGGTTTCCCTTGAGGTTGTTGGTAGCCATACGGTGGTGGGGCTCCAAATTGAGTTTGAGCACCAGGCTGGGTTTGATAAAAAGTTTGGGATTGAGCTCCAGCCTGCATTTGAAGACCAGATGGGTTTTGGGGTCCCGCTTAGGGCCACGGACCGGATTGAGCAGCGCCAGTAGTCTGTCTTGTAGGTTGGGCTATCTGGCCAGAAGGATAACCCTGTTGATACTGAGGTTGGCCTACCTGTTGGGAAGGTTGTACCTGCTGATACTGAGGTTGGCCAACCTGCTGGGATTGGAGCTGTTGTTGCGTAGCTGAAGGTTGTCCTAACAGACTAGATGGCTGAGGGGGCTGGGCAGTTGGTTGGCCTAACTGTGGTTGAGGCTGACCGGCTTGCCCAGAAGGTTGAGTATACTGGACAGTAGGCTGACCAAGTGGTTGAGTAACTTGTCCAGATATTGGACCATACTGGACATTGGGTTGATTTATATTAACAAAGGATTGACTAGTGTGTCCAGTAGGGGAACCTTGCTGGATACCAGGTTGGGTTTGTTGCATAGAAGGTTGACCTGGGTTACCAGTAGGTTGAGAGATGAAAAACGGACCACCAGAGGCAAAAGGATTTCCTTGGAAGGATTGTCCTTGTAAGTTTTGCTGAGGTGGTTTGTCGGGTTGAGCATACGAGGCTTGACCACCATGAAAAACGGTGGAACTCCAATCGATTGACAATGGGACTGAGACCTCAACCATCGGTTGACCTGTCAAATACCCATGAGGTGGCAAATACTGATCGTATTGGCCTTCAGGCGGGGCGTTCGATCTAGGATCAAAACCTCCGAATAAAGATTGACTAAACATAGGAGTCGATGAAGCCATAGACACCGTTGGAGCGGTTGTGACTGAGGTAACAGATGCACTGTAACTTGGTGGAGTCAAAAGTCCCATGTTGGAAAAACTGAGTTGCGACCAAATAGAGGTCGGAAAGGGAGAAGACATAACATGGCTTATTGCTCTGTAACCTGGAGGTAGCCTCTCAGCAGTAGGAGTACCACTGACAGGTGTAGAGACCATGACGGTGGGATTTTCACCACCTGGCATACCAGATTCGTCAGTCGTAGTAGGGGATGTGTCTTCCATGTCGAAAGGAAATGGAGGTGGTGGAACCCGAGGAGAAGTGTATTCCCAAAAAGGGATACCGTTTTCAGAAGGTTCCCAAATAGGGTTCCAATGAAACTGATAAGTCTCGTCACCTGGAGCACGAGAATCGAGCGGTTGTATACTTGGAACAATAGAAAGTTCACTCACAACCGGTATCTCGGAAGATGAAATTCGTAATTCCGCCAGGATGGGACTTCACAAAATCCTAGGGAGTCTAACGAGACAAGACCCTACTCAGACTAACGCAAACAAAGTCTAACCAGGTAATGTTATCGTGGCAAATAAATTTTAAGACACTGAACTTGACCTTTTCATTTTTTAAGAGTCGAGAAAAGGACAAAAAGATGACTCTAGTCTCCTTCGAATATTTAATGAGCACGAAGTGACAAGAAGCTCACTGACACCTTTTCTTTTAGAGAGTCCGAAAAGGATCAAAAGTGACTGCTCTGGAGAACTAGGCAAGAGGTTTACCAAACAATCCGTAAAACTGCTTATACACCTTGGCAATCAGATGAAAACCAAGGACTTCCCGTACGGCAGTCAATCTTCTCGAATGTTGTGTTCAGTTCAGTACGGCTTGTAAGGTGGAAAACTCGGCTTCCTATGGATAAAAGGTTTTAATCCTATAGGGGTCTCCCAATGTATATGCGACGGTACGTGGGAGCACAATCCGTACTGGCACCTATCGTTTCACCGTGGAGGAATCACCCAACCACTCGACAGTAAGCTACCAGGTTTAAAGACACCGGAACACGTCTCTAACCTAGACCTCTAAAATGTTTGTGTTAGGTTCCAATGCGTTGTTATGTTCATTCAGTTGATTTTAAAGTTTATCTTCAATTATGTTTCAGTTTTTTGGTCCTACCGTATGTGATCTCTCAAAACTTCCTAAATGCAAACTACATGCCAAAATTATGTCATTTCATTCAATGAATTCTATCTACAGGAGGGTTGAGATCTTTACACAAACGAAATGATCACTCAGCAAACAACAAAGATCCTAATGCAGCTAATAACAAGAAATGAAAATTTTTCTTTTTCTTTTTAAAAGCAAGAAATAACAATAAATGCTAACTAATATGATGCAAAAGATCTTTTGTTTTTCTTTCTTTTAAGATGGCATGATGCATTTAAACAAATCTTAAGAGATATTCACAAGTATAAACAAACCAAGTTCACTCAATGAAATAGAAGCAATTCTGAAACACCAAGATGAACTATCTAAGCAAGGAGAAACACAAAGACTTTTAATGAACCATGTGATCTAAGTTCAAATGAAGTCAAATAAAATCCAACAAGCTAGAAGTGAACTGCTCGAAGCACAGAATAACAAGCTTTAACAACCACTAGATATGTGCGAAAAACAACCAAAAGGTTGACTGGAAAATCAAAGAACCGGCACTTCCACAGAAGGCTCGACATCCAAAGTCACTAGAAATAAGCAAACAACTGAAGGATAAATGCACAACCAATCAAACAGAGTTTCAACACACTTCCAGAAGCTGCAAAAGATATAAAAGGACAAAAATCCGAGTCGAAAGAGCTTCCAAAAAACGCACAGGCAAAATTCACAGGGCTGGCGCGACTGTCAGCCTGCAACTTGCGCTACCAAAAGATTGGCGCGGGTTGCTGTTGGGCAACATGCGCCAACTGGCGCGACTGTCAGAGTAAAAAACGCGCCAACAAAGCTTGCCGGCTTAAAAAATAAATAACATGACCCCAGGTCAGTCCGACAGTGTTCAGATGGATCAAACAGTAAATAACAATCTCAAAACCGACCCAGAAAGCTCATTCACTCAAGCAAGCAAGAGAAAATTAACATGCAAGACAAACTCCAAATAGCTTCTCCCCAGCGGAGTCGCCAAATTGTTGGATAGGTAAATCCCCTCTGCGGACAGAGGCGATCCCACTAGCCTAAGATAGAACTAGCCACAATCAATTCACGTTGCTACGCAAGTTCCTAGTTGTACACTAAGGGTGAATTAAGAAGACCAACCTGGAGTCCAACGCTAAAGTCGATGCAGAGTTGATATCCTCGCTCCCTTGCTCCAGCAGGTCACAATCCTAGCGATCCTCGCGAAAGGACACATGCACACACAAAGGACGAAGCAGATACAAGCATAAAATCCACCAATAGTACAACTATATTTCAGTCAGAAAGGAAATAAATCAAACATCATTATAATAGACAATGAGATTGGAACCATAACAGCAGTCGTTCATTAATAAATAATAGACGGGAAAAGATGCATTGAACCTCTCCTCTGGCTGGGCGTGCAGCTATGTGTCTCTTGCAATACACCTTCTCTCCGGCAGCATAACCTCTCTATGCTTCACTATCACTTACGACAAGTATGATCACAACTAGCATTACTAAAAAACTAGCTTGTCTAATGCATGAGGACAGACATTTATAGATGGAGAAGGGAGGAAGATTCAATGAACCAGGACACCCATTGTGGATTGGCATTATCTCTGAAAGGATAGATGTCAAGGATAGATGATGACTCTCGGCCTCTATCCGATGGATTTTACCCTCAAAAGACTTCGTGATCTGAAGGGAAAAAACATATGGGCGCGCGTTTGTCAAAAATCATTACCAAACTGGGTTGGCGCGGGTGTTGTTCTGTGACAGAGCGCCAATGGTCACACCCCCTTTTGAGGATCTCAGTGATTGGCGCAGGTAGGACACTGTGGACCTGCGCCAATGGAAAAAGAGCACTTTTCAGGGATAATTTGCAGAAGGTGTCTTCAGGGAACATGAAGTACATACTCAGGGGAACATAATGCAAGTATATTTGGGTTATGTCACTGCTCACAGGTCCCGAAATGCGTCCTCCAATCTACGGAAACGGGGCGATAGGGACAGTGACCAATGGTGACAAATTACTGTGTAACACCCCACTTAGTAAAAGGACCGACAATGACAACAGGGAAAGGAGGATCTGGATGCGTGCACATCTTCCAAGTATAGACTTGATAAGGTTGGCAATGTTTGACCACTTCAACACAATCTTTGAAGAGCAAAGGCCAAGAGTAGCCGGCACGAAGGATGCAATGGGTTGTAGCAAGACCTGAAATATTACTGCCACAAGCTCGACTGTGGCAATCATTGAGCACGAACTCTGCTTCCTCTAAGATTAAACAACTCCTAAGGATCGAATCAACCCCTCAACGATATAATGTATCACCAATGATCACATAGTTCTTAGCCAGGTGACGTAATTTTCGACGTTCATCCTTAGAGAAAGTAGAGGGAAACTTTAAAGTCTGGAGATAGATAATGATATCTCCATACCAGGGGTCTTCTGAAGAGATGAGGAGTAAATGTTCATTGGGGAAACTTTCCTCATAAACAATATCCTCTCCACAAGACAGCTTGGAAATTAACTCCGCGAAAACAAAAGATTTCTTAGACTTGGCGGACATGAACTCGAGATCAAATTCTTGTAAAATAACAATCCATCAATTATATTTTCCCCCAATCACTTTCCTACTAAGGACAAATTGGAACGGATTGACTACTGCTAAGACAAAAGTTTTGCGTAGCAAGATATAATGGCGAAGCCACTGGACAACATGGATAGCTACCAAGGCCAACTTCTCAATTGGAGAATAGCAAAGTTCTGGACCTACAAAGCCTCAGCTCAAGTAATAAACCACATGCTCTATGAGAGCATCGTATACCAATAGTTGATTCTGCAGCCGTGAGATATAAAAGGAAATCCCCACCATAATCCAGTGGACTCAAAAGTAGGGCAAAGACTAATGCCTTTTTCAAGGCATCAAACGACCGTTATACAAAGTCATCCCACACATATGGAACTCCTTTCCACAGCAAATGCATAAACACTTTAGTGATCTCAGCATAATTCGCTATAAAACTTATTAAGAAATTAGCCTTCCCCTGAATACTTTGAAGTTGTCGAATAGAGGATGCGGGAGGCAATTGAATTATTGCCTCTACCTTGAAGTGATCAACTCGAATCCCTTCAGTTGACACAATGAACACTAATAACTGACTAGATGTAACTGTGAAAACACATTTATTGGGATTTAACCGGATCTTGTAAAATTGACATCGTTCAAGAATCAATCGAAGGTGTCTAGGATGATCGATTCTCTTTCGAGAACGAGCAGCTAAATCATCCAAGTATGCTTTGATGATATGTTTGATGTCATGGAAAGCATATGACATGGCCCACTAGAAGGTAGCTCCAACATTTTTAAGACCAAAAGGCATCTTTTTGTATGCAAAGGTAACCCAGGGACATATAAAAGTTGTCTTGTGTTGGTCTTCAGGACGGAAAGAGATCTAGTTATAACCAGAAAATCCATCCATGAAGGAGAAAATCTCATTACCCGCACAATAATCAATTATCTAATCAATAAATGGCGTGGGGTAATTATCCTTAGGGCAAGCTTTTTTTAGGTCCCTAAAATCAATGCATACTCGGATTGTTCCTTGCCTTTTATCAACTAGAACTGGATTAGAAGCACAATCCGTAAGAGGAATAGGGTATATAAAACCTGCCTTGAGTAACTTCTCTACTTTAGCTTTAATAGCTGCTGCTTTCCTAGGATTTACCGGCCGAAACTTCTGACGAATCGGCTTGACATTTTCATATGTCTTAATCTCATGTTGAACTATGGATGGATCAATACCAGGAATTTTTTCATAAGACCAAGTGAATACATCTCGAAACTCTTTAAACAAGTCGATGTAAATTTGAATTTCTCCAGGGGAACATTCGGCTCCAATGAAGAGATTCTCGATCACATTATTGTTCCTAGAGATGTTTACAGTTATCATTTTTGGAATCACCGACATATTACCTTCGGCACGAATGTGTGCTGTAGCCAAAGGATTTTATACCATACAAACATCACTAGTAAATAGCTTGGAGAACCTAGATTCGACTTCCTATAATGGAGGAAGAAAATATGAATGATGGTGTAAGTCTTCCCAAGGTTGATATACACACATCATTACTTCTAAGACTACCTCCTCAGATGGTAAAACCGTATCTAAGTAGTCTATAGCAGAGGTAGAATCAAGGGTCCAAGCCAGAGCCACATCACTATCTAATTCCTCCTCGGAGAAAGGAGTAGAATGGTTGTCCGTATAGTTGATGATAAACTGATATCTAAGCTTTGCTGCAGACATAGGAAATGCCATTCCACCGACTTTTCTTTCATCTAATGTCATTGTAGGCAAATTCAAGGTCCAAGGTTCTGAAAAATAATGAGTTCAGAAGAACTCTTCCCGTGAAGACTCTTTGGATGATGAAATGACATTGATTCTAGCTATAGGAGAGAAAAAATCAAATGTACCCATGAATGAAGAATACATCCCAACTCCTAGATTCTCAATAGGTGGATGGGGGTTATCCATTAAGGGAACAGTAGAATCTGAAGTTTCTCAAGGATCAACTGGAGAATAATCCAATTGATCAACATTAACAATTTTCCCCTCATGAGGAAAGCAAATGACATGAAACAAAGTCGAAACAATGGCATCCATTTCGTAGATCTAGTTCCTTCCTAAGAGGAGATTGTAATCTAGGTTAGCATCAATGACTTCTACTTTGATATTAACGACATTTCCTCCAACACATATAGGAGAGGCCGGGATAATCCCATGCAGCCTATGAGAATGCCCATCAAATGCTGTTAGGAGGGTAGGTGAAGGAAAAGCTGAAGGAGATCTAATGGCCTTCCAGCATGATATAGACATTACAGATGTGGAAGCCCCCTCATTTACAACTGTTCGAAAAATATTATTTTTTTGATAAGTAGACTTAATTTGAAAAGCCATATGATGAGGGAGTCACTTTTTCACATTGAGCATGTGAAAGGTGAGCACTAAGGCATTATTTGGATCAAATTCCCCTATCACCGAAAGCAAACCACTTCATTGAGTTGGACACGACTGGAGCACCTCTAAAGCAGACATACAGCATGGACTCTGAGCTAGATCCTCAACAATAGAGTATTTCTGGGCAGCCCTAGCATTAGGGTGGATAGTCGCATGTTTCGCAGAACCTTTTGGTATCCAAGGTATAGTCTAGACAGAGGGTCACTCAATATGAAGTGGGTTGGTAGTTCTAGGAGCAGATTTGTCCTTGGATGTTTTAGTTTCACCATAATAACGTGACCGAGTGGCCACATTAACATGGGAACCCATCATGAAAACATTTTATGATTTATCCCCTTCCTGGTTGCCCCCTGCAAAGGTACTAGGATTTGAGTTCGCGCCAGCAGGCAGCTACTACCCTTGGGGAAAAGGGTTGGTTAACACAGCTTGAGAGCTAGAAGACCTTTGCTGCACTAACAAGAGCTGAGCATCTTGAATTTTGGGATAGAGCTGAGTCAAATGGTCTCCATTGCATAACTTGCATGGAAACTTAACTTTCTTTTTGGACTGCTTTCCACCCTCACCAGCACTATTGCCGGGTTTGTTTGTGTTAGCCTTCCCATCTTGACTCTTCTTCTTACCTTGTCCTTTCTTCTTCCCATTAGAATTTTGATTTTCTTTGGGGTTAGAAGATTGGACAGTGTTAATGGTAGAGGGTTGGCCAGGTGAAGGGTTAGACGATGTGACTTGATTGGTAGGAGTAGTTTGTAAAGACAACTGCTACAATTGGCTCAACAGGTTCACCGCATTGGTGTCTATCGATCCAATAATACCATCCGCATGGGGACTAGGCTTGGATTTGGCTATATCAACCTTAGTCCTAGGAGCATCAGGCAAGATTTTCTAAAGAATCCCAGACTGAGAGTAAATCAATTCTAACTGTTGGGCCTGAAAAATAGCTTGCTCTTTAGAATAGACTCTGGATAGAGAGACATCCTTAGAGATCTCAGGTTGTAAGGATTTCAAAAACCATTTGAGACGGTATTCAGGAGGAATTTCGGCTTTAATGAGCCTCTTTCTTCATCTCCATTCCTGAATATGATCAGAGATGTGAGTTGCCATATCCTGATAGAAATTGGCCAGAAGTTCAGTTTCAGCATCATAACAGACGAGAAACTAGAAATGGTTTAGGAAAATGTTAGCCAAATCGGTGAAAGATGTAAAGCTGCCCCCTGGCAACTCTATATACCATTTAGCCGCATTGCCAGTTAAGGTGTGTTGAAAAAGTCTCAACCTAATCGAGTCATCGATGAGGGAGTTTGATGAGCACCACAAATGGAATGTGGTTACATGGTCGCCTGGGTCTTCACCGCCCTTCCCCTCGAACTTTGGAATATTTGATGGGAGTTTGGTTGGGACCGAAGGCCAGGATAGATTGTATTTGATTGGATCATTTGTCAATTTCATGAGATCTGGAAAATTCAGCATTTCCAGAAAAGGAAGCCTAGGAGGACCTTAGGGATTCCACCCAGATTGGGTGGAGTTCCCAAAGTTCTGAAAAGATTGGCCTGGATTTTGAAAGGCACCAGGCTGCCTGAAGTAACTAGCAGAACCCACTGAACCAAAAGGTGACCCTTGTGGTCCAGCAAAACTCGGAGTTTGACCAACTCCGGCTGAAAAACCTCCATAACCAGTGAAGTGCCCTCCTATAGAATTATAAGGAGTCGATAACCCCTGATAAGGATTCCAAGTGGTAGATAAGGGAGGAATACTTTGAAGCAAACTAACTATGGAGTATAGCCTATTCCATTGTTGGCCGAAAAACAGATTCCTAGTTCCTATGCCACTAACTACATGGTTAGTCCAACCTTGAAAGGGATTATTGCCTTGACCTATAGAAGAGAAAGACATATATCCTATCATCAGGTTGGAATGTGGTATATGACAACTTCGAAAAGGAAAACCCTGAAATGAAGCTAATCCACTCATCATGGATGTGGAGGCACTAAATGGAACTAACAGAATACCATATGAATGGGTGCCAAATGGAAAAAATCCAGAACTAGATGCAGTGGCTTGGGAATTTCCACTCGTATACAGAATGGAGGTAGACCCAACTACGGATGTGCTAGCAATAGACCCAAATAAATATGCATAGGGGATGGAAATAGTTCCTCCCCCTTGTACTAATGTTGGAGTCCACATGGTTGTAGTACTCATGGTAGATGCCATGCTTCTAGTTGTGGTCATCGAAGGTAAGTGCATGAACTGACCTGGACTTGATGGCCTATGCGTCAGAGTCCAAAAGTATAACAATACGTCTGGATGATCAGAAGGTAGAGGAGAATTTGGAGCTGCTAGTGACTCTGAGAGTTCTTCTACCTCAATGTTATCTTCCGACTGGAAGAGAACTTGAGAAAGAACTGAGGTGTTCCTCTCTAGCTCTACGGAAGTACTAGGCCTATCCTGAACACTAATACCCCTGAGCAGAGGATCAATCTCCGACGTCTCGGCTATGACAAGGTGAAAACCACTGGTATTGCCTCTGTGCCTTCTAGGAGAAGGCTCTGAACTTGGTGGTGAAAGACCACGAAGTCTTCGAGACCATCTAGGCGATCGGTCAACCACTTTGAATTTTTATTAAGGTCTAATTAAAGGCTCAAGAAAAATGAAATCTAGACCAACTAAGAGCACAGAGCACACACTAAGAATGTCCCTAAAAGATATCATCCAATCAAACAACTTTCAAGTATTTCCACTCTGGGTGATGAGGACTGGACACCAAAATACAAGAAAGTGAAGTAGGGGCCTTCCGAAAATAGTCTAGGATAATGACGACCCAGGCCTACCAGTGAAGGTATTAGAGGAAGTTACGCTAACCTCCAAACAATAGCCTATACCAATGCAAGCCCCCATGCTAAACAAGGGTGCCCTCCAGAAGTACTGCTGAGAGTGATACAACATCGACCACAAGTGCCACGGGATTCCCCTTCGTAACCACCTGTGTGGATCCCTAGGATAAGCAACTAAGGTTACCAACTCATGTCAGAAGCTAGGTAGAATAGTTTTGAGGTAAGATCCGACAAGTAGGAGAGGGGGTATCTCTCTTCGTTATCTTCAAAAACCCTTGTGCTTAACTCCCAGATCTGGAGCTTTCCTGGTCTCCCTAATGGTATTGGATTTGCACTCGTTATTCAAACTTCTATGCTTGACAGTTTAAAGTGGCCTTGTAGAGTTTTCTCTCCACGCACCTAATCCAAGGCCCTAAATATCCTAAAACTTGTTGGCGTGTCTAAATTGACAATATAAAAAAGTTCCAGTATCTTTTAATTAGCGCTTGTTTTTAAATGGGTTGTTCTTAATTCAATGGATAAACGGAAATGAAACTTGTGGTGTTTATCGACAAAAAAGAAATTAATAAAAACCAAACTATATGCAAATGCACTTGTTTCTCTTTTCTTTTCTTTCATCAAGCTTCACACTCACAAAAACTAACAAAAACTATCGAATGCCCTAAAAGATACACAAACTATCCTAATGCAATGAGTATATGCTGACGCATAAACTTAAGATTACTCTGAAGAAAATAATGAAATCAACTTTTTATCGCTTTTAATTAGCCACTTTGATGCTTAGATAGAATATAAGTTCCTAATGCTCATTTTCATCCAAACACTAAAAGCAAATATTAAGACAAACAAAATGCACTTTCACTCGCAAAAAGAAACCAAATCAAAACAAGGCAAAAGAAAGCAAAAACCAAGTTTTTAAGGAGTTTTTTTTTCACAAAAGCAAAAAACAACTTTTTGAAAGTGCTCCAAATATCATTAAAGACTTTCAGACTGAAAAATAGGCAACAAAAACACTTTGCAATTTATCAACTCAATATGGGCGTAAACTCAACAAAATAGGTGTTTCAAGATGCCTTGAACGACCAAAAAGAAGCAAAAAGAGCTTGGAGACAATGATCAAAAGACTAAGAGAGACAAATTTCAAAATTGTCAATCAACAACTTTCAAAAAGTGAGAAAGGCAAATGGCCACAAGATCTAGTTTTGACACAAAGCAAGAAGATCACAAAGATAAAGTTTGTCACAAATATTGAAACCAATATTTCTGCTCTAGAAGACTAGAACAACCAAGATTCTTAGGAAGAAATCTTGTGTGCTCAAACACAAATGATGACACTTGCAACAAAACAAAGCAAGACCAAAACTTTCCGCAATAGGAGAGAATTCGAAACTGTAAACTTTATGCAAAACCAAGGACTGAAAACAAAACTTGACTGCTCAGGAAACACTCAGACCAGCAAACAAATCTTTTGAGACAGAAAGACTTGAAAAAATCTTGGAAAATTAGGGTATATGCGATTCATACCAAACAAACCTACGTATACGCGTGCTCATATGTGGAAACTTGCATACATACGCTACTGTAACCTGAGAAAACTGCGTGTCTAAAAGTTCACAATAAAAAACAAAAAAGAGGTATGAAGAAACTGCTCAGACTTAAAGTATGAATTCATATAAGAGTAGAAAAATCAGTTATAGCAAGAAAATCAATTGTTGAGCCCTGATTGGCTTAAATTAATCCAAACTAGGAACAACAATACTGTTGTCCCCCTGGAGTCGCCAATTTTGTTGAGGGATTAAATCCCCTAGGGTTTGGGTCAACACCCTAGCCGAGCGGGGGTTATCTACAGTAAAAAACAAGCATTCCACACAGCCATGATACTTAAATAAGCAAACCAAATGAAGAGAGGTGCACCTGGGGGTCCTTTGTTTGGGTAGATCCAGCCAGGGTCCAAACCCTCTTAGAGTTCCTCTCGATCCTTGAACCTGCAAAATAGCTAATGCAAAGAAGCATACCAATATATGGACAAAGTATCATATAGAAATCAACTTCATAACTTATTGAAAGATGGTTAATTATACATTGAAACAGTTATTCATATGTAAACCATAACAATAACATAATATGCATAAAGAAGATTGATTTCGGGAACAAGACAAACGTTTCTTTATTGCAGATAACTAAAAAAAAGCAAGGAATGATATCAACTGAATCTTCCTCTTCCTGGCTCCAAGTGGAACCGTCCTCTGGGTCTGTCCAATCCCATGTCTTCAAAAGGCTCCTTTCATGACTCACACAAGGATATCTCAACTAGTGAAAAGACATCATAACTCAAGGAAACAAGGGTTTCCTGTAGTGGGGAAAGTGCTAGAATCACAGGGATCTTCAGACTTGATCACAGATAACCTTAGTAGAGTAATTCTCTCTCTTCTCTCCTCCCTTAGGCCTTCCCATTGAAGCCCTTTTATACTTCTCCCAAAGTGGTCTTTAGTTGGGAATTCGTTGGGAACAATTGGGCCACGGGCACTAATAGGTAATCAACAGGTAAAACCCATGATCTACGCCCGAAATTAAGGAGATTTAATTTTTTTAAGTGTTTTAAGACATACGTGGGTTGGGTATACACAGGCCCATGTACACATGCATTTATCTTAGGGCAATGTCGAGTACAGCGAGTAAAACACTATTTTTTAAGTATTTGGACCAAGTCTGGAAGGAGGGGTTGTCCTAGGCCATAGATGCAGCATCACAAATATCAAGAGTGGGATTTGGAGGTATAATATAGGTGTTTCCATTTTCTTTCTTCGGGGAATCAATTAATGATAATTATGCTTCATTATGCCCTTTGAACTTCAAACTAATTTTTCAACCCAAGCTTATGCAAAATTTTAGAAAACTTACACACATTTTTTTGCTTTGTAGAAGATCGATATTGAATATGATGTATCTCTGTAATTGAGAATCTCCAAGGTCTGAAATGGTTTCCTGTGGTAGCCCTCTGAGTCCTATTTCCAATGCCACCAGTCTAATGAAAAATGGATTCTCCAAGAAAGAGTTATGCCCAGTCTCCCAGGATGACTGGATTATATAAGTTTTCAGTAGAGCAAACTTCTACGACATTCCACGTGTCACTATTTCGAAGTTCAGATCTGAAAAATATACACACTAAACTATAGTCTGTCCTATTTCTGTAACTTCTTACGAAATTTCAATATGATTCTTAGAGAGAAAGTTATGACCATTTTCCCAAGGTCACCTGTTTTGGAATGTAATTTGGGAGTCTGAAAAAATCCTAACTTCTTCAGATCATATCTCCGAACATATAGCGAGACAAGATCTTAAATTTGGTCCCAAGGTGAAAAAATATTTCGGCTCAAATGGGGTTTTGTTTTAGCTTTTGAAACATCGCATAAAATACGTTATAGGTAAAATTCCATGATGACCTGTTTGGAGCAGCGAAAACCTAGAATCGAAAGCTCTAATACCAAATGTTATGAAACCAACGCAGAAAAATATAGAAAAGAAAGATCAATGCGTTATAAATTAGACTCTTCAAGGGGAGAACCTCCTTTACATTACGCAAATGAACAATTCTTGGATGATAAAAATGACAAAACTTTCTCTCTATATATAGGAGTCTAAGGGGTCATAATATAATCAAAGCTGACATAACAATAATAATATAAGGGCACAACGATAATAATAAGGGCTATAATGACAATAGTAATCAGGGAATCGCTAGTATTATAGGGACCTAACAATCCATCTCATCAAAGCTATTAGGAAATGGCAAGGCTAGGCTGAAAATAATGTCACACCAAGCAAAACCCCTGCCATGGTAAGAAAGAAACATATGCAATCCCATGCATGCCAATCTAGCAAGGAAAATACACATGGAAATCAATACCTGCAATGAAGCCTATTGTACCTACTTGATCCTACATTTCACTACTTCATCTTTTCTTTCTCTTTCCTTCTTTACCTTTCTTGCTCCAATGCGAAAGTGCTCCAAGAAACTATAAGTGTCCAAGAGTGAGAGAGAGAGAGAGAGCATAATGAGAGAGCTCCAAAACTCACCTGACAAAAGGTTACCAACTGATCCTCAAAAGCCTTTTTATGAATAAGGCCTCTATTTTCTTCATTTTCCATTATTTTCCATCATTTTCCTCCTCACATGCAACCTGTGACCTTTCACCTTCTTTTTCTCCTAATTTCCATTATTTTCATAAATAAATTTGTCGAAAATCCATTTTTCCTTTCTAAAGCCTTAGCCACTACCTTTTCCAATTTCCTTAGCCATAAATAGCCAAATGAACACCCCCTAGGATGTCTTGCCAAACATTCTTTTTGGAATAAGTGTATCATCGACCATGGTTATCGTTTTTTTAACTTTCTCTAAAAAATATTCCTTGTACTAGATCTCCATCTATATATATCTATATGTTTGCACTTTTCTCATCCTTTGTCTTATATTTCCACCTCAAACACACATGTTCTATCTCTCTCTCTCTCTCTCTCTCTCTCTCTCTCTCTCTCTCTCCCTCTCTCCCTCCCTCCCTCTATGTTTCTCTTCTTACATCTCTTCACCTTCCATGTATATATCCATCTCCCTATGCCTCTCCTTTGTCTCTCCATATCACCCCCAAAACATACACACTCTTTCTCCACATCAATGAATCTCTCCTTCCCTATTTCTCTCCCTGTCCCTCTCTCTTTGCCTCATCTCCCACTGTCTCCCTTTTATCTCTCTTTCCTCCTGCTCTCCTCTCTCCCTCTCTCTCTATATCACTTATCACTACCTTTGTCTCTCCACATTTCCCTATATATGTCCTTCTTATTACCTTTGTCTCTCCCCCTCCAACTCCATCTTTCTTCCTTTCTTTGTCAGCTCCCTCTCCCCACATCTCTCTCTCTTCACCCTCCAACTCTGTCACTATCTCCCTCCTTCTGTTCTTCTCTTCTCCTTCCTTCTGTCTCTCCTTCATTGTCTCTCTATCTCACCCAAAACATACAGACTCTCTCTCCATCTCTCCCTTTTCACTCCCTCTCTCTCTCTCTATGTCCTTTCTCACTCCCTCTCTCCCCCTCCAACTCCATCTCTTTGTCCCTCCCTCTCTCCTCCTCTCTCTCAAGTCCTCTCTCTAGTCCATCCCCTCTCTCCCTTTCTCTAGTACCTCCCCCTCTCTCCCTCCATATATTTATTTCTCTCTCTCTCTCTCTCTCTCTCTCTCTCTCTCTCTCTCTCTCGCTACCCTCCAACCTTCACACTATTTCCCTCCCTCTCTTCTCCCCCCACTCCGTCTTTGTGTCTCCCTCTCTCACTCCTTTCTTTCTCTCTTTCTTCATTCCTCTTCTCCCATATCCTTCATTTTATCTCCATCTCTCCATTGTCAGTCCCTCTCTCTATCCACCTCTATCACTCTATGTCTTTGTTTTTCCCTCCATATATATCTAGAGCTAGTGTGTGTGTGTGTGGTCTAACTTATATAGATAAAATGACCTTTTTCACGATAGTTTTTATGGTTAATTTTAATCAAAATCTGATAGATATTTTTAAAAACTTGATTTTAAATTTTTTAATCTACTTATTTTGAGTGTCCCAGTGGTTTTTCAGGGTGTTGAATCAATTTATGCATTTAAACAATAAAATATATTGAAATTATATTGCCGACTTTTGTTGAATTCTGGTGAAAAAGGTTATTTCATCTATAAGTTAGACTATGACTATATATATATAACAAATAGAATTTTATATTAAGTTTAGTATTGTATTGATCCAAAGTTATCAAATTTAATAATATTAATATTATAATATATTAATAATTAATAATATATTTAATATTAACATTAATATTAATCTTTTAATATTAGTGATGTTTTTTACATGGAATGATAACAAAATTTATAATAAAATCACATCAAATTAATATTTTCAATTATTAAAAATTAGATTGTAATATCCCCCTATTAGATAATGTTGCTTTAATCATAATGTGTATAAAAATGGGAGCGGAGCCATAATGATACTTTGGATAAATGATTGTAAATAAATGTTTTATTATTAATAAAATAAAAAGAAATATATTGAAGGAAACTATGTACTTGGAGAAGACACTAGAGAATGAGATTGGATAAACTCTTCATGATAATAGTTCTAGAAGACTCTAGATAAGACTAAGGGAAGGGAGAGAAAAATCCCTTAGAAATGATTAGCTGAAGAAAGATGCTAAGTTGGTTGCACTTAAAGCGCTGTGGGAGAAAAAGGTGAGATTTAAAGGCAAAATCCTAGGCAAGAAAGCAATGAAGCTCATAAAAAGAGGGATGCCACTGAAATGGAAACAATATCATGAAGAAGGGTAATAATCACCCATATGGGGAATCAATAAGGTTTTTGATTCTTTGTAAAACAATCTTGGCTCGGGGGGGACAGGAAGGCAGTTTGTGGTTGGTTGGTCAGTGTCTTGCTTTGGTGTGGGTTTTCGCAGTAAACATGGCTGCGAGTTGGTTGTTAGATATATGAATGCTAATCTACTTAATATTTTTTTATTTGATATCTAATTAGTATAGTAATAAGGATAGTACTGTGAAGGGGAATAGGAAGTTCTCCTACATTTATTTATTGTTAGAATTTTATTTCTACTAGAAATTCATGACCTATCGGAAAATTATTTACTGGTATCATTAGTTATAAATATGTGTGATTAAAAAGGAATCTTCTTTCTATTCTAATTAAGAAGTAAATAACAAATACGTTACGACTGCTAATCGGTGAGTGTCGCCCAGGTGTTCAGATAAGTAACTGTGGTATAATTGGATGGTTAGAGGACACATAATTTGTTAATCAGAAATAAATGCAGTAGTGTAACCAATAGTATTTTACTGAATAATAGATTATATATATACATGTAGAGGAGAAAATATGAGCACACCATTATAATAATGAGCTTGATAAAAGACTGTGCATGTAAGAAAGTGATAAAGCATGAACTAGTTCTCTTTTGCACACCTAGAACTATAATAGATAGAGCGAATTATAGTTAAATAGAAAGAAATATATAGAAAGAGGAGATAGATTGTTCACTCACAATGCTTCTATGTTATATGAGTTCAAATTAGCATAAAATTCTAGTATTGTGTATGAATCAAATTGCAAAGGAGTGCATGCTTTAAATAACCAGATTATGTAAACTATGACCCCAAAAACACTTGCAAACCATATGAGTGTAAAATGGCATAAAGCGAGATCTATATATAAAATAAAACCTACTATTCAGTGCATGACTTCATTAGATGAATTATGTAAACATGGTATTACATAAGCTTCAATTTACATGCATAAGAAATGATATAGATTTGGAAATATTATATAAAGTAAACTACCAATTTCAGCATCATATAACATTATAAATCTATAGTTTGGTATGATATATCATGTCTAGCTTGTACAATGAACACCGATAAATACAACAAGAAGTAAACTGAGAATTAATTTTTAGGAAAAGAAAAAGATATTTTTTCATGTCATTACTATTTTAAGAAAAAGGGAGAGACAATGTTACAAGTAAAATAGAATATTACATATTGTTGTATAAATACCCTCAACCTCGACAGAGGGGAGCTATCATGTTCATATGCCTTTATGCCATTGTCATAACATAAACAAAGACAAGAGAATAAATAAAAATATTGCAACTATGTTACATTAAAAATGGTACACTGTTATGGACACAGTCGTACCCAGTTCTCCTTTAACTGTTCTTGTCCCAACTCACCAGAAATTATGCTAGGTTATACAAGGAAAAGAGAACCCTAGAAACATGCCCTCCATACCTATAGGAGAGCTCTATGATGTAAAAAAAATGACACTCTATGTCTAGAAAATGATCTGACACTAGCATTGAGAAACAATATTAGGTAATTATTGTCGGAGAATTCCCAGAGGAGAGGAGCCACAATCAAAATAAGCTCGACTAGTGGCATAATGTGTTCAGCCATGGCAAGTGATAATAAGGAGTAATGGCTGACAATGGACATAAAACTCAAAATTGTAGCTAATACAACAAATAAATGAAAGACAGAGAAATTAAGAACTACTGCATAGGGATTACCCTAGTTGTAGAACACTGCTAAAGAACAAAACATATGTAGACCTCCTTTCAGCTTATCATGAGAAGAAAAAAAAAGAAAGATACTACGGGTAGCATGGCGAGAAGGGAAATAAGAAAGTATGCATATGCCTGTTACACAACATTTTTTCATTGTCCCTGTACTCCCCATTCCTTGATCCTGGAGGAGCTCTACAGTGAACCACACATGCTTTCCCTTCATGAGGAAACCCCCATTGTGTCCCTCTTCATCAGCGGATCAATTCCCTCTTGCACCATTTGCCATGAAACTTCTATTTTTCCCAGTTTACAAGACCGATGCAAATGATCTTTCCCTCCCCCGCGTTGATGTACAGAGATTAGCACTATCCCTTGCACCAACCAGAGTGACTGAGTTGTGTTCTAGTCACACTGATCTTGTTATGGAAAGTTTTTTAAACTAGGAGCTGAAGCTTCCAGCTCTAGAAGCTTCATAACGAAAGTCTGGTAAATGGTTTGGCTGGATGGGGTCGATGATGTCAGTTTGGGCTCCTTTCCCCTAAATAATGGAACTACCTCAAGGGATAGGACCTTCTCCCATGATAAGAGGATCCATCTCCCATCCATTCATCCTATATAAACCTCCCTTCTTCCCAAGCACAAGCTAGTGTTAGCGTTGGTGTGCTAGTGCTATTTTGGTTTGAATTAAATAGCAAGATATTCATAGTTGTAGCTATCTAGTTGTGAGGGAGAAGTGTGATTTGGTTTGGAGTGAAGCCTAAAGCGAAGAGCCATAAAACTATTGTGGATTGAG
Source organism: Pinus tabuliformis (assembly GCA_031772625.1). NCBI lineage: Eukaryota > Viridiplantae > Streptophyta > Pinopsida > Pinales > Pinaceae > Pinus > Pinus tabuliformis. Next base: position 446,108,637 of record CM062817.1, read on the forward strand.
GCCATCATGGAATGCTAGTAGAAGTGCATGGGAGCCTGGTCTTCTCAAAGGATAACTACAACGTCAAGACAATGGTTGTAATCTATCTTTGATATTAAAATATGCAACTATCGATTGATCTCCTACATGATTTTTCATCTTACATATTCATGGCTTCATGTTTCTTGACTTGTTAAATAGGTTAAATGGAAGTTTGTGTATTATCAAGTTTGTTGTCTACTATTGTTTAGCTATTTCAAGTGCTTGAAGAAGGAAGCGAGAGATAGCTGCAGTGTGCAAGCAAGGACATCATCAAACGGGATAAGCGTACTAAGCGGTAGGCCCTCTTAATTGGTTCTAACATAAGGAAATCTTCCATAAAATGTACTTATTGTGGCTAGACCCACTATCAAGCTAGAGGATTTTTTTTGTGTCTGCACTTATAATTTTACTTCACCACAAATTGGCGACCATACTGGGGAGTCCCAATCCTTTTGTTTGTCTTAGATTTATGATTTTGTGAGAACTTTTCTAGTTCCAAATTTTCCCTTTTGTTTTGTTTCTTTTCTCCTGCTTACTCATTTGAGTCTAAAATTCATACTAGCAAATCTGGTCCATGTTTCAATTTTTTTTCTATTTTTTCCTTGGCTCCCTTGATTAACATGCTTAATCTGCTGACAGTCACGCCGATCAGTGCGAATTCTTCAGAAACCATCACGCCAACCAGCCTCTGGTGCCTGTTCTCAGTTAGACAGCCGCGTCAATGCCTGTAAGCAAAGATTAGGGCTTGACCCCAATCTTGGCCAGTGTATTCTGCTCTTGTGATTTTGACCCCGTAAGAACTTTTGACCGTTTTCCCCCTGACTAGAAACTTTCTTTTCCTTTAGTTTTGTTTGTTTGTTGGCTTATTATATTTCTGCTTGATTGCTGGAGTCATTGGGTGGTTAGCGACACTAGGGCATCTAGTTTTTCGTCCATTCACCTTTTTGTGAAGTCAGTAAGTCAAGTTGTAGGTGTAATTACTCCTTGCATTTTGTTTTTTGGTCCTTTTACGACATTGACCTCTATTATACAAGTTTGAAAAGTTTTTGCTTGCTTGTCTAAACGTTTCTTTTCTATCATGGATCACGTTGCTTGTCTTATTGGTGGTAAAGCCAGTGTTTCATTAGTTTGAATGAGGTTTTGTTTTCATGTTTTCATCTACTTGAAGAGCTTATTGTCTCAAAAATGTTTTGATTGAAGAATTGTATTTGAAAAGTTTATTTTGTTGTTTCATGAAAAAGTATGAAATTCTAGTTTGTTGCATTATTGTGCTACGATAACTTGCATCACTGAAAGAATAGAATTGCATTAGCATTTGGAAAAGGAAAGGAACTCTTTTTCTTTTGAAAGGACTGTTAGATATGTGCTTCTTAGGAAATTAGGAATTGGAATGCATTTTTCATTAGCTTATTTTTCGAAAAAGTAAGGTAGTGAAAGATCATTTCTCTTTTAGTTGCTTGATTTTCTGCATTTGATTGAGTAGTTTATACCCTCTCTAGTGTAGGGATTTGATCGAATTGAAAGGGTCTTGTCTCATTTAGTTGCATTTAAGGTTTTTCGAGTCACATCGCTAAGACCTGAAAACTGAAACATAACCCAAGATAAACTTTAAAATGAATTCAATTAACCTAAGGCACATTTGACATTAACGATCATATCTAGAAGGTCTAGGCTAGATACGTGTTACGACGTCTTTAAACCTAGTAGATGTCGTTAGCTTCGACATTACACAGTGCTAGTATGGATTTATGCTCCCCGTACCGTTGATTATAGAGCGAGAGACCCCTCTAGGCTGCAATCCATTATCCTTAGGAAGCCGAGTCGGTCGCCTTGCAAATGTGATACACCAAACACAGCATTCGAGGAGATTGCCTTCTCATACTTCTTGGTTCACCGAGAGGTATTCTACAGTTCACAGTTGCCCAATAATTCTATTTACCTAGATCATCTAGAGCATTCATTAGATCTTTTTTACTCATTAAACTTAAAACATCGTTTGAGCACTTGTCCTTTCGAGCTCATTTCCAATTGAAAGCGATAGAGTCATCTTTGTTTCTTTTTTGACCCTTAAAAAATTCAAGAACACCAGTCTTTTATGCATCTTAATAATTGATTGCCCATGAACCAAAAACAACGACTTAGTATTTTGAGACAAAATCGTGAGTTTCCCTTAAAGAAAATTTTAAAGCCTTGAGGCTAATTTTTCTGTCGACTAAGAAAAGTTCATCATGGTTGAACCATCTGGTTCACCTAGTTCATCTTCCTCTCCTCCATCTAAAAGATTGTCTAAGGAGGCATTTCCTGAGTTACTAGAGTCACTCGAGGACCAAGGTGTTGAACTCAGATTTCTTCTGAGCATTCAACCTTTATCATCTCATCCTTTGCCTAATTTTTATATTGGGTCATCTGCTGATCTTGGACAAAAATCTCTAGACAATACCATTCAAACTCCTAAGAACTCACCGACAACTGACAGTCAGCTTGAACTGGTTATGTACCCTCTGAATCCTTTGTTTGACCCTGTTGTGATATCACCATAGCGTCCTTATAGTTCGTATGACCAGCGGGGTATTCCTTTGGAACTATCCCCTCGTGCTTCTTCCCCCATTCGTCATCATTTGTTTCTAGACATGGAACCCAAAGACGATGCTCCAGTCACCTCTTTGGATGAATTCGAAGTTTCTACTCCACACACTATTGATGGGGAAGAGCTTCCTTTTCCTCTTGATGGTTTCCCCTATTCAGGGGGTATTCCTGCTAGTTTTACACCCAACCATGCATCTTTGGTATAATTGATTTTAGGTACACCTAGTGCCTCATCACTTTACCATAACCCTGTTTGGGCGTCAAGCGTCAGGCCTACTTCAGGTTCGTTCGTTATCAACACGACTTCCCAATAGGCTATTACCTCAGTCCTAGTGCAACACACCATTCCAAATGCCATTCTATCATCAATCCCAGTTACCCATCAATCACAACTGACAGTTTCAAAGAATGTCTCTGTTGGTTCGTCCATCCCTCTAGTCAGTGGCCAGGCTATACCACCGCCTTAGGGGCAGAACCTAAATGTTTCTATGGTTTCAGGTGCCACCAATGTGAGTGGATCACAAGCTCAGATGCTTGGTATGAACTAGCCTTCCTTTGGTATTATTCATAACCCTGTTAATCCTACCGTATCAAGCAAGGTCCAGTACTAAGAGATTTAGAATCTTGTTGGTCTGTTTGGATAGACCAATATTTAGTATCAATGGCCCTATGGGGCTCAAGTCCAATACAAAATCCTTACGTTCCATATGGTTCTCAAGGAATGTTTAATCAGCCTTACACCCACCAATCTGTGTAGTACATCCAGCCTAGCTATGGCCAGATTCATTTCAGAAATTTCCTGGGCACTGTTCAAGTACCCTTGCAACACCGAGGACAACCTTTACAACAACAAGGGCAGCCTTTGTTACCACAAGGGAAACCTTTCTTGCAGCAAGGGATCTCTGTGCAACTATAAGGGTAAATGATCTTGGAACAAGGTAAATTGCAACAACCACAAGGTCCACCCTTGCAACAGTTGCAGCAAACCGTGCAGGAGCAGATGCAATATGCTCCACACACCTCTCAACCCATGTCCTCGTAGGGCCAACCTTTGTAGCTTTAGGGACAAATTTTGTAACTGCAAGGTCAACCCTTGCAACAACAAAACCCACTAGGGAAGCAGCAACCCTTGTATACATATCAATGGGGTCAACCCTTACAGGGGTAGGGTCAAGGTCAAGTCCTACAATGGCAAGCTCAAAATCCTCATGTCCTAGGTCAACAGGTCTAGAATCCTACCGGCCAAGGGCATTAGGTACAAAATTCCTATGTCCAAGGGCAACAAGTTTATCAGCCTTATGCCCAAGGATAGTAGGTCCAAAATCCTCTTATTCAGGGACAACAAGTTCATCACCCATATGTTCAAGGACAACAGGTCCAATATCCATATGTCCAAGGTCAACAGGCTCAACATCATTTTAACCTGTACGTTGCTTATTAGCAACCTATGGCCAGACAATTCTAAGGTATTCAAGGTGAAAATCCTCCCTATGGTCAAGGTAATCCTCAATGGGGGCAGCCTCAGATTCCATATGGCCAAAATCCCCCATTGTGGGGCCAAACTCCTTACCAGTAGGGATCAGCTCCTCTATACGGACTAGCTTATTGACCTCCCATGCCTTTTAACACCCAATTTCCATTCTTGGCTACACTCGAGTTGCCAGATATATCTCGCCTTACGAATGATCCAATCCTTTATTCACCATATTGGCCTTTGGTGCCATCCAAGATAACAAGTGATTGTCCAAAGTTCGATGGGAAAGGTAAAGAAGATCCTCAGGACCATGTGATGACATATCACCTCTGGTGCTCGTCGATTCATTGAAGTCATACATTGACGATTCCATTCCTCTCCGTCTTTTCCAACGAACCCTCATGGGTGTTGTGGCAAAATGGTACATCGAGCTGCCTCAAGGTTACCATGACTTTAACTCTTTAGCCATGGCTTTCCTCATGCATTTTCAGTTGCTAGTTTTCTATGAAACTGGCACCTATTTGCTCACATCTCTTAACCAAGATATTGCAACACACATCTGCGATCACATCCATGAATGGAGACGTAGACATCGCCTGATCAAATTTGAGATTGTTGATCATTTTCTCATTGAATGGTTCACCAAATCATTTGTGGCTCCAATTCCTCGCGATATAGCTATGGGTGGATGCGTCATTGAAGAGCAGGCCATCACTCGTGCCCAGTACTTGGATATAGTTTACTCTCAGTCTGGCACTTTGTATGAGTTATTGCCCGATGCTCCACGACCTTCATCTGATGCCAAAACATCAAAGTCACAAGTTGTACCTACCATTGATGGAGTTATTGGTTCAGTATCCCAAACCCCTAACAAATCTTCTTCCAAACAGAAGTCGATCTCAAATGTTGTTCCTAATAGTTCATCCCAGAATCCACCTGGCCCTGATAAAACCTTAGAGGTCAACATTATCCAGTCTATCACAACAGACAAATCCTCTAAAGGAAAGAAGAAAGGAAAAGTCAAGGGTAAAGCCGAAGCCTCGAAATCGGGTCCTCCCAAATCGTTTGTTGACGAATCTTTGCAACGGAAAACCTAACTATCCCTACCTCATTTGCGAGGAAGATCACTACACTAAGGATTGTTGGCGATCGTCTGAAGTTAGTCACTTACTCAAAGGGACCCCCGTTGTCCTCAAAGAGCCATTTCCATCTCAGCAAACCCAAATTGTAGGCCAACCTCAATCTGCTTCCTCTGGATCTTAAGTGTTCATGATGAGTACACCTATTAATGTGGCTACTAGATTGAAAGATTATTAAACTCCTGCTTTGACAGTTGGGAAAGAGAAAGAGGTTGCGCCTTCTTCTTTTACCCTAAGTTCTAGCCCTCTTCATGTTGAGCGCCCTAACACTGATTCCACTATATGATCACCCTCTTGATGTGTGCTACAAGAAATCTTTGTATAATCCCAACAGCTAAGCTGCTCAGCACTACAATATTGTTGATGATTTGGCTCAAGTGCCATTAGCCTTGTTAGCTCTTGAGGTGCTCCAAAGTTGCCCATCGTAATGGAAATATTTGCTTTCATCTATCAGGGGCATCGATCCCATCGATTCCAATTTGATATGTTTTGATCTAGAGAACCATGTTCTACATCTTCCTGATCAGATTTCCTTTCTCATCTAGGTAATCATCAATGAGAAGAACATGCACCAGACTATCATCGATGAAGGTGCTTCCACCTACATCATGTCAACTGCATGTTGGAAGGCTATTTTTTCTCATAATTTAAGCCAATCTTTGAACACTTTGGAATGTTTCGATGCGCACAATTTGCGACCCTTCCATGTCTTACCTAACATTTCCATCACTTTGGAAGGCAAGAGAGCACAAATCGAGGTAGAAATTGTTGACGCCAATGTCAATTATAATCTTCTACTCGACTTAAGCTAGACCCATGCCATGGATGCTGTCGCCTGCTCTTTATTTCGTGTGATTCATTTCCCCCATCAATGGAATATTTTCACTGTAGACCAGTTGTCGTCTTTGCCTCTTCTTCCTCAAATGGCAATGTTCCGTACATCAAGAACACTGGTGCTCCCTATGAGAGTGTGGGGGTAGGTCTTTTCAAAGATTCTAGCCTTAATGGGAATTTTTCCACTCCAATCTCCTCATGTTGCCTCTGTCAACATGATCTCCATCAAATCTGATCCTTGGGTCATACCTTCACCAAATCTTGTTGAGACCTGGGGCAAGTCCCGCCAAAGTCAATTACATGGAAATTGTTTTACGTTCGAGTTCTGCATCCTATAATTCTTTCATGTCGAGGACCTCTCTTGATACATACTCTCAATCCCCGTGAGTTGGCACTTTGGAATCGCCTAATCCCTTAGCTGAGACCTTCCTTGCTGATGAAGGTATCATGGAAGTCATGTATCTCAAGGAACCACCTTGGATCGATACTCATCATTTCTCCTTGTTCCTGCCTCCTCTGGTTGTCATGTCTACCTTTTTCGAAGAGTCCTATTCTTTGTTTCTGCTATTGATCATTACTCATGAAGTATGGTCCGAAGGAAATATGGGTAATATTACCCAAACAATGTTGATTGATATTTGTTTCAAACCCAGTATCGTTGAACACATTCATAGTTGGGTTATCTTGTTCTCTGGATGGGATCAAGACATATACTTTTGTATTTCAGGAATTCCATGATGTGTTTGCGTGCTCCTATGAAGAAATGCCTGGCATTGATCCTAGCATTGTACTCCACGAAATACCAACCTATTCGTATGCAAATCTTATTCAACAATGGCTTCACCCGGTGCACCCTAGGAAGTCTGCCACAAGCTAGTGTTAATGTTGGTGTGCTAGCGCTGTTTTGGTTTGAAGTAAACACCAAGCTATTCATAGTTGTATCTATCTAGTCGTGAGGGAGAAGTGTGATTTGGTTTGGAGTGAAGCCTAAAGGGAATAGCCTTAAAACTATTTTGGATTGAGGCCATCATGGAAAGGTAGCAGAAGTGTGTGGGAACCTAGTCTTGTCAGAGGAGAACTACAAGGTAAAGATAATAGTTGTAATATCTCTTTGATATTAATATATGAAAATATCGATTAATTTACTACATTATTTGTCATCTTACATATTCATGGCTTTATGTTTCTTGACTTGTTAAGTAGGTTGAATTACAATTTCTCTATTATCACGTTTGTTGTCTGCTGTTGTTTACTTGTTTCATGTGCTTGAAGAAGGAAGTGAGAGATAACTGGAGTGAGAAACCAAGGACATCATCAAACGAGATAAGCGTACTAAGAGTTAGGGCCTCCTAACTAGTTCTAGCCTAAGGAAATATTCCATAGAATGTACCTGTTGTGGCTAGACTGATTATCGAGATAGAGGATTTTTTTTGTGTCTGCACTTATAATTTTACTTCACCACAATGCCATACAATATAGCCCTTGTAGCTGTAACTATCATCACATTCTGAGCTGCGACCGTTGTTGTGCACATACAATAACCCAAAACACAAGTTTTACAAGGGCTGTGAGAAGAAGCAAACCTAGGGTAAGGGAAATCCCTTTGGGAGGGGAATGTAGGAGAAGTGCGTAAAATAAAAACGAAGACAATCCAAATGAAAATTTCCTAAAAGTAAGAAAACACTCATACCTGGAGGAATAGATTTTTCATATATTAGCGAGTTTTGGAAATGAGTTTTGGTGTAGAGGATGGCAACCCACAAGCCTCACTTCCATTCTTAGATTCGCATTATGCAGAAAATTACTATACCAAAAGAAAAAAATAAAGGGAAAGTACTGGAACTTGCCATATCTATTTTCTTTGAGCCGTTACAGGCCAGACAAAGAATTCTTGAAAATAATGGGAGACCCTCTCAAGCTACCGTTAGGCCTTATAATGGCATACCTAGTGCACATAGAGGCACAAGTGAAAACCTCGGCATGGTAACCAACATGGTTGCATGTTCCTGTAATAGACAACAATTAAAGAGTTCAAATAGAAACCCCGAAACACACAAAAACCTCACTTTCCATTATCAGTAAGAGGCTTAGTAAATTGTCAAAAATTAGAGAATGGTTTTCTTGACGTGGGCATTGCAGTGATAGAAATGACCTATAGGGATGAATTATAACTCTAGAAGTGAATGATTCACCTCACCCGCATGGTGGAAAATACGTGCAAACAAAAATAGTCATGAGAATGCCAAGGGGAAAAGGCAAAGTATCATAGAAGTGAACTCGAGAGTTGGAAATAAACTTAGGTAAATGGGTTATGATACCTAGATGAGGGTGGTGGTGATAACTTCCATGGCACATGCAGTGAACTAGGTGCCAAGGTGAATCCAGAGGGGAAGCCTCACTGCCACTAGAAGGAAGAGCCATACACATAAAGAGTGAAATGAGCATAAACTAGGGTTAAGTAGGACTTAGGTTTGAGAGCTTGAATCATAGTCATTGAGACCACCATTGCTTCTCAACCATCTAGACATCCCAACACACGAGGGCCCAGGTGAGACCCATGTAATTGTGTCCACGCAAAGGAATGTGTATGGCAAGGGAAACTTCCAACACAGGGTGCAAAGAATCGGTAATATAATGTGACTTGAAGGGTTAAGGGGTGGGTTTTAGGTTATAGTAGTGGAGTATTATAGTTCAATTTGAGTTAGCTAAGGGGTTGGACTTAGGTTATATACCATATCCATGCATTATAGATTATGAATTTCCATCCAATAATAGAAGTGAAAATTTGTATATTGAACTGGGAGATGGGGAAACCCCAGCAAATGCCCAGTTTACGGAGGTCATTAGGAATTTGCAACACGAACTAGTGCATTTAAGAAGCATTAATGAACATTTCTTAAAATCAATTAAAGAACAGGAGAGAATGATCAAAGGGCTCACGATGGAAAAATCTAGCCATAAGACACTGGAAAATGAAATGGAGAAAAGTAGAAAAAGGGGTATGGAGTCTGAACCCTCTAAAATTGAGGGGGGTTCTGATAGGACATATCCTCGAAGTTAGAAGAAAAAAGAGGAAAACTAGAAAACAAAGGAGAATTTTTTAAATATTAAACCCCCTAATTTTGATGGGGAAAAGGAAGAAAATGTTGAGTCATGGTTACTAAATATGACTAAATATTTCCAAGTATATGAGTATGAGAGAAACTTGAAGGCTAGATTGGCCATTTACCAGCTGCAGGGTAGGGCGTCTCTCTAGTGGAAGGAGGCTAAAAGTGTGCATCTACTTGAGGAAAGGACCGTATCATGGGAGGGGTTTCAGAAGCGGTTTCAAAATGAATATCTAAGTAAACAATATTATGACGATTACGCCAAATAATTCCATGAAATTATTTTGGGACAACTCTCAATGGATGAATTTGTGGCGAAATTCGCAAACTTGCTATGATATATACCTTATGTTAAAGAAGAAAAATTTAAGGTGCATCGTTTCGTGAAATACCTACCTATAGTGTATAAAGAGTGGATGGAATTTGACAATCCAAGGACAATGCAAGAGGCTGTTAGAAAAGCAAAACTATGCTACCAACAGTTCAGGAAAAATGGGGAAAACTCTAAATTTTGGCCAAATAAGGAAAAAAGTAAATCTATCATTGGCACAAAATGAAAAAATACCAGGATATTTGAATTTTTTGGGAAGGATCACCAACGAAACAGGTTTAGCAAGGGAAATATGAATCAACCCAGAGAGTCTCAGGTAGGATCAAAGACCACAAACCTAGATGGGAAGAAGAATAGTGGGGGAAAAAAGGGAACCCCTGAAATGTTGGGGATGTAGCGAGCCTCATCTGCTGAGAGATTTTCTGTAAAATCCCAAATCTGGGCACAATCTTCAAATTGTGCAAGAAGCTACCACTTTGAATGACTATTAGGTCCCTATACTACTAGTGTAACCTCTTTTTGTTATTAATACAACTCCGTTATTATATTGTTGTGCCCATGTAGTCCCGATATTGTTATTATTGTGCCCCATAGAAGCCCACTATTGTTATTATTTTTCCCTTACATTATTATTGTTATGTGGGCTCTGATTATATTATGACCCCTTAGACTCCTATATATAGAAAGGAGGTCTTGTAATTTGTATCATCCAAGAGTTGTTCATTTGTGTAATGTAAAGCATGTTTCCACCTCGAAGAGGTTGAATTATAAGGTGTTGATCTTTATTTTCTATCTTTTTGTGAGCCGGTTTCATAACATTTGGTATCAGAGCTTTGGATTCTAGGGTTTCGCTACTCCAAACAGGTCATTGTGGCATTTTCACTATAATTGTCTTTCTCCGATGTTCCAGAAGCTAAAAAATAAACCCGTTTGAGTTGAAATCTCATTGAACCTTGGGTCACAATTTCACATCATGTATCGCTATATTTCCGGAGATATGATCTGAGGAAATTATGGTTTTTGCAAGCTCCAAAATTCCATCTCAAACATGTCATTGTGGCATTTTCGCTATAATTTGTTTTCTACAAAGCTTCAGAATCAGAAATTAAAACCCATTTGATCTTGAATTGTGCTAAAGTGTGGGCCTGATTTTTATATGTTCATTCGCTATATTTTCGGAGATATAGTCCAAGACATTTAGGGTTTCTGCAAGATTCGAAATTCATCCCAAACAGGTGACCTGTGGAAAATCGTCATAACTTTCTCTCTGAGCATCAGATTGAACTTTTGTAAGAAAAAGGACGAAATGTACTTTTTTGTGTATTGTTTTCTGTTCTAAAGGTCAGAACATTAACACGTGGCATTTCATACAAGTTCACTCTACTGAACCAATCTATAATCATGTCATTGTGGGAGATTTGACATAACTCTTCCTTGCAGATTCCAATATTGATCAGACTTGCGGGGTTAGAAATAGGACCCGGAGGACTACTGCAGGATGCAATTTTAGGACTTGGAGATCTAAAATTACAGAGTTACAGTTGTTTCAAGATCAAGCTCCTAAAATCAAGAAAAGGCAATATGAGGAAGTTTGATGGCAAGGATCCGTTAAATTAGATACTATAGATGGAGCATTGTTTTGATCTCCATGAGGTGCAACTGTTACAAAAGGTATGTATTGCATCTTTATATCTAGAACCAAATCATTTTTTATGGTATAAAGGGATTTGTTCTCTTAAACTACTTGTCACGTGATCAATTTTCGTGGAGGAAATGATAGAACATTATGAGGATACAAAGAGAAACAACTTCTTTAGCCAATTGATAAATCTCAAACAAAAGGGTTCAATGGTAGAGCACATTGAGGGCTCTAAAAAATTGAATATAAGGGTAAATGATATTTGAGAGAAGAAAATGATTGATGTCTTCATAGGGACTTTAAAGGATAACATTCAACATGAGGTTCATCTTTGGTAACGTAATTCATTGGAGAAGGCATTCAGGTTGGCAGGAAAACTTGAAAGCAAAATTAATGAAACAAGGAATCCCACCACTCATGACTATAATTATGGAAGTGTTTTTTCTCCTAGCCTTCCACAACCGACAAGGTTTACACCACAAAATTGGAAGAAAAAAGAGAAAAATAGCTTTGTTACAATTGTGATAGCAAATACACTAAAGGTCATAAGTGCACTGAGAAGAAATAATTTTACATAGATTATTAAGAGGAGGAAGAAAAGGATGAAGAAACATCAAAAGAAGAGAATATACACTAGGAAGCAACCCCAGGGAAAGAAGAAATGAATCTGACCATATCTTGTAAAGCATTGGAAAGAATTACCACTCCTCACACTCTCAAGATGGGACATATCAAGAAGAAAAAGGTTCAAGAAGTGAAAGATCACATCGAGAAAGAAGAAATGAATCTGACCATATCTTGTAATGCATTGGTCGGAATTACCACTCCTCAAAATATCAAGATAAAAGGAAATATGAAGAAGAAAAATGTTCAAGAAGTGAAATATCACATCGAGCATCAAGAAATGAATCCGACCGTATCTTGTAATCCACTGGAAGAAATTACTCCTCAAACTCTCAAGATAGAAGGACATATCAAGAACAAAAAGATTCAAGCAGTGAAATATCACATTGAGCATCAACAACAAGTTCTTCAACTTTTAAAGGATAATGCCACTTCGGTGCAGAATCGAATGAAACAATAGGCAGATCAACATCACAGTGAAAGAAGTTTTGATGTAGGCAATTGGGTATTTTTACGGCTAATCTCAAACAAGTTATTTATGAGAAGGAAATGTTGGAAATACTACTTGCACTTAACAAATGGCGACCTTACCTAATGGGAAGACACTTCAAGGTAACAATGGATCATGACAGTCATAAATACTTTTTAGAAAAAAGATTATCTTTAGAAGAACATAAAAAAATGGGTCACAAATATGTTGGGTTAGGAGTTTGAAATCATCTACAAAAAAGGGAAGCAAAATGTTGTTGCAGATGCAATCTCAAGAAAAGATGAGGATATGGAAGCATTGTTTATGCTATTTCTATTATCCAACTAGACTGGATAAATGAAGAAAGGGATGAATGGAAGAAGGATGAAGAAGTGTGGCCACTCATTCAAAACTTGTAGAATATCCTAGTTCAAACAATATTTCCAGAACTTGACGAGGAATGAAAAATCATATTGGAACCTGGAGCAGTCACAAAAACAAGAACCCGACAGCTATGCAATTGCATCAAGTGGAAGAACTTACCTGCTAAAGATTCCACATGGGAGGACAAGAATTTTATAATGAAGCTTCAAGAACTAATCAAGAGTTGAGGAAAACACTTTTTGAAGGAGAGGGGCATGTTAGGTCCCTATACTACTAGTGTAACCCCTTATTGTTATTAGTGCAACCCCCTTATTATATTGTTGTGCCCATGTAGTCCCCATATTTTTATTATTGTGCCCCATAGAAGCCCACTATTGTTATCATTGTGCCCTGTTGAGGGCCACGAAATCGGGTCAACAACAAGGGGGATACCCACCCGCTCGGGAACCTTGTTGGCGGCTCCTTGTCTGTTTGGTGTAGCGGGTCCGACTGGGGATGATGGGACCAGCTTCCCAATCTAAAAGATGTGTGTGTGTGTAGATTTTGAAAATACTAATCTAAAGGTAATTTTAAACTAATTTAATTCTAGACTCTAAACTGACTCTATGCTACTGTAATCTAACAAAAACAGCACATCTAATCTATACTAACCCGGGGTAAAAATTATTTCATTATGCGATCTAAAAAGATTTCATACAACAACTGGTAATAAAGATCATTCAGCTATCATAAGAATATAAATCAATTAAGATGAACCATTCTGCATAAGAAGTTAGGCAAAACAGTTGTGAACAACATATGGCATAATCAATTATTCATATGTCAAGCACAAACAAATGATTCCACCGTACAAAAGTGCCAAATGGTAATCCAGACATTCATACATCAACATATAAACAAATCAGCTATATATCACTCTAAGAATATGAGCAGAAATTAATCAAGAGATAAAAGTACCATTTATGACTGATTTTCGCTCACAAACTTCAAGCAATAACGATTTATCTCTACTTACTTCTAACATCTACTAAGAGTACAGAAGTGAAACATCAGTAGCAGACATTAAAATGTAAACATAAATAAATCTCGATCCATCCATTCATCAAAAACCCCCTCCGAGGGTGCAAAAGTGCATGTTCTGAGGACAAGTTTTTTGACAAATTTCCGGACCCTTCTCCAAATGCCATGAGAAGGGTTAAATACTACTAACTAACTAATCTTAATTACACAAATTTAGGGAACGGCTTCAAATGACTGCCCTTTTACTAAAGCAAATTTATTTCTAAAAATTGAATCTAATTTCTAACCGTTTCTGTATCTGCTCCTTAGTGTTGTAAGCAATGTGAGGTTCACCTGGAAAGAGTCGGCTGGTTGTCTTTTCCTTTTGCTCGGGCGATGAAAGTAGAAATAAGAAAAGCTGACACCTCTTTCTAACAAACTAGAAGATATTTTTGAAAATCTTCCTCTGGCTGGGTGTTTTTTGCTGTGTGTATACTTAGTATAACCCAGATTTATTTCAAACTGATTATGCTGTTGCTATTTCCGTTTCCGGCCGTGTGAATGACTCAATGAGTTAGGGATTTTCTTGCCTGAAAAATCTTACATATTGAAAATTGCTTCCATTCTTTGTTCCAGGCTTTTCTGAAGCATCATCCCTTTTCGACGTTTTTCTTTTTGCTTTATCCAATCTGAGCTTCAGGATCTTTTGCAAACATGCTGCTTTTGTGCGCCTTTGACTCTAAGTCTTGGATAGTCTATTTTCATCAGTGTCTGTGGAGTGATACTCTGGAATCCGCGGCTCTGCTGCATGCGGTATTCATTCGCAAAGGCATCTCCTCTCTGTTCTTCAAGTATTGGCGCTTTCCCCTTTTCCTTAGATGTTTCCTGCATATATATTTATATCAGTTACTGCCTTACAATTTACGCAAAGGAAAAGAGACATGACAAAAAGATTGACATGAAAGCTTTAAACTCTAATGAATGCATAATCACGACACTCATAATGACTTGACTCTTTGAAAAACGCAACACGATCATCTTTGGATACTCAGGCGTGCAATCATTAATTTGCCTTAAGGTGCGCGCTCAATTTTGGGTTTACAGATCATGCCAAAGAAACTTTGCGATGAGTGGTTTCTGCGATTCGCATCGCAGCAATTAATAGTCTCATTCGTCGCAGATCGCAAATCGAAAAATCGCAGTTTATAAGATCGCAGATCGCACATCGCAATATTGCAATTTACATTTGCTCATTGTGTGCTGCTTATGCAACGTTGCGATATGCGACGTCGCATATCGGCCATCGGCGATTCCTTAGGTTTTTCTTTTTTAAGGGCGCTTTCAAAATATGCGATGCGATGAATTTCGCATCGCTTCTTTGCAGCTTATTTATGCGCATAGGAAAACTCTTCACTCTCTCTTTGCGATGCGATATAGCTTTTAGGGAGTTAAATACAAAAATTTGGATAAAAAATTTTTGGGATTTTTTGTTAAGGGTCCCCCTTTGCTTGATATTATTGCTAATACTAAACAAAGAGGGGGGTTGTTGGTTACCACGACAATGGCGATTCACTGTGAAGAACCAGTTATCTCTGCTTTTCTATTGACATTTCCACTTCCGAAATAGAAAAATTTTCATATGTCTAAATTTTGTTATGGACAGATAGAGTAGATTACCCCTCATCCTATCAATGATACTTTGTTTCAACCCTTCTTTTATTCCAATTGTCTACTTCCTTTAGGCTTAGTTCTTGCATTCATACCAGACATTACTAGGTCCTTTTTTAAAGATAAAATAAGGTCTTCTCTACGTACTGGCTTTTAACTATGCCCATTTGTCGTAGGTAGAGCCTCTGCTGCCCGCAAGCGTCCATAGCCTCGACAGGGTTACCATGTTATCCAGCAATGATCCTTTTTCCTGCTTGAGGTTATTTACAACACGTCAGAGAAAAATCCTTTTTGACACTTTTTCCTTTTTTGTTCTCTAAAGAACAATGTCTTGGTTTGGTGGCCAAATTATGACACAGTCATTCACTTGATTTACACTTTTGCTGAACAAGCTGGCTCGTGATGAGACCCCTTGTCTTTTGATTGCAACAATCTTGAGTCGTTGCCCTGTTTTGATAGACAGTATTGGCAAAGTGAGCAAGTTATAATATCTGTGATCATGATAAGCCGGCTCGTGATGAGACCTCTTATTCTTTGAGATATAGTGTTTTCTCGGATTGTTTCTCTGAATGCTGCGGTTTCCTTTAGCAGGGAGGAAGTCATTTTTTTTCCTTAAGAAAGCTCTGGAGGACAATAATAGAGTTTCGAAAATAACAGCTTTGCAGAGAATATTTATTTTATTATTGATGATACCTTTCATTGTGTTGGGATAAAACAATTTTTAACCAAAGGTTGCTTTCATCAAGGTCTTTTGAAAGGTTGAAACTAACATCATTATTCAGGCTAAAGTTAACTCTATTTGTCAATAATAAAAATCAAATTTTTCGAAAAGCTTTGCTATTTATACAAGTGAAATCAAAATCTGATAGAGAGTTAGTGTGCTCTTTCATGAATCCTTTTCAATGATGATTTACAACCGATTTTATTTATAAGAAAGAGAAAAACAAAATAAAAGAAACTAAAACTATCCTACAAAAATAGAAGAGTGATCTTCTATGGAAAATACATTTTAAGAATCTGTCCATTGACAGGCAAAGAATCTCTTCTACCTGCCAAATCTTGCAACATAAGCGTCGATGGGCCTATGACTTCTACAATCTGAAAAGGAGCAAGCCATAGCTTCTGAAATTTCATATGTTTGCCCTTTTCTTCATGAGCCTTATCCCATTTCAAAACTAAATCTCCCATCTGAAAGTTCTTTCTGGTTATGATGGCTGAGTCAAAAGAGGATTTTATTAGCGCTTGGTGGTGAGCATGGGTTTTCTTAGCTTGTTCTCGGCGTTCTTCTAGTTTGATTATTTCCATTTGTATTAATTGCAAAGAGGAAGTAGATACTTCATCGATGTGTTGTACTAAAGGCAAAGAGGGAATGACTAAGTGAGTTGGAAGAACCACTTCTTTCCCATAAACTAAATTAAAGGGAGAAGTGTCGATTGAAGCTTTCTTCGTGATTCTATCTGCCCATAAAGCATTTACCAGCGCTTTATGCCAATTCTTTTGGTTTTGGTCGACTGTTCTTTTGATAATCCTGATTAGGTTTTTGTTTGTTGATTCAGCCAACCCATTACCTTGCGGATAGGAATTAGCAGAATATTTCAATTTGAACCCTCTTTTTAATGCAAACTCAGTCATTGCATTTCCAGAAAAGTATGATGCATTATCGAACATTAAGGCTGTTGGCAATCCAAACCTAGTGATGATAAATTGATCTATGAATTCAATAATGTTTTCAGAATTAACTGTCTTGAGAGGAACTGCTTCTACCCATTTAGTAAAATAATCTGTTGCCGTGAGGATATACCTATGCTGCTTAGAAGAGTGAGGAACGATCTCACCTATTATGTCCAAGCCCCATTGGCTGAATGGTTGCTCGATGTTGACTGGCTGTAGTGGTATGGATGATTTCCTTTGTTTCCCTGCAGCAGTCTAGCAGATTTGGCATTTCCTTACGTAATTGTATGAGTCTTTGAACAGCGTGGGCCAATAATATCCTGCACGTAAGATCTTATGCGCAGTAGTCTCTCCAGCATAGTGTCCACCTGTTGGTCCATCATGGAGTTCCTGCAAAACCTTTTCGGCTTCAGTTTTCTCAAGACACCTAAGAAGTACAGAATCATAATTCCTTTTAAACAGAACATCATTTATGAGCTGGTATTGTTTAGCTTTCAACCTCAGAGCTCTTTTCTTGGTGTGATCCAGGTGTGATGGAGCATACCCGTTCTTAAGATAATAAATGGTGTTCGCATATAATGATTCTACGTCGTTTAGGCTTACCTCATACGTGTGTACCTCTTCAGATGAGTTCTCAGGAATTTGCGATGCTCCAGCTAACATCTTGCAGAAGCCTTGACCCCTTACGATGTTTGCTGGTTTGATCTCAAGATCGTATTCTTGTAGAGCGGTAATCCAATTTGTTCTCTTTTCGCCCACATCCTTCTGTACCAAAAGGTTTCTTACTGCTGGAAACGGTACTACGACTTTGGTATGGGCTTTAAGTAAGAAAGGTCTGAAATATTTGACCGCTTTGAAAACAGCATACGCTTGTTTCTCCACGTCTGAATAATTGAGTTCAGCATCTTGTAAGTTCGAGCTAAAGAATGTGATTGGAGCTTCCGCCTTTTCTTGATTTACTTGAGTCAAAATCGCGGCATAAGATTTCTCTGAGGCAAAAGTGTATAAGATGAAAACTTCTGAAAAATTTGGGGTAGCTAGATGGAGCGTTGATGATAGCTTGTTTGATCAAGTTGAATGCTTCGTGCTCATCTATGCCCCATTTAAAATTTGAATTCTTTTTTATCATATTTTGTAAAGGAGAAATAATACGTGAAAAATTGGGGACAAACCTTTTTACAAAATTAATTTGTCCAAGGAAAGATTGCATGGCCTTTTTGTTATGGGGTATGGATATTTCGGAAATTTCTTTGATTTTGTCAAGTTCAATGTGAATACCAGATTTCGACACTATGAATCCGAGCAATTTCCCTTCACTTAATGCGAAAAAAGATTTCTTTGGGTTAAGTGAAATTCCATACCTTAAGCATCTTTGAAAGATCTGTTTCAAATCTTTGAGATGGTCGCTTCGCTTCTTGGAGTACACTGTTATATCATCCAGGTAAATCACTACCGATTTATTGACCAAACTTTTAAACGCAATGTCCATGGCTCTCTGAAAGGTAGCACCGGCATTGATCAGACCAAATGGCATCTTCCGATATGCGTATGTGCCCCACTTGGTTCGGAATGTGGTTTTCAACTGATCATCGGGATGCACCAGCACTTGATTGTATCCTGAAAATCCATCCAGGAAAGACATTAATTCTGAGCCCGCTACTGCCTGTAGTATTTGCTCCATAGGTGCGAGGGGAAAATTATCCTTCTGACAGGCTTTGTTGAGATTCCGGAAATGAATACAGATTCTAATATCTCCGTTTTTCTTCCTAACAGGCACCATATTGGATACCCATTTGGAGTGTCTGACGGGGAAAATTATTCTGGCTCTCAACAATTTATTTAGCTCAGTCTTTATCTGATTTTCTAAGTTGGGGTGGATTTTTCTGAGCTTCTGCTAGACAAGTTTCTCATTGTCAATCATAGGGGTAGTGTGTTGAATGATAGAAGTGTTGTATGTTTTCAGCTCATCGTAATTCCACGCAAAAACGTTTTTGAATTGTCTCAGAAGATGGATATATGCTGATTTTTCTTCAGGGGCTAGGTCGTGGCCTAGATTAACGTTTTGCGGCTTCTGATCAGTTCCTAGGTTCACTAATTCATAGTTCAGAGTTGAACTGTAGAGTTTAGAATTGGCAGACCTTTTAAACCGACTTTTCAAATCATATAAATCTTCTAACTTAACCACCGATTTAGGTATAGCGTTATCAGTGCTATTTTGCTGAATTTGGTGATCATGATGGTCTTCGTCAATTATTTGATTTGAGTAGGATCCTTCAAAAGTGAGGAAATTTACAATGTCTGGATCGTCATTGAATACTCTCCAGTTGGTGATGTTGTCAGGGATGGATGGTTTAAAGATTAATTCTATTGAAAACCTATCGGGACTAAAATCTTCGGAGGGAATCAGTCTAGAGGCTACGTTAGCTAACAGGTCTGCGCTCGCATTTTGGAGTCTTGGGATTGACGAAATATTGAATGCTATGAAATGTGAAGTCAGATCTTGTACTAAAGATTGATAGTGCTTTAAATTACTTGACAGGCAATGTATGGTTTTACGTACCTGTTTGACGACAATTTCAGAATCTCCAAAGACTTGAAGATACTTAACTTTCAAGCCGAGTGCTTTGTATAGGCCTTGCACCAAGGCTTCGTATTCCGTTGTATTGTTTGTGCAATCGAACTCAAGTCTGCATGTAAGCATGGTCTTGTTCCCATCTGGGTTAATCAGAACGCATCCTGCTCCTGCTCCCTCGTTAGATTTAGAGCCATCAAAATATAATTTCCAAAATAAAGATGTATTTACAGAACTATCTAAAAAATTAAAACACTTTGAATCATCAGTTTGGGAAAAATTTTCAACTTGGGACACAACTAAATTTTCTAAGTAAGGTGAAGTGTGAGCATTGAAATTGCCGAGGAAAGAATCTACCGAGTAATTGCCTATGATACTGCTGTTGTATGCTATTGCTTCGTTCTCTCCTTCCAATTCTGTCACTATGTACTTTTGGTGCAATTCTCGTTCAACCTTTATTTGATTGGGTTTTCCGTTGTAGGGTAACCACATGTGCGACCAGTCGGTTGAGAAATATCCGTGGAGTTTCTTGGACCAATCCCTGCTAAGAATTAAACCATAGAATTCAGGGATATCAACTATTAGAATGTCGATAACTTGACATACTTTCGGGTTAGACGACAATCTTATGGTCACCTGGTTAAGTTCACCAATCACTTCGACTTGAGATCGATAAAGTTGAACTATGCGCACTGCAGATTTTTGAGGTTGAACATTTAATTTGGCACAAATTGATCTGGGTAGAATATTCGTTGAAGCACCAGAATCAATCAGGCAATTGTGCACGTTTTTATTGAAAATTTCATAAGTGAGGAGAAAAGGAAGAGTATGGGATCTTGACCTTCTGCCAATCAAGGCAATGTCATTCGGATCAATCTTATTGATCATGGTGGTTGGAGGTCTTCCCATGTTGTGGGAAGCTACAGCTGTAGGTAAAGATGTAGTAGGCATGGCATGTAATTCTTTCATCATTATTTTCTGTTGATGTTTCAATTTGCTCAATTCGTACAGAGTGATATTAGCCCTAGTATTTTTCATGTCATCGATAATGTTATACTCCATTTCATCCGACACTATCAGTGTTCTTGATGGAGGTGCTTGATCTGATTGGACTGGGCTAAATTGGGTCGCTCTAGCGGTTGTTTTCTTTGTTGCGACCTTATATTTTGTTGCAGGGCTTGCGCCCTTCTGTTTAGGGGTAGTTTGGGGAGGATCAAGTTGATTTTTGCTTCGTGTGCTAACTGGAAATGATTCTTGATCCTCTTCTTGTGGGAGGATGAAATCCCACATTCCTTGTAGTTCCACAACTTCTTCATCATCGGTCTGCCCTTTAGTGGTATTCTCTTCTTCTTCTTCTTCTTCAGATTCGACGTTTGAGACAGCATTGGGTGGTTTCACCTCCATTGGAAGGTTTCTTTTAAAAGATCTGTAGGGCTTTTTTGAAGAAGTTTCTACTACTTGCTTTCTTATGTCAATCATCTCATTGGACATGGCCTTTAACACCTTTTGTAATCCTTCCATATCGAAAGGATCTTTCGTTTGATTCTTCTTGGTGTCTTCTTTGAAAGAGATCTTCTTAGATTTGCGTTCTTCTATTGCAGATCTCTTTTCTAGGGCAACTACGCGTTTTTCTACTGCTAACGCCTCAGTTAAGTTTTCAACTAAGGTCGTCTTGTTTTCCCTATCTACGAAGATAGCCAAGTTAGATGGTAAGGCCGTGATGTACCATTCACATCTTACTTCCTCGCTGGGTTGAGAAGCAGCGGGAATTTTGTTGAGGATCTTATTGAACCGTAAATTGAAATCTTTAATGGGTTCTCTAGCCTCAGCTTTAAGATTAGATAGGTCATTGATCAATGTCGCTGTTGACCTGTCATCGCCAAACTTGGTGAGGAATTGACTTTGAAAAATGTCCCAACTTTTGATGGACCCGGAAGGTAACGAAAAGTACCATGACCCGGCTGTTCCTTGCATTGTGTAAGGAAAAAGTCGGACGACAGCATCTTCGTTGGTAACTCCGTTGAGATTAACAGAAAGCATGAAATTATTGATATGCTCTTCAGCTAGCATGCCTGTTTCTGGATTGAATTTAGGTAGCCACTTCTCAGGATGGGCCGGTATTGGGCTCAGGGGTGGAGGCATTAAAACCGCCCTAGGATTGTTCCATGGAGACTGGGCCATCGTTGAGCCACTAGTTAATGAGAGTGCAGAAAACGGTCCCTGATGCTGAGAAGATGAAGGTATTATGATCTTTGATGATTGAAGAGGAAGTGTTGTGGAAGATGGATGAGTGATTTGGGATGAGGATGTGGGTGGTTGACTTTGCGGTGAGGGTGTTGAAATGGACGCAGTGGATGAAAGAGTCTCATGGTCAGACTCTAGTGGTGCTTTCCTTGCTCTTTTCCTAGTAGGGAGAGGGAGTTCACTTGGTTGAATACCAAATTTTTCACTCTTCAATCTGGTCAGAGGATGAGCAGGATTGTACTGCGAAGTCACGCTGCAGTTAGATTTATCAGACCTATGAGAAAAAATAGAGAATCCCTGGAGTTTATGAATCAAAGTTTGAATTTCAGGGGGTTCAATAATGAGTTGGTCTGATATATTGGAGTAGGTAGCAGCGGTGGATACTCGAGTGACTTCTAACTCCGGGTTTAACCGTAGTGGAGAAGTCAGGGGAGTTGATGAGGGTGATTTACTCTCAGAATGGCATTTAGATTTTGACTTAGTTGCCATTCATAGTTAGTGCCCTCCTTCTAGGGCCAAATATGTTGAGGGCCCCGAAATCGGGTCAACAACAAGGGGGATACCCACCCGGTCGGGAACCTGGTTGGCGGCTCCTTGCCCGTTTGGTGTAGCGGGTCCGACTGGGGATGATGGGACCAGCTTCCCAATATAAAAGATGTGTGTGTGTGTGTGTAGATTTTAAAAATACTAATCTAAAGGTAATTTTAAACTAATTTAATTATAGACTCTAAATTGACTCTATGCTACTGTAATCTAACAAAAACAACACATCTAATCTATACTAACCCGGGGTAAAAATTCTTTCATTATGCGATCTAAAAAGATTTCATACAACAACTGGTAATAAAGATCATTCAGCTATCATAAGAATATAAATCAATTAAGATGAACCATTCTGCATAAGAAGTTAGGCAAAACAGTTGTGAACAGCATATCGCATAATCAGTTATTCATATGTCAAGCACAAACAAATGATTCCACCGTACAAAAGTGCCAAATGGTAATCCAGACATTCATACATCAACATATAAACAAATCAGCTGTATATCACTCTAAGAATATGAGCAGAAATTAATCAAGAGATAAAAGTACCATTTATGACTGATTTTCGCTCACAAACTTCAAGCAATAACGATTTATCTCTACTTACTTCTAACATCTACTAAGAGTACAGAAGTGCAACATCAGTAGCAGACATTAAAATTTAAACATAAATAAATCTCGATCCATCCATTCATCAAAAACCCCCTCTGAGGGTGCAAAAGTGCATGTTCCGAGGACAAGTTTTTTGACAAATTTCCGGACCCTTCTCCGAATGCCATGAGAAGGGTTAAATACTACTAACTAACTAATCTTAATTACACAAATTTAGGGAACGGCTTCAAATGACCGCCCTTTTACTAAAGCAAATTTATTTCTTAAAATTGAATCTAATTTCTAACCGTTTTTGTATCTACTCCTTAGTGCTGGAAGCAATGTGAGGTTCGCCTGGAAAGAGTCGGCTAGTTGTCTTTTCCTTTTGCTCGGGCGATGAAAGTAGAAATAACAAAAGCTGGCACCTCTTTCTGACAAACTAGAAGATATTTTTGAAAATCTTCCTCTGGCTGGGTGTTTTTTGCTGTGTGTATACTTAGTATAACCCAGATTTCTTTCAAACTGATTGTGTTGTTGCTATTTCGGTTTCCGGCCGTGTGAATGACTCAATGAGTTAGGGATTTTGTTGCCTGAAAAATCTTACGTATTGAAAATTTCTTCCATTCTTTGTTCCAGGCTTTTCTGAAGCATCATCCCTTTTCAGCGTTTTTCTTTTTGCTTTATCCAATCTTAGCTTCAGGATCTTTTGCAAACATGCTGCTTTTGTGCGCCTTTGACTCTGAGTCTTGGATAGTCTATTTTCATCAGTGTCTGTGGAGTGATACTCTGGAATCCGCGGCTTTGCTGCATGCGGTATTCATTCGCGAAGGCATCTCCTCTCTGTTCTTCAAGTATTGGCGCTTTCCCCTTTTCCTTAGATGTTTCTTGCATATAGATTTATATCAGTTACTACCTTACAGTTTACGCAAAGGAAAAGAGACATGACGAAAAGATTGACATGAAAGCTTTAAACTCTAATGAATGCATAATCACGACACTCATAATGGCTTGACTCTTCGAAAAATGCAACACGATCATCTTTGGATACTCAGGCGTGCAATCATTAATTTGCCTTAAGGTGCACGCTCAATTTTGGGTTTACAGATCATGCCAAAGAAACTTTGCGATGAGTGGTTTCTGCGATTCGCATCGCAGCAATTAATAGTCTCATTCGTCGCAGATCGCAAATCGCAAAATCACAGTTTATAAGATTGTACATCGCACATCGTAATATTGCAATTTACATTTGCTCATTGTGTGCTACTTATGCGACGTTGCGATATGCGACGTCGTATATCGGCCATCGCGATTCCTTAGGTTTTTCTTTTTTAAGGGCGCTTTCAAAATATGCGATGCGATGAATTTCGCATCGCTTCTTTGCAGCTTATTTATGCGCATAGGAAAACTCTTCACTCTCTCTTTGTGATGCGATATAGCTTTTAGGGAGTTAAATACAAAAATTTGGATAAAAATATTTTTGGGATTTTTTGTTAAGGGTCGCCCTTTGCTTGATATTATTGCTAATACTAAACAAAGAGGGGAGCTGTTGGTGACCACAACATGCCCTTACATTATTATTGTTATCTCGACTCTGATTATATTATGACCCCTTAAACTCCTATCTATAGAAAGGAGTTCTTGTCATTTGTATCATCCAAGAACTGTTCATTTCTGTATTCTAAAGGAGGTTGCTCCCTCGAAGAGGCTGAATTATAAGGTGTTGATTATTCTTTTCTATCTAATTGTTACTCGGTTTCATAGTAATGAAATTACCTGGAATATTCTTAGGATAAGCATTGCCTTATAGAATAGACAAGCAGAGCATCAATCAACTATGATTGAAATTGAAGGCATTCTCTCCATGTTTGGCATGGAATCCCCCCACAGCATGTTTTGGGGCTCAAATCCCAAGTTTTGGTCAAAGGATTTGTAAGACTCCATGAATTGCAGGCACAGAGCGCGAAGTAGAGGTTAAGTCATGGGGTTGGCTGCCCTAAAGTAATGTAACGTAATGTAAAGTCATGTCGGCCTACCCATAGTGCATGGACCATGGGATTGTATAAATAGAGCGAGGCTCTAAGTTGAAAAGACAATAGAAGAGAGAGTGAATAATGAAGGAATGGTTTGATCTTAGATTAGGATTCTAAGTGTCTTGGTAATAGTGGTAGGAAGAGGCTCTGCAGCTGAGTGCACAGAGGCCTAGTAGACTCCATAGCTGAGTGCGTGGACCCTTGCAGCTGAGTGCGTAGGGTAGTGTCGAATCTATAATCGGGATTGAAGATTAATAAAGAGAAGTTGATTCTTATTTTTTTGTATTTGTTGCACCTTTCCTTCTTTACATTTATATTGGTTTATTTATCACGCACGTTGATATAATTGATGAATATGTTGTAATAAACATAAGTCTTGCATGAACAGGTTAAGTAATCAAATATCACAGATTAAATAGCAAGGAACTCGGGTATTATGCTAGTTGCACCCTGAGTAGGGCCGCGTGGAAGCCGCACTGGAGGTTGCGAAGGGATCACAAGTGCACAAAGCGACGGGTCAGGCCGCGGACCTCCAGAAGCCCATCAGACATCCCAAGGGTGTGGAAACCTAGCTCCAGCGCCCTCCCATACTACTTTGGGTGAGACCTTAGTTCGCGCTCCGCGGAATGTTGTGAAAATGGCCTGCAGTACAGGGATTTTCTTGGCTAAATCACCTCTGAACCTGGGTCAGTCCCATACAACCCAACAAATGGTTTCGTTGCTGAGACCGGGATCTACATAAAGGATTTTTGATGTCGTGCCACTGGAATCCTATGAAGAAAGAAATTGAACAGTGGTTCGACAAGAAGATTCACAAGTTCGCAGCACAGGAAAACAAAAATCCATGAGTATCTAAGGAATAATAGTTAGAGCGCTACTTGTATTGGGAAATCCACGAAATTTTCTTTGCATCCTTTCCCTCTGAGTTGTATGTAGGTTCGACAAACCAATAGTGTGGACTCCGGAATTAGTACACAGAATAGAAGCATTAGAAGATAAGATTGCACGAGTTGTGGACCATTGGCTCGGCCGAATAATGAAGGATTTATCACTCAGTTTGCGGTAGAAACGACTGTCAGCTACAGTGAGGAAAAGCGATGTTTTCTCAAGGGACCGCAAGGTAAGTATATTAAATCTTTGAACACTTGGATTAATATGCTATTATGTGAAAAGCGGGTTATGCAAATAAATTAATGTTACAGACTACGCAGAGTGGGAAGATCTACAGAAGTGGAAGTAGTGAAGAGTTAGAAACGAGTCCCTTGATTTCACCCTCGCCGAAAAGCGAGCAAGCTTCTCCAAGAAGTACGGTCAGTTTGATAAGATAAAGAATTATGTGTTTGCCACCTCCACCCACACCGCCACCTGTTTCACCCCGCTCACCTCCATATCCACCCACTCCACCTCCGCCACCACCGCAGTTCAGTATGGCGAGTGCGATCAAACTGCCCGTGTTTAGAGGAGTAGGAAATGAAGATCCAGACCAATTCTGGTTCATGGTAAGAGTAGTATGGGAAGTACATGGCATCGTGGATGATAATATTAAAATGGATACACTGATGAGCACATTGTAGGATCGTGCATTAACATGGTATATCAAGGATTCTAATGACCACCCGAACGCAGGAATTATAGAGATCCAGACCGCACTGAACAGGGAATTTAGCAGGCCAAAATTAGAGACACAATCAATCATCGGGTTTAAGGAGATCACGATGCTCCCATGCAAGACCCCTTGGGATCTAGACCAAAGGCTGGGGAGTAAGATCCGCAAAGCCAATATGACATTAACAAATGCACAACATCACGCATGGTTTGTGGCCTCAATTACACCACACTTAAGGATGGTGTTGTCACAACAAAAACATTTCACCCAGGTCAAAGCGTTGGAGATATAAATGAGATTACATGAGACCCCTATACAAGACCCTGGGTTGGGAGTCCAACAAATCAACGTGCAACTGTAGAATATGTGTCTCGAAATGCAAAGTTTGAAATGGGACAGAACAACTTGGCTGGAGGTGTGCAAGGAAGTATGGTGCATAAAATGCAAAGCCCAAGGGCATGACAAGGACCACTGTCCAGTGTTCATGAACTACTTGGCAGTGGGAGGTTCGATGCCATTAAGACCGGAGGCACATGTAGGGCCGAGCGTGGCGTTTGCATTATGGTGCACGATTTTCCAGATAGGAGGGAAAGACACCTTGGATAATTGTCATTTGTTGCAGAAGTATACGCAGACGTCCCAACAATTGTTTTGCAATTTCTGCAGGTCGGTAGGCCATCACGAATGCACCTGCCAAAGCTATGAACTAATGATGGATCAGACTCCTACCTACAGGGTGCAAGCCGAAATGTGAGCCCTCGACCCAAATGTAGGGATGGCGTGCGTTGGGTTTTAGGGACACGGTTGGGGTTGAGGTGGAATGCGACCACGAAGTGGTCGCAGCCAGATAATTTGTTACAATTGTGGAGGGCCAGGGCATTATGCCCGCGATTGTATGAACCCGACTAGGATATCATGTCGGTGCTGCAATCAGTTTGATCATGAGGTAGAATATTGTCGTTTTCTGATAACAAAGATACGTGAAAATGGGGTACTCTAACCCCCTCTGACCCAGAATTTACAAATGATGAGGTCTGAACGGTGCGAAGACAACCCAAA
The DNA here is from genome assembly GCA_031772625.1 of Pinus tabuliformis. Classification (NCBI taxonomy): domain Eukaryota; kingdom Viridiplantae; phylum Streptophyta; class Pinopsida; order Pinales; family Pinaceae; genus Pinus; species Pinus tabuliformis. The sequence goes on from CM062817.1 coordinate 446,136,228, forward strand.
TGTAAACATGATGCTCAGGAGTGGTATGACAATGGGAGATGATCAAGGGAAACATCCAGAAGAAATCATGTGGGTTCGGAAGGCTCCCACAAAGGAACCCGAGTTTGACTTAGAACGCGTGAAGGAGACATTCATGGAAGCTAAGAAGAGATTCATGGAGGCCTCCACTTCAGGTAGTAAGGATCAACTAGAACCAAGGATGGATCTTTCAATGCTCACTACCTTTCTGGAGACATGCATGATACTGCTGCGCAAAAGCAAGGTACTTAAAGGGCTACAGGAACTTTTCCCTAGGTCTGCAGGGTCAGGATAACTGCGCGTGCTCTGTAAACATGGAAAGCATGAATTGCGCACAGGAAGGGAGATGAGGTTGACTGCAAAAATAGGCGAGTACAAAATGGATAAGTTAATCTTGGATCTGGTTTTAGATGTGAATGTACTACAAAAGAAAACATGTGAACACATGGGAAGACCTTCATTACAATGGTCCCCTAGTCAGTTATGAATGGCGAACCAATAGAAGATTTTTCCCATGGGAATATTGCAAGGGGTGACAGTCGATATTGAAGGCGTGAGGACACATGCAGATTTTGAGGTGATAGAGATTGTCGATGATAGCAATCCCTATCTTGCGCTACTAGGAATAGACTGGGCTACTAATATGAACAGAGTCATAAATCTGAAGAAGCACAAAATGACCTTTGAGAAAAAGTCACTACGCATAGTAGTACCGCTAGATCCAGCCAAGGGAGCACGATACACTGAGCAGGTGCACGACGATGATAGTGATGACGATTTTAATTATATCTACAAGATAACTGCACAAGGAGAGGATTGGGTGAATCTAACTTCAGATGGAAGGATTTTGTTGGAGCGTGAAAGCTCCTGCACTTTAGATTTAGATGAAGAGATAGAGCGATGGCAGAATCGGCTGCACGAAGTAACAACACTGAACTACAAAATGATGGTTGGGTCATTGCGTTGTGCAGCAACAGAGGCAAGGGAGCTGCTGACATATGATGGATTGTCAGCGACAGATGAATTTCTGAGCAAATTAGAAAGTACAGTACCAAAATAGCATTGGTTCAATGCACTGAAGTGGGCACTGCGCACAACACCCGCACGATGGTGGGCTACACATCAAGGAAATTTTGAGGACTGGCGTGGATGCAGAAGGATGCTGCACCTACGTTTTGGAAAACCACAAATATGAATAGTAGACAAATATTACAAATGAGATGATCCACGCACACACGTTGCGAAATGGACCAAGGTCTACGGGGAAGATCCCCAGCCTGAATGGGTACATTTATTTTACCATACCCTGGATGTCATACCAATGAATTGGTATACGGAGACGGAGCTCTACCATGTTACGAACGAATGGGATGTCTTGTGCGAGGGATTCTTGTTAACATTCACATTTGAAGATGGTTGGTCAAATACTGTTGACGATGTGCTACAAGCAGTAAAAGCCGCTATATTTAAAATACCACAGGAGCTAATGGGAGTACTTCAGCCAGAATAGGCGACACAGTTAAGCAACGAACTGGATTGTTATAATGTGAATGTTGAGGAGGATGATGAGGACCCATGGAACATTAACATTTTAGAAACAGAAGGCTCTCACGAGATTCAAGGACCATCACTTGAAGACCCTGACATCACTGCGCCACTAAAGACGAAGCATGTCAACATTGGAATGGAGGCAGAATGAAAATACACAACACTTGGCGACTATTGGGATGATGCCACTGTCGATAAGGTCGCTGAGTTACTCCACAAATACCAAGACTTGTTCCCAACCAAAATTATGGACTTAAAAGAGATCATTGGCGATTTAGGGATGATGAAGATCACCCTGAAACCCGATGCGAAGCTAGTTAAGCAGCGGCCTTACTGCTTGAATCCAAAATATAAAGAAAAGGTCCACGATGAATTAGACAAAATGCTTGTAGCTAGAATTATTGAACCAATGGAAGAATCAAACTGGGTGAGTCCTATGGTAGTACAGGAGAAAAAAGAAGAAGGGTGAAATAATAATATGCATAGACCTTAGGATGTTGAACGATGCCTGTGTACATGATCCATTCCCAACACCATTCACAGATGAAGTACTAGAGAATGTTGGCAGTTAGGAAGCATACTCATTCACGGATGCGTTCTCAGGGTACCATCATATCAAGATCGTGCTAGAAGATAGGAGCAAGACGACCTTTGCAATAGAATGGGGATGCTTTCAATACACCGTAATGCCGTTTGGATTAAAGAACGCGCTAGCTATGTTTTTGCGCATCGTGGTAGCCACGTTCAAAGAATACATCCACACGTTTTTGGAGGTCTACCTGGATTATTGAACTATTTTTGGATTAGTTAAGCACCATGTAGCGAGTTTACATTTGATGCTGGATACTTTCTGCCAACACCAGATTGCGTTGAACTTGAACAAGTGCACATTCCTCATCCCCTTTGGAAACCTGCTAGGACATGTGGTCTGCAAACAAGGACTAATGGTGGACCCTGTGAAGATTGTCGTTATCCTCAATTTGGAAGCACCACGAAGTGTTAAACAACTGTGCACTACCTTGGGACACACTGGATACCATAGGAAGTTCATCAAAAGATATGCCCAAATAACCGCGTCGATGGAAAAGCTATTTAAAAAAGATGTTACATATTGCTGGAATGATGATTGCATGAAGAGTTTGGATGTCCTGAAGGGGAAGTTAGCCTCTGTGCCAATCCTGGTCTTCCCGAAACGGGACGTGGAATTCCATGTACATGTTGATGCATCATCTACACGTTGGGAACCGTACTCACACAGGAAGGAATGGAGGGTGTAGATCACCTGATCGCATTTGAAATTCGAAGATTGTCCAAAGGATAAAGGAACTACTCCACCACCGAGTGGGAGGGGTCGGGAATGGTGTACACACTCCAAAAATACCAATACTATTTACTGGGAGGACATTTCAAGATGTATAATGACCATTTCGCATTGAAATACCTTTTGAACAAGCCTGTGTTGGGGGGGCACATATGCAGATGGCTTTTACTGTTTCAAGAATATGATTTTGAGGTCATAGTGAAGCCAGGATGCTTAAACGCAGGACCAGACCACTTGTCACGAATTGAGATGGGTGAAAAACCAACAAAATTGGAGGAGGGAATACCTGATGCACAACTCTTTGAGTGCGTGTCATAGATGGATGCTTCAAAGATATAATCCCTTTTCTCAAAATAGGGACTACACTAGAGGAGTACTCAATCCAACAGAAGAAGGAATTAGTGGTGAGCATGGCAGACTTTTCTGTCATCACGGGACACCTCTACAATACAGGAGACAATGAGATATTGTGAACATACATACCTGAATTTGAACAAGGTCAGATCCTCATAGAAGCACATGGGGGCACTGCAGGAGGACACTATGCAAGACAGGCGACCGCATAGAGGATTCTTTACGCAGGGTTATGGTGGCCGACCCTGCACCAGGATTTGAAAGTGCACTGTAAGGCCTGCGATATATGTCAAAGAACGGGAAAACCATCACCAAGGGACGAGATGCCACTAAATCCCCAAATGACACTGTCGCCATTTGAGAAATGGGCAATCGAATTTGTGGGCCCGATCAAACCTTAGGGAAAGATGGGTGTGCACTACATCATCACCGCGACGGAGTACCTGACACGAAGGGCTAAAGCATAGTCAGTCAAGGACTGCATGGCTGCTACAGCTACAAAGTTTTTGTTTGAAAATGTGTTGACATGATTTGGCCGTCCGAAAAGCTTAATGAGCAATCGTGGAACACATTTCTTGAACAAAACCGTTAGCACGCTCACAGAAGAGTTCCAAGTGTATCATCAGAAAAGTACATCGTACGACCCACATGCCAATGGAATAGTAGAGGCATTCAATAAAATACTAGAGACTGTACTGACCAAAGTATGTAGCATGCAACAAAATGACTAGGACCTCGCGTACTCACTATGTTATGGGCATACATGACAATGTCCAAGAAATTGATGGGACAAACACCATTCCGGTTGGTTGATGGTACAAAAGCAGTCATGCCGATGGAATACATCGTACCTAGTCTACGAATAACAGTGCTCACAGGCATGACAGACTACGAAGCTCTGGAAGAAAGGCTCGCACAATTAGAAGAACTTGAGGAAGAACAATTTCTGGCCAGATTTCACTAGCAAGTACAAAAGCATTGTGAAAAAGCTTGACACGACTGCCATATCAAGTTGCATACCGTCAAGGTAAACGACTTAGTGCTACTGTATGATAGTAGCTTTGAAGAAATTCTCGGAAAATTCAGAATGCACTCACTGGGACCATATTTGGTAAAATAGGTCATAGACAGAGGCGTCGTCCAGCTAGTCAAACTCAATGGAGAACCCTTCCTAGGCAAAGTCAATGACAGATGCTTGAAATGCTACGCGGGTGGGCCAACTCTCTAACTGACTGGCTGAAGCACAGTCTTCGCGGCCCAAAGAGCTGGAGAAGGGTGTGGGACTATAAACACAAGCACCAGAAACTGCTACCAAAGAAAGGATACGAGTTAGACACGGATGATTCAGAAGCAAGAATGCATTAGATCGAACAAACAGTAGAAAAGTGCACAGCAGACCTCCAAGCAGTACGAGACCAGTTGGAGGGGCTCTGTACCAAGATCACCGCACCAACAGAGTGACTCAAAACAATTCACAATGATTGTGTTGAGGGCCTATTAGGCATGGAAGCCCCCCATAACATGTTTTCGGGCTCAAAGCCCAAGTATTGGTCAAATTTTTTGTAAGACTCTGCGAATTGCAGGCGTGGAACGTGAAATAGAGGTTAATTCATATGGTTGTCCACCCTAAGGTAATGTAATGTAATGTAAAGTCACGTCGGCCTACCAATGGTCCGTGGACCATGGCATTGTATAAATAGAGGGAGGCTCTAAGTTGAAAAGACAGTAGAAGAGAGAGTGAATAACGAAGGAATGGTTCGAGCTTAGAGTAGGATTCTAAGTGTCTTGGGTCATAGTGGTAGGAAGAGGCACTGCAGCTGAGTGCACAGAGGCCTAGTAGAGTCCACAGCTGAGTGCGTAAGGCAGTGGCGAGTCTGTAATCGAGATTGAAGATTAATAAAGAAAAGTTGATTCTTATTTCAGTGTATTTATTGTACCTTTCCTTCTTTATGTTTATATTGGTTTATTTATCACGTGCACTAATATAATTGATGAATATGTTGTAATAAACGTAATTCTTGCATGAACAAGTTAAGTAATCAGATAGCACAAATTAAATAGCAAGGAACTTGGGTATTATGTGGGTTGTGCCACAAGTAGGCCTGCACGGAAGTCGCACCGTAGCTTGCAAAGGGATCGCAAGTGCGCTTAGTGATGGGTCAGACCGCAGACCTCCAGAAGCCCATTAGACATCCCAATGGTGTGGAAATCTAGTTCTAGCACTCTCCCATACTACTTCGGGTGAGGCCTTAGTCTGCACTTCGTGCACTGTTGCTGAAAGGCCCAGTAGTACCAGGATTTTCTTGGCTATATTACTTGTGAACCTGGGACAGGCCCATACAAGCCAACACTCCAACCAACCTATCTATTTTTTAATTGAACCTGGGGCTAGTTTAATTTATATTGAACCACAAATGATGGAAAAGTGTGCTCTTAAAACAAAGAAATACAAAACTGCATGGAAAGTTCAACTGGAAATAGGTGCCAAGAGAAGAGTGACAAGCCAAGTAAGACAATGTTCCCTAGATCTAAATGGTTATTTTACCATAGTAAATCTAAATGTTCTTCCCTTAGGGACTTATCACATACTAATAGGTATGGATTGGATTGAGAACCATGGAGAAGTAATAAATTTCTTGGTGAAGACACTGAGGTGTGTGGGTCCGCAAAGACAAGCACAGATTATTCAATGGGTACTCAAGCCCATATCAGTACAAAACTTTTCTATTATGCAAATGAAAAGTAGTGCATAAAAATGATATCAATTATTTGTGATTCATGTGGAACAAGGTAACTAGCAGAGACATGACCCAACCTTAGATACTCTACCCATCATCAAATATTTCCAAGATGTCTTTCTGAAGGCGATTCCTAGCTTATGAGCACACATGGACAGAGATTTCACCATCGATTTAGTACCCGGGACAACTCTAGTATCCAGAGCACCCTACAAAATGAGCCCACCTGAGTTGATGGAACTGAAAATGCACTTGCAGGAGCTGTTGGATAAAGGCTAGATTAGGCCAAGTGTGTCACCCTAGGGGGCACTAGTATTATTTGTTAAGAAAAAGGGTGGCACATTCAAAATGGGCATTGATAACTGACATTTGGACAAGTTAAGTATAAGAAACAAGTGCCTGTTGCCCCATACTGACGATTCATTTGATCAAGTAAGAGGGGCAACCATACTTTGAAAGATTCACTTGAGAATATGCTACCATCAACTGAGAATAAGGTAGGAGGATGCCCATAAAACAACGTTTAGGACCAAATATGGACACTATGAGTTTGTGGTATTACCATTCGGCCTTACTAATGCCCCAACAAGGTTTATGTCCCTAATGAACAACATACTCAGCAAATTTCTAGACATATTTGTGCTAGTATTCATTGATGATATCTTAATATACTCCAAGGATGAGGAAGAGAATAAGGAACACCTCAAGTTGGTGCTACAAACATTAAGATAAAATCACCTATATGCAAAATATAGGAAATGTGACTTCTACATACCCAAAATACAATACTTGGGTTGTATTATTTCTAGGGAAGGAGTGGCAGTTGACCTGAAGAAGGTGAAGGCCATGGTAAACCAACCTATAAAAAAGGATGTATCTGTTGTCTAGTATTTTATGGGGCTAGTAGAGTATTAACGTCGGTTCATTGGAGGGTTCTCTAAAACATCCCATCCCATTACATCCTTATAATAGAAAGGGATAAAATATGAATGGACTACAGAATGCCAACAAAGTTTTGATAAGCTTAAGCTGTTACTTACAACATATCCCATCTTGAAACTAGGAGATCCAAATGAGGAGTACATAATTTGCATTGTTGCTAGTATGGACGGATTAGCGGGAGTGTTTATGCAAGGTAATTTTGTAATTATTTATAAATCTATGAAGTTCAAGGTCCATGAAATAAATTATGTAGTATATGATGTGGAGTTAGTCGTGGTTATACATGCCTTAAAAGTGTGGAGGAATTTTTTTTAGGGAAGAAATTTATTCTAACAATAGATCATATCAACCTAAAATACCTTTTCAGTCAACTAAACTTAAACACTAGGGAACCTAGGTGGATGGCCTTCCTTAGCGAAATCAAATTTTAGATAATCATATAAAAGGCAACTAAAACAAGATATTCGATACCTTGAACAGACATGCCCATAATCTAATGGAGGTGGTTGTTAGCAACATTGACACTAATTTTTTAGAAAAAATCACGAATTTCATGTCTAGTAACCCAAAATATTTAGAACCCAACATAAATTACAACAAGCTGATGTTCCTATCTATACCAAAAATGACGAGAAATTCTTGACGTACAAGAACAAATTGTAAATTTATGCTATTGATGAATTGAAACATCTAATATTTGATGAATATCATAAAAATCCCTATGTTGGGCACCCAGGTTACCAGAAAATGGTTACTCCATTAAGGAAAAAATTCTTCTAGCCAGGAATGAAGAAGGAAGTGGTGGAATATTTAACAAAGCGTTTGGAGTGTCAATAGGTAAAGGTTGAACAACAGCACCCAACCGGGTTAGTGAATCCTTTACCCATTCTCAAATGTAAATGGGAAATCATCTCCTTATATTTTATTACCAGGTGGCCTAAGATAGAAAGGCGGCATAATTCGATCATGGTGGTGGTCGATATGCTAAGTAAAGAAACTCACTTCTTGTTGCTACAATATACATTTGGAACTGCACAAATTGCACAGATTTTCATCAAGGAAAGTTTTCGACTTCACAGGATACCCAAAATGATAATGTATGAGAGGGACGCCAGCTTTACTTCCAACTTTTGGAAGGCATTTTTTGGTGGCATGAGTACCAAATTGAATTTTAGTACATTATATCATCCTCAAACAGATGGGAAAATAGGAAGAACCATCCATATTCTCAAATATATAATTAGAATGTAGGTTATGGGTCGACCAACAAGATGGGAGGAATTTTTACATCTGTTTGAGTTTTATTACAATAAAATCTACCAAGCATCCATAAAAATGAGCCTTTTTCAAGCCTTGTACGACATAAAATTCCATACACCCCTAGTTGGAGTCAACTAGAGGATAGATTGATTCTGGGGTTGGATGCCTTACACAAAATCGAACAAACACTGTGAAGGGTTCAACATAATATCAAAGCAACCCAAGATCAACAAAAAAGTTATACGGAAAAAATAGGTCACACAAAGAGTTTAAAGTCGGGGATCATGTCTATCTAACAGTAAAATATAGAAAAAGTACATTCAGAATGGGCTATTGTAAAAAATTGGTACCCCGGTTTTGTGGGCCATTTGAAATTCTGGGTATAGTAGGACCTGTATCTTATCAACTAGCCAACCACCCCCACAATCACATTAAAGTTGATAATGCTTTTCATGTTTCCTGGTTGAAAAGGTATGTACATGATAACTCTCATATTACTGACTAGAAAATGTTACAGGTAGAACACAAAGGAGACATCACAACAGAACCACTCTTCATTCTGGACCAAAAAGAGATCTAGCTCCATAATTGAGTCGTTGCTTTGGTTAAAGTGTGGTGGAAGCACTATACCCTTGAGGAGGCCACTTGGGAATGAGAGGATGAAATGTGGTAAAAAATTCTTGCACTCTTCCAACACAAAATACCTATGAATTATACGTTGATGATGGTGTGAGTATAAAGGGGGAAGGATGTAATATCCCCCTATTAGATAGTGTTTCTTTAATCATTGTGTGCATGAAAATGACAGTGTATCCATAATGATACTTTGGATAACTTATTGTAAATAAGTATTTTCTTACTAATAGAAAAAGGAAATATATTGAAGGAAACTTATGCACTTGGAGAAGACACTCGAGAATGAGATTGGATAAACTCTTCATGATAATAATTCTATAAGATTCTTGATAAGGCTAAGGGAAGGGAGAGAAAAATACCTTATAAATGATTAGCTGAAGATGCTAAGCTGGTTGCACTTAAAGTGCCATGGGAGAAAAAGGAGGGCTTTAAAGGGAAAGGCCTAGGAAAGAAAGCAATAAAGCTCATAGAAAGTGGGACATAGTTGAACTGAAAACAATATCATGAAGAAGGGAAAAATTATTGATAGGTGGAATCAATGAGGTTGTTGATTCTCTAGAAAACAACATTGGCTTGGGGGGGACTAGAAAGAAATTTGTGGTTAGGTGGTTAGTGTCTTGCTCTGGTGCAAGTTTTCATAGTAAATACAACTGCAAGTTACTAGTTAGATCTATGAGTGTTAATGGATTCAGTATTTTGTTATTTTATACCTAAGTAGTATAGTAATAAGGACAATATTGTGAAGGGGAATAGAAAATTCTCCTAAATTTATTTGTTGTTAGAATTTTATTTCTACTAGAAATTCATGTACTGTCAAAAATTTATTTACTGGTATTAATGGTTATAAATATAAGTGTGATTAGAAAGTAATATTCTTTATATTCTGATTAGGAAGTAAAGTAAAAATATGTTACGATTGCTAATTGGTGAGTGTCAACCTGTTGTTCATACAAGTGATTGGGGTATAGACTGATGGTTAAAGGACAAAGAATTTGTTAACCATAAATAGATGTAGTAGCATTGCCTATAGTATTTAACCAAATAATAGATTATATATATATATATATATATATATATATATATATATATATATATATATATATATATATATATATATATATATATATATATAGATGTATGTATATATATATATATATATATATGTATATATGTATATATATATATATATATATATATATACATATATACATATATATATATCTATACATATATATATATATATATATATATATATATATATATATGTATATATATATATATATATATATATATATATATATATATATATATCTATATATATATATATATATATATATATAGAAAAAAATATAAGCATGCCATTATAATAATGAGCTTGATAAAAGACTGTGCATGTAATAAAGTCATAAAGCATGAATTGGTTCTCGTTTGTGCACCTAGAACTGTAATAGATAGAGCCACTTATAGTTAAATAGAAAGAAATATATAGCAAGAGGAGATAGACTATGCACTCAAAACGCTTCTATGTTATATGAGTTCGAAGTAGCATAAAATTCCAGTACTGTGTATGAATTAAATTGCAAAACAATGTATGACTTAAATAACCAGATTATGTAAATTGTGACCTAAAAACACTTCCAAACCCTATGAGTGTAAAATGGCATAAAGCCAAATATGTATATAAAACAAAAACTACTAATTTGTGCATGCCTTCAATAGGTGAATGATGTAAACAAGGTATTAAATAAGCTTCAATTTACATGCATGTGAAACGATATAGATTTTGAAATAATATATAAAGTCAACTGCTAATTTTAGCACTGTATAACAACATAAATCTATAATTGGATATAATATACCAAGTCTATCTTGTACAATGAACACTGATACATACAATAAGTAGTAAACTCAGAGGTAATATTCAAGAATGGAAAAATATATTTCTGCATGTCATTAATATTAAAAAAAAAAGGAGAGAGATAATGCCACAAGTAAAATAGAATACCAAATATTTTTGTATATATGCCCTCGGCCTCGAGAGAGGGGAGCTATCATGTTCAAAAAACTTTATGCCACAGTCATACCATAAACAAAGACAAGAAAATATATATAAATACTGCAATCGTGTTACATTAAAAATTGTACACTAGTATGGACACAGTCATACCCAGTTCTCTTTTAACTATTCTAGTCCCAAATCATAAGAAATTACGCTAGGTTATACAAGGAAAAGAGAACCTTGAAAACATGCCCTGCATAGTTAGAGAAGAGCTCTAATATGTAAAGAAAATGACACTCTATGTTTAACAAATTCTCTAACCACAGCATTGAGAAATCATATTAGGTAATTACTGTAGGAGAATTCTTGCATGAGATGAGCCATAATCAAAACAAGCCCAACTAGTGGCATAACCTATGTGGCCATGACAAGCAATAATAAGGAGTAATGGTCGAGAACAAACAGAAAACATGAAATTGTATCTAATAAAATAAATAAATGAAAGATAGAAAAATGAAGAACTACTCCACAGGGATTTACCTCATTACATAAGACTCCTAAAGAACAAATCATATGTAGACCTCCTTTGAGCTTATCGTCAAAAGAAAAAGAAATAGAAAGATACTGTAGGTAGCATGGTGAGAAGTGAACTAAGAGAGTAAGTATGCATATGCCATACAACATAGCCCCTATAGCTACAACTATCATCACATTTTGAGAGTGGTTGTTAGTTTTTCACACACCATAGCCCAAAAAACAAGTTGTACAAGGAATGTGAAAGGCAAAAAACCAAGGCTGAGGAAAATCCATTTAGTTGGGAAATGGAGGAGAAGTGCCTCAAAGAAAAATGAAGACAATCCAAATGAAAATTGCCTAAAAACAAGAAAACCCTAGTACCCTAGGGAACATTTTTCTCGTATATCAACAAGTGTTGGAAACAAGTTTAGGTGTAGAGTCTTGCAACCCACAAGGCTCACTTCCATTTTCAGATTCACATTATGCACCAAATTACTATACCAAAAGCAAAAAAAAAAAGGGGAAAGCATTGGAACTCACCATAACTCTTTTCTCTGAGCCATTACAATCCAAACAAAGAATTATTGAAAATAATGGGAGACCCTCTCAATGATAGAAAATTAAACAGAATTTATGTAAAGAGGTAGAGTAAAATATTTTGCGAAGCTACTTTTGCGCAACTCAATTTCGCGAAGTTGCAGAGCTAGGTTTCGCGCTTCTATTATAGAGACTTAAAAAAATAGTATTCACTCATGGAAAAAAGACACAATAAAGCAGAGTAAGCTTGGAGCAACAATTATGCTTAGGATTAACTTCTAAAACATGAAATACATTCATATGAGACTGCGGCTCATTCACAAAGTAAAAAAAGAAACATTTAGAGATTTGCACTTCACGCGGAATGACACACAATAAAACACATTAACTATTGTTTTCATGTGCCCACCAAAATTTGCTCCACCATTTTCTCCTTAGAGACTCTCACTCTATTTTACTCTAACTTGAAAAATTACTTTTACATGCTTCTTTATCTCAACATACAATTTTTTTACATTAATGCATGACAAAGAAAATAAGTAATACATTGTTGTTGTTGAGTGTGATTAGAATCGCATAGGTGTTTGTGCAGTGTAGGAAATAGTCGCGGAATGAATGCTTGCCCATATCTATTTACCAAAATACATTAAATGCCCTAAATTATTTGTTGCATTTCAAAATGGTTCGCGCGATACTTATGTTCTGGCTTCAGTCCTTCCATCTTCAAACGGAGACGCAACCTGCAGAAAAATACTTCTAACAAGTATGGCTGCTATCAGGATGTTTAAATCGGTGGTTGGGATTAATATTTCCAACACTCCCCTTTAATCAAAATTGTCGCCATTAACAATTCCCAAACAGTTTCTGATATAGACAAAACTTTCACATGCCAATGGATTTGTGAAGATATTGGCAAATTGATCATGTGACCTGCAGTGCTACAACACAATTTCATCATTGTTAATCAACTCTCTAATAAAATGATATTTAGCATCAATATGCTTGGTCCTCTTCTGAAAGACAGAATTATTCGACAATTCAATTGTTGAGGTGTTGTCGTAGAAAATAGTTTTCATTCCCTCTTGGTCATAATGAAGATCCATCAACATTCTTCTCATCCAAACTGCCTAACACGTTGCCACTGTTGCTGCAACATATTCAGCTTCTGCTATTGACAGTGACACTATTCGCTGCTTCTAGGAGCCCCATGAAATGTCTCTAGAATCAAAATAAAAAATATATCCTAACTTTCTCTTTCTATCATCGAAAATTCCTGCCCAATCACTGTCAGTGTAACCAACCAGCCTGAAATCACTTGTTGTTGTGTACAAAATGCCATACTGTTTTGTTCCATTAACATAGCTTAAAATCCTTTTCGTTGCTTGCCAATGTGTCTCCTCGGGTGTCTCCACCAACCTCGACACCAAACTCACTGCATAACATGAGGCCAAGTTGTGGTTAAATACATCAAGCTGTCTATCATGCTTTTGTATAATTTCGGATTGATATTGTTGCTGCAATCTTCTTTGTTCAACTTCAACCACATGAAAGTTGCTGTTAGTGCAGACTTGTTGTTTACATTTTAAACCTCTCCAAAATGTTTGCCACATACTTTTCTTCAGAAATAAAAATTCCATTTTCTGTTTGCTTCACTTCTATGGCTAAAAAATATCGTAACAATCCCAAGTCAGTCATTTCAAATTCGCTCTTCATGACTTGTTTGAAATCAGCGATGAGGAAATCATCACTTCCTGTAAGTATCAAATCATCTACATATAAGGCAACAAGGAGAATTTACCTTCGCTCTCTTTGATGTAGAGAGTTGGTTCACCATCAGATTTTTCAAAACCATTGTCCAGCAAGTAGGCATCTATCCTATTGTACCATGCACGTGGTGCTTGCTTCAACCCATAAAGAGCTTTCCTCAACCAATACACTTTGTCTTCTTGTCCTTCAACCTCATAACCAGGCAGTTGCGCAACATACACTTCTTCTTTTAGCACCCCATTGAAGAACGCTGATTTTATGTCCACTTGATACACTCTCCATTTATGTTGTGTGACAATCGCCACAACTGCACACACTGTCTCCATCCTCAAGATTGGAACAAATGTCTCCACGTAATCTCTTCAATGTTGTTGCTTGTATCCTTTGACAAATAGCCTTACTTTGTGCCTTTCAATCTTTCCTCAATGTTACTTTTTGTCTTATAGACCCACTTCACTCCAATGACATGTTTTCCTTTCGGAAGGCTCACTAACTCCCATCTATCATTCCTTTCTATTGTTTCTATTTCTTCCTCCATTACTGCAACCCATTTTTCTTCTTTGACTGCATCTTCAAAATGGATTGGGTCATCTACATGACAAAATAATGCAAATAAGGAATTCAGAACAGTGTTGCTATCAACTTCTTCTTGCTCATAAATTTCATTTAAATTTTTGAATTTTGGTCTTCTTATGCTTGCTGAAGATGGGCTTGACATGTCACTTGGTGTTGCGGTTTGCGGCATGCTTGGAGAAGCACTCGCTTGGCTGTGTGAAACTGTCCTATTATTTGTTGATGGTGTTGCTTGTTGCCTTCTTTGTTGCACTTGAATAGGAGTAGAGGGAGCCATTGTTGAGGAATTACTTGTTGTTGTTAATTCCTCTTTTTCCTCATCTGGTATACATGCTTTCACATTGAATATCTTCTCTAAACTTCCATTTTGTGCTTCCTCTTCTCTGAACTGCACATCTCTACTCATTATGTGTAGGAATTTACAGGGTAAGTTCCTCAGAAAGAACACCAAAAGGACACCGCTCACAACCAGATCACAGATCAATACACCAGTATTTTTGACGTGGTTAAAACCCTCAAAGAGGGAAACAGTCCACGGACTGCGCCAACGTGGCTACTACAGGCAATTTATTAATCAAAGAATGAAAATTTACATAAGCTTCTCTCATGCACGGATTACCTGAACAATGACCCTCCATGCGCTTTAAATAGAACTCATGGACCAATCGGGTGTCAAGCCACAGATCAAGTGTCGGTAATATCGAGGAGAGAATGAACCGTCGGATCACTACATATCGTGACCCTCGGATTGTAAGTTACAAAATGTACAACGGTAAAGAAACACACTTTACCTAACTCTATACCTAACTCTACACTAGACCAAGTTGAACTTAACTATATCCTATGTGTCGGAATATCCTAACATCCCCCCTTAAGAACAACTTGGGATAGGATTGAAGGATTTACAAATATGACACAATAGGAGAAGGAAGGAGGCACTAGAGCCTATCCCCCCTTAGTGACAACTTCCTGAACTCCAAGCATATATCGAAGTTTAGTGAACTTCACCTCTGTGAGAGCCTTTGTGAAGATGTCTGCAACCTCATCATCTGTTGAACAATATTGCACTTCAAGAACATGGTCATGAATGAGCTTTCTGATGAAGTGCATGTGTAGTTCAATGTGTTTGCTGCGCTGATGCTGGACTGGATCTTTGCATAGCTAAATGGCACTTTGATTATCACACCAAAGTGTGGTTGGATGCTGCTGCTCAAAGCCAAACTCTGATAGGATCTGACGAAGCCACAAGGCTTCCTTACTAGCTTCCACGGCACAACGATACTCTGCTTCTGCTGACGAAAGAGAAATGGCAGCCTGTTTCTTACAAGCCCATGTAATAGGTCCTGAACCAAGAGTGAAGACATAACCGGCAATAGACTTCCGATCATCAGGGTCACCAGCCCAATCAGAATCAGTGAAAACAACTAATAGAAGAGCTGCTTTGGCACTGTAATGAATCCCAAATTGTACTGTACCTCGAACATAACGAAGTATTCTTTTATCTGCTTTCCAATGACTTTCACGGGGGTTTTGCATAAAACGAGCAACAAGGCCAACAACAAAGGAAAGGTCAGGACGAGTATGGGTTAAATACAAGAGTTTTCCTACAAGTTGGCAGTATAAGGTAGCATCAACTTCAGGAGAAGTACAAGAGACTGAAAGTTTGACTCCAGACTGAAAGGGAGAAGAGGCTGGCTTACAGTCTTCCATGTGAAAATGACGAAGAATATCACAAGCATACTTGGACTGGGAAAGGAAAATGCCCTCCTTGGATTGCAAGACTTGAAGACTGAGAAAATAGTGTAAGTGTCCTAAGTCTGTCATTTCAAATTTCTTTTTAAGGTTGGACTTCACATGGTTTATAAGGTTGGGATCACTACCAGTAAGAATAAGATCATCAACATAAAGAACAAGGATGATAAGAGAGTTGCCCACTTTCTTGGTGTAGACAGTATTGTCAGAATAACACCTAGAAAAGCCAGATTCTAAAAGAAAGCTATCCATTTTGGCATACCAAGCCCGAGGAGCTTGCTTGAGACAATAAAGGGATTTCTTAAGTCGAAAAACAAGGCTGGAGTCTGTTTGTATGAAGCCAATGGGTTGTTCCATATAGATTTCTTCCTGCAAGTCCCCATGCAAGAAGGCAGATTTAACATCCATCTGATGGACTTCCCATTTTAAAGAGGCAGCAAGGGAAAGAACAAGGCAGATAGAGTTCATTTTGGCAACAGGGGAGAAGGTTTCAGTGTAGTCAATGCCTTCAACCTGTGAAAAGCCCTTAGCAACAAGACGAGCTTTATGTTTATCAACTTTCCCATCTGGTCCATACTTGGTTCTGTAAACCCATTTACATCTAACAAGTTTGCGTCCCTTTGGTAGAGGAACAAGATCCCATGTATCATTTGTTAACAATGAATGATATTCTTCATTCATAGCTGCTTCCCAATGTGGATGGCCTGAAGCTTCTGCAAAAGTGTCAGGATCATGATTTACTGGAGCTTGAGCCAGTAAAGAAGAGGCTCCTTCAAACTGAGAACGTGTACGTCGCTAATCTGTAGGATCACCGGCAAGATCACCTGCTGCATCCCGAGTAGCACGGACCCATCTTGGAAGTTGAGGATCCTGAGAAGGTGGGGGAGGATTGTCATCCTCACTTTCATCATCTGAAGAAGAAATGTTTTCAAAAGTAGAAGAGATAGGAAGAGGTGGCACATCCGCCGGACTAGGCTCGCAGGCCGATTTATTTTCATCAAATTTTACATCTCTTCTAATGATAACATTTTTGGACTTAAATGGAATAAGTCTATAACCTTTTACATCTTCAGAATATCCAACAAAAGTACATTTCTCACTCTTAGGTTCTAAAGCTTTATGCTTTTCATCTGGAATATGGGCCCATGCTTCACTTCCAAAAACACGAAAGTGACTTACATCTGGTTTAATGGAACTCCAAGCTTCTTCTGGATTGATATTCTCTAGAACCTTAGTAGGAGTGCGATTGATTATATAATTTGCACAATTAATTGCTTCGGCCCAAAAACTAAGACTGAGTCCTTTAGATTGTAGCATACAATTAGCCATTTCCTTTAAGGTGCGATTTTTCCTTTCAGCTACACCATTTTGTTGTGGAGTGTATGGAACAGTATGTTGCATTTGAATTCCATTTTCGGTGCAAAAGTTGATGAATGTGTTTTTAACATATTCTCCACCATTATCAGTTCTTAGCTTAAGAATTTGATGTCCAGATTGTTTTTCAACAAAGGCTTTGAAGGCCAAAAATGTGTTAAATACTTTGCTCTTGAGTTTTAAAAAGTATACCCAAGTGCATCTGGAGAAATCATCAATGAAAGTTAAGAAATACTTGCAGCCAGAGAATGAAGCAACAGGAAGTGGACCACATAAATCACTGTGCACAAGCTGTAAAGGGGCTGAGGCGTGCCAAGAGGCACGTTTGTCAAAACTGTCTCGGTGATGTTTTCTGAGTACACATCCGGAACAAACACCATCTCTGCAAGATACCATAGGAAGCCTTGTCACCATATTTTCTTTACATAGATGCTGAAGGGAGCGATAGTTTAAGTGACCAAATCGCTCATGCCAAAGTTTGCTCACTTCATCATTATGAGCAACAAATACTGAGGGAAGATTTGATGACCCAAAGTTGTGAAATTTATACAACCTTGTGGAATCATCAGCAATACCAGTAGCTAGAATCTATTTAGGATCTCTTAGATCCTTGATTACAACATCATGAGGTGAAAATTCAACAATTTTACCTTCACCTGAATGAGTTATCTGATATACAGATAGAAGGTTGCAGGATAAGGTTGGAACACATAATACATCATTAAACTGACCATTGTCTAGATGAACAGTTCCAGTCCCGACAACATTAAGAGATCTATCATCACCAACATATATATTTTTGGTGTTACAATCATTTAAAGAAGAAAACATGGCTTGGTTTTTGGCCATGTGATAAGAGGCTCCAGAATCAATGAGCCACTCATGAGAAGGAGAGGAAGAAGATACATTTAATGCATAACCAGACTGAGATGATTGACAACGACATGCAGAAAGTGCCATTCCGAAAGTTGAAGTTGAAGTATGCTCCACATGGATGTTATGTTTCTTCATTGCGGCTTCCAAGGCTTCCATCTTCTTAAAGCATTTAGATTCTAAGTGGCCATCTCGATTACAAAAGTTACAATGTCTATCAGTCTTGTTCCATTTGTTTTTATTGGCCTTATCATTTTGCTGAAATGATCTTTCATTTTGAGGCTGAGTTGGTTTAGGACCATTCTTTTGAGGATATGACTTCTTAGGATTCTTTGAATTTGGTTGCTGCTGGGCGGCTAACGCTTTCATGGAAGAGTTTCCAAGATTAAGAAGACCAAGGTGTAAGAGTTTTTCTTGTTCTCTTATTAAAGAATCACAAAAAGAGTCAAAGGAAGGGGCCTTGTAGTCTTTTCCTTGACAAATGAAAGCTTCCCTTGTAGAATGGAAGGTGGAAACAAATACAGAGTAGGCTGGTCCCAACTTAGTAAGGATGGAATAAATAAGGTTACTATCTTCTTTCTTAACCTTAACACCTTCCAAAAGATATCTAAGGGTCTTGAATTTGGACAAGAAATCTTCAATGCAAGAAAAATTATTAGGATCCAATGTAAGCAACTCATTTTCAAGTTGATGGGCTCTAATTTCATTTTTAATCCCAAAAACATTAGTGAGTTTTTCCAATGCTTCATGAGGAGTCTCAAGTTCTGCAATATGGAATCTAAGATCAGGAGAAATAGACATCCTTATCAAACCACGTGCTTGATCTTGTCTATTTTCCCATTTTGCAGCCTTGTCTTCATCTTTTGGTTTCTTCTCTTGGTCTGTGGCTATTCTGTAGAGACCTTTACTTCTAAGTAAATCTTCTATGTAGGCTATCCATTGGAAGTAGTTAGTGCTGTCAAGAATGACTTGGCATGGACTTTCCATTTTTTTTTTTAAATTGAAGCTAAAGATGCTAAAAGTAAGTGTTCCAATGGATAGATCTCGAAAAATTAGGCTGTTTTAAAAAAAACGGCTCTGAAAAAGGCTTCCGGATGAAGAAGTTATGGCTTTTTGAAAAAAACATTGTTGAAGTTGCCGGCAAAGTGCACGAATGTGCGGGAATGAAAAAAAATCTGCCCCCACAAAATGGAGACTTGAACCCAAGACCTCTACTCCCTTAAAATAGCTTTGAACCAATTGATCTATACAAAAAATTTGAGAGAGAGAGAGAGAGAGAGAGAGAGGGGGGGGGGGCTTGGTTTGCGTGCTTGCCTTGAGAAAGCTCTTTTTCCCTACAAAACACAAAACCCAACACGAATATGCAAAGAAAAATGAACCTTGCGGCTCGAAGTTAGCTTTAGCCAAAAAACTAGATATATTAAAAAAAATGAACCTTGCGGCTCAAAGTTAGCTTTAGCCGAAAAACTAAATATTTTTCTCAATGTTTCTGATTTTCTGAGATCACACTAAGGTGCAGGGAAAAGAGCATACGCATGAGAAAAATCCTTCCTTTCTGTTTCTGATTTGCCCAGATCGCACAAAGTCACAGGGCAAAGAGCATACGCAGAAATGAAAGGTATAGATCCGGTTAAAAAGAAAGGCTAAATAAATCGAAACCGAAATAAGCAGAGAGAAAATAACAGTAAACTGCAAATAAACACTGTATACCTCCCGATCTGAAAAATGACGCAGCTAGGGCTACCGGAAACCTTTTCGCGTGAAACGAAAGGGGTTCCTCACTGGAACAGATGCTCCGAACGCAACAGAGCAGTCCTCTCGGCCCGAAAGCAGTCAGAAACAACAGATCTAGGAAACGACAGTCGGATGGAGTTCTACCGGCTTCAGATTTGGATCACCAATGGACGCGGCCCTCAAATAGCTCTGATACCATGTAGGAATTTACAGGGTAAGTTCCTCAGAAAGAACACCAAAAGGACACCGCTCACAACTAGATCACAGATCAATACACCAGTATTTTTGACGTGGTTAAAACCCTCAAAGAGGGAAACAGTCCACGGCCTGCGCCAACGTGGCTACTACAGGCAATTTATTAATCAAAGAATGAAAATTTACATAAGCTTCTCTCATGCACGGATTACCCGAACAATTACCCTCCATGCACTTTAAATAGAACTCATGGACCAATCGGGTGTCAAGCCACGGATCAAGTGTCGGTAATACCGAAGAGAGAATGAACCGTCGGATCACTACATATCGTGACCGTCGGATTGTAAGTTACAAAATGTACAACGGTAAAGAAACACACTTTACCTAACTCTATACCTAACTCTACACTAGACTAAGTTGAACTTAACTATATCCTATGTGTTGGAATATCCTAACATTATGACCTTCTTGGTTGATGGATTGTAGATCTTGTATGCTTTGGATTCATCACTATATCCAACAAATATACATTTCTCCCCCTTGCTATCCAACTTCTTCCTCAATTCATCTGGGACATGTGCATACACCATGTTATCACTCAGAATTTTTCCTTAGAGGTTATCAAAGAAAGAATAGTCTGAGGTAACCACAAACCTAATCTTTTAGACTCGGGTTCTAGCCAACCTAAGTCTAGAGAGGGATCTCTCTTTATAATTTAACTTTGTTTTGAATAATATTTCAGGCTAGTTCTTAGTGTTCATGATTGTTTTGCTTTGATTGGGTGGTAGAATTAAGGAAACAGATGGGCAGAGAAAGTATTCAGTCCATTGGGCTATGGAGTCAATCAAGAGTGGCTGAACTAGATCTGATCATCACTAAGGTAAGAGTTCACAGGGCAGGCTAGCATAGCAAAATCAAATCTGTAGGTTCAAATGGATGATGTAGTCCTAACCAAGGCAAAGGGCAATGAAGAATCCTTAACTAGGATTAAGATGAGGAAAGGAAGGACGATGAGTAGCAAAGGGAAATGAAGAATCCTTTACTATGGACCAAAGGGGGGGTAAACTATGGAAGTAAGGGAGCAATTAAGAATTCCCAGACCAAGACAATTTAGTAGAAAACATATAGAAAGAAAACAGTTAAAATAGAGAGCATTTAAGCTAATTCTGATGATATCATTCCTTGCTTACTTTTAGATTTTCATGAGACACATATGAATATTTATAACATGAAGAGAAAACAATATTTAAACATGAAGAGATAATACTTATTTGTTCCAACTGTGCACAACAATCCAGTGAAATGTCCTCAGCTTATTTCATATCCAGCAAAACTAGTCCAATCTTTAGTACAATAGCTCCTTGGCTCAAAATAAACTGTCTACAGAAATGTATTTTAATCCACCCCAATTACTTCAATTTGTGAAGTATTTATATAAAGAATGATACAAAATATCTCATAACAATATGAGAATTATTCTAGGAAACCAAAAATATCTTCAACACGAAGATAGAGACAGATGGAGAACTGTCTTCTTATTGTCCCTTTTATTGTGACTGTGCTAGCTGTTGTAATTCGGATTTGGCTCTTGCAGTTGCTTTGTAGTTGTGTGCTGGAATCATTTTCTATCTTCTACCTACTGATACTCTTTTTCTATTCTGTCTTTACTCTGTCTTACCTGTTCTATATGGTAGCCATGTTTTAGAATGTAGATTTACTGCAGTAACCTTATAGTAAATCTGTGAGTTTTGTCCACCATTCATTGTCAGGTAACTTCATCCTTATCATTTTTCTATATATCTCGTCATCTTTTGTATACTTAGAAAAATTTGGCTTGCTCGTAAACAAGTGCTTTACCTCATGCTCTACATTAAGAAGATTTTCAAGACCATCATATAGTACCTTCTCAGTGGGCAAAGATTTCACCCCTGAAGTACTAGCTTGGTTTATGGCTAGCTTGTTGAATCTTTCAATACAATCTTCTTGAGTCATCAGCCTGTCATGTATTACCATAGGACTGGGAAGTCTTTTTTCTCTTAAGATGCCATACTTTATCATAAAACTATCAATGTCTGCTTGGATGCTTTGACATATTTTCTCCATATTTAGCATCACGTTCCTTTTGGTGAGAACTTTCTTTATTTCAATGATGGTTGTTGTTCTATCATCAATTTCTAGTTCATCTAGCTAGTACCTATTTTTGCTATTCAAAAATGTGATCAATTGATTGGCTTCTTCAGGTTTATCTCCCAATTCTTCCATTTTCTTGTGGATTGCTTCTGTGGCTACTTTGACTAATTCAATCTGTTCAAAAATAATGAATAGAAGGCCAAACATAATTGATGGAATCAATGATTTTAGTCCAAAGAATTTCTTTCATGTCTCCCAGTGGCTCTTGCAATGTCAAGTGCTTTTCAAGGACTTTTACTCTTTATACCATTCTTTGGTTCTTATGAATTTCTTCCTTTTGTTGTATATAGGCATGTTTACAGTCAGTCTCTAGATTTGACACTTTTTCTTTGAGTTTCTTCAGTTCAGTGGCCTCGATGCTCATTTCCTCCTTGGCCTTTACCAATTCAGTTGTTTTTTGTGTAGAAGTACCTCCGCTTATAGATGCCCCTATGCCTGTTGATGTACCCGTTACTGGAAAAGTTGTAGCTAGTGGAAGTGTGGGTGCTAAGGCAAAAATCAAGGTTGAGGGTACTACTGTAGAGACTGTACGAATTACAGTCTGAGGAGTGGTGGCCAACTCACTCTGCTTACACTGTATTAAGTTATCCAGCTCCTTTTTTGTCTCTTTTAATTTTTCATTCAACTTGAGGACTAAGTCCATAAGCTCTTCCTCCTTCTCTCTTTCCAGCACTTAGCTATCTGAGGATGATGTAGAGTAGGAATTTTAAGCTGCTTCTTCAGTGCAGCTATGTCATCATTTTTCTTCTTGATAAGCTTTTCTGCTGCTTTCATACCCTTGGGATCATGTCGCAGTTCTATGACCAAGTCCTCTAAGGAATTTATTCTGGTGTCCTTGCCCTTTGAAGAGGCCTTCTCCAACTAGAATTGTGTTGATATATTATTAAGCAAATTTTGGAGTTGGTGGGCTACAATTGCCTTGTTGGTCAAGGTGGAGTAAACCGTTTCACCAGTCTGCTTGTGTAGCTCTATTTTGTCAATAGGATGAATATCCTTTGCCAACACTTCAAAGTTTGTTTTCAGATAATATGGCATTGATTTCGGTTGTTGTGTAGTTGGTTTCAAAAAACTCATCTGCATCTTACCTTCCTTTATGTCAAAGGCTGACATTAGCCTTGTTTGATTTGTTGGAACCATTTTCAAGTAGTGTGCATAACTTTGGGATTTTAATCTTTCATTTCTTGCCTTTATTTTTTTGTATTTCTCTTTGATATCTCGGCTTTGGCTAGTAGGAGCCCTGAAGGAGGATACTTCCATGCTTTGTTGCCTTTATATCATTTGAGCCTGTGAGGTGGAAGGTTCTTTTGTACCTCCTGAAGTTGTGGTCTACCTACTTTCTATTCTTTCTACACCTGTATTTCCTGTTGTCTCCTCAGTATACTCATGTTCTGAAAATGGGCTTAACCTTTGCCTCTTGACAAAAGTTTGGGTAATAGGTATACTAGAAGGAGTGGCCTCCTCTCTATCTCTTTTTTGATTCCTCTTCTCATTTAGAGGAGTCTATAAAATAGGAGGATTGCTCATGATTTGTTCTGGTTGAGCAAGATCTTCTGAAACCTCAGGCTGTTTTGATTCCTCTAGCTGCTCTGATGGCCCTGGTTGCTTTGATGGGCCTTCTTCTACTATTTTCCCACTATGTGTCGTGTGATTTCCTTTGAGATTCAGACTCTTCTGGCACCTGTACAAATGAATCCTCATCAAGTCTTCTATCTAAATCAATCAATACATTATTGACATCAGTTTCTATGCTATCCGGATCTACTAGTGTGTTTTCCACCCATTCAAGCTGATTAGCATACGGTTCAGTTTAAGGGATTCTATGGCGGATGTAAGGAGATAATTTATTCTTCTATCTCCTATTGCAAATGAAGTCTAAACAGTCATAATTCCAGATAAAACTTTGTTTCAATCTCAACCTTTGGAGGATTTCCGCTACTTCCTTTCCTGCTTCTCTACTATTAAATATAAATGGGCCAAGTTGATCCTTTATCCTAAGTTGAGCTTTCTTCTTGGCTTTCACACAATGCACCTCATCTGAATCGACCAGTTTCCTATAGTACTCCAAGGCAAACAATCTCATAGGGAGGTATCTGGGTAGTTTTTAGGGAGCCAACTCACATCCATAGATTCTGATTTCAGTGTAGTTTTGGTACAAGTACCATCCCCCATTTTATATTGTTTTGACAACTGAAACACCCTCATAATGTTTGCAGTAATTGTGGGGGGAGGCTTCCTAGTATCATAGTTGTCACTGGGTACACAAAGAGATCTATGAAATAAGTATAAGAATATTGAGAGTCAAATGGATGGATTAATGAAGTCCAGAAGATCACTGATCTAGGGTTGCCTCTAGTATCAAGCTTTTGGAGGGTGATTGGAAATCTATCTACTTGATAATACAAGAACAGATGATATAGAACTGAGGAATATTTTAACACTCTTTGGTTATCCAACCTCATGAATTGGTCATGCATTTTATCAGCAACGAACTTAGCATAGTGAAACATGATGGCTGGTGGTTGCCCAGGAGAGTAGATGGACATAAAGGCTATAACGATTTCATCAACAAATTCACTTGTAGTATAGCTTAGCACATTGGGTATCATATCTATGATGTCTCGGTCAAGGTCAGAGAATATAGTCCATAGGTAAGGGGAGAATCCTTTGGGGTGTATTTTTCTTCTCTGATGAAGGCCTGGTATAACCCAGCAAGTTTGATTGAGGTGAGTGTAGGGTATTTGTTCAGCATATCTTCAATAGAAAGAGGAGTTAGGCTTTGGCTTGGTTGTAATTGTAGCATTTCATTAATGGACTCAGTAGTGATGGTAAATAATACAAACTGGTAAGGTGTCCTTACTACCCTTTGAATGGGATCATAGCTCATGTGGCAGTAATGTAAAATCTCTGGGAAGATGTGAACATTGAGGAATTGGTACTTGGGTAATCCTGATTCCCAAAGTCCAATGTAGTCTGTATGGTTCAGGTAATGGTCTCTGTACTTGTAGAATAGTTTCAAAGGGGATTCTTGGACATAAGTATCTTTAATCTGGAAATCTTTGTCTGCTAGTGGGAGATGGTCTAAATCCCTATGAGGAGTAGAAATGGGCATGAAATTCAATGCAATTGGGGCATCCATCCTTAGTTCTTATGGATTCAAGGATGGGGGCAAAGGGTTTTAGTGAAATTTGGGAAAAACTAGTCTAATTCAAGTATTTTGGAGTCACCAAGCAACTTATTTTACTAAATTACTTAGTCTTTAAACCAATTTAGTTCAGGTTTGGTAAGAAAACAGGGTTTCACAGTGAATTTGGGGTAAATACCTGGTTTTGACTTTTGAACAGAGTAATGGTGACTATGCACTGTTTGCAGGAAGTGCACATGACTGAAAGGTGGTCGAGAGTTTCAGTTGGTTCCGTAAGTTGGCGGTTGGTAGCAGGTTGACGATTGCACGTACTCTGTGTTTGCATGGAGGTCAGAATGTTCTTTTTTCACGATAAAATGAAAAAACTATAAGTTTTTTGGTTTTATTGGTAAAGTCAACGACTTTGGCGGGTACATTGGGAAAAGGATAGTTGGTGCCAACAGGTGATGTGACATTTTGGCATGTAGCGGAAGTGGTAAGCAAAATCCATCGCACTTCTTTTTGGGATAAAGTTGTTTTAGAGGAAGGCCAACCAATGCCATTCATCGGGTGCCACGTAGCAGCGGGGTAAACAGTCAAACCATCCATATCGAGCGAGTAAAAGTCGACCTTCGGAGGCCACCCGATATGAGCATCAACCGTCGGATCAAAAGGGGTCAGATCGCATGGTGATCAGGGCGATGATTTGATCGAAAGTTTAATAGAGGGGTCCGACAGGGTTTTAATGAGCGAAAAGATTAATTAACTATGGATTAGGGAGGCTTAATGACGTCGGAGGTGATTTGGTTGGTGGGGACAAATTATTAATTAGTCACTGATTGTTTCATTAATCTCTTTAATTCGGCGGTGGGTCACAGTTATTAATTAGTCGCTGATAGACTTAATTAATCCCTTTAATTAGTTTATTAATAAGGCTTATGTTTCAAACCACGGGGCAGGATATTAACATATGGGATTTTTAATAAAACATATGGGAAAGGGGTACTCTTCAGGATTTAATAAATAATGTTAGAATTCAATATGAAATGAAAACAGAAAATGAAATGCGCTAAGTATAATGTATATTGAATTTATTTTATTTTCACATTTAAACATTATAACTTAGGATAAATGCATATTTATGGGTTTTTGTGGAAAAAAAGGGGTTTTATATGGGGGTAATAACTTTTCCTAGGCAAATGGTGATTTTTCCTTAGGAAAGGCGATTTTTTAGATTAAATGAATGAATTATGGAGGTGGTGAATGTTGGTGAGGGGGCTTTAGTACTTAGATGCTATAAGTTATTGGTCTGAGTGTCTGGTCCCTCCAAAAGTTAGATAAATGCTATGAGCCCCTTTAACTTAAGGTTTTAGGTACTTTTGACTTTACTTATGGGAAATTAGTAAACTTAAAGGTAAAATGAATGGGGAAATTAATCACTTGACTTTGTATAAATGTCCAATTATCATCCATACTTTAGCAACTTGTTGATGAAAGTAAATGATATGATCTTAACTAATCATTCATCACAATTCTGCAACCATTCAACTACTTAGCCATCTACTCATCCTACCATTTTTTTCTACTCTTTATTAGGGTGCACTTAAGCTAGCAAACCCTTATCAAAACATTTTCTTTTTCTCTTACAATAAAAATCTATCTAGGTCTATGTTTATTACATCCAAGGGCTCAGATTAAACTGTTGAGCTCTTTTTATTTACTCTACCTATCTACTTATCTACTAAGATTAAATAGTTTGGTCATATTTTATTCTTTATCTCTAAGCATGAAATTCAAAACATGTAGTATCCAAGATTAAACTGTTTGGTTACCATGGATTGTGGCATGAATAATAAGTTGCACACAATCATTATTTTATAGAAAACTAAATAGGAGTGGCATTTTGGCTTGCACACTTTCATGGTCTTTTCTTTTTCCTTGGGTTCATTTTTCATCTTTTTGACCTTTTTTACTCTTTTTGTCCTTTTATTTTTATTTTAGGACATAGCTTCTTTACATTTTTTATTTTTTATTTTATTTTTTTGAATATGGAAAACATTTGCAGAAAGCAAAGGTATGTACATATTACAGATTTGACCTCAGCCATTCAAAAACTGTGACACCTATTGGTATAGGAAGATAACAGTGGCTCCACATGGGGATGGCATTTCCTGGTGAAATGTCAAGAAATAGTAGATCAATGGCCTTTTGAATTACTGTGATTTTACTCTACAACTTTCCCTTTTACTCTGCTACTTTATTGATACTTATTGATAGTCAAATTTTTAAAGCATAGGGCATTCACTTCGAGCTTCAACTCCAAAATTTACCATCCAATCCATGCTAAACTTTGTGAAGGATATATTATGTACAAGTGTTTAGTGAAATCAGTGACTGGGATCTATATAGTGCTTAGGCATCTGACCATTGACTGGTCCTCCTTCTACTTCTGCACCATCTGATTCTTTGAGGAAATAAGCATTGTTACCCCTAAAAGCATAAATAATATAAAGGCCTTTCCATAGGAAGTCACACTTCCCATGTTTCCCTTTATGCTCATTTCTTGACTCCCACTTCAAAACTTTATCTCTTAGATATAAATCTTCTACCTTGGTTCTTTTGTCAAAAAATTTCTTGATTTTCTCCTGCACAACCTGGGATCTGATATACACCTCCTCCCTGGTTTATTGAATCTTGGAGTAATTTCATCACTGGTATTCCAAAAGAAGATGGAAAGGCAACCTCCATTCCATAGGCTAGCTGATAGGGACTAGTACCAATGAATTTCTTTGTTGTCAGCCTGTCTGCCCACAAGGCATTTACTAGTTTCTTATTCCAGGTTTTCTTGTTATCTTCCAACAATTTTTTGATGATATTCATTAAGCTCTTATTGGAAGACTCTGCA
Organism: Pinus tabuliformis; assembly: GCA_031772625.1. Classification (NCBI taxonomy): domain Eukaryota; kingdom Viridiplantae; phylum Streptophyta; class Pinopsida; order Pinales; family Pinaceae; genus Pinus; species Pinus tabuliformis. The sequence goes on from CM062817.1 coordinate 446,164,581, forward strand.
AGTCCATTTCCTTGGGGATAGTAGGCTATGGAGTGACCAAGGGTTATGTGATATTTGTTGTAGAAATCAATCATCCTCTTGGATTTAAAGGCTGTTGCATTGTCTGTGATGATTTTGGTGGGGAAACCGAATCTGGATAGAATGTTGGCCTCAAGGAAACCTATTATGACAGTATTAGTAGCTTGTCTTGAGGGTATTGCTTCTATCCACTTTGTAAAATAGTATGTGGTAGTCAAGATCCATCTATGTTGTGCAGAGGAAGGGGAATTAATTTCACCAATAAATTCAAGACCCCACTATTGAAATGGTGTTTCAGTAGATATAGGCTTCAAAGGTAATGGCAATAGTTTTCTTTTTCCTTCAAAAATCTAACATTTGTGGCATGAGGTTACAAATTTCTTTGCATCAGCAAATAGAGTGGGCTAGTAAAAAGTAGCCCTTATGATCTTATTAGCTGTTGTCTTCCAATACAGATGTCCCCCACAGTCACCTGCATGAAACTCTTGCAAGATTTTGTCATATTCTTCCTTTAATAAAAAATTCAAAAGGATGCCTTCGTGACTTTTCCAAAATAAAGCATTGTCAGTTATGTAAAACTTCAAAGATTTCATTTTTAAGAACCTACTTTTAATCATGGACAACTATGGAGGAGCTTGAAGGTTTTGTAGAATGTATATAATGTCAGCATACCATGATGAATCAGTAAAGGCTTGGCTAATCTGTGGAGTCGCCATCTCCTCTTCGTTGTCCAATTCTGCAATGAAATTTATGTCTAGGGCCTGACAGTTTGACTCAGGCATGATCTTGGCTAAACCTTTGCCTTTGATCAATTTTGTAGGTTTAATTTCTAAATCATATTCTAATATGGTAGCTATCCACTTCCCTCTCTTTCCATCAGGTCCATCCTGTGTTAGAATGTCCTTGACTACAGCATTGGGAATATAAGCTACTATATGAGTACAAGATATAAACTCTAAAGACTTTAATGGCTTTAACGAAAGAAAAAACTTGCTTTTCCATTATATTATACTTTAAAGGTGCATCTCTCAGGGCTTTACTGAAGAAGACTATTGGTTGTTCAAAACACTGATCATTTTTCTGCAATAGGACTGTAGCAATTGTATGTTCTGAGGTGAAAGAAAAAATGATGAAATCCCTATCGAACATTGGACTGATGAGAACTAGTGTTTGTGTTAAAGCTAACTTTATATCTTCAAATGACTTTTTAGCCTCTAGAGTCCATTTAATAGTCGAATCTTTCTTTAACATGTTGTTCAATAATCTAATTAGTATAGCTAAGTTAGAGATAAATCTTATCAAAAAGTTTATTTTGCCTAAAAATGCTTGAATCTCTTTGATGTTCATGGGGTATGGTATCTGCAAAATGGCATCAATTCTTGTTGGGTCAATCCGGATACCATATTTGGAGATAATGTGGCCTATTAATTTCACCTCTTTCAACCCAAATAGAGATTTTTTAGGATTCAGAGAGATTCCATACTTCCTACACTTGGTTAAGACCTGCTTAAGATGATCCAGGTGTTGCTGATCTAACTTAGAGAATATTGTGATATCATCTAGGTATATTACCAGGAAGTCATGGATTTCCTTAGCAAAGGCTATGTCCATTTCTCTTTGAGAGGTGACCCCTGCATTTTTTAACCCAAATGACATTTTCACATACATGAAAGTGCCCCATGGTGTTGTAAATGCAGTTTTTGCTGATCATCTGGGTGTACTAGGATCTGGTTATAACCAGAAAACCCATCTAGCAGTGAGATTCTGGTTTAAGCTACTACCCTCTGCAATATATGATCCATTTTAGGAAGAGGATAGTTATCCTTAAGTGAAATTTTATTTAAATTCCTAAGGTAAACACACAGTCTAATTTCGCCAGTTTTCTTTCTTGTAGGTACCAAATTAGAGACCCAGTCAGAGAATCTAATTGGTGCAGTAATCTTAGATTCATACATTCTTTTGACCTCTATTTCGATAGAAGGAAATAAAACAGGATTAATCCTTCTAAGCTTATGTCTAAAAGGCTTTTGGTTTTCTTTTAAAGGAATGGTGTGTTGTATTATGCTGGTATCATAGGACTTAAGGTCCTCATAATTCCAGGAAAAAACATCTTGGAATTCTTTTAGCAGTTCCCAATATTTCACTTTTTCATTGGGAGGTAATGATTTTGAAAGTTTTATCAGTTTGGGATCTTCTTCAGAGCCTATATTACATTCCTCAATGTCTGATTTCAAGGGTTCCATTTTAGGCTTTTTAGGAATATTGTTTGAATCAAGGAAGTCCTCCAAAGGAGTTAATCCTTTGGGCAAAAAATTGTCTTTTAAGGTTGATGACTTCAGATTCTTCATCGATTTCTTCATCAATTTCCATTTGTTTTAGGTTTCAAATATATGATTTTGTAAACTTTGTGGGATGAAATCTATCTATCTGATCATCTTATACTTTCTTAATTTCTACTTCATAAGTGTAATCAAAATCTAATGCTATGTCTGTATCTATGTTGCTATTTACAAATTCCTCATCTAAAGTAAAAAAATTGTTAATTTTTTTTATCATTCTCGAATATTTGCCAGTTCTTTAAGTTGTCAGAAATAGCAGGTCTATGCCTAACCTCAGCAGTGTACTGATGGTTTGGTTGAAATGTCAACTTGCAAGTACTAGCAAACATGGCTAAGTTGTGAGCTTGCGTGTTGTGTTTTCTTGGTATGACAACAAGCTTGGTTTCTAAAAAAGTATTTAGTATTTCTACAACTGTTCCTCTATAAAATCCTAACCTAAGATCCCTAGTCATATAAACAACACTAATTTGTTTGATTACCAACTCAGAATCTCCCATAATAGAGACTCTTATGGCCCTTAATCTTTTGACCAGTTTCAGACCTAACATAAGTGGTTCATATTTGGCCATTTTGTTTGTAAATTTAAAGTTCAATCTATAGGCATGACCCTCTAAATGATCATTTTCTAAGTTGTAAATCCATACACCTGCTCCTGCACCTAGTTTATTGACTGACCCATCGAATTCAAGATGCCATAGAATTTCATGCTTATAATTCTTACTGTCTAGGGGAACAAAACCTTCTTTGACTAAGGTATCTAGGTCATTTTTATTATTCGAAATCTCATGAATTTGTACATTTTTATTTTCTTTTAATACTGCAATTTCTTTTGTTTCTACTGTTATGTTGTTTGAAGTGTCTTCTTGATTGGATTCAACATTGTAATGTATGAAAGAATCAATATCAGAATGTACATAATATATAGGAAAGTTTTGAGGTCTCTCCTGTGTACTCACTACATACTTCATTAGAGTCTCTCTACACAGTTTCTTAGGATGTCGAAAGACTGATATGGTAGCATATGACATGTCAAGTTGCAGATATCCCTAGAGTTTGGCACCCCAAGATCTAGACAATAGAATGCCATACTTAGGTGGTATAACAACAACATCTATGTCCATAACTATGGTCTTAGTAGGGTACTGCACTAAGGAGACACATAAATCTTTTATAAGTCCTAGGCACTTAGCTTGGCTTGAATCCAAGGAAAACAGATCCTTGTAGGGTCTAATGATATCCAAGTTTAGCTTCTCCATAATAGACTTAGGCATCAGTCTGTGTGAAGCTCCAAAGTCTAGCATGGAATTATGTAGGATTTTATCGTGGATGTTAAGGCTAATGTAGAAAGGTGGTATCCGTCCTTCCATTGGATTTCCATTAACATCAGGCCCAAAAATTAACTTAGGTTGATCATCAAATAGGTTCACAGAGTCTTCATTATCAAGGAAGTGTAAAGATTTACTTATTTGAGATTTATAAGTTTCATGTTTAACCAATTCTGTCATAGGCACTAATATTTTGAGTTTGGCCACCTCTGCTCCCAAATTGAAAGGCAGAGGGGATTTGTCTGTTTGAATATTTGAAATTTTAGCACCAAGGTTCTGAGTAGTTTTTTCTTCTTTTTCATTGTTTGGAGTGTTTTTAATTGGATTTTTCTAGTATGATTTCTAGGGACTGAAGTGGAAGGTTGATCATTAGAAGGTTGGTCATCAGTTACATCTTCAATAGTGGTATTGGGAGGGTTTTGATGTGATCTAGAAAGGATTCGTAGGGTTTTTGTAACTTGACGATTCTGATTTGCAGCTTTTACTTTCTTAGGCTTATTAGGTATTTATTTTTTTATTATGATCTGGAACATCAACATTCTTTTTACTTCTTAAAGTATATTGTTTATGCACTTCTAAAATAACAAAGTCATACCCTTGCTTATAGTTGAAAGATTCTCTAGTTTGATTATGTAACTGTTGAAGCATGTATAATTCCTTATCATCTTGAGTTAGAAAGATTGTTTCTTCATCATCTAACCCCATTAGGTTGATTTGGGTGTCTATCTCAGGGTATTCTTGAGGGGAAGTTCAGCATAATTTTCTTGGAAAGGTGGTCTAATGTTCTGATCAGGCCCATTTTTACCAGTGTTTTGGTTCTGGTTCTTCCTAAAGTTTGGATTCCTTACTGGATTTGTCTGTTCGCTATCCTAGTGAGGTTTTCTTTCAATGACTTCTATTCTATCCATCAACATTTTTCCTTTCCTTTAGCTAAAGCATCCATTTTTTGATCAAAGGGTGAAGTTTCATCTTTCAAGGGTGTTCTTCTCTCGTTTCTAACCCTCGCCCTTTTGGATAGCAGATTAGCTTCTACAGTAACTGCTACACTTTGCATATCTTCAAGTGTAGGGGGATTCCTTTCTCTAAGTTGAAAAGCCATATCTGTGTCAAATCGATCTAGAAACTTAATCAGGGCTAAGCCAGGTGGTGGCCTAAGGTCAAGTGGGATTACATTATATACATTGTTAAACCTAGAACAATAGTCCTAGATAGTTTCGTTTCGTCCCCTTTTAAGGTTTTCGTATTCTGAAAGAATTTGAAGGGGGTGCTTTTTCTTGTCCCACCTATTTAAAAATTGTTGATAAAGAACTTCTAAAATATCTATACTCTGGGGAGGCAAAGATCTAAACCATGTTCTCACTTCTCCAGCTAGAGTTTGGACAAAGATTCTCATTTGGACATCTCCTATGTTAATTTCATGCAATTCAAAATAATCTGTCATTTTCTTTGTGTTCTGTTGTGTTGTGTAAGTTCCAGTGCCATCAAATAAGGTAATTTAACTTTGATAATCTACTGGTAAGGCACCTAGAGGAGTAGGAATCACAAGGAGATCATATCTTAGTGCCATAGATTTAAGTTGGATAGGATTGAGAACAGGAATTGGGGTAGCAGGAGGATTTGGAACAACAAGAGGAGTTGGGGTAACAAGGGTAATGGGTATTTGAAGAGTAGTGATAGGCTGATGGGGGAGTGAAGGTATGAAAGGAGATGAGGGATGATATTTAGAGTTGTGGGGAAACGATAGTGAGCTAAAAGATGTTGAAGATATTTCAGAAAGTTCAGGGATTCTATCAGTGGTAAGGGACGACTGAGGGTAGTTCAGAAGGTACTGATCAATTGACAAGTTGGCTCGTTGGACTTCAAGTTCTCTTGTGAATTCTGGATCTAGGACTGTGTCCTCAAGTTCACTCTCAGACTTGGTTCTAAAAAGAGAAAGATCAAAATACTCATCAAAATGAATATCTTCAATAAATAACCACTCAACAGGGCATGAATTGGATCCAAAAACAGCACTAGGAATAAGGTTGGGATCGTCAAATACAGGGGGATGATTTGGATCAGGTTGGCCCTGGTAAAGTGAGTTCTCCTTGAAGCCATATTTCGAGCTTTCCCTAATTATTTTTCTTTTTATGAATTTTTCAAATAACTTCTAATAACCCTTTAAGAGCCTTAAAAATAAAAATTTGATTTTCTCAAAGGTTTATTAATACTGAGGGTTTTGAAGTCCCCAGTATGGTCGCCACTATGTTATCACTCAGATTTTTTCCTTAGAAGTTATCAAAGAAGGAATAGTCTAAGGTAACCACAAACCTAATCTTTTAGACTCGGGTTTTAGGCAACCTAAGTCCAGAGAGGCCTCTCTCTTTGTAATTTAACTTTGTTTTAAATAAGATTTCAAGCTAGTTCTTAGTGTTCATGATTGTTTTGCTTTGATTGGGTGGTGGAATTAGGAAACAAATGAGTCGAGCAAGTATTCAGTCCATTGGGCTATGGAGTCAATCAAGAGTGGTCGAACTGGATCTGATCAATCACTAAGGTAAGAGTTCACAGGGTAGGCTAGCACAATAAAATAAAATCTGCAAGTTCAAATGGATGGTGTAATCCTAACCAGGGCAAAGGGCAATGAAGAATCCTTAACCGAGATTAAGATGAAGAAAGGAAGATCAGTAGCAAAGGGCAATGAATAATCCTTTACTATGGACCAAAGGGGGGGTAAACTATGGAAGTAAGAGAGCAATTAAGAATTCCCAGACCAATAAATTTTAGTAGAAAACATATAGAAAGAAAATAGTTAAAACAGAGAGCATTTAAGCTAATTCCAATGATATCATTCCCTGTTTACTTTTAGATTTTCGTAAGAGACACATATGAATATTTATAACATGAAGAGAAAACAATATTTAAACATGAAGAGATAATACTTATTTGTTCCAACTGTGCACAAGAATCTAGTGAAATGTCCTCATCTTTATTTCATATACAACAAAACTAGTCTAGTCTTTAGTACAATAGCTCTTTCGCTCAAAATAAAATGTCTACAGAAATGTATTCTAATCTACCCTAATTACTTCAATTTTTGAAGTATTTATACAAAAAATGATACAAAATATCTCATAACAATATGAGAATTATTCTAGGAAGCCAAAAATATCTTCAACACGAAGATAGAGATAGATGGAGAACTGTCTTCTTGCTGCCCCTTTTATTGTGACTGTGTTGGCTATTGTAATTCAAATTTGACTCTTTCAGTTGCTTTGTAGTTGTGTGCTGGAATCACTTTCTATATTATACCTACTGATACTCTTTACTTGTTCTTATTTGACTTTGTCTTAGCTTTTCTACCTAGCAGCCATGTTTTACCATGTAGATTTACTACAGTAACCTTATAGTAAATATGTGAGTTTTGTCCACCATTGACTGTCAAGTAACTTCATCCTTATTACTTTTCTGTATATCTCGTCAGCTTTTGTATACTTAGCAAAATTTGGCTTGCTGGTAAACAAGTGCTTCACCTCATGCTCTATGTAAAATGGATTTTCAAGACCATCATATAGTACCTTCCCAGTGGGCAAAGATTTCACCCTTGAAGTACTAGCTTGGTTTCTGGCTAGCTTGTTCAATCCTTCAATATAATAATCTTGAGTCATCAGCTTGTCATGTATTACCATAGGATTGGGAAGTCCCTTTTCTCTTAAGATGCCATACTTTATCATAAAACTGTCAATGTCTGCTTGGATGCTTTGACACCTTTTCTCCAGATTTAGCATTAGGTTCCTTTTGGTGAGAACCTTCTTTATTTCAATGATGGTTTTCGTTCTATCATCAATTTCTAGTTCATCCACCTGGTACCTATTTTGTTGTTCAAAAATGTGATCAAACGATTGGCTTCTTCAGATTTATCTCTCAATTCTTCCATTGTCTTGTGGATTACTTCTATGGCTACTTTGACTAATTCAGTCTGTTCAAAAATAACTTGAATAGAAGGCCAAAAATCATTGATGGAATCAATAACGTTAGTCCAAAGAATTTCTTTCAAGTCTCCCAGTGTCTCTTGCAATGTCAAGTCCTTTTCAAGGAATTTTATTCTTTCTACCATTCTTTGGTTCTTCAGAACTTCTTTCTTTTGTTGTATTTGGGCAAGTTTACAGTCAGTCTCCAGATTTGAGACTTTTTCTCTGAGTTTCTTAAGTTCAGTGGCCTAGATGGTCATTTCCTCCATGGCCTTTACCAATTCAGTTGTTTGTTCTGTAGAAGTACCTGCGCTTGTAGATGCCCCTATGCCTGTTGATGTACCTGTTACTGGAAAATTATAGCTGGTCGAAGTGTGGGTGCTAAGGCAACAACCAAGGTGGAGGATACTACTGTAAAGACTATAGGAATTACAGTCTGAGGAGTGGTGGCCAACTCACTCTACTTAGAGTGTATCAAGTTATCAAGCTCCTTTTGTGTCTCTTTTAATTGTTCATTCAGCTTGAGGACTAAGTCCATAAGCTCTTCCTCCTTCTGTGTTTCCAACACTTCAACTATCTGAGGATGATGTAGAGGAGGAATTTTAAGCTGCTTCTTCAGTGCAGCTATGTCATCGTTTTTCTTCTTGATAAGATTTTCTGCTGCTTTCACATCCTTGGGATCATGTCCTAGTTCTATGACCAAGTCCTCTAAGGAATTTATTCTGGTGTCCTTGGCCTGTGAAGAGGCCTTCTCCAACTGGAATTGTGTTGATATATTATTTAGCAAATTCTAGAGTTGGTACCCTGCAATTTCCTTGCTGGTCAAGGTGGAGTAAACCATTTCACCTGTCTGCTTGAGTAGCTCTATTTGGTCAATAGGATGAATATCCTTCGCCAATACTTCAAAGTATATTTTCAGATAATCTACCATTGATTTGGGTTGTTGTGTAGTCGGTTTCAAAAAACTCATCTGCATCTTACCTTCCTTTATGTCAAAGGCTGACATTAGCCTTGTCTAATTTGTTGGAGCCATTTTCAAGTAGTGTGCATAACTTTGGGCTTTTAATCTTTCATTTCTTTTCTTTATTTCTTTGTATTTGTCTTTGATATCTTGGCTCTGACCAGTAGAAGCCCTGAAGGAGGATACTTCCATGATCTGTTGCCTTTCTAGCATTTGAGCCTGTGAGGTGGAAGGTTCTTGTGTACCTCTTGAATGTGTGGTCTGCTTGTTTTATGTTCTTTCTGCACCTGTATTTCCTGCTGTCTCCTTAGTATACTCCTGTTCTGGAAATGGGTTCAACCTTTGCCTCTTGAAAAAAAAATTGGCAATAGGTCTACTTGAAGGAGTGGCCTCCTCTCTATATCTTTTAAGATTCCTCTCCTCATTTAGAGGAGTCTGCAAAATAGGAGGATTGCTCATGATTTGTTCTGGTTGAGCAAGTTCTTTTGAAATCTCAGGTTGTTCTAATGGCCCTGGTTTCTCTGATGGGCTTTCTTCTGCTGTTCGCCCACTATGTTCCTGTGATTGCCTTTGAGATTGAGACTCTCCTGGCACTTGTACAAATGAATCCTCATCAAGTCTTCTATCTAAATCAATCAATACGTTATTGACATCAATTTCTATGCTATCCCGGTCTAGCAGTGTGTTTTCCACCCATTCAAGCTGATTAGCATATTGTTCAATTTCAAGGATTCTATCGTGGATGTAAGGAGATACTTTATTCTTTTGTCTCCTATTGCAAATGAAGTCTAAAGGGTCATAATTCCAGATAAAACTTTGTTTTAGTCTCAACCGTTGGAGGATTTCCTCTGCTTCCTTTCCTGCTTCTCTACTAATACATATAAATAGGCCAAGTTGATCCTTTATCCTAAGTTGAGCTTTCTTTTTGGTTTTCAAAAAATGCACCTCATCTGAATTAATCATTTTCCTGTAGTACTCTAGGGAAAACAATCTCATAGGGAGGTATCTGGGTAGTTTGTAGGGAGCTAGCTCACATCCATAGATTCTGATTTCAGTGTGGTTTTGGTACAAGTACCAATCCCCCACTTTACACTGTTTAGGCAACTGAAGGACCCTCCTAATGTCTGCACTGATTCTGGGGGGAGGGCTTCCTAGTAGCATAGTTGTCACTGGGTACACAAAAAGATCTATGAAATCAGTATAAGAATATTGAGAGTCAAATGGATGGATTAATGAAGTCCAGAAGATCACTGATCTAGGGTTGCCTCTGCTATCAAGCTTTTGGAGGGTGATTGGAAATCTATCTGCTTGATAATACAAGAACAAATGATATAGAAGTGAAGAATATTTAAACACTTTCATTATCCAACCTCATGAATTGGTCATGCATTTTATCAGCAATGAACTTAGCATAGTCAAACATGATGGCTGGTGGTTGCCCAGGAGAGTAGATGGACATAAAGGCTATAATAATTTCATCAACAAATTCACTTGTAGTGTAGCCTAGAACACTCGATATCATATCTATGATCTCTCGACAAAGGTCAGAGAATATAGTCCATAGGTAAGGGGGAGAGTCCTTTGGGGTGTATTGTTCTTCTTTGATGAAGGGCTAGTATAACCCAGCAACTTTGATTAAGGTGAGTGTAGATTATCTGTTCAGCATATCTCCAATAGAAAGAGGAGTTAGGCTTTGGCTTGGCTGTAATTGTGGCATTTCATTAATGGAATCAATAGTGATGGTAAATAATACAAATTGGTCAGGGGTCCTTACTACCCTTTGGATGAGATCATAGTTCATCTGGTAGTAATGTACAATCTCTAGGAAGATGTGAACTCTGTGGAATTGGTACTTGGGTAATCCTGATTCCCGAAGTCAAATGTAGTCTGTATGGTTCAGGTACTAGTCTTTGTACCTGCAGAATAGTTTCAAAGGGGATTCTTAGACAGAAGTATCTTTAATATGGAAATCTTTGTCTGCTAGTGGGAGATGGTCTAAATCCTTGTGAGGAGTAGAAATGGGCATGACATTTAATGCAATTGGGGCATCCATCCTTGGTTCTTGTGGATTCAAGGACGGGGGCAAAGGGTTTCAATGAAATTTGGGAAAAGCTGGTCTAATTTAGGTATTTTGGAGTCACCGAGAAACTTATTTTACTAAAATACTTAGTATTTGAAGCAATTGAGTTCAGGTTTGGTAAGAAAACAGGGTTTCACAGTGAATTTGCGGTAAATCCCTAGTTTCAACTTTTGAACGGAGTAATGGTGAGTGTGCACTGTTTGCAGGAAGCGCACGCGACTAAAAGGTGGTAGAGAGTTTCAACAGGTTCAGTAAGTTGGCAGTTGGTAGCAGGTTGACGGATGCACATACTCTGTGTCTTCATGGAGGTCAAAATGTTCTTTTTTCAAGATAAAAGGAAAAAATACAAGTTTTTTGGTTTTATTCGTAAAGTCAATGACTTTTGTGGGTAAATTGGGAAAAGGACAGTTGGCACCAACGAGGGATGTGACATTTTGGCGTGTAGCAGAGGTGGTAAGCAAAATCCATCGCACTGCCTTTTGGGATAAAGTTGTTTTAGAGGAATGCTGCCCAATGCCATTCATTAGGTGCCACATAGGGGTGAGGTGAATAGTGAAACCGCCTATATCGGGCGGTTAAAGGTTGGCCTTCGAAGGTCGCCCGATATGAGTTTCAACTGTCGGATCAAAGGGTGTTAGATCCCACGGTGATCGGGGTGATGATTTGATCGGAAGTTTAATGAAGGGGCCCTATGGGGTTTTAATGAGAAGAAGGATTAATTAACTGCGGATTAGGGAGGCTTGATGACGTCGGGGGTGATTTGATTGGCAGAGATAGATTATTAATTAATTACTAATTGATTAATTAATCTCTTTAATTCGGTGGTGGGTCACGATTATTAATCAGTCGCTGATTGACTTAATTAATCCCTTTAATTAGTTTATTAATAAGGCTTATGTTTCAAACCTCGGGGCAGGATATTAACATATGGGATTTTTAATAAAACATATGGGAAAGGGGTATTCTTCAGGATTTAATAAATATTGTTAAAAATCAATATGAAACGAAAGTAGAAAATGGAATGCGGTAAGTATAATGTATATTGAATTTATTTTCTTTTCACATTTAAACATTATAACTTAGGCTAAATGCATATTTATGGTTTTTTTGTGGAAAAAAGGGGTTTTGTATGGGGGTAATAACTTTCCATAGGCAAATGGTGATTTTACCTTAGGAAAAGGGTTTTTTTAGATAGAATGAATGAATTATGGAGGGGGTGAATGTTGGTGAAGGGACTTTAGTACTTAGACCCTATAAGTTATTGGTTCGAGGGTCCGGTCCCTCCAGAAGTCAGAGAAATGCTCTGAGCCCCTTTAACTTAAAGTTTTAGGTACTTTTGACTTTACTTATGGGAAATTAGTAAACTTAAAGCTAAAATGAATGGGGAAATTAATCACTTGACTTTGTATAAATGTCCAATTATCATCCATACTTTAGTAACTTGTTGATGAAAGTAAATGATATGATATTAACTAATTATTCATCACAATTCTGCAACCATTCAACTACTTAGCCATCTACTCATCCTACCACTTTTTCTACTCTTTATTAGGGTGCACTTAAGGTGGCAAATCATTATCAAAACATTTTCTTTTTCTTTTACAATAAAAATCTATCTAGGTCTATCCTTATTACATCCAAGGGCTCAAATTAAACTGTTGAGCTCATTTTATTTACTCTACCTATCTACTTATCTACCAAGATTAAACAGTTTGGTCAAATTTTACTCTATATCTCTATGCATGAAATTCAAAACATGTAACAACCAAGATTAAATTGTTTGGTTACCATGGATTGTGGCATGAATAACAAGTTGCACACAATTATTATTTTGTAGAAAAGTAAATAGGAGTGGCATTTGGGATTGCACACTTTCATGTTCTTTTTCTTTTTCCTTGAGGTTCATTTTTCATCTTTTTTACCTTTTTTACTCTTTTGTTCCTTTGATTTTTCTTTTAGGACATACCCTCTTTACATTTTATTTATTTTTTTATTTCTTTTGAATATGGAAAACATTTGTAAAAAGCAAAGGTATGTACATATTACATATTTGACCTCGGCCATTCAAAAACTATGACACCTATTGGTATAGGAACATAACACATCACACATCCAAAGAATATCATGTGAGTGACACTATGCTTTCTTCCACTCCATTCCTCTTCAGGAAACTATGTTCTCGACGCTCTTGATTGGACATCTGTTCAATATATATGCTACACAAGCGACAGCTTCAGCCCAATAATAATTTGGCAAATGCTTTGCCTTCAACATACTCCTTGCCATTTCCATAATTGTCCTATTCTTTCTTTCTACCACACCATTTTGCTTAGGTGTATACCTTGTTGTAAATTTCTTGTGAATTCCATGCTCCCTACAAAAATGAAGGAAATCATTTGAGATGCATTCTCCATTGTTATCGGGAAATCTAGTGCCCACTCGGAGCTGCTAGTCCCACTAAGACTGGTAGCTATCTTAGAAATAAACAAACTAAAACTACTTTCATTTTCCTTTATGAAAAGTAGATAAGAGGGGAATGAAGGACACCAACCTCATTCTTGCGCTTGGTTCTTTGCTCAGTTCCTCTCCTTTCTGATAGATCTTTACCACTTCTCCTTCGTCTACCTAGCTTCAAAGAACACATGTGGAATCAAAGCAGCATAATACTATCGAAGAACATAGATCTACAATCATAAACAATATAGGACCAGATGTATATTGACCACACAAATGCATATATCATCAAACATACAAGAATGTGGAGGAAAACTTGAATAGCTTTATTAATATCAAGAATAGCAAAGAGGATTACAACCAATTGTTCTGACCCAGCGTCATCCTCCAGCATGAAAGCCCTTCTTTCACCTCATGAAAAGCTTAGATCATCAAACACTATGATATTCCACCAAGAAACCAACAACACTTCCTTACAAGATACAAAATTCCAGCCTCTGGATCTCTGGGATGATGGATCCATATGTAGATGATTGCAGGGGGGTGAGTCAACTTCTGGGATTTTGATTAGTTTCCTCTATCTGATAGTTCTTGATTCCACTTGGATATTGATGATCTCCTACTCATTCCTGGGCGAATTCAGAGAGGCAAGTGTCATAGGAGAAGTTTCTGGAAGATTCTATGATCATCCACCTCGCAAACTGTCTCTGACATTTGTCCACTCTCGCCCATCGCACCCTACAGAAGGGATTTTCAGTATGCATCGCACCCTTTACACTGAGCGGGTGGGATGCATCGCACCCTTAGCACTGAGCAACCTGTATGGTCTAGTTTTGACCAGTTCTGAGCAGTTTCCTATGGAGAAGTTCTGGGAGATGATGTAATCAGCTAACATTGTTATTTTAGGGTATGGAACAACACTTTTAGGGACTTAGGAGCCCTCGGTTTATGGACATGTATAATTGGGGTTGCAGTGCCCAAAAACGTCTACAATAGTTTCCCCCTAAAGCATGAGGTCATTAATCTTTTGATGTCGAGTGAAATGATTTATCATGAGGATCCAAAGTTTTTCGAGCTGGAAGGCGACCTGTAATAAGATACAATACAATACATTATCTTCATAATATTTTTCATGATCTAGCTGAGGTGGGCATTCCCATGCTCAGCTTTATAAATTCATTTTCATGTACATAAGATAGACAACCGTCTGTGCGGGGGACTGATGATTATGATAGAGTCATCATCCTTTGATTCGGATGATCATCTGTGCAGCATCAATGTACATTTGACATCTTTATTTTCCTAAATATATCGCAGCCCAGATGGATGAAACTAGATCCAGGGTCTTCAAACTCGTCCAATCTTCACTCGGAGTACAAGTTGATCCATGTGAAAGATGTTCTGGAGTTGAACATGGAAAGACATCGCCTGATTACCAGCCAATGATGTAAGCTGTTAACAAGCACGAGAGGAATCACCGATAATGATGATGACCCTCAAGGTACTACAATACAAGTTGTGTGGTGTGAAAAAGGACTTGGTGTTGAACACCATGCAAAATCTTTCGGTCAAAGGCATGCAAGCTTCAATGTATTGAAAGGGTTGTTCCTAAGTCGACTTCTCAGATAATGAGCTGATGTCGAAAAGAAGTGACCCGTCGTAGGAAGGCCTTAATGAATCCCACATCTATGTCACGGAACAGAGTAAATGAGTTTTGGAGGTGAAAACGATCTGATGATACAGGGTTCAGGGTGGCGGTCATGAAAGAATGGAGCGTGAATGTATTGCAGCGGATGAGACACAGGTGAATTCGCTGAGCGACTTCTCTTGAACATACCGGCGACACTGACATGGATTGGTAGCGTTAACCCCAAATATGGATGGTGTGGTGGACCAATGGTGATATGACCGGTGAACGGAACAACCCAACCCGACTCGGATGCGGAGTGAAAGTTTCATGTTCAATAGCGACTTGTGACCAATAAAGTTTCTTCAAGTTTTCTTCCCAATTTTTCCCTAGTCATTGCTGACCAGTACCTCTTTATTTTTGTCAAGCTTGAGGAGGATAACATATGCTTGTTCTATAATTTTCCCTTCGGGAAAACCTGTCGCTATGTTTTAACGAGCCTAGGGACAGTGAAACTCGTTCTTGTCTGTAAGGACAAGTTTTTCGCTATTCGGTTTTAACGAGTTTAACGTCAAAGATAACTCGGTCCTTTTCAATTTTAGAGAGTTTGAAAGCGACGTAAAGGAGACTCCAATAATCCTTTTTCGTCATATAATCCCTTAAGTCCGAAAAAGTATAAAATAATACGAAAGGGATGAATTTTCGGTAATTTTAACGAGCTTAACAAAACAAGCGCTCGATCTTTTTGTGTAATAATCCCTCAGGTCCAAAAAGATTAAAATCTAGAGGAGGGATAGCACTTCCGACAATTTTAACGAGCTAGAGAGGCCAATCGCTCGACAATATTTTCATATTTTACGAGGCAGATGAAAAGAGCTTAAAGGAGACTCATCTTTTGAGGAACGAGTGATAATTTCAGGTAGCAGCTGATTCCAGGTAAGGTTTGGAATTTTCCAATCACGGTAGTGTCACAAGGATGGCTAACAGGATCACTCTTTGCAACTGTTCCTCAAAAGGGGTAAACAATCAAATGGAGGTGAATGATCGGCTAAAACAGAGTGGAGGTGATGGTAGGAACACGATCAGGGCTCAAAAGCCGATGATAATGCATTCAAAATGGTTATTTACTGGAAATTGGTTCATTTTTTAATGAGCTTAAACTATGGGGGAACATTTGCTCATTGCTAAGGTTTAATTTTTAATGAGCTTGAACTTCGCATAGAAAACTGCTCGTGATAATGGTCATCAATTTAATTTCACCGCTAATCACTTTGTTCCTTCAAAGGTTGTACTGCATGTTCAATTGCTTCATCAAACCGATTAGAAATGAACAATATATGTTTCAAAAAAATGAGTTAAAACACTAATATTTTACTCGAATTACGTTAAAAGTAATTTAAAAGTGGTTTTTACCCCTCATTTTACCATTTCATTTGAACTTTGGTTTGTTGGAGCTCTGGAGGTGATTTTCCCCCTTGATTTTCACCAGCTGATTTTGGGAGATTCTGTGGATGATATTCGGCGTCGTTTGGACCAGGTAGGAGCTAAACCTGAGCTCTTCAGTTGCATTCCTTCCTTTTTGAATTCTGTGCATGTTTCCCTGTTTTTCTGAGCCTCTGGGGTTTGAAAAAACTTCCCTGGCTCCATCGCACCCTTCCTATATCGAAAGGTCCGATGCATATTGGCTTGGCCATTGGCCAGTCAGTATGCATCTCACCTAGTACACTGCTGGGGGTGCGATGGGTGCGAGAAGGGAATTTTTTGCACCGTTTTCTTATGGAATTTTTGCCCATTTTTTGCCAAATCAGGACCCTAACTCTTCTCTTGCTTGTTTTGAAGAGATGCATCGGAGAAAAATGGTTTTTATATGGTGACAACATGAACATGAAGAAGAGGACATGCATGCTTTACATGATCCGGTTACAGTAACTGCATTGCGGAACTATGGCCTGTTCAAGTTTTTCCACATCTCTAGCATGAGGCAACAAATCAACTTGTTGCAATATCTTCTCGATGCATGGGATCCTACCAACTAGGTGTTTTAGATCAGAGGCAAATCTATCCCCTTAACTATCGTGGACATCTATTTTTTGACCGGTTTATCGAGGCGTGGTGCCCCTCTTTCATTATCAGGTCCCGCTCGTGGGGGCGAATCCGTGAGAGATTATATTCATAGATATTGCAGAGAGCGATGTCAGCCGAGTAGGGACGGCAAGATCAACATCCGAGATGTCAATGATCGGTCCTTGAGGACCATTCTGTTGACTTTTGCTAGACTGGCTGGTAGTGTGGCTCTTCATGTGGCTAACAGGTCCCATATGCAGTACGCCTTGGAATGCCTTGAACCAAATGTGTTCAACTCGTGTGATGTAGTCCTCCCTGTGATGAAAGAACAACTGACCAAGGTAAAAAGTGAAAAATCCAAGAACTTCGGCTATGGTTCTATTTTGACCACTTTCGCCTTGGAAAGGATCCCACTAATGCAGCCGCAGTACATTTCACTTGGCTTACATCCACCGACTGAGCCACAGATGCAGAGATGAGTCGACCTTATGGCCTGACATGCTGGTCAGTCCCAGTTTTCCTTTTCTGATACCTTCTTCGAGTGGTTCAACCGTTAGGAGATGTTTTTTCCAAGTATCCATATGCTGGTATGGATTTCCGGGGTGACACAGATTTGGTGTTGCCGGCTAGTGAGTAGTGGGGTGCTATCGGTAAATTCTTTGACCATATCTCTGTTTATCATTTCTTTTTTATAACGTTCTTGTGCTTTCTTCTATCAGGACTAATCAAAACTCATGTGCTCATGCAGATATTGGACTAGTTCGGCTAGCAGTATGTCTGAGAGTACCAGCTGCCGCTCCAGCAGGAGAGGTTGCGGGGAGGGCTATCCTTCGCGACCTTGATGTGGCCGAGACTCTTTCAGCATTGCAGGATCAGATTGAAGGTCTCACTCTCGGTATTCTAGACGTGAGGATTGACGAGCTGCCTCTGAGGTTGCAGCGACATACTACTGGTGTGCCGAGTCGATGGACTAGGCTTTTACGCATGATTGCACAGGCGGTGACTTGTTATCAAAAACATCCTTAGACTAGGGTACCCCCCAACATTTTGAGTTTAGGGTCATTTGATCGATTTTGTCCTAGTTACAGAACATTAGGTACGAACCATAAACAGTTATATATATATATAGATATATTTGATTTTCGGAGATTTCTTTTGGTTGAGTTACGTGATCTTGATGCAAATATTTGATGAAATGCTTCTTTTATAAATGTTGTAAATGTCTATCTAATACATAATTTGCCAATGAGTCTATTAATGTGTTTAAGTTTCTGGAAATATGCTGATATTGAATAGAATCAAACTGCCTTTCTAAAATCTTGACCCTTAGGAACATGCGATAGATAGCTGGATTCCATACGGAGTAGATACTAGTGAGTTATAGGATGACGAGTTGTGAGTCTAGCTTGACGATGAGTCAGTGTATGCCATGCGTAATGGCATCAGAGAGGAGCTCTATCAATGCGCTATATTCAGCAATATTTTTCGTTGATGGACCAATACATACCCCTCTGAAATTCACTAACTTGCTGCTTGGATCAAAGATGGCCCAAGCCGCAGAAGATAGGTTCCGTGAACTACGACTCGCTCCGTCGCCATATCCAACAAATGATTCCAATAGGTCTGACATCTGCAACAAAAGTAAATCGGATCACTTAACCAAAACAATTACCCTTAGCGAAAACAAAAATGTAACAAAAGCATAGGCATCACTATCTTGAGTCAAGCATAGTAACGCTTAAGGTACAACCCGTTACGAGGTTGCGCCAGTGGAATCCCATCATAATCTACTAACTCGTAGGCTCCTTTTTCTAATACACATTTAAAAATATAGGGTCCCATCCATAAAGACTTGAATTTACTTGCTCCCAATTTATCAGATTCCTAGTCGTAAAGTAAGACCACGTCACCTTCTGAGAAGACATGGGGTTTGACATTCTTGTCGAGCTGTGCCTTGACTCGTTTCTTATGGGCTTCGTTAGCCAAAGCGGCATCACGACGGGTTTCATCCAATTGGATTAGTTCCAAGAAACGAGCCTCCTCTTATGAAGTTTCGGGGAGAAGGTCGACCGCGAGTTTGAGGGACGAAATTTCACACTGACCCGGTAAGAATGCTTCCAGGCCATACACCAGTTGAAAGGGTGTAAACCCGATTGCATTCCTCATAGATGTCCGGTATGCCCACAAGGCTAAGTACATGATCAGGTACCAACTCCTTTTGTGGACTCCAATCATCCTTTGCAGCATATGCTTCAGGACCTTATTGATTACCTCAACTTATCCGTTAGCCTGTGGATAATACGGAGTAGAGCTGTTGTGGGAAAGCCCTAACTTGGAGGCCAACTTAACCATCATGTGATTGCGAAAATGTGATCCATGATCTGTGACTATGGCCTGTGGAACGCCGAATCTGGAGACTACATGATTGAAAAAGAAGATGGCAGCCGTTTCGCCACTGTTGTTTAATGTAGGCATCGCCTCGGCCCATTTGGTAAAATAGTATACTGCGACTATGATATACCCATGCCCCCCGGCCGAGGTGGGGTTACATGTCATGAAATCTATGCCCCATTTTGCAAATGGCCCAACAGCAACTGCTTGTTGCAGAGGTGCGGGTGGTATTCTGGTTTTTCGATCAAATATTTGACATGCATGGCAACTTCTAACTGCGGTTATGCAATCTTTGAACATTGTTGGCCAGAAGTATCCTGCTCATAAAATCTTTTGCGCTATAGTGTAACCAGGTTGATGCCCCCCACACGCGCCTGAATGGCAATCATTCAGGACTTTTTCGGCCTCCTCGTGGGTGAGGCACCTCCTCAAAACTATATCAACACCACGACGGTAAAGTGTATCACCGATGATCATGTAGTCTTTTGCTTGGTATCGAATGCATCGTTGTTCCAAGCGGGAGGTATTAGACCTATATGTTTCGGCTTGGAGATAGATTATTATGTCTTCATACCACGAATTGCTTGAAGATATCAGAAACAAATTTTCGTCCATGATCACTTCTTCTGATGTTACATCGTTGGACGACAATGGGAGATCGTATAGTAACTCCGCGAAAACCAAGGATTTCCTTGATTTGGATTTTATAAATTCTAGATCAAACTCTTGTAGAATTGCTATCCATTTGGAATATTTTCCCCCCAGAAACTGTAGCGACAATATATAAGTCATGGGATTGCAATCTAATAGAAAGGTAGTTTTTCAAAAGAGGACATAGTGTCAAAATCTCTGTATCGCTTGAACAGCTGCGAGAGCTAGCTTTTCAACGTAGGAGTACTTTCCTTCTGTATCATTTAAGTTTCTACTTAAATAATATATAGGATGTTCAATTCCATTGTCTTCTTGAACTAAAACCATTATGATGGTCGTACCGTTGCAGCCAGATACAGGTTAAAGTCTTTTTGATAATCAGGAGCATACATTAATGATGCTTTTATTAGGGATTCTTTTAGAGCATCAAAGGAAGCTTGCGAGACCTGATCCCAGACGAAGGGTACTTCTTTTTTCAATAGACGAGTATAACCTTTAGCAAGTTCTGTGTAATTTGAAATGAACCTCCTCATAAAGTTTGCTTTCCCTTGGAGTTTCTGAATCTAAAGCAAGTTTGAAGGTGGAGGAAAATTAATGATTGCCTGAACCTTACATGGGTCGAGACAAATCCCGTCCTTTGAGACCACAAAGCAAAGTAAATGACCAGAACTGACACAGAACACACATTTTTGTGGATTGAGTCGTATCTTGTAGTGTCGGCAACCTAGAAATATCGCTCTCAAATGCTGCGGATGATCAGTCCGCTTTCGCGAATGAGCCAGAAGATCGTCGAGATATGCTTGAATGATGTTTTTGATGTCATGGAAGGCATAATTCATTGACCTCTAAAATTTTGCCCCTGCATTTTTTTAAACCAAAGGGTAGCTTTTGATATGCAAATGTGCCCCACGGACAAATAAATGCAGTCCTTGGCTGGTCTTGTGGGCGGATATTTATTTGATTATACCCGAAAAACCCATCCATAAATGAAAAGATTTCACATCCGGAACATTCTTCAATTCTCTGGTCAATGAAGGGTGTAGGGTAGTTGTCTTTCGAATAAGCTTGATTTACATCCCTATAATCGACACACACTCTAATCGTTCCTTATTTTTTCATTATAGGAACAATATTTAATACCCAATCGGTTAGAGGAACCCGGTAAATAAAACCAGCATGGAGAATTTTTTCAACTTCTGCCTTGATGGCAACAGCTTTATTGGGGTGCACCTACCGTAGCCGCTGTCGTACTGGTTTGACATCTGGATACATCTTAATATTGTGTTCAACTATGCTCGATTCAATGCCTGGCATTTCATCATACGACAAAGCAAAGACATCTTTGAACTCGCGAAAAAGAGCGTGATATATTTCCAGTTCAGAAAGAGAACAAGATTTTCTGACATGAATATTCTCTACAACATTTGTTTTGGTCGAGATATTTATGGCGATAGTCTCTTCCATATTGGACAAGTTTTGCTCGGAATCCACCGCGTTTACAGTATTTGATAGAAAATAAAAAACTGAGGGATGATGAAGGTCACTAGGAGTATCTTCTTTGTAATCCAGAAGATGGGAACGATGGTGGTAATCTTCCCATGGTGACCCATCAATCATCATTGACTGAACAATTCCTTTGTCTATATAATGTACTTGCGACCAAGGATCTGAAGGGGTACCATATTCCTTAGACCTATCTATCCAAATGCTTGATGAGCTTTGATTTGGGTTTGCTTCCCATGCTAAAAACATTGATTGCTACAAGATTTCTGTTGGGCTTGGAGGCAATACCCGCAGATGATCCATGTTAATATTGTTTTCAGAGATCTTTTGAATAGAAGATATCATATTGCAGGTTCCCACTGTTGCCACTTCCGCCAGATTGATTGGAGGTGGTAGGGAAAAAGTCCCCATTAATATAGGGTCTTTTAGTAGGCCTACTCTGATATTTTGAAGTGAATGAGGGCTTCCATGGATCATCAGAATGTTTCCCATAACTTGTGAACTGTTGGGGAGAAATGTTTGTTGGTCGACGATTGTAATTCCTCCTTGAAAGCGAAATGCAATCTTCCTGAAATAGGTCGACACAACTGCTGCCATAGCATATATTCAGGGCCTTCCCAGTAGGATGTTGTAATCGAGGTTTCCATCAATTACTTCAACATCTATTTCTATTGTTTTGCCCCCTAGTTTGACTTGCAAGTTACTTAAAATACTGTATGGGGTGTATGTTCATCCATCAAATGCTTTTAATGTCGTCGAAGATTGTGACAAGGGCGGAGATCCTAAAGTTTTCCAGCAACTCATCGACATAATACATCTAGATGCTCCCTCATCAATAATTGTTCTATGAACAATTTTGTCGAGGGCTTTCACTTGAATGAGGAAATCTAGTTGACCTGGTAACTAAGGGTCATATCCTTTGTGATTAAAGGACACAATATTAGAATCCATTGGGTCAATCCCACCTATCGCTGATAATAAAGCCTGCTTTTGGGAGGGGCAATTTTGCAGTACCTCAAGTGTTGACATAGCGGATGGCGATTGGGCCAGATCTTCCACTATATTATAATGTTGTGTTGCTCTGGCATGAGGATTAAATGTCGATTTGTGTACTACTCCCTTTGGCAGTTTTATCGTTAGTTCAGGAATGATGGGTGGCACAACTTCGGTCGAAGTTGTTGTCGAACTACTAGGTTGATCATTAGCCTTGTTTTCTGACAACTGTGGATTCACGTAATCTTTATTCCTTGTCGATATCAAAGCATCATTTTGCTGCTTCGAAACTGACAACATTAGCACTTGGGATGGGGAAGCACTGTCACTAGTAACAAGATTTGTTCCTGGATTTGGAAATGGATCAGTTAATACCGCCGAGGTTTTTGAATTCTTGAAGAATTTTCTAAGCTCGGCATTATATGGACATTCTCTTGTCCAATGATCCTCATCACATATAAGGCATGGACGATTTGGTTTCCTATCTCCAGAAGGGTTTGCAGAAGATTTTTCAGGGGACGAATCCTCCTGTTTCTTCTTTTTCTTCTTACCTCCTGGTTTCTTGGTTTCTTTGCCTTTGTCAGTCGATACGACATTTACTTCCGAGGCGAGAAGTTCTTCATTTGCATTTTGACCTAAAACCATACGAGCCTTTTTTCACTTAGCCTTTATGGTTTTTGGACTAGTCGTTCCTATCATGTCGTCCCCGACATGAGAGTCTTTGTTTGATTTAGGAGAGGGAGGAATGGAAAATTTTGGTCTAGGAGCATCAGGGATTTTATCGTAGAGCGTGCCAGACTGGGTATATATCAAGTCTAGATATTGCACACGAGAAATTACTTGCTCTTCAGTGACGACTCCTCCCTTTGGCACATCTTCTGTAATAGAAGGTAACAACGACTTAATAAACCGTTCAGCTAACAGCTGATCAGGAACATAT
The DNA here is from genome assembly GCA_031772625.1 of Pinus tabuliformis. Lineage (NCBI taxonomy): Eukaryota > Viridiplantae > Streptophyta > Pinopsida > Pinales > Pinaceae > Pinus > Pinus tabuliformis. The sequence continues at coordinate 446,187,877 of CM062817.1, forward strand.
GTTTTTACCATTCTACGATGACGTCGCCACTCATGAATATGATCGGATATGTGAGTGGCCGTTGTTTGCTTGAAATTGGTAAGAAGCTCTGTTCCCATTTCATACCTTATGGGTAACTGGAAATGGGTTAAAAAGGTTGTGGCTAGGGTACTGAAGTTATCAAATGATGCTCCAGGCAATTCGATTTACCATTTTGATGTCGGACCAGTTAACGTTCGCTGAAAAAGGCAAAGCCTGATTGAATCATCATTTAAAGTGTTAGATGAACACCACAGGTGAAAGGTCATCACATGATTCGACGGGTCTTCACCCGGATTTCCATTAAATTTAGGAATATCTGACGAAAGTTTATGAGGAATCGCTGGCCACAAAGGGGTGTAAGCGATTGGATCATTTGTTAGCCGATTTAGATTTGGTAACTCTAAAGTTTCCACGAAGGGCAACTGTTGATTCAGGTTCGGCGAAGCATACCCAGGATAAGATGGGATTGCCTGAGCAGTGGGTCTTTACATACAACCATAGTGCATTTGATGCTGATAACTTTGGTAATGTTGATGGGCATAACCATTAAGAAATGGTTGATGTTGACCGTTTTGAATATACGGCTGGACATTACTTGCAAAGACTTGGTGCTTAGATCCTTGGTAAACTTGTTGGAATTGTGGTTGTTGATATTGCACCAGCCATGGCTGTGAGACCATGTGCTGTTGTCCAATACTGGCTGTTTGACCAAGATGAGGGGTAATGGTACCCGTTTGAGCCTGGGTCACTCCAGTTAAGGAGCCACTAATCGATGATTGTGGTGGCATAGCAGGGACAAGGGGCTATTGGATTGCGACCTGAGAGACTTGAAGTTGGCATAAAACAGGTAACGCTTGTACTTGCAACACCGTCACAATAGCCAATGTAGTGGGGATATTTGTCATAGGCAAACTTTGTTGCATTGAGTATACAACTCTTGGTTGTTGAGGCAGTATTGGCATCCAGCCACTGGATGTAATTCTAGCATAACCTGAATTCTGTTGCGAACTCTTGTATGTTTGACCTCCCAGAGGCGATAATGAAAGGGCATATTTCCCCCCATACGGCGCTAATCTAGTGCTTAAAGGAATTATTCTCCTTTGAGGACCAGACTGCCCAAATTGACATTGTGAAGGATCAGTTTGCTGAGACTCAACATAAGAGATTCCAGATATTATTCTGAACGAACCAACGGGAACAGACCATACCATTGAAACAGCCCCTAGATGGACTCCATCCAGTGATTGAGAGCTAGTTGCGACAGATGGTATGCCAGTGAACATTGTTGGAGTGGTAGCAGGAAGTTCTGTCGCTGTTGTGTCAGATGACACAGTCCTAGATGTCGACGGTTGTTCAGACATATCTAGTCTATCCAAAATATTTCCTACTGATTCTACAGGAACTTCCGATAACGGTAGACTAATTTCTGATGAAGAAGGATATAGGGTGATTCCAACTCCAAAATGCAATGGAGTACTGGATGGGGGATCCTCCACAATCTCTTCTATAGCAATCAAACCAGGTGGAAGAGGTAGACCGTTAGGTCCGTAAAATATTTCTGGTGCCAAAGAATGTGTCAATTCTGCAATGACAGATGTTTGGGGAATAACACCTTTCGAATCGGCTGTAGATGGAGCTGGTTCAGGTATAGAAGTGTTTACCCTCACACTAGGATTAGTTCTATTGTCCTCTAGTGGCTATGGAACTTCTTCTGTAAAGGCAGGGGTACGAGAAATGTTTGGAGTAACCAGAGTCTCCGAGGGTGTCGGAACACTTGTTCCAACCTAACCAGGGGACTTTGAGCCGGTTAAACAAGTTCGCTTTGTCCGAAATAGTTTTGATTCGGAGACAAAGACAGTTGACTCGTAAGTCTCCGCGAACGACAGGGTTTTAATTGACTTTCCTCCACGATTGCAGATTACTCGATCAACTAAAAATAAAGGGGAAAAATGTTTCTGAATTAAATGAATTTTAGACACTTTGACGCAACTTGTTTTTTCAATTTTTAAGAGTCGAGAAAAAACAAAGGATGACTCTAGTCACCTTCAATTTTTAATGAGCCTGAAGTGACAAGTGCTCAGATGGACCTTTTCCTTTAAGGAGTCTGAAAAGGAATGAAAGAGACTACTCTGGAAATCTAGACAGAGGGATTACCAAACCAATCACAAAACTGCAGAATACTTTTTACGGTACGGCAATCAATCTTCCTGAATGCTATGTTCAGTGCATTGCGATCGATAGGGCAGCAGACACAGCTTCCTATGGATAAAGGGTATAGCTTATTGTGGTCTCCCAATATATACTCGACAATATGTGGGAGCACAAGTCCGTACTGGCACTTGTCGTCTCAAAGAGGAGGAATCATCCAACCAACAATGAAAGCAACAGTTACCAGGCTTTACAATGCCAGAATACGTCTCTAGCCTAGACTTCTAGATGTTGTGCGTTAGGTTCCAAAGCGTTTTTATGTTCATTTAATTTATTTTATAGTTGATCTTTCTTAAGAAATTTTCCTTTCAGGTTCACCGCGTGATGTAGATATATAACTCCTAAAACGAAATCTATGATGATAAACAATCATTTAATCTTCTTTTTTCAATGAAAAACCTAGCTACTAAAGAAAGAGAGATGATATTCTTTCAACATAGAGCAGAGAGCACACACTAGATGCACTGTCCTAAATCAAACCAACAAGAAGTCTAAATGCAAACACACATGCATGTATTTGTTTTTAGCTTTCTTAATGTGTGAATGACAAGAAGAATGCTAAGTACAAATCTAAATTATCTTTTCAAAACGACAATACTAACAAATTTCTCTTCAAAAGCGAAAGGAACATAATGACGACACTTTGCTATTTTGAATTGAAAACTGCTTTCGACACTTGAAAAACTACTAATTCAAATCAAATACAAGAGTAACCATATAATCGATCATCCAAAACAATAGAATTCTTTTCTTTGACTAAAAACGACACTTGCGACACTTTCAAATTAGAAGACGACAGTTTGATTATGCTACTTCTTTGTAAAAGAGAACTAAAAATGGCACACAATACATAAAAAAATTCACAGTTCTTTGCATAATGGAGGTGGAATGATGGAAAGGAAGGGAGTTTCCACAGTGGTATACTGATCAAAGACAGCAAAACTCCTGAATAAAGCTGAAGAGAGTGAACACAGAAACCAAAATCTGAGAGCAGAAGAGGTCTTGTCTGATCAGCGCACATGTAACACAAGGAATGTGCGATGCAGCGCACCTACTACACACAGGAGGTGCGATGCATCCATATTCCCAAGAAGAGAAGGTGTGATGGTCCAGGGACGAGACTTCAATTGGGTTCCGAGTCACAGTTTGCAGCTTAGTTCAGGGATTTAGGCTGAGCAAGTGATTTTCAGTAAATATAAATCATAGGGGTTGATCTAATGAGGTTACTAGAGCCACCACTAGGGAGATTAGAAGGTTTGCAAATCGATTGTTCAGCTTATAAAAGAAACCTGGAGATAGACTGAAGTAGCATTGATCTACTTTTCACTTACATAGCAAATGCAGTTTGAACGCTAGCTGGCTTGACTTTAGGCTCCATTTGTAAGTTTATAAAACAAACAAATATAGACAAACAAACAATCTATTCGCTCCCCAGTGGAGTGGCCATTTTGTTATCAGGAAATCTAGTGTCCACTCGGAACTGCTAGTCCCACTAAGACTAGTAGCTATCTTAGAAACAAACAAACTAAAACTACTTTTGTTTTCCTTTATGAGAAGTAGATAAGAGGGGAATGAAGAACACCAACCTCAGTCTTGCGCTTGGTTCCTTGCTCGGTTCCTCTCCCTTCTGACAGATCCTTGCCACTTCTCCTTCGTCTACCCAGCTTCAAAGAGCACCTGTGGAATCAAAGGAACATAATATTATCGAAGAACAGAGATCTACAATCATAAACAATATAGGACCAGATGTATATTGACCACACAAATGCATATATCTTCAAACATACAAGAATGTGGAGGAAAACTTGAATAGCTTTATTAATATCAAGAATAGCAAAGAGGATTACAACCAATTATTCTGACCCAGCGTCATTCTCCAGCATGAAATCCCTTATTTCACCTCATGAAAAGCTTAGATCACCAAACACTATGATATTCCACCAAGAAACCAACAACACTTCCTTACAAGATACAAAATTCCATCCTCTAGATCTCTGCGATGAGGGATACATATATAGATGATTGGAGGGGGGTGAGTCAGCTTCTGGGATTTTGATTAGTGTCCTCTCTCTGATAGTTCTTGATTCCACTTGGAGATTGATGATCTCCTACTCATCCCTGGGCGAATTCAGTGAGGGAAGTGTCATAGGAGAAGTTTTTGGAAGATTCTATGGTCATCCACTTCACAAACTGTCTCTGCCATTTGTCCACTCTCGCCCATCGCACCCTACAAAAGGGATTTTCAGTATGCATTGCACCCTTTACACTGGGCATGTGGGATGCATCGCACCCTTAGCACTGAGCAACCTGTATGGTCCAGTTTTGACCAGTTCTGAGCAGTTTCCTGTGGAGAACTTCTGGGAGATGATGTAATCAGCTGACCTTGTTCTTTTAGGCTATGGAACAAAAATTTTAGGGACTTAGGAGCCCTCAGTTTATGGACATGTATGATTGGGGTTGCATTGCCCAAAAATGTCTATAACATCCATCTTCGTCAGTGCTAAGGACTTTGATATAGTGGCCGCTTTACTTCTCAACAAGAGCCTTGTATTGGCAAAAGCACTTAAACACTTCACTTTTGTGTTTTAGGAGAAAGACCCATGTCTTCCTTGTGTAGTCATCTATGAAGGTCAATACATAGTCGTTGCTACCAATTGATGGTGTCTGCATTGGTCCACATAAATCTAAGCAGCCAATCTCCAAAGGTGCCATTGCCCTTACTGACTTTCCTATTGGAAATGTCTCTCTATGTTGCTTGCCCAAGATACATCCTTCACATATGCTATCTTGTTTTTCTATGAGTGGCACACCCTTCACAATGCCTTTTCTATGCGACAAATTCAAACCTTCAAAATTGAGATGACCAAATCTCAAATGCCATAACCAGTTTTCATCCTTTTCCTTTGTTTGAAAGTTTACTTGTATGACAGTTGCATCTTTTCTTGCATCCTCTTGTGATTTCAGTGAGAGTTGTGCTTGTCCACCTTCTCTCTACAAATCTGATGTTATTTTTAGGGGAAACATTCTATTGTTTGTCATTTGAACCTTTGCAATCAACTGTCTGCTTGGAGGTCTATTCAAAATTTTGCACACATCATTGTTGAAAAAGACATTGTAGACCTTTTGTATGAGTTATCCAATGCTCATGAGGTTATGCTTCAGACCAGGGAAAAAGTAAACATCTGAGATGTACTTCTTCTCCCCCTTTTTTGTTAGGATATTAACTCTTCCTTTTCCCATGACAGAGACTTTACTATCAGTCCCTAATGCCACTTCATATTTCACACTTTCATCTAGATTGGAAAACATTTCTATGTTTCCTGACATGTGGTTGCTACACCTTGAATCTAGATACAATATATCACTTTGTTTTTCTTGTGCTACTTTAGAAGCTAAAAACATGTTATCATGGTTCTCACTTTCTTTTGTGAAATTTACACTTGGTTTGTTACTAATGTCATATTGCTTCTTTCTACATTCATTTGCATAATGACCATACTTCCTACAACAATGACATTGAACTTGATATTTATCATACCTCTCACCTTGTGGTTGATTTTGGCTTGGGCCTCAACTTGGATTTTGATTGCTGCCTCTTCCACTTGAGCCTGAGGGTTGCTTCTTCCACCTTTGTGTGGGCTTCTTCCTCTTCCTCTAGCATATGATCTTCCTCTGCCTCAACCTTGACCAAATGATACTTGTGTCTTGAAGGCATGTTCCAATGAGGAGCCTGTTGCTCTATTCAATCTATGTTCGTGAGAAATCAATGATGCATTAAGCTCATCCACTAAGAACTGTGAGAGATCATTTGTCTCTTCTATGGCCACAACAATGGCATCAAACCTTCCTCGCAAACTTCTCAAAATTTTCTCAACTATTCTTCTTTCCTCAAGTGTCCCACTATGAGACCTGATTCGAGTAACCAACCCACTTAGATGTGTAAGAAATGAGTCTATATTCTTAGACTCATTCATACAAAGTGTTTCAAAGTCTCTTCTCAACATTTTCATGTTTTTTGCCTTAACTTTTGCCATGCCTTGGTAGGCTATCTGGAGGGTGTCCCATGCTTGCCTCGAATTCGTTGCTACTATAACGCTTGGGAAAATACTTTCATGAACTGCTTGGAAAATATAGAACAGAGCTTTTGAATCCTTCTTCGTGTTGTCGCTTAACAAATCTCTTTCTGGTTGAGATAAGGCATTGTATGCTGCTGCATCTGCTAGTTCTTGAAAACCATTCTCCATCAAATCCCAAATGTCTTGAGACGAAAATAGGGCCTTCATTGTAATAGCCAAATAATCATATTTTTTTCCATTAAACTGAGGTAGCCGAGGATTAGTCAAGATTGTGCTTGATGTTCCCATTTCTAAGTGAAAAAAAACTTTCTACCTATTGGTAAATATGTTCCAAAAATTCTGCGCTCAAAACAATTTTAATCCTAACGAAGTTTAACCCTCTCTGATACCATGATAGAAAATTATGCAGAGAGGCAGCGTAAAATATTTCTTGAACCTAATTTCGCGCAGCTCAATTTCATGGAGTGGTGCCGATATAGATTTGGCCCAACTAGCTTAAAAAAGATAATTAATATTTCTTGAAGGTACTTTCGTGCAGCTCAATTTTGCGGAGTGGTGTGGAGCTAGATTTGGCCCAGCTAGCTTAAAAAAAACAGTCTTCACTCACGGTAGAAAGACACAGTAAAATAGAGTAAGTTTGGAGCAACAATAAAACTTAGGATTAACTTCTAAAACATGAAAAATACATTCATATGAGATTCCCGCTCATTCACTTCACTTGGAATAACACAATAAGTAACTGTTGTTTTCACGCGTCCACCAAAATTTGCTCCACCATTTTCTACTCAGAGACTCTCTCTCTATTTTACCTTAACTTGCAAATGACTTTTACATGCTTATTTATCTCAACATACAATCTTTTTACATTAATGAATGACAAAGAAAATAATTAATACATTGTTGTTGTTGAGTGTGATCAGAATCGCGCAGGGGTTTGTGGAGTGTGGGCGATAGTTACGGAATGAATTCTTACCAATATCTATTTACCAAAATTCATTAAATGCCTTAAATTGTTTGTTGCGTTTCAAAATGGTTCGTGCGGTACATATGTTCTGGCTTCAGTTATTCCATCTCCAAACAAAAGCAACCTGCAAAAATACTTCTGAGAAGTATGGGTGCTACCAAAAAATACTTTTAACACTCAAGCCAACATTAAGCCTTATAATGGCATACCCGGTGCACAAAGAGGCACAAGTGCAAACCCCGACCAAATCTTGGTGGGGTAGCCAAGCCAGTTCTAGGTTCGTGTAAGAGGCAAAAATTAAGGATTTAAAACAAAAACCACGAAATAGACATTAAAAAAAAGAAGAAAAAAACCAGTTTGCATTATCATCAAGAGGCCCAGCAAATTGTTACAAATTAAAGAAGGGTTTTATTGACCTGGTTACGACAATGATAAAAATGAACTCTTGCCGTACATTCTAACTCCAAAAGTGAATGATTCATCCCATTCGTGCCTTGGATAATACCCGCAAAAGAAAATAGTCATGAGAACGGTGAGGGTGAAACGCAGAGTATCAAGGAAGTGAACTCTAGAGTTGAAAAAACCTTAGGTAAATGGGTTATGATAACTAGAGGAGTGCAATGGTCATAACTGCCATGGTACATCCAAGGAACCACGTGCCAAGGTGAAGCTAGAGGGGTAGCTTCGCTGCCGCCAGAGTGAAGAGCCACAGACATAAATAGTGAAATGAGTGACAGCTAGGGTTATGTAGGACTCAGCGTTTAGAGCTCGAATCATTGTCATTGAAACCATTGTTGCATTTTAGTCGTCTAGAACATCCCAACATGCCAACGCCCATGTGAGACCCATATGATTATGTCCAAGTGGAGGAAAGTGTATGGCTAGAGTGAATTCCAAAGCAGGGTGCAAGGAATGGGTAATATAATTTGACCTAAAGGGTTAAGGGGCAGGGTTTAGGTTATGTTAGTGGAGTATTATAGTTTGATTTGGGTTAGTTAAGGGATCGGACATAGGTTATATACCATCTGCATGCATTATAGGTTAGGTTTTTTTAGAACGTAAAAAGCTTCAATATATTATATGAGAAGTATAAGAGTCCAAAATATAGATACATCTGAGATGGTCTAATAAAGTCTATAAGCCAAATTATGTCTTTTATGCTCCTATGATCTGCATGGATGATATAACAGACCATCAAAATAACTAAATACTACCTATGTCCTATAACCAATACAGGAAAACATAGTATAGAGGGGCAATATGAAAATACAAAATAGAAAAGCATTTGCAGATGAGACAAAACTATAGATCATTCAGAGACTAAAAGTCCGGCAATGTAAATTCATGGATCTGGAATGTTACTCCCTCCGAGAAAATCTTGAGATGCCATAGACCTAGAGTAGAAAGGAGCCCCAATTTAGAAAGTGTGTCAGCTATAGAATTTTTGACCCTACTGATGTGCTCAATAGTACTACCAACCATATAGTCCCAGTAATAGCTGATCCTATCCCTCCAACCAGTCAGGTGTGGCACCAATATTTGATTTCTCCTATTGACCGAATCAACCAAAATTTTCTAATCTCCAAAAATAGCAACCTGCTGTATGTCAAGGAAGATACAAAATTTTAATAGACTAGCGAGTGCGATGGCTTCAGCCATATTATTGGAGCCAAAACCACCGTGCCAGTAGGTAGAAAAATGTGTGGATTCATTTATCTTGATGAAGAAACCACAACTGCAGTGACCCATCTGTGCGGCCTCGTCGAAGAAAGCAGCAGGTAGTGAAGATTGATCCGATGATAGCAGGGTGGGAATAATTTTCTTTTGCTTGATAGTCTTCTGTGGGAGGGATTCCAAGTTTACAGAGATCCAATCGATGATTTGCCCATATGATAAAATTGAATTGTTAAAAATGTTGTCATTGTGCCATTTCCATATGAACCACAGGGAGAGTATACGGATCCTTCTCCATTGTAAATTCTGCCCGCTACACCATAGTATCCACTCTTGAATTGAGTCCTGCGCACCAAGAATAAAACCAAATGCTTTTTCTAATTCCTGCCATATCTGATATGTCTCTTTACATTTTAAATATATATGGAAATTTGAATCCTCGTTCGATCTGCATAGTGAACAAACATTTGGCTCGTGCCATCCACATTTCATTAAATTCTCCCAAGTTAAGTTTCTATTGTGAAAAGCAAGCCAAGCAAATAGGATCATTTTCGATGGGCAACCATCCTTCTAGAAAATCTGAGGAAATATAGAGGATCCGGGAGACTGCTGCATTATCAACTGTTGGTAAATCTCTTTTACAGTGACATCATTTGCCTCTTTCGATATGTTCCAAGAAAGGAAGTCCAAGTCCCTAGATCTGAAAATGACACAGTTCTGAAGCCCCGTCTTGATGCAATTCCATTGCTGCGCGATCTCCTGTGGCATATTCAAATCACCAACGTCTTTCCACCGCGGGATGTGGCCAAGCCATTCAACAATCAAACTATCCCAGTAAAAAAAAACCTCTTCTGTTGAAATAATTTAGTAAGGATTCGGGGATATCTAAAACTTCAGCACCACATTTGAAGTAGTCTTTGCCAATAAGGATTTTATTTCCCGATTGTAGATGCCAGATTAAATTCTTCAAGCAATATGATTCAATCCTATAGAAACTAAGCCAGATTGGAGATCCATAATATACACCAATGATACCTTTCCGGTACCAGAAATGAAGGCTCTTCTTACCTAAATACTTCGTTCGAATCATGTGACTCCACGAACCCTCACCCTGAATGGCTCTCCAAAACGACTTGCACAGAAGAGCTTTTCCAAAAATTCGTAAATTGGATAAATCCCAACCCCCCATATTCTTGGGAAGTGTAATACTTGTGAGTTTTATAAGATGAAATTTTCTCCTTTCAGCATGAACCCCCCATATAAAATTAGCAAATAGCCTATTCATTCTGTTAATGATACTCACCGGAAAGAGAAATAGATGCACCCAGTAAACAGTGAGCTGATTTAAAACAGATTGCACTAAAATAATTCTCCCTACCAAGGAAAGGCATCTAAACTACCAAGCTGAAATTCTCCTATAGAATCTGTCCACAATCCATTCCCAATCAGATTTCGAATAGCCATTTGCTTTAATCCGGAAGCCCAGATACTTTATTCCACTGCTGATATATTGTGATTTCATACCAAATAACTCTAATAACCATAGAACATCTTCCTGATTTAAATCAGAATGATATATTGTAGACATTTCCACGTTAACTTGAAGACCCGTAGCCCTTTGAAAGTTTTCCATAATATCATAGAATCGCATCCAAGTGACCCTGCAAAACATGGCGAATAATATGATATCATCAACAAATAGATTATGAGATAATGAAATGTTCCTGCAGATTTTGAGAGGCTGCCACACATTTTCATTTACAGCCTTTTTGATATGCAAGCTGAGAGAATCCATCGCCAGTATAAATAAAAGCGGAGAGAGAGAGCATCCTTGACGCAGTCCCCTCTCCGCACTGAAAAAGGAGGATGGAATGTCGTTTATGATAATTGCGTATTCCACAGGATCAACACATGCCATGATCCAGTTGATCATGTTGGATCTCAACCCAATTCTTGCAAGTAAACACCTGATGTAGCCCCAATCTATGCAGTCATACGCCTTCCTGAGGTCGACTTTGATAATAACCGCTTCTCTTTTCTTTGAATGAATGGAATATAATGCCTCTTGTGTACCGGCAACAACATCATGAATGTATCTCCCTTTTAGAAAACCATACTGTTCTTTTGATAAAGATTCAGATAATACTCCTTTCAATCTCTCCGCTATGATCTTAGATACTATTTTGAAGGAAATATTACACAATGATATCGGCCGAAAGTCTTGGAAAGTCTGGGCATCCCTCTTTTTGGGAATGAGAGCGATATTGGTGGAGCATAGATGCTTGCTGATACACCCCTTTATCCTGGTATCTTCCACCATCTTCAACAGATCATCCTTGATGATATCATAGAAATGAATAAGAAATTCGATTGACCAGCCATCTGGGCCAGGGCTTTTGTCCCGATTGAAAGATTTCATAGTAGCCAGTAATTCCTCCTCAAAAACAAGCTGATATATCTGTTCATTTAATTCATTATCAAACATCCTTGGGTAAACTTCCATTCCCCACAGTATATCCTGAAAACTGCGGTTATTCATTCTTTGATATTACTTTTTGAAATAAGCCACCGCTTCCTTTGATATATCTTGCTGAGAGTAAAAAAAGCCTCCATTATCGTCACTAATTTTCCATATTGTATTTTTGTCCCTTCTTGCATTGGAAAATCTATGGAAAAATTTAGAGTTTCGGTCGCCTTCTTTCATCCATATTGCCCTGCTTTTCAGGTGCCAGAATGTTTCTTCTTGCTTCAGGATTTGCAATTTCTTTTTTTGTAGACTCTTAATACGGTGTCTTATTTCATAAGATAATGAATCATATGACATTGTATCCGCAACATTATCAAGTTCCTTTTGAATTTCTCGGAGCTCTTTTTTATTAGCTTGTCTTTTCTGAAACTGCCATTCTTTTACAATCTTCCTGATTTTGTTCATCTTATCCATGAAGGTCATCTGATGTGAAGCAGATCCTCTTGCTGACAACTCTCTCCACGCTTTTACTACAGTGTCATTAAAATCAGGCTCCTCTAGACATTGTCTATTGAATTTAAAAGGGATTCCTTTTCTCATTCCCATAGATCTCCATCCAAGAATGATCGGTCGATGATCAGATATGTAGAAATTTTCAACAGTTGAAAACGGCATGCCGAGGTCTTCTATCAAGCTAGCATGTAAGATGAATTTGTTGATTCTCTTAGCTATGTAAGCCTCTTCAATCCTTCCATTGTCCCAAGTGCACAGAATTTTGGGTGGAAGAATGTCAATATAATTTTTGTTTAGAAATTCATTCCTAATCCTGGCAGCATTTGGATCCTGCTTCTTACTGTTGCCCCATATTTCATCCATGTTGAAAGTGATATTTAGGTCACCTGCAATCAATAATGATTCAATATCAAAAACTTCCGATGCGAAAAGACTATCCCAAAATGCCGATCTGTTCCTGTATGGAGCATATATGTTTAATATGTTTATATGACATTTAAACCCTCTAATCTGAGCAGATATAAGAATGCGAGCAATGCAACTATATGCCTTTGCACATATCCATTGTGGGTCCCATAATACCGCTAAACCACCAGATAAACCTATGGAATCAACAGCAAAGATGTGCCAAAGTGGAAACATCTTCCTGAAGTAGGATACAGTGACAGATATAGCATGCATGGTCTCTTGGATCAAAATGATTTTAGGGCTCGTAGATAAAAAAAGGTTTTTTAAGGCAAAGAAATTTAGGTCTGCTCCCAGACCTCTAATATTAACAGATAAAATGTAGTTCATTTGGAAGGCAGATCGGCCTTTCCAGCTCTAAGAGGCCTGTCATCAGAGATATCAGTAATGGGAATGTCCACCAACGAAAGATTCCTGATACAACAGTCAGATACAACACCCCTCCCCCTGAAGTGCCTACTACCCCTGTTGTTTTTTCTTCTCACAGTGATATTCCTAGTAGATATAGGGCTGATCATAGGCGATTTAGGAGTCGCAGGTTTATGAACTGTGAGAGGCAAGAGTGCAAGTGATTTCTTGGACAACAGGTAGTCTAAATCGCTACCAATAGAATTAATAGGCGATGAAATCAGGGAGTTTGCAGGCGTGGGAGATATCCGAGATTCAAAACCATTTTCCCCAGGAGCAGAATCTTTATCAAGGGGCAAAGGAGGATTCCGATGAAGCAGAGATTCTGTATCAATAGGAGGCCGAGGAATGGGGGCCGGATTCAAAACATTTTGATCCATGAAAGGTTCCTTCGGAGGATTAGGAGGATGGGGAATCTCATACTCAGAAGCAGTTTCCAATTCGGGCATAGACGGTGATATCCGGTATAAAGGATCAGGTTCAATCGGCCGAGAGGGAGATAGCTGATGTTCGGCTGCCAAATCATCAACACAGTCGAGTCGAGGAGTGAGATTAGGAGAAGCAGATTTCTCCGAATCCAAAGAAGGCCCCTTCATCTTATGAGGTAATTCTACAAATTTTGTGAGACCATGATGCTTTCGACCATATGATCGACGTCTTGGGCAATGTTTAATAAGGTGCCCCGTATGATGACACGCAGCGCACCTAAAAGGCACACCCCAGAAGTCTAATCTCTGTCTAATGGATAGTTCTCTCCAGCTGATGTCGATATGCTCCGGAAAACCTCCCCTGTATGATCTATCAATCAAAATCCAAGCAATACGCTTGTCTTTCTCCCCCCGACACCAGGGATCCACATATACACATCTTCCAACTACATTACCAATTTCAGTTAATGTCTCAATCGACCAAAATTCCAGTGGCAGACCGGGAAGCTTCAACCAAATTAGATTATTAGAAGGAGTGTTTCTAAGGGGATTAAATCCCAAATACCACCTGTGTAATGCAAGAAAACTACGACCATACACCCATTGATGGTTTAGTATGGATTCCAAATCATCTGCGTTAAGAAAATGAAAACAAAACCACTCTTTCAGTAATCTGGCAATTATCGGGATATACCCAATAATGGGTTTCCACTGCACTTCAAGCCAGTCTCGCATCTGCTTGTCGTTCATCTCCGGGAAATGCCACCAGCCAATCAAAGCTTTATCATGGAGGCTATCAATGCGTTCAGTCAACTGAACACTGTCAATTCTAATGGCACCAGGAGGCTGAGTAGTTTTAACAGGTTTATGGCATTTGCGGGATCGATCCCTAGAAGATACTATGCCAGTATGATTATTATCCACAAAAGAAGCAGGAGGAGGGATCGATGGGTGTATCAGCATTTCATCCAGTGTGGAATGCCACTCATTTGACATTCTGGCTTTATGATGGAGGGATTCTGCCTGTATGGCCGCGTGGACCATAGCCTCCGTGGCAGATGAATCAGATATAAATTCCATCATAAATGAAAATCAGAGACATGACCCCAAAAAAACAAAGAAAGTCCAAAGTAGGATCAGGACGTACACTGCATTCAGGTAAGGAATGATATGGATGAAGTAAAAGACTTGGAGAGAGATGGATCAACTATAAAAAATCTACTGATAGTACAAGCAAAGTACGCCTCGGAATGAGCAAGGCACTTTCTCGATGTGGAAAGACATAAAAAAACAGGCCAGCTGCCCACTTATAATAAATTTGAAAGATATCTTCCAGAACAAGTAAGATTTATGAAGGAATATCTTCAAATCTATTGACGGCGATAATAACAATCCACATTTATACCCGTCCTGAAATGGTCTGAAAGCAATTAAGGCAATAGATATGAATCTATAATGCCCAACCCAAGGTGGTAATATTTAAAACATACCGGAAAACCAAATACCAGAGTACCAATACTGGATACTAGATCCAGAGGAATTCAGGCAATTACCAGAGTCAGTAACAGGAGAGGATTGTAGACTATGGCCACAGATGAAGAAACTCATGAGATCTCATCCTGGCACACAATACAACAACAGATACACATCTCACATACACACCACCATGGCCCCAGTTTGCACCGGAAATCAGAACAAGGTTTAGATATAATGCAATAGCTCTGAAAACTAAAAGTTTTAACCCATGACCAGCAAGTAATAGCGCATTCAGACATGAAACAAGTCCATATGCCACAGAAAGTAAAACCACCTTCCTCGATAAAGGGAAATAGTCTAGATAATTATCAATAAGAGCAGAAACATTTATATATGGAAATCCCAGATTATCAAATACCAGAAAACAGAAATTCTCCATATCTAATACCCGAAAAAAAATTATATAGAATGCAGTGAGTAATTCAGATGCACATACCTGGAAGTGCCGACGGGCCGATATGGGGTGTCTTTAGATGGAGAGAACAGCCAGCAAAGTTCACCAACAGAGAAGTAAGAGTTATGCATCAGAAAGCCTTCGGCGGAGAGTAACTGATAGGATAGGAGCTTCTGTCAGGTGGCAGTTAAAATGCAATTCTGAAGCTAATAATGGATCATGGGACGGTCGAGGAGGATGGCATAAGGAGTGAAAATTAAAACAGTCGAGACATGAGAAATGTATATGAAAATACCTACAAGCTGGATGTAGTGTGAGAGCACCAGGTGTCAATTTGCATGCAAGTTTCTACGCACCCGTGAGTGGTCAGTCTTACCACTTATCACTATTCGGATTGGTAGAAATCTGCGGATTGGAAGAGAACTGCAGAGCACCCCATTCGGTCGTCAAGCACCCGAGGAATGAACTAAAAAAAGTCTCATTATAGGTTAGGTTGTACCCATGAGTACTTATCGAACCTACTCTCAAGCCGAAATTCTTATGTATTACAACTCCTAACATGTCTAATGTATCGGAAAAAGGAGGGGAGTGTCATTTATACACATACATAAACCATTAGCAAGAGATTGAGGTATGGGGAATCTATAAGTTCAAGGTATTGGGGATGTGGAATCCATGTAGTAAGGCCTGTCAAAAACCTTAGAAGAATGGAGGAGGTTATAACTTATTATATGAACCTAAAACGACAAGGTAAGAATTTTGTTTTGAGGACGGGGTATCTTACATAGATGTGGAAATATTTGTTTTTAAATATTTTCTTATATTTATAAGATATCATTTTTTAAAATTATTTTAGAAATATTTAATTAAAAAATATTAAAATATTTTGTAACAAGATTTTCGATTCTTTGTGTTGAAAGGTTTTTCTTTTAATTTAATAAATTCATATGGCCTTTAGTAAAGAGTATACATTTTTAAAATTTTAATAATTTGGAATTTTAAAGTGGTAAAAAAATTCGTGAAAGACATGAGATAATTGATTATCCATTCAAATTATATATATATATATATATATATATATAGTATCTTAGTCCATTAATAAAATTAAAAAGTTATATATAAGCTAAAAGTTAAAGCTATATATGGTTTAAGTTAATATTTTGGCAAATGCCAAAATATTAACTAAAATTATTTTTATTAATTTTTGAGGATGCCATATGCTTACACATCATGGTCATACATCATGGTCATACTAGAATTACTGGAATTACTGGAATGTAAAATGAGCCTCACTGAAAGCTATAAAAAAAACTGTAACATGAAAGCATCACCATTCTTTTCACCATTCTTTTCTTCAGTATGAACTAAATTAGGATTCTCTAATCACACTATTTTAAGCTTCTTAAGTAACCACAGTGGTTATACCGGCCGAGAAGAGAAGTTTTACTACATGATGAGCTGAAAATAAGACCATCCCACATTTCCGTTCACCGTTACCCCGTGCTCATTTTCCAGAATCTAACTTACTCTCTAATAAAAATACTCAAAGATCTTCAAAATACTAGGTCCAATATGGTTTGACCAAATTCCGCATTTGCTCACTCCGGACATTTCGACCAGCTAATAGTTTATCCACCATGCTCAGTAGCATTCCATTCCACAGCTACGCCGACTTCAATGTAAGGGATTGGATGGTATGAATTCATTATGCACTGTCTCAGTTTCCCTACTCACCTCGGCAGCTGGATCCGAAGGTCCAAAGTCGTCCTCAAAATCCCGACATCAAACCAGAACTTGAAAAAATTAAAAATAAAAATGAAGTTGGTTAACCAACTATCGAGAATATTATAAACGGATAACGTGACAGTAGGTAAATGATTTGAATAATCTTTAAAAAAAAATAATTTTTTATTCATTTAATTTTATATATATATATATAGATATATATATAATATAGAAATATGTTTTATGAAATATCATTTTATATGGTATATTATGTCATGTCAGATGACATGATATTTATCTTTTACAATTTTGATAAAACCAGCATAGATGTATTTTAATTTAGGAGCTACTAAGTTCAAAGAAGATTAAATCTTTAAATGAAATAGCACATCAAGATTTTTTTCTGAGTGTTTAATAAATTTATAGTTATGTTGGATTTATGTTTGTAATTAGTGAATTTAATTACAAAAACCAAAAAGATAAAATTATTTTGGAAATAAATCTCAACATTTAATTTTAATATAATTTTAAAAATATTTTAAAATATTCTATAAAAATTAAATCTTATCATTCACCAAAAAATTATTAATAATTCAATTAAAATTATAAACAAACAATTCCAAAATAAACATGCCTATTAATAAAACTATTTATTTATTATTTATTAATAATTCAATTTGACAATTTAATTATAATTAAATAAATACATTAATATTAATAATAATATAATTAAGCACAAATTTAATTTATCATAAACTTAATAAACTAAATAAAGTTGAATGAACAAAGATATCTCTTTTACTCCTATTCGATAAATATATTCATTTATTGTACGCGTAATAAGCTCGTCAACTTAAATTTATATTTAGTGTTTACATGGATAAAGATTTGAGTAAAAATATAAATTTATGAGTTATTTAATATATTATTTAAAATATAAAATTAAGGAGTTTAATATATATTTAGTGAGTTATTAGTTTACTAGATGGGAATTTAAACTTTGAATTTTATGGTTTATTTAATACTTCATAACAATTTAATTTTTAAATTTTAAGGTTTATTTTATACCTCATAACAAGTTAATAATAATTAAGTTATATGTTTTTGGTAAAATTTGTAATTTTTTCATTTTAAATTTAATTAATAATAGAGTTAAATATTAAACCAATCTCTACTTCATTATCATCATCATATATATAATTTTCTTTTAGAAAACCCACATCCAAAAGCATGTAAATTATCATCATATATATATATTTTTTGCAAAACCCACATCCAAAAGCATCTAAATTATTAAAATCAACTCACAGCATATGGAGTGCATTCATTTTCTTATGAATATCAAATATGAAGATTAAATCCATTCCCGTCAATTGAACAAAACTCTTAAATTATTTATAAAATATATATGGAACATTAAATAGCGTAATTTAAATCGTATATCAATATTTATTAAAATTTAGTTAGAATTATTAAAGTAAAATTTGAAAGAAAATCAAGATAATTTTTCTTAATTTGTTGAATAAATTATCATAATTATTTAGCAGAACCTATTTTGCAATTTTGTAATTTTTTATTATTTATTTAAAATAATTAGTTAAAGAGGTTTTCCTTTTAAAAATTATAATTTATAAATTTTTTTATAAATTTTATAATTATAATTTGATTGAACCTTTAATTGTAGATACAAAATGTTATCGTCAAATTTTGATTTAATTACTAATTGCACAAATATTGTAAAGTTTTTTTTTTCATGATAATACATTTAATAAATTAATTTTAATAAATATAGTTTTAGTATTTCTCTATGGAGGATGTCTAAGAGCATCTGCCAAACTTTTCACCTTGACATAATGGCATTTTGATTATAAGGGAGTTATAACTCTCATGATACTTGGTGTGTTGTGTTGTGTGTAGTGGATTCAAATGAGAGACTATGGCTTGCACCTGACTCTGATGTTGACGTCATGTGTGGGAGGTGGGAAACACCAAAAGACGTAGGATATCATGGTTGATTTAAGAAGAAACACTCTACCATGCTTGACTTACGATAGAATCAATAGTCACTCCAGATTATCATACTAATTTTGTATCGGGGATGCCAAATATGGGGAGTCACTCCACTCTACTTCATCAAAACCTGAACATAAAGGAAATCCCGTCGTGTTGGCAATATCGGCTTCAATCCTTCTATTGGAAATGAAATTACTTCTTTTAGCATTTGAATCATCAGCCTAACGCTATTTAGTTTTTAGGCCTTTCAAACTCTCCACAATCCAACGCATGCACAATACTCAAAGGCTGATGATGCCAATAATTATTGGTGTTACTCCTATTTAATAGCTTCTCTTCACTTGTTTCTACCAAATCTCTAGAAATTGGCCTCATGATGGACATATTTCCATTCAACTTAAATACTTTATTTCTCAGGCTTTGTTACTTGTCTCTCTATTTTTGCTCAATCTTGTTGAATTTTGGGTTTTCATTTCTCCCCTAATTTTGTTGCCAAGCTTAGCAAGTACCGTATTCTCTCTTGTTAAACTTCTACTCTCTTCCTCTCTCACCCTCCTTCACCTTGGAATATTAGATTATCTTCCTCCTCTTTTAATTTCCTTCATTTGTTAGTTTCTTTGTGACCTCTTCTTTTTTGTGTCGAACCCACCCTTGATCTCTTGCTCCTTGATTACCCTTAAAGGCTCATTCTATTCTTTGTGTCTTCATGCCTCATGAAAGACAAACGTCTAGTTGAGGAGGAGGTCAGTGGGAAAATTTCTCTATATTTTAGTAGATGGACCAACAAGTTGCCTCCACTTCTAAACTTGGTACCCAAGATGATGTGTGGGACTCTATGGCTCGCTATGAGGAACACAATCTAGTCCTATAGGAAATTGAATATGTAGAAGCAGAGGTGCATAATGCTCGGAATTTCATCCCTAATAACCACATTGATGTAGCCACTCAGGAGAGGATCCCCAATTATTAGCCCAATATGCAAGCTCTAAATGTTTATTGGCACACCAAAACCTTTATGGGTCGAGTTTTCATTTATCACGTGGATAATCAATATGAGAAATCCATCAAATTGGGGTAGTTGGAGGAAATTATGGATGACATATATCATAAGCTAACTACCCTACCCAATAGGTCATCCAACGTCTCCTTCTCCTGAAATGAGAAGGGTGCTCATCCAAAACAGGTGCCTGGAGACTCAACCCACTAGTTTCTATGGTTTTTTGGCCATTCGATTATGGTTTTCATAGTTCTTTTTTTTTAAATTTGTTGTTGTATGTTAGGGGCTGAAGTAGCTAGAATTTTTATACGAATTTGTGTATATCATATGCTTTAGACAAACATAGTCTTAGAAACCTCAATACTTTGAACCTATGTTATGGTTTCCCTTTGGGGAAACCACCAATTTTTTTTTTTCCCTATATAATTCTCTAAAGTGGATCAGGTGGATCAACAACTACAACAGGATTTCTTTGCAGGTAAGAGATTGCATCTACCATTTCCTTATTGTTTTATGGGTTCATGGTATATCCATGTGATTTGTTAGTAATGTGGTGTCATTGGCATTGAGGATTTACTGTATTGACAATGGTTTTAGCCTTTCCTTTCCATTTCCTTGACAACCATGGTGTTGTGGGTTTTTTCCCTTTTATTTTTTTTTTATTGGTGCTCATAATTCCTTATGGTTGCAGGTTAGAACAAATGCTCTGGAACCCCTAGAAAAATTTGGGTTGGGTTACTAGTCCTTGAGCCTAGGTTGAGACAAATGCTCTGGAGCCCTTGGTGGGTTGAGTTACTAGTCCCTAGAGCCAGGTTAGATAAAAAATTTGGAGCTCTTGAAGGATGTGGGTTGAGTTACTACCTTGGATAGATTAGGTAGAGACTGATCTAGTTGGCATTAGTGATGTCTGATCATGAGGGGGAAAATTACTAGTTGAGGGTTGAGGTTTTTTAGCCTCTAGAAGTCTTGGTTTATTCTATGAGATCAAACATGCATGCTTCGAATATCGTGCAAGGTTAATTGGCTAGAAGATAGATTTGGTTCAACCGACTCTATGGTCGAGTGTTATGTGGAAGTCCCTCACTTGGTTGGTATTTTCATATGTTAATAACAGGTATTTTCTATTGTGATCTATGACCATATGTATTGATTATCATGGTGATATTATTTTTGACTTTCTGTGGTTATTTTGTTGGTTATTTGTTGTATATTGTATGTGCTTCTTGACGTGTTTAATGAATATATGAATGGTTGATGAATGCATGGACTAAGAAGTGATATTTCAGCTACCTAGAGAGATTTTAGAGCCCTCTCAATGATTCTGAGGTTAAGAATATAAATTTATGATCAAATATGCATTCATGACCTCTAGATTACATGTTTTCGATGTTTTTCACGAAACATCTAGTATGTTCTGGATGGTTTAGGTCAAATTTAAGACTCAAATTTGTATGTTAAACCTTGTTTTCATGTTGTTAATGATTCTGAGAAGTTTCAAGAATTTCTAGGTAGTGGTCTGGAAGCTAAACTGGAATCAATGCTCGAATCTTGGGACCATACCCTCTGAATTGGAAACTTTCGGTCACAGCCACACCTAGGCAGTGTTGTGCATGCAATTGGAGCCCTATAACTACATGGAGGCCTTGTCATGAATGTGGTTGGGGGTTAGATTGTGAGAAATTCACCCCCATCTCAAGGCTTGGTAACTTGGGGTGGTCCTTTAGCCCTTGAGTGCCTTGTAGCTATAAATGATGAGGTGAGTTGTCAATTTGTTGTTAGTTGTGAGCGCCACTTTCATAACTAAAGCTTGGAGGTTGTTTCAGGTCATAGTAACTATTTGTCTCATGTTTACCTTGGAAGACTCATGAAAATGTGTAAATGTGGAAGGGGTGGTTACATATATAAACATAAACCTAATATATAATTCCATGTATTCACTTCATTGTGTATTAATATCTTTTTTTTCAAATGTAATAATTTTTCTATGATTTTATAATAATTAAGAAATATGTAAATATTAAATTGAATATGGAATATTTATAAAAAGAATTATTTATTTATAAAAATATGGATATCTATTTTTTTTTATTTTTTTGAAAGTTGTATTATAATTTTCTAATTGCATAAGGACATAGAAATGGTTATTTTTTCATAGTTTAAAATATATTCATAAAAAATAAAATGTGTATTATAACTTTAAAAATAAGTTTTCTTATTTTATCTCACTAGGTAGGTATTATAATCACAATAGAGTTCAATCAAGTAAATATGCACTTATTTCAATCAACTCTCCTTAGTGCCTTAATAAATAAAGTAAGAAACATTCTTATTTTTGGCATGTAGCTAGAAGATATGTTGTACGCATTGAACCCTAGATGCCCTTCTCGAACACCAAATTTATCTATGTATAATGGTGTAGCATCAAGTGACTTCAAATATGGTTAATGAATTAATTGACACTACATAGAGCCAAATAGCAGTAGTAGAAGTTTTTATTAGAAATTAGAAATTGGAAATTGAATAGAAATTAATTCAACCCCTAGTTACATGGCCAACCAGATCTTTGAATAAGAGCTAGAAAAAAGGTGTTATTCAACATTGACCTTATCAAGAAATATTGGATTAAGTGTTGATAAATTCAATGATTCATTATCGTGAACTGCCTAATACTGATAGACCTCAAACAATTTGTTATTAGATAAGGATCTTTCCCGTCATTTTTTGGTGCATCAAATATTGGGAGCTCAGTTATTAGGGGTCGATATTTCAAGTGATCAAGACGTGTGAGATGTTGAGGAAACCTCAATGTTAATAAAAACTGATATGCTGGTAAGCTAATGATGATTTTCCTATTAATTTCCTCTGATGTATCGATTATCAAATGTTTAGCATGTTCAATAGGTGTCTATGTGGGAGATATGGGTGACATGTCATGCTCGCATGTTTCAGATGTGGCTAAATGACATTTCATGGTATATTTCTATGAAGAAAATCTACAGTGACATGATGTTGATGCAAGGAAAGTTTTAAGGATGAAAAATTATCTTAAAGTTTTCAAGCATTGACAAATCTTACTATTCCCTAATATGCAAATTGCAAAATAGTTGGAGATATTTCTTGTAAAAATAGTTAGATATATAATAAATTTATAATATTCTATAAAATTTTGGCAATTTTCTAGGTAAAATAAATTTATACTATAAGATTTGGGCAAATAACGTTTATAAAAAACTGGAAATTGGTGAATTTTTGTTTTGGAAAAGCATAAAAAATTATCCCACTTGTGAATATTAGCCTCTAAATTTTTCTTGATTGACGTGGATTCAACATGGAAAGATTATGTGGATAAATATTAAGAGAAACCCCAGAGTTGGTGTCCCAACCTCTTGATATCCTAAAGGTTAATTCTTACTAAGTTTATACCCAATAAAAAGTGGCCTTGTAGGATAAGGCTTGATCCCCTATTAGATGACAAATCTGGTACTTTACATCTCTATTAATTGATAGATGTATCGAGGTCCATCAATATTGAGATTTTAGCCCTATTTGTTTTCTAGAGTACTCACTGACATTCGATGCACTATACCACTAATAAATAACATTCCAACCTTCGATACCTAATTTGTCGAATGATCATAAATAATGCACTAGTAGAAAATTCCCCATTGTCCTAATGATGTAAAATTCTTTGTTAGATGATGGATGTCTTCAAGGTTTTTCCTTTATTAGGTGTTCACCATAGAAGTTCTCCGATAGCTAATCTTCAAACCTAGTTGTTGACATCCGAATAATCGAATCTCATGTTCAACTAATACATAAGCACCCTCTCACTAAGATTTTGGTCACAACTCCTATTGGGCGATGTGAGCAAGAGCTAGGGATAAAACTTTGACTCCTTCTAATACATTTTCTCCAAACTTCTTGACCTCTAGCTCAAATATGATAGTAGCACAAGAAAATTCAACTTACTAGATGGACATATCGAGTCTAATCAATACCAAATTTTGTTTGAACTCCCACTCACGACCCATTCCCACACATACTTGACCTAAAAATGGCTAAAATAACAATAGACAATGCCAAATATTCTCATTATTCAATGTATTGTTTGTGATCTATTAATATCAATTTATTTGCAATGATTGATCGATGAATTACCCAACGTCTAGGCCTCGAGAGCTTCATACTCCCAACAATTAAAATCCCCTTTCTGCTAGCTCTTGGTTGCTATTCTTTTTAAGCAGATTAACAAATTTCAAATAATTTTAAATATTATTTCAAAAATATTAAATTATCTTGATTCAAGAATTTATTTCTTTTAAAATATATTTGATAGGATGTGAAAATTTTAACATCTAACCATTTATTCTAAATATGCAAAAAGATTACAAGGTCCTAACCACCAAAAGTTTAAATAAAATTTGAGAGTGATGTTGAATATAGTGATTTATGGACCAATAGTAATTATTCATAAAAGTCTTAGAATATACTAATTTTTTATTTATCTTTAAAAATAGAGAGAAAAATAATGTCAAAAGGCTTTATCTCAGGTGGCTTCGAGGAATGATTCCGATCCTTTCTATGTAAGGTGAATTTTTCCTTGAGATTTTTTGTTGAAAAAAATAGCTCTTTTAAATTTCACTAGTACACTTTGATATTAAAATAGTTCATATGGTACAAGGAAGTTGTATTGGAATAATTTTACTTCATATGCTTTCTTACTGACCTTATCTTTCTTAAGTGTTGAAATGATGGAAAGTTCATTAAAGGACTTGAGGGGTTGAGGTAATTATTAGTCCAACAACCCACAATCCCCTTAGCAAGTGATTAATGAACCAATTGATGTGTCTATCATATGTTTTCTCACTTAATTTTTCTTTCTGCACTATTATCAATTCACATAAGACCATTAAATTGGTGGAAGGTTTGTTAAATAACATGAGGGATTGAGGTCAAACCCCCAACTACCTCACCATTAACATGCTAACAATATAATATCTAATTATGGGCCTAATAACCAACAATCCCCTTGACCATTAATAAATGAACCAATTGATTTGTCTAACCACTAACCCATTAAATCCATAACTATAATATAGTTAAATATGATTGAAAATGGTAAATTATGGTAGTTATCCATAATTAACACTACTAACTCAGTAACATTGAATATATTCTTACATTCAATTTCATTGTAAACTACATGTATATTAACACTAATATATTGAGATAAAAATACTAAAAAATCCTCATTCAATGATATTTTTGCTATTAATGTTTGAATAAATGCAATAAAATTAATAGACTAAAATTTTCCCAATACGGCTTTATTTAAACCTATTAATTACTTTATGACTAATATTATCAGTTAAATTTAAAATTCTGTTGACGGTGTTGGACTCGTCAACATTCAGGTAATCACCTTGGTATGAAGCCCCAACTAGACCTCACACCATTTGGTGTGAGAATCACATCTAGTAAGATGGTTTGGTTGCCATTATCTAAAGTATTTGCCTCACCTCTTGCTTGTCAGCACATGAGAGTGGTCTTCTTTCCATTCGAGAAGTGAGGCTCGCATGCGTGGTGATTGCCAGTGTTACTTGTGTCAATGTTTCTTTCACTGTAGAGGGAGAGGGTGGGAGTGAGTCCAAAGACGGTTGGGAGGATGCCCCTACTCTACTACTAACACTCAACACAAAAAGACATGCACAGCTTCCAAAGGAACAGTTCACACGATGTGGCAGTCGCAGCACACAAGGGAAGATAACACATAAAACACTCAGCGAATGAGTCTGCACGAGTGCAATTATTATTATAGAAAGTTTTATGTGAAAGGTTTTTCTAGTGTCCGGGGAGGTAGCCACCAAGGGAAGGACATCGTTAACAACATATACAAGACATTTTAATTAATACATTATGTATTACAACAGGTGAATGAGTTCAAGTGTTAAACATAGGTTAAAGAAACATGCATTACAAGTGTTCAAGATTAGTCGTACAATAGTTACAATACATGTGTGAAAACGTGTTGGCCTGTTAGGAGTCTTCTGAATTAAGCGAAAGTTCCCAGACACGTCATTACACCATACATCACTAACCATGTGGGTAGGGAATTGGAGCCACTACTTACTCCTAAAAGAAAATATTGCACGATCTCAAGGGTATGTGGGAGGAGCTGAGTTGAAAGGTCCCTTGTGTGTACAAATGAGGTGGTATTTATAGCCAAGGTTGAAATTGAACCTTGTGGTTGTTTGACTACCCTCATGACTATTTGACTTCAATGAATTTTTGACTTTACTCGACTCTTTGTACAACAAGTGGGTCTCTTGGACTTCCACATTACATTGCATTGACTGACAGTATGGCCCACAATAGAGAGGTGGACAACATGACTGAGGACACGACCCGACATGACAGTGCTGGTACATTCGTGTTGTTTCTGGTGTGCATGTCGAGTTGCAGTGCTACTAGGTGATGGATGTCGTCATGGTGTTTCACAACTTCACCTCCACATGGAAAATTACGCGGAGTCTTTGATGGTCGTTGGTTCACTTGATGTTCATTTTTCACGTTGCTCCTTGCTCGTATGTTAGAAAACTTGATAGGTTCGCAAAAAGTGCATGTTTGTCCATTCGTCCATCCATGAGCACATCTTGGATGTGTGCTCATCTTTTTGTCCACGAGCACATCTTTGGATGATCATCCATTCGCAAGCACATCTCTTCGCATGCATCGCCTTTTCACCCATTGGTGAACCTATCTTTCTGTATGTTCTCCCTTCATTCATCACATCCGTCATTGCACCATGTTTGTTTGTCTACCTATACCTACAGTCACTCATGACGAGACAACATCAAATCCAAAAACCTCCTATTCTACCATGATACATGATCCATTCGAATGCAGGTGACCGAGAGAGGCAACAAGGTTGCAATGTAGGATGGAGACTCCGAGCACTGCTGATGAATAATGTACAAGAGTCACCAGGTGATGAAGATGGGAAATCTAGATTGAGAGTGGCTATCCGCAGAGTCTAGGTTAGTTAGAGGACAAAACTAAGCAGTTTTTGGGAGGAATAGTTCAGGTTGTAGGACGGCTGGGTAGGAAAAATTTGTGCAGTTTCCGGAATGAGCAAGTAGCGCAAGCTTGGTAGCCAAAACTATGCAGTCCCTAGAGGGAACTGGCAGCTATCTACCGGGACACTAGCAACAAAAATTGTGCAATTCCTAGAGGTAACCGATAGTCTGTTGTTGGGTCACTATCAATAAAACCTACACAATTCCTGAAGGGAACTGGCAATTTGTTCTTTGCGTCATTGGTAGTAAAAACAGTGCAATTCCTGAGGGGAACTGGCAGTCAACTTTTGGCGCTTGGCAGCAAAAACTATGCAATTCCTTGAGGCAACTAGAAATCTGCTACGGGAGCTGCTTGTTGGGTGTAAGATTTGCACTTAAGCAAGCTCCTTTAAGACTTAATTGTCAACCCATGGGTTTCATAAACTTATACAGGAAGCACAGGTAATGCCATAAGTGGTATGAACTTTTCCTATTTCTATTCCTACTTCTCAATTGAAATCTGACAGAATCAAACCGAAAAATCACAAAGGGAAACTGAAGCCAAAGTAATTTTAGTGCTAGAATGTAAAAGAATGCATTTGTGAGGAAATCAAATAAAGGAACTTTCACACAGCTGTAAACAATATTAACCACTGAAGTAAAAATCTATGTTTATTCCCAGTATAGGTGGTGGAAGCTTAACACGTGGGCCCTTGAAAAGATCTGCCTTCTAAATGATATTTCTTCTCACACTAAAAGATTGTTCCTGTACTCTTACAATCTTCTCGCATTACTACAGGTACAAAACTTATGTGATAAGTATATTTTACACTTATACTGAAGACTTATGTCTTCATGTAGGGGCTGTAAGCCTCAAGGCTTGGAGAACTCTGTTCCTGTAACTATACATTATGAGTTCCTACTGGAACAGAGCTTCCTACACCAAGTATTCCAATTTACTTTTGGGAAAAATAGAAGGTGTGTTAACTATAAAAGGAATTGCAAATGTGAGTAGAATCTGAAATAATTTACAGATGAAAAAGAATGCTTCAATCAACTGAATCTCTCAAATAAACTTTTATGATGAATACAATCTTGAAAATTTAAAGAAGAACTTATTCAGTGAAAGGGTTTTACATGCAATCAAATCTAACTCAAAACAGGTTCATTATAATATTTCAGATTACTTTTAATATTTTTCCTTAAATCATGAGGTGAAAACATTAATTAAGATATTTCAACAACGGTCTTTTATATTTCATGAAGTCAAATTTAATCTTTACAAGTTTAACTTTTATTATTAGAAATGTTTCGTTTTGATGATGAATGCTTACTTTTCAGAAATAGGTTAAATCATGTAAAGGAAAAAGAATAAAACACTTGCTGTAAATGAACTAGGAAACCAAAGTGTAAAATCTAACATGAACTGGTGCAAGAATATTCTTATATGCATGATCAAATCGAAAGCAAGCCAGAAAAGAAATTACAAAACGTAAAGTAATTCAATTTGACTTTCACACAACAGATTCATTCGCACTTTGACTATTTCACAAAATAAATTAGAATTCTTAAGAAAGAACGAAATTAAGATTTAAATCATGCTTCTGCAAATAAAAAAAGTTAACACACACTTTTAAGATAATGAAAGAAAGATGGTAAACGAGTTGGGTTGGTTGGGCACTAGCCAAACAACTCATTTATCGTTTTAGGAAACAGAAATACTCAGCATGTTAATAACACATCAATGAAGGATTAAAACGCAGAGTGATAAAATCATGGCACAACTCCTTGTATTAATTCCAATCAACAAATATACATTATGAGTTCAAGTCCATCCCAGAACAGGGGCGAAAACGAGATTACAAATTAACCAAAGATTACAATTGCACTAGTATCACTAACCTAGTTCTATCTGAGAGCTATGCTTTAGGCCATAATCGAAAATTACATAGTCATTCCAAATCGAGCCTTTCGGCTGAAATGAAATAGCAAAAAAAATTACAAAAGTTAGGCAGTGGCTATAATAAGATGTGAACTAATCGTTGGCCGTAGACCTTATCCTAAACCATGTCCCTGACTATCCTCCACTTAAGTTCAACTCCAGATGACCGCAACCAAACTGGACGACGTGGGCCAAGATGCCCACATGAAGTGATCGAGTTGTCATGAAGACCACAGAATGGATAGTTGTCGGTGGTGCAAGAATCTACCTACACTAGATCAAGCTAGTACAATGATTAATACTTTATCTTATCAAATATTTTAGGGAAGTAAATATAAGTTACAAGAAAAATTAAAGGAACAAAATCTATTTAAAATGATTAATTAAGCACCTAATAAACCTTAAACATGAACTATGAAGTTTATGTAGGAGTAGACAGTATTCTTGGACTAGTGTAGGAATGAGGAGGTTTATGGAGATAAATAGAGGTTAATGATTGTGGTTTTGTAATAGGAAGGGGGTAAAAATATAGCATTTTGGCCTACCAACATCCTCGCATCCCTAAGTTGTTGTGTGTCCTCACAAAATCATTACATGTTGCAAAAATCTTCAACATAGGGAGCCATCTTTCAATCCTACACTTGGATATTGATCCCTACTTTCACTAACTTCGTCTTCTTACATAGGGGTTCCTTAAGTTGTTTGGTCACCTTATTGAGGCGATTGTAGCATTTTGAAGCCCGAAACCTCCATACCTTCACTTGATGTTTTTCTTCTTTGACCTCTTCTGCCAACTATATCTTACCTTTCTTCTACTAGGTCTGCTCCTTCATGACTTGGTTTAATTTCTCCAAGTCATGAACTTGTTGTTCAAGCTCTACTATCTGGTTATTCAGATAGAGGGTAGAGGTCTCCGTTTCTAGCTCTTCTGGTGCAATCACATTTTCTGAAATTGATTCAAAACATGTACCATCATTGCCAAGATCAAAGTTATCTTGGTCATTCGGCGTCTACATCATAATATCACCAAGGGTTTCTGTGCCAGGAGCTTCCATGTCACCGAGGGTTTCAGTACCCTATGCATCTAACTCATTAGGGGTTTCAGTACCCTGTACATCCAACTCATCAGGGGTTTCATTACCTTATTCATTCAACTCATCAGGGGCTTCAGTACCATGTTCATCAAAATTGTTGAGGGTTTCTATGTGTTGTGCCTCGTCATCTACCTAACCCTCTGTCGGGTCTCTACTTGCACTCGGTGTCACTCTTTTCTTCTTCAACTTATGAAGGAAGGCCAACAAGGATATGTCATCCTCCTTCTCTGCATTTTCTTCATTCACCACAGTATGAGTTGTTGCATCTGCGAGAACCAAGAGGCTGTGATCTCCAGGTGAAGCCTTGGGTGACTTGTCAATCAAAATCAAGGAGCCTAGGGTGACTCGTCATTCTTAGTCGAGGTCCTAGTCACTCTTCCTTTTGCTGAGCACGGAGTTTATTCAACAAAGTTCTCCTCTACTTGCGTTCTTTTGTTCTTTCTTTTTGTCTTGGCAGGGCGCGGGGTCTCTTCTTTCTTGCACTCTTTCCAGCTAACTCCCCTACACTTCTTTCATGAAATTCTTTCAAGAACACTTCCAAGGTTATTTCCTTAGCCTCTAGCTCTTTCTTAACCAAGATTAAAATGAGCCCTTGATGCTACAGTTTATATGCAACCCAGCTCGCAACCCTGTTATGCACTCCTCTCGCCATTTTCTCTAAACTTCTGAGCAGGTAATAAGGGAAATTTATGCATTTCCCTGATTCAAAATGTAGCAACAACTGGATATGGTACAAAAACGTTAATATGTAATGTTCCTCATCAGTTAGAAACTTCTATAATATGTATAGGAGGTCTTTCCATTTTCCCAGCATGGTGTTGTGCGGAAGCCCTTTCTTCCAGTCGAGCTTTTGAACCATTGGTCCCCTACGGTTGACCAGCCTGTAGCTCGCTCTATAGATTCTTTCGTGACCTCAAATTCCAGTGAGCCTACCTTAGCTCGGCCTCCCTCAAATGTCTTTCCAAATTCAAGAGCCACGGCCATATTGAACCCATCGAATTTTCTGCAAAAATGGGAGAAATCACGATTCTTGCAATGGTGCAAGACTATTCCGATATTCAACTGTCTTCTCTATCTCCTTCACAGATGATGGTTCATATCTCACGGGCACCATCTTTGTTTGAATCCACCTCAATTCTATGTCACAACTTTAAGAAGATTTCACACTGCGGATTGTAAAGGGATGGTGAGAATTTTATGACAGAGATCCATCTGTCCACCATCTTATTGATCCCTTCCATCCAATCATGTTAAATCATTAAAATCATCCCTTTGGGATGGATGCACAGATGTATCAATCCGCTACAGGAAGGCAATGATAATTGGAGGAGGCGGAAGTTTTTACGGCAGCGGTGTAAGATTCTTGGCTAATCGGATTATGAGCTAAGGCTATCATGAACAAGTGATGGAGGATCTTTTCAAATGGAGGTAAGTGTGGGGTTTCAGGTAGATCTGTACTATCCAATGTTTGCCTCATAATTCACATAGGATGTACTTCAGTACTCATTAAAAATATTAGACCTCAGAACCTAAAATATCTTGCACTTTAAATGACTTCTCCCTAAATTAGTAAATGATAAACCAAAGTCTTAACCAAAATTTAAATAATATAATGTTATGATATATCACTATGGTATCCATTCATAAGTAGAAAAAAAGTAGATTTCCTAATAATAGTTTTGCATCAAGTGCTCCTATACTGCGTTAAACCTTTTTGCACTATGTTTTCACACTCGGGCATGTGTTTTCACTAATCGTGCTTACACTGAGCCTGCTTATACTGCAACATGCTTGCATAGAACTTGCCTGCACCAATCATGCACATTCCTGCACCAGGTATTTCTGTATCATCGAAGAAAGAGGGGATAAAAAATTCTAATAGAACATAGTTCTTTGGCTGAACTATTTTTTTTTCTTGAATATACAACATAAATTTTATTCGACATTCTTTGGTGCTTCATGAGCATGCCTTCTGATCTGACTACATTAGATCCTACAATCGATCCATGAGGGAACAAAGAAGTGGGAAGGGGTAATTTTCAGATGGGAAGGAATATCATAACCGAGGTTCCAAAAATAATACAACCAAGGGGGATAAACGAAAATGGGATGTGGAAAAAAAAGTCAAGGGGAAAAGAGGGATCTTACAAAATCGGATAGGGATAATTTTCTTAGAAGAAAGAGGAGGGTGATTCATTTTGGGATTATGAAAAGGAAAATGGTGGGAAATATAAAATGAGAAAATTGAAGAAAGGCATAATTTTGTCTTCAAAAAATGCATGTACTAGTGCCGGAAAAAGTAAATGCAGCGGGAATTAAGCATTTACTTGGATAAAAAATTCCATGTGGGTTATCCAAAACTTAGGTAAGGACTTGGGTCCTTGAACTTGCTTCTTCTTGGTGATAGCCAGCATATCTTAAAATAAAGTAAAATTCCCTTTTTTATTGAAATTTCGATCTTCCTACCAGCATGCTAGTTTTCAATTTGATCCTTCTGCAATCATGTCAGTCAACTGATTTTCATAATTACAAGATTTTTTTTATATATATATTTTATTTTTTGTCACTTTTTCTTCTCTTTTTTCATTATATGAGGAAAATAAAGAATCAGATCTTCAATAGGTTGATGTTGCCACCTACCATCTCCTTTTCAGATGTATGTTGGACTTGCTGCATAAAATCTCCTTTAGTAAGGGGTTGAAAATACACCTTCAATCTATGCCCATTTACTAGGAACATGGAATTTCGTCCATCAATAGTTTTAATTTCTACCACTCCATTCTCAAACATTTTGACCACCTCATCAGGTCCCATCCAATGTGTAAAGGAGTGCCCAATCACCTGGTTGGAACTGCTTCTTCTGGATTATCATGCCACTTCTTGCGCTATTGTTGAACCAATATGTTATGCTGAAAAACAACCCTTTGAAATTGATCTAACTCATTCAACTATAGAATACACTAATGTTGTGCTTTAGACAAATCTAGCCCCAATTGGACTACAGTCCTGAAAGTCTTGATCTAGAACTCTATCGCCAAGAGGACTTGTTTCCCGTACACCAACTCATATGGTATCTTTCCCATGATGTTACTCCAAGTGGTTCGGTATGCCCACAAGGCTTCCCGTAAATTTTTAGCCCAATCCTTTCAATGGATATTTACTGTCTTTGTGAGGATGGACTCAATCACCTTATTTGTGGACTCCACCTGACCATTTGTTTGTTGGTGATACGGTGTAGATTTCCTGTGCCGAATTTTGTACTACTCCATCATACCCTATACCAGATTAGAAATAAACTATGGACCATTGTCAGAAACAACTTCTATAGGCACACCAAATCTAGTAAAGATCTTAGTAAAGAGAAAATCAACGACAACTTTTTCAGTAGCAAAAGAAACAACTTTAGCTTCTACCCATTTTGTAACGAAATCTATACAAACCAAAATATGCTTTTTATTTAATGATGTTGGATTTATTAGTCCTACAAAATCAATGGCCCATTTTTCAAAAGGCTCAATCATAACCTGACGACATAGAGGCATTTCATTGGTTTGATTAGGTTTGATAATTTGCTGACAGCTATCACATCACTTAACATATTGTTTGGCATCCTTAAACAAGGAAGGCCAAAAATAGCCAGCTCCTAACACTTTGAATGCAGTCCACTTATCAGTGAAGTGACCTCGGCAAGGTTCTTCATGGGTAGATTTTAAGATATCAAACACTTCTTCCTCTCTTACACATATACGGATAATAAGATCTAGTCTAGTGTAAAAGAGGTCTCCTTGAACCCAAAAATATGCAGCACTTTTCTATATGATATTCCACTTTTCACGAGCGAATAAGTGAGTTGATGTTTTTCCAGTGACTAAATAGTTAGCTATGTCAGTGAACCACGGGGATTCCCTCAACATAGAAAAAATATGTTCATTAGGAATGTCATCATCAATAGGATTTGCTTCACCAAGATTATTTAATATTGAAATATAATCTACTACTACATTAGATTTTCCTAGTCTATCAACAATAGTAATGTTAAATTCCTCCAACAATAACAAGCACCTAGTCACTCTACCACTAGTTAATGGTTTATTCATCAAATATTGTATCGCAGAATGTTCAGTATGGACAAAGACTTCATATCCTGTAATGTAATTTCTGAATTTATTAATGGAAAAAATTATAGCTAAAAACTATTTCTCACTAACCATGTAATTTAGTTCAGAGGGTGACAAGTTTTTAATAATGAAGTAAATAACATAGTATTGTTTGTCTTCTTCTTGTCCTAAAGTTGCACCAATAGCAGTATTTGAGGCACCAGAGGAAATATGAAATGGCAGGGACCCGTTTGGTCCTCTTGAAACTCGTGCCTGAACTAGTTTTCCGTTCAATGTCTCAAAGGACTGTTGGCAAGCTGTGGACCAAGAAACTCACTATCCTTAGCCAAAAGTCGGAAAAGGGGGGTAGCTATCCTAGAGAAATTCTCAATGAATATCCTATAGTAGCTCGCATGTCCTGGAAAACCTTTCACTTCCCTTTGAATTTTTGGTATAGGAAGACTCAAAATAATTTCTTTTTTGCAAGGTCAACCTGGATACCTTTGTCGGAAATAAGATGGACAAGAACCACTCCCACCTTGCACATTAATCTACATTTTTTTCACTCAAGGCAAGATGAGGTTCTTGGCAATGAAGAAGCACTTTTTATATATTTTTGAGGGCTTCCTGAAATGAATCACCAAAGAGAGAAAAGCCATCGGTATAGATTTCCACACACTCAAGGTCAACAAAAATAGCTAAGACTTCCCTTTGAAAGGTAGTTGGGGCATTACATAGCCCAAAGGGAAGCACTTGGTCAGAAAATGTACCCCATGGACATGTAAAAGTGATTTTTTCTTGATCCTCGGGTGCAATCTGTATTTTGTTATAACCACTAAAGCCATATAGAAAATAAAAGTACTTCTTCCCAGCAAGGGTATCGAGAACTTCGTCGATGAAAGGAAGGGGGAAGTAATCCTTAAGAGTTTATTTCTTCAATTCTCTGCAGTCAATGAAAATGTGGCTTATCCATATTTTTTTGGGACTAATACCAATGGAGAGACTCACTGGCTGTCAGAAATAGGATAGATAAAATCAGCATCCAGGAGTTTTTGCAATTCTTCCTTTACAACATCTCTTAGAGCTAAGTTCATAGACCTTTAGGGTTATCAGACAAGTCGAGCTCCATCCTAAATATAGATATGGTTGGTACAATTTTCATGAGGGATGCCTTTCATATCTTCATAGCCCCATGCAAAGGCATCAAGATTGTTTCACAACAAATTCACAAGCTGCTCTTGTTGGGATGAATCCAAGTCTGAACTAATATGCAAGGATTTTCTTGGATTAATCTCAACAAGAGTGGTATCAGGCTCAAGATTACACAGAGGTGTTGCTAGACATGGTGGTGAGGGAGGTAGAGAGTCGTGACTTTCCTAAAAATCTAGACTAAAATTCTGACTCAATGAATCAAAATTGGGCATGGTGTCTAGATTGTTCAAGAAGTCTTCAATCACATCCTCCTGTGAGGACTCAACATACTGATGTATCATGGAAATATAATGAGTATCCTCATCACTACTGTAGTCTAGCCACAAAGTGTCTCGGAGCTCATGAGTGGATCTAGGGGTGGATACAAGGTGACCTTCTTCCTAGAATCTCCATGGGAAATATACATATCACTATAACGATATCCAATTTAAGAATTGGTCATAGGAAGCCATGGTCGTCACAAGATCAAGGGATGTCATCCCACAAGATTCTTTGGCTGAAGCACAATGAAGTCTGCAGGGTATTCCCAAGAGACTAATGAAATGACCACATCATCCAACACCCCTTCTAGCTTGATTTTAGATCTGTCTACCAATTCAAGCATAGTGGGAGTAGGACGAACATGGACCAATGCAAGTTGATCCATGTTTTTCTTGGTCATAACATTAATGGCCACCCCCAAGTCTATAATTACATTAGAGATAAGGACATCACCTATCTGAACAAAGACAACAGGGTTTCTAGGGTCATTATAGTTCTCCATGTGCATACACACCATCATTAACTCTATTGCTCTACTAACAAAATGAATAGTTTGAGGTTCCAATCTTATGCATCTTGGCTTCGTGAGACAGAGTTCCCTAATGCTTTTTGTGAAGTTTGGGATCTCTTTGATAGCTTGGAGAAAAGGTACTTTTATGAAAAGGTTCCTAACCTAGGAGGCTAGGCTAGACTTAGGAATGGGGTCATTCTCCTCCACAACTAATGTCTCCGGATAGGGTGGCCGGTTGGAAGAATATGGCAAAGGCTCTGAGATTACAGGGATGGGCTGGATGGTGACTAATCACCATAAGATGCTTCTATTTTTTTAGGTTACTATCTTCCCCGATCTCAATTGGAGATAATTGACTCCAACTGGAATGGACTAATATCTGGATGAAGAAAGCGGGTTCATAGAGTGGATCATTTGCACCACTTTATTATTTGGGTTGGGTAAGGGTTGGGTAGGTAGTTAAGGACGTTGAAACGGTTGAGGTAAAGGCACTGGTGGCTTTGGCTGACTCAGCTAAGATAATGATGGTTGTGGCATTGGGTAAGGTGCATATGTAGGTAGGTATGACTACATAGGTGCAAGATAGGAATGGTGGGAATGGTTTGGCCATCTCCATCCTTGTTACCAAGATTGGGAGGGATGTCCATAATGAAATTGGTTCCCATGCTACTAGTGTTGAGACTGACTAGTGTTACGATAGGAATATGGATAAGCATTATAACCAAAATAATGTGGTGGAAGTTCAAGAGCCATACCTACACTTACCTAAGGCTAGTTTCTCCGTGCTCCCATAGCATGCAATGATTCGACTTCAGGTTGCCCTCCTTCAAATACAACTTTCAGCCTAGGTATGGAGGGACATTTTTCTATGGCATGCTTCTCTGCACAAATTTCACATTTATTAGTTCCTTTAATATCAAGAGGAAATTCTCTTAAAAGATGTTTTTTCCTACATTTTTTACAAAAAATAGACAACGACTCTTGTTCTTCTACAAGTTTTTTCTGAAATTCCAAAGAGGCTAATTGTTTGCTAACAATATTCATTATTTCAATTTTCATATTGTCCATTTTGTTCTCCAATCCAATAAACGTAGCATTAGTAGATTTGGTTTTCTTATTCCTATTCTGAATTCCTTTACCTGATCTATATTGGTTCCTTGATAATTTCCTGCGCAGGTCACAAATTTGATCAAAATATTTCTGAGTAATATCCCCTTGATCTAACAGACATAGATTATTCCTATCATCATCAGTAAGCCCAGGTAAGAACAAGGTTCTAATGGTACTTAGATCAAATTTGTGCTTTCACCTCTGGAGGATGTACAGGAATCTCTGTAAGTAATCTGCTAGAGTCTCATCATCATTTTTCACAATAGTAAAGATTTCAACTTGAATATCTCCAGTTTTACAATATTCCTGATATTTTGACAATAACACTCTCTTCATTTGTTCCCAAGAAGCTATAGTGTTTCCTCCTAGTCCCATGAACTGGCAGAGTGTCGCATCCTTGAGAGTTGCAGGAAACAACTTTAACTTCTGAGCATCAGATAAATAATCATAACATCTACATAAAATATCAAACTAAAATAAGAAAGAGTCTGGTTCTTCATGTACCTTACCATAGAAATGAGGAAGACTTGATGGTGGAATATTTTTCATTTGTACTTGTATATCAGGATCCACAATTGGGAATCCAAAAGTGGATTGTTCCTCATTTACCTTATTTTCACCAATTCCTTCTGCATGGTCTTCATGATCTACCATTTTTGCTCCTCCATGTGAACCACTCTTAATAGGCTAAGAAGGTTGACTATGGGTTCTAATAGTCCCCTTCTTCCCCTTTGTGGGCTATGTCACACCTAGACTACTACTGCCAGAGTTCATGTAGATTGTTCCTGCGTGATGAGTATGGGTTTGTTTGGACTTCTTGCTTACAAAAGAAGGCCCAATATGAGATATGATTTCAAATTTATCAGTATTTCCCTGGTGCTTAGTAGGCTTTAGACCCCTACGTCTTTTAGATATTCATTTCAAAAATGACCAAACAAAATTCCAATAAAATTTTGTAACTCAGAAATAACTGATCACCTATAAATTCCTTCAAATAATAGAATAAAACTGTAGAAAAAATAATAGGAGACTTACCCCTATTGCAGAAAAACAAAAACTTCTTACAAATTCAAATTGCGTCCCCATCAATAGCACCAAAATGTTGGGTGCAGGAATTTCACTTTAGAAAGCTCCTTCAACAATTAATTGTCAACCCGGGGGTTTCGTAAACTTAGAGATGAAGCACAAGTAATGCCAAAAGTGGTATGAACTTTTCCTATTTTTGTTCCTACTTCTCAATTGAAATCTTGCAGAATCAAATAGAGAAATCACAAAGGGTAATTGACACCAAAGTAATTCTAGTGCGGGAATGTTAAAGAATGCATTTGTGAAGAAATAAAATAAAGGAAATTTCACACTGCTGTAAACTATCTTAACTGTTGAAGTAAAAATCTATGTCTATTCCCAGTATAGGTGGTAGTAGTTTAACAAGTGGGCCCTTGAAAGGATCTGCCTTCTAAATTATTTTTCTTCTCACACTAAGCAGTCGTTCCTATACTCTTACAATCTTCTTGCACTAGTACAAGTACATAACTTATGTGAGAATTATATTTAACACTTATACTGAAGACTTATGTCTTCATGTAGGGGCTCTAAGCCTCAAGGCCTGGAGCACTCTATTCCTGTAACAAGACATTGGTTCTTGTACCGGAACAAAGCTTCCTACACTAATTATTCCAATAAACTGAATCTCGCAATTAAACTTTTCAGATGAAAACAATCTTCAAAAGTTAAAGAAGACCTTCTTCAGTCAAATGGTTTTGCATGAAATCAAATCTATCTCGAAACAGGTTCAGTATAATATTTCAAATTACTTTTAATCCTTTTCCTTAAATCGTGAGGTGCAGACATAAATTAAGATATTGCAACAATGCTCTTTTGTATTTCATGAAGTCAACTTTAATCTTTAGAAGTTTAACTTTTAGTATTAGAAATGTTTCCTTCTAATGATGAACGCTTACTTTGCAAAAATAGATTAAATCATATAAAGGAAAAATAATAAAACACTTGCTATAAATGAACTAGCAAACTAGAGTTCAAAATCCAACATGCACTGGTTTAGGAATAATCTTATCTGTAGGATCCAAGCGAAAGCCAATAAGAAAAGAAATTACAAAATGTAAAGGAATTCAATTTCACTTTCAGAGAATGGATTCATTCACACTTTGACTATTTCAAAAAATAAATCTAAATTCTTAATCAAGAACGAAATTATGATTTAAACCATGCTTCTGTGAATAAACAAATTTAACGCACACTTTTAAGATGACGAAAGAAAGCGGGTAAATGAGCTAGGTTGGTTGGGCCCTAGCCAACTAACTCATTTCCCATTTTAGGAAATGAAAAATCTTCAGCACATTAATAACACATCAATGAAGGATTAAAATGCAGAGTGAGAAAATCATGGCGCATCTCCTTGCATTAATTCTGATCAACAAATATACATTATGAGTTCAGGGCGACAACAAGATTACAAATTAACCAAAAATTACAATTTCACTACTTTTTCTAACCTAGTTCTATCTAAGAGCTATACTTTATACAACCCTTTGGCCTATGGCCATGATCAAAAATTACACATTCATTCTAAATAGAGCCTTTTAGCTGAAACAAAATAACAAACAAAATAAAAAAAATAAGTGAGCCACTATAATAAGATGCAAACTAATTGTTGATTGTAGACCTTATCCTCAACCATATTGTTGACTATCATCCACTTGAGTTCAACATCAGATGACTGTAACCGAAATGGACAATGTGGACCAAGATGCCCGCGTGAAGTGATCGAGCTGTTGCGGAGGTCAAAGAACGAATAGTTGCCGATGTGTAGGAATATACCTGCACTATATCAAGCTAGTACAATTAATAATACTTTATCTTATCAAATAATTTAGGAAAGTAAATATAAGTTACAAGAAATATTAAAGGCACAAAATCTATTTAAAATGATTAATTAAGAAACTAATAAACCTTAAAAATGAAATATGAAGTTTATGTAGGAATAGACAGTATTCTTGGACTAGTACAGGAATGAGGAGGTTTATGGCGATAAACAGAGGTTAATGATTGTGTATTTGTAATAGGAAGGGGGTAAAAATAGAGCATTTTGGCCTACCGACACTGCTCGCGGGAAAAATTGTACTGATTCTGGGAGGCTGGCATGTTGATCACCTCTGCACAGTTTCTAAGCTGAGTGGATTGTTAGGCAGCAGATGGCTTGCTCATGAAAATTACGCAATTTTCTTGGTGAGAAGCCAGTCGACTATCACGAGGCCTGGCTAGAAACACTGCGCAATTTTCTGAGGGAGAGAAGGACAAGCAGTGGGTGTTTGTTCAACCTGTCTGCGCGACTTTCCCAGTCAGTAGAGCAAGCAAATTCTTCAGCCTCTACGGAATATTTGAGGGGAGTCAATCCTGAGGTGACTGCCAGGCCAAACTCTCTGATTGACCAGCATAAAGGCTGATTGATTTTCTTGCGAGCAATGCAACTTGAAATGGCTTTCTTGGTTCTTCTGTGTTGTTCTTGGTGACTGTTGATCGAGTTGATAGTAGGGTGATGGTTCGACTATTATAGGGGAGTCTTGTTGTCAGAACTTCAAAAAAATGACTAAGTGTGTGAACAAGTGAAAGATTCATATGTGATTTTGCAAACACACTTTTACATGAATCGACGACGAGACGACTTAAACCATCAAAACACACATGTTCAACATGGCTTGCCGAAGGTTCAAGTGACAAGCGCGAAACTTTTGATTGATCTTTGGTCAACCGTGATGACGCTTACACGATAGAGAATATGGCTATTTGTTTGAGTGCGACAAATGCTTTCATAGCAAACACAACATGTAGACACGAAGCAAAGGCCTTGAGAATGACCAGAACATGGTCGCAAGCATGACTTCGACATCAACATGGAAAAAATTGGGTGAAACGAATAAGCAAGGTGGATGTAGAGATTCACACGAGCTCACGAAGTGAACACGAGTGTGTGTAGTCATCAAGTGGAACTCTCAAGGGAGGCTCCAAAATTGGGTACAGGACAAAATTTTGGAGTGTGGTTGTAGCGACTACAACACTTGGAAATACACTGGTAGAACTCTAGCTTCTCTATTTTGGTTCATTGATAACACAGGGCCTTGGTATTTTGGGGAGTATTGACTCGTTGTGTGGGTTACCTCGGCTTCCCCACTTACCCCATCGACATATATGGTTCACCTTTTCCCAACTCAGTCGAACACAATCAAAAGTTCAGCTTGATCACTATGTTTCGAGTTCAGGAAGGGTAGTTTAGCTCACAAGTTGAAAATTTTCAATGTATAAGTTTTCACCTCTGGTGTTTCTACGCTGCTAGTAGGCCTAGAAAAGTACCCCGACAGAGTCACGCAAGAACACACACATTGCTCCACTACCAACAAGCCTAGTCATTACCCTGGTGGATTTGCATGCCTCACCTCTCTACATAGGAATCCTTTCTCTTCTTTTGCCTTTGTTTTTTTCAAGAGGATTGTGCATAGGCACTTATTTTTTTTTAGGGCGGAAGAGAGATCCTGACTTATTGAGAGTAGAAGAGGTTGTTCCTTCAGAGAAGCATGTAAGACCTCGCACATAGTTTTTCTCATTTAGAGTTTCCCCTTCTCCATTTCTACTAGTTGGATGAGATTGAACACACAAAGAAGAAGCCTGATTACAGGCAGGGGGCTTCCCAGTGTAGACATAGGTTCATGGTTGGACCAAAACTTCCCTTGCAGTTGGCACGTACTTTCTGTCAAGATTTCATCGCCTGAAGATTATAACCAAGCACAGAGAATATGGATGCAAGACTGGCCATGTACTGCAGTGTCACAAGTATCTACAAATTTCAGCCACATACTTTATTCAAAAGCCAAAATGTACTACTTGGTAGCAGTTATTTCCGGAAACAAAAATATTAAAGTATTAAGCAACTCAACAAATGAAAAAAAAATAGTAAGTGAAACAACCAAATCAAAATAAATACAATAAGCAAGCAAAACAAAATGAAACAATAAGGAGCGAGAAAACTATGTACATGGCATGGGGCATGGCCCGACCTACTGGAAGTAGTGCTTGAGTTCTTTGCC
This sequence comes from Pinus tabuliformis, assembly GCA_031772625.1. NCBI lineage: Eukaryota > Viridiplantae > Streptophyta > Pinopsida > Pinales > Pinaceae > Pinus > Pinus tabuliformis. The sequence continues at coordinate 446,230,147 of CM062817.1, forward strand.
ATTGGCGGGTAGGTTGTCAATCCTCTCATCAAGTGATTTCAAATGACGTGTTTGTGTGCCAAGCTTCTAAAGGACTAGTATAAGGCTACTAGGTTCCGCTATCGGAACCTTGTGGTATTCCAAAAGACGTTTAAGTGAAGACGACACTACTACTTTAGGTACTGGGTGCAACATGGGCTTTGATGATGGCACACGGTACTTGTTTTTATTCTGGGAGCGGTTCCAGCTTATGAAATCAATGCACAAGCAAATTTCCTAGGATTTCTTATGTGCAGAACTTAAATTAGAAATCCATGTATGATGACAAACTTTTTAAGTAATCAAAACATCCAAAACCTTAGTCAATTTTTTTTTGTATAAGGATTTCAAATGACATATGTGTTTTCCCCGGCTTTTGTTGCAATGGCTTGGCTCCTCCTTTACCCAAAATCTTGTGTTGGATTATTCATTTATCGTATGTACTTAGGTCATCGTTTGCCTAAGCGGACACATCCCAGTACTGTTTGATCAAGCGGTAAAAATCTTGTCATTGTTGTGGTGTGTCATTTGTACCGAAACTGATTATCTTCGGATCGTGATTGGTTCCCAGGTTGCTTTGTTCGTTTGTAGTCGTGGACCTATCGGTTCTTCTGTTTCTTGGCCCTTGACAGAAGTTCTAAAAATAATAGAGTTTGTTGAGAAAAACCACACCCTTGGGGCTGGGGTTGCCTTCCTTGCCATTAGTTGTTGTGTCCTTGAAAGAATCAGCATTGTTCTCAGGGTGCAGTACCACTTTGAGTGCAACCACATTGAAGCTGATGGCCCATTATAATCCCAACATGAGTGCTTCATACTCAACAAAGTATTTGTGCACTCGAACTTCATGTAGCTTGAAATTATGCATTTTATGTTGTTTCGGGCGACTGAGATATACACGGTTCTTGAGCCGTCATGTGTATTTGATCCGCCAATGTCCATGGCCCATAGCTTGTCTATACTTGGACACTTTGGCACGCTAGTACTGTTTCTACTAGTGTTGCTATTGTTACCACTACTATTGGTACAATGCACTATACATGTTTCATTACCATCAGTTGGGCATGGAAGGAGTCCCAACTGCGTGTCTAGGGGTTTGGAGTTGGTTGTGCAGGATAACACTCCAATGATGTTTCTAGGAGGCATTTTCCAAACATGATTTCTACGAAGTCAAATGATTCACTCTCACCATTAAGGGGGGCCATATTATGCTTCATATACCTCACGGATAATACCTGGATTTGGTCACATTTTCCCTTGTATGGAAGCCACATGTGGGACCAGTGTGTTGAAAAATAAGCGTTCAGCTTGCTGGACCGGTCTCTACTAAGTAGTAGACCGTATGCTTCTGGTATGTCCACAACAACTATGTTGATGGATGGGTGGACTCAACTATCATGAGATAATCAAATGATCACGTCTCGTAGTTCACCAACGGATGGTACTGATGTTTGATCAAGTTGTATGATTCACGTTTATGTCTCACTCCATTGTGCATTGATCTTTTCCTCAATGGAGAGTAGCATGACATTGGCAACCATGCTAGAATCAACCAACCAGTTGTGAACATTGTAGTTAAAAATTCAAATGTTAGCAAGAATGGAGGGCAGCCAGAGTTTGCTTCTTCCATTTAGAATGTGTTGAGCACAATGGAAAGTGATCTGGGAGGTGTGGTTTCTCCCTTGCTGGCAGAGGTTGCACTGTTCGATGTTGTCTATCCCAATGCACGCAGTAGGATGTGTCGTAGACTCTGGATCTTAGCTAACTCAAATAAACGAATGTTCACTTGAGTTTTCTTCGTGCCATCATCAATGTTGTAGACTAGAGGTGGTAGGGTCACCAAGGTGTCCGGGGTAGGACTGATGTTCGTGTTATCTGGAGGAGTGTTATGCAGTTTGCTACTCATGGGGGTACTCTTGTCCCCTGCCATCTTCCTGCACTTGTTCTGTGTTTTCTACTTTGGGGCGGCTGGTGGATCAACCTTCCTTAATAACAGTCTCATATTTTCTTGTGCTTCCACAAGTGTAAGGGGATCCCCTTTACTCCTAAGATTGTAACAATCATTTTATTTTTCGGGCTACTTCTCGGAGTTCGTCTTCGGCATTACTTGCTAGCAATAATATGCATTCACCATATGCCCAGAACTTGATGCTTCATCAAGTGCAACCCCTTCATCCTCATCAATGTCTTCTAGCTGCTCCTGCATATTACCTTCTGCATCGAATATATGACTACATACAAAACTTGCGACTCACTTCTAGTCTAAACAAGAGCTCTCATGGTGATGTTATTCGTGGAATGAACATAACTTAGGATTTGTAGACTATTCGACCTGGAACACAGATTTTTGCTTAGTTTTTGGAGCAAACCGGTTGCTACCTAATGAGTTGCTTTCCCATCTCTGCTTGGGTGGATCCTTGCTTGCAAATGTGTCCATTTTTTTACTTTTAAGTTCAAACACCTTTGTTGTCAAGTTCTTGATTAGGTGAGTGAGGGTTTCAATGTCAATTACTTCCTTGTCTCTACCCTTTCTCACCATCGCTTGGGATGTCCAGCTCGGGTCTTTGGAGTCCTATGCTTGTTCATCATCCTTGATAACTCCAATCGCACGCAGGTCTTTCTGAACAACAATAGCCTCTTCATAGCTTTCCAAGAGTTTTGGTTTTGCATCTTTCTTGATGAACTACACAATGTTAGTCGACAGCGTGGACATGTAGTAATAAACAATGATGGGGTCATGAGGTTCAGTTTCCACTTCGAACTTGTTCAATATGCATGTAAACCTATGATTGAGGTCTTTTACTTTTTCTTTTCCCTCCATATTCAGTATTCCCAATTCTTTGAGTAGCATGGTTGGGGTCTTTCCATCAGCGAATTTTTCAAGGAACATATGTTTGAATGCACCCTAGCTCTGTACAGATTTTGGTGGAACGCTATGATACCATGTAGTTGCGCGACTGTCCAAGGTACATGGAAACAATATACATGCTACATCATCATACTGTACCTCATGGGTCTGCAACTACAGGTAGAAGTTTTCTAAGTGGTCTTTTTCCTTCACCGTGATGTTAGGGTTGAACTTGATGTTCATTCTCTTTACTTGGTTTGGCATCTTGTGCAAGACACGCAGAAGAGCAAATGGTCCCTGAGTCATCCATTCTAGTTTTGGGTCATCCATATCTTCTTCTTCTTCGTCCTCCTCTCTTTTAGAATCTAATGGTTTCAGCTCTGGGTCCATTGGTTTGTCTGTGCCTCCACCTACTCCGCTACCTTCCCCTCTGCCTCTTATACTAGAGTTTGATCCCAAGATCACAAGAGTGTCTTGCTCCCCTTATCGGAAGACCCGAGGTTCCTCTCCATCTTCAATAGCTTCTACCAAACCTTCAAGTGTGGTGAGAATTGCTTCCTCCACTAATGATACAACAACCCCTATGGGGTGGCTTTTGGCTTCCCTGATACATATGGAAGATGCTGTATGCCTGGGATTAGTCTTACTTCTTTTGCAAACTGGCAGGTGATGGGATGGATTGAGTGAGGGCGATGATATTGAATTTCATGCTGAGTCTTGGGAGGTGAGAAGTATTCAACTACTCAATCGCGCGTAGGTGAGAGGGAGTGTGAGTTACTATGTTGACCAGATAGTTGATGAACAAGTGTGAGAGGACCTTTATGCATATAAAACTAGCTTCCCTCCTTCTAGCACCATAAATGTTGATGGTGTTGGACCCACCAACATTCAAGGGATCACCCTGGTATGAATTCCCAACTATACCTCACACCGTTTGGTGTGGGAGTCCCATCCAGTATGATGGCCCGGTTGCCATTATCTTAAGGATTTGCCTCAACTCTTGCTTGTTAGCACAAGAGAGTGGTCTTCTTTGTCTTTGATAAGTGAGGTCCACGTGCCTGGTCATTTCTAGTGTTACTTGTGTCAATGGTTCTTTCACTGTATAGGGAGAGGGTGGGAGTGTGTCCTAAGTCGGTTGGGAGGAAGCCCGAACTCTGCTAGTAACAGGCAACACAATAGGACGTGAACAGCTTCCAGAGGAGTAATCCACATGGATGCGGAAGTCACAACACAAAAGGGAAGATAACACATACAACACTCAGTGGATGAGTCCATGTGAGTGCAATGGTTGTTATAGCAAGTTTTATGTGAAAGATCTATCTGATGTCGAGGGAGGTAGCCACCACGGGAAGGATAATGTTAACAACTTATAAAACACATTTTCACTAATATGTATAACAACAAGTGAATGAGTTCAAGTGTTAAACACAAGTTAAAGCAACATGCATTACACGTGTTCAAGATTAGTCTTACAACAGTTATAGTACATGTTTGAAAATGTGATGTCCTATTAGCAGGCTTCAAAATTAAGCGAAAATTCCAAGACACATTGTTACACCATACATCACTAACCTCGTGGGCTGGGCATTGGACCCACTACCTACTCCTCAAAGAAAAGGTTACAAACTCTCAAGGCTACGTGGGAGGAGCTGAGGTGAAAAGTCCCTTGCATGTACAAACAAGGGGGTATTTATAGCCAAGGGTGAAACTAACCCTTGTGGATGTTTGACTACCCTCATGACTGTTTGACTTCCATGACTTTTCAACTTTACATGGCTCTTTGTACAACAAGTGGGCCTCTTGGACTTCCACATTACATTACATTAATTGACATTATGGCCTACAGTAGAGATGTGGACGACATGACTCGACATGACAGTGATGGTACATTCGTGCTGCTGCTGGTGTGCATGTCAAGTTGCAGTGTTGTTGTGTGATGGATGTTCTCATGTTGTGTCAGAGCTTCACCTCCACATGGAAAAGTGCACAGAGTCTTTGATGGTTGTTGGTTCGCTTGATGTTGCTTTTGCATGTTGCTTCTTGCTTTTATGTTGGAAAAATTTATAGGTTCTTCTATTTGTGAAAAGTTCATGTTCGTCCATTCGTCCGTCCATGAGCACATCTTGCATATCTTCTCATTCAGTTGTCCGCAAACAAATATTCCATTATCATCTGTTCACGAGCACAGTCTTTTTATGCATCATTTGCTAGCCCGTTGGTGAACGTGTCCTTTTGCATGTTCTCCCTTCATTCATCCCATTAATCGTCGCGCGATGTTTGTTTATGTGCTTGTATTTGTAGTCAATCATGACGAGATGACATCAAATCCAAAAACCTCCTAGTCTACCATGATACATGATCATTTCGGACACAGGTGACCGGGAGAGAAAACAAGGTTGCAAGATGGGATGGAGGCTTTGAGCAATACTAATGAAAACTGCGCAAGAGACACTAGGTGATGAAGATGGGAAATCGAGATCGATAATGACTATCCATAGTGTCTAGCTCAGGTGGAGGACAAAACTGCACAATTTTTTGGAGGAAGAGTTTGGGCTGCAAGAAGGCTGGGCAAGCAAAATCTATGTAGTTTCTGGAATGAGAGGGAAGTGGGATCTTTCCAGCCAAAATTTCTTAATTCCTGGAGGTATCTCACAACTGGCTGCTGGGATACTAGCAGAAAAATCTATGCAATTCATAGAAGGAACCGACAGTCTGCTACTGGGTCACTAGCAACAAAACCTACACAATTATTGAAGGGAACCGACAGTCTGTTGTTGGGTCACTGGCAGTGAAAACAATGCAATTCCTGAGGAGAAATGATAGTTCATTTTTGAAGCTTGGAAGAAAAAATTGCGCAATTCCTGGAGGGAACTGACAATCTACTGTGGGGAGCTGCTAGCGAGAAAAACTGCACTAATGCTGGGAGGTTGACTTGCTGATCACCATTGCGTAGTTTTTGTGCTAAGTGGACGATTGGGAAACATAGGGCTTGCTCATGAACACTATGCAATTTTTTTGGTGAGTAGTTAGTCGACTGTTAGGAGGCCTGGCAGGAAAAACTTTGAAATTTTCTAAGTAAGACATGGATATGCACTACATTTCTTTCCTACATGTCTGCACAATTTTCCCAGTCAGCGGAGTGGGAAAGGACTGCAGCCTCTACAAAAATTTTTAGGGGAGTGAGTCTGGGGGTGACTATCAGTTAAAACTCTCTGGTTGACCAATATGAAGGCTGATTGATTCTCTTATAGGAAGTGCAACTTGAAATGGCTTTCTAGGTGTTTTTGTGCTATTATGGGTGACATTCGATCAAGTCAATAGTGGGGTGATGGTTCAGCTATCAGAGGGGAGTCTGGTCGTCAAAACTTCAACAAAATTACTAAGTGTGTGAATGAGTGAATGATGCATATGTGAACCTGCAAACACGCACTTACATTACTTAACGACGAGACGACTCAAACCATCCAGACACACATGTTGAACATGATTGACTGATGGTGTAAGAGACAAGTGCGACACTTGTGATTGATCGTTGGTCGACCGTGACGACGCTTGTGCGATAGTGAATGCGACTCCATGTGTGAGTGAGACAGATGCTTTCATAGAGAACACAACATGTACACTCAAAGTGAAGTCCTTGAGCATGACCAGAACATGGTCGCAAGCATGACTTTGACATGAACATGTAAAAGCTTGGGTGAAATGAACAAACAAGGTGGATGCAAAGATTCACACGAGCTCACGGAGTGAACCCGAGTGTGTGCAGTCATCAAGTGAAACTCTCAAGGGAGGCTCCGAAATTGGGTGCGGGCCAAACTTTTGGAGGGTGGTTGTAGCTGCTACAACAAACTCTAAGGGTCTAATTTAAATTTAAAATAACTAAAAAACTATTATAAACAAATTGCAATAATGAAAATAATTATTTTGTGATGTGTAATTTCTATGAAAATCACATGTAGTATTCAAGTGTCATTTATATATCTATTTCATCATAAATGTTTCAACAGAATTAATTTATATAAATTTGATATAATAAATGATAAATTTAATAAAAAATAAATTAGGCTAAACCATTTTTTAAATTAATACATTAAAACATATGTCATCAATACTTATCATTACATTAATATAGAAAAAATAAGTGTTACTTTGGTGGTAATTTCACTTATTAGTTTCTAGATTGTAAGACTGTAATAACTTATAATCATTATTAGTTTAGCATTCATCAATGCAATTTATAATATATAACTTTGTGATTAAATAGTATTAAAAAATTATTTGTCAAACATTTGATTGGTTTGTAACTTGAAAGCCTTAATAACCCATACACCTGTCTAATTTGTAATAAAGATACCAAAATTTAAATTTAATTATTAGGTATTATTAGGTGGATGGTAGGATTTAACATCCACTACATAATCTAAGATAGTTTTAGTAGTATATACAAATCAAAGGTAGAAACTTATCTCCAAAGTAGTTGTGTTCTTTTTTTTTTAATTAAAAAAATGTCATATGCACAAGTGTCATACGAAATGAATTCTCTTTTTTTAGGCACTTGGTATTTATAAACCAAGATATTGGCACATGGTATTGTAATGAAGCCTTTTTATGATTAAGAATCTCCTTTTTTAAGAATATTGTTACATCGTTTTGATAAATGTATATTTATTAATTTAAATATTAGTTGTTTTTCTAACTAATAATAATAATAATAAAGTTACAATTTAGTTATCTTTTATGATTTTTAAAATTTTAGCATTTATAAGTGTTTGATGGTTATTACGAATTGATGTCTATCAACTTTACCAATCATTTAATTTATTAGAAAGCACTAATTTTAGCATTTACACAATACAATGACATGCGGATAATTGTCTCACATATCTTGTACCGTAATTTCAAGATACAATTGCAATATTCATCAAATGATTTTAGATATTTATTATTAGTTGTTTCCCATCATAATTTATGTAAGTTTTTCATAAAAAATAGTTTTTTTTTTTTATGTGGTTCATGTATCGATACACCCACCGAATAATTGAACTAAGCAGATATATTCAAAAGGAGCATTTATTGTTGGATTAATCATGAAGCCTACCCCTCGAGATAATTGAACCCATGGTCTCTCAATTCAGCTAACCCTTAGGGCTGATAATTTAAACTACTTATTGCTTCAGTTGCTCAATACAATGCCATGTGGATAACCACCTCAAAATTTCTACCATAACTTCTAAATGGAATGGAAATATTCATTACATCATCTTTAAATATTTGTATAGCGATTTTTTATTGGGAAGAAAAACCTATTTAAAAGTCAAATCTTTAAAATCACATAAATAAAGCATCAACTTATCTTGTTTTAGTAGGTGCTTGGACTTTACAACTCTCAATTATTGGCCATAAATTAATAATCCCCAAGTGATGTGTAATCATGTCTTTAAGCATTTCTACAATTTCATTTTTTAAATGCTTAAATGCCTATATGATTTTTTCATACTACATGATTATTTAAGAGTTTTTTTAAGCAAGAGGATATCAATCCATCCTAATGCAATAGTACCTAAGTTTTGCAAATGTAATCTATTCACTTTACATGATTATCTAAGCATTTTATGGTAAGCTTGTGGATTTTAGTACCTTCTATTTTAGTAATTGTTAAGGTTATATGAATAACAATGATATCCTTGATATATTCTCTTAATTATTTATGAAGGTGGTAAGAGGAGGGGGGAGGAAAGCTCGGGTTTTTTCTGTAGTTTGTGCAGCCAAGGACTAGGTTATCATAGTGACCTATGTAGGCAAGAAGCCTAGTGATCTCAGGAACTGACCAAACGTTCAACACAATGATTCCCCTAGGGTCTCCTCTCCTGTGAAAACTACAATTGGACCACGACCTTAGAGAGTGGATATGAGCAGTATAGTTCATTAAGAACACAACTCGCAGTAGGCTCTTGTTGGTGATGCAAATCTATGTTATTTCGAATGGCAAAGTGCCCTCTCCGTCAAATTTCTGACTTCAGTTGACATGGAAACTAAAGAGCCACAAAAACAATGTTTTGATCATAATATTGCAAAACATCTCTCTTTTGTCGAAGGACAAATTGGGATCTGGTTTGGGCCCGTGATTTTCGATAGCGAGGGTTGCCAAGACAACCCTTTAATGTTGATTTTATTTTCCAAAATGGTTCCATGCTCGATCCTTACATGCAGTAGGGGGACCAAGTCACCTTGTTTGGTAGTGTGCCCTCTCCTCTCATAAAAAAATCCCAAATCTATCATTTTGATCCATATCTAAATGAGAGACAAGTAGAGGGGAGACCAAAGTGCCTATATCTAGATCTGGAGTAGTTGTTTCAAGTTTTTATTAAAACCTTTAATGGAAAATTAACGCTGCTAAGGGATCACGGAACAAATCTAGTGACAAATTTGAATCAAAGTTCTGGTATTCCAACTTCTTTACAAATTCTAATTTTTGTAGGAAAAGTGTTACAGGATGTGCTCCAATTGAAAGACTATGGTATTGAAAGGAACTCTACCGTTATCCTAAATTGAAGATTGTAAGGTGGTTCCCCAAGAGCAAGAATTCTATTTACACCATCTTCTGCTAGGCAGGGGTTTGGTTTTGTTTAAGGATGCCTTGAGAGGGAATGCTGTCACACTCGAAAAAAAACACCAAATCTGAAAATCCCAGGTTGGTACCTTGTAGAGAAGATGGAGAAAGCTCCACATATGTCAATAGAATTACCAGAAGTGAATGGTATTTTCACTGTTTTGGAAGCAAAAGCTACTATATGATGATTTAATGGTTTCTAACCCAAATTTGAAGATCTACATCAGTGGATATTACTCAATTGGACTAGAGAATATGATATTTATATATGTGCGAAGGGATTTTCTGTGGTTGAGTTCGATAATTAGAAAGACTTGGACTATGTCATAAATGAAGGACCATGGTTTTGGGGAAGGGCAGGTCTCTTTTGTAACCCCATGGCTTCCCGGCTTTGATGCCAACATAATGGTAGTTACGAAACTGTCGATTTGGGTAAGGCTACATAGTCTTTTGCTCCCCTTTTGGCACCATGAGGTCCTAGCAGGCATTGAGAATTCTTTTGGGGAGATTCCTAAAAATAGATCGAGAAAGAATGGACAAAGATATCTTCAATTTTGCACACTTATGGGTGAGATGGAGTTAGGTAAAGGAATTTTAGATCATGTTCATCTCACACAAGGACTTCAAGTGGACATAATTGTTAGATTTTGAAAATATCAGCTTTAAATGTCAGATCTACCATCAAATAGGTAAGTTGCATAATACAAGCTCACAAGTGAAGAAAAGGACAAAAAATAGATTGCAGAAGCAACAAGGATGGAAATTACTAGAGCCACCACCTTCTTCAGATGATGAGGATGAAGAAATGGGTGAAAGCCAACAACATTCAGAGGCACAAGATCAACAAGGTTCTCAAAAGGAGGGAGAAGAGAGGTTGAAGGATCAGGCTAAATAGACAGAGAATCCCATTGACTCAATGGTGGTTTTGACTCATGGAAATCAACATGAGGAAAAGAGCAACAATCAAGGCCCAGGTGGAAAAAAGTGATCTCGTGTTTCTGAGAGCTCAGACTCAAATAAAGAGGTCTCAGCAATTTCAAAAAGTAATGAGTTGGAAATTTTTATGGCTACTCCATCACTTGGGGTTTGGCATAAAGTTCAAAAGAAAAAAGGTAGAAAAGAGAAGCCAATATATATGCTCAATTATAACTTCCCATAGCTTAGCTATTGTGATTACTTAAAGCATGTGCACTTGATCCTCATGGACAATAGACGAATGTACTTGTGCATGTGCTTTATGCAAAATTTTATTTTTATTCATAGAAAGTTGTGATTTTTCTTAAGAAGATGAATGAAACCATCATCATTAACCTCCACAATTTGTTCTACTACTTCACACATGTTATTGAGGGCACTTCACTGTTTTGACCATGGCTAGGACAATATGGAACATAGGGTGGAAGGTGAGTGAGATTTTTTTTTAGCTTTTTGGGTTGTGATTAACACATACTCATTTCAAATTTCCATTTTTCTACAATAACAAGTCAAAATCAATTCTAATTGAAGCATCAACTCATTTCTAAATTGACTAACATTAACTAAGCTACTAGATTGCATCACATGTTAGAAAATAAAAGACTAAACTACTATATTGTAACATCTGGCTCATTCAACAAAGAGACGTGAGATGTGTAATTATTTCCATGCTCACATCTATTCTTTTAAAAAATATACATAATTTAAAAAGAATATCAACTATAATAAAAACAAAAAAATTAATATATATAAATAAGATATGTCAAAGTACATATGAAATATCATAATCTTATACCAACTTTATAGAGAACTAAAATAACTAAAACTAAAAATTAAAACAAATTATATATATATATATATATATTTTTATTTTTTTATTACGATAACGTTTATTGAGTACATGACTTATATAATGTTTCTAAATATGCATGTTGAGTAGATTATTTCAATCTCAACTTCATGCATATATAGAGAGAGAAAAAGTAAATGAAAATTTATTTGTGTCATCATATAAAAATATGTCAATGTTTAAAGAGAAATAATTAAAAGTAAAAAAATTAAAAGAGACATTTAATTCATTTAATTATTAATATCGAATTAATATGCCCCATTTGAAAAATATTATTGATAATAAAAAATTTAATGTAACTCAAATAAAATATTTTAATATAGAGGGTTAATTAATATTGAAGTGTATTCAAAAATATATTAATAACAATTCTGGAGAATATAATCTAGAAATAAAATATTTCAAGGAATATATTTAAATGTGTACTTATTAAACATGATTAAAAATAACTATATATACATTATATAAAGCGATTGAGAAAAATAAATTGTTATGGCCAAAACAAGTAGTTTCATTGTAACATCTTTTTTTGAATATTTTTTTGTTAATTTTGTTTGAAACCAAGTTAAGATATGTTTAAATTGTAAATTTAAGTTGGGTAATGTACACATTCGAATCCAAGTTCCAAAGTAAATTTTGAAGACATTAATTACATCTTATACATTTAAAAATTTATTTTAAACAATAAAAAATCTTATCTTAATTACAAATCTATTAGGTTTGATTATCTTATTAGTTGCTCAATACAATGCCATGTGAATAACCACCTCAAAATTTCTACCATAATTTCTAAATAGAATGGAAATATTCATTACATCATCTTTAAATATCTGTATAGTAATTTTTTATTGGTAAACAGAATGTACCTAAAAGTCCAATCTTTAAAATCACATAAATAAAGCATGAACTTGTCTTGTTTTAGTAGGTGCTTGAACTTTACAACTCTCAACTATTGGCCATAAATTAATAATCCCCAAGTGATATGTAATCATGTCTTTAAATATTTCTACAATTTCATTTTTTAAATGCTTAAATGCCTATAAGATTTTTTCATACTACATTATTATCCTAGAGTTTTTTTAAGCAAGAGGATATCAGTCCATCCTAATGCAGTAATACGTGAGTTTTGCGAATGTAATCTATTCCCTTTACATGATTATCTAAGCATTTTATGGTAAGCATGTGGATATTGGTACCTTCTATTGTTGTAATTGTTAAGGTTATATGAATAACAATGCTATGATATATCCTTGATATATTTTCTAGATTATTTTCTGTAGTTTGTGCAGCCAAGGCCTAGATAAAAATCAGGTTTGAATTAAAAAAAAAGGAGTTATAGCTCACAGGTGAGTACTGCACCTGGAGACTGCACTCATACAAAGAGAACTCTCTCCGTACACTCTGTTATTCATGAATGAAAGATTACATCATTAAGTACATCACTAGAAATCAGGTAGTGGCAAACAAACTCCTAAACTCTAGGAACAAATCCTAAACTAAGGAGATATGTTACAACTTATGTAACCCTTTCCCCATTAATACAAAATAATATTAATTATTTTCAACTCCCCCCCTTAATGGAGAAAGGATTATCCTGAACTCCTAGCATCCCTATAAAAAATTCAAACTTTACATGCCCAAGAGGCTTAGTGAAAATATCAGCCATGTTATCACAAGTTTTACAATATTCAACACATATCTCTTTTGATTGTTGCCTCTCTCGAACAAAATGAACTTGAGTATCAATATACTTAGTATTTTTATGAAAGACTAGATTGTATGCAAGCTTGATGGTAATTTGGTTGTCAATTTTGATACTAGTTGACTCTTTCTGTTCTTCTCCTGCATCGTTGAGAAGTCTTCTCAACCAGATAGCTTCACATGTGGCTGCACACAATGCTTGGTACTCAGCTTCACATGAAGATAGAGCTATAGTACTCTTATTTTTGCTACTCCATGCTATGACCCCGGATCCAATGTTCAATGCGTAACCTGTGATAGATCTTCGATCATCCAAGTTACCTGCCCAATCGGAATCTGAAAAACCTGCTAGAATAACATTAGAAGTGTCAGTGTACAAAATGTCATAATTACTAGTACCACTAAGATACCTCAACACACTTTTTGCTGCGACCCAGTGACTTTCAAGTGGTTTTGACATGAACTGGCTCAACACACTAACAGAATATGCCAAATCTGGTCTAGTTGTAGTCAGATATATCAAACTGCCAACTAGCTGTCTGTACATAGTGGCATCCACCTCTTTAGTGCCATCGTCACTGCTCAACTTTAAATTCTGCTGTAATGGTGTTGCTGTTGATCTGCACTGCTCCATTCTGAACCTTTCCAACAAGCTTCTGGCATACTTTCCTTGAGTGAGAAAAGTTTGTCTAGAGTCTCTCCATACCTCCAATCCCAAACAATAATGAAGGTTTCTGAGATCTTTCATCTCAAACACTTGTGACATCTGTTGTTTGATTTCTTTGATCAGATTGTTAGCATTCCCTGTTATGATCATATCATCTACATACAAAGAAATCAAAATAATTTGCCTCTGTTTATTAAACTTGGTATACAGATTTCGATCAGTCAAGCTCCTATGAAAGCCATGCTGAACAAAAAATGAGTCAATTTTCTCATACCATGACCTGGGTGGCTGTTTTAAACCATAAAGTGCCTTTTTAATTTACACACAATATGTTCCTGTCCCTTTTTCACAAAACCTTTAGGCTGCACTAAATAAATTTCTTCTTTCAAGTCACCATTCAGAAATGCAGACTTGACATGTAACTGGTGTAGCTACCATTTCTGTTTTGTTGCTAAGGAAATTAGCATTCTAATGGTGTTTAATTTGGCTACAGGAGAAAAGGTGTCATCGAAATCTATTCCCTCTTTTTGTGAGTAACCCTTTGCTACCAGTCTAGCTTTAAGTTTCTTTATACTCCCATCTGCATTTAATTTTGGTTTATATAGCCATTTACATCCTATGAGGGTTTTACCTTCAGGCAATTCAACCAAATCCCAAGTATCGTTTTTGTTTATTGACTCTATTTCTTCATACATTGCAGCCCTCCATGCATACTGTTTACTTGCTTCCTCATAATTTGCAGGTTCTACAATGTTTAAAATCTTTGACATTAATGCATAGCCTTTCAATTTAGAAGATAATCAAGTCTTCCTACCTGATCTCCTTGGTAGGGGACTTACCTCAATTTCAACCTTTTCCGAGCTTTCATCTTCATTGATTACATCATCTGTTACTTCTTCTTCTTGTTTCTCCTTCTGCTCTTCATCTTCCTCACTATTTTCTTCCAATAGCAATGGAATGTGCTAATCACTGTTAGAGTCATTCTTTCCTTCTTCAACCTGTTCATGAAATATGACATCTCTGCTTGCAAAAACCTTGTGAGTCACGGGATTAAATAACTTATATGCCTTGAACTCAGTTCCATATCCAACAAATATGCATTTCAGGGCTTTAGGATCTAACTTCTTCCTATCTACCTTACATATATGAGCATAAGCTTTTGACCCAAATATTCTTAAATGACTCACTGCTGGTTTGAATCCAAACAATGCTTCTAAAGGGGTTTTGAAGGCTAGAAATCTAGTAGGACTCCTATTCTTTAAATATACAGCAGTGTTAATAGCTTCTGTCCAAAGACCATTTGATAGACCCTTACCTTGAAGCATGCTCCTTGAGCACTCCACAAGAGTTCTATTCTTTCGTTCTACCACTGCATTCTACTGTGGAGTGTGAGGCACTATAAACTGTTGCACAATCCCATGATGTTTACAGAAATCCACGAACTCTCCCAACCTGTATTCTCCCCCTTGATCTGAGCGGAGAATTTTTATCCTTTTTCCTGTCTGGTTTTCTACCATGGATTTAAACTCTTTAAAATACTGAAAAGCTTGACTCTTTTTACTCAGAAAGTATACCCATGAGAATCTAGTGCAATCATCTGTAAATAAGAGAAATTAGTATGCTCCTCCTAATGACTTGGTTTGCATGGGTCCACAGATGTCTGTATGCACCAGTTCTAAAATGTCTCTTTCCTTTCTATTAACATGCAAAGGAAACTCTTCTCTATGCATTTTCCCTAATGCACATCCATCACAATCCAGCTTAACATTATGCAAAACAGGGAGTCCATCAACCATACCTTTTCTATGAAGTAGGATGAGGTCTTGCAGATTAAGATGGCCGAATCTCTGATGCCAGAGATTTTCAGCTGTCGATCCAACTGCAACCATTGCTTGTTGTGGCATACTCTTCACATCTAGTCTGTACAGATTCCCCATGTGCACTCCTGTTTCAACTGTTTCCATTTGGCTATCCTTAATGACACAGTTACTCTTAAAGAATTGAACTTGCATGTCCTGATCAGTAATCGTTGAGACAGAGACCAAATTTTTCTTAATTCCTGGAACATACAATACATTTTAAGATGTCTAATGTCACCGCTAGGTAGTTTTACAGGAATGTCACCATGTCCTTTGATCTCATGTCCACTATCATCTCCTAAATAGATTTTTGACCCACATGAAGTTTCTTCAAGAAATTAAAACCAATCCTTCTTACCAGTCATATGTGAGGATGCACCAGAGTCAACATACCATATGTCGTCCTCATCTTCCTTTGAAGCTGAAAGAGCACAATCGACTATAAATAGTTGAAGTTCGTGGCTATGATCCTCCTCTTCCATCAAGAAGTAACCCTTATGTTTTCTCTGTTTATTTCTTCCTTCGTCTGCCTGCCTCTTATAACAATCTCTAATCTCATGTCTAGGTTTCCCACAGTAAAAACATTCCTTGATGGGAAAATTATTAGCAGACATACCTTTAAATGGTCCCTTCTGAAATGTGTTGGCTCCTCTCTGCTGGTGCTGTTGCGGTTGCTGATGCTGCTTCCCTTTAAACTGTCTCCTTTTTGCCATCAGAGCAAGGTCATTGCTCTGAGATTTCAAATTTTGTCGTTGCTCTTCTTCTTGTATCAGAATCCCTGTCAGCTCTTCAAATGAAGGGGCTTTCTCCCTTGCTGGAAACCCTGTGATAAATGTCTGGTAATCATCAATCATTCCATTCAACGTGATCGTGACCAAATCTGAATCGGAAACTTTCTCTCCAATATCTCCTAATCTATCCTTCAGGTCTTTGACTCTCACAATGAATCCAGCAACGGATTCATTTTCCTCCATCTTCAATGCAAACAGCTTGCCTTTGAGTGACAAGACACGATTTGAATTCTGTGTCTGGTATAGGTTTTTAATGGTTGTTGAAATGTCAGCGGCCGATTTACAGTCTCTAATATGTGGGATAACATTGTCCTTGACGGAAATCTTCAATATGACTTTTGCTTTTGTCTCCCTTTTATCCCAATCTTGTTCTTGTGTGGCTGATCCCGATCGACCATGCATTTGCACTTTCAAGTAAAGTCTACAACTTGAATTTCCAGTTGTTGAAATTCGATCGATCGAGTTTGCCAGACTCGTGGAGATACGATTCTAAACTGTTATTCATATTGACTTATACCAGATCCGAACCTCTATTTTGCTGAAAAAAATTGTACCTTCAATGAGCCACCACCGGGCAAGTCCGATCTGCTGCCACCGAACAGATCCGGAACTACAATGCACCACCACCGGGCAAGTCCGATCTGCTGCCACCGAGTAGATCAGGAACTTCAACGTGCCACCACCGGGCAAGTCCGATCTGCTACCACAGAGTAGATCAGGAACTCCAATATGCCACCACCAGGCTACTCTGCTCTATTGCCACTGAACAGAGCCGAAAATTCAAAGTGCCACCACCGAGCAACTTCGATCTGCAAAAAAATTGCAAATTTTTCAAAGAGAAAGAGGTTGGTGCTCCTTTGACAGCGAAATGCCCGCGTCATAAACAAAATCGATGCGAGGCACGAAAATGGCACGATTAATCCTTGATTTTCTGCACCAACTGTACTTTCTGGCGCGCTGGCGCGCTTATCACCCTCAGAAATTGGCACGATTAATCCTTGATTTTCCATGCGAGTTGTACTTTATGGTGCGCTGGCGCACTTATCACCCTCAGAACCATGCCAAGTGGCACGACAGTTCCTTAAAAACTCGAGCCAGATCTTCTTTTTGCTCCAAAATGGCGTGACTGTTCGCGTCAAAACTGTGCCAACACTTTCTTGTGCTCAGAGATGATCAGTCATCTGAGACCTATGCTCCAAGTGTTACTGTAGTCCACCTGATTCTACAAATAAGTCACTACCGTTCTTTAATCAATGATGCATCCTAAAAATAAAAATCAAGGCTATCCCTACTCTATGCTCTGGTACCAAGATAAAAATCAGATTTGAATTAAAAAAAGGAGTTACAGCTCACAGGTGAGTACTGCACCTGGAGACTGCACTCATACAAAGAGAACTCTCTCCGTACACTCTGCTATTCATGAATGAAAGATTACATCATTAAGTACATCACTAGAAATCAGGTAGTTGCAAACAAACTCCTAAACTCTAGGAACAAATCCTAAACTAAGGAGATACATTACAAATTATGTAACCATTTCTCCATTAATACAAAATAATATTAATTATTTTCAACTGGCCTAGGTTATCACAGTGACCTATGCAGGCAAGGAGCCTGGTGATCTCAGGAAGTAACCGAACCTTCAATGCAATTCTCCCCCTAGGGTCTCCTCTCTTGTGAAAATTGCAACCAGGCCATGACCTTAGATAGTGGATATGAGCAGCATAGTTCATTAAGACCACAACTCGCAGTAGGCTCTTGCTGGGGATGAAAATCCATGTTATTTCGAATGGCAAAGCACCCTCTCCATCAAATCTGTAACTTCGGTTGACATGGAATCAGAGCCACAAAAACAATGTTTTGATCATAATATTGCAAGACATCTCTCTTTTGCTGAAAGACCGATTGGGATCTGGTTTGGGCCCATTATTTTGGATAGCGAGGGTTGCAGAGGCAACCCTTTGCAGTTGATTTTCTTTTCTACAATGGTTCCATGCTAGATCATTACATGCAGTAGGGAAGCAAGTAACCTTGCTTGGCGGTGTGCCCTCTCGTCTCATAAAAATCCCAAATCTATCATTTTGATCCATATCTAAACGAGAGACAAGTAGAGGGGAGACCAAAGTGCCTATATCTAGATCTGGAGGAGTTGTTCGAAGTTTTTATCAAAACTTTTAATGGAAAATTAACGTTGCTAAGGGATCACTAAACAAATCAAGTGACAAATTTGAAGCAAAGTTTTCAAACTATCTAAGGTATTCCAACTTCTTTACAAATTCTTATTTTTGTAGGAAAGGTGTTGCACTATGTGCTCTAATTGAAAGACTATGGTATTCAAAGGAACTCTATTGTTATCCTAAATTGAAGATTGTAAGGAGGTTCCCCATGAGCGATAATTCTACCTACACCATCTTCTGCTGGCAGGGGTTTGGTTTTGTTTAAGGATGCCTTCAGAGGGAATGCTATCACACTTGACAAACAAACAACAAATCTCATAATCCGAGGTTCGTACCTTGTAGAGAAGATGGAGAAAGCTCCATATATGTCAATAGAATTACTAGAAGTGAATGGTCTTTTCACTATTTTGGAAGCAAAAGCTATTATATGACGATTTAATGGTTTCTAGTCCAAATTTGAAGATATACATAAGAGGATCCTACTCAACTGGACTAGAGATTGTGATATTTATATATGTGCGAAGGGATTTTTTGTGGTTCATTTGGATAATCAGAAAGACTTGGACTATGTCATAAATGAAGGACCATGGTTTTGGGGAACGACATGTCTCTTTGTAACCCCATTGCTTCCCGGTCTTGATGCCAACATAATGGTGGTTACGAAACTGTCAGTTTGGGTAAGGCCACATAGTCTTTTGCTCCCCTTTTGGCACCACGAGGTCCTAGCGGGCATTAAGAATTCTTTGGGAAGATTCCTAAAGATAGATTGAGAAAGAATGGACAAAGGTATCTTCAATTTTGCACACATAGGTTTGAGATGGAATTAGGTAAAGGACTTCTAGATCATGTTCATGTGCCCACAAGGACTCCAAGTGGACACAATGGTTAGATTTTGGAAATATCGGCTTTAAATACCAGATCTACCATAGGACAGGGAATTTGCATAATACATGCACACAAGTGGAGAAAAGGACAAAAAAAAGATTACAGAAGCAAAAAGGATGGAAATTCCGAGACCGAGCACCTTCTTCGAATGATGAGGATGAAGAAATGGATGAAGGCCAACAACATTCAGAGGAACAAGATCAACAAGGTTCTCAAAAGGAGGGGGAAGAGAGGTTGAAGGATCAGGCTAAATAGATAGAGAATCCCATTGACTCAATAGTGGTTTTGACTCATGGAAAAAAACATGAGGAAAAGAGCAACAATCGAGGCCCACATGGAAAAAAGTGATCTTGTGTTTCTGAGAGCTCAGACTCAGATAAAGAAGTCTCAGCAATTTCAAAAAGTGACGAGTTGGAAATTTTTATGGCTACTCCATCACTTGGGGTTTGGCACAAAGTTCGAAAGAAAAAAAGTTAAAAAAGAGAGCTAATATATATGGTCAAATGTAACTTCTGATAGCTTAGCTACGCACTTAATCCTCACGGACAATAGACGAATGTACTTGTTCATGTGCTTTATGCAACATTTTATTTTATTAATAGAAAGTTGTGATTTTTATTAAGAGGATGATTGAAACCATATCCTTGAGTTGAATATGATGAAACCATCATTATTAACCTCCACAATTTGTTCTACTACTTCACACATGTTATTGAGGGCATTGCAGTGTTTTGACCATGGCTAGGACAATATGGAACATAGGGTGGAAGGTGAGTGAGATTTTTTCTTTTAACTTTTTCGGTTGTGATTAACACATACTCATTTCAAATTTCCATCTTTCGATGATAACAAGTCTAAATCAATTCTAATTGAAGCATCAACTCATTTTTAAATTGACTAACATTAACTAAGCTACTACATTGCATCACAGGTTAGACAATAAAAGACTAAACTACTATATTGCAACATTTGGCTCATTCAACGAAGAGATGTGAGATCTGTAATTATTTGCATGCTCAAAAGTATTCTTTTAAAAAATATACATATTCCTAAAATTTAAAAAGAATATCAACTATAATAAAAACAAAAAACTTAATATATATAAATAAAATATGTCAAAGTACATATGAAATAACATAATCTTATACCAAATGAATATATATAAATAAAATCTAATCAAAGAGATTTAGAACAGTCAATGAAGGAGCACGCTGTTAAGGCGCTCCGTACGCGAAAGGTCACCGGTTCTAGTCTAGCCGATACCAAAAAATCCAGCATGGTTTCCGCTGGTGCGGCTCAGGCCGGGTGCAATCCCCGGGTAACTTTGACGGCTTAGATGTAGTGGTGGCCTCTCAGCCACAGGGTAAGAGTGATTTTTAGGATTCACCCACTTATCAACCAAAAGAAGAATATATATAAATAAAATATGTCAAAGTACATATGAAATATCATAATCTCATACGAACTTTATAAAGAACTAAAGTAACTAAAAATAAAATATTAAAAAAAAACTTTTACTTTTATTTTTTATTATAATAATGTTTATTGAGTACATGACTCATATAATGTTTCTAAATATGCATGTTGAGTAGATTATTTCAACCTCAACTTCACGCATATGTATATAGAGAAAAAGTAATTGAAAAATTATTTGTGTCATCATATTAAAATATTTCAATGTTTAAAGAGAAATAATTAAAAGTAAAAAAATTAAAGGAGACATGTAATTCATTTAATTCTTAATATCCAATTAATATGCGGTATTTAAAAAGTATTATTAATAATAAAAAATTTAATGTAACTCAAATAAAATATTTTAATATAGAGGGTTAATTAATATTGAAGTGTATTAAAAAATATATTAATAACAATTGTGAAGAATATATTCTAGAAATAAAATATTTCACGGAATATATTTAAATGTGTACTTATTAAACATGATTAAAAATAACTATATATACATTATATAAAGCAATTGAGAAAAATAAATTATTATGGCTAAAACAAGTAGTTTCATTGTAGCATTTTTATTCAAATATTTTTTTATTAATTTTGTTTGAAATCAAACTAAGGTATGTTTAAATTATAAATTTAAATTAAGTAAGGTACACATTCCAATCCAAGTTCCAAAGTAAATTTTAAAGACATTAATTTCATTTTATACCTTTAAAATTTAATTTAAACAATGAAAAATCTTATCTTAATTACAAATCTATTAAGTTTGATTTGGGGAAAGATTAGATCTGTGATGTGTTTGAATTTATATATATATATATATATATATATATATATATATATATAAGAGATTTACACATTAAGATTGATGTTATAATATATTTGGTGTAAATTGATGGGGTTTCAACGATGGGTTAATTGATATCATAAATTTCTATTGTTTTCGAATATCTAATTGCATTGCAGTATACTGCACTCCTGTTGGAAAAGTACGTCTTAGGTTTATGCATTGATGCAGTATACTGTATCGTAAGGAGTTACGTACGTTTGTGTTGTCGTTGTTTCTATAATGGAAAAGACGACACATGATTACAATGCAGACCGGAGTTAAAATTTGGTTGGCCTGAATGTATATGATACATAAGTACGAGGTCAGTCATGATTGGTTATACGAGGTCAGCACGGATTGGTTATAACTTTTGCTGATTGTTGGCGAAATGATCTTGTGGGCGTAATATCGTCGGGCGACCTTTACCTTCCTTGGTTGATAGAACTTTTGGGTGGGTGAAATCGGATTAAAAAGGGGAAAATTAGAAGTTAGAATTTCTTTATTTTGTATAATTTGAATTTTTCAAAATATACTAACTATCTTTTTAAGCTTAAGAGTACCATTTAAATAAAGTGAGAAAGAAAATCATGTTATTAAATTGCAGAAAAAGGTTGAAGGGTCTTTACACGAGACCATTTTTCTCGTTGAAGTAGCAATTTCTTAACTTAAACTCATTAACTTTTCACCATGAAAAAAGCTATATATTTGTTAACTTAAACTCAATAACTTTTCAGCACGAAAAAAAGCTATATATTTGTATATTCATCAAATAAGATTATATAGCGAATGCATATATGAGAGGAAAGAGGAAAAAAACTAGCAACTATGGTAGAAATGTGGTACAATGTCACACAAAGTGGTAGGACATAATAAGATAACCTGTTTAGCTACATATGGAACATGTGAAGGAAAACGTATATAAGAAAAATGGAAAGTGAGAAAACTGATCCTTGTGACAAATATATGAGAATTCCTTCACAATGGAAAGGCAAAAAGTGGGAGAAAGATACATACCATATATTCATCATTAGAAAGAAAATTATGTACCCAGTAAGCAAAAGTCCTAGACCTGGTAGGAGATATTGTCCACCATGATTTGCATCCTCCAAATACCTTGGGGAGAAGATAGACCCATTTTGGATAAAGCATCTGCCCTTTTGCTTTCTTCCCTGTCAATGTGTGTAATTGTGTAGTCCCTCCTGCTACTCCATAAAGCCTCTATTCTGTTCAGCCATCCAGTAAGATTGATATTTTTTATAATGTGTTTTGACTGAACGTGGTCGATGATGACTTTCGAATATCCAAAAATTTGTAGATTCGGAAAGTCAAGAAAGTTACAAAGGGAGAGAAGACCAGTGAGGGCCATCGCCTCAGCTCTATTGTTGGACCCTGGTCCACCATTCCAGTGTATTTCAAAGGCTTGACCAGCTTCTGGAATGATGAATACTCCACATGCACACGTACCATGTGGTGTAGCTCCGTCAAAATCGGCACGTGGAATTGCCGTGGGCTCCCCTATTGAAAACCTTCTTCCATTGCAGATCCTGGTTTGACCTGGAAAATCGAGTGCGTTGTATAGACAATGGATGGATTCTACAACAGAAGAAGGAGATTCCATCTTTGAATTGAAAATCATCCCATTTCGCCATTTCCAAATGGCCCAAATAGCCAATAAAGGAATGGGCCACCACTCTTTGTTCATAATACTCCACCCTTTGAAAGCCTCAGGAATGGAAGGGAAAGAGTTGTGGTTGTAACCAAAGTGAGTAGCAAGTTTCTGCCAGATTATTTGAGCTTATGGACAAAGGAGAAAAAGATGTAAGTTGTTCTCAAAGTCAGATCTACAAAGGGGGCATATAGCAGGCCACAACAATTTTGATTTTGTAAGTTTTCCCATGTGAGATTCCTATTATGAAACACCAACCAGGCAAAAATTATGATCTTTAAGGGGCAGCCTGTTTTCCAAAGTGATGTAGGGAAGGTGTTATCAGCGTGATCTAATTATGAGGTTAGAAGTTTTTGATATATATGTTTGACATATACCGTTAAGGAGCCACCATGTCCCTTCCAAATGAGGAAGTCCTTATCCGCAGAGCGATATATGCCATGAGCCCTCAGCATTCTTATGATAGAATTCCATTGCATTGCCAGATCACCATTGAGGCGCAGATCTGTCGCTGATTTCCAAATTGGAATTGCTCCATCCCATTTTCAGATGGCACTGGCCCAGAAAAAAATACCCCTGTTGTGCAACGATCTTAGTAACTGAGTGGATATTTGGATCTTTCCAGCCACTCCCGCAAATTCATCCCAACCAATAATAATTTTAGAACTAGTCTGAAATTTCCAGATCAGATTTTGTCTGAAGAAAGGCTCCAATTTCCTGAATCCTCTCCAAATTGCAGAGCCGAGATAGGATCCAATGTTGTCTTCCCTAACCCAGTAGGACATATCTTTATTTTCCATGTACTTAGCATGAATGGCCTTGCTCCAAATAGACATACCCATGATTGCTTTCCACATAGTTTTGCATAACAGAGCCTTCCGAAAAATATCTAGATCCAATATGCCCCAACCTCCCATTTTTTTAGGGCGAGCCAGCTTAGAAAGTTTTGACAGATGATATTTTTTTTGTTCTTTGTGCCCTCCCCATATAAAATTGGCAGTCATCCTGTTTAAGCTGTTGATGATGGCTGTAGGGATATAGAAAAGGTGTGCCCAATATACCATTATTTGCACGAGCACAACTTGAGTCAGAATTGCGCGGCCACCAATGGATAAGCATTTATACTCCCATGCAGTGATTTTCTTATAAAATCGGTCAGGAATCCAAGACCAATCAGCCACACGATATCCAACAGATTTCAAATTGGAACCCAAGTATTTTAGCCCATTCCGAAGAGGCATTGCTTTGATATTGAAAAGCTGTGATAGGAAAATAATCAGTTCCCCATTTACATCTTCAACATGAAATGATGATTTACCTACATTTACACACATGCCAGTAGCATTTTGAAACCGCCCCAATATTCCATGAAGACAAATCCAGGTAGCTCTGCACAGAACAACTGTTAATAGAATATCATCAACAAAAAAATTATGGGAAATGTAGATTCCCCTACAGATGGGAAGGGGCCTGTATTTATTTTGAAGAATTGCCCACTTGATATGAAGACTCAGAGAGTCCATTACAAGGATGAAAAGGAGTGGAGACAAGGAACAACCTTGTCTTAACCCCCTAGCCGCTTTGAAAAAAGGAGTAGGGATTCCATTGATAAGAACTGCATAATTGACATCAACCACACACGCCATAATCCATCTGGAGCATCTGTTATCAAGACCAATCCTTGCAAGAAGGCAGCGGATAAAACCCCAATCCACACTATCGTAAGCCTTTTTAAGATCAATTTTTAATAAAGCAGCATCTAACTTCCTGCTATGTATGGAATGTAGACATTCCTGAGTGAGAGCCACTGCGTCCAATATATTCCTATCCTTTAGAAAACCGTGTTGTTCATGGGACAGATGAAGAGATAAGATATTCCTCATGTGAATAGCAATGATTTTTGAGATAATCTTATACAAGACATTGCACAATGAAATTGGCCTGTAATCTGAAAATGAAGCAGAGAGTTTCTTCTTAGGAATCAAAGCTATATAAGTTGAGGAAATATAATGACTGGTGAACCCATTTAATCTTGATTCCTCAACCATTTTTAGGATATCAGACTTGAATAAGTCGAAGAAATGGATAAAGAAGTCAATGGTCCAGCTATTCAGTCGTGGACATTTATCCTTCTGAAAAGATTTCATAGTCATCAGTAATTCTTCCTCGGAAACTTCAGAGAATAGGGCAACGTTTTGATTATCATCAAACATGGTAGGGTATGGTTCGATACCCCATTGAATATCCTCAATGCCACTGCCAATGTCTCTGCTGTATGCATTTTTGAAATATTTCATAGCTTCACACGCTATGGCCTCCTGGGAATGATATTTCATCCTTGATTTCCCAAATAATGTTTACCTCCCAATGCTTATTAGCGAATCTGTGGAAAAACTTTGTATTTTTACCCCCTCTATGAGCCATAAGGCTCGACCCTTAAGACGCCAAGAAGCTTCTTCCATTGCTAGAATCTTTTTCTTTCTTTTCTCAAGGTCCCAAATTTTTTTCCGAATAACAGAGGGCATATAAGGTTGTTTGAAGTGTGTGGATAAGAATTCCAAATTCCTACATATGTCCTTCAAGGCCATTCTATTGGAGGCAACTTTCTCCCGTTGCCATCTTTTAACCTTTCTTCGAAGAGAAGACAGTCGATCTGCAAAAGGCTGAATATGATCATGTGCCAAAGAGGATGGGGGAAGCCAAGATTCCATTATAAACTTGTTGAACTGTTCATGAGAAAGCTATGTCCTGTTAAATTTAAACAGATAACCGAATCTACACCCAATAAATTTCCAATGTATAGAAATGGGGCGATGATCTGATATAAATGTAGGAATAATTTTCACCGAGGGGGAACCAAATCTTTCAATCAATTTTTCATGTAAGAGGAATCTGTCTAGCCTTTTAGCCAGAAATGAGTCATTAGATCACCCATTGTCCCACGTAGGCCCCTGGCAAGGTGGCATAACATCAACGAAGTTATTTTGTATGATTGCATCCTGAATCAAGCGGCCAATCGGGTCATTTTTCCTGCCATTGCCCCATATCTCATCGTTACATAGTGTACAGTTAAAATTACCTCCAATTAATAAGGAGTCAATATCAAGAAGTTCCGATGATAGAAAATATTCCCAAAAAGGATAACGATCTTTATATGGAGCATAAATGTTTAATATGTGGACTGGATCTGGAGAATCTCTAATGTAGGCCAGAATGAGAATACCAGCAAAACATTGAAATGCAACCGCCTTTATCCATTTTGGATCCCATAAAACAACCAAACCACCTGACAAACCTACAACATTAGTTGCAACCATGTGCCATGATGGAAGCATCCGTCTAAAATATGAGATAGTTTGAAGACTATCATGCATGGTTTCTTGAATTAAGAGCATTTTGGAATTTGAGGAGAGAAATAGATCCTTCAGGGCCAGAAACTTGGGGTCTGCTCCAAGACCCCGGATATTCATCGATAGGATGTCAATCATTTGAGGACTTCAGAAGGCCGACTTGCTCTAAGAGGCCCTTTTCCAGAGAAATCATCAGAAGCTATTTCAGATATAGGAATGTCGATCAAGGATAGATCCCAGGTCATATCCTGTCTACCCCTTCTCCCTCTGAAATGTCTACTACCCCTCTTCTCTTTTCGATGGACAGTGATGTTCCCGGCCGAATTCGGGCTAATAATAGGGGAAGGGGAATGGCCAGGTTTGTGAACAGTAAGCGGTTGTAATTTCAATGAAGCCCGTTTTAAAAGAAGGTCTAAATCACAATCGAATGTATTTTTGTCCGAGGATCCCGGGGAATTGGTAGGAGTGAACGATGTGCAAACAACTTTGCCTTTGGGATCGGCTCCGCGGGATTGTGAGGGAGATGATGGGATCCTTAAGGGAGGAGGGATATGAGAGGAGGGGGATTGTGGAGATGAAGAAATATATTGAATATGAGGGGATGATGGACCATCCAGGGACAGCTTGTGGAAAGGCGGGGGGGAATGGCATCTTCCGGATCCGGTTCCTGTGGAGGGGGGGGGGGTAATGAAAAGTTCATCGGATGAAGTGGCGGTTCGACATATTACTATGTGGAATGTTTAGACACGGATGATGACCATGGGTGACACATGGTATGTTCAATATTCTGATTGGAAGGGCCCGCAGACAGTGAGCGAGTACGAGGAAGGCTAGAATATCGATCGAGAGAAAGACCTCTAGGTGAAGAGAGTTGCACATTTGGAAAAGCAGGAGCTCGATATGCCTCAAAATTATATGACTGATCCGTGTTCATAAAGACACGCTCATTTGCAACACCAGATTCTAATTGTTTCTTTGACTTATGTTTCATACTCGTTCGACGTGGACATTGAGGGAAGAGATGGTCCATTTTATGACAAACCGAGCACCTAAAAGGAATGCCCCAGTAATCTAAGCACTGTTGTATTTTTGACATTCCCCATGTTAAATCAATAAACTCCGAAAAATCGCCCCTGTATTCCTTTTCTATAAGGATCCAAGCTATGTGCTTGTCCTTTGCTCCAATGCACCTGGGATCGACATATATGAAACGACCAATAGCATTACCTATTTTCTCCATAGATTCTTTGGTCCACAGTTCGATTGGTAACCCATGCAGCTTCAACCAAATATAATTATTCTGAGGAGTGCATCTGAGTGGATTAAATCCAATGAACCATCTGTAAAGGGCCAAAAAACTTCTATCTCTGACCCAGGGTTTTGAAAAGATGATCTCCAAGTCACGAACCCGGAGAAAATGGAAACTATACCAACTATTCATAAGACGGAAAATGGTCAGGGAGTAACCTAGGAGTGGAGCCCATTTGGCTGTAATCCAAGTTCTAATATGAGAGTCATCCATTGAAGGAAAGTTCCATCGGCCTACTAATGCTCGCTATTGCAAACTTGCGATTCTATCAAGTAACAGTGGCCCATCCAAATTAATTGCGTCGAGAGGGGGAGAAGTTTTAACTGGGCGGTGTTGCTTTTGTCGGGAATGGATAGCAGGACCACCGCTCCTTGGAGATTGTTCAATGTGAGAAAAAGGAATGATGTCAGCATTCAACGAGGTAGTCCAGTCAGGTTTAGAAGCATAGCTGGCATTGACTTTCTCCACTTCCAAGGTGGCCCAAACCATGGCTAATGCTGCGGAAGTGTCAGAAGGAAAGTCCATTGCATAGGACAGACATAGACTTCTATAAGTCAGAAAGAAGATCCCTAAGGGGATAGCCTGACTTACCAAGTACCGCAAGGCTTTATATTATAGAGGAAAAGATAGGAAAGAAAATCAGGATAAGTCAAGATAGAAGTACAACACCGTCCAGAAAAAAGAGGGCAACTGGAGGAAAAAAGGAAATGATGGCCTATGGCCGGGTAGCCGAGACACCAGAAACTTCCCTACTGGCAATGTGACTATAAGATATGTCGACAATCATTTATGTAAAAATAGTTAAGTGGCGGTGAGCATTTATCGAAAGAAGGGGGGAGAGAAATTACTACCATTATGGCTTGGCCAACCCATCACCGGAAATTTTCAAATAAAAAAAAAAACGGCATCGGAAAATACAGGAATGTTCACGACTGAGAGGAATTGAGCATCAGGAAGACACATCTGGGCAAACGATACAGTAGCAGCATATTTCATAAACACACCACCAAGGTCCTATCCTGAAACGAAGGTCTGAGCATGGCTTATATATAACAAAATATTTCTTGAGATTTTTTATGGATACCCCCCACCAACCTAAAGGTTCAGAGCCAGACATGAAAACGAAATGGCAACGATAAAACTCCCGGGGTGTGGATCAGGATAAGACATGAAAAACCAGAGTTCCAGACATGTACATACAGATTGTGTACCACTTAATATTACACGATTATATAGAACACCGAAAGTCTTTAATCATGTATAATAGAGTCCAGATCCATTAATCTAAAAACTAGAACTTCAGAAAATCATAACATGGGAAACTCTATAATAAAACTGACCTGTGCTTTGAGCGTTTTCCGAGTGGAGAGCACCGCAAACCATTCATGGAAAAACACCATATGTTGTAGACCAACTTAAACTCATTAACTTAATCAAACGAATGAATGAAAGACGAACATAAAAAAAATGAGTAAATTTTTATGATTAAAAATATTGTCATACATTTTATATATATATATATATATATATATAATTTATATTAATTTTCATATTATTAAAAATAATGATTATTATTATTTTAATTAAAATTATAATTTAGTTGTTTGTTATAATTTTTAAAACTTTAAATATATAATAACACAATTACTTAAATTAATGATTATCTATATTTACAAATTATTTAATTTATATAAATTACATTATTTATTTATTAGAATGATAAATTTAATAAAAAAATTATTAACATTTTATAGCAATAATAAAATATATTTCTTAATTTACACTAATTTATGAATCCATGAGTATTGAAAAGACATTTTTTAAATCGTTTTAAACGGTGGTTTTCAATCACAAAATAAGTACAATAATATGAACAAGTTATATAAACTAATTTCATCTGTACATTGTTTTTAATTTTAAAATTAAATTATTTATATAAAATATATGTATATAAAAGATGCTATGAGTAACAATTTTTTGACTTTTGTGCACTTGTAGGTATAAAGATGTGTCTTCCTTTGTTTGGAAAAAACATGACCATAAAATGATTTTTTCTATAAGCATTAATAAGTGCATCCATTTATATACTCTTCCAGCTCTGCCCTCTTCATCTTCTCACCATGATCTATTCTTTTTTCTAATTTCTCTATATATTTTGCTTCAATTGCTTCCTCTGCGTCTTCTCTGTGTAGCGTTAACACGTAAAAAAAATTCTATTATATTCACTTCCTTAATAGCGTGTCTTTCAAACAACATATTCTCGACTTTTTCTTCACTCCTAAGGGTCAAAAGGATGACTTTAGATAAGTATTTCCAAAATTCATGTGTATTTTTCTCACCAACATGCATGAATTTTCTCTCATATTTCCATGGACTCCACAACAACATATGGCATGCATGCATCCATTGGGATGACATCATACAATATTTCATCTTTGTAAGTCTTGCCTATAAAAAAAACTGGACCAAACACCAAACACCCTTTGTCAATAATGAATTCATTCCCATTTTTAAACCATGCATTTCGGTAAAGATAGAAATACCCTTTGTCAATAATGAATTCATTCCCATTTTTAAACCATGCATTTCGGTAAAGATAGAAATACTTATCATAGTGTAAGTTCAATTTATCTACCATCTTGTCTAGAAACCATATTTTCAAGACTATTACTATCAATAATAACTTGACATAGCTTTCACCCTGAAGGGCATCTGGTTTGAAATATATTTCACAAAAACTAACAATCCATATTGATGCTACTATGTATTTTCTCCTTTTATAGAATCACCTTTGTTCTCGTCATCACGATATGCTCCTCCATATCGGGTGGAACTTGTGATTCAACTCCTTCATTTTCAGTTCGGGCCAAGTTTAATATAGGCTTCTCTTCTTGTTCCTACTCTTGGATGTTACAGTTTGGGCATTCAAATTCTCTATGACCCTCTTTTCAACAAAGGGTCTTCGTTGCATTCCTAATCCTCTACCAACATTGTACCGTCCAACCCTCTGAAATCCTCTTTATTGAATTGGGTTATTTCGTTGAATATATCCTAAAATTTCATTTTATAGATTTAAAAATTTAATTTAAACAATGAAAAATCTTATGTTAATTACAAATCTATTAGGTTTGATTTGGGGAAAGATTAGATCAGTGATGTGTTTAAATTAAAAAACATATATATTTAAAAGAGATTTACACATTAAGATGGATCTTATAATATATTTGGTGTAAATTGACGGGGTTTCTACGATAGCTTAATTGATATCATAAATTTCTATTGTTTTCGAATATCTACATGCATTGCATTGCAGTATACTGCACTCCTTTTGGAAAAGTACGCCCTAGGTTTATGCATTTATGCAGTATACTGTATCGTAAGGAGTTACGTACGTTTGTGTTGTCGTTGTTTCTATAATGGAAAAGGCGACACATGATTACAATACAGACCGGCGTTAAAATTTGGTTGGCCTGAATGTATATGATACATAAGTACGAGGTCAGCACGGATTGGTTATAACTTTTGCTGATTGTTGGCGAAATGATCTTGTGGGCGTAATCTCATCGGTCGACCTTTACCTTCCTTGGTTGATAGAACTTTTTGGTGGTTGAAATCGGATTAAAAGGGGGAAAATTAGAAGTTAGAATTTTTTTTGTTTTGTATAATTTGAATTTGTCAAAATATACTAACTATCTTTTTAAGCTTAAAAATACCATTTAAATAAAATGAGAAAAAAATCATGTTATGAAATTGCAGAAAAAGGTTAAAGGGTCTTTACACGACACCATTTTTCCCGTTGAAGTAGCAATTCGTTAACTTAAACTCGTTAACTTAATCAAACGAATGAACGAAAGACGAACATAAACGAGCTCAGTGTTTAAAGCGAAAAATATGCGTTTGAGGGTTCCATCAGCTGTACTCGGAGAGGATTGAAATGTCTTCGGGGAAATGGGTTCCATCAGTGCAGATTCCATCTTTAATGATGGGGTAGACAACTGGTAAAGTACCGACGTCCTAATAATTGAAGATGGGAAAGTGATGACAAGATGAAAGGAGTTCCTTTTCCTAGCCTTTGCGCTTGTATAGGTTCAAAGTTGAGCAAACATACTCAATTGTCAGATCAACTAGCTTGGGGAAAATGAGGTCGAGAATAGGGCAGGCACAAGGCGCATGGGAAGTCGAAGGCCCTAACCCTGCTGCTTCCAAACCAAAGCTAAGAAAAGGCCTCTGGTCACCCGACGAAGATAACCAACTCACCAGCTATATCAGGAGAAACGGCCTCATCAGCTGCTGGAACTATGTGGCCAAGCAGTCCGGTAAGCATCCGGTTCATCTCTAATTTCATTCAGTTTCTTCTTCCCTTTTTGCTTAATTCAAATCGATATAGTTTTTTTTTAAAACCCAATTCAGTTTAATATATTGCATTTCTTATTCTGTAACTCAACCCTAATGCAATAATAACGGTGATCCTCTTGAGAAATCACGGGTTCCATTTTAGAAAAATGATGATATTTTTAAAAAATGACAGAAAAATCGAATATGTACATCTCCTAAACTGTACAACAAATAAATCTGTAACATTGTCGTAAGGTTTCCGCAATGCACATACATTTATACAGGTCTGCAAAGAACCGGAAAAAGTTGTAGGCTGAGATGGATTAACTACTTACGCCCAGGCCTTAAACGTTATCCGATTTCATGCCAGGAAGAGCAGCTCATCATAAACTTACAATCCATTCTCGGTAACAGGTTTCTATTCTGGTTCACCCTACGCCTTCTGTCAACATTAATTTCTCTTTCTTCCTTGGATCCTTCTCACTTTTTGTTCCCTGTCAGCATTCTTGATTAATTGTCCACATTAATGATAATTAGGTGGTCTCAAATAGCGGCACAGTTGCCGGGACGCACGGACAATGAGATCAAGAATTACTGGAACTCAGCGATCAAGAAGAAGCTCAGGCTGAAACCCTATAGCTCTTCCTCCACCGCCGTCGCCATCGCCATCGCCAACGGGGACCTCAACAGCAAACTTAATATGCCTTTCCGATTGGATCGTGTAGATGATGAGCTTTTAATTGATCCAAACCCTAACAACAATCTGCTGAATTCTTATTGTCAACTGTGGAATAATGATAATTCTGCCCATACACATGACAGCTTCTCTCCTAATGCAGCTTTTATGTCTTCGAGTCTGCAAGAGCAAGTCTTGCATAATTGTAAGGCTGCAAAATCAGCGACAACCAACGAGTTGATAATAGAGTCATGCAGAACTACAGTAGCAACTCATGAAGCGCCTGCTTCTCCCAATAATTGTTCTGTGGACTCAATCAGAATCACCATCCCTGCTCTTGCTGAAAGACAGTTGTTGAAGGAAAATATTGAGAACGATGGGCAGATAAACCAAAACCTGATCATGAACGACTATTCGTCCTTAACAGCATCTTCCAGATCAAGTTCATGGAGCGCTGGTCATTCATACGAATGTATGGCAGCTGATTTTCCAGATGTCTATCCAGGAGTTTCAAATACCACTAATGATCACGAGCTCTTAGGAATTACATTACTGGAAGATCACCTGTACGGGCATAAGAGCTACCAGTCGCCTTATACAGAGGGAGCGGTAGATGGGATTGGTGATCAATTGGGTTGCTCAAGAATTTCCAATCAAGAAGCGAATGTCAGGCCAATTCCTGCAATATTTGGAGGAGGAACTAGAGCGTTGGGAATTCATGAGTGTAACAGTACTGTAGCCGGACAAGTTACAGTTTAGGCGCACGACGATATGTACAATATCAGTAATGCTGCTGCTTCTGATTTCTTCGATCACATTTATTTGACCTAATGCTTTACATTGTATTCAATAAGTTGAAGGTCGCCTTAAGGAAATGTTTGTCGATCATCCTCTGGAAAACCCTTTTATACCATTTATGAAGCAAGCATATATATTAGATCTCTAACCTTAACGGCTCTTTCTTTTTTTGTTTCCATTTTGAGATTATTGTAACTATGCATCTCTGTTTGTTTTAGTCAAATTTGATCTCCATTCTAAAATTTTGATCAGAGCTCCAAATGATACGTCTATAAATCATCGAATCGCACCATCATCCACAGCCTCCCTGCTAGAAACCTTAACAATTAAATAACACTTCTTTAAACACTCGAAAAATTCTCTGCCGCTATACTGGATACAATAATAATTCCAGATAAGTTCGATCATGTTTTCAAAAACATTAAGAATAGTGTTTTAAAATCATCATAATTTGCTAATTTAAAAATCCTCAATGTATAAATATTTTGAAACATGTATAGAATCTAGGTATAAGATGCACAATCTGAAACAAGGGATTTTTTTCATTTTCAATATTTTTAGTGTAGTAAAATTATGATCTATTTTGGAAATTGACGAATACCGAAAAACCCAATTTCATTTTCGAACTCATTATTTAGTACAAGATAAAGAGAGAGAAAAAAGACCTTTAATTTCCTAAAATGACCTCTACATTAAGATTTCATGAGACAACCTCCAACCTATTTCAGCCTGAACTCTAACCAAATTGAAATCTCCATGTTAATGTGAGTAGACATCTGTTAAATTCAAGTATGCTAATACTGAGTTGCCAGTTTAATGTAATAATCTGTAAAGTTGATCCACCTTATATCCATACTGACAAATTAGTAGATTACGAGTTAGAATTAATAGAGGTGATTTTTGGTGTTCCACCTCATTTCCCTATTGACATATTAGCAAATTACAAGTTAGACTTGATAGAAGTGATTTATAACCACATTAGTGTTTCATCACACAGCCTCAAAGAGATGTCAACTTGAAATCTAATCACATTGAAGCCTCCTTGTTAGTGTAAGTATGCAATAGCTGTTAACCTCATGTAGGATAATACTGAGTAACTGTTAGGTTGATACACCTTAGTGCTCAATTGAAATACCAATAAATTACAAGTTAGACATAATACAATTGATAAATCCTCTTATGTTTGAAACATACATCAAACATATAGATTTTTTTGTTTTGTATATGTGTATTAAGACTGAACTGATTTATGGTAGTCACGATCTGCTATTTGCTGTTAGGAAATGAGCCAACATTGCTGGAGAGGCCGCGATGTTGGAATGGCTAAAGATTTCCACGGAGTGGCTATAATGGTAACATGATAATACCTCCGGTCGTGGGTGTTGACAGTGACAAATGAAATAACTCACACCCCAAGAACCAAGGGTGACCGATCTGTAACAACCAGAACCATCACAAGATAAGGGCACTCTCAAACAGATTTATATATTGGAATCATAACGATGTTACCCAGTCTTATCGCCCTTGACTTCTCCGTTTCACTGGTAGCCGCCCTTAACACTCTTCCGTGTATCTTTTCTTTAACTGTGTCTATGTCTTCCCATTCAGAGAAGTGCGTTCATTACGTCGCATATCTCATAGCTCCGATCGTGGAAGCGAGCCCGTCCTGGAACATGATTTGCATTTTTTATTTTGGATAGTTATCTGTTTGTTAGGGTGGTTTAGGTAAATTTGCAAACCGGTGGTTCAGCATTCATGATTTTTTAATTTAGGATAGTTATCGGTTCGTTGGTGTGGTTTAGGTAAATTTACAAAGAAGTGGTTCAGCATCCATGATTAGTATTTATTTTTTCTTTTTCTTTGAATATCACTCCTCAGCTAACTTCACCACTGGGAGCCTGATTCAAGGAGAATTGAATCAGGGCTTCGTGCTAATAGTACTTTTTTTTTTTTCCCTTCTCTCAAATATCACCCCAGCTAACTTTACCATTGGGAATTTGATTCAAGGAGAATTGAACCAGGGTTTCATGGCAGAGGATCAAAACTTGGCAAAAAGTTAGACTTGGATTACTCTGCAGATAACTTATTTAAATATAAATAAACTCCGACACCACCACTTCTCTCGATAGTATGTGATCACCCATAACTTCCCTTGCTCATGGCAAGGCAACCCATAACTTCCCTTGCTCATGGCCACACTCTTACAAGCCAACAATCCTCAGTATCAGATCGAGGGTTCTTTCATTCCCTCATCAGTTCTACTTTTTGCATATTGACATGTTCTTATAATGGAGTTGGAAAATGGTTTGTGTAGGATACACTAGATCTATTTCCTTATACCACAAACTCACATTAGTATGTAGGGAGTTTCTGTTTTGGAGAATTTGGCATATCTGTTTGTGTTAACTAATTCATTGGATTTTAAGAATTATGGTAAATATGGTTGGTAATTTTACCTCAGAGAAATTGGTTGCTTAGGAATCTCTTTAATATTAAAAGATTTGAGATTCAAAATTATCTGATTTACATGCGTCTAAGGAAGGGTTGTAACTTTTATGTAGGTATCTAAAAGTTGTAATAGTAACTACCTTTGTTGCTGGATTACACAACCCATCTAGATTGCTCTATTCATTCAGAAAGTAAAAGAGGAAAATTGTTGGTAATTTCTTGCCTTATAATTCATAGAAATGTTGACGAGGAGTGGAAAGCTAAGTTTTCATAAAAGGATATAAAGGCCAAAGAAAATATGATAATTTATAAAGGTTAGGAATAAGAGAATAAATGCGAGGGATATGAAATAATGGTTCGGGTTCACTCTTAAGGATTATAGAACTATAAAAGCAATGTGATTAGACATTGACAAAATAAAAACCTAAACCCTTTCAAAGTAGATTTTATCATTTGGGTATTCAAGAAAAACACAATATCCATTCTGTTATGAGTGACGGATATTTCTGTCCTAATTCATTGCGTGAAGCTATAATTGTGATGCTTACCTTTCCATCTATTTTAATGCTAGCTGTGACTAAATCCTCGACGAAAGTAGCTAAGAAACAACTGTATTTATGGTTACAGCCCTTCCAAATTCCTTTCCATGCATTTTCATCAAATCCAACAGCTTTGTGATGCAATTTCCTACGTAATTGTTTATCGTGTTTTCAATTGCTTAGGATGTTCTCCTACTTGTTTTGGTGGTTTTCCAATTGCCCGGAAAACTTCACATTTCATCTTGAGTGATTTTCCATTGTTGGTATATTTAATTCATGACATGGTCGAGCACTATGCCTGATGCAGATCCAAACAAATTAGTCGTAGTAGAATGGAAGAAAAAATAAGCATTGGTGGAGAGTTGTAGCAGTTACAATACTACCTATTATTCTCTAATGCTATACTTACCTCATTTAACTATACACTCAATGCTGATGACATAATAATATTTAGATAATAGTGTTAGAATTAATGGAGAAAGTTAGTTTTTTCCTAGATTTGGTTGTTTTTTTTGTTGTATAATAGGATGAGACCTTTTCTTTAGTAGATCCTATTATTGAAGGAATGGTTCAAACCACCCTGTTTATGTTCTAGTCTATATGTAACATGCTTTTGTGTGGAGGCAGAGCATCCTCTGGAGGTGCAGTGTTGTTTATTTTTATCATGGTATATGGAGCTCCACGATTGAAAATGTGGGTGTATGCCTCAATGGTGGTTTGGGTGAAGTTTGTACGGAGGGAGATCTATGTGTGGGGAAGTCACCGCTGCATAAGAGGGTTGAACATGGAGTTGTCCACACATTCGCCTACGGGCTGTGCGGGTTGCTGATGGGATGCTTGAGAAGCCTAGTGTGCGTGACCAATTCTAGATTTCCAGATTTCATTTGCTGTGCATGATCAGACAAGGTGGTTTTGTTTTAGGTATGAGTTGACATGTTTAATTTAATTAGAGGAGGTCGTGGTTGTGGAGCGCAGCAAGGTTGACTGCTGGATTGCGCACAGACCGTGAGGAAGTGAATCCTGTGGTCACAGCAACAAAGGCGGATTCATTTGAGGCCTCATGAGATCTCGTGCAGGTGATATCTTCTCGGATGTATGCCGTGGGAGAGGACACCAAGTTTTTAAAATCCGATGAGTTTTATCAACTAAGAGAACAACGAAGATCTAAGTGGAGCCCGTGGATGCGAGATTGAGCAGAGAAAAAGAAGATCGTGGTTGCCAGATTGCACCTGAATCTGCGTGGCTTGGTGTGGAGTCGTGGTGCAGTGGAAGCCAAAAAGAGTGGGATGAGCAATGGACACGTATTGATCTGCTCACCTCTTGCAGTTTCCCCGCCTTGCACAATGTGTTTCGATGCAGTTGTGGAGGATAAGTCTCTACCCGTGGCGGTGCCTTCGCGTGGGAGGCAGAGTTTTGCATTCTCAGCCTAGCCTTTTGTTGGGGTCGTAGTATTGTTAAGTGTTGTGGAGCCTTGGGGCTCTCATTCGAAGCCTGGTAAATACTTATCCACCCCTTTCATTCAATGATTATGATTATCTCCATAGACAGGGAGTAAGAAATCGACTCTGTGATTTGTGCTTTGTCCGAGTGGTGAAGGAGAGGCGATCTACATATGTGACGAGTGCATCTGACGTATGTGGATTTCTTAAGAATTTGTGACAGAGACCTGTTCTCTGTGTAATGCAGCTCATGCACTGAAAATAGAGCCCCCGCTCCACCTTGTTGGGACTCGGTGCATGATAAAGCTCCTTGGCCAAAGCTGAAATCCGCATTCAGTATAGAAGCACTTCTTTTAGTAGTGGTGTCTTCCATCTTGTTTGAGTGAGCGGGTTTCCCTTCAGGTGAGACCCTCTCCTCATCTCTCTCATTGTTTTACAGTGCACCTAGAGAAGAGTTGCGTTCTTTGGAAGAAGAACCGACAGCCCACAAGATTTATTGTTTTGTGAGCGGTCTTAGGTTGTATTCTTTTTTTGAAGTCTTGTGACTGGAAGCATCTACTATGGAGGTTTCTCTTTATGCCGAAAGACCGGGTTGAGAGGGAAAGGATCCAGATCTGGATTTGATAACAAACCAACCTCTACGGTTTGCAATAACTTTCATTTTGTTAAAGCAAAGGTTGGGCTTTTGTTTGAGCGGGAGCTACAAACTTGTTGAAATGTTAATTTCCCTGGGTGTGTACTGTTTCGAGATTACGCTTCCCCACACCAATTAAAACAGTAGATCGAGACTAGATTTTTCCTTACACGGTGCAGATTTTGTTTTTTTAGGGTCAAGGACATCAAACATTTAAGAACACAAAAATCATGGCAGAGTTGGTAAAAATAGTAAATACCAGGTTTTATTGCGGAGATGGTGAATGTACCGCAACATCCAGAAATTTTAGGAATTAAACTGATTTGTCTGCCGCTCCATACCTTGTTTTAATTTTTGTCTTGTCATAAAATGTAAGAGAAGCGCAGCAGCGCAATAGCAAGAAGAAGAAGAAATTTCTCTTACAGCAATGTGAAATGCAAGTGAAGTGTAGCTGAGCACAAATGAAAAAGAGGGCAAAACGCAGCAGAGCGTGAATGTCGAGTTTTTGTGGATGTAATGCAAAGAGCGAATGTAAGGAGAATTCTTCCAGGAGGTTGAATGTAATACACACAACAGTGTGGATGTAATGCAAAGAATATGCAGCGACATAGAAACAAAGTGGTAGTAATGTTAATCCCTCTGCAATATAGTGGAGTAGCGCCTGAATGTAATTTCTGTTGTTGAAAAAGGAATACGCAGCAGTGTAGAAGTGTGAATGCAAGGGTAATGCACAGAAGCACGAACGTCTTTCTTTTGTGGTTGTTCAAATGATTAATGAAAAGAGCACGCAGCAGCGTGAGTATAGTTTCTGTTGGTCAATATGGAAACGCAGCACACAACAGTGTGAATATGTTTTAGTTGTTGTTCGTTGAGACTTGCAAGGGGAGCACGCAATGCGTATGTTTTTGTTGTTCATTTAAACTCAACTGTAATGTGTGATGCGCAGGTGCGCGAGGGTAATTTAAGAAGTTGTTTTATGCACAAGCAGTGTAGTGATAGAGAGGTGATGTGACACGCAGCAGCGCTCATGTATTGAAAGTTTTACACACAGCAGTGTAATGTTTTTCTGGAGAAGACAAAGTCTGTAATGCACAGCAATGCAGAGATACTACAGCCTAAGTGCCATTGTGAAGAGCAATGCGATAGCAAGAAGGAGAAGAAAGTTTTACACAAAACAGTGCAAGAGTAAAAGAAGAAAAAGTGAAATGTTTTTCACATAGCAGTGAATATAAGAAATATTTACACAGCAGTGTAAATTTGTAAGCTGGGACAAAGTATTTGTTCCTGAAAAGACAGAGTAAATTTGTGTGGAACTGAAGCGTTCCTTGGAGAATCCCTCTGTTAAGAGGAAGATTCTTTTGTAACGACAGTTGTGAAATCCCTCTGTGTGAGGAAGATGTTTTTTTTTGTAACAATTGGTTTCTTGTTAATTAATACAAGTTTTTTTTGTGTTGATGAAACACCGTATTTATAAAATAGTTTCTCAGCGTCAAAACGGAGTGTTGTTGAAACACCAGTTTCAGCGTTGCTGAAACACCGTTGCTGAAACTCAGCTGACGAAACTGCGTTGTCGAAACACTGCAATCAGCAAATGATTTTTGTTTCCACTGTGTTAAGAAACAGAGTTTTATTCTTTGTTTTTCTGTTTTGGAATTATCAGAAATTCCCAAAACAAAGTATCACTCTCTGTTCATATTTTTGTTTTGGAATTAAACAGAAAATTCCCAACAATCGTATCAGAGCTTGTCCAGGCTCTTTGAAGGCGTCAAAGAAGCTGAAGGAAGGATTTCTTGCTGCAGCAGCTTCTCCAGCAGAGTGAAGACTCAGTCAAGAAAGAATCCAAGGTATACAGTCAGTTATTTTAAATATATAGTCAAGTATTTTGAAGCATAGTTAAGAGTGCAAGAATGGTTGGAGCCAGCACTAGCATGGGTATCTTTAATACTTAGCTTGCATAATTTAATGGAAAAAATTATGACTATTGGGCAATAGCTATGAGAGCTTTGCTTGCCTCACAAGACTTATGGGAATTTGTTGAAGATGGTTTTGAAGAACCACCAAATGAAAATGAGTTTAATAGGTTAACTCAGGCAGAGAAAGATCTGTTGAAGAGTTATAAGAAGAAGGATGCTAAAGCCCTCTACTTCTTGTATTGAGCAGTGGATGAGAGTGTGTTTCCAAGGATAGCAGCAGCCAAGACATCCAAAGAAGCATGGAAAACTCTCAAGGTAACCTATCAAGGCCTGAAGAAAGTGAAGACAACAAAACTGCAGTTGCTGAGGAGTATGTTAAAGGCAAAGCATTTGTCAACAGTCATGAACGGAGTGCCGGAAGAAGCATGGAGTGGGAGAAAGCAAGGAGTCACCCACATGAAAGTTTTCGGATGTGTGGCTTATGCACACATTCCAGATCAGCTAAGGAAAAAGTTGGACAGCAAAGGGGAGAAATGTATTTTCATTGGATACAGTGAGGAATCCAAAGCTTACAGGTTGTATAACCCATCCACCAAGAAGCTGATTGTGAGTAGAGATGTTCAGTTCATTGAGGAAGAAGCTTGGGATGGAAGCATAGAGAAAACAATGAATGTTAAAAACTCTTTGTCACATGATGAAGATGATGAGGAGATGGCTGAAATACATCCCCAAACAACAACACCAACACAAGAGGCAGCAAATGAAGGTATGAACTCTTTGTTTTCTTTATATTATCATATTGATGACCCTATTCATTTCGAAGAAGCAATTAAGGATAGGAAATGGATAGAACCCATGAATGGGAGAAAGGAATTGAAGTTCCTTGAAGAAATGTTTAAAGAGTATGGAGTTCGATACGTAACTCTTGCCAAGATGGCCGAGATGGGCTTCACTGCCAACACCCTTGTCAATATGACAAAGGAAGAGATTGAATATTTGATGAAGACCCTGGTAGAACTCTATCTATGGATCTTCTTATAGGGGAGAGATATGGAATTAACTCTGTCATAAGAGCAAAGAAGGAGCAGGTTGCTGATATTTTGACCAAACCATTGGGACAGAAAAGTTTTGAATTTTTTATGAAATGTCTGGGTATGACTGATAACCCAGCAGTTCAAATTAAAGGGGAGTGTTGAAATGTTAATTTCCCCTGCTGCGTCCTATTTCTAGAAAACCAGTACGCTTCCCCACACCAATTAAAACAACAGATTGAGACTAGATTTTTCCTTACACGGTGCAGATTTTGTTTTTTGAGGGTTAAGGACATAAAACATTTAAGAGCACAAAAATCATGGCAGAGTTGGTAAAAATAGTAAACACCAGGTTTTATTGCGGACATGGGGAATGTACCGCAACATCCAGAAATTTCAGGAATTAAACTGATTTGTCTGCCACTCCATACCTTGTTTTAAGAGAAGTACAACAGTGCGATAGCAAGAAGAAGAAGAAATTTCTCTTACAGCAGTGTGAAATGCAAGTGAAGCGCAGCTGAGCACAAATGAAAAAGAGGGCAAAACGCAACAGAGCGTGAATGTCCAGTTTTTGTGAATGGAATGCAAAGAGAAACCCGCCGCCGCGAATGTAAGGAGAATTCTTCCATCAGGTTGAATGTAATACACACA
This sequence comes from Pinus tabuliformis, assembly GCA_031772625.1. NCBI lineage: Eukaryota > Viridiplantae > Streptophyta > Pinopsida > Pinales > Pinaceae > Pinus > Pinus tabuliformis. Next base: position 446,272,598 of record CM062817.1, read on the forward strand.
GCAGTGTGGATGTAATGCAAAGAATATGCAGCAGCATAGAAACAGAGTGGTAGTAATGTTAATCCCTCTGCAATATAGCGCAATAGCGCCCGAATGTAATTTCTGTTGTTGAAAAATGAATACGCAGCAGCGCAGAAGTGTGAATGCAAGGGTAATGCACAGCAGCGCGAATGTCTTTCTTTTGTGGTTGTTCATTTGAGTAATGAAAAGAGCATGCAGCAGCGTGAGTATAGTTTCTGTTGGTGAATATGGAAACGCAGCACACAGCAGTGTGAATATGTTTTAGTTGTTGTTCGTTGAGAACTTGCAAGGGGAGCACGCAGTGTGTATGTTTTTGTTCTTCATTTAAACTGAACTATAATGTGTGATGTGCAGCAGCGCGAGGGTAATTTAAGAAGTTGTTTTATGCACAATCAGTGCAGTGAAAGAGAGGTGATGCGAGACGCAGCAGCGCTTATGTATTGAAAGTTTTACACACAACAGTGTAATGTTTTTATGGAGAAGACAGAGTCTATAATGCACAGCAGTGCAAAGATATTACAGCCTGAGTGCCATTGTGAAGAGTAGTGCGATAGCAAGAAGGAGAAGAAATTTTTACGCACAGCAGTGTAAGAGTTAAAGAAGAAGAAGTGAAATGTTTTTCACACGACAGTGAATGTAAGAAATATTTACACAGCAGTGTAAATCTGTAAGCTGGGACAGAGTATTTGTTCCTGAAGAGACATAGTAAATTTGTGTGGAACTGAAGCGTTCCTTGGAGAATCCCTCTGTTAAGAGGAAGATGCTTTTGTAACAGCAGTTGTGAAATCCCTCTGTGTGAGGAAGATGTTTTTTTTTTTGTAATAATTGGTTTCCTGTTAATTAATACAAGTTTTTTTTGTGTTGCTGAAACACCGTATTTAGAAAATAGTTTCTTGGCGTCAAAACAAAGTGTTGCTGAAAAACCAGTTTCAGCGTTGCTGAAACACCGTTGCTGAAACTAAGTTGATGAAACTGCGTTGCTGAAACACCGTTGCTGAAACTCAGTTGATGAAACTGCGTTGCTAAAACACTGCACTCAGCAAACGATTTTTGTTTCCGTTGTGTTAAGAAACATAGTATTATTCTCTGTTTGTCTGTTCTGGAATTATCAGAAATTCCCAAAATAGAGTATCACTCTCTGTCCATATTTTTGTTTTGGAATTAAACAGAAAATTCCCAACAAAACTTGTTGTATTGCTTGACTTCATCCCTGTCAAAGTTTTGTAGTATCTGTGGGCAACGGATTGTTCTTGATCAAAGTGTTCTTGCGCACTCGATGCGGGGGAGAAAATAGAAGGAGAAATGAGTCAACAAAGGGGACTCAAAGAGTCTTGAAGAAAACAAAGGAGAAAGCATCAAGGTACAAACAAAATATATTGTTTTTGTGATTTTGGTGAAGAGTTTCAGGTTGACATTGATGGACTTATAGTTGATCAAGTCAAGGAACATGATGTAGATCTAGAATTTGATGAAATTGTTAAGAGGTTAATGTCAGATTTAACCTGTTTTTCAGGTATGACATACGAAAGTTGGGCAACTAAAATGAAAACAACATTATGGAAGGTAAATTTATTGAATTATGTTGAAGATGCTATCAATTTAATCTATGATAGTGGATATGCCTCAACATTAGGTCTTACAACTTCAGGATTAGATTAAAACATCATGTTGAGAATACTACATGAATATGGTAAGATTAGAAATGCAAAAGTTTTGTGGGATATTTTAGAAATGAAGTATAGTTCGAATGAGGGCAAAGATGATGAATGTATTGCTCTTGAAAGTGATGATTGTGTTTTCAATCCCATAACTGATTGTGAACTGAACATGTCAACATTGAAGATGCAATTATGGGTGATGAATGTCTGCCTATAATTGACATTAAAACATGTGATGATGAAGAAACAACCATTATTGTAGAATCTGAATTTTTTTATGAAGAAAGATCCTGTGATGTAGAGATCGATGAAGTCAAATTTTATGAGATCTATGTATCTCATGATGAGTGGATCAATCTTATGCATGAAAACCATCTTATCGATGAGTTTTTGTTCAATGAGAAGAAAAGTCTATCTCCATATACAAATCAATGTAGGACGACATGTTTGCAGCAACAAAATCAAGTAAAGTGGTTGAAGTCATGAATCAACAAACTATGTGAGCAGAGAGAGATAGAGAAATGAAAGCTCTATTGAAGGAGAAGGAAGGCAAGATTCAATATGAATCTAACATTGTTTTTAAGTGTGCAGATATTGGTATTCAAGAAGAAACAATTGAAAAGTCCCAATAACTTGCAACATTGAATGTTAGCCTACAATCAAGATCAAGAAAGAGGAGGATGAGAGTTCAAGCGTTTCGCCTTTGGGGTAGAAAACGTAAAAAGGAGGAGAAGCTCAATCACTACGTTATGGCAAGAAAAGTGAAGATGAGACTTAACCGACGAATGAAGAAGCATGGACTCTCAAACCAAAAGACAAAAATGAAAGCTCAGTTACCAGATTTTTTATGTACTATTGTAAGCCTAGCTTAGACTAGACCAGTAGGTGTATGCTATTTTTCCAAGCAACCTTTCTTCATTAAAGGGGAGTGTTAGAATTAATGGAGAAAATTAGACTTTTCCTAGATTTGGTTGTTTGTTATTGTAGGATAGGATTGGAACCCTATGATTAGGTCTAATACCCTATTATTTAAGGAGTGGTTCAGACCACCCTCTTTATGTGCTAGTTTATATGTAACAAGATTTTGTGTGAATGGAGCTAGAGCGTCCTGTGAGATGCAGTCTCCAGGTACAGTCTCTCGCCTGAGAGTTGCCTAGTTTGATTAATAAATTTGACTATTTATTTTTATCAAATACTTATTTTGCCATATTTGATTTTGCAAGATGACGTTGAGGATACCACTCATTCCAGGGAAAGAACATTATATTTGAGAGACTAGAAAATGGCTATCTTGTTCAACTTAATCTCTAGGTACCTAAAACTAACATTCATTGAACTGATACATATCATGGACAAATCTAATCAACAACTTAGTTTTTATTTGTTTGTAGTATTTGACATGACATTTAAATTTCATCATGTGGGTCTTCAGTGTTGATCACTTCAACAACAACTTTACTATCACGGTTTCACTTATAGTGTTATGAATGGGTTGCAAATGTAGAAATAAGACCAAACTTTTCAAGGTAAACTATTTCTCTGGGATATAAACTCTTAGGGATTCACTATTTCATGTGAGTTCATTATTCTTCTATTTTCTATCTTGTTGGCCTTTGATTTCAACAACTTTCATATAAAGTACTGGAGGTAGGACTTTACAAACATATTTCGAATGTATTTGTATTCCACTATTAGCATTGTTCTAGTGCATTTGCCATGTTTTGAAGAGATTTTTTGGAAATGAATAGGAGACAAAAACACAAATTCACCCATAAAACGCACGAGTTGTGACTCTTCTATTGATCACACAAAGCTTCATTCTTACAATGAACCCGATGAAGGGTATTTAAACCTTTTTGACTAGCGACTCACCTAAAATATCTTGACATGAAACCACACACTAAAATTCATCTAGCACTTAAATTCAATTGACTCAGCGCTCAACAATCAACACTTAGTTAACTAACTCTCTAATTTTAGCCAACTCGTCATGCGAGAGTAATTAGCTTCTTTTAAGACTCCCCCTTAATGACGACTGTTAAACTAAAACATGACTTATGACAAGTCAAACATGCTTGTTGTTGTGTGTCTTAGCTAGGCTTACAACACCCAAGTTTCTTCTATGAAAATCAAAGAAATCTTGTTCTAATGACTTACTAAATATATCAGCCAATTAATCACTAGATTTACAAGGCTTCAAGTGAACTCTTCCATTGCTCACAAGTTCTCTAATAAAGTTATATATTGTATCAATATGATTTCTCTTTTGATCAAACACACTATTCTTGGATAGTGAAATTGATGAGGTGTTGTCATAATATATATATATATATATATATATATATATATATATATATATATATATATATATATGTTGATCCTTGTTGTTTATTCTTGAGTCCATCAAATACTCTTCTTAACCGCACTATTTCACATGTTGCTGATGTTTTTGCTACATATTTTGCTTCTGCTGACAAAAGTGTCACAATGGGTTACTTCTTAGATGCCCATGAAATCACACCTAAACGAAGATGAAACAAATAACTATAAGTGCTCTTCCTATTATCCAAATTACCTACAAAATCACTATCTGTGTATCCAACCAAATCCTTCTTTTCTATGCTTTTATACATTATGCCACAGTCTCTAGTTCCTGCTATGTATCTCAGGATTCTTTTTCCCACACTCCAATCTGTGTCTTTTGGAGTCTCCATAAATCTTGAAATCAAACTCACTCTGTGCATGATATCCGGTCTTGTAGTTGTTAGATACATGAGGCTCCCAACAAATCTTTTGAATATAGTTTGATTGACATGTGATCCTTCATCATCCTTGCTTAACTTTGTACCTGTTTCAACTGGTGTAGGAACAAGTTTGCAATTTTTCATCGTGAATCTTTTCAAGAACTATTTGACATATTTATTTTGACAAATGTAAATTCCTTTTTCAGATTACTCAATTTCTATGCCAAGAAAATATTTCATGAGACCAAGATATGTCAGCTCAAATTCTTTTATCATGGCTACCTTAAATTCATCTATCTCAAAATCACATGTAAAAATCATTTCCTCAACATATAAGAAAACAATTAAAATACGTTCATGCTCATTTACCTTTTTGTACAAGGTAGGTTCAATGTTACTTCTGCAAAATCCATTCTTGATCATGTAGCTGTCAATTCTGCTATACCAAGCTCTAGGAAATTGCTTTAGTCCATAGAGAGCTTTCTTCAACCTGTAAAATTTCTCTTCATTACCTTCAACTTCATATCGTGGATGCTGCCACACATAAATTTCTTCTTCTAGAATTCCATTCAGAAGGTTGATTTCACATCCATTTGATATAATTTATACTTTTTCTGAGCTCTTTTGGCTATAACTTCTCTTACAGTATCCAATCTAGCTACGGTAGAAAACTTTCTCGAAAATCGATTCCTGGTTGCTACAAGAATCCTTTTTCTATAAGTCTAGCTTTAAATCTGTGAATTTCACCTTTCTCATTCAACTTTGTCCTATACACCCACTTTACACCAATGAGATTTTTTTCCTTTGGTAAATCAACCAAATCACATGTATCATTCTTTTCAATAGCTTCAGCTTCTTCATCCATGGATTGCACCCAATTTTCATCGTTGATTTCTTCTTCGAACGAAGAAGGTTGGAATGACAATAATGAAAAACTTGAACTAACATTCAAATAATCATAAATATCTTTTGGACTTCTTATCTTTCTCTTACCATTGGTTGATTCATCAACTGATTGATTGCTGGGAGAATCTTGATCTATTGATCTACTTGAATATCCATGTTGCTATGAAAATCTTAGAGTCCTTATTGGTGTCTTTGTTTGGTGTCCTCACCTGTGATTCTTGCTGCTCTTTTTATGCAACATCATCTTCTTCCATCAGTGGCACTTGTGCATCAACTGTTTTGTCTACAGTTCCAGTCCATGACTCCTTGTCTTTGAACACAACATCTCTTCTTATTATGGTCTTCTTGTGACAAGGTTATACAATTTGTAAGATTTTGATTTCTCACTATAACCAGTAATTATGCATTTTTCACTTTTATCATCTAATTTTCCTCTTCGCTCCTTAGGCACATGTGCACAAGCTACGCATCCAAATACTATGAGATGAGATACACTGAAATACATACATGACCATGCTTGTTCTGGTACTCTATTAATCACACTCTTTGCAGGAGATCTCTTGATCACATAAATAACACATACAATTGCTTCTGCCCAATACTCATTAGACAAGTTTCTTCCTTTCAACTTGCTTCTTGCCTTATTCATAATGGTTCTGTTCTTTCTCTCTGCTGCACCATTATTTTGCGGTGTGTACCGGGTTGTAAATTGTCTTCTGATTCCATGTTGTTTGTAGTAATCATGGAATGCCTCTGAATCACATTCTCCACCACGATCTGCCCTGAATACCTTGATTTTCCAATCACTTTGGTTCTCTGCTAAGGCTTTGAATTCTTTAAACCTTGCAAAAGTTTCAAACTTCTGCTTCAAAAAGTAAACCCAAGTCTTTCTACTATAGTCATCAATGAAAGTGAGGAAGTAACTACCTCCACCAATCGACTTGGTGGGTGGGCACCAATATCCACCTAGATCATTCCTCTGCCCTTAGGAAGCAATGGTCCCCATTGTGTTGAGTTCCTCCATGAGATGAGGAAAATTCTGTTGAACTTGGTCCCTGGTGAGCCACTTTCCCTGGTGAAGGAGTTGGCCTACTTTAACAACTCGATATAGTTGGATATTCTGCTGGTGAGTATGCTTGATCTGTGTGTCCATGATCTAATCAATTGTAGCTTTTTCCATGCAATCTGGATTTAACTGTGTGGGTGTGAGTTGTTTTGCAATGTCAGATGTGTCTAGTAATGGTGGAAAGTATGGCTGAAGATGGTCCACATTGAACACTGGGTGCAGGCCAAGGAATGTGGGAAAGCTAAGCTCAAATGAATTGTCTCCCATAGCCTTGGTAATGGTGTAAGGACCATATTGGAGTGGTCCAAGTTTCCGATAGGCTCTGGTAAGGAACCCCTTTTGCAAATGCAACCAGACTTTGTCACCCACGTGGAACATGTGTGGAACCCAATGTTGATCATGTCGTTGTTTGTACTTGGCATTTGATTTCTCTAGAATGTCATGGACCTACTGGGGAATATGTTGGATGTGCTCAATGAAGCTGTGTGCCTTATCTATTTCAAATTGAACGTGAGTCGAATCTGCATGAATAGCTGCAAATGGCATAGCCACATCAATGGGACATAGTGGCTAGAATCCCAAGCCCACCTGAAAAGGGTTGTGGTTAGTCGAGCTTTGGAGAGCCTGGTTGTAGCTGTGATGAACATAGGGGAGGCTCTCATCCCATGTGCGTGGATTCTTTGAGTTGTACATGCGCAGAATGTGTATAATCATCCTGTTGACAACCTTTGTCTGGCCTTCAGTTTGAGGATGGAAGGCTGTGGACTGAGTTTGGTGTCCAACATCAATTAGAGACTATACCAAAATGTACTAAGGAACCTACTGTCTCGATCTAAGATGATAGACTATGGGATCCCAAAGTGTACCCACACTCATTCAAAGAAGAGTTTAGCAGTGGCTTCTGCTGTGATATTCGTCTTGTAGGCTACCATAATGGCCATCTTTGAGAACATGTTGACCACTAAAAAAACACATTCATTTCCATGCTTAGTGGAAGGAAGGTCTGACATGTAATCCATGGAGATGGATTCCCAAGGTCGACTAGGGGTAGGCAGCAGCGTATAGAGGCCTTGCTTCTTGACGATCGGTTTGGCAATGGTGTAGACATTGCATGATTTGATGTACTTCCTAACATCTTGTCAAAGACTTGGCCAGTAGAAATACTTCTACAATACTGCCATCATTTTCTTGACCCCAAAATGCCCAACAGGTCGACTATAGTGTGCTTCCCAAATCATCTTGGCACGCTCGCTTGAAGGAGCACAGAGGTGACCCAGGTGGCATAACATGGCATTGTGGAGGTGAAAATCTAGAACATACCGACTGTCCAAGAGTGTCTGGTTGAATTCTGCATCACTTTTATAGAGAAGTGGCCAATCAGAAGTCTCGTGCCGACAAGAGTTTTCCACAGTGGTTAATGCCATGATCGGTGGTCGACTGAGGCAATCTGCAACGTTATTGGTGTTTCCCAACTATTGCAGGTATCTGGACCACTTCTGATGGTGATCACTCTGCAATTCCCCTTGGGTCTGTATGAACTGAAGGGGTCAGTGGTCCGTGTGGATGACCGTTTCCTTCCCCAAAATGTAATGTTTCCATTATCGGCAGGCCTGCACAATGGAATGCATCTCTTTGTCATAAGTGGGATACTTCCAGACTGTGTCTGAAAGTGTCTCACTATGATACGCCACTTGATGCCCGTGTTGAATAAGGACTGCCCCAATAGCATAGTCAGAGGCATCTGTATCGACCTCAAATGGTTGTTACAAGTCTAGCAATGCGAGCATTGGTGCTTAGCAGAGGTGATATTTCAACTCTATGAATGCCTTATGTTGAGATTCAGACCAAAAGAAATTTTCTTTCGCTCCTCCCTTGGTGACTTGACTCAAGGGCCAAGTGATATCAGAAAATCCAAACACGGACCTACGGTAGAAGTGGGCAAGACCTAGAAAGTTGCAGAGCTTTGTTAGAGTGGTTGGAGAGGGCCTATCCTGAATGACCTGGATCATGGCTAGATCCACAAGCACCCCCTGTTCATCAATAATGTATCCCAGATACTGAACCTGTGTCATGCCAAAAGTGCATTTCTCCAAATTGGCACATAACTTGTGTTGCCGTAGTGTTTGGAGAACCTGTCGGATGTGGTGGAGGTGCTCTTCCCAACTCTAGTTGAGGATTAGGATGTCATCGAAGTATACCACTACAAATGAGTTGGTGAATGGCCGCAAGATGTCATCCATTAGCCTCATGAAGGTTGCAGGAGCATTCGTTAATCCAAAAGGCATAACCAACCATTTGAAAAGGCCCTCCTTAGCTTTGAAGGCAGTCTTCCACACATTAGAGGGTTCGATTGGTACCTGGTGATATCCTGACTTCAAATCGATCTTGCTGAAATATTTTTTCCCCTTCAGTTGGTCCAGGAGATCATCAATCCATGGGATTGGGTACCTATTATGGACAATGATCTTGTTTAGCAGCTCATAGTAAATACAGAGTCTCCAAGTCCCATCCTTCTTCTATGCCAAAATGACTGGGCTCCCACAGGGTGATGAACTCAGACGGATGTGACCTTTCTGTAGCAGCTCCTGAATCTGCCTCTTGATTTCATCGTTCTCTAGAACGGAGCACCTATAAATTGTTCCATTGGGTAGTGACACATCTGGGGTCAGATCGATAGAGTGCTTGACCTCACAGTGTAGAAGAGCCCCTGCGGGGGAGGTGAAGATGTCCTCGTACTCCTCCACAGCCTTGTCCATTTGTAGTTGTCATGCAGAGGGGCCCTATCTCAAGGTCATGGCCACTGTCTTCTTCTTTTCTTGACAGCGTATCAACAGGAAAAAAAATTTCACGGTTTTGGAAATGAGCTTACTGCATTGTTTTGCAGTAACCAAAGAGATGGTCGTAGGCGGGGCTGCCTCTGATATCTTGTACAACTTATTTCCCAAAGCAATAATAACAGCACAAGGCCTTGATTCATACATAGCATGTCGCTTCCGCTAGTATGGTTGTCCTAATAATACATCACAAACTTCAAGGGGAGCAATGTCACACAATACCTCATCTGTGAAGGGCTTGATGTTGTATGGAAGGCGACATTGCTGGCTCACGTGAAGATCTCGTCCTTGGTGAAGCCACCCGATGGTGTATGATTATGGATGTGCTGCGGTCGATAAGCCCACCTGCTTCACAACCTCTGCCGAAATGAGGTTCTTTTGGTTCCTACTGTCGACAATGAACTGTAGTGGGGATCCCTTTACCCACATCTGGGAGTGGAAGAGATGCTCCTCCTCCTCTGGATCTTTGGGTTCATCCTTCTGGATCTTCGTGGTGGCAACAGTGGTGTTGGGCTCCGCATTGATAATATGCTTCCCTTTGTCATTTCCCTTATCGGGTTCTGACTCAGAGTCGGAACATGCATCTGGTTCTAAAACCTTTAGCTTAGCCACCAGTGACTGCCTGGCCCGACACTCACTTCTGTTGTGAGTGGAGCTCTTATGGAACTCACACCATTTTCCCATGTCCTTTTTCGTCTTTGTAGTGTTGTTCCTTACTTGCGCTTTGGCGAGTTGTCTTGGGCGGCCCCACCTTGGCTTTTTCCTTTGTTCTGCGGTTTCGGGGCACCTTTCCCTTGCTTCAGATTCACAGATCAAAAGTCTCGCTTCTTCTATTTAAACTTTTTCTCGACCTTGGTGACATATCGGTATGCCATGCCAAGTGAGGAGATGTCCATAAATTCTATTTCTTCATGGATGAACTTATGCAGGTAGCCGCAGTATATGAGTATAAAATGCTGCTACGAATCCTTGATACCAAACCTTGTGCAAAGGGTATGGAAAATATTGGTAAACTCTGGCACGTCTTAGTCCCTTCCCTGTTGCAGCGTGGTAGACTTTATGTATTGATCCTCATAGCTTCCGATAGGGTAGTACTGCTCCCTGATGGAATCTTAGAATAAATTCCAGGTTGGTGTGGCTGAAAATAGTGAGCCGATACTTTCATTCTTCTGCTCGCAGTAGGTTTCCCACCAGTCCTTGATGTGGGGGGCTGCTTTAAGAAAAGTGAAAATAATATTTTCTCGACTGGAAAAATCATGAACAGAAAAATAACCCTCTAGCAGATTTAACCATTTATTGACGGCATTCACGTCTATCTAACCCTCGAATATGGGGATTTCAAAATTGACTTGTACCTTAAATGGTGTGGCATTTCCAGAGTAGCTGTTGGAAGCCGATGCGTCACCCCTAGGTAGTCGTTGAAGGATTTGGGCAAAGTTATCCATCATCGTGTTCCTTTGTCACTCGAGGGCTTCTTCGAGGAAGATTTTGATAGGATCTCCTGCCCCTCATCTTTCTTTTCATCTGCCATGGGAGGCCGTCGGGATTTGCAAGTCTAGTCTTGCAATGTTTTGACCAGTTCAAGCCCTAACTCCTTATATCCCGACCTCGTTGGGGACATGCAAAGAAAAACAAAGAGAAAGCAGACCGATATGATACCACTGATCTGAATCTAAATAGGAAGACAACAAATACAAAGATAACCATAAACACAAAGATGCAGCGGAAATAATACTTCATTTCATAGTGTAAAATACTGAGATATTCTTACAAACAAAAAATGGAAATAAATAACTAGGACAATGGTAGCTTATCTCTGATAAGAGATGTGGGGGCTACATGCCTCTGAACTGTGTTACAATGAGGCTCAAAGGCCTATTTATTGTTGAGAAACAATGGAAAACCATAAACATCCAAAAGCCTAACCCTAGAAGATGAAACGCCAAACTGTGGGCCCCGTTTGGGTAAATTGGTACATCAACTTCCTGGGGTCGTAACTTTGGCATACGATCTCTGTTTGACACGTATAATATCTCGTTAGAAATATCTATCCGAGAACTACAACTTTTGGAAGAGCACCATTAGTCCATGGACCCATCTTGCTCCCAATTTTCCTAAAAAAAATGTCATTTAGGGCCTAAAAATGGCTCCGGAAGTTCAGGACCCGAAAAACTGCTAAAAATAGTAAACTTTGTTACAATTAAGGAAACTGAAAATTAGAAAGTAACAATGGTGGGGGTCCAAGTGGACTTGTTGGGTGGCCACCAATATCCACCTGGATCACCAAATTTACCTTTGTTTTCAGATATTGATCGAAATTTGCAACCAAATGCTTGTTGTCTGTCATGTGGTTACTCCAACCCTTGTCCAATAGACACACATTATCAGAAGGTTCATTCATTGTATGGAAATCTAGTAACATGTAGTTATTACTCTCTTTAGTGATATTATCTCTCTGGTTCCCTTGATCATCTAACTTCTTCCTGCAATCATGGGCATATTGACCAAATTTATTGAAATAATAACATCTTACCTTTGATTTGTCAACTCCTTGATTTTTGTTGAAGCTTTTGTAGTTGCTTCCACTATCATGTTCAAGCTCTTCTTGGCCATCTCTCTAGCCACCATATCTTCTGCCTCATCCTCTGCCTCTCAATACACTTTTGCTTCAACCTTTATCTCTTGAAATAGAAACCTGACTATTGAATGCAATTTCTAAAGTGGAATCATTATTTCTGTCTATCCTTGCCTCATGCAATAGAAGTGATCCCATCAACTCATCAATCATTAATGGTGCAAAATCCCTGGCTTCTTCTATGGCTTCTCCTATTATTCTGCAACTCAACAATGTTGACTTTGGCCATACCTTTATAGTTTGTCGCCAAAGTATCCCATGATTCTTTTGTTGAAGATGTGATCATAATCTTCTTTAACACTACTCGATCCTCTCCCTCATGGATAAGATGCAATGCCTGTGCATTCTTCTTATATTCCTTCTTCCATTGTTCCCTCTTTTCATTAGTGAGAGCTTACTATTTTTCTTCATTATTAGGTTCTGAAAACCCAAACTCGACATAATCGTAAACATCATGTGCTTGTAGCATGGTCTCCATATTTATGGCCCACACATCATAATATTTCCTTGCAAACGGTGGAATTTGGGGCTTTAAATTTGAGAAAGCTACCTTTCTCTAAAAAATTCTCTTTAAAAAAATCCTATTTTGCTAAAATTGTTGACACCTAATCATCAGGATTGGGTGAACAACTATAATTGATGTAAATAAATAATAGAAAATATGAAGAGTCACCGGGAGATGAAATAAACAGTCTCTCCCTCATGTATATAATAAAGACCAACCTGAATGAATATCATGAATTGTTTTGAGGAGTTACCTCCTGGTCTGACATGGTATCAGAGCCAGTGCCATTTTTGGCTTCCCTTTGCTTTGTAACTCCCTATTCTGCCTATGTTCTGCATTTTTTACAAGCTGACATCTCTGTCAAATCCCTACGAAATCTCATTCATTGTTGAAGTGTGTTACTGCATTGAAGGAGTCGATTGGTGCATCGAATGGTACATTGAAGGAGTCAATTGGAGCTAGTTGTTGCTTGGAGGTGCTGTGGAGTGAGTTGGGGTGGAAACTCTTGGCGCTGCTAGTGCCTCGCTTTCTTGTAAAAGATTGGTGGCATATCTCATGTAATTCCTTATGACCCCATGGATGGTGATACAAATCATATTCTCTTGTATGGTTGACTCAAGCCATGAATCACACCACAGAACCACGTAATCAAAGAGGAGGGACAGGTTGGGTTTGGTGTGTTGCAGCTCCTGCTGATTCGATTTTAAAATTGGTCGAAAAATTCAGTGCTACATTTCTACAATTCCACAGACATAACTTCAAGTTGTGGTGAGCCTCCTCCATGCTGCGTGAAAGGAGAATTATATGTGGTATGATCTTGTTACATTGAATGTTTGTCCATACTCCACACGATATATACGGTCCTGTGGTATACGCTGTGATTTTTTTACCAGTCTCGTGGTATATGTTGTGTGGTATTTTTTGTGGTGTACATTGGTTTTTTCACCAGTCCACCTCTCCGCAGAACTCCCCTCCGTTGTGCCTTCACCACCATACCATATATATCACCGTTTTTTAATATATAAAGTCGCTTCTCAACAGTCTCTTCCACTCCCCATACCATATGCTGCCATTAGATGTTGTCATATCATACCACGGTTATCAACACTCTTGGTTTCACATAATCGTGGCCCAGCAGAAACATGGTATGAAACAAGGTTCCATCGTGATACTGTGGGCCCAATATAGTTTTCATGTTTCATACATATCACTCCACCGCTCTGCGTTAACTCCACACCATTCCATACCACTGCACTTTTGTGCCTTAAAGGCCAACCACCATAACACTATCTTTTGATTTTAACGTTGTCATATTACGATCAAAAGTACAATTTTATATATTGGCAACAAAAGAATTTTTTCACAGTATATATATTTGACAATGCATTCAATCATATCTATTGTGGGAGTAGTTCTCACTGGAAAAGAGAACTATCCTGAATGGTCTTGGAAGATAAACCACACCCTCATTTGCAATGAGTTGCGGAAAGGAGTGTGCGTTGGAGACGGAGACAAAGAGCCAAAACAGCCTACCTCAGACAAGGAGTTCTAAATTTGGGAAAATAAGAACAACAAAGCCTATTAATTGATTGCAGCATGAGTAATTGAAGAGGTGAGTCACCATATTCCTCCATTTTCAAATACTTTTGAAGCCTTACAAAAGCTGAAGGAACTCTATGACTCACACTCTGCACTTGAAGTTGTTCAACTCATGATTAAACTGTTCACTCTTGAATTACAAAATAATGATCCTCTTTCTCTTCCATCCGAAGTAAAATCTATAATGTATGATATCAAAGCCACGAAGGTTGAATTGGATATTCCTCTTATCGCTTTTCTCAAGGAACTTTATCCTACTTACTCCAATTATCTTGAGTCATTGCAAGCAAATGGAAATCTCAAAGATATTACCTTTGACTCTCTTGTGAAAAAAATTGCTAAAAGAGAGAAAGCTTTTAGAAAGAAGACAGCCCATGAATCTTTTGAAGAGGCTATGTTCCTTGCTCATAAAGAAAAGAATCTTGCCCAAGATTCTTCAAGAGGAAGAGGTGGTCGAAGAGGAAGAGGAAAATATTTCAGAGGTAGGTGGAGTAGACACTCTCAAGGAGAAAAGTCCGATTTGCACTGCCTAAGCTGCAAAATAAATGGATCACATGATGCCTCCACATGCAGGTTACCTTGGGAAAAATTGAGCAGCAAAGAAACCAACCCAAAGGTAAAACTAGTGACACAGACAAAGGTAAAGAACCTGAATCCGCTCATTATGTTGTGGCGCAATGTAATATTGGAGTAAATGAAGATTTATTTAATGGTTCACTTGCTTCTTGGAGGAATGATTGGTTGCTTGATTCAAGAGCAACTTGCCACATGACTCATAGAAAATAGTTTTTTGAAGAATTTACTGACAATTTTGATGGAGCAATATACTTTGCAGACCAATAAAAACTCAAGCCATCAGGGCTTGGCACAATCAGGCTTAAATTGCCCGGTCTTTCAGACTTTCTTCTGCATCATGTTCTATATCTCCCACAGTGGAAGAGAAACTTGTTGTCCTTGGTTCACATCTTCCAGCAAGGTAACTCCATTCATATGTTTGAGGGGGTCGATTATGAGGAGACTTTTTCCCCCACAGCAAAATGGGCTACCATCCAGACACTCTTTGCCCTAGCAGCTCAGAACAGTTGGAAAGTCCATAAAATGGATGTAAAAACTACTTTCTTGAATGGAGATCTAAAAGAGAATGTTTTTACATCGCAACATGAAGGATTTTATATGATACCAATTCTTATACTAGATCAACCTATGGAATATTCTTCTAAAGCACTCTCTCCCCCGCATGAAACTCCAACAATGGATGATACTTTAAGTGATGTGATTGATAAAATTGGGAGACTCAATCTTGATTCAATCCCAACTTTATGAATGGAGTAGCCTGGACCATCTGAGAAAGGTCCCCCAAAGTGGCTAACAAAGACACTTGAAAGTGTTCATCCTGATGAGGTTGGAAAGACAGGAACTAGAAATTCAAACCGGCAAAATGGAGGTGATGTAGATGACTCTGATTCACCTGTTGATATGGATGTTTCTTATGATTATGAATTGAATTTGTTTACAGATTTTGAACTAGCTTCCTTAAAAGAAGTTGCTTCTCATGATGAATGCAAAGAAGCGATGCAGAAGGAGTATGATGCCCTGATAAAGAATGCCACATGGAAGCTGGTTGATCCTCCATTAGGAACCAAACCAATTGGCTGCAAGTGGGTCTACAAGAAAAAGTATAAAGCTGATGGCTCACTTGACAAGCATAAAGCCAGGCTTGTGGCAAAAGGTTTTGCATAGAAGGAAGGGGTCGACTATGAGGAGACTTTTGCCCCCACAACAAAATGGGCTGCCATCTGGACACTGTTTGCCCTTGTAGCTCAAAATGGTTGGAAATTCCATCAAATGGATGTAAAAATTGCTTTCTTGAATGGAGATCTAAAAGAGAATGTTTTTATGTCCCGACCTGAAGGATTTGCTATGAAAGGACATGAACAGAAAGTGTGCAAAATTGTGAAATCCTTGTATGGCTTCAAACAAGCACCGCAAGCCTGGTATGAAAAACTAACTGAGCATCTTTTGAAACTCAATTTCAAACATTATGATCTTGATGATGCAACTTTGTTTGTCATGAAAGTTGACAAAACAATTGTATATCATGTTTTATATGTAGATGACCTTTTGATGACAGGGAACACTAAGAGCTACATTGCATCCATAAAGAAGAAATTTAGGAAAGACTTTGAAATGACTGATTTGGGCTATGTTCACTACTATCTTGGTATTGAAGTAACTCAACATCTGAAATCCATATTCCTTTCTCAAAAGAAGTTCATTGGAGATTTGTTGAACAGGTTTGGCATGAAAGAATGCAATCCTGTGACTACGCCAATGGAACAAAACTTAAAGCTCACATCCATTGAAGGAAAAGAATTTGAGGATGCAACAAAGTATAGACAACTTGTAGGAAGTCTCAACTACGTAATACTACGAGACCAAACATTCCGTTTGTTGTTGGAACCCTCAGCAAGTTTATGCAAAAGCCTTGTGAGGGACATTGGTCTGTTGCAAAAAGAGTTCTAAAGTACTTGAAGGGAACTCAAGACTTTGGAATCAAGTATACACAGGTGGGCAACTTCAGCTTGATTGGATACTCTGATTCATACTTTGATGGAGACAAAGGAACTAGTGTATCTATTTCAGGTTATGCTATGAGTCTTGGATCAGGAGCTGTCTCCTAGAGATCACGCAAACAATTAGTTCCAGCAAATTCCACAACAGAGGCAAAATATGTGACAGCAGCTGAGGCAACAAAAGAAATTGTGTGGCTTAGGAAAGTTCTTAAGGTTTGCAGGTAAAACAAGTACAATCAACTCCACTCATGATTGACAATACCTCGGCAATAAAGTTGGCCAAGAACCCAAAGTTCCACGATAGAATGAAGCACATCAATACTAAATATCATTTGATTCGACATCATGTTGAGGCCAAAACAATCCATGTTTGCTATTGTTCCACTAATGAGCAAATTGTAGACATCTTCACCAAAACTCCTGGAAGAGAAAAGTTTGAAAGATTCAGAACGATGCTTGGATTCACCAACATCCCTTTAGATTAAGGGGGAGAATGTTAACACTTAATCATCAGGAGTGGGTGAACAACTGTAATTGATGTAAGTAAATAATAGAAAATATGAAGAGTCACTAGGAGATGAAATAAACACTCTCTTCCTCATGTATATAATAAAGACCAACCTCAATGAATATCATGAATTGTTTTGATGAATTACCTCCTTGTTTGACAAAAACCTTATTTCTTTTATATAAAAAACATTTTATTAAAAAAATTCCTTATACGCAAAAACAAAAAAAACTTTTCAAACTTTAAAACAACCCTTTTTAAAAACCTTTTAAAAAATATTTTTGTGCTCCCTTTATAAAACTTCAAAAAATAGAAAAACTCCACGTGAGAAACCTACTCCACATAAGTTATAATCCTTTGACTTAGCATTTTTTAAAAATACATATTTCCTTTGGTTGATTAATGTGCCTCGTGAGATTAGAGTGATGCGTGTAACCTGACTTATTAACGCGCTTATGGTAGTAAGGGGCATGATTTCCATGGTGAAGAACTCACGTGTTAGTTCTCTAACACTACAAATATAAGTTTGACCCGCATTCTCTCAAAAGTGCCTAAGTTTACGTCTTGTAACGCGGTGGTTGTTGATATCCCTATCCGTTATAACACCCTGTATACAACCTACAAGGTGTGTTATAGCTTTAACCACGAGAAAATATAAATTTCTCCCTTTTCGCACGGACTGTTGCTTCAGATGGAGTTTCAGTCCCAAACTCGTCCTACCTTCCCCTTGGACTATCATTTTTCTATGATTTCAACTTAGTCCATTTAACCCAATTCGCTGAAGGTCACATTATCCCTCTCTTTTAGTAATATGAGCTATGCGAGAAATAAGATTAACTATCATCAATAGAGTACAACACAAGTTCATAAGAAATAGTGTAGAGAAATAATATGTAAAATAAGTTAATTCATCATAACGTGTAATAAGACTACATCATGAGAGTCTCCCATAGCTTTTACAAATGTGAAGAGACTTTATTTTTATCATTTAAGGTACTCCTCATTTTGAGACATGTCCTTTCTTATTTCATTTATTATTAAACACGGCAGGTGTCTATTATGGGTAAGCACTATGGTGAATGCCACAGGTGATTACTATGGTAGTTTTTCAAAACCATGGGCTTGTAACCTATGACAAGGGAGCTTTCTTATTTTAAAAACTTGGTAGAGTTGTCTAATCTATTAGCAAGTATCCTTTGTCTTAAAGTCCATGATTTGATCCATTATAGTGTGTTCAATGGAATCCCCACTCATTTTTATGGGGCTTTAAATTTCATCATTTTTGCTAAGAGTATCCCAAAATTTTTCTTAAAAGTATAGGTTTGGTTATGTTCTTACCACATAATCATCACATATTTTTTGAAACATGTCCATTATGTGAGGATCATAAATTGAATTTTAAGGTAAATTTCTAGTTTTTATGGACTCTTTTGTCTCCATAAGTTAGCAATTTCCATTAAAACTATTATACTAGCTAGTTGCTACAAGAATCTCTAATTTCCTAGTGACTATAAATATTTAGGTTAACAAAGGCAAGGCTATTGATTGAAATCATTAGAAATAGATAGAAGATGAAGTATCAATTGAAGAAGGTGCTTGGCTTCATGAAGATAGATTCTTGTTTGTTATGAGGAAACCTTGCCACCAAGACACACAGCATAAGTGGTCAACTTTATAGTCAACAGTTAAAATTTCAACATAGAGCAAGATTTGGATTGATGTGTCTACATTGGAAACAAGCAAGGAATCAATAAGTTAATTATTATGATATCTTGATATATATGGCTATCAAGATCTACATCATAACAATAGAAGGAAATTAGGGATATTGAGGTGACCTATAGATAGGTCTCAAACCCCCTTTTGAAAGTGGGTCATTTTCTCTAAATTAGGAAACTCTATTTTTGATATCCATAAACGTAGCATAACGGTTACACTAATAATTTTTATATCAAAAATCAAGTAGGTGTGTTGTAATGATATTGAAAGACTTATAGTTGTAGATTATTTGTAAAAGTGTGCTTTGTTCCTTTAAGTAATACAATAACTCAATTTCCCATTCATGGTTTTGTGTGAAAGTTTATTTGAGTATAGTGTTGGAATGCATCTAGGGAAATGCAACATGCGTAGTATAGTACGAATGTGCAAGAATTCATTTCCATTGTCATTTAAAACTTAGATTTATTTCTTGTTATTTAGAATTTTAAATGTGTTATACATCTTGTTTTATTTTCCAATTATAGTTTAAAGCCACATAGTATCAATTGGGTGCTTAATTTATGCAGTATCAATTTCCTTATATTTTGAAGGTTGTTTTTGGAAACTTAGAAAGTGACGATATGCTTTGTGGTTTTAAATACTTATAAAAAATTAGAGAAGTTAGCATTTCTGTGCTTAGGATAAACTTGTAATTGAACATTGTAAAAAAAATTACAAATGACAATTTGGGTTAACATCCGTAGTAGATTGTTATTTTCTAATCGTGTTTGTTTATTATGCGAATTCCTACACATATCGTGTCTAATATTCATAATATTAAAAAAAATTACAAATGACAATTTGGGTTAACATCGGTAGTAGATTATTATTTTCTAATCGTGTTTGTTTGTTATGCGAATTCCTACACATATTGTGTCTAATATTCATAATATTACAAACTCTTGGCAATAATTAGATATAGGAATTTAAGAACAATAAAATTACATATCAATTTTCGCATCGTTTCTAGGTAAAGATTAATGTGAATTAGTTTCAGGAGCATATAGGAAAAATAAATGCATTATAGATAAAATTATGGTAAATAGAATGCATGTATAGACAAAAAGATTCTAGGAATAGATTGGTTAGAAGTAAAATAACTCAACTGATTTATCTACATCTAGCTTAACTTATGGTGTAGCTATCAATAATTCTACACCATTCATCTGTAGAAAAACATACTCAAATGAAGTTCCACATTAAAAATGAAAATCAAAGAAAAGGAATAAGAAGTTTTGGAACATTGTTAGCAGGAAGTCGTATTTCATTTTTATCAAACAGGCGAAGAATTCAACATATAATAATTAGAGGTACCATTCTCACCTCCATTAGTAGAATCAATGGCTGAGAATGCAAGTCATGAAGTAACACGAGAAACATGAAAACCATAAAACCAGGACGGACAAGGAGGAAGGCATGAAACTGATCGAAATAAGGAAGACGAATTTGACTTTCTCGTTCAAGATCCAATAGCCAATGTCAATATATAAAAAAAAAATCACGAACATTATTGGCAAATTTTGATGGTTTGAGAATAGAACATAAATCCTTTGTTTATGGACTTTAAGTATTATGTCATATTTATGGTTATTACCTTGATGCTCAAAATTTAATTTTTTTAGCCACTCGTAAGTATGGAGCTTTAAGATGGTTTATAGGGCTAGGCACAAATTTTATGACAACTTGGGATGAAGAGTGTCAATCGCTTCTTGATTAATATAAAGGTAATTGCATAAATCATGATCTTACAAAAAAAATATTTAATGTCTCAAAAAGAAGATGAGCCTCTTCAAAACTTTTTAGAAAGGTTTTATTATAATTTTAAGATAGCTAAACAATATAGTTTGACATCAAACACTCTTAAAATTCTACTTTGGGGAATTACATAGATGAATGGATATATTTATTAAATTTAATGGAAAAATGAGATGTATCCCAATTAGAGTAGCCATAAATTTACGAATTATGCAAGCCCAATTCTCGAGGAAAGGAAAAGTACAGTAAGCGGCCCAACGATTTTAACTCTAGGCCAAACAAATCAACAGTCCATGGGGTAAGTAGAGACATAATTGATAATTTGCCTGTAAATTTTAAAACGGAAATTCTTGGTATTATTAGTGAGAAAATAGATACATTAAAAATTCAGCAAAAGAAAAATGAAGAAAATGCAATATTGTCATTTTCCATTCGGTGAATGAAGAAGTATCCTTTGAATGAATTTCCTTTAAATAATGTTTAAACTTATGATAATTGTGAATAAAATAATGCAATGAGAGATTTCCCATCTTTTCGAGTACTGAAAGAAAGTTTTCAAGGAGACAATGACGCCATAGAACATTTTTGTTATGTCACACCGAGGAGGCCTTCGCAACATTGACAACTAGGTATTTCTCGGTAGACCACACAATAGTTTAATGACTATTAAAAATACCCCCAACATAACTGGAAAACACCTTAACCTTCGAAAACATAGTCACCACAAAACACCTTAACCTTCGAAAACATAGTCACCACATAGTAAATTAGAGAACTGATGCAGGAATATCTCTTATTTTTTATTTATGTCTTTATTTAATTTGAAGCATTTTAGAAAATTCTAGATTTTATGGAGACTTTTAGAATTGGTTAGAGATTAAGTAGTTAGGATAGATTCCTAGAATTGAGAAGTTTTTTTCTCAACTTCTTCAAAACATCCATGAAGGAATTTTCTCTTTGAGAAATTCTAAAGTTTTGTTTCTCAAGAATCAATAGCCATATAATTCATTTGTAAAACCAAAGTTTTGAAGAGAAAATAATTTTAAATGAATTGTTTATTTGGAATTTGCTCTTACGTCAGGAACCTATAAACGAGGATGGAGAGAGTCAAGCTATCCCAAATTTTCCTCAATATTCCCAATAATCTCAACAATAACCCTAATATCCACAACAATTTCCATAATATTCATCTCAAGTACAACAATAGCATCCTAATCTTCGTCGTCCTCCATATCCATAAATTCCATAATCACAACCATTAAAATTACCCGGTACCCAACCTCCTCGAAGGCCTAGTTAATTATCTGCACAAGCTATTTTAAATCCAAATAATAATGTAGTTCAACCCACATATAATACTAAATTACAAAAAATTCCATCATATATGATTATCCCACTTGATTTAAATAATATTCATCTTAGATCAAGTACAACACAGTATAATAATTCACCTATCATTATTTAAGAACAAAATGAGGACGAAACTCCTAGTCCAACTACCAATGGTATAGTGATAAACAAACTTCTTCTATTCATTTAGTAAATCATCCATTGAAATCTAAAAACCTCCTTTCATAGGGAATTTCAATGCAAAGTAGAAAATAATATAATCTCATTATGATCTATTAGAGGAATTAAAGAATGTAAGCATTGGAATTCCTTTACTTGATGAAATTAAAGGCATTCCAATTAAAGAAATTGAAGACATTCCACTCTATGCAACAATAGTAAGGGAGTTATGTATAAATGAATTGTGAAGAAAGAAGAAAGATCCACAAATAATGTATCTTATTGGAAAATTGGCAGATATAATTATGGAAAAACATATATTGAAAAGTATCTTCATCCAAAAAGTCTCATACTTAAAATTTAGATTTTAAATATTGCAATTCCAAATACGCTTATAGATTTAGCAAAAAAATAAATGTTTTGACAATTATAATTCATGATCCTTGCTTAAATAATCTTTAACATATATATATTATTTTATAATT
The DNA here is from genome assembly GCA_031772625.1 of Pinus tabuliformis. NCBI lineage: Eukaryota > Viridiplantae > Streptophyta > Pinopsida > Pinales > Pinaceae > Pinus > Pinus tabuliformis. Next base: position 446,295,154 of record CM062817.1, read on the forward strand.
GGGAGATAGATCTACAATTAAACCAAAAGGGTTTTTAGAAGATATTTTAGTTTTCTTAGATTCTTGAGAATAACCATTTGATTTTATGGTTTTCATGTCTAAAGAGAACTTCGGAGGTCAACATGAGGGCTTCACTCAATGAACCTCTCGCATATCATGTGTGTTCATAACATACTAAACAATACCCTTAATTTGACTACATATTGGAAAATTCCTCTAAAAATCACATTACTTAACCCCCTAAAAATATGAATGCAATATACCTTCCCAAATAAAAAACCACTAATTTCACTAGATATCGCAGATATCCATTTTTTCATTAACATTTTTTATACCCCACTATATTTTTTCATTAACATTGAGCTCCATCTTTTATACCTTCCAATAAAAAACTCTTTACCCGCTATTATATGCTCAATATATTATGGCAATGTTTCCTTTATATATATATCTATCAATATGAACGCATGTGGTATGGTATTTCTTCCCTAGTAAAGCCCTCGTGAGGATCATCTAGTAATCTTAGGAAGACCATGGTTAGCCACGGATGAAACATTTATTAGTCGTAGGTTAGGGAATATGAAAATATCAAATGGTAATGCAATAAAGAAGTTCAATTTATATCCGCAAACAAAGTCAATCACTCAATTAGAAAATAATGAATAAATTGATTATGATAATGATGAAATAATGAAATTAGTGTTAATAATTACACAAGTTATGATTTCTAAAAAATATATTGAAGAATGTCAAATCCCTAATTTCATTAATAATTTTTATCTTTCTTGATATCTTTGGGGTAAATATTATTTTACTCATATCATGGATATAATCTTTCAAGAAAATTGAACTATGGAAAATCTTTCATCATTTGTGGATTCTATGTCTTCTATAAATTCAATGTGTAAAATGGGTAACACACAGATAAAGATAAATCATGGGAAAATTTTGAATGTTAATTCTAATTTGGTTGAATATAAAAAATGACAATTAGTTCATATATTTCATAAACATGTTACTGCATTTGCATGGGAATATATTGATATGAGAGGAATTAACCCTAACACACATAGCATTATATTTATACTTTAAGAAAATTCGAGAACTATTTGACGACCCCAGTGATATATAAAACTAATCCTAAAAGAAATTGTCAAAGAAGATTTGCAAAAATGATTGAATGTAAAGATTATATACCCAATGTCCTATAATCAATGGGTATCACCATTAGTGATTTTCCTAAAAATTATGGTAATTGGCAAGTTTTTATATATTATAAACGACTAAGTAAGACTATCTTAAAAAAATTCCTCTCTTTTAGGTATAAATTCTTAAATACGTTAGTAACAAAAAAATATTTCCCTTCTTGTTACGTAGACTTGAATCAAGGATAGAGTCGAAGCTCACCAGGTTAATAGTAGTAGTTTTGGGCCAATGGTTTTTTGGTTTCCCATGGTAATTTATGTTTGTCTTGTTTTATCATGCTAAAAAAACAGTTGAATCACAAGCATTAATTGTCAACTAGGGTAGGTATTTTATTTCAAAGGAGTCAACACTATCTGTGTCGATACATGTTCAGCGACTTAGCAAAAAGATGTCATTGAACACATATGTAAAATTCTAAAAGCACTCTTGCAAAAATGAAATTCACACTTGCAGAAATCGAAAAACACACTGCATAATTGAAATTCATTCAGCAAGGAAGAAATTCACACTTCATGAGTTACAAAAAAGAAATAGGTGTGCCATATATTTATTGATTGACTCACAACAATAATATAAATAGCATTCCATAAATCCAAACAAAGAAATGCGTCTGTTCCACAATATGGGCAACGATAGTAAAAAATTCACATACAGATCTAAGAAATTATATACACTACTAATACTCTGATCCCTGCTAAAGAGGAGGGCCCTTCCTCCCTAACATGGTGTAGGAATAGAATGAAGCTACATAAGAAATCAAAATATTAGTGTTGTTTAAAAAATTTTCATCCCCTTCTCAGAGGGATGGGTCTCGTTATAAAGTCTTACAGAGCCCCGAAATTAGGGAACGTATGAGCATTGAGAGTCTCACGATTCTCATGCATATTGTTTTAACATCAATGAACTAAAATAGTAATTGTTACAACCAGTTTGTAACTAAGGATCCCTTATAGTTACAACTCTTTTCATGCCTATAACTACTCTGATATTTTCAACATTGGGAATAAAGTTATAAGTCAAGGTCTTCACAAATATCTCTAGAATAAATGGCTCGGTATTTGACAGTTTGCAGTAACATCATGGTGTAGCATCAATGCTTGAGGAGTAACAACACGTAACAACATTAGATATCTAACCAAAATCCTTGATAATTACAGCATCACCTAAAAGAAAAACATCTAGAAGACATCTTCTACAATTTCCCTGGTTAGTCATTTCAAAAAGACATTGTTTCTTTCAATACACAACAAAAATGGCATAATAATATGTCTTAGAAAAGGATTTATTTTCGACCAAGGAGAGTGTCATCAGTCAAGGGATTAATGGATTCGGTGGAGAGAAATGGCCAAAAGTGGGGAAAAAGCTACCTGAAATACCCCTAAATATTGCACCCGACATCGCCCCCCAAATGAAGCCACTGCATGCACTCATGCAGATTCCTCTAAATGTTCATAATTGTCTGCTACTTCCACATTGGCATGCTGCTGATGCAACTTTGTGAGATCATAAACGTCAACAGTGTCTTCATTCTCTCATATGTACCCTTGAGTAGCCATAGGATGAATGGTCCAAGATCCTTCATCATACCTATTTAGTTTATAACAAGGTTGGTAGCTATCAACCAGAAGCAAAATCAAAAGTATATTTGAACTTAAGCCCTATAGAAAAACCCCCCATCGATTTAACAACCCGTGCATACTCAGGAACTCAAGAAACAACTACCACAAATTTGTGAAAGACGAAGGGATCCCCCATCTGTAGGGTTTCAATGTTGGCCTCTAATCATTTCAAGCTCCCCACTAATGCTCTGATCTTCAGTTGTGCAAAAATATTAAGACAAAACCCAATGATACTTGTCCTATAGTGAGTTGATTTCTCCACCATATTAGGAGCACCAAGGAATCTTCTAATTTCTTGCCTCAGGATCAGAGTTGTGCTAGGCTCCGATCTTATTTTCACTGTTGTTATTTCTTCATTACTTTCAAATTACATCTTGGCAAGATTCCAATCAATTTGGTTCCTCATAAAGGACATGAAGGCCTGTGGTGGTAAGTCTCCAACCTAAGAGAAAAAGTGAACAAATATTTGTAAACTCGCATGATCAACAAATATATTGTGAAAACGAGTTTGCATAGTAATCTTTGTTCATCAAAATCATAGGAACAGAATACATCTAAAAGAGTTATATTAGAAAAAGCCTTATAGGCTCTATTCTTGGAAATGAACTTCAATTGGAAAAGATAAAACTTTTCCTAGAAAAAAATTTGGTAGGATGGAGATGGCATTCTGCAGCCCAAGAGATTCAGGGCTAAATCTTACATCTCACTTTTATCTTCAGTCGAGTCCTAAATTTCTTGTTAGAGTCATTGACTTTGTTATTCCCTTTTCTTCTGAGCTTCCTTTATCTTCCATCATATAAGTTCATCTGTCAGCAATTCCTTAGCTTGTTGATCCTTAAGAGTGTCGATAACCTTCTAATATTCTTCTGAATAAATTATCCCATTTTTGAGGGAGAGCTCCATTTGGTTCCAATTTTGTAATTCATAAACCAATAAAAGTTTTTCTAAGTGCCAATATACCTCAGGGTATAGTGCAATGGGGTGTAACATCATCTCGAAATTGGAGCTACTCTGCCTTGACTACTGGTTCTTGTGTAACAACAGTGTTGTCAATGGGTTCTTATGGGTTGACGCTCCATTTTTCTTCCAGAAATAATTCTGCATTGACTTCTCATTCTTGCGCAAGAGTAGTGTGGTCGGTCAGTTCTTGTGTTTCAGTTTCCAAGTCGAATTCCATATGGTTCTTAGTTTTGGTTGTTGGTTCTTGTGTAACAGTAGTGTCGTCAATGGGTTCTTGTGTAGCAGCCCCCCATGGACCATTTTGAGTTTCTTTCGATATGGTGTCTGCATGACAAATTTTATACCCTTTTGTTTCCAACTCTTTAGCACATGATGCATGGACAAGACCCTATGTAGTTTCCACTCCCAATTTACCAGCAGCCTTTGCGAAGGTGTCAAGACTTGGAACCCTTGTTTCACTTTCCCTATCCTCAAGTTGTTGCTTCAATTGTTTATTTTATGCTTCCAACTCTTTAATTTTGAGCAGCAATTCTTGGGTTTCGTTCTTACCTCACGAGGGAGTATCCTGCAGCTTGGCATGTTCTTCTTTCTTCTAGTCCTCCATGCCTTCATTCTTGTTTGGCTTCTTTGTAGATGATGACGAGGGTTCTGGTGGAATGCTAACCTTAACCTTTTTCTTTGGTCTTCTCCCACCGAGAGGTCTTTGTATTGATTCCTTCCCAATTTCAAATTTGGAGGACTGATCCCGCTTCTTAGTTATATGAGTTTTTCCTAGAGGTCCTGTGGACATTCCAACTTGTTTTCTTCGTTAAGTTTTTATTATTTTTCTCATGAAATCATCGCAACTTCTCCTTTTCTGCTCCAAGGCCTCCAATATGATTAGCTTGATAAGCCCGTGATTAGTGATACATCTTTCTAGGTGTGAGGCAATCTTTACCACAATTGCCATATGCTTGAAATTCTCCATTAAGAAATAAGGAAGGTTGATCAATTGCTTATGCCAAAGATGATTCAACAACGGGAAATCTTAATTTAAAACTATTGTTGCATGCCCTTCACATGTAATGTACTTTATGATAAACAAAGTGACATCATCCCATGGCTGTGGAAGGGAAAGGAAATCAGTTCCCCTTCCCTTTTTAGTCATTTTCTCCTCTCCCTACAAAAATTGAGTCTTGAGTGATGGGTCATTGACTTTCTGGTTGAACCATCGCTTGCCTTTTGTTTGAGGTGATGTCACTCGACCAAATACTTCCTCTATAACTTCCATCTTCAAACCTCTAACCTCTGTTCTATTTCTTTCCAGATTCCTATTAAATTCTAGTGCAACGCTTTCCCCTGACCCTTTTAGTCACTCAAAAAATTCAAGCCATCAAGGTTCTCTAAAAATTCTAGAAGCCTTAGGGAAATTCTCTAAAGCCTCTATGGAGTTTAACTCATGGCTAACTATTGCTCCACACATCCTGCACTATTATAGTTGATCCTGTCCACACTCCTTGTCTGTTCATTGTCACAATCCTTGAGAAATTCATGCAATTCAGGTGTGGAGCCCCCTTGGGGTTTATTGATATCCAGGTAGTAGACAAGGGTATCACAAACAATGGTGTGAGATTATGATATCATGAAATGTGATTTATAGATTCGTTATTTAACCCAAAGCTATTGGGATATGGATCGAGTATGATTTACACTTAATGAAGTGATTTCTCATAAAAGGTAATAATCATCGCAATTTTTGTCACTTCAAATCAGATTAGATCATGGATCAAAAAATGATTCAGATTAACTTATAGATCATCAAATGATTGACCAACCCAGACATAAATGTAAAGGTCGTCCCAGGCCGTCAAGATATAATGACATATTAATCACCATAATTTCTAAGTAAAGAAAAAGAAATATTCCTTTTTAACAACTTACTGATGGGTGATGTAAATGAACTCACGACAATCACTAATGATGGGGATGTTTAGGCAACAAGTTGTAACTGAATCCTATTGCAATTTTCTTTGACTCAATTAGCTATTACATATGTAACAACAAATAGATCTTCTTGTAATAGCTAAATATCCATAGTAGAATGTTTTATTACAACAAATACACCTTGGAGAGTACTATGCTCTTGAAGGGATTGTTAAAAATAATACAATAAAATGAATAGAACTCATGATATAACATCATAATATATGTATAACAACATGGTGCTACAAGGATTATTTAAAAAGAAAGTTGGTTTTCAATTGCTACATTTATTGATTTTAAAAATTTGGTAACACACGAGAATGTTCCCGTTCTTCTAAAACTTGGAGATCAGATCCTATGAAAATGTTAACAAATGAAACCTTTGAGGTAAGTATATGATAAAACCAAAGACGATGCCCATTGGAAAACAATGGCTCCTTGGCATTGCCTATCGTAACTAATTTTATAATCGCATTTTCAGAGACTGTATATTCCTCGTATGGACCTAGCCACTTGGTGTAGAGGTTCCGTTTCAAATCATTGAATCATGAATCATACAATAAAACCCAATCTCCTTTCCGAAACACCTTACTTTTGATTAATTTTTCATGCCACTTAGCCCTATATTGTTGGATGATATCTATTTGCTGAATGGTAGCTAACCTCTTCTCATCAAGCTCATTTAGTTGATTTAACCGATGTTGTAGTTAAATCTAGGTTCACTTGTAATGCTATTTTGAGTGTTTTTACTTCAAACTCAGTGGGAAATAATGGGATTTTAACATATACCAATTCATACGGTGAAATAATAGTAGTATTTCTCCATGTAGTCCTATATGCCCATAGTGCTTCTAGAATTTTTTCAGCCTAATTTCTTCGATGGATGGAGACAATTTTTGTGAGAATTCCTTCAATAAATTTATTTGTGCTTTCCACTTGACCATTTACATGTGGATGATATGGTGACATAATTATGTGAAAAATTCTTATATTTCTAAAATAAGTTCTAGATCAAGTGGGATGTGAACTTTGCTCCAGTGCCTGTCACTATTTCCTAAGGCAGCCCAAAGTGAACAAAAATATCTTCAAACAAAAAGTTTGAAATGACCTACTCGGTTGCCTTGGTGAATGCCATTGCTTGAACCCATTTTCTTACATAATCTATGCTGACTAGAATGTAGGACTTCTTCTGAGATGAAGGATTAATTGGCCCTACAAAATCTAGGCCTCACTTCTCAAATGGTTCAGAACTACTTGAGGCTGTAATGGCATTTCACTAGACCGGAGCATTGACCAATCCTCTAAAAAATGTCACTTCCTTTTAGAAAATTCTTTCTATCCTGAAATATAGTAGCCAATAATATCCAGTTCAAAGAACTTTATACCCAATCCTTTTGTTAGCAAATTCTCCTCCACATGGTTTCTCCAGCAAGGCCTTTAGGATATCAAAGATCTCATCTTCTCTCACGCACCGCGTGATCGATTGATTTGGCCCTATGTAGTAAAGTTATCCCCCTACCAAGTAATACCTTGCACTTTGCTGAACAATCCTCTTAATTTCTCTTGAGGACATATATTGTGGAAATCTCCTTGCAGCTAGATAATTAGCTATGTCTGCATACCATGGTGGATAAGTTGAAATAGAAAAAATATACTCATCTAGAAAAGAGTCCTCAACGAGTATGCAATCATCATCAACAATCAACCTAGAAAGAAAATCAATCACTACATTATCCTTCCCAAGTTTATCTAAAATCGTTACATGAAACTCTTGTAAAAACAACAAATGATGTGTAACCATACCATTAGTGACATATTTATTCACTAAAAAACGAATGGAAAAGTGATTAGTGTGCAGAAATATTGGATAACCTATGATGTAGTGCCTAAATTTATTTATGGCATGTACTACTACAAGAAACTCTTTCTCTATAATGATGTAATTTAATTCTGTTGGAGTCAGGTTCTTTCTGACGTAGTAAAAGACATATGGCCTTTTGTCCTCAAGTTGACCTATTACAACTGCAACAACAGTATTAGATACATCAGCTGTGATATGAAATGGTAGCCTCGAATTGGGTCCTCGCAAAACATGAGTTGATGATAGACACCACCTGAGTTCCACAAATTCTTGTTCACATTTCCCTGTCCAGACAAATCCCATATCTTTAGTGAGTAGTAAAAATAATGGGGATGAAATCTTTGAAAAAATATCTATAAATCTTCTGTAATACCCTGCATGTACTAAAAAGCTACGTATAAGTTTTTGTGTTTTGGGAGCTATAATTTTCATAATTATTTTTATCTTAGCAGGGTCTACCTTTATCCCCTCAACAAATATATAATGCTCAATCATAGTTCCTTCATTCATCATCATGTGACATTTCTCATTTCTTAAGGAAAGATTATTTTTCTCACATCGTTCTAATACTTTTTCAATACTAGTTAATGCTAGTTCGAAATCATCACCATAAGGTGTAAAGTCATCCATGAACACTTCCAAACAGTCATTTAGAAAATCTATACATATTCCCAATACAACCATCTTGAAGGTTGTTGGTGCATTGCAGACTCTAAAAGGAAGAACTATGTACGCAAAAGTTCCTCATGTGCATGTAAATGTGGTTTTATCTTGATCCTCTGGAGCAATCTGAATCTGATTCTAGCCACTAAACTCGTCCAGGAATGAAAAAAATCCTCCCCGATAGGGTATCAAGGACTTGGCCTATGAATGGTAAATGGAAATGGTCCTTTTGAGTGGATTTATTAAGCTCTTTGTAATCCACACAAATCCTCCACTTTTCTTTCTTTTTAGGAACAATAAAAAGTGGACATACCCTTTGGTTGTCAAATATGGGATAAATGAAGTTGGCATTTCAATTTTTTTGTATTTCTTCTTGCACTACTTCCTTGAGTCCTGGGTTATTACGCCGTTGTGGCTTCCTAACTGGAGTGCAATGTTATTTCACGTAGATGTGGTGGGTGCATAGGTTAGGGTGAATTTCCTTTATGTCTGTGTAATCCCATGCAAATGCATTTTTGTGTTTCTGTAATAGTTGTAACAACATCTTTTTCTGTTCGGGAGTCAGGTTAGGATTAATATTTAATTTTTTTCCTAGCTCTATTTCAGTAGGGTTTCTTTCGAGATTAAGGGTGGTTTTTATATGCTCCAAATTCAAATATTATACCCCTAAATATTCAATAGAAGTAACAACAAGAGATTTACTGATAAAGCCATTAATAATATCATCCTCTGTTTTGTTCTTAAAATATTGGGCTTTGCCAAGAGTGAGGAGTGGCTCGGAATAATCTAATTCATGTTCAAATTCATCCCATAAGGGGTTTTCCAAACCCTTACATGGTTTTTCTGGTGGATAAAGGCCGAGGTTCTTCGTGGCTTGTCCATCTGAAATTGTCATATACCCAGACCTACATCATATAAATACATTTTCCATAGCCAATGAAGGCATTGATAGAATCAAGGGATGCTGCCCAAGGTTTGATTTGTTTTGTAAAATAAGAAATTCTGTTGGATATCTCCAGGAATCCACCTTGATCACTATATCTTCTAACATTCGTTCAGGTTTAACACGTGACCTGTCTACCAATTCTAGCATTGTTGGTCATGACATTGATTGCTTCCCCTAAATCAATTAGTGTATTGGGAATGGGATTATCATCAATGTAAACAATGACTGTAGGATTCCCTGGATCATTAAATTTAGTCAAAAGAGGCTGACCAATCATCAGTTCTGACAATTTCCCCATCACATGGATGGTAATAGGGTCTTTTGGCTTCCTTCGAGGTTCCTTGACACACAATTTTCTTATTGTCTTTGCATAGATAAGAACATCTTTAAAGGATTTCACTAAAGGAATCTCTATGTGCAATTTTTTTAACTCCTTGCGAAAATCATATTCGGGTTGTGGAATCATCCCAGTTTCACCTAGTCTTTGTGAATATGGGGGATCGTTAGTTATCACCACAACTGGATTGGTTGTTATAGGTGTATCAACTTTATTCGCATTGTTTGTTACACCTATGTAACAACCTCTTCAATGTCCATAGTATCTTCTCTAGGTGATTCACCTTCCTCTTCAGTAATAATGTGGGATGTTTTTGGATTTACTACTTTTCCTTACCAAAGATAAATTTCATTACATTCAAGAGGAGTAATATAGTAAGTATGGAAAGGAGTAGGGGCCTTTATGTTCTAGGTTGCCTTATTATTTGGGTTAGGGTTAGTTGTATAGGTAATTGGGGTCATATGGGAGGAGTAGCAACAAGTGTCGAGAGATGTGGTAGTTGGAAATGTTGTTACATCGGTAGTGTACGAGGGGTTGGACCTAAGGAATTTCCTCTCCAATTTTGAGGCGAAAAATATGGCTAAGATGGAGGGTATTGGAAAGGTGGAGAGGGAGATCATTGGTTCCATGGTGAAGGAAATTGAGGTAGGGGAGGAGAGGAATATTTCCATGGAAATTGGTGAGCATTATATACATTATTCCATGCATTAAAAGAAAAATATTGAGACATCCCTAATGGTCGTGGCAGCTAAGGCATCCTAAACCCAATAAAGTAGGAGGGTTGAACTTACTCACTTGATTCCTTGAGCACTTCTTTCAGTCTGTGAATCTCTGGACAATAGCCTATAGAATGTTCTAGATAAAAAATACTCCACAAGATGATGATGTTGACTCTAAATTCCTTCAAGAAATGTTTCTCTTTACATTTCGGGCATAACACGACCAAAGCTTTATCGGCTTCATGCTGTGCCTTTTACAATTGTGTTGTTTTCGGTTGGGCAGATGAGGTAATAAGGAGATAATTATTAAGATTTTCGAACAGATTTTCAATCTCAGCTTTGATCACACCTTCATTTACATATTTTTGTTTTCTAACAGAGGCATCTCGTGCCATACTTCTCCCTCGTGATGATCCTCTCGGGCATATTAAGAAGAGTTTTATTATCTCTTCAAATGATTCTTGAGATATATTTTATTTTCCCAATAGGTTCAACATATCGAGGTAATCATCTCTCATTCCCCGTTTGAATATAATATCCATGATTTTCGGATCCAGATCACTATGTTTAGATCTTTGTATGTTATAGTGGAATCGTTCCACATAATCTTCCTTGTGTGTCATTTTGAATATTTCTTCCCTCAAGTCCCTGGTCTGAGAACAGTCCCGAAATTTTGATAGAAATGTGGCTTTCATGTCTCCCCATGTTTGAATAGTAGCAGAACCCAGTCCCATGAACCATATTAATGTTTCTCCTTTCAGAGTAGTAGGAAACAACTTCAGCTTTTGGGCATCTGAATTATAATCATAGATCCTTCACAGAACATCAAATTCAAACAAAAAAAGTATCAAGATCTTCTAAAGTCAATCCTTGAAAAGATGGAAGGGCTCACAAAGGGATGTTTTTCATGGGAACTTCACCCCTTATATAACTTATTGGAAATTCAAAATTGGTAATAGTGGCATATTTCCTATCATTGTTGTTATTATTATCTCTCCCATTGTGAATTTTCATGATTTTTATTTTGGTGAGTCTCTTCCCAAAGATTTTTTGGACGAATGTTCTATGGTTGAAGTTTCTTGTGATGATTGTTCAGGTTGCTCTAGGGCTGGTTTTTTTATTGCACTGCCTGAATCTGAGTATTGAGAAGTAAAATAATGTTCTTCCGATTCTGGATATTGGTGCTTCCCACTAGTATCCCCTTGGTCTTCTAATCTAAAATACTCTCCACTAGTCTCTCCTTGTTGTTCTTGAATCAAATCTACAGTTTTGGGAGTATGTAGGCTAGCTTGAGGTTGATGGGGTCCTCAGACAAAGGCACTAGATACTTCTGATCTTGATATGGGAGTAACAAATTTATGCAGACATGTTTTTCTTGTGTCCTTCTATGAAGTATACTACTCTCTCTCTTCTTTTGAGATTAATTCTTGAATTAATGTTTTCGTACCTAAAAATTTATTTTTCTCGTTCCTTTCATGACCTGTTTTTCCTATAGATTTATTAGAGTTCCTATGTTTCATGTCTTATATACTCATACGCCCCACACATGGACCCTATGTGTAATTATTTCACACTCTAAGTGCCTCAATTACTACAGTGGGAAGCCCACTTAGGCATGTTAGAAAAATGTGTAACTTCTTACCCCTCATCTTACTGCCCAACATCTGTAAAACTTAGGACACTTTTAAAAGGAAATTTCAAAAAAAATTCACACCCTAAATGTTCTAATAACCACAGTGGTGAGTCTACTTAGGTATGTTAGAGCGATGCATGGGTTCTTACCTTTCATCTTATTGCCCAAAATTTGTGCACTTAGAAACATTATACTAACAAGAAACACACTGACTAACTGTGTCATGAACTGTCTTCCTAGGCAACGACGCCAAAATGTTTGGCCTATTTTATCATGCTAAAAAAAAAGTTGAATCACAAACATTAATTGTCAACCAGGGTAGGTATCTTATTTCAAAGGAGTTAGCACTATTTGTGTCGATACATGTTCAACCAGTTAGAAAAGAGATGTTATTGAACACATGCAAAATTATGAAAACATTCTTGTAAAAATGAAATTCACACTTGCAAAAATAAAAAAACACACTGCGTAATTGAAATTCATTCAGCAAGGAAGAAATTCACACTTCATGAGTTCCAGAAAATAAATAGGCGCACCATATATTTATTGATTGACTCACAACAATAATATAAACAACATACCATAAATCCGAACACAGAAATGTGTTTGTTCCACAATATATGCAACGAAAGTATAAAATTCACAAACACATCTAGGAAATTATATACAATACTAATACTACGATCCATGCTAAAGAGGAGGGCCCTTCCTCCCTAACAGGGTGTAGGAATGGAATCAAGCTACTTAAGAATTCAAGACAATAATGGTAAAATAATCACCTAGTACTTGTTGTATTAAAATGGCTAAAAGTTACAAGATCAAAATATCGGTGTTGTTTCAAAAATTTTCATTCACTTCTCAGAGGGCTGGGTCTCCTTAAAAATTCTTACAGAGCCCCGAAATTAGGGAATGAATCAGTCATGAGAATCTCATGATTCTCATGTTCATTGTTTTAACATAAATGAAATAAAATATAAATTGTTACAACCAGATTCCAAATAAGGATCCATTATAGTTACACCACTTTTCATAGTTATAAATGATCATATTTTTTCAACATTGTGTATAAAGTTACATCTCACAGTCTTCACAAATATCTCTAGAATAACTACCTCGATCTTTATAGTTTGCAACAGCATCATGGTGTAGCAACAATCCTTGAGGTGTAACAGCATGTAACATCATTTAACAACATGAGCTATCTGCTCAAAATCCTTGATAATTACAACATCACATAAAAAAAAATCATCCGGAAGACATCTTCTATAATTTCCCTGGTTAGTCATTTCAAAAAGACATTGTTTCTTTCAATATTAAACTAAAATGTCATATTAATATGTCACATAAAAAGATTGTTTTTTGACCAAGGAGAGGTTCAGTATGTCAAGGGACTTATGGATTCGATCGAGAGAAATGGCCAAATGTAGGGAAAAAGGTGCCTGAAATACCCCTAAATACTTCACCCAACAATTTAATTGTGGTATTCATGTGATGCAACCTTTAAAATGGTAGGAATACTTCGTTTTTAGTAGGATAGGGAGGTGAGTGGTAAAGGCTTCCCTGGTTGGCCTGGCTAAGATTTTGGCCAAGGGCTAATGGATTTCCATTAGGTTGGGTATTTCCTCCAAGTTAGGGTTTTCCCTCGGTAAAATTGTGTTAGTGTTTTCATGTTGTGTTTATGATTTTTCTTTTTTGTTGGTTGATACTTAATTTCTCTCAATAAATATTTTTCCTCTACCATAAATTTTGGACACTTTCTTGATGGTTTTAGAATATATAACCAAATTAAAATTGCACAAAATGATCAATATGAAATAATTTTCACATGACTATGGGGATCTTTTTCTTACAGAGTATTACATTTTGGGTTATTCCATTCTCTCTCTACTTTTCAATGATCTATTTTAGGTATTTTCTCTAATTCGATTCATGACTATGTAGAGTGATATATGAATGATTTGAAAGTTTATTGTGGTACATATGATGAAGCATTAAAAAATACTGAAAAATAATAATTGTAAGATGCCAAGAAACTAATCTTTCCTTAAGTTATGATAAGTGCCATGTGCTATTAATTGAAGAAATTGTTTTGGATCACTATGTCTCATGTGCAAGGATTAAAGTTGATCTAGCAAAAGTAGAAGTCATCACTAAAATTCCAATATTCAAGACTCAAAAGGATGTGAGAAGTTTCCTTGTACATGTAGGCTATTATAATAGGTTTATAGAAAATTTGACAAAAATAGTATCACCATCATTTAAATTACTTTCAATGATAATCAATTTTCTTGGAACATTCCTTACCAAATTTCCTTTAATGAATTGAAAAATAAATTTTCTGAAGCACCTATTTTAAAGGGGGGGAATTGGTCCCTTTCCTTTGATATTTTTGTTGATGCTTCATAAACTGCTCTAGGAGCAATTTTACAAAAAAAGGAACTTCAAGTCTCTTATGCCATTTATTATGTGTGTAGGAACTTAATATCTAGAAAAATAAATTTATATGGCTAAAAAATAATAATAAATGAAATTCTTGCACATGTACATGCTGTAAACAAATTCAGGAATTATATTAATAGATATGAGACTTTTATCCACATTAATCATTTTTTCATTCATTATATGATGAATAAAATAGTAAATAATGTCAATATTACCAGGTGGATTATTTTATTATAAGAATTTAATATCACTATATTAAATAAGCCTGGAAGATAAAATATATTTGTAGATTTTCTTTCTAGTTTTCATGATGAAGGTGAATTAGTTCATATAGATAATAACTTTCTTGATGAGTATGTTTTGTAATTCTTACTTAAAATCCTTTGTTTTTATATAGTTCTAAATATTTAAAAACAGAAAAAAATGCCACAATGTTTGTCACTTAAGGGAGAGTAGAAGCTTATAAGGTCAAGTTCCTTGTTTTATTAGATTGGAGGATATCTCTTTCGTACTAGACCTAACTTGATTTTCTAACAATGCATATGAGTGGATGAATTATATGAAATTTTAAAACCTTGTCATGATGAACCTTGCACTAGACATTTTGTAGACATGAGAACAACTTATAAAGTTTTACACTCAGGGTATTCTTGGCCTTCTCTCTTTAAGGATTCCAAGAAATACGTCAGGAGATGTGATAGGTTACAATGCAGGGGTCATCCAGTACTAGCTATGACATGCATCTACTTCCCCATGGACTTATAGAGATTTTCTGAAAAATGGATTCTTGTTTCCATGGGAATTATCACGCCACTTTCCAAGAGAAAAAATTATGTTTTGGTATGTATTGACTTTGTTACTTAATGGGTTAAAACTATTTATCTTATTATATTTGCTGAATAATCAATTGTAGATTTTGTATATATATATATATGCATTTTTGTATACCTATATAAATTGTAACGATAAAGGTGCTCAATTTATGTCAAAGATTATACAAAATATTATGCAGCAGTACCAGATTTGACATCATAAGTCGACTCCATATCATTCACGACCAAATGGATAAGTGGAGTCAAGCAACAAATTTCTAGAAGCTATTCTAACCAAAATAATTTAGCTTCATCACAAGGATTAGGTGGATTGACTTCCTAAAGCATTATTTCCATATAGTAACCCCTCATAGAATACAATTGGATTCTCACGATATGAGTTCATGTATGGGAAAGAAGTCTTGCCTTTTATTGAGTTCCAAATCAAAACATACTAATAAGAACAAAATTTGGTTTAGATGTTTTAGAAGTTCAGCGACAAAGGATAAATAAACTTAATAAGATGGATGAGAAAAGGAAAGAAATGATTCAACATACTACATTGATTTACAAGTAGAGAAGAAAGTGGAATGAAATGCTTTTGAAAAAAAAAAAAATCATGAAGGTGACTTGGTTATTCTTTTTATATGATATTAAAGTATTTTAAGGGAAGGTTTACAACTCATTGGTTGGCATCTTATAAAGTCATATATTCTATTGACAATGGATCAATAAGAATTAAAACTATTGATGAAGAAGGAATCAATTTTTTTGCAAATGGACATGGGTTAAATATCTACTAGAAACTTTAATGAAATAAGAGTTTATTAACAATTTGTTACAATAGTCTAAACTATAGTTGCCTAGTAAGGAGGATATTCCACATGTCATAAATTGGTTTTCTTTCAAATTTCATTCAATGACCAATAACAAAACACACACACACACACACACACACACACACACACACAGACACACACACACATATATATCTGTTGGTGTAATAATGTTTAATTGTAAAAATCATCTTTTTGGTGCAATTGAAGAAGAACTTTATTTTAAAACTAGGGTACTAGAAAGTGAATTTCAAAAGAAGTTATAGCAGTTATTAAGCTACATAACCATTTCAGATCAATATCAATTTAATTCATTGGAGATCCATATAACTAAATTTGTTTGACATTTCATGAAGGTGTAAATCTATAGAATTTGTTTTATCGTTCAAGATCCAAAGAACAAAGTATTCAAAGTTATTTTGGGGTCCACCATATCCATATATTTTCAAAGCCTATGTTTCTATATAGCTTCTGGAATCTTAAAATTATATTTTTTTCCCTTTTTGACATAATTTCATGCAATCCTTGTCATTAAATCCTTCTAAGGTGGATGCATGTTACAAGCAATATCTTCATTAGAAATTGAAGAAAAGGAAATTTTCAAAGTGAACACCAACATTTACATTCAATCTTCTCAATTGGGGGTTACATTTATAAGGTAAAATTGAGGTAATAATTACTAACTTAATTTCTATTCGAAAGTGTAAATCTTGTATAAATTGATAGAAACATTTTTAACTCCTATGAACATATATTGATGGGCATCCAAATTAGACACAAATCAAGGCCCATCTGACGATCCTTTAGCACATTAAACCTCTCTTGTTGCATTGGATGACATTTTGTTATATTTAATATGTT
Source organism: Pinus tabuliformis (assembly GCA_031772625.1). Lineage (NCBI taxonomy): Eukaryota > Viridiplantae > Streptophyta > Pinopsida > Pinales > Pinaceae > Pinus > Pinus tabuliformis. The sequence continues at coordinate 446,312,011 of CM062817.1, forward strand.
CATTAGGACATTTTAGAGATAATTGCATATTATATGTCTAATATTATTTGCTTTTGTAGAATATTGTGAGAATATTGGGAGGATTATGATGATTGGGAGGATGAGATCATCTAGGGAAATGCTCCCCAATACAGGATGGACCAAAATTGGATAATAAATGAACAAGATATTATGAAATTATTGAACAAATTATTGAGATCTAGTGATTGAGAAAATATAGGAATGTGATCCCTATCATTTAATTAAGACTCCCACTGTTGGGAATGAGATACACTTTTTGAGGGATTTCAAAAGGGAAAGTGGTCTCCTTTCAAGGAGGATTCTTCCCCATATATTTGTATAAGTGTCACATGGAATGAGTCGATCTTGCGGACAAGATAGACCTTCCTAGAATCTAACGACATCTAGCGACAAGCTAGCCAATCAAATACTATCTTTCCCTAAATATGAAACTTATAAACAAAGGCAAACAAGTGTTTTAGGCCTACCTTAGGTCCAATGCAAGTTTGTGGAAGCCTCGCTCCTTTGATCCAAATGAGCTCCCTTGTAGCGAATCTACAAACAAAAACAAGCAAACAAATTAAATAGCACCTGAAAAGCCAATATCATAAAGCATACTTATCATGATGATCAAGGAATTCATGAAACAAATGACATAAGGCAATTTGTTGAGAAAAATGAATCTGATTGTATTAATTCAAATCAAAGAAGAACTTTACAACCTGTGCCTTGATGATGTACAAGCTCCTCCCAGGGTCCAACAAGAAGTCTCCTCTACTTTGACAAGTTTCACTCTCTTCCCAATGAAGCCAAAAGGTATGTGATCTCTCCTCTCAAGCTTAACTAGGAAGTCTCAATTCCACCAGCATTTACCCTCAAAAATGTTCATCTTCTAACCTCCCTAGAAACCAGCCCAATGCCTTAATTTACAGTGCAATGGAGGGAAGTTACTAGGTCCTCCTTCAAAGGGATAAAGCCCTCCTTCAAAGGGATAGCTCCTCTCATCAAGGGATTAGCTCCTTCTCTTTTGGGATGCATGAACCACCTAAGAGCGAACAATCCACGTCAAGGTTCCTTCTAGAATCATCTAGAATGAACCCAAAGTGAGTTTTTAGAATAAACTTTTGCCTTTTTGACTTTCACAGGGGTCCGCACCCACTCCTTTAGGGACAGAGCGGGTAGGTCCGCAGGTATCGTGAACAGGGGGTGCAGGACCACATGCAATAGTGAGAGAAAGTTCGGAACCAGAGCTTTGTTGATTTTCAATGTCTTTCTCTCATTTTCAAAGCTTGACTTGAAGAGCTGAGGTCTGAGACTTGCTTAGGAGGACAGTACAAGTGATGATAAACCCATACTGACTGCAAATAGTCATGGTGACGATATTTTTGTGTAACAGATTGCCCCCTAAAGTGCGAAGTCTGTAGTAGATGAGGATTTCATTTATCATTTAGGAAGAGTGAAGTACTTTCGAGGATCATCTTGTGTAGAGCCCAGTTGGAACCTTTAGAAACATTCAATGCAAAGATATATATGAGATCATATCATCGCTGAGGTAGGCATTCCCATGCTCAGATCAAAACTGACTAGAAAACTAACTACTGCTCTGATATGGGAATGATCTTGTAATACATCACAAGTATAGACACATGTAGACACAGTATGGACGCAGCCATTTGTTTATGAATAGTCCACAATATAATGAATACAAAATTCCTTGCAGCCTGGATGGTAGAAACTAGATCCAGGGTTTTCATTTCTACTTCCCGAAACAGTATGATTCTATCCATGCGAATGAAAGTGTTGAAGTCGAACATGGTAGAAACCACTTGATTACCCGTCAATGATGTAAACTATTAACAAGTGTGAGAGAAACCACCAAGAATGTCAATGGATCTCAAAGTACTCAGTACAATCCATGAAATGTGAATAGATGTGTTGATGTCGAACATGTCACAGAATCCTTTGATCGAAGGTCAATGATGCAACCTATTGTCGAAGGCGAGAAACTTACCATTGAGGCATGCAGATCCCAAGGTACTGGCGATTTCTAGATCATCTTTCTAGATAATGAGCTGAAGTCGATAGAAAGCGATCCGTCGTAGGCAAGCCCACAACACGAAATCATCGATCAAGTTTGAAGAAATTTAGTTGCAAGGACTGACTCAGGGATGGTCAAGATGGATGACAGATATTTTGCAGATGAATGGCTTATTGGCACTGACCTCTTGAACACATAACGACACAGCAGATGGTTTGGTGACAATTGACCCAAAGTTAATACCCAGAAACTGGCTGAAGACTTTCAATGTGGTTTGATCAACTGTTAGGCAAAGGATTTCCCAACCCAGGTGAATAAAAGTGTCGTGTTCAAGAGTGGTTACAAAGTATGACAAATAGGCTCATGTTTCTCTCTTTTCCCCCACCATTTCTAGCAAGTACCTCTTTATTTTTGACAAGCTTGAGGAGGATAACATTTTCTTGATTATAACCTCATTTCTCAGATGAGTCCAACTTAGTTTAAATTCGAACCCTAAGAAGGAGTGGTCCGTTCTTGTTTGGAATTGAACAGGTCCTTTACTGTTAAATTTTAACGAGTCCAGTATAGGAGAAACTCGGCGTTTTTCAATTTTAGAGAGTCTGAAAAAACTTAAGAAGACTCCAGGGTTGACCTTTTTCGTAAATTTGTGTCTCCCAAGCCCGAAAAAGTATAAAATAATACTTGAGAGAACCACTTGACCTTTACAACCAACGAGTACTTTTCATAATTAGTGCCTCTGATCTGAAAAATTAAAAAAGCGATCAGTGACACGTCGTTTTATAACCAATATCAAATTTGAAACGACAAAAATCCAGCAATCTTTTCATGTTTTTTACAGTCAGAAAAAGAGTTGTAAGTGGACCGTCTTTTTAGTTCCATTTTAACGAGTTTAAAAAGAAAAACTTGGCGATCTTTTCATGATTTAGGAGCCAGAAAGGAGCTTAAAAGTGACTCTAATGTTTTTTTTTCGTCGAAAATGACCGATTTCGCCTGAAAAATCCATTATCTTGAACAAAAACCCAAACATTACTCATACTTATTTAAAATGGATAAAAATGCTGCAAAAGTTACCTTTATAAAGTGAAACATAAACAAATTTACAATTCATTTATTCAAAAAACTTATAAAAAGGGCTTTCGTCAATTCATTTTTACCGTTTGAGATTTGGGTGAGAAAATAGAGCTTTTGGTCAGAAACTTCCCGTGAAGATTGCGGAAAATCCATCCATCGGAATCGAGCGCCGACTCCTCCACGTAATCCACATCATCCTACTCTTCAATTTCATCCGTTTCAAATCGTTTTTTAGGGTTTTATTTCATTTTTTAAAGGATTTTTAGGCTAGAAACCCGCGCGCGGGGGCCCGCATGCATAACACAGGCAGCCTGCGGACCCCGACTTTTTCTCAATGGGGAAAAAGTCAGGGGTCCGCACCTGCCATGAAGGCAAGGTGCGGACCCACGCACTGTCTCTAATAGAGAGGGTGCCATCCCCGCAGCAAGGGTTTTTAACCCTAAATTTCTCAAAATTCACCCAAACAATTCAATTTTTTGCATTCTAATTTGCCTTTTTGTTGGACGTAGAGTATACATCATGCTTGATTGGCGAGAATGGGAGCATGAGGACATAGATCTTGCCGCGTTAAATCACCAACCTTCGATCGATGCATTGAAGGCATGCAGCTTGTACAAATTTTGGGCCATACCTGGCATGAGGGCCCAGGTGGACTTCTTGCAGTGGCTGGTAGACAGGTGTAGCATACAGGACCAGTGCTTCTTCATTGGTGGTCACCAGTTCGAAATGGAGCCGGCAGACATATACTTTTTGACTGGCTTGCCTAAGAGAGGTGAAGACTTGACTCTATTCGGGACTAGGCCAGGTGGCTAGTTTGTCGATAGCCTCCAGCTAGAGTTTTATAACAACCGGACTAGAGACAAAGGGATAGACGTCAAAACCATATCCCGTCCTGAACTCATGGTGATCGTGTTTACTGTTACCAGGCTCTGTGGGAGCGCTGCACTACATATAGCCACTGGATCCCAGATGCGGATGGCAGTTGACTGCTTTCAAGGCACCATCTTCAACTGGTGCGATGCTGTGTTGGCTAATGTAAAAGGCCAACTGACCAGATCCAAGAACGGACAACTGAAGACCTTTGGATATGGTGCTTTAGTTGTGAGCTTTGGTCTGGAGAAGGTCCCAATGTTGGTCCCACAGCACCTCACTGTTGGAGCTGGACTGCCTCGAGAGCCCAAACTGATGTGATGGGTTGCAGTTATGGCCCGTCATCCTGATGAGGGGACAGAGGTCGTTCGATTCAAACCTTAGTTTTTCCATTGGTTGGAAAACTAGGCTTTTGCTATTCAGGTCCTTCCTTATGCTGGGGTAGATTTTCGCGGTGACCCAAACATGGCTCTTCCACCAGGAGAGCAATGGGATGACTCAGGTAAAATCATTTTCAACATTTTCCTATTTTAATTCTTTTTTTTTTTTAATTTTTATCTCATCCCAAAATTGATAGTAAAAGTTTCAAATGCAGATGTGGGTCCGAAACGACCAGCTGCTCTCCTACCTTACAAGAGGAAACAACCAGCTGCAGCCGCACCAGCCCGACGGGACGAATCAGCAGAGACCTTGGCCGAATTGGAGAGCCATCTAGAGTGTTTGACAGGAGACATTCCAGAGACCGGCATAGATGACATTCCTTGTCGACTACAACGCTATGTGATTGGGGTCCCAGGACCTTTTAGGAGGTTCCCTTGTAAGGTGGCCCGTACAGTGGTTTCTTATTGAGATCATCACCAGTGATAGGATGATCGCCTATTGTAGACACATATGACATTTTTGCTTTTTGTATATCATTTTTGCCGATCATAAGGTGTTTTTCAACCTATGATCGAGGACGATGTATATTTTGACACACTCCTATATTATATTATATCAATATTACCGGCTTATCTTGTAAAACATGTTATGGAATATTTTTAAATTTATTTGTATGATTATTGCAAATGTCTACTTAACATTCGAGAAGCAATTGCATCTGCTAATGTATTTAAAGATCTTTGAATATGTTGATATTCAATATAATCAAATTCACGTTCCAAGAGATGCACTCTCAAAAATAATCTCAATAAAATTGGATTTCTAATGGCATATACTCTATTAAGCTGTAATACAACGAGTTCAGAATCTAACCTCACTATCAAACTCCGAATCCCAAATGAAATAGATTCAGATAATAACTCAATCACTCCACTATACTGTTGGTTGTTTGACCGAGGCTTACCCCATGCATAGATACCAAGTCGCCAAAGGGCGAATAGATAACCCACGATGCAGAAGAAATGTTCCGTGTATTATGACAAGCACCATCAGCAAAACTAATTTATGTTTGGAGAGGCATCAACATCTGCAATATCAAGAGTAAAACCAAGATAAGCAGGAATAATGACGAAAAACACTCTCTAAGCTAAGAACACCTTTTAAAGTAAAACACACCAGCTAGAAAGAAAACTAACCTATTTAAAAATCTCCACACCCATTTTAAGCAGAATACCTCTTTAGGTAAAGACCTATTCTGGGTTTACCTAAGGAGTCCCCGTCAAAGTCTGCCAATTCATAGGCCCCTTTTTCTAGCTTTCGCTTGACAACATAGGGACCATGCCACATAGGAACGAATTTTCCATTGCCTAATTTATCATTAGCTTGATCGTACAATAAGACTAGGTCTCCTTCCGAAAAATTTCGAGGGGTCACATTTTGATCATACTGATCTTTAATACGTTTCGCATGAGTTTCGATCGCCAATGCAGCATCACGTCAATTCTCATCTAGTTGAGCCAAGTATAACAAATGTTTTTCCTCTTCAGAAGTGGCTGGAAGTAACTTGATGGCCATTTGCAATGACGAGATTTTGCATTCAATGGGTAACACAGCTTCCAGACCTTAAACTAGTTGGAAAGGAGTGAACCCTGTTGACATTTTTACTGAGGTTTGCTACGCCTAAAGCACTGAAAATAACATGTTATGCCAATTTTACCGATGAATCCCAATGATTCGTCGGATCATGATGACTAAAACTTTGTTTATGGATTCAACCAGACCATTAGCTTGTGGATAATAAGGAGTTGAACTATTGTGACACAAGCCAAGCTGGCCTATAAGTTCAGTCATCATAACGTTTCGAAAATGACACCCATGATCAGTGATAATCGCTTGTGGAACACCAAACCTAGCAATTATATGACTGGACACGAAAATCTTAGTTGTTTTTCCATCTGCCTAAAATGTAGGCATCGCCTCGGCCCACTTGGTAAAATAATCTACCGCAAGGATGATATACGCATGCCCCCCGGCCGAGTGAGGGTTACATGTAATAAAATCGATACCCCATTTTTCAAACGGAATGACGACAATTATAGGGTGGAGAGGAGTAGGTGGAGCGCGCATCTTTCGATAAAAAATTTGGCAGTTGTGGCATTTTTGGACCGCGTTAATACAATCTTTAAACAAAGACGGCCAGAATTAGCCAGCGCGCAATATCTTTTGGGCTATGGCATACCCAGACATATGACCGCCACACGTTCCAGAGTGACAATAATTTAGAACCCTTTCAGCTTCCTTGTGAGTTAAACAACGTCGAAAAACAGAGTCCGCCCCACGGCGATAAAGAGTATCTCCAATAATTCTGAATTGTTGGGACTGGAATCGTATTTTGCGATGTTCTGACCTTGATATTTCTGGCCGAAAGGATTGGGTCTGGAGATAAACGATGATATCCCCATACCACGGATCTAAAGTGCTGATTAGAAACAAGGATTCGTCCGCAATGGGCTCCTCCGCCACAGTTTTCACGTCAGCACGTGGGAAGTCACACATTAGCTCCGCAAAAACTAAAGATTTCTTTGACTTACACTTTTCAAATTCCAAGTTGAACTTCTGCAGGATCACAATCCATTTGGAGTACTTGCCCCCTAGCAGTTGCTTGGTCGGAATATAGATCATAGGGTTGCAATCAGAAATTACTATAGTTTTACGTAGTAAAATGTAATGACGAAAATGTTGGATAGCTTGAAGAGCTGCCAATGCCAATTTCTCCACATGTGATTATTTTAGCTCAGTTGGATTTAAAGTTCGACTAAGGTAATATATCACATGTTTAGTTCTGAATTCATCTTCCTGAACTAACACCATTCCAATGGTGGAATGGGAAGCGGCGAGATACAAGAAGTAGTCCTGGTTGTAGTTGGGAGGATGCAATAACAGTGCATGGGTCAACGCGTGTTTCAGTGCATCAAAAGATTTCTGAGCTATCTCATCCCAATAGAATGGAGTATTTTGTTTCAACAACCAGGTAAAACCCTTTGTAACCTCGGCGTAGTTAGGAATGAATCGTCGTAAAAAGTTTGCTTTCCCTTGCAAACTTTGGAGTTGGCGAAGACTCGAAGGAGGAGGCAATTTGACAATAGCTTCAACCTTCGAGGGGTCGACGCGAATGCCGGATTTCGAAACAACAAACCCCAGTAACTGACCCGTTTCAATATAGAAAATGCACTTGTGTGGATTCAACCTAATCCGGTAATGCCTACACCTCATAAATATTTCTCCTAAATGGATGATATGATCAGCTCGATGTAATGAATGAGCAGGAAAATCATCGAGATAGGTTGCACAATGTGTTTGATGTCATGAAACGCATAAGACATGGCCCTTTGAAAAGTTGCTCCGGCGTTCTTAAGCCCAAAAGGTAATTTGCAATAAGAAAATGTTCCCCATGGACAAATGAAAGCCGTTTTTGGTTGATCAGCAGGTAGAATATTGATTTGATTGTATCCGGAAAAACCATCCATGAAGGAGAATATTTCACTGCCGGCACAATCATCAATGATTTGATCGATATAGGGAGTTGTGTAATTATCTTTTGGACAGGCTCGATTAATGTCCCTATAATCAATACATATTCTTATTGTCCCTTGCTTTTTGTTAATCAGAACAATATTTGATACCCAATCTGTTAACGGAATCAGATAAATGAAACCTGCTTTGAGTAATTTTTCAACTTCTCCTTTAATAGCAGCAGCTTTTCTTGGGTGAATCTGACGCAAACGTTGTCGGATGGGTTTAGCGTCCGGGTAGGTTTTGATTTCATGAACAAGAATTGTGGGGTCAATTCCTCGAATTTCCTCATATGACTCAGCAAACATGTCGCAGAATTCTTGAAATAGGGCCTTATATATTTGAATTTAATCTTCCGTACACGAGGCACCTATATGAATGTTTTCAACAATTCCAGGCTTAACTGAAATATCAATAGGAATAGTTCGAAAAATGTTTCCCAAATTTAACTCTGAATCAGGATTTTTCATTGGATTCTGAGGTTCCTTGACATATTTAGTCGTAAAAATTGATGAAAAATCATTGTCAAAATGATCACTCTTGAGTAAAAATGAAGATTTATGATGAAGATCTTCCCATGGTAAATCATCGACACATAGGATTTCACAAATTTGCTCATCAGTGTGAACAAGTTCAGAAAACGTTGTTGAATCCGAGTTTGATGTGAAAAGTGATTCCTCATGGACCACATTCATTAAGTCAATTTTGGTTGAAGATGGGTTGGAAAACGACCGCACGGCCTAATATGCAATTTCATATGGACTCAAAGGCATAACATCACCAAATGAGTCTATCTCAGATTCAGAAGGTACGATCCAAGGATTATCATAAACAATGGTGTCTGACAAAATCATATGAATGGCTGCAGTAGAAGACGATGCATTGATAGGAGGAAAAGGAAAAGCTCCCAGTAAACCGATATCTTTAACTAGTCCTACTCCAACATCCTTATATGGGATAGTCGTTTTACCGACATGCTGAATACTTTCAGAAGAGGCTGGGTCGGATGAAAAGCAAGTCAGCTGGTCTATAGTTATGATCTTTCCATTATGAGGGAACTTTATAAGCCGAAAGACCGATGAAACGACAGCTGTCATAGCGTAAGACCAACTACGACCCAAGAGAAGGTTGTAATCTAGAGGGGCATCAACCACCTCCACATCTAGATTAACAGTTTTACCTTCAACCCCTATGGTAGATCCTGTAGAATGCCAAAAGGATGAAACCCACAGCCATCAAAGGCCTTCAGAATCATCGGGGATTGATTTAACGAAGGAGAACCAAGCGATCTCCAACACTGTATCGACATAATACACGTTGAGGCTCCCTCATCAATCAGAGTCCTGTAAATAGGTCTGTTTTTTGCTAACACTGGGATTTGGAAAGACATTTGATGAGGTAAGCACAGTGTACTATTTTCTAGATCGAAGATTATAATGTTCGAGTCCTGAACGTCAATAGCTCCTATAGCCGACAATTGTAATTTACGTTGTTCTGGACATGATTGCAGCACTTCCAAAGCTGAAATTGCTAAAGGTGAAACAACTAAATCTTCAACAATGTTATAGTTCTGAGCCGCTCTCACATGTGGATTGAAAGCTGACTTTTGAAGTATACCCTTGGTGGGCGGTTTGATTACTAAGTCTGGGTTAGGTTTCTCGATCTGTAGTGGATCAGAACCGGGAGCTGAGGTTGATGGGTTAGAATGAGAAGATTCTGCTTCTTTACCATCAACAGGACTTTTACTACCATAATCATGTGATCGAGTCACAATCCTAACATGGGACATCATCAGTATGGGTTCTTCATTGGCATTTGAGGAAGAACCTATCATCTTACTATCTTGACTTGGAAAAGGATCCTTCAAAAAAGCAGGTGTTTGGGAACCTTTGACAATCTTCGCAACCTCTGCACGATGAGGGCAGTCTCTTGTAAAATGCTCTTCGTCACAAATGAGACAAGGATAACAAGTTTTGCGTTTCTCATCATTTGATTCCGCTTTTTCTGGTTTCTCTTTCGAATTTTGATCTATTTTATTTTTCTTCTTCCCCTTCTTCTTACGACCGGATTTTGATTTGGCTGTAGATGACTCTACAAAATGAATATCGGCGGAAATTTCCACGGAAGAATCTCCTGTCGGGGAATCTGGCAAGGTTATGATTGGAGAAGAATTCTTGGAAGACTTCTTCTTACTTTTGGTATTAATCGTACCAATCATACCATCTGCGGCATGAGACCCTGAAGGAGCTGCAGCGATTTGATTTTGCTTAGGATGATCGGGGATTTTCTCGTGTAACGTACCTGACTGAGTATAAACTAAGTCAAGGTACTGTGCTTGAGCAATTACTTGCTCCTCAGTAGCAACTGTGGCCTTAGATACATCCTCAGTGACCTTTGGCAATAAAGATTTTACAAACCATTCAGCTAAGATCTGATCCGGAATAAAAACCTTCACTAAATGACGTCGTTGTCTCCATTCATGAATGTGATCTGAAATGTAAGTGGACGTTGACTGCTTTAATGAAGTTAATAATTCCGGGCCATTGTCATATCTAAATGGCAACTGAAAATGAGTTAAAAACGAAGTAGCTGACTGACTAAAGCTATAAAAAGTGGCTCGCGGTAACCCAACGTACCACTTGGCCGCAATACCAATTAGAGTGCGTTGGAAAAGATTTAAACGGATTGAATCATATGAAATGGAATTAGACGCACACCAGAGGTGATAAGTCATCACATGGTTTGACGGGTCCTCTCCTGATTTGCCTTCAAACTTAGGAATATCACTAGGCAACTTATTCAGCATTGGCGGTGAAAACGGAAGATAGTTAATGGGATCGTTCGTTAGGCACGACAAGTCAGGCAAGTCCAAAGCTGCGATAAACGGTAACTGACGATTAGGGTCCCTAAAACTCTGGGTCATGAGACCAGCCCCAGGAAGAGGATATCCAGGATAACTAGGAATTGGGATTGCATTTGGGATATTGTATCCTCCCGGAAAACCAGGATTAACCGGACCGTACTGGGGTTGTTGAGGTTGTTGATATGTATACCCAAGGTACGGTTGATACTAATAGACTGGCTGCTGCACAACTAGACTGAATTGGTACTACCCCTGGTACGGTTGATAAGTAAATTGAGGTTGACTTGTGACAACCGTACTTGAACGAGGTTGTCCTATAGGAATCTGAACTGAAGTTTGAATTGTGGATCCAGACTGAGGTAAAGATGTCTGAGGAGTTGATACAGGAACGATAGAAACTGGAGTTGTCGATACTCCAGAAGTAGGTGGGGTAGATTGAATAGATGTTGTAGCAGTTGCAGCAGCCATTTGAGGTGGAGTACGAGGTGTACTAGGCCCAGGCTGAGAAACTACAGAAGGTACAGAAGTTTGAATAGTTGACTAGACAGGTTGCTGGGGTGAACCAGAAACTAAGGGTTGTCTAGTTTGAGATGACAATTGTACATTTGGTTGCAAGACCTGCTGAGTTTGAGATGGATCCCACACTAACTTCATTCCGGGGTACGGACCCATAACAGGTTGAGAATATTGAGGACCATAACCAGGTTAAGGGTAGGGTTGATGATTCAGAGGTACATTTCCAGTTCCTTGAACATATGATTGACCGGAAGGTGGTTGGAAACCTTGGTTTGAGTACTGACCTTGGGGTTGATAACCCTGAGGCGCGTACTGATACTGGGGTTGACCTTGAGGTACATATTGATACTGGGGTGGACCCTGAGGTACATATTGAGTCTGGGGTTGACCTTGAGGAACGTACTGTCTCGTCGGTATGTACTATCCTTGAGGTTGCTCCCCAGGTGCAAATTGGGTACCTTGAGTTAGCCCCCAGGCGATAATTGAGGATTTTGAGGCTGCCCCCCAGGCAGTAACAGGACACCTTGAGGTTGAGGATTAGGAATAGTACCTGACATCATGAGAATATCTTCTACACTCAACGGCTTAGTACCATTGTTTCCAGTTAATAACCCTTGTTCAATGGGTTGAGGAGATGCTCTTGAAAAAGTACCAGTAAGTGACTGATACCTAGAGGGAACAGAAGGACTGCCATACAAAAAGGATTTTGGAGATTGAGAAAACATGGACGATTGTCTTGACATATTTAATGGAGGATAGTAACCCCTAGGTGTTGGGTGATAAGGAATACGAGGTGGTGAAAAACTTAGTCCCGGGTTTTCCAAAAAGTTAGTCAATGAAAGATACCAAGCACTGGTCCTAGGTGGACTGTAAAAGATTGATTCATGCTCCCTAAGTTCTATAACAGGTTGAGTTTTAGGGATAGGAATGCCTACTTCTTCTTCCAGAGCAGCAAGTTCCTCAATAGCTATAAGTCCAGAAGGAAGATTTTGGGTAATTATTCTTTCTACCCTGGGTGAACCAGGACCACTGGAAGTTGGAGACGTAAACCTCGATGTTGGAGTAGCAGCAAATTCACTTTCAGTTTTGGATATTTCAGGTTCCTCACCTATATCACTAGTAGATTAAAAGCTACTAGTAATTTCGGAAATGAACACAGATTGTGGATTATAATCTGCTACTAAAGCTTGAAAATTAGGATGTACCACCAAATAAGACTCTCCTTCTTCAGGTGACCCAAATCTATTGTCTCTAGGAGTTACAAGGGCTCTTAACCCTTCAGGCTGGCTCAGTGAAAACTCAGGAGGTTGGCCCCGAAGTCTACGGGACTTCCTTAGTAATTCAGCCACGATTAAATATTTTAACTACTTCACACGCAAACAAAGTAAAATCTCAATGAAAACCACCTAAAGCCTCTAAAGAACCAAAAAAATTTGAATCACATGCCTAAATAATCTAAAAGATCAAATCACACACAAACAATAACTTTCCGTACTGAAAACGCTAGTTGGTGATGAAATCCAACATCGCAGAGTTCAATACAGAAATGGTGGTTGGAACAGTTACCCCGGCAACCTGCTTAATGAATAGACTGGCACAAGTTCATCCACTAAACTGTCTCGAGTGAAGAGAACCCCCCAGAAAATCCAAGTGAGTCTAGCCGACGTCTGCTCCAGGTACAGTGGGATCTTCCCACCACTGTCACCTTAGGAAGAATCCTATATAATATGGTCGCTATGGTTACCAACGGAAACAAATATACCTGGGGGAACATTCTATGATCCGATACGCATGCAAGGGCAGAGTAACAAGCTCAATCCCCTTGAAGGCTCCTTGACATAATCCAAGGTTTACCAACAAGTGACCCCAGGCTCCTCAACAATGGGTAATCCGAGGCTTACCGTTTTTAATACGTGAATATCCGGCATCGTTCCCAATGAGGAAGGATTGATTTCCACACTGGTTTGGACACGATCTCGTGCTTCTCCTTTAAGAGGAGCTTTTCCAGAGCATAAATGCAACAATTAGATTTTTCTCCTACCGCAAGATACAACTACTTGTTTGTTTTACTGTCTTGGAGAGTTAATTACTCCCTACTCCAAGACACTAGCCTAAGCTATGTTGGTGTATTAGAGCCCTAGAAATAAAAATATTACTAGATAGATTTTACTTTAAGTGTTATTTTTATTGGTTTTTGTTTAAATCAAGAGGTGCGGAAATAAAACTTGTGGTGTGAAGACTCGACTCAAAATCACTAAAAAATGCACTTAAGATGATTAAGCAATATTTTCCCTTCAATGAACTTCTAGCTAGGAAAGAGTTTGAGAATGAAAATTCTTGTAAACACAAATCTTTCTTAACAAACAAATTAAAAGAAGAGTTTTTTGTCTTTTCCAATGCACTCAAAACGAGACAACTAGTTACTTTCACAAAAATTTCCCTTTTCTTTCAAATACTCAAATACTACAAAAAACAAACTTTTTCCGAAAGAGATTTTTTAATTTTTATAAAACACTCAAAACTATGGAAATAACTAATCTTGAGATCTATAAACTATAAAAAACTATTTGAAGTCAAAGCTTACAAGATGTCTTTTTCAAGGATGTTTTACTTAGCTATAAGCAAACTAAGGAATAATTTGTCCAGAATCACAAATCATTTAAAAAAAACCAATTTTTGTTTTCTTTTCTAAAAATGAAATCCAAACTTTTAACACAAGCCTTTTCGAAGTTTCGCAAAGAGAAAACACAAGGTGGATTCCTCAACAAAGGTAGATTTTGCAAATGGTCAGAATCATAAGAAGGCCAGTAAAAACCAAGGTGATCTGAGGGTTCTATAGCTTCTAAGCTCTAAGCTACTACAAGACCAAAATGAAAACCAAGCCCGACAACCAAAACTTCTAGGAATTTCACCTAAAACCCTAACACCAATGGAATTAACCTAAGAAAAGTTCTTAACAAGTCATATGCAGGTCTGGGTAGGGGATAACAACATCTAAACAAAAACTAAACTGACTGAAAGAGAAAAACTCAAGTTTTTCAAAATTTTAGCAGGGTCCGCATGCCCACAGTTCACACAGGTGCTGTACCACTCTGTGCTAAAAGCAAAAGTGCAAATAGGTTCGCACTGTGTTGCAAGCCGAGGGTGCGGTCCTCTCCCAAAGTTATGAAAAACAAAAAATAATCCTAGATCTACTAAATCTACCCAATTCCACACACAACAAGCCAAAAATAATAACAAAAACACAATTTCTCAGGTCAAAGTAAAGCAAATAAAGAAATCAAGTCCCTAGTGGAGTCGCCATTTTGTCACACGGAATGATTCAATCTTGCGGACAAGATAGACCTTCCTAGAATCTAACGATATCTAGTGACAAGCAAGCCAATAAAATACTATCTTTCCCTAAATATGCAACTTATAAACAAAGGAAAACAACTGTTTTAGGCCTACCTTAGGTCCAATGCAAGTTTGTGGAAGCCTCGCTCCTTTGATCCAAATGAGCTCCCTTGTAGCGAATCTGCAAACACAAACAAAAAAACAAATTAAATAGCACCAGAAAAGCCAATATCATAAAGCATACTTATCATGATAATCAAGGAATTCATGAAAAAAATGACATAAGACAATTTGTTGAGAAAAATGAATCTGATTGTATTAATTCAAATCAAAGAAGAACTTTACAACCTATGCCTTGATGCTGTAAAAGCTCCTCCCAGGGTCCAACAAGAAGTCTCCTCTACTTTGAAAAGTTTCACTCTCTTCCCAATGAAGCCAAAAGGTATGTGATCTCTCCTCTCAAGCTTAACTAGGAAGTCTCAATTCCACCAACATTTACCCTAAAAAATGTTCAGCTTCTAACCTTCCTAGCAACCAGCCCAATGCCTTAATTTATAGTGCAATGGAGGGATGTTATTAGGTCCACCTTCAAAGGGATAAAGCCCTCCTTCAAAGGGATAGCTCCTCTCATCAAGTGATTAGCTCCTTCTCTTTTGGGATGCATGAACCACCTAAGAGCGAACAATCCACATGAAAATTCCTTGTAGAATCATCTAGAATTAACCCAAAGTGAGTTTTTTAGAATAAACTTGCGCCTTTTTGACTTTCATAGGGGTCCGCACCCACTCCTTTAGGGACAGAGCGGGCAGGTCCGCAAGTATTGTGAACAGGGGGTGTGGGACCGTAGGCAACAGTGAGAGAAAGTGCGGAACCAGAGCTTTGTTGATTTTCAATGTCTTTCTCTCATTTTCAAAGCGTGACTTGAAGAGCTGAGGTCTGAGACTTGCTTAGGAGGATAGTAGAAGTGAAGATAGACCCATACTAACTTCAAATAGTCATGGTGACGATATTTTTGTGTAACAATAAGTATAAATTTGAATTTTCCTCTAGGATCATGGATTTCTTAGTCTTATTCTAGAGAAAACGTGTTATTTAGCAACTCTACTTTCATTTCTAGCAAGGATGTACTTAGACTAATTCAAATAATGAAGTTTGGTGTCATTTTCAACTTTTAAGGCTTGGTTTCCTTCATAGGACTCATTTGCAGCTTCTAAGGATTAGTTTCCTTCATATTACTTTAATTTTCCTTGGTCTTGGACATCCGAGGAGCCTCAAAGCCCTATTTTACAATCTCTTTATCTTCTTTGAATGTCATGTTCACCTGCATTTCTTATTCTTGCATTTTTTTGCACTTAGTATCAATGATTTATTTGGTGTAGGTTATATTGGTTAGATTATTGAGGTGAATTGATTCTAAGGTTATTTATGAAGTCACGAGAATTATTTATCTTTAGAACAACATTGCAAAGTCATATCTATGATTGATCTACTTGGATTGGTTTACTAGTTCACAAGTTTGGAATTTCTAGAAGTATCGTGTAGCAAAATAGTAGTAATTTCATGCTATTTTTTAGCACATGTTAATGAAGCTCCTTTTAGTTGATTATACTTGTATTTATTCGTACCAAAGGACCTATAAGTTAAAAGAAATGAGAAAAAAAAAAAAAAAAAAAAAAAAAAAAAAAAAAAAATAAATAAATAAATAATAAAAATAAAAATAAAAATAAAAATAAAATAAAATAAGATAAATAAATAAATAAATCAAAACCAAAATCATATATATATATATATATATAAGTAAATAAATGAGTAAAAAAAATCAAGGAGAAGGGTGGAAAAATGACTAGGTAGGGAGTGCTGGGACCCAACACCTACTGATTTTCCAGCCATCCTCCCTATTGAGATTGCATGGCCTCTTTTCAATCTCAAGCGCTTCCCTAAATTTATGATGATGGAAATCCGAAATCTTAGCAATAACACTAGCCTCCTCAATACAAACATGATGACTGGTTTTCTCAGCATGTTCAGCTAAAGCGGAAGACTGAGCTCTCCTATGCCTAAGGTCCATTGCATGCTCGCTAATCCTTTGATTAATGGAGCGACCAGTCTCCCCAATATAGGGGGTCCCACAGGAACAAGGGATCATATAAACACCTTTCATATCCTTAGGGTCGATAGGATACTTCACCGATCTGAGGGACATACCAATGGTGTTCAAGGGCCTAAAAGTCACAGGGATCCTATGTTTCCTGAGAATCCTACAAATTCTATCAGTGACCCCCTGAACATAAGGAATATGGACACCTGGAATTCGTTCCTTTGGTTCCCTTTTAGTCAGAGAATTCTTGGAAGCTTTAAGGAAAGCCTTCTCACCCATGTATCTACTATAACCATTCTCAACAAAGACATCAAGTAGATGGAATTTTTCTTTCTCAAAGCTCTTCTTGTCTGAGATCCTTAGGGCCCGAGTAGCAAGGGTATTGAGAACACCCATCTTTTGAGTTGGGAAATGGTGGGAACTGGCATGAAGATACTACTCCGTATGCGTTTTCTTCCGAAAAACTTGATGGGCGAGGGAACCATCACTATTCTTAGAAATAAGAATATCAAGGAATGGAAGGCATCCATCAACTTCCTGCTCTTTAGTGAACTTAATGGCTGAGGATTGATTGTTGAGATGATCAAAGAAGAGATCAAGCTGAACCTGGCCATGAGACCAGATGACATTGGTGTCATCCACAAACCTTTTCCACAGCTTTGGAAAAAGTTGGGAAGAGCTCAGAGCCTTGGACTCAAAATCCTCCATAAACAGATTAGCAATGACAGGGGAAAGGGGGGAGCCCATCGCAACCCCACAGGTTTGCTCGAAGAACTCTCCCTCAAAACTGGGGACATTCTTGTTAGTTTTGATGTTGCCTCCCTATTCACTTGCATCCCTATTAATTAGGCCATGGAGGTGATCAACCGCCTAACAGATCCTGACACGGCCAGGTTGGTTGAGATCTGTCTCACCTCCACCTTCTTTAATTTTGAGGGAGAGTTCTTCGAGCAAACCTGTGGGGTTGCGATGGGCTCCCCCCTTTCCCCTGTCGTTGCTAATCTATTTATGGAGGATTTTGAGTCCAAGGCTCTGAGCTCTTCCAGGCTTTTGCCAAAGCTGTGGAAAAGGTTTGTGGATGACACCAATGTCATCTGGTCTCATGGCCAGGTTGAGCTTGATCTCTTCTTTGATCATCTCAACAATCAATCCTCAGCCATTAAGTTCACTAAAGAGCAGGAAGTTGATGGATGCCTTCCATTCCTTGATATTCTTATTTCTAAGAATAGTGATGGTTCCCTCGCCCATCAAGTTTTTCAGAAGAAAACTCATACAGAGTAGTATCTTCATGCCAGTTCCCACTGTTTCCCGGCTCAAAAGATGGGTTTTCTCAATACCCTTGCTACTCAGGCCCTAAGGATCTCAGAAAAGAAGAGCTTTGAGAAAGAAAAATCCCATCTGCTTGATGTCTTTGTTGAGAATGGTTATAGTAGATACATGGGTGAGAAGGCTTTCCTTAAAGCTTCGAAGAATTCTCTGACTAAAAGTGAACCAAAGGAACGAATTCCAGGTGTCCATATTCCGTATGTTCAGGGGGTCACTGATAGAATTGGTAGGATTCTTAGGAAACATAGGATCCCTGTGACTTTTAGACCCTTGAACACCATTTGTATGTCCCTCAGATCGGTGAAGGATCCTATTGACCCTAAGGATATGAAAGGTGTTTATATGGTCCCTTGTTCCTGTGGGACCCCCTATATTGGGGAGACTGGTCGCTCCATTAATCAAAGGATTAGCGAGCTTGCAACAGACCTTAGGCATAGGAGAGCTAAGTCTTCCGCTTTAGCTGAACATGCTGAAAAACCAATCATCATGTTTGTATTGAGGAGGCTAGTGTTATTGCTAAGATTTCGCATTTCCATCATCGTAAATTTAGGGAAGCGCTTGAGATTGAAAAGAAGCCATGCAATCTCAATAGGTGTTGGGTCCCAGCACTCCCTACCTAGTCGTTTTTCCGCCCTCCTCCTTGATTGTTTTTTACTCATTTATATATATATATATATGTTTATTTTATTTTATTTTTCATTTTTATTTATTTATTTATCTTATTTTATTTTATTTTTATTTTTATTTTATTTTTGTTTATTTTTGTTTTTATTTTTTTATTATTTTTATTTTATTTTATTTTTATTTATTATTATTATTATTATTATTATTATTATTTTTTTTTATTTTTTTTTTCTTTATTTATTTATTTTATTTTTATTTTTATTTTTATTTTGATTTTGATTTATTTATTTATTTATCTTATTTTTATTTTTTTTATTTTTATCTATATTTTTGTTTTAATTTTAATTTTAATTAATTTTAATTTATTATTATTATTATTATTATTATTTATTTGTTTATTTATTTATTGATTCATTGATTTTTTTTTTTTTTTAATTTTCTCATTTCTTTTAATTTATAGGTCCTTTGGTACTAACTTTTTTTAATTTTATAAATATTCCCCCCCTTTACAATTAGTTTTATATATTTATTTTATTATAAGGTCCTTTATATAACTAATTTTCCAATTAAATTCTAATCAACTTATATTTTTTAAATATTTTTCTAACTAACCTAGCATCCTTTTGATATTATTTTATTTTATTCTCATATTATAATGCCCTTATATAACTAATTAACTTATAATAATTCTTTTAAGTAAAATTATTTTATATTTATTCAATTTATTCATATATTATAAGGTCCTTTATTTAACTAGATTTCCTTTAAATACTAATTAACTTATAAAATTTTTATAATTTTTAACTAAATACCCATTAGAATTTTATATATTTATCCCAGAGATTAATTATTAAATTAATAGAATAATTTTGAGCCCGGTCCTAGAGTCAAGTTAGCCGTTGGAGGCTCTGCTCAGACTATTTAACTTGCTAGGCTGGATCTGTTTCTTCAACTTGTCCTGAGGATGAACCACACTAGTTGGTTCGAAACACGTCGACAAATGATATTCCATGTGATTTTTGCTGAAAAATCTCTCACAAAGGGACATCTAAGATAAGGATAAGTACACATTTGTCTCTGGCATCTGTTCACAAGAAACTTGCAAACCCTCTCATTCATTCAACAACGCATCCTCTAAAAAAAATTGATAACAGTTTGGGCATACAAAAAATGAAATTTGAATGCTTATTTTAATTTAAGCAAGATAAGAAAGGAAAATAGAATTTTTTGAGGTGAGCCTGAACTTTTCCTTCCTCTAACCAATATCAATACAGAGTTCTTTTACCCATATTCTAATTACTCAGAAAATCTCTAAACTGGTAGCAGATTGGGACTATTGGTTTACTAAACTTTGGAAAATCACAATGACAGTCACGGGTGTGGGAAGTTTCAATCGAAGAGAGTCCACAAACTCATAAAGGATGTTAATTATCATATATTTTGTGGGTAATGTTCGGAAACTTGTATCATGGGCGAAATTTGTGGACATGGACACAGAGACTTTTCCTTGGAGAAAAGGATGGATCTACAAAAGAAGAAGCTGCAAAAGAAGAAGCTGCAAAAGAAAACATTAATGCTAGTGAACAAGAGGAAGAGGATGGAGAAAGAGAGTATGAGCCAAAATCCCTTCTGATGTAGCATCGGATGATAGGGATTCCACTAGGGTGATGAATGAGGCACATGTAGGTCACTAAGTTGGTGAGAGTATCAGTAACACTTTCAGTAGGCCGTTATGATGGCCCTCTAAATTACACAGAAATTATGGCTCATATACATCCTTCAGCACATTAAACCTCTATTTTTGCAATGGATGAAATATTTTTAGCTTTACTGTCTTGATTAGGAAGGTTTAGAGATAATTGCATATTAAATGTCTAATATTATTTATTTTGGTAGAATATTGTGAGGATATTAGGCTGATTATGAAGATTTGGAGGATGAGATAATATATGGATTTCTTCCCTCCTACAAGATGGAACAAGATTGTATAATAAGTAGTATGAAATTATTGAACATGTTTTGGAGCTTGAGTGATTGAGAAAATCTAGGAATGTGCTCCCCATCATTTAATGAAGATTCCTAGTTTTGGGAACTAGATCCACTTTTTGAGGGATTTTTGAAGGGAAATTTGTCTCCTTTCAAGGAAGATTCTTCCCTGTCTATTTTTATAAGCGTAAATTCAAATTTTCTTCTAAGGGAATGCGTTTCTTGGCCTTATTGTAGAGAAAAATTGTTATTTAGCATCTCCACTTTCATTTCTAGCAGGGATGCACCTTGATTGATTCAAAGAATGAAGTTTTCTGTCATTTTCAGATTCTAAGTCTTGGTTTCCCTCATACGAATCTGATTATCCTTGGGCTCAGCCACCATAGGAGCCTCATATCACCGTTTTACAATCTCTTTATCTTATTTGAATGTCTTGTTCACTTGCATTCCTTATCCTTGCCTTTTTTTGCACTTAGTATCCATGTTTCATTTGATATAGTTTATATTGGTTAAATGATTGAATTGAGTTATTGATAGGTTATTTATGAAGTTACAGGAATGACTAATCTTTAGAACAACATTTCAAATTCATATCCATGATTGATATACTTGGATTGATTTACTTGTTCAAAATTTTTGGAGTCTCCTGTAGCAAAACAGTAGTAATTTTATAATATTTTTTTATCATGCGTTAAAGAGGATATTTTGAGTGTATTAAACTTGTATTAAGTACTGAAAATATTTATTTAATAAAAAAATCTACACCTTAGAATTTTCACTTGATCAAGTGAGGCAGTTGGTAGGTTATCTAGCTCACTAGTTCTAGAATTTCTGGTTTTTAGAGTACTAATTTTTTGCTAGTTTTTAGTACATCTTAGTAAGGGTGACTTTTGATGATTTCCACTTATATTTTAGTCCTAGTACATCCTAATTAAAAAAAAAATATACCCCATCTCATTTTCATTTGATTTTCTTGGGCATTTTCCAAGCTAACTCAGGCAACAAACATCATGTAGCAATTTGTTTTCGAGATCTTCCTTGCCCAAATTCACTCCAAATTCATGGTAGAGGTAGGTTTATATACTATAGATTATATGAGACCACTTTGGGTGAGCTGAGGCTACTTTAGGTTTCCATGTATCTCTTAAACTTCTTTCTTCTTGACTGTTTATTTATGCAACTAATCTAGATTTCGTTTCTGCGGCTTATTTTATGAAAAGTGTGATTTCCTTCTTGCAATATTAATATAGGACTTTCCTCTCTTGCAAAAAAAATACAATTAATTCATTTCATTTCCTTTATAGAAATATACATTAGATTTACTTACTTGTAATTATACTTTACATTTTTTCAAATAGAATAGATTTCCTTTCTGCCATTTAGTTTCAACCAAAAGTAGAATAGGTTTGCCTATGGTTATTTACCTTTTTCAATTTAGAATTAGCGGCTTACCTAAATATTTTGTCATTTGAAGTTGTTTTATTTCCTTACTTCACTTGCATTAAAGGGAGTCAGAATAGGAAGTGGAAGGTGTCTACTTCACATAAAGTGTCGGCCCCTATTAATTTTGTAGGAAGTCCGGGTTGATAATTTAAGTTGGTAGCCTTCGGAGTTGTAAAATTATTGTCGCAATACCAGGTCTCATTATATATCCTTAGCATTAGCCTATTTTCCTATCATTCTAGCCCCTTATGTATTCCAATCTTATTATTCTGTTTAAATTTCATAAATTTTCACCTTACCTCATCATGATCACTAAAACACAACGAGAAATATGCCACATATATTGGTAATTAAGCTGATGGAATTTGAAATCATGCAAATAGTGATGATGGTTTACCACTTCCACAATTTAATTCAATTTCATTATTTGTATATTCAATTGGTGGGGTGGCATGCATTGTTTCTTACACTCAATTCAAATGTTAAAAATTAATTTCCATCTCATTTCTAGTTCCAACAGTGGCTATGAAAAATATAGAGAGGGATTGAAACCCTTAATACTTTGTGTGTAACAAGTTCCTAAGCCATGTTTTTCATGGTAAAAAATAAATTAAACGTGTTCAAGAACTTGGAGTCTTATCCAAAATGTAGATGAAGATTTCACAAACTAATTTGGCTACAATTTTCACAAAACATATAGTGGTGGACATGAAGCAGTCTTGCGAGAGATTGTTGAGAGATTGTTGAGATGTTTAGTGGAGTTCAGGCTCAAATTGTGGGTCTATAACTACAAATTTCAGACAAATTTATAGAAATAATAATGGAATAGTTTCTTGAAGATGAGAAGTTGTTAAAAATTTATAAATTGAAAGATGATAGGTAAAAATCTCTACTAAAAGACGTGATAAAGTTGTAAATTGCACAAAATTTATTCTAATGAGGCTATTGAGGAAGAAATCGCATGGCACTCTAATTATTACGAAAAGTATGTGAGTTTGAAGGCCACTATGGATTGGATTTCTTTTATCATCTCAGGATGTTGATGAATTTTAAAGGTAATGACGAACTCAACCTTCCATTCTATTTAATTAATATTTTGAAAAAAATGGAAATGGAAATACAAAAAACTCAAAAATTTTGAGCATAGTTTTTATTGTTTTGTAATGGTGAAAATACTAATTTTACATGAGTTACAAGGAAAAGGAGAACATTGGGAACAATTCGTGCTCAAAAATAGATTTGTACAAACAACAATAGAAATAGGAACTAGTTTAAATGGGGTAAAAATTCGATGTATATTCGTTTGCTACTCAACTCATTTCGTTAGCTATGTGACACATTAGAGTCATAAATTTTAGATTGGTATTGTGTTGAATAGTCGACCCTTTACTAAGCATTGTATATTCAACTCGCCAGACATTGAATATTCAAGGCCCAAGATGGCCAAAAATGCATTGAGTCAGATGATGCTTTGTGGTTGTAGATTCAATGCCAATAGACATCAGATCTATTGTTAGAACTTTGAAGGGCATAACGTCAGATGTCCACCCGCCAATATGTCAAGAATATGTTTCAACATCCGACGTTATGAGGTCGTATATTCGACTCCAACACCTTGAAAATCCCATCGTTTAGTTGGCCGCGGATAAGTGATGTCATAATACTCTAGTGTGAAAGGAGGGTCATGGATATGAAAGTTTCTTCCATCGATTTGGAGTGATACATGGTTCAACATTGGATAATCGACGTCATCATAGCCCAAAGCGACGAGCATGTTGTGGATCTGACTATTTGCTCTATCGGAATGGAGTCGGATATCCAATGGCTTGTTCCATATGGAGTCAGATATTCGATAGTTATGACTGAATGTAAAATATATAATGGTTACATGAGCATTTTAAAAAAATATAATTCATATAAATCTTGTTTATATAAAGTGATATTTCAATATTCTATTAGAATGAATTCACAAACTTGAATATTTACTAACATTTGTACTCATGATGGTTTCTCCTATTGAAAAAAACATTTCAACTACTTATTTATTAATTGTTGAATGTAGCCTAATGAAGTTTAGTTTTTATAAAAAGAAACTTTTCACTTTTTATTGGTGCTTAAATCAATCTTTCTATTTCGAGAAAAGTTTAAGAGTGAAGTGAAAAATATATAGTGATCAAATAGAGAAGAAACTTTAATAGGATAAGTTATTAAAAAACATGTTTTGGAAAATACAAACATTACTGTCATGCATTATTCTTTCAAATTTGTATTAACAATATCTAAGACAATTCTTGAAATTCATGTTTTAATTTGTATTAATAAAAATCTAATTGTTCCCTCCAATCAATAGAGAACGTTTAAGTTTTACTTAATTGGGTAGAGTATAAACTTTCATTTGAACTACATTAAGACTCCAGTTAGGGTTTAAGGTGTCTTCCTATTGTTCTTTTCTTAATAGAAATTTGGAGATATTATATTAAAACAAATTCAAGGAAAATAGTTGTAATAAGATTAAAAAAGGGATAACCACCTTCACGTATTTTCCATTCCAAAACAAAGGGCTTTGATTCATAACTATGCAGGACAAACATACCAATTTAGTTTTACACAGAAGTGCCTTACAAAATAAATAAGATAGTATATGCTGAGAATTGAGAGATAAGTGAAATGCATCATAATCAACTTGTTTGGTCAAGAATTTTGATAGCCTCAATTTCTTCCTTGTTTTTCCTAAGAAACTATGCATTCAAGTCAAGAAGTTAAATTAGTGAACAAGTTAAATAAGCCACTCCAAAGTGTGGAGTTGAAGGAAAAATATAGAATTCTAGAGGATGTCATGGCGATGGCATTCAATTTGGCTCCAGAGAATCCAACATCCATATTGACCTTCCTTTACTAAATTAGATTGTCCATTGATTTATGTACATGTACTACCAAATTGACATTTCAAATTTGGAGATACTTAACTGAAATCCACAAATCCTCTATCAATTATTCATGCTAAGAGGACCAAGCTCATTTTCATAATTTCATAATTCACCATAGGGTCAAATTCGATGGAGAAACACCACATTGTTAGGGGAGGAACCATAGATGACTGTGACAAAGAAATAAACATGAACATAGTACTGACTCTATTCCATGGAACAAACAAACCAACAATACATAGACCCCCACCAAATCCAAATTTTTACTACATCTTAGTTGTCACATAGTCTCCTTTCCACCCAATATCTCTACCCTCATTTTAAAATGATAGTTCATCCGCATGTACCAACCCCAGGTTAAAATTTCATGTAATAAAGTTAATAAATGAAAAATAAGACCAAGGTCATGGGACACATAT
This sequence comes from Pinus tabuliformis, assembly GCA_031772625.1. Lineage (NCBI taxonomy): Eukaryota > Viridiplantae > Streptophyta > Pinopsida > Pinales > Pinaceae > Pinus > Pinus tabuliformis. Next base: position 446,337,482 of record CM062817.1, read on the forward strand.
TCCAAGATGAATGATGGGAAAAATGTCCTAGAAGGTGTTCATTTAATTTATTATGGCTAGAGGGGTAATTCGAAAAGGAAATCGAAAAGGATTTGGAAAGGAAATAGGCATTAATTGCCATTTTATTTATGAAAATAGTGGAAATTATTTGAAAAGGAAAGTGAAAGCTCACATGTTGCATGTGAGGAGGAAAATGGAGGAAAATAATAAAATTTGAAGAAAATAGATAACTCATTGATAAAAAGGCTTATGAGAATCATTTCACAACCTTTTCTTAGTTTTAGCTTGGATCTCTCTCTTTTCTGTCTATTCTTTCATACTCTTTCACACTTAGAGCATTCTTGGAGCACACTAACATTGGAGAAAGGAAGGAAAAATAATGACAAGAAATAAAAGGGAAGTAAAGATCAAGCAAGGAAGAGTTAGATCAAGTGGCTACAATGGGATTACTTGCAGGTATCGAGTTGCATGTATGATTTCCTTGCTATTTTTGGCATGTACGGTATATGAATGTATGTATTTGGTTCTCTTTCTATCATTAGCATGGGTTTTTCCAAGTGTGATAGTGATTTTATTATTTCCTTGCCATTTCTAGATAGAAATGGTGTGATGGGGTTCTTTCATTTCGTTGAGTTGTATTGTTGGATGGTTTCGAAACTAAATGAGGTGGCCTTGGAAAAAATCACAAGGCCTAGGAATCCTTCTACTTGTAAAGGCGGGATTGTGGTAAATACTGGTTATGTATACCCTCGTTGGGTCTAGGAATCCTTGGCCGATAAATGGTAAGATATATGGTAAAGCCTGATGACAAAGACCGAAAAATTCCTCATGGTTTAGGTGGAGAGATTTAGAGGCATCCATGCTTGTATAGGCCTAGTGATCATTGGACTGGTATGTGGTGGCATTGCGGTAAATCTTGGTAGTGTATGTTTATTGTTTTGACTAGGAACCCTTGACCAGTAATGCTGGGATTGTGGTAAAGCCTAGTTGTATAGGTGAGCGTTTGGGCCAAGGAATCCTTGACAAATATATTGAAGGATTGGGGTAGGGCCCGAGGAATCCTTGGTTTTCTTGTTGTGAGTCCCACATTCATTCGTAGAATATGTCATCGGGGTGATTGGCTGAAAGAATGATTTGGTTCAAGCTAATATATGGTTGAGTGGTACATAGAAGTCCGTGACTTGGTTAGATTTATATATGTTAATAAGATCTCTTTTTCTCTTGTGTATTATGTGTACATATACTTGTTATTATGTGGCTTTAATGGTTGTTCGAGCATTGATATTTCTCTGGTTATATGCTAGTTATAAGAATGGTTTATGACAGACTTGATTCATGGTTCTCATCATGTTTTGTTTAGTATATAAAATGTTAATGAATCAATGAGCTAATAGATGATAATGCAAGTATTTCGAGAGGAAATTTGACCTTCTTGATGAATCGAAGATAAGTATGAGGCCCCTATGTACAAATTTTTTTTTTTATGACCTGTACATTACATGTTCATGATGTGTTTGACGAAATTCCTATCATGGTTAGGATGAGTCAGGTCAGGTATGAGTTCAAGTTTTGCATTAGAGGCCTTATCATCTTGTTATTTATCACTTCTGAGTGTTTCATCAAGTTCTGGGTAGAGGCATGGTTCCCAGCACTAAAAAATTGGCTTAAATCCCATGCTCACTCACATTGAACTAGATGAAAATGTATGCATTTGTATGGAGGCCCTATTGTGGGATCTACTAGAGGGTTTCAATCACAAGTAGGGATTGTTATGGGAGTGATTGGGGGTCTAGTTTAGATAAAAATCAAGTTAACTCAGGGGTGGGGCATATAGAGTGGTTAGTTAGAGTTAGGTCCCTATAATATTAGTGTAGCCCCTTATTTTTATTGTTAGCTTAGCCACATTATTGTTATTACTGTTCCAATGTAGTCCCCATATTGTTATTATTGTGTCCCATAGAAGCCCACTATTGTTATTGTTGTGCCCTTACATTATTATTGTTATGTAGGCTATGATTATATTATGACCCCTTAGACTCCTATATATGCAATGGAGGTCTTGTCATTCGTATCATCCAAGACTTGTTCATTTCTATATTCAAATAAGTTTTCCTCTTTGAAGAGGCTAATTTTTAAGTCGTTTCTCTATACTTTCTTTTATTTTGTGAGTTGATTGCATAAGATTTGGTATCAGAGCTTTAGATTCTAGGGTTTCACTTCTTCAAACAAGCCATCTTGGTTTTTTTACTATAACATTTTTTCTAAGAGGCTTTAGAAGATGAAATTTCAACCACATGGAGCTGAAATACTAGAGAACCACGTGTATGAATTTTAGATCCTTTCTTTCTATATTTTTAGATATATGATATGAGGAAATTAGGATTTTTTAGGCTCCAGAACTCCATCTTAAACATGTGACCTAGCGAAAATCATAATAACTTTCTCTCTAAGCATTTGTAAAAATTTATTGAAAGGTGATGGATTATAGTTTTTTGGTATAGTTTCTAGGGCCAATGTGGGAAAAATGACACGTCGTAGTCCTTACAAGTTCGATCTACTTAACTAGTCTATAAGATGGTCATCGTGGGAGATTGGGTATAACTCTTTCTTGAAGAATCTAATATTGGCATGACTTGTTGGGCTGGAAATAAGATGCAGAGGCTATTACAAGACAAAATTTCAGACCTTTGAGATTTGAAATTTCAGAGATATAACGACTTCAATATTGAGCTCCTAAAACACAAGATAAAGGTGTGTATTTTTTAAATTTTGCATAACTTTTGCTTGAAAAATCAGTTTGAAGTGATTCAAAGGGAGTAGTGAAGGATAGATGTCATCGTTTTATTTAAAAATTCCTCAAAAAAAATAATGGACACACCTAGTATGAAACCATAAATCTCTTCTATGACACATGAAGAGGAGGAAGAAATGCAACATGATATATCAAAATTGGGAGATCAAGTGCAACAAATTTCACTCTCAGAAAGACTAACCAGAAAATAACTAGAATACAACATGGATGGTTGTAAATCTAACATGGAAGCAATGATGAATTTCAAGAGGAAGGTGTGAAGGATGGTTTAAAAAAATATTCAAAAGGGACTAGGAAGGTTTGAAGGAAGGTTTGGCAAAACTAGTACAAGAAATGCTTCCTATTAGTGAGAAGGTACTCCACAAAAATGGGGATGAGGATAAAATGAATACAAATTATGATTTTAGAGACTCACATAGTGAGTTGAGGAATAACCACACTGAAAAGATCGATATGAGGAAGTTTGATTGAAGTGATCTAGTGAGATGGATACAACATATGGTGAAATTATTTGATATACATGCTATGTCGAACACACAAAATGTATGCATTTCATATTTATATTTAGAATAGAATTAGTTTGTATGGTATTGATGGCTTTGTTCTCATAAACCAGTTGTCACTTGGTCAATTTGTAGGGAGGAAATGCTCACTCATTATGAGGTGTTGATGGTGTTGGAACAACCAACATGTCACGGGATCTCCTTGGTAAGAAGTCCCAACTAGAACTCAGACTATTTGGAGTAGGACTCCCATAAGTGGGTAGTAAAGCAATCCCTTGACTGCGATAGCATGCAAAGGTAAGTGGGATATATTTATCGGAAGCAAGTGTGTGACCTTGCAGTGAGTCAAGTGAGATGCACGGGAGTTCTAACACATGGAGGGGAAAAGGAAGTGTGTCCCTTAGAAGCCTATAATAGTACGCAACCTGAAAGGAACACATGAGCTGAATTACATCACAAGATGGAAAATAGAATAGTCCACAATCCAAAGTGACAGGTTAAACCAATAGTTTGTCTTCAACAAAATTCATACAATCATATACGAAATAGTTCCAACACGAAAGTGTAAGTTAAATAACACACATTGCTAAAGCAACTAGAATAGTCCAACTACAATAACAACATATGCATGAAAACGTGATGGATTTGTTATATTATATAAAGTGAAAGTTCCAATCATACATACACCATTGATAGCCACCAGCCCCAGTTGTGGAACATTACAGTAAACACCGCCTGCTCCTCCAAAAGAGATGTACTCGCTCTGCACTGTGGTGAAGCCAAGGCTCATCACAATACTCTCCAAGCCTTCTCTAAGTAATGCCTAGCCAAAATATTGGCTCTCAAAATCTTGTACTATGAGTTATGAGGTTTTATAGAGAAAAGGGTGGGGTGACCCTTGCCATTCCCCTTTGACTCTGGGACTACACTCATAAATCTTCAAATTACAATAGTGAATGTATTCCATTAATTACACTTGGAATTTCAGTTACAACATATTTACAATAATACAGTTTCCACATATACCCATATGGAACAAAAATAGGCTTGAGTCAGCTTGACGACAAACATCATCACTCGGGGTCTTGTGGAAAGACCAACTTAGTAACCTCATGGCGATGGTGTTTAGTGATGAACTAATACCAAGCTTGGTATTGCACTATTGTTTCCTCGTACTATTGATGACATCTTTGTCGAAGTGGATTCTTGCCTCAATCACTTCTGGGTATATGGTTCTCAACAATATGTCTAGCTCATCCTAAAACATGTGTAGCACTATTCAGAGTGTGGTTGGACCACTTATGTAACTTCCCATGTTCGCTTAGCTGCGCTGCAACTCTTTCTTGGTGACTTTGTGCATCAACTTCCCTATGTACTTTTCAACATCCGTCGTTACTTGGTTCATCCTCATGTCCTGGGTCAAGGCTATGATGGAAGGGATCTTGTGCATTCACACAATAACATCCAGACACCTAAAAAACCATGCATAGGAAGCTTCGATGCTAGTGATGAGTAGAGGGAGCTACTCATAGTTCCAGATCAACATTTGAATCCATGATTTTTCTAGCTCAACCTCTGCCTTCATCGTCTTGTGCAAGTGGAGTATGGATCCCTTTTACCTCATTGTCCATTCTTGCATGTGCGCAATAAAAATGTGAATGTCTCTGACAGTTTGGGCCGTCTCTGAGCACTGCTGCTGAAAATTGTATAAATGGAAAACCACTTTGTTCATGGTGACGAATCTTCTATAAACTGTCTGTATGGTGGCCACCAAATATGATATCTCCACCACTATTTCTTTCTTCATCTCTGTCATGGCGGATCCCACAAAATGCTATATTTTCTACCTGACCTCTTGCAAGTCCTTCACCAATCGATCATTCTTTGTTATGAAGAACTTGACAGTCCCACTCATGGCTTCTATATAAGTCATACAAGCCTTGGGCATGGAAACTGGATGTCTTTTAAAATATTGTACAGTCACCCTTTCTTCTATGTGCATAGGTGATGTATGATCCTATGTTGTGTCTCATCAAATGCCATATTGTACACATCTGTCTCCAAATCATCATTAGGAGAACAACTTCTCCTTGCTCGCTCATGACTGGTTGTGGTTTTAAAGGTGGCAGAGACTATGGTACGACCATAGATGCTATCAGCATGAGATCAGTGTCTTGGTCCTCTATCTCCTATTCTGTATTCATGTTCGTTGCCTTAAGCAACTTCTCAACCTACTTAGCAAGTTTTCGAACCTAAACCTGCTCATCCTCTTCATCATCTACTGGCTACTATGCTGTCTCAACCTCTATTTTCAATTTTTCTCTGATAGTGTGCCTTATCCTTCTTCTTGTTCGTATTTCTACCTTTCTTCATTTTCTCTCATCCTAAGCTCTTGTTCTGCTTTCAGCTTCTTCTTTGTCTCTTACAACTTTCTCTCTTTTTCTTCCAATCTTTTCTTCTCCCTCTTTCTCTACACTACTCTCTTGTAACGTTGTCATGTATTTGCATATATCTCCAAAGTGTTAGTGACAGGCTTTGTAGCCTTCAAAAAGTGATCAAACATGCTCTTACAAAGTGGTTTTAGGGTGTCAAAGTCAAATTCTGTCATTTCAGTGAATCTTCAAGTAAAATTATGTCACTAGGTATTAGTTTTAGGATTGTTTTCACTCCTTCCAATGTTTTTTAAGTGTCGGTTCATGTCACCATTCAATTGATTTTACCATCATTCAAAGAGTTGTCATCATTATTTCAAGTTCCAATGGTTCATTTTACACCTTGTTTGTGCTTCAGTGGTGCTTAGGTAAGGCTCATTTCCCTCTCCTATGGTTTTGAAGGTAATTTTTTTTGGATGATCAAATAATAAAAAAAACTTGTATCCTAATGCTCATAAACCTTCCACTATTCTGAATATACCTTCTTAAACACTTCCCATCATTTATATCCTTCAAATTCATCATTTTCCTGCAAACCCTAGCATATTGTTATAGTTTGACAATTTTCTAGGCTAGGCCTATGTTTTGCCCTTTTGAACCCCTTCCCCTCACTCAATCCCTGAAATTCCACTTTCTCCTACTTCTTAACATCCCTCCCTACTTCCCAAAAGTTTCTTAAGAATTTAGAATCTCCTCATCCTCTTCATTTCCCTTCATTTCTACAAATCCCCTATTCCTCACATTGGGATGGGTTTTATACAAATGATGTTTCTGAGCAAGAAAATATGAATTTGACAAAAGTGAGAGAGATTGTTGCTTATCATATACTTAAGAAGAAAAACGTCCTTCAGTTTTTAGACAGGTCTCATAGTTTGGGAAAAATGTCTAAAACATCTTTTGCCTCAGGAGAGTCGATGCACTTTTGGAGTGACCTTGGGAAAATCACAATTTATCCTAGCTTAATTGTCCAAATTACTTGCTTGATGCATCAAAAGGTAACTAGACACAGAGAGATTTCTAATGGGCTATCATGAGCTCGATTTTGAGTTGAGGAAGACCTCCTAAAGTTTACTGAAAAAGCACTCTGCATTTTGGTAGCCTCATTCTTCACATTTTGACTAGTCTTGGGAGATTGAGCTTTTGACAGGGAAAATGAGCTCCAAATTGAAAAATGAAAGATGTTATGGAAAGTGGATTCAACAATATTTCCAACTAGCTATCCCATGCCCAATTTGGACATTGGGAAGGCCTCCATAGGTGGCCTGAAACAAGCGATACACGTTCAAGAGGTGGCGCTACACGTCTATCAAAATTTCCCAGTGTAGTTTTACACAGGTGCTGCACATAGAGGGTGGCACTACGCGTCTAGGTACTGATGCTATGCATTGAACAGGAAGGCTAGAAAAGCCTCAAAACTTCCAAAAAACACCAAATTTGTATTCTCTCACCTTCCTACAGGTAAGTTGACATTCCTTACAGTGTTTTTTGTTTGCATATTCACATCATAATCATCATTTTCCTTGAGAAACATGAAACCCTAAAATCCCCATTGTATGCCTAAAAGCCATAAACTATCATTGTTCCTCCTATCACTCATTACAACTCTAGAAACCTATTCCTATTTCCTTATCCCCTATCCCTTTGTCCCTTTATCCCTATTTCATATTTCTCGTCCCTTTTATCCCTATTCCCCAAGGGAAATTTCTCGAAAAAAGTCTTCCCTCTCATTTCCTAAATCCTTCATTCATTTCCTATCCACAAGCTCATCTCCCTACCCCTCATTCCTAAAACACTTTCACTCATTCCCTGCATACAACCTCAACTTTGCAAACATGGACAAGGAAGATCTTCTAGAAATGCCTAGGTGAAGATAGACGAGGAGGCCAAGAGACAAGAACTACTGAGGTGCCTGTTTACATGACATATCGGAGAGGCACTAGGAGATTATTTACAATAGATAGGCAAGTGTTTTCTCAGAAAGGTGTGGAAGGGGCCTTGCCTTCTTCATCAGCCCATAGGCAAATGCTAGCTCAACAAGGTATGGAAGGGGCTTTGCCTTCTTCATCAACATAACAGGTACAAGTGCGGTAGTTGCACAAAGAAAAATAGAAAATGTCAGATGATGATGAGGGGGAAAGAGGCTTTAATCTAGTATAGCATGATGAGTTTTAGTAGCATGACACTCAAACCATTGATTTATAGACTCAGGATGAATAAAAAATCGAAGACATCATCATACTGGAAAAGGAGTCCAAGCACTGATGGATAATTTAGAAAGGGCGAAGTATGTCATCACATACTTGGAGTAATAAAACAAACAGTTTAGTGACAAAAAATTCCTCATGGTGTTGGAAGTGCTCAGGGCAAAATGACAAAGTGGAAAAGAAACACAAGTCAATTTGAGCCCTATTGAGCAGGAAATTGAAAGTGATAGAGAGACTTGGATTGAGAGAGTCAAATTGCAGTTTGAGAAGCTCCTACAGAGGGCCAATAGAGATAATTAGATGATCAGACACATGGCCTATCATTACAAGACTTGCAATAGGATTTGAAACATAAGAATCAAGAAGATGAAAGCTAGGTTAAGGCGGGTCTTGAAGGGAAAGAAAGAGGAGGGTAGACTTAGAATGTTGGCTGAGGCTTCCTCGACTCAACAAAGCATATGATGGTGAGGCTTCACACAAATTCTGGGGAAATTTTGGGGAAATTTTGTCATTTACAAATTTTAAATTTTAATACACAGGAAAACTACCCAGAAGCGCAGTGCCACCGGTGCTGCACTTTTCCTAGGGGAACTCAATGGAGGAATGGCTTACATTTTTTGATTCAGAATGATGAGGAAATTCACCCTAGAAATTTTTAGAATTTTGGGAGCAAAACTGGTCCACCAAAAGGTCCAAAAACATCCTAAAAATGACCTTTTTGGCACTTTTTGGACACACAGAAGAAACCTTGGGATAATCAAGTTTTGAGGGGTCAAATGAGCTCCAAATCCAGAAATTCTAGGTGTTCTAGAAATTAGACTTGAATACCTTTCCAATGAGCTATCATGGGCTCAATTTGAATGATGGGAAGGCCTTCCAGATGGACCTGAAAGTGGCGCTGCGCGTAGAGCAAATTTTTCTCAGGATGCCTATTTTTCCATCTTTTGACTATGATCGTGGATTCTCTCTCATGGTGGATGATTTGCTATTGAAATTTATGTCATGGCTCGTAAATATGATATTTAAAAGGTTGTATAGGGTAGATTCATTTCTTTAGGAGTTAGTTTGAAGTCAATGACTCAGTTTTTGACTTTTAGAGTCAAGTTGTTGATGATGCCTATATTCCTGTTCCTTATTTAATATCAGTTAGATTAGCTCCTCATCTTAGGGATTTGACCCCTAAAGATTGGAGGAGGTTGAATGCTTGTATATATCTTCTTCTTCTTTTTCTTTGTGAGAGGTTGGAATCAGTTAGATGCTTAGATCTTGATTGTACATCATTGTAAGCAGTTTGACAAGGAGATTAATAAGATTTGTAGCTATTTTTATGGGATCCCTATGGTATGGAGTTTTTGTAAAGTTTCTTATTTTGTGATCATTTGTTTACATGTTTTATGTATGCCATCATTCATTTCATTGCTTCTAGTTGAACGTTTTCAAGTTTGACAGGTAGAATCCATTGTATCAATGCTCTGCCTTAGGAAATCATTCAACATTTCATGTTTTATATTGTTTAAGAGGGATCCATGATTGTCACATGCCATTCTTAGCACCTCATCAGTCTTAAACACCTCACACAATGAGCCTAAAGTGTTAAATCCTATACCTACCTTGCCCCATAGAACACCCTTCATTTCTGACCTAATTTCCTAGACATAAACTGTCGAGTTCCTCCTGATCCGCCAAAACACTAGCAAATTCAATCAAAACTTTCGAGCTACTATACCTAGCCTAAAATCCTTTACCTGATCCAGTCATATTTATTGAGATCCTTATGGAGGGAGCCCTCTCCTGACCTAGTAGGACTAGCTACTCGGCTAAGCTTGGTTTGTGGTTACCTTGGCATTGCCTTCCTTCACCCTGAGGTCAATCTAGGTGTTAATAGAAAGTTACTCTTTCAACAAGCGGATTTTGTTGGAAATTTTAGCTTGGCTCAGCCTCTGTGCTCTCCGTAATATTCTTCTTGCTTTTGTTTTGCGGTGGTTTGTTGCTCACTGTTGATGTTGTTGTTGCTTCCTATGGTGCGGATGCATGTAGTTCCACTTTCCATTCTATGGGAATGTTGTTTGGTTCATTGATCCTATAGGATTTATAGAAATACCGCCAAGGATCTTCCTTCAGCCAATGACATACCCCATGGAACCATGCGAAGTAAATCTTCACACATTTGTTCTTGCATATGCAGTGAGGATCATACAAATTAAAACTCTTGGTTTCAAATCTGAATTTCTTCAAGTCACCGGTCCGGACATCTACATCTTTCAAGGTACATATCTTGTACAACCCAATCCACAAATCAAGAGTAGGCCATGGTGCCTTCTTCCTCCTGTAGAGTGTTGTTGAAAACTGTGTGGAGATGTTGTATGCAACCTCTTGCATGACCAACTTATCCGTGGAAAACCTCGGTAGCTCATACAAAGGCCTCTCTATGCCAAACATCCTGATGAAGGTGCCATTGGGTGGGGCATACCAATATAAAATGTTGAGAAATGCATGCATCACTTCCTAGGACATGCAAGGTAGATCCTATTCAAATGTCATCTTGTACAACAAGGCGATAAAGTGGCCAGAGAGCCTCGTCATGACTCCTTTGTGGCAGCACTTAGAGAGCAACCTGTAATAAAAAATCATAGCTTCCTCTGATGGTGTCCATGTTAAACCATGCCAGGGAATTTTTGTTGGGCATAGATTACATCAAGAAGGTACGCGAACATATAGAATCTTATTTGTCCATCCTTAGGAATATTCCAAGAATTTGACACATGCACTTTTAGCTAAAGAGACAACATGTTCGACCAGTTGAAATTCCTTTCTTCGTTTTCCAACTGATCCAACATAACAACCCAACTCTAATGGAAGGTTTCCGTGCTCTCTTGGACATAGAAGGGACATGCAAAGATGACTAGGAGTTGGTAAGCCCTCTTGAGTGACTTCATCTTGTAGACTTGGTTGGGTCTTGTCCTGAACTTCAATGGATATTTTACCTAACCCTTCAAGATATCTCTTGAGTTCACATTGTTGTTGGGATTGACGAAGAGTGCATCTATTTAGTTCACCGGCTATGGCAAGTGATATATCTAATGGTGATTTTCTATCTCGAATGTGGCAAGTGGTGTTCCACTAGTTTTACTTAGTGTCATCATCTTGAGATCGGTATGTGAGAGAACCCAGTGAATGATATCCACGTACAACAAAGCAAGGTACTTGCATGCAACCTTGTACAAGCCTGACTTGTCGATATTCTAGATATTCCTTGAAAGTGCATGCAAATATGTCCTTTATTTCTTGCCATGTGATCTTCATGTCCTTCTCTACATACAACTATGTGTCTCCATAGATGGGCAAGTTTGTTGGCACTTGTTCAACCATGTCTCCATTGTTTCTCTCTATGGTATCCTTTGATACAAATATCTTGGAAAGAATTATGCCTGTACTGTTGAGAGACTTCTCAAAAACCAATGTACCTAGAGACAGAGCAGACACTAATGGTAATAAAATTTCAGTTTAAAAACACAAAGAACTTCAAGGATGGATCATGCAACAAACTCGGTGAGTGTTGGGCAAGATTGTGCAATAGTGACTCTCGGAGGCTGAGATAGTGTTAGCTCGAAGTGTGCATTATGCTTACTCATCTGTGAGTAAGAATTGTTGCTAAATGGAACTGCATAGAGTGCAGTCCATCTGGTTTGACTGTGGACTGGAACTACGTAATTCATAGTCCATTCCAGCTTGACTAGTGGCTAGGATTGTGCATTGCACAATCATAGTGAGAAAGGCCAGAGTCTAACTCCTACAACTACGTAGACCACAGATGGAAGTTTGTGACACGAAGATTCTATGCAATTCCTGGTGCCAAGGCAAAGCCTCGATTTCAGGAATGCATAGAGCATGTCGGGGAAAGCAAGATTTGAGCTAAGGAAACCCAAATCTGCCTAAGGGAAACTTAAAGTGAGTGGATCTAAAAGCATAAGTGAAGGATGGTGCATATAGGAATGAATGATCATGCATGAAATTGGAAACAGTATAGGAATTAGTTAAACGGACAAAGAATGAAGCTGGTGGAGAAGGTTGCCGCAACGGTGACCATTAGTGTGAAAATGGTGTTGTGCATGTGACGCTTAAGAAAGACAATGAAAAAATTGAAACACCACTTCATGCCAAAATTTGTTTAATAAAACATGTAAAACAACACTCACACATGCCAAGGAAATAACAGCAACAAGAAAAGCAGCAAAAGGCTTGAAATGAAAAAATTACCTAGAAAAGTTGTGTTGACTATGCTGAAGGTTCCTATATGCCTTAGGAATGCTAGAGCTCCAAGCTCAAATGTTTAGAATGAGATATCGGGAATCCATTAAAAATATTTCATAGATTTAGGGTTTATGATGCACATGCCACAAATATGGGAAAAGGTGACACTTGACGGGAAGTTTCAAAAATCAACTTGCATGTAACTCCTAGTGCTAAAAATAGATCCCTATTTTTAGGGATGGTTTTTTCTTTTTTCTTTTTTATTTTTTTCAAGAAATTTTTTTCATTCATGCATGCGAAGATTCCACAATTCTTGAGGGAACCAAGCAACTTGTCGGCACATGCATCAGAAAAAAACATGAGGAATGCTTCTGTGCAATTCATAGATTAAGTGACTCTCGGTGCATCTCATGCTCTACACAATTTCCCATCTGAAGACAATTTTCCAACTGGGTCTGCAAAATTCCTGAACCAAAGCTCTGTGTCTGGATGTTTTGTGCAATTTCTCTAAGAGAGGTTGTCTGTCAGACTACTTTGTGTATTCGTGGAGAACATGGCTGACAGTTGGGCTGCTCTACGCAATTCCAGAGAGTAAGGTAGGCTTCCCTCTAGGATTGTGAAATTTTCCAATATAGCGAAAGAACCGAATGTGAACCAAGTCACGGGGTCAACTTTAGGTTGGTCAGAAAAAACAAGTTAGCGAACACAAGTTGTAAAGTTAAAGATAATTAAAATAAAACACAAGTACCTTAGAAGTGCAAGACATGCTACTAAGATTTTGATGACGGAGGCTCCAAATCAAAGAGAAGGCAAAATTTTGGAGGGTGGTTGTAGGTGCTACAACATTGGTGACACACTGGTAGAACTCAAACTCTCCATATGGACTTTGTTTCATGAAAAGTGAGTCTAACACCTCCAGAAGTGTTGCTTGATTCTTTGATCATCATCGGTTCTTCACTAGCTTGTGTTAAAGATAGAGTCTCTATCATTCTCTTGATTGGTTAACACACATACTAAGTCAAGTCAACTGATTTGTTTTAAATGGGGAAGAGGGGTATATTGCTGCACAAGAAATATAACTGTCAAAGTTTTATTTTCATCTATGGTGTTGGTCTATCGCCAGTAGGCCTCGAAAGTACCCAACAGAGTCACGCAGGAACACAAGAATCGCTCCATTTCCAGGGAGCCTGGCCAATACCCTGGTGGAGTTACTTACATCACGTCCCTGCGTAGGAACCCTTTCTCTTATTTTTCCTTTATTTTATTTTTTCAGTTTTCATTTTTTCATTTTCAAAGAACTGTGCATATGCACCTATTCATTTCATGAGGTAGAAGAGGGATCTTGACTTATTGAGAGAAGAAGAGGTTTTCCCTTTAGAGAAGTATGTTATATATATGTCTCATATTATTTTGAAGTTTTCCCCTCTCACCTTACTCTACTTCATTAAGTTGACAAGCGTTAACTGAATACAGCAAAACCGATTAGAGTAGGGAGTACTAGTTGGAAGTGCAAGCATTGTGTTTTCACCAAGACTCACTCTGAATGGAACATGTTTTCCACCAGGTTATCACCTACTTAAGACAAGAATCTCTTCATAAAGAGAGAGGACAACGGATAACAAATTGTTGCACAAGTCCTCTTGTACTTCACCCTGCTTGTCTTAAGAGGCAAACATGGTTTCATGTGAGACTAACCTACGAGTGGATAACAAGAAAACAAACAAAGAACAAAATAACAAAAGTAATGAAAGAAAAACTACTAAGAAAGGAAAAAATGCAAGAAAAACAAAGAAGAGATCGAAGAAAACAAGAAAGAAAACACTACTCCTACTCCTACGCTAAACAATGCATGGGCCTATTCACATAAAGTGATATTTCCAATGTAGACAATCACACATTGTTTGGCCCATGTTGGTGAAGGAATAGTCGACTAAAAAGATATTCAAGTAAACCAGTGCACAAAAAAGATAATATAGTAAAGACCAGCACGCTCGAAGTTTGAATACGTCCATGGAAAAGAAAAGAGTAAATGTGCAAGGAAAACATTATGCCAACATACCATTCTTTTGTAACACACTATGTTCATACAATGAGAATTCACACTCTTTTGATCATGACAAATTAGAAAACATGAAAAATAAAGACAAATTTCACTTAGCAAGAGTGCTCTTTGTGTATTATTCCTCAAATGCAGGAGCGATGGGACCATGTGATTCAAGTGGAGGATGTGAAATCTGTGGATGAGATTGATCTTCAATGAAAACAAGAGAGTGATGAGGATCTTGCAGTGTTTCAACAAATTTCTTATTAGAAGCGGAACTGACCTCATGACAATGAGGACCTCACATAACCATCAACTCGGGCTGGAGTGCCTCGACAACTTGAGGGGTTTCCACTTCATCAATGGGTAGATCATCAAAGGTTGGTGGCTTAGAAAGATCAACAAGAAATGAATCAGTATCATCATTGAATGAAGGAGTGAAGAGATCATGACAACCACAATCAGCAAATTAGAAATGTTCATCAGCAGCCTCATGATCTGACAAATCATATAGAGGGGTTGATGAGAAACAAGAATGTTCACCCTCTGAGTTTATAGAAAGAATAGATGATAGCTTGGGTGGATTCATAAAGAAATATTTTTCATCTCTACAATCAAATGAAAAACTGCCATCCAGTGTGTTTTGTGAATGATCCGTTGTAAAAACATCAAGGGATGGATTTTCACAGGACAATCCAAAAATTGGAAAATTACAAAAGATGTCGGGAAATAACAGATGAGGTGTGAATAAAAGGAGTTCATCCTTCACCAAATATTCTTCTTCATATTTCCATACATACTCATCATAAATGACAACGTGGGTTGGCTGCTCGATACCAACTCCATAAACAACTTGATCCTCGTGAACAACAAGTGTGGAGTCTAGAATAGAGGAACACAACACAAAAAAATCCGAAGGATCAATAGAATGAGAGGACAAAGGTTGGGATAACAGGTTCATTCGACAACCAACAGGATTTCCAACCAAATCTGTGCAGATATCTAGAGCAGGTGGGGTGGGAGGATGTGACAGTTCAATAGAAGGGTTCACAACCTCTGCCACCTCGCACTACAGAACTAGAGTTGTTTGATGAGAAGTAGATGGAGGGTCACTTGTGACAGTAACCTTGTCAATCTTATATTTTCCAACTCTAACACCGAGGTATTCTGGGAGGTGATCAAATGATTCTAACACTTGTGGATTTTCAGATATGTGAAGAAGATACTCAAATATTTCATGAAGAAAGTTCAAATCAATTTAATCTTCTGGGATTTGAAAAGCGAGATTTTGGAATTGTTTCCAGAATTGCAAAAGGGACTCATCAAGTGCTTGCCATAATTTTAGAAATTTTTTATTTAGTTCTTTATGATCATAGTTATAGAAAGCAAGGGCCAACTCTCTGATCATCTAATCATAAGAGTGGATGGAGGATGCAGGCAATGTGACACACCATTGTAGTCCATGCCCTCGAAAAGTTAACGTGAGCAATGAGGAGGAAATATGATCCTCATGGATTTCATTCCTTTCACAGAAACCCATGAAGGCCACTCCATGACTAATAAATCTTGCTCTGCCTTCACCATCCTATTATTTATGTGACAAGTCATTGAGGAGATCTTCCAACACTTCAAAATCACGTCGATGAGATAGACATGTCAGAGGATTAACTGTAATGTAAGTCATGAAAGAAGTGTAGAGATTCAAAACAGACTTTGAGGACTGAGATTGTCAACAAGCCCTCCTTCTAGCACCAAAAATGTTGACGGTTCTAGATGTGCAAACATGTCAGGGAATCTCCCTAGTAAGAAGTCCCAACTAGATGTCAGACCATTTGAACTAGAGTCCCAACAGTGAGTACTAAAGCAATGCCTTGACTGTGATATCACACAAAGGTAAGTGTGATATATTTATCGGAGGAAAGTGTGTGACCTTGTAGTGAGTCAAGTGAGATGCAAGGAGGTTATAACACATGGAGGGGAAAAGGAAGTGTGTCCCTTAGAATCCTGTAATAGTATGCAGCGTAAAAGGAGCAAACCAGCTAAATGACATCACAAGATGGAAAGAAGAATAGTCCGCAATCCAAAGTGATGGGTTAAACCAACAATACATCTTCAACAAGATTCATACAGTCATATACAAAATAGTTCATACACGAATACATAAGTTAAATAACACACATTACTAAAGAAACTACAATAGTCCACTACAATAATGACATATGCATAAAAACATGTTGGCTCTATTATATTATATAAAGTGAAATTTCCATCCATACATACACCATTGAAAACCATTATCCCCAATAGTGGAACATTACAATCAACACCACCTACTCCTCCAAAGAGAGGTACTTGCTCTACACTATGGAGAAGCTAAGGCTGATCACAATACTCTCCAAGTGTTCTCTAAGCAATGCCTAGCCAAAAGCTTGGTGCCCAAAAGCTTGTACTATGAGTTATGAGGTTCTATATATAACAAAGGGTGGGTTGACCCTTGTCATTCCCCTTTGACTCATGGAATACCCTCATGAATCTTCACATTAAAATAGTGAGTGTTCACATTCCACTAATCACACCTGGAATTTCACTTAAAACATATTTACAATAATACAATTTCCACATATACCTATGTGGGACAAAAATAGGGTTGAGTAAGTCTGACAAGACAAAAAACATCACTCGAGGTCTTGTGGAAATACCAAATTGAGAAACTCCTCGCAATGGTCTTTGGTGATGAACTGATACCAAGCATGGTACTACATTATTGTGTCCTCGTACTATTTGATGACATGTTTGTCGAATAAAAATCTTGCCTACATGGCTTCCAGGTATACTGATTTGAATAGTCTGTCCTACTCATCTTGAAGCATGCAAAACACTATCCTAAGTGTGGATGGACCATTGATGTACCTTTGCATGTTCTCTACACTGAGCTGCAAGTCATCGTTGGTGGCTTCATGCATCGATTTCTCTATTTAGACGTCGACATCCAACATGACTTTGTTCTTCCCCATCGCCTCAGTGAGGTTTTCGATTGAAGGGATCTTTTTCATTCGCACTAGGACATCTAGACTCCTGAACCACCATGCATAGGAAGCTTTGATGCTAGTGATGAGCGGAGGGAGCTGCTCATAGTTCCCAATCAACATTTGAATCTGTGCTTTGTCTAGCTCAGCCTCTAGCTTCATCCTCTTGTGCAAGTAAACTGGGGCTCCCTTGTCCCTCATTGTCCATTCTTGCATTTGTGCAATAGTAGTGTTAATGTCTCTTAGAGTTTGGCCTGTATGTGCATGCTGCTACTCAAAACCATATAAATGGAAAATATCTTTGTGTACAGTGACAAATCTTCTATACATTGTCTGCATGGTGGCCTCCAAAGTTGATATCTCCACCACTTTTTCTTTCTTCATCTCTATCATGGTGGATCCCACATACTTATTTGTTCTCTACCTAGCCTCTTGCAATTGCTTCGCCATTCGATCATTCTCGACTATCAATAACTTAACTGTCAAACTCGTGGCTTCTACATAAGCCTTAGAAGCCTCAGCCATGGCAACTAGATGTCTTCTAACATTTGGTACAATCATCATTTCTTCTGTGTGAAGAGGTGATGTATGATCATTCGAGAGATGATTTCTTCATTCCTATACAATCCTATATTGTGTCTCGTCGAATGCTAGATTGTACACATCCGTCTTTGGATCATCATCAAGGAGAAAAAATTCTCCTTGCTCGCTCAAGACTGGTTTTGGTTCTAGAAGTGGCGAAGACTATGGTACAAACTTGGATGTCCAGAGCATGAGATCGATGTCTTGGTCCTCTAACTCTTATTTGATCTCCATTTCTATACCCTCTTCATGATCTATTGGTTGCTTTGCTGTCTCAACCTGTACTTACGCATTTTTCTCTATGAGTATGCCTTGTCCTTCTTCCTATTACTATTTCTTCCTTTCTTCATTCTATCTCCTTCTTCTCTCTTATTCTTCTTTCAAATTCTTCTCCATCTCTTGTAACTTCCTCTCTATTTCTTCCAATATTCGCTTCTCCCTTTTTCTCTGCGCTATTTTCATCTCCCGATGTTTCCTCTTCCTATCTATATCAAAATCCACTCTTTCAACAAGTGGATCATATTTGAACTTGTATCTTTTCTAAACCTCTACGATCTCAGCAATATTCCTCTTGCCTTTGTCTTGTACTAGTTTTCTCCTCACTGTTATTATTGTTGTTGTTTCTTCCTCTGGTGCTTCCTCCTGTAGTGCCATTTTCCATTCTACATCCATGCTATTTGGTTCACTGGGCCTAGAGGAGTTATAAAAATACCTCCTAGGATATTCCTTTGGCCAATGACATGCCGCGTGGACCCATGGGAAGTACACCTTCACATAGTGGTTCTTGCATGTGTAGTGAGGATCATACGGATTGAAAATCTTGGTGTCGAATCTAAATTTCTTCAAGTCCTCGATCTCAACATCTACATCTTTCAAGGTAGAAATTTTTTACAACTCAACCTGCAAAGGAAGAGTAAGCCATGGTGCCTTCTTCCTCCTATGTAGTGCTACTGACAACCATCTAGAGATGTGGTATGCAACCTCTTGAATGACCAGCTTGTCCATGGCAAGACATGCTAGCTAATGTGGAGGCTTCTCCGCGGCAAACATTCTGATGAAGGTGCAATCAGATGAGGCATACCAATCTAAAATGTTGTAGAATGCTTGCATTGCTTCCAAGGAGATGCAAGGTGGGTCATGTTCAAATATCATCTTGTACAGCAAGGCGATGAAGTGGTCAAACAGCCTCATCATGACTCCTCGGTAGCTACACTCAAAGAGAAGCTTGCAATAAACATTCACAACTTCCTATGATGGTGTCCATGTCTAACCCATGCTAGGGAACTTTTGTTGGGAACATATTGCATCAAGAAGGTACGTGGACATATAGAATCTTTCTTCTCCACCATTAGATGGATTTCAGGCATTTGACACATGCACTTTTAGCTGAAGAGACACCATGTCCAACTAGTTGAAAGGCCTTTCTTCATTTTCCAATTGATCCAACATTACAACCCAACTCTATGGGAAGGTGTTTGTGCTCTCTTGGTCCTACAAGCGACATACAAAGATGAGTAGGAGTTGGTAAGCCCTCCTGAGTGACATCATCTTGTAGACCTGGTTGGGTGCTTTCCTAAACTTCGATGGATGTTTTACCCAACACTGGAAGATATCTCTTGAGTTCACATTGTTTTTTGGATTGAAGAAAAATGCATCCATGTAGTTCACTGGTTGCAGTAAGTGATACATTTGGTTGTAGTTTTGTGTCCTGAAGGTTGAAATTTGTGTTCGATTTGTGATACTGAGTGTCATTGTCTTGGGATCGATATGTGAGACAACCCCGTGAATGATATTCATGCACAAGAAGGTGGGGTACCTGCCTAACCTATGAATGTTGGCATAGACTTGTCGATCTTCCAGATCTTCCTTGAAAGTGCATGCAAATATGTCCTTTATTTCTTTCCATGTGATCTTCAACTCCTTCTCTATGAACAACTACACGTCTACATAAATGGGCAAGTTTATTGGCACATGCTCAACCACGTCTCTAGTGATGCTCTTTATAGTGTCCTTTGAACCTACTCTCTTGGAAACCATGATGCTTATACTGCTGAGAGATTGCTCAACAACTGATGTATGTTGAGAGAGAGTGGGCATTAACGACAAGAAAATGTTAGTTTAAAAACAAAAAGTACTTCAAGGATCGATCATGTGACAAACTGGGTGACGACTAGGCAAGATTGCACAATAGTGACTCTAAGAGGATGGGGGAATGTTAGCTAGAACTACACATTGCATAGCTTCAGCTGCCAGTAAGACCACTTTATGACTAGAACTACATAGAGTGCAGTCCATCTGGGTTGACTGTGGACTGGAACTACGAAATGCGCAGTTCATTCCACCTTTATTGCTCGCTGGGACTTTGCATTATGCAATCCTAGTGGACAAGACTAGGCAATGTATCCCATAACTGTATAGAACACATCTGGAAGCCAATAGTAGGTAGATTTTTCACAATTCCTGGAGCCAAGGTAGAGCCACGAGCTAAGGAATGCGCAAAGGATGTTGTGGAAAGCAAGATGTAAGCCAAGACAACCTAGATTTGCCAAGGAAAACATAAAAATGAGTAGATCTAAAAGTGTAAGCAAAGGATGGTGTGTAGAGGAGTGAATGATCATGCATGCAATCAAAACCAGTGTAGGAATCAGTTAAATCGATGAACAATTAAGATGGTGGAGAGGATCGCCGCAACGACAATCGTTAGTGTAAAAATAGTGGTATGCATGTGATGCTTAAGAAAGTAATGAAAAACATGAAACAACAATTCTACAAGTTAAAACAAACTAAATCTCTAACATTCGTTCAAGAAAACATGTAAAAAAACACTCACACAAGCCAAGGAAATAAAAGTGACAAAAAAAGCAGCAAAGGACTTGAAAATAAAAACTTACCCAAAAAAGCTATGCCAACTTTGTCGAAGGTTCCTAGATGCCTTGGTAATGCTAGAGCTCTAAGACCAAATGTGGAGAATGAGCTCCAGGGGGTCCATTAAATAGATTTGGTAGATTTAGGGTTTATGATGTGCATGCCACAAATATAGAAAAAATAGACACTTGGTGGTAAGTTTATAAAATCAGGTTGCATGTAAATCCCACTGCTAAAAATAGATCCCCATTTTTTGGGTTTCTTTTTACCTTTTTCTTTTCTTTTTTCGGGAAAGGGATTCCATGCATGCATGGGAAGATTGCATAGTTTTGGACGGAACCAGGAAAATTGCTAGCACATGCACCAGACAACAACATGAGGAAAGATTCTGCGCAATTCCTGGGGTGAGAGGCTATGGATGCTTCTCATGCTCTGCACATTTTCTTAGCTAAAGACAATTTTCGAGCTTAGTGTACATAATTCCTGAGCTGAAGCCCAATGTCTTTATGTTCTGCGTAATTTCTCTAAGCACGCCTATTTGTTGGACTGCTCTACACATTCCTAGATAGCAAAGCTGACTATCAGGCTGCTCTACGAAATTCTTCAAAGAAATGTAGGTTTCCCTCTAGGATTACACAGTTTTATAAGACAGGACAAGAACCAAATGTGAACCAAGTCATGGGGTCAACTTGTGGTTGGTCATAGAAAATAAGTTAGTGAACAAAAGCTGGAAAGTGAAAGATAACTTCAAATAAAGCACACGTACCTTAGTAGTGCAAGACATGCTGCTAATATTTTGAGGAGGGAGCCTTCAAAATGAAGTGAAGGAAAAGAATTAAAGGGTGATTATAGACTCTGGAACATTAGGGTACAAAGAGAAACACCTTCTTTAGCCAATTGATAAATCTCAAATAAAAGGGCTCAATGCAGAGCACATTTAGGACTTCCAAAAATTGAATATAAGGGTAAATGATATTCCAGAGGAGCACAGCATTGATGTCTTCATAGGGAATTTAAATGATAACATCCAAAATGAGGTTCACCTTTGGGAACCTCATTCATTGGAAAAGGCATTCAGGGTCACAAGAAAGGTTGAAATAAAAATTATGGAAAAAAGGAAGTTTACAACTCATAACCACAAAGATTTAAGTGTTGTTTCCCCTAGCCTTCCACAACCTACAAGGTTGGAACTACATTGATTGGAAGAAAAAAGAGAAAAGGGGTTTTGTTACAGTTGGCATAACAGATATACTAAAGGTCATAAGTGTGCTAAGAAGAAATTATTCTGCATATATTGTAAAGAGGAGGAAGAAAAGGAACAAGAAATGTCAAACGAAGAGGATATACACTAGGAGCCAACCCCAAAGAAAGAAGAAATGAATCTGGCAATATCTTCTAATGCATTGGAATGAATTACCACTCTTGAAACTCTCAAGATATATGGATGTATCAAGAAGAAAAAGGTAATAGTGTTGATTGATTCGGGTAGTACCCATAATTTTATTCATTGTAAGATAGCCAAGGAATTGAATTGCTTCCTATATCCGACACCAGAGTGTCAAGTGATGTTTGCAAATCAAGGAACTATAAATTTCTCTAGAATGTTCCATAATATCAAGCTAACCATGGGGGAATATGTATTGAATAGTCCAATTCTTTCCATTACAATGGGTGTTGTTGATGTTGTACTAGGAGTCCAATGGTTACAATCTTTGGGTACGATAGCTTTTAATTTCCAAGAACCTTTCTTGAATTTGTTTTGGGAAAGAAAGGAAGTTGAATTAAGGAGTATGCTATGAAACCAACTCACAAAATATAGAAATGATAGATCAATGCCTTAGAAATAAGCCTCTTTTAGGGGGCAACCTCCTTTACATTACATAAATGAACAATTCTTAGATGATTCAAATGAAAAAAACTCCTTTCTATATATAGGAGTCTAAGGGGTCATAATATAACCAAAGTTGACCTAACAATAATAATATAAAGGCACAAAAATAATAATAGTGGGATTCTATTGGGACAATAATAACAATATGGGGACAGTATGGGCACAAAAATAACAATAAGGGATACAACGACAATAGTAATTAGGGAATCACTAGCATTATAGGGACCTAACATGCCCCTCTCCTTCAAAAAAGTGTTGTCCTCAACTCTTGAGTAGTTCTGGATGCTTATATATAAAATTTTCATTCTCCCATGTGGAATCTTCAACAGGTAAGTTCTTCCACTTGATGAGATACTCTGAAATTGATCGATTTCGTAGCTATCGAGTTCTTGTTTCTTTGACTGCTTCAGGTTCCAATATGAATTTTCCTTCTCTGGAGCGATAAAAAAGTGTCTTTTCAACTCCTAATTATCTTCACATTAATTGTCAACCCAGGGACGAATTTTTATTTCAAGAGTGTACTCAGTCTGAGGCGGCTATTTACTCAAGAGTAATGTTTTGCAGTATAGTGCTTAAAATCCAAAAGTAAATGAAAGTTGGAAATAAAATCTACTTACAATTAAAAGAAACTCATCACTCTGAAACTTAAATCATGCATTCAGGAAACCACAACAATTTATCAGTCAAGGGTATAGTAACAGTAACTCATCCCTTTGGAAAGTGATGTAACCAAAAGTAAGCAAGGAACAGATCATCAATCTTGGGACTAGACAACAAATTTCAATGCCCACTACAGTTTCAGATCGTTCTTCACACCAAAGCAAAGATAATGCGAATAACAAGAAATGGAACAACAGCTAGGAAATGTAACGACAACTAATTCTTATAAACAACACCACCTTAATCTACAAAAATAAATGCAACAATCATGTCTTACAGAAATTAAATGGAAATCTTCTATCTTTAAAGATGAATCGAATAGCGCACGGTAAATAGAACAACAATGATTAATGATAGAATATGGAATAGCGCTTGAAGGACAAATACAAATGCATAATAACTTAACGCACGACACACCTTAATAGTAATCTGATCTGGTAATCCAATTATCAGTCTCAGTTAGAAAGAGTATGACTTTATTTCAGAATGGAACATCAATGTCTATAGATTCAACAATCGAAAAATCATAATCACTAAGATGAATTCCATAATGCCAATGAATAAGTGCACAACGCAGAGGCTATGTAATTGAACAAAAACAATATTCTGTACAGATCGGTGATATTATATAAGTGCTCAAAAGAACAGTAATACGTGGCAAAGTTAATACAATGGTTCTGTCTTCAGAAACTTTAATAAATCAAACATAACAGAGCGTGTGATGTAAACTAACAAAACATATCAGATTACCAAATAACATTGATAAGCAAACCACGCATAAAACAAAAAATATCATATACTGCAACAGTAGTGTACTCCACCAGAGGCTGGGCCCTTAGCCGCCAGCAGACGCTGCTCGGTTACTTCAGATGAAAAGAATGAACAGCAACTCCCAAATAAGGTATTAATCATTAAATGGTGAAATCATTACAACAGCTGAAGCTTTGAGACTTATAGCATGAAACAATCATTTCTTCCTCCTATCCTATTATGAATTCTTAATTCTAAATCTCTAATTCTAAATCCTCAATTCTCCATTCTCTTAGCCATAATTTTTTCCATCCCCATCTTTGATCTTTGTTTTCATTTAAATAGAGAGAGATCAAAGAGAAGTTACAGTAAAGATAAGTAAAACATGATTTCTATTACAAAATTGGTTTTCTTCTAACCAATTGATCAACAAGGGCAAGGCAAATTTGGCTTTGCAGCTGAGATTTGGAGGACAGCCGCAACAAAAATCTGAGAAAAACGCGCTCAAAGAACCCTACGTTTCTCTCAGTACAAGCCGAATTTGGGAAAACTGTTCCATGCTGAAGTTAATTGGGTCCATTCTGGACAAAACCCATGTTCCATATTTTCTAGATTGTGATTCATTTGCTTAGAATCTAAACCGCAAAATTGTCAGTTATTATTCTAGCGAATTTCTGAGTTGGCACTTTTAATGATCAAATCTTCAATCTGGAAATTATCTTGGAGGCTAAAAATGGTGAATAATGTTACAACCAATTTACTAAAACTATCATTGATAAAATCATGCATAATCATCAATTTATTAGAAATAAATGAGAATAAATAATATTCATTCATAAGAGCATAAATCATTATAAAATGGATTTATGTAATAAATTATAATAAATGACCTAATAAAGAAGAGTAAAAATGGATGAAATGTGTTTAGAAAGTGGTCGTATTCATGGCCCAACACCTTCCTCATGAAGTTGTGGCAATATTTTTTGAATTGGAAGCCTATGACCTATAACCTTCTTTAAGCATGAAACATGGAAAACTGGGTGAACTAGGGAAGCTATATGAAGCTCCAATTTGTATGCAATACTGGGTAAGTCTATCAAATACCACCATGATAACACTCTTTCCTTTGGACTTGGGTAAACTTGTGATAAAATCCATTGAAACCTCCTCCCAACGTTGGCTTGGAATGGATAAAGGTTGTAATAGTTTTCGGGCCTTAATTGTTTCAACTTTATTTTTTTGGCAAACCAAACATTCCACGACAAACTTTTGAGTATCCAATTTAAGGCCATCCCCAAAAAAATCTTTCTTAACCTTGTGGTAGGTTTTTAGAAATCTTGAGTGCCCCCCTAAGGGAGAGGTGTGCAATTCCCTAAGAATCTTTTGTTTGACTTGTGAATTCTTACATAGGTATAACAAATCCGTGTACCATAGCAAGTCATTTCTCCAGGTAAATGTATCAGATGTATTGGGATCTTGTTGTATCTTTTGAATGAGTGCCCACACTTCCTCTTCATTTTTCCATTCATCGCTTGCTTATTTTATCCAATCCGGTTGGATAATAGAAATGGCGCAAAGAAATGCTTCCACATCCTCATCCTTTCTTGAGAGTGCATATGCCACAACATTTTGCTTCCCTTTTTTGTAGATGATTTCAAAGTCATAACCCAACATCTTCATGACCCATTTTTGTTGCTCTTCTGAAGATAGTCTTTGTTCTAAGAAGTATTTAAGACTATCATGATTTGCTTTTACCTTGAAGTGTCTTCCCATTAGGTAGGGTCGCCATTTCTTAAATGCATGTAGTATTTTCAACATTTCCTTATCAGAAATGGCTTCATGTAAATACTTTCCTTTGATTGGAAAAGTTTCGAAAGAAATGGGTCTTTCTTATTGCGCTAAAACAGCACCAATTCTATTTCCTGAGGTATCACATTCCACAATAAAGGTTTTTGTGAAGTCCAATGTAGCTAAGGTTGGTGCTTGGCACATTGCCTCTTTAAGATATTCAAATGCCTTCACTGCTTCTTGAGTCCATGGAAATGCATATTTCTTCAATAATGTTGTTAGAGGTGCTACTATTCTCCCATAATTCTTAACAAATTTGCGATAATACCCTGTCAAACCAAGAAATCCTCGTAGATGCTTTATGGATGTGGGGATTTTCCTTTCCTTAATGGTTTTAATTTTCCTAGGGTCTACCTTAAGACCTTCATGAGATACAATATGATCCAGATATTCCATCTCTTGTACTCCAAAGAAACATTTGGATATTTTTGCATATAATTGTTTCTCCTCCAATAGTTTGAGCACCATGTCAACATGTTGGACACGATCCTTCCAAGAGTTGTTGAAGATTAGTATATCATCAAAAAAGACTAACACAAATTTTCTAATGACCCTCATAATGACCCTCATGAGTTCTAAATTTTGTTTTTGGAATGTCTTCAGCCTTCATTCTGATTTGATGATATCCTGAATGAAGATCCAACTTGGTGAGGTAAATTGATCCATGCAATTCATCCAATAATTCATCAATGAAAGGAATGGGAAATTTATCTTTAATAGTGAGCTTGTTGAGCTCCATATAATCTGGACACATCTGCGATGATCCATCCTTTTTGTGAACCAATACTACTGGAGCAAAGAAATAACTTTGACTAGGTTGAATTATACCAGACTCTAGCATTGCTGCAACCATATGTTCAATTTCACTGTTTTGGACATAGGGATATCTATAAGGCCTAATGTTTGGAGGAACACTTCTTGGAATCAAATTAATAGCATGATCATGATCATGAATAGGTGGGAGGCCTTTTGGAGTCTCAAATACCTTGGAATGATTGTCCAAGAGTTTTTGGAGATTTGGAGAAATGGATGATTTCGATGTGGGAACCTCTAGTGAATATAATTGTGCAATTATGCCTCGTTGTTCTTTCCTTAGAAGATTTGTCATTCTGTTAGAGTTGAATATCTTCCCTGGTTTCCCTGCGATACCCTTAATTCAACTTCCTTTCCTTCTGAAGAGAATTTCATGAAAAGTTCTTGAAAATTAAAGGCTATTGTACCTAAGGATTTTAGCCATTAGACTTCTAGTATAGCATCAACACCACCCATTGCAGTGGAAATCATTGGCCTATTCAATACATATTCTCCCATGGATATATTGATATTATGGAAATTTCCTGAGTAATTTATGGTTCCTCCACTTGCAACCATCACTTGACACTCTGGTGCTAGATATAGGAAGAAATTCAATTCCTTGGCTATCTTACAATGAATAAAATTATGGGTACTTCCCGAATCAATCAACACTATTACCTTTTTCTTCTTGATATGCCCTCTATCTTAATAGTTTGAGGAGTGGTAATTCCATCCAATGCATTACAAGATATGGTCGGATTCATTTATTCTTTTTCTAGGGTTTGTTCCTAGTGTATATCCTCTTCTTTTTATGTTTCTTGTTCCTTTTCTTTCTCCTCTTCAGAATCTCTGTAAAATAATTTCTTCTCACCACACTTATGACCTTTAGTGTATTTGTTATCACAAATGTAAAAAATCCTTTTTTCTCTCTCTTCTTCTTATTTTTGTGGTGTCAACCTTGTAGGTTGTGAATGGCTAGGGGTAGCAACACTTCCATATTTATGATTGTGAGTGGTAGTCTTCCTTGTTTACATAATTTTGATTTCCGTTTTTCTTGCCAACCTGAATGCCTTCTCTAATGAATCTGGTTCCCAAAGGAAAATCTCATGTTGGATCTTACCTTTTAAAGTCCTTATGAACACATCAATCCTATGCTCCTTTGGAATATCTTTTACCCTTATATTCAATTTTTTGAAGTACTCAATGTGTTGCATCATTGAACCCTTTTGTTTGAGATTTATCAATTGGCTAAAAAAGGTGTTGTTTTTTCTATCCTAATAATGTGCTAACATTTAATGCGTAAAAATAGCCCAAGTGACAATGTTTTTACAAGAGAAAGGCGATCGATACCATACAAACTAATTTAGTTCCAAATATAAAGTTTCAATGCGTACCTTTTGTTTGTTTTTCACATTATGGAGATCGAAAAATTGCTCCATTTGTAATATCCATGTTCCAGAATCCTTCCCATCAAACTTACTCATATCGATCTTTGGAACATGGTGGTTCATATATCCAATGTTAGAGTCTATGAAATCATGATTAACATTTATTTTGTTCTCATCATGAGTTTCCTTTACTACCCTTTTGCCACTAGTAAGCATTTCTTGTAGAAACTTTGTCAAATCTGTCTTCAAATCTTCATTGTCCTTATTTAAATCATCCATCTCAGCTTCCACACCATCCATATTAGCTTCCACATCATTCATCTTAGCTTCTTAGCTTCTATTACTTTTTGTTCGAGTGAAATTTGTTGCACTTGGTCTTGTAATTTCAATATATCATGTTGCATTTCTTCCTCTTCTTCATGAGGCATGGTAGAAATTTAGGCTGCTTACTAGGTGTTTCCATTTTCATTCTTTGGGGCATCAATTACCAATATTATTGCTTCACTATGCCCTTTAAATTCCTTCAAAATATTTTTTCAAACTAAGCTTATACAAAAATTTTAAAAAGACTACACACATTTTTTCACATTGTAGGAGCTCGATATTGAATCTGATGCATCTCTATAATTGTGGATCTCCAAAGTCTAAGATTTCTTTCTCTAGTAACCCTCTGAGTGATCTTTATAACCCCACAAATATGGTCAAGATTGGATTCTCCAATGAAGAGTTATGCCAAATCTACGACGATGACCTGAGTATAGAAGGGTTCAGTAGAGTGAAATTTTACAATGTGTCGTGGGTAACTGTTTCAACCTTAGGTTCTAAAAATTATACCCAAACAAGATACAGTCCATCCTCATTCTGTAACTTCTTACGAAAATTCAATCTGATTCACAGAGTGAAAGTTATGACGCTTTTCCCAAGGTCACCTGGTTGGAATGTAATTTGGGGGTCTACAAAAACACTATCTTCCTCAGATTATATCTCTGAAAATATAGTGAGACAAGATCTAACATTTGGGATCGAGGTTCAATGTGTTTTGTATCAAACGGGTTTTTCTTTTTATCTTTCTAAACATCGCAGAAAAAAAGTTATAGCGGAAATTCCACAATGGCCTGTTTGGAGCAGCGAAACCGTAGAATCCAAAGCTCTGATACCAAATGTAATGAAACCAGCTCACAAAAGATAGAAAATATAGATCAACACCTTATAAATAATCCTCTTTTAGGGGGGAACCTCCTTTACATTACACAAATGAACAATTCTTAGATGATTCAAATGAAAAAGCCTCCTTTCTATATATAGGAGTCTAAGTGGTCAGAATATAACCAAAGCTAACCTAACAATAATAATATAAAGGCACAAAAATAATAATAGTGGGATTCTATGGGGCACAATAATAACAATATGGGGACAATAGGTGCACAACAATAAAAATAAGGGATACAACAACAATAGTAATGGGGGAATCACTAGTATCATAAGGACCTAACAGGGTATCAGAGGGAAACTAGGAAATATAATTACCTCTAATGACATGATAAATCTTCCAAACTAAGAAAAACATGGCATAATTGCACAATTATGCTTGCTAGAGGTTCAAACATCGAAATCATCTATTTTTCCAAATATAGAAAAAGCTTTGGAAAATCATTATAAGGTACTTGAGATTCTCAAAGGCCTCCAACCTATTCATGATAATGATCATTCTATTCTTTTTATTATAGGAAGTATTCCTCCAAACATTAGGCCTTACATATATCTCTATGCGAAAAGGAGTGAAATTGAATGTATGGTTGCATAAATGCTAGAGGTCGGTATAATTCAACCTAGTCTAATTTCTTTCTCTACTCCAGTAGTATTGGTGCATAAGAAGAATAGATCATAACACATATTTTTGGATAATAGGGAGCTCAAAAATCTCACCATTAAAGATAAATTTCCAATTCCTATCATTGATGAGTTGTCAAATGAATAACATGGAGAAATTTACTTTACCATGTTGGATCTTCGTTCAGGATATCATCAAATTACAATGAATACTGAAGACATTCTAAAAACAACATTTAAAAGTCATGAGGGTCATTATGAATTTTTGGTAATGATTTTTTTTCCTTACGAATGCACGTTCCACATTTCAAGGTTTGATGAATTCCATTTTCAAACCCTTCCTTCAAAAATTTGTGTTAGTATTTTTTGATAATATACTAATCTACACCAAGTCTTGGAAGGATCATATTCAACATGTTGACAGGGTGCTCAAACTTTTAGAGGAGAAAAAATTATATGCAAAATTTAATCCATTAAGGAATGGAAAATCCCCACAACCTTAAAGCTTCTTTGAGTATTTATCGAGTTCACAGGGTATTATCACAAGTTTGTTAAGAATTGTGGAAGAATAGCAGCACCTATAACAACATTGCTGAAGAAAGATGCATTTTCTTGGACTCCAAAAGCAAGTAAGGCCTTTGAACATCTTAAAGAGGCAATGTGCCAAGCACTGGTCTTGCCTATGCCAGATTTCAGAAAAACCTTTATTGTGGAATGTGATGCCTCAGTAAATTGAACTGTTGTTGTTTTAATGGAAGAAGGAAGACCCATTACTTTTGAAATTCATGCAATCAAAGAAAAATATTTACACAAACCTATTTATGAGAAGGAAATGTTTGAAATACTAAATGCACTAAAGAAATGGAGTCCTTACCAAATGAGAAGAAACTTCAAGCTGAAATCAAATCATGATAGTCTTAAATAGTTTTTGGAACAGAGATTATATTGAGAAGAGTAGAAAAAATGGGTCATAAAGATGTTGGGTTATGAATTTTAGATCATCCACAAAAAAGGGAAGCAAAATTTTGTTGCAGATGCACTATCAAGAAAGGATGAGGATGTGAAAACATTGCTCTGTGCCATTTCTATTATTCAACTAGATTGGATAACCAAAGCAAGGGATGAATGGAAGAATGATGAAGAAGTTTGGACACTCATTCATAAGTTGTAGCAATATCCCAGTATATATGATACATTTAGCTGAAACAATGATTCATTATGGTACAAATATCGCTTATATTTGTAAGAATTCCCAACCCAAACAAAATATTCTTTTGGAATTGCACACCTTTTACTTTGGATGACATGTAGTATTTCTAAAAACTTAACACAAGGTTAAGAAGGATTTTTTATGGGATGGCCTTAAATCTGATATTCAAAAGTTTGTGGCAGAATGTTTGGTTTGCCAATAAAATAAAGTTGACACAATTAATATCCCGGTTTTGTTACAACCTTTAGCCATTCCAGGTCAATGTTGGGAGGAGGTGTCAATGGATTTTATCATAGGTTTACCTAGGTCAGAAGGAAACAGTGTCATCATGGTAGTATTTGATATAATTACCAAGTATGTGCACTTTTTTGCATTATCTCATCCATCTAAATCCAGTACAATTTCTATAACCTTCATGGAAACAATTAAAAAGGTACATAGAAATCGAAAAATTATTGCAAGCGAAAAAGAAAGATTCCATTTTCACTGTAAATTTTTGCATGGAATTATTTTCTTGTGTGGGTACTCAATTAGCTCATAGCTCATCTTATCATCCTCAATCTGATCAAAAAACTGAGATAGTGAATAAATGTTTGGAAGGATATCTTTGTTTCATTGTATTTGATAAAAAAACATTATGGATCAAGTGTTTACCTGTGGTTGAATGGTGGTATAACACTTCCTTCCATACTACAGTAAAAATGACCCCATTTATGGCACTTTATGGATATCATCCACCGTCCATCGCATCGTCTTTAAGAGAAAATTCTAAGGTTCAAGTAGTGTAAGATCATATCAAACATCAAGTGATAGGTTCTCCAACTCTTAAAGGATAACCTCACTTTGGCACATAATCGAATGAAACAAGAGGTTGATCAACATCGCAACGAAAGAAGTTTTGATGTATGCGGCTGAGAATTTTTATGTCTATAACCATACAAACAATTGTCCCTCAATCAATCTAACAAGGATGATTAATTATCACCAAAGTATTATGGTCTTTAAAAGGTGTTGCAAAATATTGGTTCCATGGCACACAAATTGGACCTTCCTACGTCTTCCCTAGTGCACCGAGTTTTCCATATTTCATGCTTAAAGAAAGTTATAGGTGACAAGATCCTAGTTCAAACAATATTGCTAGAACTTGAATAGGAAGGAAAAATCAAATTGGAACCTCAAGAAATCATGGAAACAAGAACCCGACAGTGAGGAAATCGATCAATTTCAGAGTATCTCATCAAGTGGAAGAAGTTACCCGCCGAAGATTCCACATCGAAGGATGATAATTTTATACAGAAGCATCCAGAACCACTCAAGCATTGAGGAAAACACATTTTTGAAGGAGAGGTACATGCTAGGTCCCTATAATACTAGCGTAGCCCCTTATTGTTATTGTTAGTGTAGCCCCCTTATTGCTATTGTTGTGACCATATAGTTCCCATATTTTTATTATTGTTCCCCATAGAAGCCCACTATTGTTATTGTTCCCCCCTTAAATTATTATTTTTATTTAGGCTCTGATTATATTGTGACCCCTTAGACTCATATATATAGACATAAGGCCTTGTCATTTGTATCAACCAAGAAATTTTCATTTGTGTCAAGTAAAGGAGCTTTCCCCCTCGAAGAGGCTGATTTTTAAGACGTTGATCTATTTTTTCTTCTATTTGGTGAGTTTGTTGCATAACAGTTAGCCTCTAGAGGTCATATAGCTCCTGAGGAAGGTTAGTTTGGTTTTTCATTGTAGATTCCACTTCCTTAATTGTACATGGGGAGTTGAACCATATCATAGTAAGCCTTCCTCACATATTTACTCTGGTCGACCGTTAGCTTCGGTAAGTGTGGGAGGAGGGTGTTACAGAGTGGTATCAGAGCATGGTTCACCCCTTGGACTCGATGCACATAATGTGTTTGTCATGAAATCATGTAGGTATTATATGTTCTTGATGTGTATACATGGTGGTGGTCATTGTTATAGTTGTGTTGTCATATAGAAGTTGATGATGTTGTCGTTGGGACATGCTTGTTATGAATGCATGTTAGTTCTTTATGCATTTGTTATGTATGTCAGTGGTTATATGTTTTTATTCATGTGTTGTCTCCAGTTGGTGTTATAGTTTGTGACATCATGCATGGTAACTGGATGATGACTGGGATGACTTATATATACAATTATGATTATGATTATACATTATCATGCTAATTTTATTGATCTTGGAGACAATATATCCTCCCATGAACTATACTTAGGTATGTTGATTATGTTTATATTTTGGTTTAGCTGACATGGTATGCTTGCAATAAGAAGAAAAAGATAAAAGATGACTAGCAAGATGGTGGATTATACTTCATGAGATTCTCCCTATAGATCAGATGAGAAACATGGTGATGGGTACTCTCCTAACATAGCAGACACATTGAGAAGTTTGAAGGAAGAAATAAGAAGTTGCAAAGAAGATAATGATAGGTTCATTCAGTCATAGGAGAAACAAGTTGAGGTTAATGCAATTATCCTTCATAGTTTGTGAGACTTGTAAAGATAGGGACCACTTATGGTCAATCATGAACAAGATGACAGAACTAATGGGGCATATGGAAGTAGGTATCATGGTGGGCATAGGTCATATAGTGATGACATTATCAGAGATGGAATTTTCTTGGATACACCAAATAGGAGAGGTGATGGAAACAATTTATATTCTAGTTTGGCTTCTAACAAGTACCATGGTCATAATAACTATCATCCTTATAGGAGGAGTGAGAGGGGATGCCTTCCAAATAAGTGCATTCAAGACAAGACACCTAAATTTAATGAAGAGTTAAAGAAGCTAGTAGACACATAGGCATTGTTACTTGGGATGAAGAATTTCTTTGAGCGACATGATTAGATAGAGAATATGAAGGCCAAAATAGGTATATTTAGACTCAAAGGGAAAGCAGACATCTGGTGGGCATATATGAATTAGGTTAGGGACATTAGGACAAAGCAGTTTAGTTAGCGTGAATTAAGGGGAATTTCCAATAAGAGGTACCTGTTATAAAGGTACTATTAAAATAAAGCTAAGGAATTCTATGAGCTCAAGATGGGATTAATGATAGATGACGAGTATATGACGATGTTCCTAGAATTGATGATGTATGTACCATATATTAAGGACGATAAAGAAAAATTTTAGAGGTTTCTTAGTGGATTTACATTACCATTTAGAGATTAGATTGAGTATGATGAGCCTTGGACACTTGAGGAAGTCATTGGAAAGTTGAAACACTGTTATGAGCAATCAAGGCATAAGACAAAATCTCAGCAAGGTTAGAAAGGGAAAGACAAGAATAAAGTTAAATGGCACCTAAAAAGAACAAGACCCCAGGATGCAGGTGAGAAAGATAATTGTGTGCCTTACAAGAAGTTTAATGCACCTCAGCTTGGAGAACAACATAAGATAGGTCATGGTAGGAGACAGTTGTGGTGTTTGACATGTGGTAAGGAGCATATTAAGAAATATTTTTTGTAGTATCAGGGTGGTAGGCCTCATATCTACAGTTCTCAGGAAGTGTAGGGAGTTAGGGATGTTTGTAAGAACATTCCTTAGATCTACGCAACATTGGATAATAGGCATGAGGACCACCAGACATCTATTATCGAGATCGATGGTAATTTTTGTGATCAATTTATTTCAATTTTGATTGATCTTCAATCTGACTATAGTTATGTTAATCATGATCTAGTGGATAAGTGTGGTTTGAATAAAGAAGTACATGCAACATCTTAGTTAGTGCAATTGGATACATGTACAAAGACAAGAGTTGATAATTAAGTAAGAGCTTATGCATTGATTTGAATGGTATGCCTACATCAGCACATCTGAATGTACCTCCATTGAGATCATATAGTATTGTTTTTGGTATATATTGGATGTAACTTCACAGGACCAAAGCACATTTTCATTACAAGACTATCGAGTGCTTGGATGGAAATGGAGAATAGAGGAGATTGTAGGGTAAGAAGAAGGCTACACAAGTTAGAATGGTTAAAAATATGCAGCAAAAGCATAGTCACATGAAATGGTGCATGTTATTTGTAGTCCATATCTCTAGTGATAAAAGTGAGGATGTTGAGGATGCAGAGGTATTGAATAGGTACCTGGTTTTACAACAGTTTCAAGATATATTTCATGCATATTTTTAATATTTTCCACCTCACAGTGAAGTGGAATTTTCTATTAAGTTGGTACTAGGGGAATCTCTAGCAACAAAGGCACCATATAATATGAGCACACCAAATCTAGTGGAATTTAAGTTGCTTTTAAAGGAAATTCTTGACAAGGGATACATCAGGCAAAGTGTGTCCCCTTGGGGTGCACCAATATTGTTTGTGAAGAAGAAGGATGGCACTCTGAGGTTATGTATTGATTATAGGCAGTTGAACAACGTAATGATCAAGAACAAGTATCTATTACTGAGGATTGATGACTTGTTTGATCAGTTGAAAGGAGAAGCGATGTTCTCAAAGTTTGATCTTAGATCATGATACACATTAGAGAAGAGGACATCTACAATACTAGTTTTTGGACTAGGTATGGGCATTATGAGTTTGTTATAGTTCCTTTTGTTTTGAATAATGCTATAGTTAATTTTATGTTTTTAATGAATAGTGTGTCATGCCCTTATCTGGACAAGTTTGTTATTGTATTCATTGATGATATATTGATATATCCTAAGAATGTGGAAGAGCATGTCGAACACTTAGCAACAATATTGAGATTGCTAAGAAAGCATTAGTTGTACTCAGGATTAGAAAATGTAGTTTTTTTTAGATGAAGGTACATTACTTGGGGCATGTGGTTTCCAAGGAAGGCATAATAGTAGATCCAGAAAAGATAAGAGTTATCATGGAATGGGATGCTCCTAGGAATGTGGATGAGGTAAGGTCATTTATGGGGTTATTGAGTCATTACAGGAGGTTCATTAGGAAATTCTCATGGATTGCATATCCTATCACATCATTGTAGCGAAAATGGAAGAAATTTGAAAGGATAGAGAAATGTGCAACAAGTTTTGTGCAGTTGAAACAATTGTAGACAAATGCGCCAATTCTAAAGATTGCAGATTTGGATAGAAAGTTTGTGGTGTGTACAAATGCTTGTAAAGGAGGACTTAATGGAGTCCTGATGTATGAAGGACATGTTATTTGTTACGAATAAGGGAAACTAAATGATCATGAGCAAAACTATGTGACATATGATCTTGAGTTGGCAGCGATCATCCATGCATTGAATATGTGGAGACACTATCTTCTTGGAAAGAGGGTTGTAATAATGAGAGATCAGAGTGGAATGAGATACCTACTAATGAGCACTAGTATTGTAGTAAGAATGTTACAACTCCTAGGGCTACCAAATTTACTTTATCAACCCAAGGTTTGTACAAACTTGGAGGTGAGAGTGATGTATATGCAAGAAGATGCAATGGGCCCACTTTTTGTCATAGTTGAGCTAGCGATAGACCACTATGGTTTCTCAAACAAACCTTCTATTGATTTAGGAGAAGTTTGATTACCACTGAATAAAGGGGTATTTTACCCTAATTGAGGGAATTGAGATATTGTATATTGTAGTAATGAAACACTGAAATAAATGCTTTAAACACACCACTCATCTAACTATTTGTTAAGAGATATTGCTTCAGAAGAATTCTAAGCTAACATGTGTGTATTCTAACTATCCTAGGCATGCAATATGAGATAATAAAACACTTTACTGTTGTGCATATGAATAACTATTTCTTCCTTTTTGTGATTTTTTGTGAAAATGTGAATGCTAAATCTTATTGGTGGTATGGCGAGTGGGTTAGACATGGTTGTGAAGGCTCAGATGGATTAGGAGGAAAACATGGGTCTTCTCCTAACTTTATAGGCACATATTCCTCAAATCGGCCTCAAAATATGCCGCTATAGGTTGTCCTATACGATATCCTAATGCACCTATAGGATGTCCTGATGCTCCTACAGGATTCAGCCAAAATGATAAGGAGGGGTTTGGAAGGTTGTATAAGGCTTAGATAAGGTTAATGATGGAAGAAATAAGGTAAGGGAATGGCTAGGAATTCCTCAGAGCTCAATCCAAAGTTTGTGAGATGGTTGGATTTGCTCAACGAACCAGGAAAGTTGTTCTTATGGAAT
Source organism: Pinus tabuliformis (assembly GCA_031772625.1). Lineage (NCBI taxonomy): Eukaryota > Viridiplantae > Streptophyta > Pinopsida > Pinales > Pinaceae > Pinus > Pinus tabuliformis. The sequence continues at coordinate 446,374,748 of CM062817.1, forward strand.
GATGAATTGGTTGATGGACTTAGTGGTTGTTGGTCATCATGGATGAATGAAGTTAGGTTGTGGCTTCTGAAATGAGATTTCTTGCACTGTTGAAACTCCTATAATACATACATCACTGGCATTTACCCATGGATCATTTCAAACAAGAAATATTTCCAATCAACATAAGAAAACCAAATTCCATTATTTAGTTGCCTAGTTCATGCATTGAAATACTTGCAGAATGTTGTGAAGCACCATGAGATCTTATACAAATATGGAGATATCAGAAATAACAACTGAAACCTATTCTTGAAAACTGAAAATATGCTGGTATAATTAGTAGAAAACCCTAAATTCAATAAAAATTAGGATTTTGTCTTTTTGGGGCTGAGTAGGATTTTTTCCTCAAAGCATGGTCCCTAAAGGGAGGATTTAGGCCAAATCCACCCACTATCGACCTTTTTTGTATTCCTTTATCTCTCTAAATCTACTGCTAAAGCTATGAACAAATGGAAGCAAACTAATCAAAGTCACCACTACTTGCCATGAAACAATGCCAAAATCAATTCAACAATTAATTTATGAAATAACCTAAACATACAAGTACAATAATAGGAACATCTACTGTTAGGGTTGGCCCCTAACCGAAGAGCTTCAGCACTCTAAGTCAACTCAGTGTTGGATCAAGGAAATTCTCATTCTCATTATCATATCAAAAGTTACATAGCAGTGTTTTGCCACAATCCTTTAACTCGAAAATTCTTAGTGCTCTTACATAAAAGAATTGAATCCTAATGAGACTTTAGGCCTCCTTATTTATACAACTGAAGTCTCCAACAACTTCCTTAAATTTAGGGAGGCTTGGCTCCCGAACTCAAGATGAACGGGTTCTTAACTATCACTGGCTCAACTGCCCATGATCTCCATGACTCCGCTGCTTGCAACTCCGAGTTAGTGTGATTTGATTGAGGGAGATTCGAATGAGTGAGGATTTAATGAGGAAGATCCATCTCTTATAATTTCTCCTTCTTGTCTCATTCAAGTTCCTACACCTTAATTAGCCAAAATTTCCATGATTTTCTCCAAAAAAACTGTAATCAATGCACATTACACAAGTAGACATAACATCTTACTTTTATTGATCTCATTAAGCAAAATATAATTAATACATGTAAGTAATTATGAGAAGAGTTGATTTTAGTAAGCTTGGAGGTGTATTAAGGTCCATATAGTTACCCAATGATGAGGTTCATCATCACACCCCTATTGAAAGTGTTTCTCATCCTCTGAGCAACTTAATCTATGTCCATGTCCTTCATTGCTTTGTTGGCCTCCTTGACTTCCCATGCTTATGCTGTAGTTTCCTCTTCCCATGAATAAAATCATGCCTTCCCCTCTATCTCTTCCCACTTCTTTCTTCATTCTTCGTCTCTCCTCCCTTCCAACATTCCTAAAAGGAGTGGTGGACTGAGTCACAAGCTAATTCAATTGACTTTGAGTCTTTGTAGAGCCTGGTTATACATGGGTGTTATATTTAGTGCATCTCTCATTCTTTGAGGACAAGGCTATTCTCAGACGTTTAGGTTGTAAGTCAAGGTGTTCCACCTCCATTGGCAAGCTTGCATGTCGTCATCTCCTAGCAATCTAAACATGTCTTCAAAGAGTGTGACTGCTTGTTCCTGTGCAGCAAGGTACCTAGGTGCAAGCTTAGGATCATTTGAAATGAGGTTATGGGTGTTGATGGTAGCCATTGGATTAGATTGTTCATCTATGATAATGAGGGTTGCTGTCCCTTCTCTTGTCATTACCTTTTTCATTTGTGTATCTCTTGCCTCCTCATGATTCATCCAGGATGCTAAGGCCATCAATTGCAAGTCTCCTAGTTTTGAATTTGGGTCCCACACATTCAAATCTATCAAGTCCAAGTTGTGTAGGTAAAACTCAGACATTTTTTTTTCATCTTCCAATGTGCTTTGATCACAGAGATCAATGAATTTTCTATAGTCCTGGAAGTGAATAGTTCCCCTTTGTGCTAATGTATTGATTTGGAATTGTAGCCATTGCTCCTTGAGATACAAGGCATAAGACTTTGCTGGCATCCTACACTAGATTTCGTCTAAGAATAAACTAACCGTAGTGTCCAACTTTCTTTCCCTTTCTTGTAGTTGTCCCCTTAGCCATGCATTCTCTGCTTCTAACTAAGATTTCATTATTTCCTCTCTTTCTCTTATGCTGATTAGCTCTTTGACCATATCTTTCAATTTCTCTTCCATGTGGCCTACATCCTCCACTCATTTTGATTTGGGAATTTGCATCCACCTATGTGTCCTTTCCCTCTCTCTTTCAAGCTCAAATAATAAGGTAATGGAAAAATTTTGTGGGATTACCCTACCTCATTTAATGAATCTATAGTAGGAGCCGAGGTTGGGCTACAGACTAGGTTCCCTCAGTTCTTGTTCTTCTTCCTTTGTTTCTTGTGGAGTGATACCTTCTTGGTTCCTTTTCTATACATCCTGTAGGTTTGACATGCTTTCCTGTAGGATGGCCTCTGCTTCCTGTAGGTCAACTTGTGTCCCCTATAGAGACTCTTTCCATTTGATGAGGCTGACCTTCTGATAAGCCTCCTAACATAAGTGGTGGAATATTTGGGAGAGGCTTGTCTTGATGACTCTTCTCCTTAATTTTTCTCTAGAGGAGTTGCCTTTTCTTGTTACTTTGGTGAGTCTTTAACGACAATAGGAGTTTTGGTGGGGGTTTGAGGTCTTCCCTGCCTAATCCTTGTGCTCTCTCTTGTTCTGAAGTACAGTGGGGTTTGACTTTGCGTCTTTCCTTTTGTCTTGATAGGTGTACTTAGGGAAGCAGGAGCATCTGGTACCTCTTTCTCAGTGGGTTCTGGAGACACCCTTGGTGATTCTTCCCCTTCTTTTCCTTGAACTGTAGGCCCTTTTTTCACTTTATGTTATATTTCCTCTTTTCCATTCACCTTCTCATTCTTATCTTTCTCTTTCTCTTCTTCCTCTATTTCCTCACTCTGCTCATCTGTCTCTTCTTTTTCTTCTTCTTTTTTCTCTTCTTCATTATCCTCCTCCTTTTTTTCCTCTTTTCCCTCTTCTGTTTCCTCTTAATTTTCTTCTTTTGTTTCCTCTTCATTTCTTCTTATGTTTCTTCTTCATTTTCTTCTTCCCTTGCACTAGTAGTGGGGATTTTTTCATATTCAAGAGCTCAAATTGGTCGTCCTACCTGCATGTCTCTAAAGGTTTTCCATGTAATAGGGAGTCTTAGGTTTTGTAGAGCATCTTCTAGGATGAGTTTGATCAACCCAAGATGGGCTAGTTGTTGATGTTTTCCCTCCTGCACTTTGATCCTAATGCCTATCATTGATTGAAGAAGAAAGTAGGGTATACATAATCTGTTTTGAGAAGGCGTGTCTGCTCCAAATCTCAGTTCTTGGAGGAGTCTGAAGTGCTATCCAGACACCACATTGTATCTCCATTCACATCATATGTATCCAATGAGGAGGTAACTAACTTCATTCCAAGCGTATGGAATGCTTCCTCTTTTGACCCCATCTTTGTCTTCCATGGGCTCCTCCCCTTCCAAAAATAATTTCTTCTTTGCAAGGTTGTTGTTACCCATTGTTGGAAATAATACTGAGAGGGGGGGTGAATCAGTATTATCAGATCAATCAAACTTTTTCAATGCTCAGAAACATATACGCTACTTCAGTTAGGTGAACCAGCGTGTACACGCTACTATGACTAAACAAAACAGCGTATAAGAAGAAAACTCATAATTTAGTTAGCTTATTCTTCAGTTAAGTTCATTAGAACATTATTCACCACATTAATAGTAAACAGGTGCAGTATAACAGAATGGATCAAAAGCCACACACATGAACACCAAGATGTAAGGTGGAAACCCAATGTGGGTGAAAACCACCTGCTGCAAGTTGTCTCTATCTTTCTTTAATATGAAACTTCAGTTTACAATCTTTTGTACTGGTGCAGCCTTATACCAGTACGCAGGCTACAACCTGCAGAAGGCTACAACCTTCTCTCGTTCTCCAAACTTCCTTGGAAGGGAGCTCCAACCCCCTTTGCTCTTGTACTAGCCAAGATACTAGTACGTAGGTGCTGACCTACAATCTTCTTTCCTTCAGGTACCACCTTTCATACATTTTCAGACTGGATATTCCTGAAGCACAACATTACAATCTGTAGACCCCAATTCATTCAATTTTCACAATAGATCATTGAAGCATAAAACAACCAAACTTTGAATCACTGAACCACTGAACCCTGTCAATCACCAGTTACCAGAACACAGAGCAGACTACAGAACTCTGCAATAACAGTCAGACCCCACTGTAAACCCAAAATCAAGCTTCAAAAGATATACGCTACTTCAATGAGCAAAACCCGCGTATACACGCGCTTTTGCTGAAGACAACCTGCGTACAGATCTAAAAATAAATTTTCTCAATTTGCAGCTGTACCAGACATCAGTTAGACCCAGAACATAACATTGCGACAATATGCAGATCTAGAAATACGCATAATCACCCATATCATGATAGTGCATTTCAAACCATTAGATCCCGATCTATCCTTAGATCTAGTCTTCCATCAACCGATGTGATCTCTCCTTGGCTTAGATCAAGCAACCCAGCACCTGCATATCAGATCTCTTTCTCTCTTAGATATTCAAGCCTTGTCGAAAGATGTGTTTGCCTAATGATCTTCTTCTCCTTATATAGCCTTAGGCCTTGCTCAATACCAAGAGCCAAAACCATAGTAACACAATACCATCAACTTCAAAACTAGGGATCGACACGCCCGTCGAGACACAATGGTCCGAAATCATAGGCACAACTTCCAAGGACTAACCACCATGGACCAAAAGGTACTTTTCCACATACTCGCGCTTTTTCTGAATCCAACTAGCGTGTACACGCGACTTGAGCTTAACGAACCTGCGTATATGAACTTCCTTGGCATGCTGTACTAAGATCTGTCTTCTGATTAAGTTGCCATCACCTGTACCAACCTCTGAACACCTGTACCAACCTCTGAGTGAGTTGCCATCAAGGACAACACTTGAATCATAATGCCAACAATCTCCCCCTTTGGACTTGATGGCAACCAACACACCAAGTCACTCTCCCCCTTTGACATCAAGGGCAAAGGGCTGTGCTCCCCCTGAGGACATGCTGATACCTCTGCTTGGCTGACTCATGCTCCCCCTGAAAGTAGGCCAGATCTGCAAAAGATGTTCTTCAACAAGAACCAAGACTTATACACCATAAGGGACCTTCCTATCACCAAAAGACTCAATACATACATCCAGACTCCCTACCAAGAGGGGACATAATAGAAACAACCAATTATATTACAACATTCATCCCAGGCATAGTGGGGAAACCAACATAGGCCGTTACATGACCTTGACACCATAAAAGAGACATCGCAAGAGAGATACATGACATAGAGACAACAGATCTAGACCAAGACTTATGAAAGTCACCAGCAGCATATGATAAACATCTTTTTAGATCAGCAACCAGGATTTCTTTCTGAGCTCCTTTTCCTGAAATCAACAACCAAAACATCTGAATGCCAACAATGCTTTATGAGACTTTTAAGCTGCTCCCCCTGAACCTGTGCCTGCTGCACCCCCTGAAACCGTGCCTGAAGAATTCTGACATACCCATTGCTGTTCAGAACTCCAGAGTTTGCCCTTGCTGTTCAGAACTTCATATACGCGATTTCTCCTGCATGAAACAGCGTATGTACGCGGATATAATCCTGCAACAAGCGTACACCTTACACGCGACTTTCCCAGCATAAATCCGCGTGTATATGCGTATATACCTTACGTAACTTGCGTATACCAACTTTTCTGTAGAACAGACAAGCTTCAACAGCAGGATGAAGCATCAACTACTCCCAGCTTTTGTCTGAGATATTCAAAAGTTTCCCTGGGCAGTGGTTTTGTGAGAATATCAGCAACTTGTTCCTTAGAAGGAACATACTCCAACTTGACCTTCTGCTCAAGCACTTGTTCCCGAAGAAAATGGTACTTGATTGGTATGTGCTTGGTCTTTGAGTGCATGACTGGATTCTTTGAAATGCTGATTGCACTAGTATTATCACATAAGATAGAAACTGGTGGAGTGCAAGTGATTTGAAAGTCCTGCAAGGTCTGCATCATCCAAAGAAGTTGTGTGCAACAAGATGCCGCAGCCACATATTCTGCTTCAGCTGTAGATAAGGCAATCGAACTCTGTTTCTTGCTGAACCAAGATACTAATCTGGAACCCATGAAGAAAGCACCACCACTTGTGCTTTTCCTATCATCCACACTTCCAGCCCAATCTGCATCTGTGTAAGCATGAAGAGTGAGATCTGTATTTCTAGGATACCATAAGCCATAGTTTTGGGTCCCTTGAAGATATTTGAAGATTCTTTTGACTGCCTGAAGATGAGTTTCCTTTGGGTTGGCTTGAAATCTTCCAACCATTCCTACTGCATGTGTAATATCTGGTCGAGTACCTGTCAAATAAAGCAAACTCCCAATCATGGATCTATAAGTGGGTTGGTGAACTGCTGCTGATTCATCATTAGCACTGAGGCTGCATCCTGTAACCATGGGTGTACAAACTGGCTTTGACTCTTCCATGCCATACTTCTTCAAGATCTGTTTGAGGTATTTGGTTTGAGACAAGAAGATACCTCCTTCATTTTGTTGGATTTGCAATCCAAGAAAATATGTCAATTCTCCAAGAAGTGACATTTCGAATTCTTTCTGCATAACCAAGGCAAAGTTTTGACTCATAGTCTCTTCATTGCTGCCAAAAATAATATCATCTACATAAACAACAAGAATTAGCAATTTGTTATTTTCAACTTTTATATAGAGATTGCTATCTGCTGATCCTTTTGAAAAGCCTTGTTGGTGAAGATATTTGTCCAACCGATAATACCAAGCCCTTGGAGCTTGTTTGAGTCCATAGAGTGCCTTTTTCAATCTGCATACAAGGTTTGGATCATTCCCAAGAATGAAGCCATCTGGCTGCTCAATATATACTTCTTCTTCTAAGTCTCCATTCAGGAAGGCTGATTTCACGTCCATTTGAAATACCTTGAAGTTTTGAAAGCTTGAGAGAGCAAGGAACATTCGGATGGCCTCTAGTCTTGCCACAGGAGCAAAGGTCTCTTCAAAATCTATTCCTTCTTGCTGTGCATACCCTTTACAAACAAGTCTGGCCTTGTTTCTAATTACTTCTCCATTTTCATTTAATTTATTCTTGAAGACCCATTTTGTTCCTATTACATTCTTATCTTTTGGTCTAGGAACTAATTCCCAAGTGTTGTTCTTTTCGATTTGCTCAAGTTCTTCATCCATTGCTTTGACCCAACATTCATCTTTGCATGCCTCTTTCACATTTTGTGGTTCAGTGGAGGAGAGTAGTGCCAAGTAGCTTGAAGCTTCTGCAAGTGTCCTTCTTGTTTGTACTCCTGCTTCTTTTTGCCCCACAATCTGAGTTTCTGGATGATTCTTTTGGACATATCTGGATGGAGTCTTCTCTTCTATTCTTGTCTGCTCCTCTGGTTCTTCTTGAGATTCTTCTTCTTCTTGAGGTTCTTCTTCTTCATCATTTCGCCTTTGAGAGTAACCTTCATCTTCTTCAATGTCTTCATGATGAACTTGCCTAGGAATATATCCCTTCTCATCAACCACTATATCAATACTGTCAACAATTCTGCCAAGTCTTTTATTGTAGCACTTGTATGCTTTGCTATGTGGAGAATAACCAAGAAGAATGCCCTCATCTGCTCTAGGTTCAAGTTTGCCAAGTTGCTCATCAGTATTCTTAATATAACATTTGCTCCCAAAGATTTTGAAATGCTTCACGGAAGGAGTTTTACCACTCCAAAGCTCATGAGGTGTTTGAGTGCTGTTTACTCGGACATTTGTTTTGTTAAGAATAATAACAGCAGCATGTGCAGCTTCACCCCAGAAGGTTGCAGGAGTACCTGATTCATCGAGCATAGCACGAGCCATTTGTTGGATAGTTCTGTTCATTCTTTCCACAACCCCATTTTGCTGAGGAGTTCTAGCTGTAGAGAATTCTCTTCTTATCCCATGTTCATCGCAGAAATCGAAAAATTCATTTGATGTGAACTCCCCACCTCTGTCAGATCTGAGGCACTTAATTTTGTGTCCTGATTCATTTTCAGCCAATGCTTTGAAGGATTTGAATTTTTCGAATGCTTCATCTTTGTGCTTCATAAGCCCTAACCAAACAAACCTTGAGAAATCATCAATGAATAATATCAGATATTCTTCTCCTCGAGGTGTCCTTTTCCTAAATGGACCACATACATCTGTATGGACTAGCTCAAGAGGCAAGCTAGCTGATCCTTCCTTCTCTGGAAAGTTAGTTCTGGTTTGCTTTCCAAACTGACAAGATTTGCATATGGTGTTGTCTGGAATTTTGATATCTGGAAGATCGCGAACTGCCTGATATTTGCATGCTTTCCTTATTTGTGAGAAGCTTAGATGTCCCAACCTTCGATGCCATAACCAGTGCTCTTCATCCTTGCTAAGATAGCATTGTTGTTGTCCTTCTTCAAATATGTACAGATTATTTGGAGTTCTTTTGCCTTTGAGAACTGTTTTACCTGTATCAAGATCACGAACAAGACATCCATTCGATCTGAAAATAACCTCGGTTTTTTGATCACACATCTGGCTGACACTTAGTAGATTATGCTTCAATCCATCAACATACAAAACATTTCCAGCCTTGACCTTTTCTTTCAAAGAAGCAATACCTTTTCCTTTTATAGTTGCAGGAGTATCATTTCCAAAAGAAACTTTCTTTCCCTTTTCTAAAGTAGAATAAGATTCAAGTTTTTCTTTATCACCTGTCATATGTTTCGAACATCCACTGTCAATGTACCATAGATTTTCCTGTCCTTCTGCATAAAAAGCTATCCCACATCTTTCTGTCTGAGGTTCCTTTATTCTCCATTTTTTGGTGCTCGTGGCTTGTTCCTTTTTCTCCTGAAACCTGCTCCTGCATTCAGAGTCTTTATGACCAAAATTATTGCAAATAGAACATTCAACTTCATTTTCAAGAACCGAAAAGTTGTTATAGGTCCTCTTTGTAATCCCTGTCATACTTCTTTGTTTTTGAGCTTCCCTAGTCATGATTGTTTTATATGCAACACATTGAGCTGCTTTGTGACCAAAGTTATGGCAAGAAAAGCATTGTCCATTGAAGAAGCTTCTGCGGTTATTGAATCTACCAGCCAACTGATTGTAATTTCTATTTTCATCTATTCTTGAGCCAAACTGAGAGGATTTTACCTGTGGTTGGTTGTAGCTTTTGTTCACCCTTAAGAAGGATTGTCCCTGATAGTTTCTGTTTGTAATTCGTCCCTGCTTTACCTGATTATCTTCATTGTTCTTCTGCTCATTTCTTCTTGCTGCATCAAGATAACTTTTTGAGGTGGATGCTTGAGAGGTTTCTCCATTATAGCCCAAACCTGTCTTGTTTAGAGGAGACCGCTGCACATTGATAATCTCATCCAAAGTTTCAGATCCTTTGAAAACTTAAGATTAATAGTTTTTGTTTTCTCAATTTCTTTTCTGAGACCAACAATTTCACCTTCTAGTTTTTCAAGATGTTTTTCCTTTTCATCAATTTGAAATTGCAAAGTATCAATGATCACACTCTTTTCTTCTATGCATCTCTTGAGTCTAGTAATTTCATTATAGAGATTATCCACATCTACAGCATCCTCATAATCATCATCTTCAAATGCCATTAACAGCTTATATTTATTACCTTGTTCATCTTCATCACTGTTTGATAAGCCATCACTATCTTCATGGGTGTAGTAGCTTTTCTTATTTGCACTTTGTTTCTTGTTCCATCTAGCAGGTTCTTTTCCTTTATCCTTATAAGGACATTTTGCAGCATAATGACCTACTCTTCCACAAGCAAAGCATTTGAAAGGTAGCTTACCTCTGAACCTTCCAGAACCCCTTTGAAGATTTCTGACAAAATTTGATTCTTCTTCCTCTTCTTCTGGAACATGGCTTGCTTCATAGTAATCTTCTTTTCCTGATGCCTTAAAAGCAGCTTCCCTTCTGTCAGATGGACCTCCCTTTCTCATTTCATAAGCAGTTAGAATTCCATGTAGCTGAGACATAGTGAGAACACGGAGATTTTCTTTTTCTTCTATTGCAGATACTTTAGATTCAAACTTGGGGGATAATGATCTTAGAATCTTTTGAACTACTATAGTCTCTTTTATTTCTTCACCCAAATTTTTCATGCAATTAACAATCTCATCTACCCGAAGAAAATAATTAGCCACACTTTCATCATTATACATCTTGAGAGTCTCATATTGAATCCTGAGAGTTTGAAGTTTAGCTTGCTTTACCTGTTCATCTCCTTCATAGCTAGTGATCATTTTGTCCCATATCTCTTTTGCTGATTTGAAGTGCATGACCTTCATGAATTTTGTTTGGGATATACTTCCTAATAGAGTACTGACTGCTTTTGCATTTGTTTCATACTGCTTTTTCTCAGCTGGATCTGTAGGAGTAGCTGAAGGAAAAGCATAGCCTGTTTCTACAATATTCCAAACTTCTGTACCAAGAGATTGAAGATATGCAGTAACTCTTACCTTCCAATAATTGAAATTTGTCCCATCAAAAATCGGTGGCCTGATTGATGCTTCTTTCTCGTAGTTGCTCATGATGAATGATCTACCTTCAAGCGATCAAGCTTCTCTGAAGGACCTGCTCTGATACCAATTGTTGGAAATAATACTGAGAGGGGGGGTGAATCAGTATTATCAGATCAATCAAACTTTTTCAATGCTCAGAAACATATACGCTACTTCAGTTAGGTGAACCAGCGTGTACACGCTACTATGACTAAACAAAACAGCGTATAAGAAGAAAACTCATAATTTAGTTAGCTTATTCTTCAGTTAAGTTCATCAGGACATTATTCACCACATTAATAGTAAACAGGTGCAGTATAACAGAATAGATCAAAAGCCACACACATGAACACCAAGATGTAAGGTGGAAACCCAATGTGGGTGAAAACCACCTGCTGCAAGTTGTCTTTATCTTTCTTTAATATGAAACTTCAGTTTACAATCTTTTGTACTGGTGCAGCCTTATACCAGTACGCAGGCTACAACCTGCAGAAGGCTACAACCTTCTCTCGTTCTCCAAACTTCCTTGGAAGGGAGCTCCAACCCCCTTTGCTCTTGTACTAGCCAAGATACTAGTACGTAGGTGCTGACCTACAATCTTCTTTCCTTCAGGTACCACCTTTCATACATTTTTAGACTGGATATTCCTGAAGCACAACATTACAATCTGTAGACCCCAATTCATTCAATTTTCACAACAGATCATTGAAGCATAAAACAACCAAACTTTGAATCACTGAACCACTGAACCCTGTCAATCACCAGTTACCAGAACACAGAGCAGACTACAGAACTCTGCAATAACAGTCAGACCCCACTGTAAACCCAAAATCAAGCTTCAAAAGATATACGCTACTTCAATGAGCAAAACCCGCGTATACACGCGCTTTTGCCGAAGCCAACCTGCGTACAGATCTAAAAATAAATTTTCTCAATTTGCAGCTGTACCAGACATCAGTTAGACCCAGAACATAACATTGCGACAATATGCAGATCTAGAAATACGCATAATCACCCATATCATGATAGTGCATTTCAAACCATTAGATCCCGATCTATCCTTAGATCTAGTCTTCCATCAACCGATGTGATCTCTCCTTGGCTTAGATCAAGCAACCCAGCACCTGCATATCAGATCTCTTTCTCTCTTAGATATTCAAGCCTTGTCGAAAGATGTGTTTGCCTAATGATCTTCTTCTCCTTATATAGCCTTAGGCCTTGCTCAATACCAAGAGTCAAAACCATAGTAACACAATACCATCAACTTCAAAACTAGGGATCGACACGCCCGTCGAGACACAATGGTCCGAAATCATAGGCACAACTTCCAAGGACTAACCACCATGGACCAAAAGGTACTTTTCCACATACACGCGCTTTTTCTGAATCCAACTAGCGTGTACACGCGACTTGAGCTTAACGAACCTGCGTATATGAACTTCCTTGGCATGCTGTACTAAGATCTGTCTTCTGATTAAGTTGCCATCACCTGTACCAACCTCTGAACACCTGTACCAACCTCTGAGTGAGTTGCCATCAAGGACAACACTTGAATCATAATGCCAACACCCATATCTTGTTTTCTCCAAGATAACTCTTAAGGGAGTTTAGTGATTCATTTTATAATTTCAGGGGTGATTTCTATTGATAGGCCTTTCAACACAGTGTTGGCATGGGTCCTATTGAGGGGTATGATTGAGATAGAAAAGTCTCCGGCCACATCATCATCATATCCTATCATCCTATCAAAGAACCCCATCCATTGGTGCCTTGTGAAAATTTCTACTACAGGAGGATGTTGGTGGATCCTTATTGTGTTTGTGGGTTCTCTTTTATTAAAACCTCCTATCATCTTTCGCTGGTAATTGTGGATGCTTGGATGGATATACTTCAAGAATTCTAGTGGGTGAGAGAGGTTGGAGTGCTAACTTTGCAATGTAATTCTCCTAGACTGCAATTTCCTTAATCAAATGAGGATTTTTCTTCTTTTTAACTGGAAAACATGGAAAGAAACAATACTCATAAAAGGTTAAAGTATTGCAATTGGTAAAGTTGTAGCCTCAGTCATGAATACATTTAGCTAGATGATTGTGTGAAAGATTGAGAATTCATGTTTGAAATAACTTTTGGGTTGGATTCATAAAATCAATGAAGAAAAGTTAGTCATAACTTATCCATACTGAATCTTTCATTTGGTTATATGATGCCCAAGAGGAGGAATTTTACTTACATTAAAAAGATAAAAATTATTACATACTCTCTCTCTCTCTCTCTCTCTCTCTCTCTCTCTCTCTCTATATATATATATATATATATATATATATATATATATATATATTAGTGATCAAAATCTAGTATAATGTCTGGAAGAAAATGATAACTTGGTAATAAAGTTTGATCCTTGGGCACTCTGATGCATGAGGGAAGAATCATGAGATATTACCCATCCTAATTCACCTTTCCTTATTAAGATATTCTTTATGTCTGAATAAAATCTAGCTAGAAATTTAATTTTTAAATAACATCTTTAATATCCTTGCTTCGCTACTCTATCAATAACCATGGAAGGGAAGTTATATTTTGGTAGTCTCCATCGCTATTTGAATGAATCTCAATTTGCATTGGATGATTGGCCTCCTTAATGTCATTGCAAATCCTGACAATTTTTTATTTATCTCTCATAATTTATTTGTTACGTTCTTTCCGATGTGCACTATATCAAACAAATGAACAATTTCTATGTGCTCATATTAGGGGAGTCTATTGAATTTCTAGGGATAACTTTTCCTTCCTCGTGGAAGTGCCCCATTATTAATGCCTGGATGACCTACAAGGTGAATCATAGTTAAATATATTATAACAAAATACTTTTCAATTAGTACAATGAAGAAAATATGATAAAAATATAAAATAATCCAAACATATCATGTATATTGAAACATATATTATTTGATCCATACTTTGAGATACTCTATTATATTGCAACTTCCATGCATGACATGTCATTCTCTGTGGTCCTAATCCAATCTCTTATTTCCCATTGAAAAGACTCTATCGTACTTCTGTACCTATGGTTCTTAGAAGGGAAGTGTATATACTGATCAAACACCTCCTTTCCTAAGCTTCTTGAACAACAATATTTCGTCTTAGGATCTGTTGAAGGCCAAAAATGTCTACCTCAACATCGGGGGATAACCACCCAGTCCGGACCTTAAAGCACCTCTTTTTCTATTTGGAGTAGTGGCTCTGACTAGTTTAACTAGGTCTAGTTACCTTTTCCCTATCGCTATTGGTTTATTATGTATCTTTAACTACCAATAGACAGGGATATCAGATCACTTCTTCTTGCTGATTGGGTAAGAGAATGACCTTTAAGTTGATTTGGGTTCAGCCAAGCCACAACTTAAATATTGCCTCTTTGAGAAGAGGACTTAAAGGAATGTAGAACTTAATCTAAATGCAAATTTATTCTAAGATGCAAGCAAAATCAACTATCTTAATCCTATCTCAATTATGAAGATATAGATCTAACCTAACTAAGAGCAAGATAATTAAATGATAAGAATTTAAATATGTTTGGATTTTAGTTAATATCAAGATAACGAATTAGTTCAATTAATTGACATTTGTAAATACCGAAACACATCCTATTGAGACCTCTTAACTGAAATAATAAACCAACAACATTCCGGAAAGTAATTCACAAAAGTGATAATGATTATCAAATCAGTAAATCCAATTATTAAACAATAATATGCATAAATAGTTCACAAAACATTACTATTTAATAAATCAGTTTTATAACACAGATTTTTGAGTAAATAGCTACCTTGAAATCATAATATAATCCATAAGGACATAGATACATAATAACAATATTGAGACAAATTACCCATATCAACACAAGTGTAAAAGCATGAATAAAATGACACATTATTGTTATCATAAAAATGAAACTGGTATTTGAAATAGTAGTATTAGAAATACCAATTTATTGAATCCATTTCTCTGATCCTGGTCTCCAACAGTCCTTTACATTGCTCGAAAGTCTGTTTCAAAATTAGAGCTTCAATAGTGCAAACTATACCCATCATACACAATTCAAGATACAAAGGAAAAATCTTCAATAATCCTCAGATATGAGATTTTCTCTCCTCCCTCCTATAACTCTAAATTCCTATTGCATAAGTTCTTCTAGAAGTCCAAAATTGCAGAGTAGAACAACCCCTAATTACATTCTGCAATCTGCCATTTATAATATTTTCAAAGGTATTTTTGAGAGGAAAGTTTGTTGAAGAAAAATCTATCCAATCCAATTTTATTTGCTAAAAATTCCAATATTTAATTGTTGGAGCCTTCTCATTGATTGAGATCTTTTTCTCCATATCTCTTCTACTATTTTCCTGCAAAAAGAAATCAAAATAAATTAAGATGCAATAATGAAATCAGAATGTCATTTCTGGCATTTAAAACAAATCCAATTAAATGCAATTAATTAAATAATTAAAAATAAAATAAAAGCTTTCTATTGATGCCTGGGATGGTTTAATTAGCCAAGGATATTATTCACGAATGTATTTGCATTCATAAGAGGCTTGGGCAAATGAAAACGTAGAAAATAAAACTCAGAAAATTGATTTTGTTTCAAAAATTTGGAGTTTGATCTTCTTCCTGATTTTTGACCTAATAAATAACCAAATCTGTTAGTGAATCCCCCTCAGAATTGTTCTCCTTGATTTTATCTTTCCAATGAGTTGTCCTACGCCTCATTTGGCCAAGTATAACTCAATCTATGAGCTTCCAAAATTGATGGGTCAAATCTTGCATAAATCTGGAAATTCTATTGTTGGGCTAAAAAATCAGAATTTTTATTAAAAATCCAATTCTAAATTAGACTCTAATTATCTAATAATTAATACTGATTTAATTTATAATCATAAATTAAACTAATTATTAAATAAATTATTTGTTAATTAATATTAACTAACTAATATAATTAACTATTTATAAACTAATTAATATTAATCTAAATATTAATTAATTTTTAATTTAATTTTTTTTATATATTAATTAGTTTATTTAATTTAAAATTTAATATATTAAATATTTAAACTAATTTTAAACTATAACTATCCTCACCATACATTAATATACATAAGCCATTTCAAAACAACAAATGAAGATATGAGCTTGAAAGTCAATGTTTGACTTATCGCATCAGAGGAAGCCTTGAGTCGAGGTTCATAAAACTTATATCAATTGAGGACTCCCGATGCGATGGAGCGATCACATTGAAACTCAAACAAATAAATAATGAAGTTCTACAATGATACTTATGCCACTTTGTTTTTTTGCAATCGACAGATCAGGAAGATGGTGTGTATTGAGGTTCTTTAAAAATATTTCATTTGAAATTTCTCGATGCGATCTGCCAATTGTGCAATAATAAAAAAATATTATTATTTATATTTTTTGTTATATAATTTTATTTTTTGGTTTTATTTTAATGATGTTCAGTTTAGTTATGAAATTAGTTAAAGCATAATTTGCCGATCTAAATTACAACCACTTTGATAAAAAAAATAAAAATAACCTACAGCGACTTTGACATTTTGATTTTTCAAGATTAGTAGTTTATTTTGAAATATTGGAGTAAATTACTAAAATCATGTTGCTTCATGATTTGGTTGTATAAGAAAAAATGAAAAATGTTAGTAATAACTAACTAGGGGTTAATATTTAAAATAAATGCATTATTGCACTAATTTATTTACAAAAATATAATATTGTACATTTTATGCATTTTTAACCCAGGCGACATAAATTATTAAACATCAAAGGAGTGCCATTTACAAACAAGTTGACCAAATGAGGTGAAACAAGCATCAACGGGAAGCTTATAAAAAATCGATTTTAACAAAGCAATAAAAAACGAATGTCTAAAAAATGAAAAATTAACAAAAGTGTAGGAAAATCAACTAAATAAAAATCCTAAAAGGTGTTTAACGAAAAAAAATTATAGAAAGGGTCCCCATTATTTGAAGTGAACAAATCAATAATGGGGTGGTTATGTTTTACCACAACAATGGTAACACACAGAAGAAGAACCAGTTATCTCTGTTTGATATGAATGAGATTTTTCTAAAATTAAAGTAAATAATTAAAGAAGAGAAAATTATTTTTGGATTGCTTGACTAGGTTCATTAGTCCAAATAAAAGCAAGAATCATCTTATTGTAATTTTTCTTAAAATTTCTCATAAATTAAAATATTTCAAAACTCTATATTAGCCCTTAATTAGTTGTAGAGATAAAGCAGGGGTAACTTTACTACTCAGCTTTTAAAATATACTCATTTGTCACAGGTAGAGCCACTACTACCAGCAAACATCTATAGTCTCGGCAAGGTTACCTTTTAATCCTCAATGATTCAAAATCCCATCTCTTTAAGAATTATTGACCTAGAGATAAATCCATTTATCTATGTTTATTTTCTTTGTATTTGTTTTTATTTTTTTAGTTCTTAAAATCCATTGTCCTGGTTTGGTAACCAGATAGTTGACAATGCCATCTGGTTATAATTGGACTGAACAAACTGGCTCGTGATGAGACCCCTTGTTTTATAATTGTTTGCAATCATAATCCATTACACTGGCTTGTTTAGGAGTGTTGGTAATGTCATCCTGTTTTTCCCCTATGATCATGGTAAGAAAGCTCATGATGAGACCTCTTATCTTTTAAGTTTACATATATTTCTGGATTACACTGTAGAAAAATAAGACTCTTTGGGACAAGGAGAATCATTGACTCCTTAAGAGTTAAGAATGACAATTTCATAGTTAAAGGTGCTTTGCTGTAAAGTGTCTTTACTTGGTTAAAAATAACTTTTCTTGACTGATAATAAAATTATGAAAGATCTTAATAAAGTATTGAAATCTCAAAATGATTACAATTTTGACGAAATTAATTTTTTTTCTTCAGATTTCATGATACTTTGTCAACTTCTCTTGTTTTGTAATTTCTTCCTTAAGTATGTCTACCTTTATAATAAGAAAATCAAACTTTATTAAGAGATTTTAAGAAAAATCTAATAGGTGACTATCAACAATTTTTCCCTATGTATGCTGACCATTGTTAGGTAACAAGAAGGCCTTCCATATAAATCATGACAAAGTCACCAAAATCAAAACTGAAAACCAAGGAAAAAAATTCTTAAGCCAAAGTGAGAAAAGAAATCAGCAAACGAAAATAAAAATGAAGAAATTTGAAAAGTGAAAGGAAAATCCAAGTTTTGAAATACAAAATCTAACAAAAATGGTTATACCAATGTCTCAGCAACATGAAGTAAAATAAAATAATCATGTAATCTTTCCTTCTTATGTCGAGATTCAGACAAATTATACCTTGCAAGGTTGTAAATACTTTAGGCTTTAGATAGCAGTGACGATAAAATTCAGCCTCAATGAAAAATTTATGTGTGATGTCAATCTTCTTGTTTCAAAGCATCATCTTAATCATTTTCTAATAAAAGGAATGCTTAAAGAAACAGATTAAAGGTTCAAAAACTTCCTAGTGTAGCTGTTTCAACAAAGATTATCATTGCTTCTTGAAATAAAACTAGGATAAGAGTATAGGACTTCCAAAGTATGATGTGGCGGAGGATTGAATATTATTTATTTTATTTCAACTAAAATAAGCAGTAAAATTAAAAAAAAATAGAATGCTTTGTGTTCAAGGGAATTAAAACAAATGCATCAGAAATGAGAAATAGAATATGCAACGATGAATGTTCTCAAAATATTATAAGTTTCATATAAACTCCATGATAAATTTTCCATAATTAAGACCAAATCCAAGATAATGAGGTTTAAATTCGAAGATAGAGAGGTCTTGAATTTCATATTTAATTATGGAATTATATATTTAAAACTAAAATGTATGAGAAATCGAAATGATTTAAATATTCTACAAATTTATTATCAATCGCTTTTAAAATAAGACAACGTCGTATCAGATGATCTACATTGTATGTTTCTTCACCATGCTTAAAGTTCAATCTGAGAAATTTCACCTTTGTTAATATTCCATATATCGATTAAATGTTAATGGCATAGAGGCATGTGTTGGATTCTATCACATCGGAGGTTGCAATGGAAAATTGTTGATATGAGAACATGCGATGAGAATATGTGTGACTTGATGGAGTGATTACACCATTGAAGAAATGTTATATTGAGGATTGGGGATATTTATGTCATGCTTTGTACTTTGCACATTGGGCATCATACATTGCACATCGCAAATTCGGAATTGTGATGTGAGCATAAATAAGAATGCAATGAACCAATTGCGATATCGGCATATCAAGATATTAGAAAATAGTCATGTCGAAAATGCCAATATTATTCTTGCGATAGCGAGAATGCAATGGATGACATGGCTCTCGGCGATTGGAAAACTTTAAGTACAATATGTAATACAATATGATTCCTGCGACGTTGATATGCGATGAATGACGGGGCTCTTAGGTGGGACCGACTTTTGACCTCAAAAGACATCGACGATCGGCAAAGTTACGTACAAATTTTGACACGCTGATATGTGATGAAGAATGGACCTGACAAATTTGTTATGAGATTTAATATCATATTGTATCCAAGACATTCGTACTTTTAAAATTATTCCCCCTCCACTATTGCGATTGAACGGATGCGATATTTCTTATGAACTTGATTTAACTTTCATATCGAGTCCAGAATTATGTGAACATCACAATATTGGTAAAGTCGATTATTGGAGATCGGTGATTCAAGATAATGGAAATATATTCAACTGAAAAACTCTGATATGTAAAACGTGATATGGCATTTTATGAAAGAATGAGTGAGGTAACACATCAGAGGTCTTGCATTGTTGACCAAGTGATATGGATGATGCAATATCAAAATGAAATAATTGACGAAGATGAGTGGGGTGGGAATATTGCGAATATATATTCACTGTAGAATCAACAATATGAAAATAAAGTTGAAAAGTTTCTGGTATGAATCTTGTGATACTATTTTAAATTTGAATTGAGTTTTCTAATGACTGAATAAAATTTCCCTGAACCTGTTGCAAATTTGAAATGGGTTTGTTTCTTACTTCAAGTTTTGAAAACAAATGAAAACCTGCAAATAAAACAAAAAAATAATAAAAAAATAAACTAAGGAAAAGATAAACTAATAATAGATGAAAATGAACTTGTAAATGTGTACCTGGAAGGAAATTGTCTGTATATTTTACCTCATGAATCTTCAAATTTTTCCTTCGATTTATCAAAATTCTGACTTTGTTCAAAATCATCTAATTATTTATCCTAAATTAAAGTGGGCAATATATTGAAGGAAATCAATTATTCATGTTCAGAAAATTTGAAATTCATAGAATCCAACAGAAACAAAAATGAGAATATGCTCCCTTTTGAATTGTAACGACAATTTATTACCTCTGCTCATTCCGGATTAACTTGAGAAAAATCTGTATTGTTATAGTGACTGTTCAATAATGCCTTTAGTAAATAAATATGATGCGTATTGCAACATTAGATAATAAACTAAAGATCAGAATAGGATAAAGCCACTCATTATGAAATAATATAATTACAGATTCAAATCTGTGCACATAGTAGCATGGACACCATTAAGGTTAATTTAACAAATTTTGGGGAAGATAGCATGAACTTCATGTGATTACAGCGAAAGGTTAGACTGACTAATAATGATTGAGTGGAATTAAGCTTATAATAGACAGTCATATATTTCATGGGATAATGAGATCATGAAGCTTTATATCCTCAAAACCTTTAACAAATAAATTTCAGAAGAAATTCTTGCCAGGACATCTCGAAATGGATAAGATTGGCTTTGAGGTGATGGGTGCCAAGTGCAAACTCAATTAAATTCAGTCAAGACATTATTTGGAATAGGCAGAGATGTAGTTATGGGTAGAAGTATTGCTGCAAGAAATTTTGATTTAAAAATGGGAAGCAAGAATTAAAAATTTTCTAATGAGAGGAAAATATTTCCTTGAACATGTATATGATATGAGAAGGGTTGATTGCTTGCTTTATTTATATCTATAGAACTGTTGAAAATAAATTAACTACATTAATTCTACTCCTATTCTAACCATATGCAGGAAAATGGCTAGGTATAGTCATATTTTCCAATAGGGCGATGCATCAATTGAGTGTTTACTATTAAAGTGCTCAATATGCCAGCATAAAGTATCAAAATCTGAAAAATAAAATTAGAAATAAAATCTAATTTTAAACAAAATAAGTGAGGAAACAAAAATAAAATAAAATCAGTAATAGTACAACTAATGTTACAACACAATTGGGATTGTTTTGAAATAAATTTTTTTTCACGTGGATTGGCCAGAATTATGGAATTTGAATAATTGTCAATTCCAACTTGTGAATTAGAAAGAGAATTATGATTATGAGTAGCAATGAGAGCTTGATCATGATATGAATCATAAATTGAAATGTTTTCTCGAATGGTGAAATCATGAAGATAAGCTGTTGCTCTAGAATGAGGATTGGTTGGAATAATTTTTAAATTGAAATGTTCCTCATTCTCAGATGTTATTTGAATTTTATCACGAGTATTCTCTTGAAAAGAATATAAATCAGCATCCTCAATGTTAGATTAATTATCATAAACGACTTCACAATATTCTCTAGAATTCCCTTTGATCTCATCCAATATATCAAAACAAGGAGTAATAAAAATTTCATATTCATTAATGGCGAAAGAATGATCAATAATTGTTTCTCTATCTTGATAAAAACTTATTGGTAATTCATTTTGATCAACCTCTTTATTTTCTGAAATATCATTTATACCAAGAGGGGAAAATTACCATCACTAAAAATATCATGATAAAGGGAAAAATCTGAATATGAAATAATGCATTTAAAAATGTCTCTATTTGAGAACTCTTGTGCATTTTGTTCACTATAAATTTCAGATTATAGATCATTCCTTTGTGTTCTCATGCTTTCTTGAAGAAGGTTGCTTTGCTGTTCCGATTTTAGCATTTACTCATCATGGAAAAATTCAGAAATTTGTACAGAAGTTTGCATGTTATTATTTAATTTGATTGTTGCTTGTACTTGATGATTTACAATCTGATTTTTTGAATTCAATGCAGAGTAATTTTCAGATTTCAAGGCAACTCTTTCTCCAAAATTGTTGTTGTTGTCCTCTTGCATATGGACAAAAATATTTTCCAAGCTTTGTGAGACCACTTCATCATGATTTATTTGCGCATCCATATTAGAATTTTCATTTACGTTAGAAGGGGATGGAACAAAGCTTGAACTAATTTCATATGGATTGGGAATGGGAGGAAGAGAACATATATATTCAAACCAATCTAGTGATTCTTCTTCAATGGGTTTATCTTCGATTTTAAATCTTAAACAGTTCAAACGAAATGGAATAGTAAAATCAATATTAGACTCATTTTCAAATCTTCCTAGATATTCAATTTCAACACATACATGTTCATAATCATAGCTGTCAAATTTACGAATGGAAATTGTAACAAATTGATCCCAGCTATGAATTAAGGCAACTCGAAGAGTTCTACAACAGTTTTTAGCTTTTGCTGCAAATGCGAGAGTAAAAATTCTACAATGCCTTCATCAATTCCTTGAAAATCATAATTTGAAACATTTTGAATAAATTGAAAGACATGATTAAAAGCAAAAGAATTTCTCTTACCATTGAACTTTGCCTGAGACAAGAGTCTTACCACTTCGGGTGGAGTATTGTAAGATGCACGTCCATGAATACAACTCCAAATTGGAAGTTTAAGAGGAGCCATCATGATTTAAATAAAATGTTAAAATTGAAAAGACTCCAATAGACAGCAAGTTTCAGGGCCTCCTTTTAGTGCCAAAAATGTTGAGGGCCAAAAATCTCTACCTCGACATTGGGGATAACCACTCGGTCCGGACATTAAAGCAGCTCCTTTTCCGTTTGGAGTTGTGGCTCCGCCTGGTTTAACTAGGTCCAATAACCTTTTCCCTGTCGCTATTGGTTTATGAAGTATATTTAACTACCAATAGACAGGGATATCAGATCACTTCTTCTTGCTAATCGAGCAAGAGAATGACCTTTAAGCTGATTTGGATTCAGCCAAGCCACAACTAAAATTTTTCCTCTTTGAGAAGCTAACTTCAAAGAATGTAGAACCTAATGTAAATGAAAACTTATTTCAAGATGCAAGCAAAATGAACTATCATAATCCTATCTCAATTATGCAGATATAGATCTAACCTAACTAAGAGCAAGATAATTAAATGATAAGAATTTAAATATGTCTGTCTTTTAGTTAATATCAAGCTAACAAAGTAGTTCAATTAACTGACATTTGTAAATACTGAAACACATCCTATTGAGACCTCTTAACTGAAATAATAAACCAACAACATTCCGAGAAGTAACTCACAAAAATGATAGTAATTATCAAATCACTAAATCTAATTATTAAACAATAATATGCAGAAATAGTTCACAACACATTATTATTTAATAGATCAGTTTTATAAGACAGATTTTTGAGTAAATAGTTACTCAGAAATCAGAATTTAATCCATAAGAACATAGATACATAATAGCAATATTGAGGCAAATTACCCATATCAACACAAGTACACAAACATGAATAAAATGACACATTCTTGTTATCATAAAAATGGAGCTGGTATTTGAAACAATATTATTAAAAATACCAATTTATTTAATCCATTTCTCTGATCGTGGTCCCCAATAGTCCTTTATGTTGCTTGAATCTCTGCTTTAAAATTAGAGCTTCAATAGTATAAGCTCTGCCCATCATACATAATTCAAGATACAAAAGAAAAATCCTCAATAATCCTCAGATCTGAAATTTTTCACCTCCCTCCTACAACTCTAAATTCTTATTACAGAAGTACTTCTAGAAGTCCAAAATTGCAGAGGAGAGCAACCCCTAATTACATTCTCCAATCTACCATTTATAATATTTTCAAAGGTATTTTTGAGAGGAAAGTTTGTTGAAGAAAAATCTACCCAATCCAATTTTATTTGCTCAAAATTCCAATATTTAATTGTTGGAGCCCTCTCATTGATTGAGATCTTTTTCTCCATATCTCTTCTACCATTTTCCTGCAAAAAGAAATCAAAATAAATTAAGATGCAACAATGAAATCAAAATGCCATTTCTGGAATTTAAAACAAATCCAATCAAATGCAATTAATTAAATAATTGAAAATAAAATATAAGCTTTCTATTGATGCTTGGGATGATTTGATTGACCAAGGATATTATTGACGAATGGATCTGCATTCACAAGAGGCTTGGACAAATGAAAATGCAGAAAATAAAACTCAGAAAATTGGTTTTGTTTTAAAAATTCGAAGCTTGGTCTTCTACCTAATTTTTGACCCAATAAAGGACCAAATCTGTTAGTGAATCCTCCTCAGAAATGTTCTCCTTGATTTTATCTTTCCAATGAGCCATCCTAGGCCTCATTTGGCCATGTATAACTCAATCTATGAGCTTCCAAAGTTGATGGGTCAAATCTTGCATAAATATGGAAATTCTGTTGCTGGGCTAAAAAATCAGAATTTTAATTAAAAATCGAATCGTAAATTAGACTCTAATTATCTAATAATTAATACTAATTTAATTGTTAATCATAGATCAAACTAATTATTAAATAAACCATTTATTAATTAATATTAACTAACTAATATAATTAACTATTTATAAATTAATTAATATTAATCTAAATAATAATTAAATTTTAATTAAATTTAATTAATTAAACTTTATATATTAATTAATTTATTTAATTTAAAATTTAATATATTAAATACTTAAACTAATTTTAAACTATAACTATCCTCACCGTACATTAATATACATAAGCCATTTCAAAACAACGAATGAAGATATGAGCTTTAAAGTGAATATTTGACTTATCGCATCGGAGGATGGCTCGAGTCGGGGTTGATAAAACTTATATCAATTGAGGACTCTTGTTGCGATGGAGTGATCACATTGAAACTAAAACATATAAATAATGAATTTCTGCAATGATACTTATGCCACTTTGTTTTTCCGCAATCAGCAAATTGGGAGGATGGTGTGTATCGAGGTTCTTTAAAAATATTTCATTTGAAATTTCCCGATGCAATCTGCCGATTGCATAATAATAAAAAAATATTATTATTTATATTTTTTGTTATATAATTTTATTTTTTGGTTTTATTTTAATGTTGTTCAGTTTAGTTATGAAATTATTTAAAGCATAATTTACCTATCTAAACTACAACCACTTTGATTAAAAAAATAAAATAAACTACAGCCACTTTGACAATTTGATTTTTCGAGATTAGTAGTTTATTTTGGAATATTGTAGTAAATTACTAAATCATGTTGCTTCATGATTTGCCTATATAAGCAAAAATGAAAAATGATATTAATAACTAACTAGGGGTTAATATTTAAAATAAATGCATTATTGAACTAATTTATTTACAAAAATGGAATATTGTACATTTTATGCATTTTTAACCCAGTCGGCATAAGTGATTAGACTTCAAAAGAGTGCCATTTAAAAACTAGTTGACCAAATGAGGCGAAACAAACATTAATGTGAAGCTTATAAAAATCGATTTTAACAAAGAAATCAAAAACGAAAGTCTAAAAAAAGAAAAATTAACAAAAGCATAGGATAATCAACTAAATAAAAATCCTAAAAGGTGTTTAGCCAAAACATTTATAGAAGAGGTCCCCATTATTTGAAGTGAACAAATCAATAATGGGGTGGTTATGTTTTACCACAACAGGACCATAAACTAGACAAGCAAATTGACCCTTTGTTTGAAGACCTACAAGATATGGAATAATTTTTTTATCAATTATTTTAACTATGTACAATGAAGGGACTATTTAAAAAAACTGACACCATTCCACAACTCCACTAACTCATCAATAAGAGTCTTGATATATACACTAATATATTTGACCTGGTGATCGCCTGATTGATTGCACATATAGTACATAATTACTACATATATGAGTAAATTAAAAAAAATGACATAATTATAAGACATAATTGAACATATATGAGTAAACAAAAAAATATATGACCTAATTATGAAACAAACAATGCAAATGAGATGTTCTTGTGTTAAAAAAATATTCTAAACAAATTAATACATGGAACATCAATCATTGTTAACATTATGTGCTTCGACTTTATTGACATCCACAGAGGAATATTATTATTGATAACAGAAATGGGCCACACTGAGTAAGTATATTTGAACTCTCCAAATGGATCAACACTGTCATCTCCTCATGAAAGGCTAAGATTATGAGGTTCTTATTTAAACTATGGCCACCTTTCTTCTATATTCCTAAATTTACATCCATCTGCAGGAATTCAAAGAACACCATATTCACATATATTTTTTGCATGATATTCCATAAGTTGTGTTATTCTTTTTCACCTAAACAAATGTCGTAGATGTGGAATTATGGGAATATAATGAAGAACTGTGTTAGGCACTTTTTTTATTACTTTATCAGTTTGATATATTCTCTCAACACTTTTTGGGCCTTTTTTTTGTTTTGACGCATGTTCTTTATAATAGAGAACATAATCATTAGCACATGCATAAATAGCTTGATACTCCATTCCAATATATTTCATAATGGCATGTAAATCTTAGTACGTATGAGGTAAAACATTTGACGATGGTAACATAAACTCACCTAATAATCTACAACATAAAAAATTGGTAGTATTGGTTAATGTAAACAATACTAATCATATATATTGCATACAAATGTTACAAGTTAAATGATAATCAACATACTAACATTAAAAACAAAGGAAAAAATAATTTCTTTATCATGTACTTGTACTAAATGTCACAAAATATATTACATATCTTAGGAGTTGTGTCACATATGTTTGACAAAACATTCAACACATTTAAGTTGACCAGTAACAATACAACAAAGAGAAGATATGTTTTTAAGCCTTTATAAAGAGTTTGATTTTCTCTCCTAAGTACAGGTATATCATAAGCACCATCATATTGGTTTCCATCATCATCCATTCCAACATTACTAAATGTCTCATAGATCAATCTATTTGTCCCATCTTATTCAATTGTGTTATCAACGTCATTATCTTTATCCATAGGATCATTAGCTTGATCCTCAATATTCGCTCCATGTTCTTCAACATGTGCTTGTACAAAAACCACCTATTCCTCATTGAGCAATGGAATAGGGGGGCCATTCCATACAATTACAATCCTTAAAGTAATATTAGTATATATGTAAAATATTTTTATGATACAAATGTTTGCAAACATAATATAGGAAAACAAAGACAACAAACACAAAGAAAAATACAACTTAGGTGAGAGTGAGAAACAAAGATAACAAATATCCATGCATGTACAATTTATCAAGATATTTAACAATATGCTGAAAAAAATCTAGGAATGACGTTACCTTTTCTTGACATGTCACATTCATTCTTGATTTCACTTGGAGACCAGAGGTTTTAAGAGGATGGAAAAAAATCAATGTGCTCCTGGCTCTCTTTTATTTAATTCCTAAACACCTTACTTGAAATTAATAACACTTAAGAGAGATCATGCAGGGAGGTGTTAGAGGAGATGTCATTACAAAGTCTACACAGAGGTATAGGGGAGACAGGTTTCGTGGTGCAAGCTTAAGCCCCTTTGCAAATTGTTTCTTGGTTACTATTCTCCAAGATATGTCACACAACCTTTTTGAAATGGTTTCCCTGCAAGGTTGGATCCACTCAACATAAACATGTTTGTTTTAGAAGGTAATAAGAGTTTAACCAACAGTAAAATGGGATTTATAGTGGAAGGGGTTGAACTGGAGCCTGACCATTTGGATTTTTTCATTGTTCGGGGGTTGGAGCTTAGTAAATAGAACCTGGAATGAGTGAAACTTTTGGCAGTCTTCTGACCTATTAGAACCTAAGGACCTTTAAATTTTTTGGAGATGGGAAGGATGAAAATTACTCACATTATCTAAGGGGGAGGTAGGGTGAAAACAATGTTGAGTCAAAATGAAATCCCTCATGTAAAAGGATAATTTTATCTATGTTTAGTTACAAAAGGGAGCTATGATTCAGATAATGTTCCAGTAAGTACCTCAAACTATTCTCATGTTGATATAGTGCATTAGGATGAAATCAGCTTCATCGGGCGAGGGGTTGGAGGATATAGTCAATAGTTGAGGGTTTTAGGTGAAAAATAGAGGAATCCCTGTGGGAAGATCTAGTTTTCAGTAGACTGGAGGCATGGGGTTTCTACAAATTGAGGGACCCTCTGAGGAAATAACTAGAATGCTCAGAGATGGAAAGAATAGGTTAAAAGGGGTAGGTTCAAAACCTATAGCAGGTGGTTTTAGTGTTTGGAGAGGGATAACATAAGGAGAAGGGAGACAAAAGGCTAGAAAAGCCTATCAATGAGGGACAAAGGGTGGACCCTGAGTGCATGAAGGAACCACAATATCTAATGAATGAAAGCTAGGGAGGGAGAAAAACCCCTATAGTTTTGATCTGGGACGACTATCTACGGTTTCAACAGGGCTTTTGTCGAAAAGCCAAGGACATCATAAGCGAGAAGATCTTTGCAAGCATGGGAAAATATCAGAGAGAGTGAATAAATATTTGATGGGTAGAGATAAGAACTAGAGAAACAACCTCCAAAACAACATGGGGGGGGCATCATGACAATCAAGGTCTAAGAGAAAGAAGTGAAAAAAATCAGACAGAAGTTAGAGAATAACAATATGGTTTTAGGAGAAGAAGTAAAAATAGGCACAACAATGGCATATTACCAACTTACTCTGGTGGGACATGTGAAAGGGAAGTTCTTTACAACTATGGAAATCAGTGAGTGGGTGAAGAAGAATTGGGGAAATGCCTTTGGTGGTGAAGAAAAGGTGGCAGACCTTGCTCGAGGATGGTTTACCCTTCATTAAAGAAGGTTGAAGATGTGACTTAGGTATTAGAAAGGAATTGGATCATAGAATATTCTCCACTACTACTTAAAAGGTGGAATTTGCTATTTGATGCTAATAAATAAAAACTGGAAAACGTACGAGTTTTGGGTAGGATTACTTGTAGTTTCTCCGTTATTGTGGAACAAGGTTTTTTTTAAGGCAATAGGGGGTGGAATTGGGGAATTATTAGAGGTGGATACATATTTTTTGTGAACCAAAACTAGAAGGGTAGTGAGAATATTGGTGCAACTCAATTTGAGAGAAGGCCTCTTTGAAAACTTGAAAATTTATTATGAGAGGAAAACTCTCCTACAAAACATAGATTATGAAGAGTTGTCATTAAAATGTTGGAATTTCCATAAGTTAGGGCATATGGAAAAGGAATTCCCATTTGGTTTTACAGGTAAGAGGAGACACAACTAAACAGGGATAGCAACTAGAGGAGTATGGGGTGTATGTAAAAACTCCGAGAAAAGGATCTCAGAAAATAATATTTTCCATCTAGTTGCTTAAGTGGATAGGAGGACAACAAGGACTAATTCAGAGGATCATATGGAAATCATGGAGGAAGAAAAACAAGCTTGCATGACTCAAAGGAGGCCCAAGAGTGGAAACTGAGGGGGGCACACAAACCAGCTCCATCCCTCCAGGTAAATGTACACTTTATATTTCCTGCCCCTTTTCTCATGTCTTTTTAAATTTGTTGCCTATCTTGGGGCTTGGTCATTCAAGGCCTCCTTCTATTAGAAATTAAATTATTAATATGATGGATGGCTCGATTATTCCTTCTTTTATTCGATGTCAGTCTAGTATTTCAAACTCTTTAATATCTTCTCATACATTCAAAGTCAACTCCCTGGACAACATTGTAACTACTACCATTCCTTGTAGTCTCGCTTCAGGCCCCTTCACGACCTTTTCCACATCCAAGCTAATAGAAAACTCGTATAACCTTAGGCCATGCTCTCAAAAATACCTCTTTGATGCCATTCCTAGAGGTTTAGGGATTCTACAATAATAAATTGGTGGTGTTAAAGGAAGGGGCAGGAAGTCTAATCCTTCTAAGGCTCAACTTAAGGCTCAGATAGATATAGCATATGGTAAAAAAAATCATTGTATGGAGCACTTAGAGCAGTGCGTGCCTTGTAGAGGGTCTCCAAATGGTATGCTTCTTCTTTAATTACATAGGTCTCACTATCACCCATAAAAAACAATCCCTAAAGAGATCGGTCTCTTCTTCTAGTCTAGATATTATTATGCTTCAAAAGACTCTACACCCTGGAGACATAATTAGAGAGGATCTTACTAGGCTATTCCTTGGATAGTTTTAAATATAAATGTATGCAAGAGGGCAATATGGAGGTATAACCCTAAGCTTCAACCTTATAAAATTTAAGATAAACAATTACTGGAGTTTGAAAATAGTCGAGGGAGTGGAGGTATATTCAGCTAAACGGGAAGTGCATGTCATGATCCTCATCATATACAGACCATGTTTAGGTAGGGATCTTTATTGGGATTCATTTTCCTTGAAAACATTTATGAGGGCGGATAACCTAGTTATTGGGGGAGATCTAAATTTCTCCCTGGGGGATCCAAAAGTATAGGGTACTCACGCAAATGAAGATCCTTTGGAAGATTTCGTTTCTAGGAAGTTGACAAAAGGAAGGATCCTCAACATAAACCTGATAAAATCTAAGTCCACATGGAGAAATAGGTGAACGGGGAATGCAATGGTGGAAAAATTACTGGATATGTTCTTGTTAGTTCAAGATCTCGTGGGTAAGATTCTAATGTTTTAGTAATGGATGGGAATAAGAGGTGATTAAGACCATCAACTATTATATCTGGAACTAAAAGGGGAAATAAAATCCAAGGAACCTGTTTAAGTTCAACCACTCTTCGTTGAACATGGATAACTATATAAAAAAAATTAAAGAGACATGGACTCCATTCAATAACCTTAGTCAGCTTTCAACGACCCATAAATTTATGGAAAATATATCAAGAAAGACATTCTACTTTTCAATGTGAAAAACAAAAGAGGCTCAAAGATGAACAAGCTCTAAAAAAAATAGAGGAGGAGTTGGATAAAATGGAGGATCCTGAAAAGTGAGGATATGAGATAGAGGAGTCAAAGGACTGAATTCGTGCCCTGGAAGCTAAGAAAAAGAAAATATTGCTAGATCAAGAGGAACAATGGATGTTGAATAATAGGGCAGTGTGGTTGAAGAGTGAAGATGAGAATCCAATTTTTTTCTACAATTACGCCATAAATTAGAGGAACATCAACACTATATGGGAAATACAAAAGTTAGAAAGATTGAATGCCAAATATTTCGAAGAAATAGTAGGGTTAGGGAAATAATATTTGAAGAACCTTTATAAGGCTGTTGAGGAGGCATCAACTACAAAAGTGATCAGAATATCCCAATTCTTTCTCAGATTTGCGGAGGAAGAAGACAAACAATTCCTTATGTACCCTATAATAAATAAAGAAGTTTAACGGGTCCTTCAAATAATATAGAATTACAAGATCTGTGGATCAAACAGGTGGAAATTGAAATTCTTTCAACAATCATTTCACCTATTTGGGGATGATATTCTTAGGGTAATTTAAGATTCCAAGAAAAGAGGTCATGTTAATGAGTGCTTTAACATAACTTTCCTGGCTCTAACTCCTAAATCGGATGCCCTTATGTCAATTGATGAGTATTGACTAATTGCATTATGCAACTGCATCTACAATATCATAACAAAATTCATAGTTGTCCATCTTCAGACTATACTTTCAAGGAATATATCCAATGAGAAGTTTCGATTTATTGATGGTCATCAATTTCATGAAGCCATCGAGGTTACCAAAGAGGGGATGCACATCATAAAAAATAGAAACCTTATATCTTTGATTTCTAAAATCAACCTCTCCAAATCCTGTGACAAAATTAGCTCGATAAATTTGAGTATGTTGTTGACCCATTTGGCTATAAGTCTTGTTTATCAACTAGATTATGAGATGTGTAACCAATGTATCCTTTACAATATTGATTAATTATGCAACCTTTCCATTCTTTCATTCTTAGATAGCGTTGAGGGAATGATGCCCTCTATAACCCTTTTTATTCATGTTAGTACCATAGGGACTAAGTGGAGTATTTAGGGAAGACAAAAGAAGAGGTTACCTATAAGGAATTAAAGTATCAACTAATCTCTTTATCACCCATCTACTTTTTGTATATAATATTTTACTTTTCAGAAATGGTTCCACGAGAGATTAGGGTTTCCTCAAGGAATCCCTCTCTCTATTTCAGAAAGCTACATGTATGATGATTAATGACAGTAAATCATCCATTATATGTGCTCATATGTGAAGGGAGGAAATACAAGCAGTCCAATCCTATGTACCCTTTAAGACCAAAACCATTAAGGAGGGATTTAAATATCTAGGTTTCCACTTGAAGGCAAACAACTATACGAAAATAGATTGGTGGTGGATGGTGATTCCATGAGTAGTATGGAATAAAATCACTTTGCCAAAATCCTGGGGAGGGTGGGGGCCGAAGGACCTACCCAGATTTACCTCATCATTAATGGAAAATGCGAGTTGGATACTGTTAATGGTGGAGAATATTTGGACAATGATGGTCTCTAGGAAATATATATTACCTCACCCCATAGCTGAATGGATAATAAGTCCACTTAAAATATGCCCTGATTCATCAGCAATATGGGAAGCGATAATAAAATCATTTAATTTGGTAGGTTTTGGGTTAACATGGCACATGGGAAATAGCAAAAGGTATAGAGTTGGATTGGATCCTTGGGTGGGAGGTTAGGGAAAATTCTCGCTCACTTTGGATATAGTAAATAGATTAAATGAACAAGGGAAAGTGTTTAGGCACGAGGTTGTGGACGAAAAAGATCTATTATGTGGTCACAGGGTTGGATGAGTGTGGAGAAACTCCAATTAGGAAATGAAGAGGCTAAATTGTGGTAGGAATACACTCTTGCATTAAGAAGATCTCATGTTAGCATCTCTGAGTGAGAGGACTCTTGAAGATAGATTGATGCACCAACAGGTCTCTACAGCCAAAATTTTGGATCTCTATCTTAGATGGACTGTTAGATTTGGGTAGAATAGGAGTGGTTGTAGTATAAATAGTGGAAACTAAATAGGCCTACTAAACCCAAACTTTTCTTCTGGTGTGTTCTTAGAAAAAAAATACTGACATGTGACAACCTACAAAAAAAGATAAATGAAGGCTCAAGATGGTGTATTATGTGTAAGAATGTTGAAGAATCAAATAAGCACATGTTCCTAGAATGTCCTTTTGTTGTTAGGATGCTAGATATTATCTAGTAAGGAGTAAGATGCTCCTGATCTGGAGAGGTAAATCCATGGAAAAAGCATGGCGTCGGTAGTGTGAAGAGGCCCAAAATAATATCCATAAACTAATACCACCTCTTTATTGTTGGGTATTTGGCCTGCATGATAAAAAGAAAAATTTAGAGATTTCTCATCTACACTTGAAAGAGATGCATGGAAAATTCAAGAAATAATTTCCCTCACATACCTTAGAAGAGTATCCATGACCATTAGGAAAGTTAAAGAAGAGAAAATTAATCAAGAAATTTCATGGGCCTACTTCGATGGGGCTTTTGATGAACAAGGTAGGTGCGAAGGAGGTTTGATCCTGCATCTAAACCATCAGCCAGTCCTAAATTACAGTATGAATATGGAACTAGGATTGAACAATGACGCTGAGCTTTTCTCATTAAAACTTCTCCTTTTTTAGGTAATAGAATTGGGAGTTCTACCCTTACAAATTTTTGGAGACACTCTAAATGTAACAAATTGGTTCAATGTTATCCATAGATGCCATAATTAGAGATTACTACTTATTTTGGAATATGTTATGCATTTAAAATCAATTTCTCATTTTGTTTATTGTCATCATATTTACAGGTAGAAAAATTTAGTGGTAGATCAACTCTCCAAGGATGACGCTAGGCAGGATCTGGGCTCTTAGAAGGTAAATGAATCTCTAGATGGGACAGTTCACACCTACTAGCACCAACTAATTTTTTATCTTTAAGTCTAGGAACCTATTTTTTTTTACAAAGACCCCGGCATAGTTTTGATTTCTTTTTACTGATATTACGGAACAATCAATTTTGTCAAAAGAAGTGGCTAGAATTATATGATGTATTCTTAATGGCAATTTTTTTTACTGAACGGATAGCTAACATAATTGTCTTTAAGGTTCTTCTTTGTTTATGATGGACAAAAAAAAAGGGAGATGTAAAGGGATGGATAAAAGGCTTGAAGATCATATACTCTTCTAAACTAGATTTTGTTTTCTCATCATGGTAGATAGTAATATGCAACATCTTATATTTTAATAAAAAGTTATGATTTTCTTAAGGAAAAAAGAAAAAAAAAATCATAACACTTAACCAATATTAAAGATAACCCATTGAATTATAAACAAACCATACATTATAACTCAAATTAATTAAATAATTATAATAAAAACTCAAGCAATGTAATATTGATTATTTTCTGAATATTGAAATTATCTTAATTATTTTTAGAAAAATTCAAACAACCTTTAAAAAATGGTTAAACATTTTTAACAATTATCTACATTCAATATATTTATTTTCCAAATATTTTATAGATTCCATTCACTTTTAAGATATCAATGAATTGTGGCTATCGATTGGAATATACTTTCATACCAGAAATAGTTAAAATGGACAATGCTTTTAATTATCACACATTATTCACTTTGACTTTAGAGACAAATTTACAGTTTTCTATGTCATAAAATATTTTCTATGTTAAGATTTTTATTTAAAAATGTAATTTTATAAGAAAATTATATTTACATAGAAATTATTATTTTATATAAGAAAAATATTTATAAATTTAAACATTTTAATAAATAAAGTTCTCTCTCTCTCTCTCTCTCTCTATATATATATATATATATATATATATATATTTCATAAAAAAGAGTTTTATAGTAATTATCATCTTACCTAAATAAAATGAAATCATTTTATCTTCATCCAATCATATTTTCTTAGAATCAAATTATTTTTAATTAAAATTTTATTTAATTAATTATTTAATGATATTTATATTTTTATACTTTGGCTAATAAACATTTATTACAATATACTATGTAATTATTTTTTCTTCCTTCCTATAAAATTGTATTCACTATGTCCATATTTTAAATGTACGTAATACACATGAAAAAATTATTAATAATGCTCCCTAAAAACTGATTAACCTCTAGGTCCTCTAGGTCGTAATTAACACCCTAAGCATACATTAACCCACTAACACTTGAACCACATTCCCATAAGCCCTTAAACCCCTAACCCCTAAGCCCTTAATGCCTAACTGCCAAACCCTTAAACAATAACCCATTTATCCCTAACCCCATAAACTAATTAACCCCTAACTTAACCTAACCCCTTAGTTGACCCTAACCATAATAATCAAATAAATTTTCACCACATCAATATGACAACATAGGTTGAATACCTCCCAAAAGAATATAAAAATTTACAATGCAAATACATTTAATCAAAAATACAATATACATATAAACATTTACAAAAGAAATATACAACACAAAGACATATAATTAATAACTTACTAATCGTTGATATTCATCTCTACCTTTACCATGTCCATAGTTTGTAAAATTCCTTCTAGTTCTTGCTATTAGAAGTCCCCTTAACTTCAAGCGCTTGCATATTTTAAAATAGAGGTAACATTTTTAATCTTTCGAAGCCCCAGGTGTCACTCCCACATCTTGTTGGCCTCCTTTAGGAATGTTAGGTTGCATCTTTCCTCACCAAACTTTCAGTGATGCTTTTCTTAAAAAATTAACCTCAAAATAGGCGTACAACCTTTCAAAACCATCACAAGTGTATAAGAAACTATGTCGAAGTTATATGATATATATATAAAGTGGTATGATGTTAAATGTTGTCAATGAAAAAAAGCGTTAATGGTGGAACTCTTCGGATATTCAATGTTGTTACATTAATGTCAAATGTTTCACATTTATAAACTAGCATCAGATATATGATGATAAAAGAGATTACATTGGATATCCGACATTTGTCGAGATTTATATATATTTATCTATATATATATATATATATATATATATATATATATATATAAAACTTCGAAGAGTTTTTTCAATTTTATCCCTTCTGTTCTGCCGTCAGATTTTCCACCCATGTGTATTAGTGAGGGGAACTATGAGGAGACCCTAATGTTTCTCAAGGTAACAACTCAAGGGCCACGAAGAAAATAGGGGAACTGAATGGATACCCTCATGTTTCTCAAGCTTATACCTCAAGGGGCAGGATGTGAAAAAAAACTTAAGAGAGAAAAATAAAATGTGATCATGATAGGCCTATAGTTTAAGAAGAAGAAAAGTACCTAGGTCCACCAAAAGATAATCAAATACCTACTTCCATTATGGTTTTCATGGTTGCAGTTGGTTTGTGTTCACAATGATGTCAACATTGTGCGGGCATCATGGTGCCTTGATGTCAACCTTACAATGATCTAGACGATGGCACTTACGATGGTACAGTGATGGAATTCGATGTTGTATCTCTTATGTTTTGTATGCAGATCTACTAGACACTAATTTGATGTAGAGAGGAGTCAGAAAAGGATCTCCAGGTGCTAGGGATGTATGTGATCCATGTTTGTGATCGATGTTGATGTTGATTTGATCTACTCGGTATTCATGTCATGACATGTTGTAGAGGAGTTTGGCCTCATGGTTGGCCTCGTGATGATGTTATTGATATGAAACAATGTTTTGTAGAGGTGTTGTAGGTTGTGCAAGTGTCTGAGGAGATTAAATGGCTTGATAGCCCTCATGTCAAACCTTGACTTGTTGGCTTCTATGCAAACTTGGTGATGGCATTTGGATGTCATGCTAGCCAACTTGTTGAAGCATCACAGAGCTTGGAAGAGGTTTAGAGGTGTGTATAGGTGTTTATGAAGGAGTACAAGAAGCCAGAGGAAGTTCAGAGTTGAAGGTCAATTATTTTCTCTTATTCTCTACCCCAGTCATTTGGAGAGAGTGCCATGGGTGCAGTTGTAATCCTTCAACTGAGATTTTCTAGTGTCATGGGTGTGGTTATAATCCTTTCACATTATATCTACTAGTGTTGTCCCCATGGCTATTGCTCTACATGATAATTTCATCGCATTCCTCATGCACAATAGAAGTAGTTTGACTTGGTAATTACTAGAAGCTTCTAAATTAATTGGATAAGGTTGAAAGTCATTGAATAAGTCCTCCATACTGTGTAAACTTCTTTAATGTAAAGGTAATGATGTTTATGGATGGATTTCATCAAATTTTTGCACCAAGGTACTCTGTCCAAAAGAGGAATTCGCCCAACACATTACATATATCTCATTTTGGATCTGAGGAATGGTTGGTTAAGGTGATTGATAGTGAGAGAGGTATGAAAAGAGGAATATGCTCTAAACATATTGATTAAATGAGATACCTTAGTGCATGAGTGAAAATGGAAATGGAGTGATCAGATCAAAGGCTTGTAGTAGAACACTAAAGTAGAATATTAGTTTGCAAAGAATCATCTATGGTGTTGTAGCAAAGATTACTTCTTAGTACATAAAACAAAGTTTTAATGCTAGAGAAGTGATAAAACATAGAGTTTCTCTTACTTTTATGATTGATTCGTTTGTTTTCAGGGTTACTTAAGCATATGGAAGAAGGCCATTACGATTTTATGTTATTGATATACTGCGGATTTGATGTATTTATGGAGTTTTTTGTTGTTGGGATTAGTATCACAATGAGTGGCATGTTTGATGTATGTTTATATTTCAGTTGAGGGTGTGAATTTTACTTTTGCTGCTAGTTGTTTTTGTTGGTGAGAAGATTTATTTTGATGTTGTTTAGACGATCATGCTATTGGGGTTTGATGGTAGAGTTGAATCTCGTTGAGAATAGTGTCTTGGTGATCTAGTTTGAAAATGAATCAAATTGAGATCCACATACAGTTGTGGAGGACTAGCCTCTGGAATGTGGGTGCTTCCTAACTTGGAGCAGTTATTCTGTGCTAGTGGGTGCTAGTAGCAATGTTGTAGAAGAGGTCACTTCTGTCCAATGGTAGATGGAATAGTTGGTGATCATCAACTCACTGTATATTTGGTATCAAGTCTCGTGGCTAATGGTAGATAGATATTTATATATGAGATCGATTATCCTAGCTGATCAGAGATGAAAATCTATGTGAAAGACATATTTTTTCTTGACCCATAATGGAAGATTCAGAGCAACACAACAACAACAAGGGTTGTTTTTTTCCCAAAAGGGATTCCAACATATATTTTCTGTTCTCGTGCGGTTGATTTTTGTTTCGTGTATTGTTTTTATTATGGTTGTTTTGGTTTAGTTGCTCGCTTGATTATTTTCTTATGTGATAATCTATTAATGTTTTGTTGTTTAAGTTAATGCATGAATCCATTAGAAGTTAAAATTAGTAACAATATATCATAAGACACGCTAATTATTCACCCCCCAACCTTTCATTAGTGCTCCAGGTTTATAACAATACCAAGAGCTCCACAGCCGATATATTCTCAAAAGGAAGTTATAGAAAAGAAATATGAAAAAACGTTAAAACCATAGGACTAAGAAAAAAACTAGTTGAGGAGAAAGGAGAATCTTACATAATAAAACTCTGAATTGGTAGGAGAACCATGAGAAGAATGAAGAAAAATATTTTGGAAAACAAATTATCAAAGATGAGGACAGGAGAGAAGTATAGGAAAAACGACAATGATATTTTTCTAAAAACGTTACTAGAACACTTCAAGAATACATTTCTTTCAAAGATTTTACTAGAAGTATAGTATTGTAAAGTATGTGATGACAAAGGGAAACAAGATTCATAAATGTTCATTTCTACAATTTTATATTTTGAAGATGGATTTTTACCTGATGTATTCATGTTTCCACCAAAGGAGTCGTCAAAGGAAGAATAATTTACACCTTCGACATGCCCAAAATTGACGGTGAGAAAAATCAAAAAGTTAAGGACAGGAATATTAGAATTGGAAATTCTAGATAAATACATTAACGAAGAAAAAGGAAGAATAAAGGAAACTATGGAGAAGGTAAAAGTGGAAAAACTAAGGAACTATGGAAAAGAAATAAGCGAAAAAAGAGCAACTCAATGGAGAAAGAAATATCTTGGTAAAACATGAAAGGAAATGGTATGAAAAAATTCAAGAGATTAAGAACGAGACTAGGGGACACAAAATTAAACTCATATAGACAAAGAAAAAATAAGCTAATAACTTTATAATAATGCATTTTCTTGACCCTATGGATAGGATTGAAAAAGATGAATGATAGAAGGGCATACTTACAATTTTGTTAAGGAACAAAGAATTTTGGAAAGAAGAATTTGTTACATAAGGGACATGCAACACCATTTGTGAGGGTGAGATGTTGGGTGCTAAAACAAAATCATTATTTTTATCAATATCCCAAAAATTGTCTTAGAAGTCCTTATTTTGATATATTTTTATGACATAATCATGCCACATTTTTCAAAACATGTCCATTATCTTAGGATCATACATTGAAGTGAATGTTAGGGTAAATTTCTAGTTTCTATGCACTCTTTACCTTTATGAGTTAGTCATTTTCATTAAAAAAATTCCATTAATAGATTTCTACAAGAACCTTCGATTATGAATTTACCATCAAGATGGAGCTTAGCAATCGCGAGGTCATTGATTGAGATGCTTTCAGATATATGGAAGATGAAATGTGATTTGGAGATGGTGGCCATCTTCATGAATATGGATTCTTGTTTTTTATATGAGGAACACTCATAAGAAAGACACATTTCATAAGAGGTAAATGTAATAGTCAATAGTTAAAGGCTTCATGTGTATCAATGTTTAGATTGATGCGATCAAACTAGAAATCACCAAGGAATTAGAAAATCGATGAGTATGAGATCTTAAGATCTATCATTATCAACATATGCATTAGAGTGATAGAAGGAAACCAATGATACCAATTTTCCTAGTCCAGAGGTCTCAAATCTCCTATTTTAATGTGGGTTCTTTGTTCTAAATCAAGAAAAATTGTCTTTGTATCCATAAACATAGTATAACAATTATAGTCTAGTATTTTATATATAAAAAATCAAATAGGCATGTTGTAATAAGCTTGAAAAACTTATGATTGCAAATAATTTATAACTGTTGTGCTTTACTAATTTCAATAATACAATAGTTTAGTTTCTCATTGATGGTTTTGTGTGAAATTTAATTTCAATATGCTGTCGGAATGCATCTATGAAAATGGAACCTAAGCAGAAAGGGTCCACTAAGGACAAACTTGTTTCCATTATTTTATAAAACATAGATTCATTTCTTATTATTTAGAATTATAAAATTGTTATAAATATTCTTGTATTTTTCAATTACAACTTAAGGTTTATAAGTTTAGTTGTGTGTTTAATTTATGCAGAGCGTTGATTTCCTTCTATTTTCAATGTTGTAGTTTGAAACTAGAAGTTAATATGTTCTTCATTGTTTTTATTACATTAGAAAAAATACAAAAGATAACATTTCCATGATCGAGGTAAAACCGTAGTTGAAGAAAATAAATTAAATTATAAATAATAGAATTAGGTCAAATTATATAGTAGAATCTTATTGTTTAATTGAGTTAGTTTATTATAGTAATTCACATATATTGTGTCTAGTTTTTTTAATATTACAAACTCCAAGAGATATATAAATGCAGGAATTTATGTAAAATTAAATTAACGAGAGAGGCCAATTGCATGATCACCTTTTAGATGCCCAATATGGGTGGAAAATATGGTTAAAGAAACTCAACATTAAATATAGGGAGCAATTCTAAGGAAACAACAAATACTTAATTCAAAATCATTTTGCCAGACAACATTTCATAGTGTGTGGGACCCACATCAAACTGGTATGAGTTTCATGTGGGACCATATGAGGCACTCTTTATTTTAATGCAACCACACATTATCACCAACCTAAAACTTGTGTAAAATGTGATGTTAGTCATGTCATTTATTGTACATGGAATTGCATTTTTGTAGGATATCTTGAACCTATTGTTAGAGGGGTTAAATCAATTCAACTAATTTTATTGCTCGATCTATGTTAATCATAATGTGAGAGGATTTTATTCATGAAGATGTAGTAGGAGGATATACATTAATGGGAAACACTAGATGGAATTCCAAGCACACCTAAAAAGGGTTTTGGCCAATATAGGTGAGAAGAGATCTAGTATGTCCATGTTGAACATATGGAAGGTCACCATTCCATGTGTATAGTGTCTCAATTAGAAGTGTAGAGGCAGAAATGTAGGTGATGAGAATATGTCTATGTACCCTTCTATAAGCTTGTTTTCATGCTTATCATTTGCAGAGAGAGTTTGTGATAAATTTTTGGTGGCCACAATGAATTTTTTTCACTTTCTGGGCAAACAATCACGAGGACAAACTCGGAAATATGGGAGACTAACTTTTGGCATGGTTTAGTTGAGATTGGTGAATTTACAACAGTTAGAACTACTTATATTATTCTATAGAGCTAATCCCTTATAGTAACAAAAACACTACAAAGTTGAGACTCATGAACATCATAATGTTTCCACATATAAAGTTGTCCTAAAATAAAATCACAAAATATGAGTTGGGAAACATCACACAATACTTAATCTTTGAGTGGATAAATGTAATAGGATGGGCATGTTTGCTAATTGATATAGAGGTCTCATATTTATCTCAAACAACCAATGGTTTATGCTTGGGGGCATATATAAGATCTTTTGGCATCTTCAATCTCTTGATGAGCTTAATGAATATTAGGTTATTTTGACTCCTTCTTTCAATAAAGAAATGTAGTTCGGTCCCCTTCACCCACATCTATGAATGAAGGAGGTGCTCCCCATTCTCAGGATCCTTTCACTCTTCTGGCAGTTGATCGTAACATTTGGTTTTTCATCACTTGTCCACTTTCCTTTATTATATTCTAAATTAAAAGCCAAGTTAATATTTTTTTATTTCTATTTAATATTACCCAATAATTATTATTTTAAGTGACATTCATTAAGGTTGTGTGAATGGATTCTGTTGAACTTGTAGCACTCTCCAATGTACTTGGTTATCTATAACTTGGGATAATAATCGTCTTGATTTTGGCTCTCCCTTCTCTATTGCTTTTATTGTGAGTTACAACCATATTCTAGCCTTCTGTTAAAGAGGATTTATGGACCTAAACTCCAACTTATTCCACTACTTGAATTTTTCTCTCGACTTTGATAGTCTAGTGATAAGTGAATCACAACAAGGATATGCCCAAGAATTTAATCTCTATTTGGATGTACCTATGGAGTCCACTATGGTACTTAAAAGTTATGTTCTACTTAGAGTATTTGATACTCAAAGTTTAGTGTAAGGTATGCAAAATATTGGTGTATTTCTACACTACCTAGTCTCTCTCCCTATTGCAGAGGTGTATAAATCCTATATTTGTCATCATAGTACCCCACAAGGTAGAATTATTCCTTATGGACATAAGAAAAAAATACCCAAATGAGTCTTGCCTTGAATATTTCAAACTCATATTGACTATGTCTCTTCCAGTAACCTTTTGACCAATATAGGTAAGAGATCTCATGAGTCCAAAGGTGATATTTTCATCATTAACTTTTTTGTTTTGGGCAATGCAATATCCATCTAACATATTTAACCATGTATCCAAAATATCTTCATATTTTTGGAGTTCAAATCGAGGGAAATCAATGCTAAGTTCTACCGTGAAATGTTTTTCACCTTTTAAATTGTTCCATGTAGAAGGTGTTATCTAGATATCCATTCTGAACGTGAATGTAGTCAAGCAATTAAAGTTTAGCCTAAACCTTG
Organism: Pinus tabuliformis; assembly: GCA_031772625.1. Lineage (NCBI taxonomy): Eukaryota > Viridiplantae > Streptophyta > Pinopsida > Pinales > Pinaceae > Pinus > Pinus tabuliformis. Next base: position 446,417,600 of record CM062817.1, read on the forward strand.
AATATAGTAAAGATATTTTTAATGCATATGGTTCCAACCTCGGGTATTGAGGTTATGCATGTGATGTTGTCAATAGTGAAAGATAAAGTAAAGAGAAATTCAGGAATTAGATGCCCACTCATGTACGAAGTGGAGTTGATAAGAAAATACCTATGCTCGAAACTCAAATCAATACAAAAGAGTTGATTAGGGTTGCAAGAGGTGTTGGTTATGTGTGAAAATGATATATAGGTATTCAGTATCCACTTGTGTGTAAGTGTTCTTATTAACAAAAGGGTTTAATACAATATTAATCACGATAATGGAAATATAATGCCTTGGTTGTGTCACCTGGTCATGTGGAAACAAGGCTGAGGGAAAATAAAGTTCTAACTTAAGGAATGGAGCCAAATGATTTGTTTCCATGTATAAATTTGAATTAATGGTAAGAGTAAGTGATAGAGTGGTTTTTGGTAAGAGGTGAACTTGATGTGAACCGGAGGAGAGTTGTATGTAGGAACACAAGATAATTATGAGGATATTGTATGTGAACATAAGGTGGTGAACTGATCTAGTCACGAAAAGTGAATGATCTAATCAAGTTGTAATTTGATGGGTCGCTACCATGGATTGATACAGACCGAAAATACAAAAGAAGAATAAAAATAATTGTATAGTGGCCAAAGGTGTGTATATATGTGGAAGGAGTAATAAAGAAACTAAGAAACTATCTGAAGAAGAGAGAATTGTGTGCTTAATCTAATTTATAGTGGTCCCATAAGAGGCACCACAAGAGTGAGTGGTATAGAAAACATATATTTCAAGTGACTGTAAAAGGTGGAATAGAAAGGAAATAAAGAGTTGAATGAAGAACAAAGAAAATTGTAACAAATATTTTCAAAACCAAATATCAATAGGGGATTATAGTTCCCTGTAGGTGGGTGCCTACAAACATTTTGGGATTGTTTTCTCCAACAAGTTGGAATCTGCATATTTAAAAAGAGATAGATGTCTCTAGCAAGTGGGTTCTTGCAAACTGTATAACTGTGGGTTTGTTCTTGAGAGTATGATTTTCAATTCTTTGTGATTTATATCCATTCACCAAGTCTCATCCTTATTTGTTACAATTATGATGGGTAGCCCACAATGAGAAATTCTTGGTCAAATCACATCCTGCTCGAGTAACTTCTGTCAATTCTTCTTCACTTCCTTTGTTTCTATAATGGACTATCTATGTAGCCCAATATTCAATAATGGAGTTCTTTTAAATAATTGGATAACATGGTCCATTCCCTCTTTAGTGGCATCCTTTGAAGTTCTTGGAAGACACCTTTGTATGCCTATATAAAATATTATAGTTGATGTTTATACTCTTTAGTGCACCTTTCTAGGGATGCCTTTCCTGTTATAAACTCATGAGTAGATTAAGTTTCTCTTACAGAAAGTAGAACATATTTATCACAAGAACTAATAAGCTTCTTAGTATGGTTGGAACTTATAAGTGAGATATTTGAATTTAATTTATGTGTCTTTATGGTAAAGTAATTCCCATTCTTGACGAAGGAATAATGGTTGGCTTCCTGCATGATTTCATCTATCATATACATATAGTGACTTACCAACATGTCTTGATACACATCAATTAGTACCACATCCAATTTCGGTTCATTGATATAAACAATAGTTACAACAAATTTGATCTTGCAATTATTTGTAACCTTGACTTTTACATCATTTTTTACAAATCTACATGGATATGGGCTAAAATGATCATGGACATCCAATCCAGGTTTGTTGACTAGATCCACTACTATGAGATTATTCAATGAAATTGAGTTCAAAATAACATCTATCATAGGCTTCTTGACATAGATATTAATGTGGAAGAGTTTTATCACCCTTATCTTCTTAGCGATGAAGGATACTCAAATTCATCTCCTTGTACAATTATGTGTAGATAATATTTTGTCCACATTAGAGTCTCTTTCAACCTAGTTGATTTAATCTATGGCCAGAATATTTGTTTTAATTGCATCCTTTATGTCGTAGTATGGGTTTAGATTTAGTTGTAGTTTTTAACTCTTTTCCTTAGTGTGACCATCAATTTTGTTATGGTTGCAATGGTTGCTAACATCCTTGCTTTGATATGTAGTGGTTTATATATCCTTATATTTTCCACTATTCCATTTCTTCTTCTACTCCTTGGAATATTTATGGTTCTCTTTCTACCTAAAACCACTTGGCTAAGGTTTCTTTTATTCATTGTACATACTATGTAGTACACATCTCTTTTCCATTATTATCTCCTTGAAAAGCATCATTATCTTTCATAGATCAATATATAAACTTTCTATATACTTAAGGAGTGCATAATTAGGGATCACAATCATCGTAAAAAAGTGAGGCATGATCTATTTTGGGTCATTATATTATTTTTCATCCATCATGGTGCCTAGAGAGTGGAAAATTCGAGAAATTAGCTCACATGACCATTTTTATCGGCTATTCTCAGTTTGGTGATTTGGGGTTTGAAACCTCTCATAATCATTATTAGACATCAAATGGTGTTCATTTGGTGTGAAACTTTTCTACTTAAGTGAGAAAAATCTTGGAACTATTCTAAAAATATGTACCTTACCAATAGTGTAGGAATCACCTCAATTAAAGTTTGTGTGAAAAAAGTTATGTCACCCAAAATTTCACCTTTATTATTTCACGACCATGATATGAGAGGATGCCACATTATCCCTTAGTATTCTTGGAAAGGTGTTATGAAACCAGCTCAAGAAAAGATAGAAAAGATAGATCAACGCCTTAGAATTTAGCCTCTTCGAGGGGGCAACCTCCTTTACATTACATAAATGAACAATTCTTGGATGATTCAAATGACAAAACCTCCTTTCTATATATAGGAGTCTAAGGAGTCACAATATAATCCAACCGACCTAACAATAATAATATAAAGCCACAAAAATAACAATAGAGGGATTCTATGGGGCACAGAAATAACAATATGGGGGTAATAGGGGCACAACAATATAAATAAGGGGTATAACTACAATAGTAATGGGGTAATCACTAGTATTATAGGGACCCAACATGCCCCTCTCCTTCAAAAAAGTGTTGTCCTCAACGCTTGAGTAGTTCTGGATACTTCTGCATAAAATTCTCATCCTCCCATGTGGAATCTTCAGCGGATAAGTTCTTCCACTTGATAAGATACTCTGAAATTGATCGATTTCGTAGCTGTCGAGTTCTTGTTTCTGTGACTGCTTCCGGTTCCAATATAATTTTTCCTTCCTCGTCAATTTCTAGCAATATTGTTTGAATTGGGAGCTTGTCGCTTATAAGTTATAACCTTCTTTAAACCTGAAACATGGAAATCTAGGTGCAATCGAGAAGCTGCAGGAAGCTCCAATTTGTATGCCATATTACCAATCTTTTGCAACACCTTGTACGGACCATAATACTTTGGTGATAATTTATTATCCTTCTTAGCTTGCTTTAGGGACATTTGCTTATATGGTTGTAGCCGTAGGAATACCCAATCACCTACATCAAAACTTCTTTCACTGTGATGTTGATCTGCCTGTTGTTTCATTCTATTTTGTGCCAACACGAGGTTATCCTTTAAGAGTTGGAGGACTTGTTGTTGATGTTCGATGTGATGTTCCACTGCCTGAACCTTAGAATTTTCTCTTAAATATGATGTGATGGATGGTGGTTGATACCCATAAAGTGCCATAAATGGGGTCATTTTTGTTGCTGTATGGAAGGAAGTGTTATACCACCATTCAGCCAGAGGCAACCATTTGACCCATTGTGTCTGTTTATCAGATACAAAGCAACGAAGATATCCTTCCAAACATTTGTTTACTATCTCAGTTTGCCCATCAGATTGAGGATGATAAGATGAGCTATGAGCTAACTGAGTACCAAGACAAGAAAATAATTCTGTCCAAAAATTTCCAGTGAAAATGGGATCTCTGTCACTTACAATAATCTTTGGGTTTCCATGTAGCTTTTGAACTGTTTCCATAAATGCAGTAGAAACTGTACTGGCTTTAAATGGATGTGATAATGCACAAAAGTGTGCATACTTGGTAAGTCTGTCAACTACCACCATGATGACACTCTTTCCCTCAGACTTGGGTAAACCTGTGATAAAATCCATTGAAACCTCCTCCCAACATTGGCTTGGAATGGATAAAGGTTGTAATAGACCCGGTGTCTTAATTGTTTCAACTTTATTTTGTTGGCAAACCAAACATTCCGCCACAAACTTTTGAATATCTGATTTAAGGCCATCCCAAAAAAATTCCTTCTTAACCCTGTGGTAAGTTTTTAAAAATCCTGAGTGCCCTCCTAAGGGAGAAGTGTGCAATTCCATAAGAATCTTTTGTTTTAGCTGGGAATTCTTACAGAGGTATAAGCGATCTTTGTACCATAACGAATCATTTTGCCAGCTAAATGTATCAGAAGTACTGGAATCTTGTTGTAGCTTTTGAATAAGTGCCCACACTTCTTCGTCATTCTTCCATTCCTCCCTTGCTTCTTTTATCCAATCTGGTTGGATAATAGAAATGGCACACAACAATGCTTCCACATCCTCATCCTTTCTTGAGAGTGCATCTGCCACCACATTTTGCTTCCCTTTTTTGTAGATGATTTCAAAGTCATAACCCAACATCTTTGTGACCCACTTTTGTTGCTCTTCAGAGGATAATCTTTGTTCTAAAAAGTATTTAAGGCTATCATGATCCGTTTTTACCTTGAAGTGTCTTCCCATTAGGTAGGGTCGCCATTTCTTAAGTGCATGGAGTATTGCCAACATTTCCTTCTCATAAATAGCTTTGCTTAAAAACTTTCCCTTGATTGGACGACTTTCAAAAGCAATGGGTCTTTCATCTTGCATTAGAACAGCACCAATTCCATTTCCTGAAGCATCACATTCCACAATAAAGGTTTTTGTGAAGTCCGGTGTAGCTAAGACCGGTGCTTGGCACATTGCCTCTTTAAGATGTTCAAAGGCCTTTGTTGCTTCCGGAGTCCATGAAAATGAATCTTTCTTCAATAATGTTGTTAGAGGTGCTGCTATTCTCCCATAATTCTTAACAAACTTGCGATAATACCCTGTCAACCCAAGAAATCCTCGCAGATGCTTTATGGATGTGGGGATTTTCCATTCCTTAATGGCTTTAATTTTGCTAGGGTCTACCTTAACTCCTTCATGAGATACAATATGACCCAAATATTCCACCTCTTGGACTCCAAAGAAACATTTGGATCTTTTTGCATATAATTGTTTCTCCTCCAATAGTTGTAGCACCTTGTCAACATGTTCAACATGATCCTTCCAAGACTTGCTGTAGATTAGTATATCATCAAAAAATACTAACACAAATTTTCTAAGGAATGGTTTGAAAATTGAATTCATCAAACCTTGAAATGTTGAAGGTGCATTGGTAAGGCCAAAAGGCATGACCAAAAATTCATAATGACCCTCATGAGTTCTAAATGCCGTTTTCAGAATGTCTTCAATCTTCATTCTGATTTGATGATATCCCGAACGAAGATCCAACTTGGTGAAGTAAATTGATCCATGCAATTCATCCAGTAATTCATCAATGACAGGAATGGGGAACTTATCTTTAATAGTGAGCTTGTTGAGCTCCCTATAATCTGGACACATGCGCCATGATCCATCCTTCTTGTGCACCAATACTACTGGAGCTGAGAAAGAACTTTGACTCGGTTGAATTATACCAGCCTCTAGCATTTCTGCAACCATACGTTCAATTTCACTTTTTTGGACATAGGGATATCTGTACGGCCTGATGTTTGGAGGAACACTTCTTGGAATCAGATGAATAGCATGATCATGATCACGCATAGGTGGGAGACCTTTGGGAGTCTCAAATACCTTGGAATGATTGTCCAAGACTTTTTGGAGATCTGGAGAAATAGATGATTCCAATGTGGAAACATCTAGCGAACATAATTGTGCAATTACACCTCTTTGCTCCTTTTTTAGAAGCTTTGTCATGCCATTAGAGCTGATTATCTTTCCTGGTTTCCCTGCAATACCCCTTAATTCAACTTCCTTTCCTTCCGTAGAAAATTTGATGAAAAGTTCTTGAAAATTAAAAGCTATTGTACCCAAGGATTGTAGCCATTGGACTCCTAGTACAACATCAGCACCTCCCATTGGAATGGAAAGCATTGGGCTAGTCAATACATATTCTCCCATGGATAGCTTGATATTATGGCACTTTCCAGAGCAATTTATTGTTCCTCCATTTGCAATCATCACTTGACACTCTGGTGCTGGATATAGGAAGCAATTCAATTCTTTTGCTACCCTACAATGAATAAAATTGTGGGTGCTTCCTGAATCAATCAACACTATTACCTTTTTCTTCTTGATTTGTCCTTCTATCTTGATGGTTTGAGGAGTGGTAATTCCCGCCAATGCATTACAAGATATGGTCGGATTTATTTGTTCTTCATCTAGGCTTTGTTCCTGGAGTATATCCTCTTCTTTTGACCTTTCTTGCTCCTTTTCTTCTTCCTCTTCACAATCTATGTAGAATAATTTCTTCTCAGCACACTTATGACCTTTTGTGTATTTGCTATCACAACTGTAACAAAGCCCTTTTGCTCTTTTTTCTTCCAATTGTTGTGGTGTCAACCTTGTAGGTTGTGGAAGACTAGGAGCAAAAACACTTCCGTCTTTATAGTTGTGAGTGGTATGCTTCCTAGTTGCCATAATTTTGCTTTCCATTTTTCTTGCTAACCTGAATGCCTTCTCTAATGAATCAGGTTCCCAAAGGCGAACATCATGTTGGATATTATCCTTTAAAGACCCTATGAACACATCAATCCTATGCTCCTCTGGAATATCTTTTACCCTTATGTTCAATTTTTGGAACTCCTCAATGTGCTCCATTATTGAACCCTTTTGTTTGAGACTTATCAATTGGCTAAAAAAAATGTTGCTTTTTGTATCCTCATAATGTGCTATCAATTCTTCCGTAAAAATTGCCCAAGTGATAAATTGTTTACGAGAACAAAGCCATTGATACCATACAAACTGATTTGGTTCCAAATATACAGTTGCCATACGTACCTTTTGTGTGTTTTGCACATTATTGAGATCGAAGAATTGCTCCATCTGTAATATCCATGTGGCGGGATCCTTGCCATCAAACTTCCTCATATCGATTTTTGGAACATGGTGAGTCTTTGATCCAACATTAGAGTCTATGGAATCATGATTAACATTTCTTTTGTTCTCATCATGAGTTTCCTTTAGTACCCTTTCACCCTTAGTGACCATTTCTTGTAGCAACTTATTCATATTTATCTTCAATTCTTCCATCTTATCATCCATGCCATCAATTTTAGCGTCCATGCCATTCACCTTAGCTTCCATGCCATCCATCTTAGCTTCTACACCTTTCTTTAAACCATCCATCTTAGCTTCTACATCTTTCCTTAAACCATCCATTTTAGATTCTGTTGCTTTTTGTGCAAGTGACACTCGTTGCACTTGTTCTTGTAATTTTGATATATCATATAGCATTTCTTCTTCTTCTTCATGAGTCATGCTAGAGCTTTCAGGTTCCTTACTAGGTGTTTGCATTTTCTTTCCTCGGGGCATCAGTTACCGATAATAATGCTCTATTATGCCCTTTGAATTCCTTCAAAATAAATTTTCAAACCAAGCTTAAGCAAAAATTTAAGAAAATCTACACACCTTTTTTCACTTTGTAGGAGCTCGATATTGCCTCTGATGTATCTCTGTACTTTTTGATCATCTAGTTCTGAATTTGTGACCTGCAGTAGCCCTCTGTGTCCTCTTTCCAATGCCACAAGTCTGACCCAAATTGGATTCTCCAAGGAAGAGTTATGCGAAATCTCCCACAGTGACTTGATTATAGACTAGTTCAGTAGAGCGAACTTGTACGACGTGCCACGAGTCACTGTTTCGATCTTTGGATCTAAAAAATTCATACAAAAACTACAGTCCGTCCTCTTTCTGTACCTTTTTACAAAATTTCAATCTGATCCCCAGAGAGAAAGTTATGACGATTTTCCCCAGGTCACCTATTTTGAATGTAATTCAGGAGTCTGCAAAAAGACCAACTTCCTCAGATCATATCTCCGCAAATATCGCGCGAAAAGCTCTGAAATTTGGACCCAAGGTTCAACGCGATTTCTCCTCAAATGGGTTTTTTTTCGACTTCTGAAATGTCACAGAAAAAAAGTTATAGCGAAAATGCCACGATGACCTGTTTGGAGCAGCGAAACCCTAGAATCCAAAGCTCTGATACCAAATGTTATGAAACCAGCTCAAGAAAAGATAGAAAAGATAGATCAACGCCTTAGAATTCAGCCTCTTCGAGGGGGCAACCTCCTTTACATTACATAAATGAACAATTCTTGGATGATTCAAATGACAAAACCTCCTTTCTATATATAGGAGTCTAAGGAGTCACAATATAATCCAGCCGACCTAACAATAATAATATAAAGCCACAAAAATAACAATAGAGGGATTCTATGGGGCACGGAAATAACAATATGGGGGTAATAGGGGCACAACAATATAAATAAGGGGTATAACTACAATAGTAATGGGGTAATCACTAGTATTATAGGGACCCAACAAAGGGATCCATCCAAAAGATCACGATGATGAAGACTCTACAATATTCCATATTGTAACTCTCATTTAGAGTAGGACGAGTGAAACTTAACCACTAGTATGTTATCAGGTTATCTTATAATCGATCCACTAGGAGGAAAGGGGATTCCATTCTATTTGAGTGCACTTTGATCCATCAATGAGCATAGCATATGAGAATGGATAGAGGGATAAAATAATGAGGGTTTTTGCATTGTAGTAGCCCATGGGCCATAGGCCCTCACTCCTTTGTACTTGCATCAGTTTCTATTCAAAGATAGAGAGTGTGAAGAAACCTCACCTTTCAATTGGTTTTTCTCCAAAAAAGGTTTCATAGGTCATATATTGTATGATTATGGTTATCAGTGTTTGTATTTTTCTATTTTCTCTATGTTTCTACATTTTATATATTGCATGCATAAAAAAATAGCTTAATAATTTCAAAAATATAAGGAAAATAACCTTCATAATATAGATTTCATATTATGAGAAAAAATATTTTGACGTAAATCACATGATAGTGCATTTGTCGATGTGTTTCAAATCAACGAATGTGGTTCATCATCAAGACAAGCTTAATTAAATAGTCAAATATCGTTGTTTCTGGGTCAATTATAGTCATTTGCCCTGTCGAGTCTAATATAGTTGTTTTTTCAGTCAATCCTAGCAGTTGGTAAGTATGATCTCCCTATTTAAGATATATTCATGATCTCTTTCTTTAACTTGTCTTGATGATGAACCACACTCGTTGGTTCAAAATGTGTCGACAAATGTACTATCATGTGATTTATGCCGAAATATTTTTTCTCATAACTTGATATGGATCACATAAGCATCAATTCAACCAAATATTTCATACTTCCAATATAAATTTATTACATCTATTGTAATGGACTATCCATTGGAATAACAATTTATGGATCAATTACTAATTCAAAAAAAAAATTTGAATAATTGTTTTAAATTTTTTATGATATTTGAAATTTAAGAAATAAGAAGTAATATTAATTATAATAATCATGTTTATCATTATTATTATGAAGAATAATTCACTTGTTTCAAATAACTATAATATAGCAATTTGTATTTGTGAATGTGACGAGAGTTATCACAAAAATATTTGAAATCTTCTTAATATTTTTCCTAACACACACATACATACAAGTAAGGTAATATGTGTATTATTTGGATATTAAAAAATGTATAGAGATAGTTGTGCCTACTAGTTTCCCACTTGGAAAATAATATGAATTTATTAATAACTAGTAAGATGAATCAATATATGTTTGTTTGAAATTTTAGTATTAAACATATTTATAACATCATCTATGATTATAGCCTTAATACTAGAGGTATATATAAAAAAATGAATAAAAATACAAATATTTGGATAGAGAATTAAGTTGAATAGCATCATGGAATGCATCTTACTCTTTAGAGCTTGAAACCTCCATGTCTACAAGCTTCTTGGCCAAGATGGACACCATATTAGTGAGATTCCTTGTGTGGTTTTGTATTCGTGCTTCGATACACCGTAAAATTTTATAATGAGTTTCAGAGAAATCAACTAAGACATTACCAAGGATGGTATTTATCTGCTACAAAATATCAATATTATGCATAAATCGAGCTTGTTAGGCCCTAGTATTTTCTATGTTAGGGACCCAACCTCCCTCCTCTTTTCCACTTCAACATCCATGATGAACCTTATTTCTCTCCTAGCCTCTAGCCTCCCTTTTAACATATTCTATCTCTTTCCTAATTTTATGTGGGTTGGAATGCACATATATAGTTGTTGGGCCTTATGAGAACTAACCTCAAGAGATGGATATAGAATGATGATCTATTCTACATATATAACCCCCTAAGAAAGTTCGATGAACCATATTAGTAGGGATAAAAATGGAAAGCACCAAGCCTAATACCTAGTAAGATGTAGCGACTATGATGTTTAGTAGGTGATTAGATAGTAGGAAAGGAAGAGTGATGTTAGCTAGGGAAAGTGAATAAGTGACGGGAAAATCAAGACCGCATGGAGTCATGAATTCAAACCCAAATCTAGAGAGCTCCTCTAGAGGAAGACTCAACAATGACCCTATTCAAGCTAGTCACAATGTAGACAACAAAAAATATTGGTTGATGACAAATTTCAAGAAAAGAGTTAGGAAATCCATATTCACTGAAGGAAAATACCTCGTCTATAATGGACACCCCCCATAAAATAGAGCATAAATTATAAAAGTTCAAGGAAACTACCATAATAGGTAGAAACACTTCTGTAAGGAAAATTTAGAAATAAGCAACCTAAGGCTTAGAGCTCACTAGAGAGTTGGTTGTCACCAAACCCTAAAACTATGCAAGTGATGGTGAGAACCATTGCTAAATCTCCTGTTGGCCTTGCTAGTTAATCTTTCCATTTGCAGAAATAAGGTAACAACCTTAATTCTGGCTAAAACTTCTCATAGCTAGAAATTACACTAATCCTAAAACTTAATATGTCACCAAAGAGAACCACTACAACATGAAAATGAGACAAATATAAAAAAATTGAATATTTCTTAATGCTAAAAGGCCTTCCAAAGCTAGTTGATCAACTAAAACCAATGAGATATCTTTACCACAATCTTCTAAAACATTCCACGTCTCTCTTTTCACACCCCCTATTCTACAATGAGAGCACTTTAGACATTTATTCTCATCTTAAAATTTGGTGTCTTAATGGAGATGCCACCATATTAGGCCAACGCTCCATGCCTTTCTATCTCCCTCCCATTCCCTCGCATTTATGGGAATCTCTTAATTTCCATCACCATGTGGCACGTGACATAGAAATAATATAAATAACCTACATCCTTACTGAATAACCACTTGCATATGTTTATATATGGATAGATATAAATATATAAGTAAAAATGATAAATAGTACCAAGAAAAATTCAATATTCACCATCAACTTATTTATAAATATTAAATTATATATATAATATTATAAATAATATTATAAACGTGATCACGTACTTATAAGGAGATCAATAGTATTATAAATATTTTAATCATTTAAACTTATAAATATATGAAAATATTTAAAAATACCTTTTTAACTAAGAATAATGTTTTAAAATGTTAGATTTGGTCGTGGTGAGAGATGATCTGTAGCCTAGTATATGGGATACATATAGGAATTAGAGGTTAGATAATAGTCGTAATGTACGTATGACAATATGTTTTAAATGTGGTCTTTATTACACAATTATATATATTAGGGCAATTTTCACGTGAAAAATGGGTAGTAAAACAAAAAATTTACTAGCAAATTTATTTTTAAAAGAACCAATAGGATTCAAGATGGTGATGTCATCCCCAAGGAAAAATAATTTTGAGGGAAAAAAAAGAGAACTACTTTTTTCTATTGTATTCTTTATTTATATACTTTTAGGGTCACTCAAATTTCAAAAGTAGACATCAATTGGATGTGGAATTAAATTCCACATCTAATGAGTACACACTCTACATACATTTAAGTAGATCCACAAAAATCTTGTTGAACACATTTTTTAATGTCATGCTTTTTTTCATGTACTTTAAATTTTATTTTACGTGGATCTACTCATATGTATACTCATTGGATGTGAAATTTAATTCCACATCTAAGAGTGTCTACTCTTGAAATTTGAGTCAATCTATAGAGAGATAAGTTGAAAATACGATAAAAAAAAATTAAAAAGTAGCTCTCTTTCTTTTTCTTTAAAGACTCTTAAGTCTTATTTTTTTTTTTTAGAGAGTCATTTTAGACCTCAAAATTCTCCTAATGAAAAAAGATATGTAAGTGCAATGTAATGATAAGTATATCAATCTTTTTTAGATTCTCACCAAAACACTATCATATGAACAAAGATTCAATATGTAGAAATAAAGATTATTTTCTGTTCACTATCAATTTCATTTTCACTATCATTCCAGAATTTCATGTTGTGATCTATGAATGGGGCAGGACAAAAATTATTGATGAACAAAGCCATGAAAGAGGAGGAGCTCGTAGAGACAAAAAGGGCAGCAAAAGTAGTAGCACTTCAAAAATCATATGAGAGTAATAGCGGTAGAATATCAAGAACAATAAGTCTGAACGGTGATATTGATACTCAAATGGAAAATCGACTGGACTCTGAAATTTTAGTGAAAATAAATGAAGAGCCTCTTGCAAAACCAAAGTGATTGCAGAAGGTTTCGTCGTTCTATCTTCCCTACCTCGTAGAACCATTTTGGAAGAGCGGGAGTAGTGGCCTCAGCAACAGATATGGCTGCACCATCTCCCAGTCTAACAATGGATGTCTGCGTAGCTTCAATGATCACCGTTCCCTCTTTATTGACCACCATCATAGCCTCGTCCTTACCTCATTATTCACAACCATCATGACCTGATTCATCCCCTTCTTTGCCTCTCCATTTTACTGAGATTTATTATGGCTTCTCTTTGGTCCATTTTTCCGATGATCAAATAAGGACCCCCATTATTTTCTTCCTGATCTATATCACATATCTTAGATATCATTTTTGGGATTCAACTGTGTTAAGTAAGTCATTCAAACGTATGACCATTTCCATGAGAGGTAGTCGTAACTGACTAATTTCTCATGATTTTTGAATAGTTCACTTAGCACTCATTGCATCGGGTGATGCTCACAGGGGTGAAGAAGTGGGATTGAAACTAGTGAAATGTGGAGAACGAATCACATATCTTGTTTTTCATCCATTTTTATATTGATTGGGTTTAACAAATTACATTAACATTCAGAGATTTAGGATTTCTATTGTTTTACAGTGTTATTTGTGAATTGTTTTTTTAAGAGTATGACATTATTCTTTTAAAAATTATTACTCTTTTAACTTCTAAAAACACATTTAACACATTTTCATTTTACAATATATAAAAATATATATTTGAAAAAAAAAACCTTACTAGTAACCAAACCAGAGATCAAAACGAGGGAGGCTAAATACTATATTCCACATACATATCGACAGGCTTTTTGGTCTTACTTTTTAACTTACATTGATATTAATAGTCATGGGTCTTCATCCAAAATAATTGAATTGCATTGAGCTTCATCTCCTCCATTTTCTTACTTCAAATTACCGAAAGCTAAATTCCAAAATAAGCTTTGCTCATGGCCTCAAGTTTGCTGCTTGATGTTTATTATTTTCGAAGGTTTGAATGATTTCAAAGTGTGATTTACAATGCCTTTTTAGAGAAAACTTAGTCCGAAAACGATAAGGTTCATTGTATGATTATTGGAAGTATTATGGTTTGAGGTGTGAAGAATACTAATGCATATTTCATTTCCATAAACTAGAACAGAGAAGAGTTTGAGATGAGCTTAAATGCTTTGGTGAAATTACTTGTCTATGGAATGGGCAATAACTTTTCGCATATGAGAAGGTTTCAAAGAAGGTTTCAAATATTGATTATAATTATTTTAATATATTATATTATTAAATATTTTTATTATATAAATCCATCTTGAACCAGATATAAAAATATTAGGAAATACTAGATCTCTCAAGATACAAGTTTTTTTAGTGTAAAATTTGAAAAAAAATTACACATAGATAATCTTAATTCATCTTAACCCTTAATAAATCCAAATTAAAATAAATCTATGCTACTTTTACTATATATATATATATATATATTATATATATATAACCTCATCTATTGAATTGAAATTTTAGTGAAAAAAATTATTTTAAAAGATTTTAGATAAATTTTAATGGTAATTTATAATTGAGTTCTAAAGAGATAGTGTAATAGAAAAAATAATAATGAAAATTATTCTAAAAAGTAAAAATTAAGAAAAATAATAATAATAATAATAACCAAGAAAATTTATTTTTTTATATTTCAATTTTGTTTTTAAATAAAATTATAATAATAATAAAAAATTCTTAATAAAATTACGAAAAAAATAAAAATCATAATGTACCAATTACATTAAAATGATTATTAAATATATTAAAGAAAAAGATCATATATGTACATAATTGCTCCAAAGCCAAATATAACACCGGTGTTATAATTTTAATGAGAAAAATAAATAGTTTATAAGACTTTACATAACTTTTAAGCTTTAAAAAAAAATTGAAGCTATTTTTAATTTTGTCAAATAATAATCGGCAATATATTTTACATATATATGGTAATTTTACATATATATAATAATAAAATATTATGTTAAGAGGTGTTGATTAAATAGAGACGGGAAAGATAATAAGAAAAAATACAATTTCTACTCAATTAAAAAATAACTACTTGAGATTCATAATTCACAATATATCAAGTCTCAAGAGAGATCAAAGTTCTGAAGGTGTAAATCTCTTTTTTTTTTAATGCAAAATTTGAATAAAGATTTACACATCAAAAAATTTGGTATGTCTCAATGCTTAATAGATCAAGAGTTAAGATAGATCTAAGAGGATTATATATATAGATATATATATATATGCTTATGCTTAGTGTAATGTATATATGAAATAGCATTTCTCACCGGAATTTACAAAAAACGTGCGATAAAATTTCAATATTTTTGCAATAAAATTTCAATATTTTTTGTTGTTCAAATTACATTTATGAATGCATAAATAGATTAAACACGAGACTAGAATTATGCATGTTAAACAATTTAAACTCAAATTAAAATAGAATTGTTGATAACCCATGGTGTTGATCATTGCATTGTAACAAAGCCTATTTATAGAATAAAGTGGGGTTGAATCTCCAAATTTGAGAATCTTGTTACATGATTTTTTATAATGGACATATGTTTATTTATATATTTTTAATAATTATTACTATTTTAAATAAAGTTTTAATTTAGATAATTATTATTATTTTTTAATTTTAGTAACTTCATATGTATGATGAAGTAGTGCTTTGATGTTTATTATGGATTCATGACAATGGACATTTACCAACCATTTAATTTATATGTTTGAGTTAGTATGTACCGAGATATGAGTAAAAAATCACTACAAAAATATCTAAAATTCATTCATGAATAGTGCACCATATCCATGAATTATGACATAAAATGTGTGAAGAAGTTACCCGCGTGGCATTGTTCCTATGTATGGTTGTAGCTAAGGGTAGAGGGGATTTGGTTAGAAGTCATTAAAGTTAGCAGGGTTGTCCGCCTTAGGGATCAAAGTTATGAAATTCGATTTGAAAGAGAAGAGAACTTTCCATGGCTATCTAGACTCCTCGACCAGCTTTAGCAAATCATTCCCCAAAATATCATAGAGGCCATGGGTTCCTATCCTTCTAAAAGTTGTGTAAACCCTCTTGGAGTTTCATCTCTGATATTTCATCCATTAAATTGTGATTGTTGTCCTCCTCGACAAATATAAGAAATAAGCGCTCTAAAGGCAAATTAGTTGGATTTGAAAAGAGTGCCAAAATGAAGCTTTGTCGGGCTCGCCAACTCCTCAAAAGAATAGACAAATCTGCCTTCCTAGATTTCCAACTTCTAGATCATGGTAGCCACTTTCTTTCCTTTAGCATAATTTTTGAAGAATTTGGTATTTTCATCCCATATGTACATCCAAATAGATGTAATTTTTAACCTACAGACTACCAACTTGTCTTCCAAAATTTTCCTTTTCCTAGTCTCAAGATGGAGAAATTGGATCTTTGTGTCATCACTAAGGAACCCCCCATCTCAATGTTCCCCAATTGCTCTAGTTCTAGCTCAATGTCCTTTAGCTCCTATTAATACTTGGTCCACTTTAAAGATGTCTATTAAATTGTAGCCTTGTTGACCTAGGAAATATTTCTTGCAAAATGGATGTTAGTAGAAGTCCCAAGGTAGGGTTATGAGGGACCCGCAGTCCATATGGCATTATATTTTGTAAAGACTCGAATGAGACCTTCAAGTTATGTTCAAAGAAAATGTTTGAAAAATTATTCTTTTACTAATATTGAAAAATGTTTATTTGTTTTTCAATGTTAAACATTATTAGTTCCATTGGTCAATGCTAAACTAATAGTGGTCAATAGGCAAATCGCTTATTGGAGTCCTACATTGGCAAGGACTAATAATGCCTATTTTCTCCGATAAACCTATCTATTTTGGAATTCAACTTCCAAAAATTTAATTTAATTTAATGATCAATAATTATTAGGTCGATAGAAGGGATTTAATCTACAAAAAATATTATAGGATATTAATCGTAGTATACACAAATCAAAGGTTGACATTTATCTTCAAAGTAGTTACAATTTTTTTCTTTTTTAATTAAATTAATTCATTGGAAAAAATGTCATATAAACAAGTGTCATCTGAAATGAGTTATGGTTTTTTGGGCATGATATTGATAAGCCATGTTATTTTCCCATGGTATTCTAGCAAAGCCTATTTCAAATTAAGAATATCCCTCGCAAACTGAGGGTGAATCTCAATGGCTAGTGATCTTATGAAATACTTGCATGATATTGATAAGCCATGTTATTTTCCCATGGTATTGTAGCAAAGCCTATTTCAAATTAAGAATATCCCTCGCAAAAGGGTGAATCTTAATGGCTAGTAATCTTATAAAATACTTATAAAAATGGATATGCATTTAATTCATAAATAATTTTTTTATAATTAATAATAATTTAGTTATTTTTTATTATATTTTTAGTTTTAACATCATAAGATTTATCATGAAGTGTTTTGATGCTTATCACTAATCAATATATATTACCATTTATCATTCATCTAATTTACATTATTGTTGTGCTAGTTATATTTTGTAAACATGATATTTTAGAAATTTATGTTTAAATTTAATTCATAAACATATAAAATCCCTAGAATTATAATAAACTCCTTTTTATTGGAAGACAAATATATAATTCACACTTAAAAAATAAAAAATAAAAAATTATAAATCATTTCAAATAATAATGGGATGCATATATGTATGTAATTATGCAAATAATTGTTTGTAGTTTGGAATAGAATTTTATTTATTTTAATTAAAATTAATTTTAAATATGATTCGGAAAGATGACTCACAAAAACATATAAATACCAATATATTATGGTTGTTATATTAATATAAATAATTAAATCTCAACATTTTCAACTGCATGATAAGCCACTTTTTCCCGACAACTACATCAATTTTTGGTTTCCTTTGTTGCACGGGGGCATCGAGGGTGAGAGCTTCCTCTTGGATCAGAGGACATCAAGCCTCTTTATTTCTCTACCTTCACCGCATGCACCAATATCCTCATGTTATAGTAGATATGAAAGAAAGAACCCCTTTTTCTTCTTCATTGAGATGAGTGGGAAGGTTAAAAGTTATGTGTCATGTGGAACAAATTCTAGGTTTTGTCAAGACAATTAGAGGGAACTCAATCAAAATATCGGCCTTTGAATTTGAAATAGTGGTATCCCTAAAGCATATCTTAGAGGATCACATAAGGATTCCTGTAGACATGTAACGACTAATTTGTGAAGGTAAACAATTGTAGAATATGTTACTTTTGTATCCCTAGGAACTCCACCTTTGTCACGTTATGTTTTCTAGGCGGGTGAAACGAGCTCCAAGAATCCAGCTGCTTTAGCTTTATAGACGGATGTAGCAAGGCGTAAGGGGCCGTTTCAATGGATTAGTCTATGTTCATTCCAAGATAAAATATTGTCAAAATATATGATAAAATGCTATCACTGGAGCTCAATAATAAAGAGGTAAACCATCTTTTTTATGTTTTTATAGTCAAGGGTTGTCATTCGAGATTTAATTGTTTTTGTTAAGATATGAAGCACTACATTAGTGGGTATTTAAAACCTAGACAAAAAAAATTGACTTTTATCTTTATCCAAAAAATATTTTTGATTGTTTGGTTTGACTTCGAGGAAGATTTAGAGAAGGTCCTGTAAGGAGGACTTTAGTTATGGGGAAGAGGATAATTTTTCATCACCTCATCATTCCCAAAGTTTGATTCTTCAACAATGGTGGTAGAAAATCTGCTATTATGGGTAAGACATCAAAATATTCCTCATCAATTGTCACATTGCAAGGTACTAGAGGACATTGGAGATGCAATGGGGTCCTTCCAAAAAATTGATGTTGAAAGACCAAAGAAAGGATTATTTATGTTTGCTTAAATTTGTATTGCCCTAGATCTAAGAAAAGTCATACTCCAGTGAATTTTGTTGAAACATAGTTTCCATCAATGGATCCAAATCTTGGATTCTGAAAACACAACATTTAGATGTTACACTTGTTCCCAAAGAGGACGCTTACAGGACACATGTCCATATGCTAAAATCCCCTACCAAAAGAAAAAAGGGTAGGTTCATTAAGAAAAGGTTGACGTCCTTTTGATCCCATTTTTACAAAGCACGATGAAGAACAAATCAAGGAGGACCATCTAAAATAAGATGATATGAGCACTCAAGTTCTTGATGGGCATGCACATCCCCTACAAAATGCTTCAGAAATAGAATTGATCCTTGAACGTGAACATCCTGGAGAAGTGGCATGAAAAGATGATGGTTTGGTGGGCTTGAAGAGAGTCTATGTCTTAAAGAGTTCAAATTTTGATAACGAACATCCCCTAGTGGTGACTGCTAATGTGTTGGTGGCAGTACCTAAAGGATGGAAGAAGGTCGAAAAAAAATGGAAAGAAAGAGAAATTAAGTTATTATCATAACACTTAATCTTTTTTTTTCACATTTTTTATTTTATTTTGGTTTTGAGTTAAGAGAATATTAATCTACTCTTATAAGAATGTGGTCTTACCAATACTAGATGCTTTTAACATTGCAAAATATAATTTTTTTATGTTGCAATAAAATTATAATATTTTTTTAAAAAAATATAAATAATTAATGATTGATAATTAATAATAATTTATTTTCAATTATTAATTAAAATTATTTAAATAAAATATAATATTTATAAATAAATATTATTCGAATATCAATTTAAGTATATAAATATGCATATTTTCGTATGATGATTAACTTTAGTTGGAGTTCTAAAATGTAATGTTGAATATCTTCTTGATATTCTTATACTTAGAAATTTATGTCAGGAATAACATAAGATGACTAAATATCTTTATGTGTTAATTTATTATTATTATTATTAATATTATTATTCTATTTTTATATTGTTTTTTTTTTGGAGTATTATATATCAGTTCTCTTAATGGTAATTTAGTTATTTTCTGTATTAATAATATATAAAAATTTATAAAAAAAATTATGTGGTTTGTAGTTATTGAAGATAGGTGATTTTCTCTATTTACAGAATATTGTTTAAGTTTGACTTTCTTTTAACTCAAGTATAAAGTTTAACCTTCAAGATGTTGCGAGAATTGAACCCATAACCTACTAATAAATAATTATTATTATATTGATAGCTATGTTTATTTAAATTAGTTTTTTATAATTTTAGTTTAATTAATGACAATTCTTAAGTGGATGGTAGGGATTTAATATTCACAAAATATTATATAACATATTTATTTGTAGTCTCACATTAGTCTCACATTAAAGGTTGAGATTTATCTTGAAAGGTGTTATTCCCTTTGTACTCTTTTAATTAAATTGACTAATTAAATGAAATCTCATATGAGCATGCCTCATATGAATATGAGTTATAGTTTTTTGGATATATAGTATAAGTAAACCATGGTATTGGCCTACAATATTGTAACAATGACTATTTTCAGGTTAAGCATCTCCATAGTAAAATAGGGTTGAATCTCCAAGATAATGAATTTGTTAGATATATATATATATATATGTATATATATATATATATATATATATATATATATATATATGTATATATATATATATATATATATATATGTATATATATATATATATATATATATTTATGTCATATATTAATTTTTTATACATAAATAATAATAATAATTGAAAATAAAATTATAATTCAACTCATTTTCATGATTTTTTTAATCATGATAATATAAAATGTAAAATTAAATAGATTTTTTTTTAAATTTGTCATAAATAGGTTAATTAATTTCTATTATAAATAATTTTAAATTAAAAATATATCACTATGATAAAAAATAATAATAATAAAACTACTCTTAAATAATTTTTAATAAAATTCATCACAATATTTTCCATGAATAAAATATAAGCTAAGTTAAAATTGGTTAGAGTTTGTTTAAGGAAATATATCTTATAAAAACATAATGCATAGTAACTGATGCTAAACTAAAAATGCTAATCCTTAGACTGAAAATACTAATGATCTCGATATTGAATCCCTCACTAATATAGATTTGGACACTGTCCCTTCTGTCGTCAACTTCCTCTTTTTTCTCTTTCGTTTTCCCTTTATGATTGGCCCCTCAGTCTTTTTCTTTTATTCTCTGTCCACTTTATTCTCCTCGCTGCCCACTTTTAACCCTTACACTTTTTGAGTTATGCAATGGGTATGTATTTACTCTCGATTGCAGTGCCTTTTTCCTCTTTTCTTATCTCTTTCGTATCTTGATATGCTAGCATATTGATGGATTATGATAAGAAATGAATGAACTACTCTTGATTAAGATTTAGCCACCATAACTAACTCTTAATCATTTTATGAAGAAAAATGATGAAAGGAATAGTTGTTGTTCCCTAGAGACAGAACAGCATAAACTAACAAAGGAGGAATAAAGTATGTCGGTTGCGGTCAGGTCAGAGGACGAATCAGGAGGATCAATGCTAAATGAGAAGAATGTCAGAAGATAACATTCAATTGTGAATCCCTCAGGTTCTCCCGATCCTTAGGGATCAAATTTATCTTTTACCCTTTTTTACTATAAAAGTTAAAACTATAGAAAGGGAAGGGATCAATCTTTCTTTACTTCAAATTGTAATTCTAATTTACAGACTCGTAGTTTTCAGGAACACGATCGTATTGTAATCAGAATTGAGTTCAATGGTTAATACATAATTTACGTTCCTGTTCATTTGTATTCTCTGAAGTAGCTCAGCAGTATTCGCTAGTGGCTAAGGGCCTGGCCTCTGGCGGATCAAACTCCTATCCTTTGTGTTATATCTTTCTAATTCACACAAGTTTGATTGGTTTGATGTTTTTCCATTCTCTGTGAGTTTATCTTGTTTGCTATTTGTCGATTTCTTGTATTGAAGTTAGTTTACTTTCTTTATGTGCTTCCCAGCTTTGTCATTTGATTCCATTTATGCTTACTGTAGATTAAATTGATTATCAGTTAAGGCATTGAATCTTGTTGATTATGATAAGAGTGTGGTTATTATAGAATCAGCTAAAAGAGATTGGTTATTGATACTGAAATCTGACATCATTTCCATTTGAATTGCTTAAATTGAGATTGGGTGTGATTTAGATAGAATTCGCTGAAAGAGATTGATTAATACTACTAAACTCTCGGTTGACATTATTTCCATTTGAATTGCCTGTTTGAGATTTCATTACGATTTTAGTTTAGGGTTAAGTCTTGATGCTTATATGTAATATCTTTGTTAACAGTTGCAGTTTGAGTTTTATAATGCAATCGTTGACTCTTGTATCAAAGTTTTATATTTCATTTTAAAAGCATTACTTTTGGATTCATAGCTTGCACATATTGTGTACACCATTGGAATAAAAGGACTTGCCCGGGTTGATAATTAATGTGAGGTAATTAGGAGTTTTAAAAGACACCTTTTAGAAACCAACATTTTGGCACCTTTATCGAGGAGAGTGTCGCCATTTTATAAAGATTGATGTATATCTGATAATTGCTGCTAGGAAAGAATTGGGTATTGAAAACAAGAGGTAAGAACCTATGTAGCGAGCAAGTAAAGTGCTTGCTCCTACGCCCACTTTTCAACACAGTTGTAGAGAAGTAAAGTAGGTGTTTGATGTTTGTCTATTGAGGGAGAATTGGGTTTTAAAAACAGAAGGTAGGAACCTACGTATGGAGGAAGTAAAATGTCTGCTCCCCCGCCCACTTTCCAGCAAAATCGCTAGGAATTTAAGGTAGAAATAAACATTTGAATTTTTGTATGAATGACTAAGAAGAAAAGACCAGAAATTGGTACAATTCCACATCCCAAACCTGAGAAATCTAAGGGACTAGTGATCCTTGGACGATCAAATTTTATCGACGAAATCATAAGCAAAGCTGAGTCTTAGCCATCAATAGGACCCCGAATTGTTGCTTCTAGACATCCTATTGTCTCCCTTCAGGCCACAGGATCACCATTTGTAGCCTACGCTGAGGTTGACAGTAAAACTGAAGGGACTGAACAGAGTTTTCAAGATATTGAAAATTCACAATCAATTCCCTCACAAGAAGGGAATTCTTGTAACCTTTGTAAAGGAGAAGGAGAAACAGGTAAACCTGAGGTTAAACCAGCAGAACCAAGATCTCCTAAGTTCGTAATTGAGCAAAGGACATATAGCGTCCCACATCAAGGGAGTGCTGTCAAGATCATTCCTGCCTCTTTTGGACATCTTAGGAACAACTCTCCAGCATTGGAGATCCCAGAAGGATACTGGCATATCTTTGACCAAATGGCCAATAATCCATAACCACCCTAGACATCTACACTACAACATCCTATTGTTGACAGAGTTGTCAACACCCCCATGAAAGCTATCCCACTACAAAATATTCCCACCTTTCATGGAATCACTTCAGAAGATCCACATGAATTCCTTTTTGAATTTTATATCCTATGTAGGGGTTATGATTACACCACCGACCCCCAGAAACTGAAGCTATTTCCCTCCACTTTAACGGGAGTAGCCCTACGTTATTTTGTGGGACTGGGTGGAGGCACCATCAATGATTGGGACCAAATGAAAACTGCTTTCCTTAAAAAATATCAAGATTATTGCAGATCTAGAGAACTAAAATATGAGATATTCCAAATGGTAGCAAGGCCTAGCAAAACTTTGGAAGAGTATGTGGAGCATTTCCAATATAACCTCCAAAGGTCTCCTTATGAAAATCTGCCTGATAATGTTCTAAAAACCATGATGATTAAAGGGATGAAAGACCAATGGATAGAGACACTAAATATCACGGGTAAAGGTGATGTCTGTCAAGAAGACTATGCTAATATTATTGATTTGTGCAACAGGTGCTCGAGGGGTAGTACAAGACTGAAACCAGCTGGACGCGATGCAATCACCAGGGACAACAAAGTCTCTATAGGAAGTGTTATTCCTGCTAAAATCGACAGCCTGCTGGAAGATTTGAAAACGGATATCCTAGGAACCTTGACAACAGAGTTAGATGTCATGCAAGCCAAGCAGAAGCAGGTCAAAAGAGAGCAGAACCTGGTTATTTTTGCGTTAGATGCAGAAAGAAACATAGTCATAAAGAATGCCCACTAGATATGGTAGAGACTTGTGCCATATGCACTAAGGAACATGCCACAGAAAGTTTCCCATTGCTCCCAACATTAAAAGTGGTCTTCAAGGAGGCAGAGGAAGAAGCAGAACCAGTATACCTATTAAACCAGCATTGCCAATGGAAGGCATGACAAACAGGTATTTCTATCGACCCATCTTCATTCTTTCAGCCTTCACAATATAAGCCCTAGCAATATACAGGAGCTACATGGCAGAACCAACCACCTTTTCCTAATTGGCAACCACAAGCATTCCCCATGCCACCTTGGTCCAACTAGTCAAATCCAAACAATAGTTGGCCAAATCCCTCTTACCTTCCATCATTCTGGCAAAACAACCCATATCCATCTCAATGATGCCCCTCCAGTTCACAAAACCAAAACTAGAAATCAAGCTGGAAAAGACCCACAAACCAACCAGTAGGGATAGTCTCCCTGCATCAACCTACACTACCAACACCTTACACGTTGCAGTAGAATCCTCAATCCAATCTACGACTACAACTCCCAGCCCAGCCCAACCCAAATCCTAACAATAGACTAGTCCAGTTGGTACAAATCATTGAAGGTATCGATCTAGAAATTGAGTTGAGAGAGTGTAATGAACTCAAATTAAGGTCTAGACTAATA
Source organism: Pinus tabuliformis (assembly GCA_031772625.1). Classification (NCBI taxonomy): domain Eukaryota; kingdom Viridiplantae; phylum Streptophyta; class Pinopsida; order Pinales; family Pinaceae; genus Pinus; species Pinus tabuliformis. The sequence goes on from CM062817.1 coordinate 446,442,302, forward strand.
ATCGTGCTAGAGGATGATAAAAATCTGCAACTTGAAGAACCATACTAAAATAATCCATTGATTGTAGAACAAACAACGCAAAGGGAAAATGAAGTCAAGAAGAAAAGTCACGAATAGATCATTACCTCTTCTCCACCATTCCCAGAAAGATTGATTATACCTCGTCCAATCAAATATCCCGACTTCGATCTCCTGGGAGAATTAAAAAATCTTTGCGTAAAAATACCCCTCCAACAAGCTATTCAAGACATTCCAATTTATGCAAAAACCATTAAGCAACTGTGTACCAAGAAGTCTGCAAGGAAAATAAAGGCAACACCAACTGTCCATGTAGTTGAAACTTTGTCTGGTTTATTGTTAGGCAGAGAGACACCCAAGAAACCCTATTATGATAGTACAAATAAATGGATGCTCCTTTCAGAATGCATTAGTCGATTTAGGGGCAGCCATTAATATTCTCACAACAACAACCTATGAGATACATCGCATCACAACCTTAGATCCAACTACAACCTTGCTGGAAATTGTTGATTGTTTAGTTATTAAACCAGAAGGGACATTACAAGATGTGATGGTGTCTGTATATTCTTGGGAATACCCCGCAGATTTTTTTATTATTAATCCTAGAAACCAACTAGATGGACATCCTCTAATATTAGGAAGACCTTGGTGAGCAACTGTACATGCTTATATAAGATGTCGAATAGGCAGTATGACTATAACTCGAGGGAATGATGTGAAGAACATAGCCTTATACCCTCCAGCTCAGCGAAGCCTAACCATAATAAAAACTAGGAAGTAGGCTGTAACATATTCAACCGAAAATATTCAATCACCATTAACTATAGTAGATTCTCTTGAATTTAAAAACCAAACAAAAGATGATATTATTAACACTTACATTAACCACCCTACTATTATATCTAATCTAAAATGTCACATGATTAAAGTAGTCCATGATAATGAAATTGAAGAAGATCTTTTAAAATATATCAATGACCAAACAATACCAACAAAAATTGTCTATAATAGCAAACCTATTGAAATGGAGCCAGGGAAAATCCTTAACATTAACAAAAACTTGAGTGATCACCAGCAACAAAATCTTATTCAAATCCTTAGGAAATATAAAGCGGCTTTTTCTTGGGATTAACCAAATATGAAAGGGATTTACCCTCAACTATGTATGCACCACATCTACACTAAAAAATATGCAAAAGCTATTCGACAACCTCAGCGGAGATTAAACCCTCACCTAAAGAATATTGTTAAAGAAAAATTGCAGAAACTATTAGATGTGAATTTTATCTATCCTATATCTAATAGTAAATGGGTTTCTCCATTAGTTGTGGTTCTTAAAAGAATGGGAAATGGCGTATATGCATGGCTTACAGAGAGCTTCACAAAGCAACGCAAAAAGACCATTTTCCCCTTCCGTTTATCGACCAAGTTCTAGACATACTGGTAGGTAAAAAATTCTTCTCTTTCCTGGATGGCTTTAGTGGCTACAACCAAATCCAAATTGCTCCCAAAGACCAAGATAAGACTACCTTCACCTACCCATGGGGGACGTTGTCTTACAAGATATTACCTTTTGGACTGTGCAACGTACCTGCTACATTGCAAAGAGCCATACTCAGTATTTTTGTAGACTTGATAAATGAGGGATTAGAGGTATACATGGATGATTTCACACCCTATGGAGATGACTTTGAGCAAGCATTACAGACACTGGAGAAAGTCCTTGAAAGATGCATTACTACTAGGCTCTACTTGGGCCATTAGAAATGCCATATGATGATGATGGAAGGCCTAATCCTAGGCTGTTACATCTCAGCAGCTGGAATTTAGGTAGATCCAGCAAAAATACAGGTGATCCTCTTACTAGCTACTCCCTACACTCAAACAGAGGTACGTAGTTTTTTGGGATTTTCTAGATATTATTGGAGATCTATTAAAAACTTTTCCCCAATTTCTTCACCGTTATATGCTTTGACAGGAAATATTGATTTTATATGGACTGACAAATGTGACATTGACTTTGCAGAATTAAAATGGCTAGTATCAACAACACAAGTACTGCGAGGCCAGAACTGGGATATACCATTTCAGATTTCATCAGACACATTAGATACAACAATTGGAGCAGTTATTGGCCAAGAAGAAGATAAGCAACCCTATGTTATATACTACATCAACAAAAATTTAACTCCTGCTAACTTGAATTACACAGTGACAGAAAAGGAGTTTCTAACTATAATCTATGTTATTAATAAATTCACACACTATATAACAGGATAACCTGTGGTCCTATATATTGATCACTCTGCTATCAAATATTTAGCTAATAAACCTATTACGAATGGAAGAGCGGCACGATGGTTAATCCTTTTGCAAGAATTTGACATAACAATCAAGGATCGATTAGGAAAGGAAAATCTGGTAGTGGACTTCCTCTCATGAGTGCCAAGAATAGATGAGGCATTGGTAGTAGAAGACAAGTTCCCCAATGAGCAATTGTTTGTTGTAAGAAGCCCACTATTGTTATTGTTGTGCCCCTACAATATTATTGTTATATAGGCTTTTATTGTATTGGGACCGCTCAGACTCCTATATATAGAAAGGAGGTCTTGTCATTTGTATCATCAAAGAATTGTTCATTTATGTAATGTAAAGGAGGTTGCCCCCTTAAAGAGGCTGATTTTGAAGTCATTGATCTATATTTTGTATCTTTGTGTGAGCTTGTTTCATAACATGATGTGTGACAACCAGTATGCAGAAAGACAACATCCTTCCTATACTACAAAAGGGAGGGAAACAATTAGAGAAAACACATCGAATGAATTTCAGTGTTTGTGACCATACCTGTCATTGAAGACATAATGATATGACAATGGTAAGTTGTACTTCATACTACACTAAGAGGTGCATTTCAACTTCATAAAATATGTGGTTTGTTTTCATACCTACCTTCCAAAGGGTTCTCAATAAGAGAGAGCCTTCATGTGGTCTTGATCTCTGAGCTTCTATCATATCTGAGGGTTCCTTGGTATTTTTATCTAATTATTATCTTTTCTCATCAACTCCTTAAGTGTCATCTAACATGTTATCCTTATCCATCTCCTTATTCATCATCTTTCCATAGTGTAAGAGAGTACTTGCATATGCAACTCACTCATGACAAGACGACATCAATCGAAAAATACCTAGTCGAAGATGGAGCACTTGAATTCATGAACTGGTCTAGGGCTGAGTGACAGGTCAAGGGAGAAGGCCTAGTGTCTGCACAATTGTGTAGTTCAAGTAGCCAAGGGTCAAGCTTGGTCACTGAGACTACACAGTAGGTAGCTCAAGCCACCTAGAGGGAAATTTCTTCACAATCCTCATTGAGGGAAAAAATTGCGCAATGTCCAATGAGGGACATAATTGTGTATTTCTAGCCAACAATGGTTGTTTTGATATCGGGGCTTAGGAGGAAAATTTGTGTAGTCTTAGGAGGAAAGGGGGGTTGGGAAACTTAGAGGATTGAGGGACAGAACTGTGTAGTTTCTGGAGGTAGTGAGCTCTGACTGAGGAAAGAACATTGAAGGAAGCATGTATACAGTTTTGGAGGGCAAGGGAGGATGGGATATATGCATTGCGCAATTACAAGAGACAAGGGAGAGGATTGAAGGTTGAATATGTGAAGTGGATAGTTTAGGAAGGATGGATGAAGCTAGGTTGCTAGGAATCCTCTAGAATTTAACAAAGTGTGGCTTCAGTGGGACCGATGTCAACATAGAACTTGATTGTGACTAGATAAGTGGACACTTGGCGACACAACACAGGTCATCCAAAACATATGAAAAATTCTTTCCTTAATTCAACAACCTTTTTGACAACTTATGACAAGTGCGGATCTGACGAAAGACTTTGTGAGGATAATGACGATGCTTGTGTAATAGTGTGTGGAACTTTTGAAATGACTGTGAAACATGTGTATATGATGAGAAAAAATCATGTTCACAAAGATTTCCCCTTGAAGCAAACCAAAACTCTCCTTTGGATGAAAAGCGATAATTCCCATTCCCGAAGATGACACTTGCTATATAAAGATAAACTTTTGAGAAACTCTTGAGATCGAAGAAGGGAGATTGAATTCATCAGCTGACTAATAAGTGACTAAGGAATGATCGATGACAAGATCCACAAGACGCTCCAAAATTTGAGTGTAGGCCAAAAATTTTGAGGGTGTTGTAGCCTCGACAAAAATAGCCTAAACCTCAATAAAATAAGAAACTTATAAATACACCATAAAGTTCCAAAATATATTTAAATGAAATTTATTCTATTTTCAAAACAAATTTATGTTGAATTCTGCTAAAATACAGTTAAAAAAATAATTAACATATCTAATATTAATTTAATACATAAAAAATAAGAACAAGAATCAATTTAAATATAAAATAATATTCCAATGCTCATGGAGCATAGAGAAGATGGTGATAAGGTGTTCTATTAGGGCACTCAATGTTGTAAATGTCACTGATTCAAAACTTTGCGGTAACAAATAAAGCCATGCTAAGGGATGATGTGGCCCAGGTGAGGAGTGATCCCCACGTGATTTTGACAGCTTCAATGCCCATGGGTTGTGGCTACTCAATCCAAAATCTAGTTCTGTCAGTCATCTTAGGATTCACGTAAAATAGTAAATAAAAAGAAATTACTAATAATAATATTAATAACATGAATTAAATTGTTTTGGAGAACAACTAAATTTGCAATCGCCATGAAAATGAAGTGTTATGTACCGAGACATTTGATGTTCAAGTGCCCCTTAGGGGCATATATAGGAACTTAGAGGTATACTGATAGTAACAATCACCGCTAAACAAACTATACGAGGAATGTTGGATTGTTTTTTAATATTAACACCTAATAGTAAAACATAGATTACTTCTAGTAATTGATATTGTATTAAATACGAATAGTTTTAGACAAGTTATAAACAATTATGTGAATCATATTTATAGGTTCGATTTCAATTTTTTTTTATCTCAAAGTTATAATGAATATTTAAAAGATTTAATGATATATTTATTAAAAAATTAATGGCATTTATGAAGAACAATAGAGAAAATAATAATCATTCCTTTGAATCATATGAATCAAATTTAATTAAGTATATATTTACTAATTCTGTCTAATTTACTTTAACATTTTTCAATTTTTTCTTCAAAAGTTTAATTTAAAAACATTGAGATTCTATTTCAATTCAAAACATTTAATATAAATCTTTTAAATGACATCTCTGATATGTCGAAATGTTGTTGTTACAAGTACGGTGTTTTGGGATAAAAATTTATTTCTCATAGTGATTATTAAGATTTTATATTATAAAATCTATGACATGACTATACAATCAATACTTACAATCAATGAAAAGGATTGAGAAGTGGGGAGAGTTTCCTAGGCCATGGATTTGCCAAATCTCGAGATTTATTTTTGCTCGATAAAAATTGAATTAAAATTTGGAAATTACATGAATAAATACAAATAAATTGAGAATATAAAACAATAAATAGACAAGGTATGTATACAGTAAATTTAAGTGTTGATTTCTTCTCATCATTAATTATTAGCTATGAATGTGCCTTTATTCTTAACAACTATTGTGCATTTCTCCTTTGCATAAAGAATAGGTGTAATAACTTAAATTACTTCTCCCCTTATAGTTTATCTTGATCATCTTAATATAGTGGTATTATTTTATATTGAAAGATATCTTGTGTTGATTCTTCTTCCTTTATAAAGTTATCCCAACTCACTTGTTTCAAGGTGATTTATGATAACTCTAACTTTTGGTTCTAGTACCAGAAATATTGGAGTGGATAAGAGAAAGGGATAGTTAGGAGGCAACAATTGGGAAATAGTCCTAACATATTAGGTACATGTCACATTATTTTTGGATGATGAGGCATGGTGGATGGAGGAGAGGGGGTTTGAGTATCGTGTGGCTTGTATAAGAAAATGTGATTTCATCACTCCATATTGGTACATAAGTTTTCAATGATATTTTCTTGAACACCTAGGATTTGAGTTATTTTTATAGTAAGTGCCACCATGCCCTATTTTAAAGAAATGTACGAAGAAAAATCAGAAATTCTAACCAAGATTGTAACTATGGAGATCAAATCTCAATCTAAGTCAAATGATGGAGTTTAGGGTTTTATGAAAAGAATATATTTTCTTGATAATGAAGAACCAAAGTTAAGGATTCAACCTCCATCCTTTATTATATAAAACTTATTAATGATGATTATCTACTTGTGTAGGGTTAAATATAAGTTTATTCTTGAATTTTGGCATTCTGACTACAAGTGATCCATTCTTGTATTTCTAAAAGTTTTTTCCATAGGGAAAAATATCCATATATAAGAAATTTGAATTTATATAAACTCAACTACACTATTGTGTCCCTTGTAATTACTATGGATGGTAGTATAACTTCACGGAACATGTGTATCCTAAGGAGAAAGGTTTTACTATGGTTCCCTTTTATCAAGACATAATAGAATAAAATACTAGGAGTCAATGAGAAGATGAGTTCATGTAAAATATGTATAGTAGGGTTGTTTCTAGAAGATCAAGGAATGATATACACCTTTGAACTAGTTGATGAGGGAATCATTCCAATGGATGGGAATGATAGATGGAAAAGAACCTACACAGAGTAGATGGCGTACATTAGGGATTCAAAGAGTGGTGAAAAAGGGTCAAAGAAGGGTCCAAAACGACCACTAATTGCAACTACAAGTACCTCAGGAAAATTCCTAGTAACCATCTTACAAGGATCCATAAACAACATGATTATATTTTTCGATGAATGCTATTATAAGTAAGGAAACATTAAAAATTAGCTAAAGTTAGAAAACAAATTTATTTTTGTACCAAATTAGATCCATGTTGACCTCATATATATCAAGAACTAAAAGGGATCAAATACCTTAATGTGTAACTTTCTTAATCATTTAATATGGATATAGCATTATCATAGTCTCACTCAAATTATTAAGACTTAGGACTCAAAACTTATGTAGGTATAGGGACATGAAAAATTATGGTTTTTCATTATTGTTTATCTATCTATATATATATATATATATATATATATATATATATATATATATATATATATATATATATATATATATATATATATATAATCTCTTTCTTTTTCATTAACTGAAAATTTTTATATTAGTTGTACCCATAGAATATATTTCTTCATATAAATTAATATGTTTTTATTGTCATATATGTCTTTATGGGGTTACAATACATTTTAATTATATTTTTTATTTTTAAGTTGAAAATATATTGCATTTCAGATTATAAGACATATAGAGGTCTAACGATTTTGTTGTAGGGTAATTTCCACTAGGGATTAAAAAATCAAACTTCAACTAAGCTATTTCACTTTGTGAGCTGCAATGAGTATAAATTTCGACCAAAAATTTTGAAAAATTAAGAAGTTGTGACTAAATATAGACAAAATTCCTACAATTAATGATCATTCTAGCTAAAAAGGAAATGGAAGAGGAGAAATTTTCCCATGTCAAACTAGAGATCTTAGGTTTCTTGGTCATTCACCTTTGATTTTGGTTTACTTTCATCTTGAAAATGTTCATTTTGGACCAACGTCAAGCCTAATTCTAGCTCTTTCTCCTTAACGAGTATGGAATTGTGTGATCGGTCCCTAGCCTTATCATCATGGGTCTAGTCTTCCATGTCCTCTGTCTTGAGGAAATTGAAAAATTAACCATAAATATTATTATGGATAGTAATTAAAACCTACCTTGAATATATTAAAATTATTCCTAATCTCCTCTTAGGAATTCTACATATTTACAAGTACCAGATCCATTATATTTTTTACTATCCTTAGAGTGTTAGCTATCTCATAGAATTTCATATCTCCCATTCAAGAGGGAATGACGCCTTCAACCCCCACTTGCATCTCACTGAGCATCTAACCCTTTAACATTTTTTTGTTCTTCTTCTCTTCCCTTAAATCCATATTTGTGATTTATCGTTTAGCCTCCTTTGAGCATTGTCTTTGATACCTATATTTCACCACCTGAGATTACTCTAATATATGAGAAAAGTGGCATGGTTGGGAATATGGTGAAGAATATTTGTGCAAAAACCCAAACAATAATCCTCTAATGATGTTAATGATGCTTACATGGTCATGTAAATGTAAAAATACTAAAAGGCCAAGAGAAATCATAATTATATTTTTAATAACCACTAATGAAGAGGTAGAGCCTCAATATGGATAATGAAAAGCCATGAGAGAAGGATTAAAACAAGGAGGATGTTGGACATGACCCAACTTGATCCAAATTTTGGGTAAAATACCCTGCGAAAGAAGGAGGGGACTACGTCGAGATGCTGAAGAAATATTCTTCGCGTGGACTTTTAGGGCTTTAGGGATGGGATAAGTCCCTTATTTTGTAATGGGAATCAAGTAGTAGTCCCTGCTTTACGTATCCATGGTGGAGCAGTAACATAATGGGGTGGAAAATGTGTAGAGAAGTAACATAATTCAAAGAATGAGAGTTCAAAGAATATCCCTACAAAACAGTTGCAAGTTGGTGGTAGAAAATAGTCAAAGTATGCATATGATGCAATGGTGCAGTTTTAGGAGGAAGAAATAAGAAAATATATGACACTCCAAGAATTGGCAGGAGAAGGAAATATTTCTTCTTCTTTCTCTGGGACCAAGGGTTTTTCAATTATTTTGCATGAGATGTCTAATAATGACATAGTACACGTTGAATAAAATGGAAATCCTTTATCTGAAGAAAAAGGAAGCTTGTGAATGAATTGCATGCTTTTTGTTCAACCCATGGAGATGACATTAGCATTTTCTAGTGCTCTATCTCTCCATACAAATAATCAACCTTTTATATGCTCTATCTCCATGTAAAAATAATCAGCCTTCTCTAGTGCTCTATCTCTACATGAATATAATCAACCTTTTCTAGTTCTCTATCTCCACATGAAAATTTTATACAAATCAAGTTAAAATGCTCAAACAGGAATAATAAATTTTCAAAATGGGAGCCGAATTGGACTTGAATTCCAATTGTTATACCACTATATCCTCCATGGAAGGGGGACTTGGTGTGAGTGGTTTTGGGTGAATTAGATGAGCATTGTATATCAAGATAGATTAGAATTTGGTACATATAAGCAAGTTGTAATTGCATTAATGAATGAGATTCAAAGCCAATGGTCATTGCATTATGGATTTGTACATTTCTGGGAGATGAGAGATATTATTTTCTTTTCCCCTTAAGTTTCAACCTTGATCAAGTCCTTTTTTAGCATACCAATGCGATAGGAACCATTATATAGATGTATGATGATGTAAATAACACAAATATATACAACTATATACTGTAGAAATTATTTTTCTTTGATTTTTCTTTGTACGACCGAGTTGGGTCAAGACTACTTTTAACATTGAAAAGTTCATATAAATTATAGTACATGCCTGAGAGTTTTTGTTTGCTCCATCTTAAAAAAAACATTCATGTTAGCATGATGGAATTTATGTATCCACAAACTAACATTGCATTTGTAAAGAATCTCCTGTATATTTTTTTTAATCTTCTGTTGGTGAAACTCAATACTAAAATTCCCCTTAAACAAATATTTTGGTTTAGCATGGGCATACACACAAGTCTCGCTCCCTAGTCTTTAACCAAAACGAAAGAGGTCGAAGTAAGCAAATAAAAATACTAATTCGATAAGGGAAGGCATTGTGTGTACTTAACATGGGCTAGTTGTTTCCTATTTAATCATAGCTTATTATTAATATATGTCTGTAGCAACACTATAAAATGGTTGACCAAGATATAACAGAAAGTTCTCAAGTTTGAGTTTGTGAAGCTAAGGGTTAAAAAATTTACTTCATGCTTATTAGACATTGAATCAATGGTTATTACACACCTACATTCTCCTTTAAGTTAGCACTGGAAACTTAGGACATTTATAGGAACACTGTTGTCAATGTTAATGATCATAGTATGAGAGAAGTTTGCAGGGTTAGCATAAATATTCATCACAAATGTATATTATTGAAATGTAAGTGCAAAGGAGATAAAATAATTTTCAAACTAAGAAAACATCACCTTATAGGGTGAAAGAAACTATTAACAAATGGATTATGTACTTCCAATTCCATATAAGCAATGGGGGAATATCGTCAAAAGGTTTATGAAAATTGTCTTCAAATATTTATTCTTTGGTAAAGTGTCCTTCCTTCCAAAAAGAATGTTTTCGTTGTGTCATGTCAAATATACCTAGGTATTATCATCAATCACATTTTGAGATACATATTGCTATATTAGACAAAACTAGTTTGAAAAACATATAACGCCACAACCCAAATAAGGAGGAGGCCTTGAAATTCCTAGGTTACAGAAGAAAATCAGTTTAAACAACACTGTTAGGATTTGAAAAAGTCTCCAAGGTGTTTTTGTAGAAAATGGTTTTCAATTCCATTGGGACTGAGTCACAACTATGTGCTTTAGTTTATTTCCTATTAGAGATTATGCCTCGGGTTTATGGTCCCTAAACCATTTTTAGCCTCCCTAAATGATGTTTTATTTTCTAAGACTAACAATGCAATAAGAGAGGGAATATCTAGCTAAAATTATTTTTTTTATCTCAGCACATTGCAGATCATATAGCCCCTATGGATGCATATGGAGGTACAAAGAAGGTCTTGCAAACTGCTAGAGTTAAGGTATATAATTCCCATCTTGGCTTTCATTCATTGTACATTACTCTACTATGCTATAGAGAAGTATGAACTTAAAATGTCACGTTGATTGTGTGCCTCTCTTTTGAGCAGGTCCATGGACACTTGCAACTTCGTATGGAAGAGCAATGAAATTTTTTTGAATCAATTCTAGAGAAGTTCAATTGCAATTTTATAGTCTCATTGCAAAGATGCAGGGAAAGCGAAACTAGCAGCATACAACTAGTGTCCAGATGACGATCACTGATGTAGGTGCATTCGGACGGGCACATAAAAATGATAAGTTATTAAAATCATACCAAGAGCCTAGAAATATCACTGATAGATCACATGTCAAGGCTAGAACATTTAAAGTTTATTTGTGAAAATTTTTCATATTTAGATCAGATTAGCTAGGAATATCTAGTTAAAATACAAGATTTTATAGGTAGTAGGTAGTTAGGGCTAAGGTAAATTGGTTTACATCCATGAACTCATTTCTTGGACATTTGTTTTTAGATTTTGTGGAGAGAGGAGGAACATTTTTTGGGTGCTGGAAATTTTGGAGTGAGATTGAAGTGAATTGAACAAAATTTCTTAAGCCAGTATATTTTTGTATCAACAAATCAAATATGTAAGTGTATGTGAGACAATTATTTTGATATGTGTTTGTGAGGTTTGTGAACCATAATATTAATATCTAGAGATTGAAATTGATTTGGTCTTTAAATTTCTATGTTGAATGAGGAATTCATGCACTATGTTTTCTATGTTATTTGCATTTAAATGAGAAACTGGAGAATCATATTTCAGTTAATCTTCTAATCTAGTACTTTTGCATCCAATATTTTGTATTGGAAAGAGTCATTTTACATTACAGATTCGAGAATACAGAGAACTCTATATCATGCCAACAGAAGAAAGAAAATTTGTAAAGGAAAATCGTCATCAAATATGCAGATCAATTTCTGATCAAAGGAAGATGAAATTCGAAATTATGGAATCTAGGTTTTTTGCAGAGTAGGGTATATTTGTTAGTTCGGGAGGGACTTTCCAAAAATATGCTTGGTTGGGGAGTTACGAAGGGATCTTTAAACTGTGTTCTTAAAGACTACGTGACTGGAAAAAAATGATTTGTTGTTCCTCTTGTAACAACACTGTAGTTTGTTGTGAGAGAAACGATTTATTTTTCCTCTTATATCAACATTGTATTTTTCCACGAGAGCAATAATTTGTTGTTCCTCGTGTAAAAACATTATAGTTTGTTTGAGAGAAATGATTTGTTATTCATCCTCTAACAACATTGTAGTTTGTTGAGAGAGAAATGATTGTCGTTCCTCCTATAAGAGGATTGTATGTTGCTGAGATAGTAGCCATAAATTTGTGGTATCAGAGCCTTAACATTGTTGGTATCTATAGTATAGAGATATTAGTAGGTGAGCAGGAAGGGCACGAGGTCATGGAGGGAGACCCGTGGGTAATGTTGAACTCCAAGAAGAAATAAGGACAATGCAGGTTCAATTAGAAGCCATGGAACTAGGGAGACAACGAGATTGTGGAGGTGGAGATGTTAGTGAAGTCGAAGAGGAACTTGAAGAAGAAGGAGTAGCCCATCTTGAATAATCTTCTAAGTTTAAGTTGTTGAGAGTAGTATTGGGCTCAAATTCAAGGCCAAATCCTAAAATCTTTATTTATAATGGCAGTTTAAAAGATGAGAATCTACTAGAGCGGATCAGTGAGATGGACAAGTATTTTTGAGTATGAGGAAATTGACGAGGATAAGACAGTCAAGTTGGCTATGACAAGGTTGAAACGCCATGCTCCAGTATGGTGGGACAATATACAGGATGAAAGAAGGAAGAAGGACAAACCATTGATCAAGAACTGGGATAGAATGGTGGCAAAAATGAAGAGTAAGTTCTTTCCAAGGATTACCAACTAACTCTTTACAAACAGATGGAAAATATTAAACAAAAGATAATGGAAATGAGAGAATACACAAAATAGTTTTACAAGGTGAATTTGAGAGCAGGCTATGTAGAAGATACCCTAGAGAAGATAGTAAGGTATATCAATGATTTGAGGTTAGACATCCAAGATGAAATCAACATACTTTCTCCAATGACAACAGAGGAGGCATACTGGTGCACTTTGAAGGCAAAATAAAAGATAGATAGGAAGCAAAGCTCTATCAGAGGACGTGATTACTTTTCCAAAGGAAAAAGGACAAAAAAATGTAAGAGGAAAGTTTCCTATGCAAAAGAATGGCGAAGGCAACTCAAATTAGAAAAGGCAGTAAGAGAAAGAAGGTGGCAGCAGAGGAGGAATACCTTACCAAGGAGGTAGAGATAGAGGAAGAGACAAAGAGACAGTCTACACGTGTTACATATGTAACAAATTGGTTCATCGAGCTTTTGAATGTGTTGAGAATGACAATACGGGACAACGAGGTGCATACATAACTCAAACCAAGGATGTAGATGCACAAGTACCTGAAGTAGACAATGTGACAGAGACTGGAGAGGTGTTGATGATGCACAAATTCCTGTTAAATCCAGTAAAGGAGACTGTTGAACCAGTCCAAAGGAAATCCTTATTCAAGAAAATGTGTAAGGAAAAACGCAAATGCTGCAAATTGGTGATTGATAACGAAGTTACAGACAATCTGGTTTCCCAAGAAAGGGTGGGAAAATTGGGATTGAAAAGATTAAACATCCCACACCTTATAAGGTATCATGGTTCTAAAAAGGATACCAATTGTTGGTGCATGAACAAAAGTGACGTTGAGTTTTAGATAGGCAGGTACAAAGACAAGGTGCTTTATGACGTAATGCCAATGGATGCTTGTCACATTCTTTTGGGTCGCCCATGACAGCTTTATAGGAAGGTGACACATGATGGAGACAATAATTATTATAAGTTCTAAAAGGATGGAATAAAGCACACTCTTGTACCATTGAAAGAGGAAGGTACAACTGAAACAATCAGCCCAAAAGATCTATTACTTAGTGGAAATGAATTTCTACAATAGATGGAAGAAGAAGAGGTAAGCTATGCAGTGATTTGAAAACCAAAGGTAGTACTTTTGCACACTGAAATTGTAGATTTACATATTGAAGTTCAGAAGTTTTTGCATGAGTTTCGTAATATTGTAATTTATGAATTGCCAAGTGAGTTTCCACCTAAAAGAAGCATTAGTCATCACATAGACTTTATACCGGGAGCAAGTCTTACGAACAAGGTTGCATATCAGACAACACCCAAAGAGAATGAGGAAGTGAGGAAGAAAGTCCAAGAATTGTTGAACAAAGGATTAAAAAAATAAAGTTTGAGTCTGTGTTCCATACCTATAGTACTAATTCCAAGGAAGGGTGGAGAATGGAGAATGTGCATTGAATCTAAATCAATCAACAAGATCCTCATTTGTTACCAGTTTTTGTTTTCATGGATGGATGATATGATGTATTTCTTGAGTGGGGCAACTTACATCTCAAAGATTGACCTCAAAAGTGGTTATCATTAAATTCGGATCAGATAAGGAGACGAGTGGCAAACAACTTTGTGCCACTAAGTTGGGTCAGTGCCACTTTTAACATTGCAAAGTTCATATAAATTATAATGCATTCCTGAGATGTTTTGTTTGGTAAATGTTTCGAGAAGCCGTTCATGTTATCATGCCAAAATTTATCTATGCACTGAGTAATATTGTGTTTGTAGAGAAGCTCTTGTATTTTCTTTTAATCTCGTGGTGGTGAAACTCAAGCTTCAAATTCTCTCTTTATTGTTGAGAATCAAGATTCAAATTTGTGATAAACAAATATTTTGGTTTAGCATAGCCATACACACTAGTCTCTCTCCACTAGATTTTACCTAAAGACAAAGAGGTGAAGGTGACGTAATCAAAATTTTGATTCGAAAATGTAAGGCAATATGAGTACTTAACATGGGTGGACTATTGACTTGCATATTCCTAATTAATTAAATTATAGCTCATTATTAGTCTATGGTTGCAAAGTCATTATAAAATAGGTTGACCAATAGATAAGATGAATTTCTCAAAATGGATTTGGTGAAACATGGGGTTCAAAACCTCACTTCGTTCTCATTAAGCATTGAGTCCCTATTTATTAGGCACACACATTCTCCTCTATGTTTACACTTGCATTTCCAGATTATGTCATTTATGTCAATGCTCTTGACAATGCCACCAATCATTGTACAAGATAAGTGTGTAGGGTTAGGAGGAATACTGACCATGGATGGATATGACTGACACATAAGGAAAGGATATAGGAAGAATAATATACGCCACTAAGAAAATAATTAGTTTATATGGCGGAATAAAAAGTTGGGTGTGGAGCCTGATTATCTTATTTATTTAGAGGTATCACTACATTGGACCCTAGTTTGTAATGTGGTGCCAACGCCGCCCATAAATGTGTGCTTCCAGGGGGGTCTAGGGTGGGGGGCAATGATGATTATTTGGAGCCCCCCTTGGTGGGGGATCAGGAGCAACGCCCCCGAAGCTAAAAAATAGATGTAAAATTTTCTTGTAAAATGTTATAATTTCATAGTCAATCTAGTTCATTCATTAGGCAGAGATCTGATAGTAGAATTTATGTTTAATTTAGGGCTTTTTCCCCTACAAGGAAAACCCTCTCTATATATGAGGGAATTGTATTTAGGCTATGTAGATCTATATTATGAGTGAGGAAGAGAGAGGAGATTAAGAGCGAAGAGGGTATTATAGCGGATCTATTGTAGGTTGTATCTCTTCAGTTTGTTGGATAATATAAAAGGAAGGATTGGTTGTTTCTTCGTGGATGTAGCCCAAATTGGGTGAACCATGTGTATTTGTGTCTCTCTTGTTTTATGTGTTTTTGTGTTTATATTTTTGTGATATATTTTATGTGTTCCATTGATATGTGATATATAATTTTCTAACATAAACTATTAACAATTTCATTCTATAGTTCATGTCACATATAAGTGATGGTGGAAGCACAAAAATATGAGGGAAAATGTCTTGCAGTAAGCACAAAGATATCACTTATTAAAAATCACCTAAAAAGGTAGGTATGATATCCAAATCAAGGTGGGAATTACACTGTCTTCTTCATTGCACTCTTCAACTAATTTTGAAACATGTGCTTGCATTTCCTTTTTCACTAAAAAGATTTGGTACACCACTTCCTCCATTTGTTTTGAAATGATAAATGTCCATATTATTTGTGGAGTCAACAATGATAAACTCACTTCCAAGAAGATACTTATCTAAATAAGAATACCAACAACATATGTCTATCAATACAAAGTTCAAACCAATAATAAATTTAAATTTAAAACCTTAAATAAAATTACAATGTCCCAACAACGCTTTTGCATACCTCATAATTGTTCAACGAAGGGATAAAGTTATCAACAAAGACTTGTAATTTTTTCACCTCCCCACCAAGACATGTAAAAGGAAAATTAGGTATTATTCTTACCATTTTGAAGAGAAAACAAGTTTGCACAGATACAGTGCATAAACAGTCAACAAGGTGTTGCAAAGGCAAAAGAAAATCTGTATAGTTATTGTATTCAACAACAAGTTATTCTTAGTAATGCTCCAAATAGCTAACCAAAAGATGGCCATTTACAACACATCTACCTTATACTTCCACATCCACCTATAGATAACATGTTGCTATGAAGGAAGTCCCATGCTCTCTGTTTCACCAACATTTACTGTGTAAAAATAGTTAAGCCATATGTAAAATATTAGGATGTGACTACAAGATAAACTTGAAATAGTCAAATATTGTGGATAACAAAAATATTCAATTTATGGAAGGAAATAGAAAATAATCTAAATTGTACATAATACACATTCTAATATAATAATCATTATTGAAAAACATAAAATCAAATTTAAATTTAAGAAAATACACCAATACTAATAGTGAAGAGAGATCTGCTCTTGGGATGACCAATAATAGAATTCTTGTAATTGTTTCAAAAGCAAGGCATGATTTTATTATAGACATCATTTCCTTATAGGCATCTATATTTTCTTTGAATAATCCCTTGATCAATCCTAGATGCAACTCCAGAGAGGTCTAGATATAGCTCAACAAACCCTTCAAATTTGGCATAAATGATAAATCTTACAAAAGGCAAGGATAAGGCTGCAAAAAATCTTCCTTGGAGGTATTTCGAATATATATAGATTTCTTTCAAAAGAAACCAGAATAGAGGCTTAAATGAGCATCATACTATTATAAGAACTATAGGGAGAACACAATAATTTCCTCCAACATCACTCAGAATAATCACAAATTTTGTTCGTAGAGATGCCATTGGAAATACTTAGGTCAAATACTATTGAGATCTACCAAGGAGAGGACCCAAATAGGTCCCAAAATAGGCCTAAAATTAATAAAAAAACTCCTCAGATAGGGGGAGGGTCTCAGAAAGGTTGAGAAGGGCCTCAGGAAAGGGCTAGTTTGTTCCTTAAATGAGCCAAAAGGAAATGTAAGATAGATACAAATTAGCTTCATAAAATAAATCATTTCATAATCACCCAAGCTCCATTCAAATTGATTCAGAAGTGGCTTTTAAAGTGCTTATGTAGTTCATATCATTTATTGCAAGAATTCAAGAATTCTAAAATCTTACCAGCCATCTTGGAGATTCTGGGATAATGGAGAGACCAATAAACAATAGAAAAATGGGAACTAGCTTTGCATCACCTCCCATTGACAACTTGTCTTTCTCAACAATGCATATTTTTTTCTTATGTATGTGTTCCCGGGAGAGATCATACATAGATTCTATATGAAATTTTGTTAAAAGTGGCCACCAAGTGGCTTGATTTTCCTTTTTGTAGGTGATATGTCATGCTATAATCACTTTTCTATGTATTTTCCTTTTCCAAACAATGAAATAGAAACTTATGCATTCTTTCTTTGGAAAAATAAAATCAATTAAAATTTGCATACCATTCACCCTATCGAATTCTTTTCAATCCAAAAGTTTCAAAAAATCAAATTCCATTCACCTTAAAACAGACCTTTCATCATATGCACACATTGCAAGGCCCATCAAACACATATATATCAATGCAGGCAAAAATAAGAAAGCAAAGTGCCATCATCCTTCCAATCTACTAGAAGCACATATCTCAATAAAGTTGAAGATAATTTAGAAACAAACCACCATGACATATCCAAAATGCTTTACAAATATCAATTAATGTTAATTTCGTTTTGTGAAAGCACTGAAAGGAAATGCCCAAAAGATGATTGAGGACTCAATTGTCAATAATAACCAAGTGCAATTTAACTGTTGCAGACCCCATGTGTATGACCAAAATATAAATACTTCCAAAAAGGCTCTGATGGCACATTTGAACTACAGACTCTAATCTATATGTCTAATTTTAAAAATAGGAAAGCAAACTACCACATAAACATTCAAAATAAAATGCACTTCATGTATTAGACATTTCTCTAGTGTAAATATGTTCACTTGAGTGAGAAGAGACCATCCTAACTGAAGCTCATGCCATCAGATTCTTGATATCCTTTCTAGGAAGTGAACCATTAATCTAAAGATTCAAGTAAAACATTAATATTAGTGAGAAGAACCACGTACTTATATGAAAAACATATTCATGAAAAAATAACCATGTCTTCTTGTTTTTCATGATTAAATGGACCAACTTCAGAAGTACCACAGTGGAAGGAATCCAGCACAAGTGTTGAGGTAAAGGGTGCCCTTATCTCCAAATTGTATATATGTGTTGAGGTAAAGGGTACATATAGCTATAGAGGTATGTAATTCTATTTTTTTTATGTAGGAAATACCAAATCAATGTTTGAATGAAACATAACTTCAAAAGGATGAATGGTTAGTGAAATAAACTTACCCCAAAAAGCACGTAGCAAAAAAAGGTTGAGTTATCTCGAGCATTCACCATTTGAACTATTCACTAGAATTAAAACCAAAAAGTACAAAATTAACACCAGATTCATACAAAGAAATCAACAAAAATAAAACCAATAATTATTTATAAATGATCCAACATATAGAAATACATAAGGAAAGAGAAATCAGAATGTTTTGAAAATCTTCCTTGTTCAATTTTTTCACAAAATCTGAAAAAACTTTGTAATCAAATTCTTCTAATTTGTATATATCATTCCTACCATTGTATGTGATCTACATGGATATTGGTGGCCACCCACCAAGTCCACTTGGACCCCCACCATTGTTTCTTTCATGTTTTCAGTTTCCTTAATTGAAGCAATGTTTACTACTTTTAGCAGCTTTTCTGGTCCTGAATTTCCAGAGCCGTTTTGAGGCCCTAAACGACATTTTTTGGGAAAAATTGGAGCAACATGTGTCCATGGACCGATCTTTCTCTTCCCAAAGTTGTAGTTCTTAGACAGATCTTTCTAACGAGATATTTTGCGCATCAAATGGAGATCGTATGCCAAAGTTACAACCCCGGGAACTTGATGTACCAATTTACCCAAATGGGGCCCATAGTTTGGCGTTTCATCTTCTAGGGTTAGGTTTTGGATGTTTAGGGTTTTCCATTGTTTCTCAACAATAAATATGCCTTCAAGCCTCATTTTAACACGGTTCAAAGGCATTCAGCCACCACATCTCTTCTCAGAGATAAGCTACCATCTCCCTAGCTTGTTTATTTCCATTATTGTCTGTAAACATGTTTCAGTATTTTACATTAATGAAATGAAGTATTATTTCCATTGCATCTTTGTGTTTATGTCTATCTCTATCATTTGTTGTGTTCCTATTTAAATCTGGATTAGTAGTATCAGAGTGGTCTGCTTTTTTCTCTATTTTTCTTTGCATGTCCCCAACAAGGTCAAAATATAAGGAGTTAGGGCTTGAACTGGTCGAACCTTTGTAAGACCAGCCTCGCAAATCCCGCTGGCCTCCCATGGCGAATCAAAATAAAGACAAGGGGGCAGGAGATCTTATCAAAATCTTGCTCGAAGAAGCCCTCGAGCAACAAAGGAAGGTGATGATCGACAACTTTGCCCAGATCCTTCAACGGCTACCCAGGGGCGACGCATCGGCTTCCAACAGCTACTCTAGAAATGCCACACCATTTAAGGTACAAGTTAATTTTCAAATCCCCATATTCAAGGGTCAGATAGACACAGATGCCATCAATAAATGGTTAAATCTACTAGAGGGTTATTTTTCTATTCATGATTTTTCCATTCGAGAAAAGATTATTTTCGCTCTTCTGAAAGCAGCCCCCCACGTCAAAGACTAGTGGGAAACCTACTGCGAGCAGAAGAATGAAAGTACACGCTCACTATTTTCAGCTGCACCCACTTGAAATTCATTCCAAGATGCCATCAAGGAGAAGTACGACCCTATCGAAAGCTATGAGGATCAATACATAAAGTGGACCATGCTGCGGTAGGAAAGGGACCAAGACCTGCCCGAGTTTACCAATATTTTCCATACCCTTCATACAAAGTTTGGTATCAAGGATTCAGAATAACATTTGGTACTCAAATACTTCAGTTTCCTGCACAAGTACATCTTGGAAGAAATAGAATTCTTGAACATCTCCTCGCTCGACACAACATACCGATATGCCGTCAAGGTTGAGAAAAATTTTAAACAGAAGAAGCGAGTGTTTGGATCTGCGAATCCGAAGCAAGGTCAAGGTGCCCCCAAACTACATAACAAATGAAAAAGCAAAGGCATAGTGTCCCAAGACAACATGCCAAAGATGTAAGCAAATAACAACGCCACGAAGCCCAAAACGGACACGGGAAAGTGGTGTGAGTTCCATAAGAGTTCCACTCACAACACAAGTGAGTGTCAGGCCAGGCAATCACTGGTGGCTGAGAAAAGGTTTCAGAATCAGAAGCATGTTCTCACTCTGAGTTAGAACTCGACAAGGGGAATGGCAAAAGGAAGCAGATTATAAATTCGGAGCCCAACACCATTGTTGCCACCACAAATATCCAGAAGGAGTAACCCAAATATCCAGAGGAGGAGGAGCATCTCTTCAACTCCCAGATGTGGGTAAAGGGCTCCCCTCTATAGTTCATTTTTGATAGTGAGAGCCAAAAGAACCTTATTTTGGCAAAGGTTGTGAAGCGACTGGGCTTACCGACCACAAAACATCCACAACTGTACACCATCAGGTGGCTTCACCAAGGAGAGGACCTTCACGTGAGCCAGTAGTGTTGCCTTCCATAGAACATCAAGCCCTTCATGGATGAGGTATTGTGTGACATTTCTCCCATTGAAGTTTGTGATGTATTATTAGGACAACCATACTTGTGGAAGCGACATGTTGTGTATGAATCAAGGTCCCATGCTGTTATTGTTACTTTGGGAAATAAGTTGTACAGGATACTAGATGTAGCACCGCCTACCGCCATCTTTTTGGTTACTGCAAAACAATGTAGTAAGATCATCTCCAAAACTAGGAAATTTGTTTTCCTGATGATCCTCCCTCAAGGAAAGAAGAAGATGGTGGCCACGACCTCCAAATAGGGCCCCTAATGGACAAAGTCATGGAGGAGTACGAGGACATCTTCACATCCCCCATAGGGGTTCCTCTGCACTGTCAGGTCAAGAACTCCATTGATCTAACCCCAGGTGCACTGCTGCACAATGGACCAATCTATTAGTGCTCCATTCCAGAGAACAATGAAGGAAAGAGGAAAATTCAGGAGTTGCTGCAGAAAGGACACATCAGTCCGAGTTCATCACCTTGTGGGAGCCCAATCGTGTTGGTACAGAAGAAGGATGGGACTTCAAGACTCTGTATTGACTATCGGGCACTAAACAAGATCAATGTCCGTAATAGGTACCCTATCCCATAGATTTATGACCTCCCAGACCAACTAAAGGGGGAAAAATATTTCAGCAAGATCGATTTGAAGTCAGGTTATCACCAGGTACCAATCGAACCCTCTGATGTGTGGAAGACTACCTTAAAAGCTAAGGATGGTCTTTTCGAATGGTTGGTTATGCCTTTCGAATTGACGAATGCTCTTGCAACCTTCATGAGGCTAATGGATGACATCTTGCGGCCATTCACCAACTCATTTGTAGTGGTGTACTTGGACGACATCCTGATCTTCAGCCAGAGTTGGGAAGAGCACCTCCACCACATCCGACAGGTTCTCCAAACACTGTGAAAACACAAGTTATGTACCAATTTGGAGAAATGCACATTTGGCATGACCCAGGTTCAGTTTTTGGGATACATTATTGATGAATAGGGGGTACATGTGGATGCAACCAAGATCTAATTCATTCAGGATTGGCCATATCTAACCACTATAATAGAGCTCCACAACTTTCTAGGTCTTGCCAACTTCTACCACAGGTTCGTGTTAGGATTTTCTCATATCACTTGGCCCTTGACTCAAGTCACCAAAGGAGGAGCGAAAGAAAAACTCTTTTCGTATGAATCTCAATAGAAGGGATTCACAGAGTTGAAAGATCACCTCTTGTTAGAACTAGTGCTCCCATTACCAAACTTGCAACAACCATTTGAGGTCGAGATAGATGCCTCTGACTATGCTACTGGGGAATTCCTTACTCAACATAGGCATCCAGTGGCATATTGCAATGACACACTTTCAGAAACAGTCTAGAAGTATCTCACTTATGACAAAGAGATGTATTCCATTGTGCATACCTACCGACAATGGAAGCATTATATTCTGGGGAATGAAACTGTCATCCACACAGACCACTGATCCTTGCAATTCATACAGACCCAAAGGAAATTGAAGAATGACTGCCATTAGAAGCGGTCCATATATCTGCAACAGTTCCATTTGAATGTGAAGTATAAGAAGGGCAACACCAATAATGTTGTAGATTGCCCCATTCGACCACCAATCATGGTGTTAACCACTGTGCTCAAATCTTGTGCACATGAGACTTCTGATTGGCCACTTCTCTACAAAAGAAACCCATAACTCGGCCACATATAATAGACACTCTTGGAGGGTCAACATGTTCTAGAGTTTCACCTCCAAGATGCCCTGTTATGCCACCTGGGTCACCTTTGTGTTCCTTCAAGCCAGCGTGCCAAGATGATTTGGGAAGAACACTACAGTCAGGTTGCTGGGCATTTCAGGGTCAAAAATTTGTGGAAGTACTACATAAGTGTTTCATTTGGCTGAATCTTCGACAAGATGTTAGGAAGTACATCAGATCATTCAGTCCCTACACCATTGCCAAACCGACCATCAAGAAGAAAGGCCTCTATACCTCGCTTCCTACTCCTAGTCGACCCTGGGATTCCATCTCCATGGATTACATGTCAAGAATTCCTTCCACTAAGCATGTAAATGACTGTGTTTTTGTGGTTGTCGATAGGTTCTTGAAGATGGCCATTATGGCGGCCTGCAAGAAGAATATCACAACAGAAGCCACTACTAAACTCTTCTTTGAATGAGTTTGGGTACACTTTGGGATCTCACAATCTATCATCTCAGATTGGGACAACAGGTTCCTCAGTACATTTTGGTCCAGCCTCTGGTCGATGCTGGACACACTAAGTCCACAGCCTTCCATCCTCAAACTGATGCCCAGACAGAGGTTGTCAATAGGATGATCGTACACATTCTACGCATGTATAACTCAAAGCATCCATGCACATGGGATGAAAGCCTCCCCTATGTTTAGCACAGCTATAACCAGGCTCTCCGCAACTCGACTCGCCACATCCCTTTTCAAGTGGGCTTGGGATTCTAGCCACCATGTCCCATTGATGTGGTCAATTAGGAAAATATGCCAGGAAGGGTTGAATGATACATATTGTCCAATTTGGGTATTCTAATACCAATGAAAAGACAACCACCTTAGAAAACCTTCTAGTCATCCAAGACTTTGCTGATGTGGTCCCTCGAAGTATAAGAGGATTTCCCCAAAGTAGGACATTTATCTAAAAAGAGTGTTAGTTCCTGGATCTATCTAATTGGCGAAGGATCCCTATCATATGAATATACCTGAGCTAACATAGATCAAGATGAAATTACAAGAACTCTTGGATAAAGGGTACATCCACCCAAGAATATCACACTGGGGTCCTCTGGTGTTGTTTTTAAGGAAAAAGGATGGCAATTTGAGGCCTTTCATCGATTATAGGTAGCTAAAAAAATTGACTATAAAAAATAAGTGCCCTCTGCCTTGAATTGATGATTTATTTTATCAAGTTAAAGGCACTATAGTCTTCTCTAATATTGATTTATGGTCAAGTTACCATCAAATTAGAGTAAGGGAACAAGATATTTGTAATACAATAGTTAGAACTCATTATGGGCATTACGAGTTTTTCTTCTCACAATTTGGACTCACCAGTGCACCAACAACATTCATGAGTCTAGTGCATAATATTTTTCACCCATTTCTAGAAAAAAATGTCTTGACATTTATAGAGGATATCCTGGTCTATTCCATAAATCTAGAGGAACATAAAGAACATTTACAGATAGTGTTGCAAGTGTTACAGGAACATCAATTATATGGTAAATTTAGCAAGTGTGATTTGTATCAAGATCAAACCCAATACTTGGGGCACGTCATTTCAGCTAAAGGTATAGTTGCCAACTCTGAAAAGATAAGAACCATTATGGAGTGGCCTATACCCAAAAACATGGAAGATACATGATATTTCATGGGGTTGGTCAGGTATTATCATCATTTTATTAAGGGATTCTCATAAATTTCTTATCGTATTACTTCATTGTAGAAGAAAGGAAGGGATTTCAAGTGGACAACTAACTATCAATGAAATTTTGAGCAATTCGAGTAGTGATTAAACACTGCCCCCATGTTAAAGATTTCTTACCCAAATAAGGAATTTGTCATCTGCACAGATTCCTGC
Source organism: Pinus tabuliformis (assembly GCA_031772625.1). Classification (NCBI taxonomy): domain Eukaryota; kingdom Viridiplantae; phylum Streptophyta; class Pinopsida; order Pinales; family Pinaceae; genus Pinus; species Pinus tabuliformis. The sequence continues at coordinate 446,466,991 of CM062817.1, forward strand.
AAGGAAGGGATTGGGGGAGTGTTAATGCAACAAGGGAAGGTGATAGTTTACAAATATCAAAAGCTAAAGTAACACGAGCAAAGAAACTTTTCTTATGACTTAGAATTAACTGTTGTGATCCATGCATTTAAATTTTCAAGGTATTACCTATTAGGGAAGACTTATTTACTAATGACTAGTCATAACAGTTTAACCAAATATTTTAAATAGCCTAACTTGAATTCTTATCATGCAAGATGGAATGTTTTTCTTAGCGAAATTTATTTCGACATAAAGAATTTAAAGAGAAAATAAAATCGAGAAGCATATGCATTGAGTAGAATGATGCATTCTGTGTATGAAATTCATAGTACAATCAAATAGAATTTAAACTTTTGGAATAGATTAAAGAAGTTGCACAAAGGATTTAGAATATAATTTTTTATGGAAACAATCCCATTAGACTAGTAGCCCTAAAAAAAGTGTGAATATCGGATTAACAGGGACTACTTGTTAAGTTTTAGGGGAAGAGTTTATGTGTCTAACTAGATTTCATTTAGACAAATGATTCTGGATGAATACCATAGAAGTCCTTATGTTACCCATCTCGTCTATCAAAAATTATTTTCAAGAATAAACAGGTATTACTTTGGCTTTCTATGAGAATGGATTTTGCGGAATATTTTGCAAAATGTTTAGAGTGTCAGCAAGCTAAAGCTGAACACCAACATCCCACCGATATTCTCCATCCATTACCCATTCCTAAATGGAAATGGTAAGTTATTATGCTATATCTCATAACAAGATTACCCAAGTCAAAGAGACATCATGATTCAATCATGGTTGTCGTCGACAAATTAAGTAAAGAAACTCATTTCATTCTGGCGCAATCTACTTATAACACAATTCAAATTGTTGATATTTTCATGAAGGGAGTGCTTCAATTTCATGCCATACTAAAAGTAGTTATATGAGAGAAATATGTAAAAAATTCCTTTGCATTTTAGATGGCTCTCTTTACTGGATTGGGGACTCAGGTACAATTAAGTACTGCATACCATTCATAAATAGATGGGTAGATAGAATGAGTGAATCAAGTGCTTGAATTAGACATGTTAAGAATGTATGTTATGCAACAACCCACAATATGGGAAGATTACTAACATTTGGTTGAATTCGCGTATACCAATAGTTATCATGAATCCCTAAAAATGATTTTATTTTGGGTGTTATACAAAGGAATGTGTAGGTACCCTACCAATTGGAGTAGCCCTGAAGGTAAAATAATATTAGCGCCAAACATGTTAGCAGAAATGGAGCAAAGTGTGAGGAAAATCCTACAAAACTTAAAAGTTGGCCAAGATAGGAAAATGGTGTATGCAGAAAAAAAGATATCTTATAGGGAGTTTGCATTTAGGCATCATGTATATGTATGAATTAAACCTAAGAAAATCACTCTAAGGTGGGGAAGTTCTACAAATATTTACCCACGATTTTGTGCCCCTTTCCAAATACATGAAAGAATAGGACCAATTGAGTACTTGTTGGTTCACAATGTATTTCATGTTTCATTATTGAAAAATTATATATATGATCCTAGACATGTTATTAATTGGCAGGATATACAGGTAAAATATAAATCAGAAAGTAACTTATATATTAGCAATATTGATCTAGTGATGGCATGGACTAATTATAATTTATGATTTCATGGTAGGTCGAAACGGATTGAGAATTCCTAGTAGAGCCTCAACATATACTCCGTCGGAGAGAAATAATGTTACTGAGGAAAGCCATCACCGAGGTTAAAGTGTAGTGGAGGCACTTTTGGCCCAGAAGATGCCACCTGGGAGGATGAAAATTTTATGTAGGAATGTTATCTTGGCCAATTCAAAGTGGTAGAATAACACCGAGGATAGTGTTACAATCTAGAGGGGAAGATGTAACACCCTCAATCATTGTAAATATTGCTGACTTACTCCTATCTATTTTAATTCTTAAATACTTATGAGCTTATAGGTTGAGTGAAAATTCCTAACAAGAATTTTTATTATTAAAGTTTATTTTATTTTATCTTCGGAAAAGAAAAATGTTAATGGAATTCTAGAATATACTAGAAACAACCCTAGATGAATTTATTTTCCCCAACAGTTAACAGTCACTTACCTTGCCCCTACTTTAAGATAATAGATGATCTCAACAAGAAAAGGCCAAATAAGGCAGCAAAGAAAAATAAAAGGAATTTAGAGGCATCAAGGAAATGGTAGATTGATTCGGAAACCAACATAGGACAATGTGAGGGTATGGCAAGATGTTGCTATGAGGTATTCTTGAGCTAGACAAAGAGCCAATGGAAACCTATAGATTGAAATAAGTCTTTGAATTCTAGGTTTGACCTTATGTGGTTATGTTTCCTAAGAACTAACCCTATTGGGGTCATGTTGTACTGTTCAACAACCCCACCCCCCCATTTTATTGATTTAATAGTTAATATTCTATTGATAAATGGGGACCCTTTAGAAAAATTCTCTTAAAAACTTACCACTTAAGCACTTCCTTTTTTGAATTATTAGAAATAAACTTTTAAATAAACACAAGGTATCAAGCCAAAGTCCCTGTGTAGCTATATATTCTCACTTTATCACATATCATTGGATTATGTGTGTCACATGCTAATTAACAACTGGGATCTATGAATTGTGATAAGAGGGAACACTGTAATAGACTTATGGTATCATTCAACTTTTCATTAATACTAAGGCTTAAAGTATATCTTACAAAATAAAGTACCTATCGCAATCACATTGCGACATTCACAAAAGCAAAAACCAGCAAAACCCTTGGAATATGTGACGTGAGATATTGCAACATAACAAGACAAGCACTCATTGAATCGTGACACTTACAGAAAGGCCAATCTTGTGAACCATGAAAGGTTGCGAAATGCGATATGACCCGGACCCGATGGAAGTATGCAATAATTGTTATAACTTTGGTTAAGTCTAGCGCATAGTAAAAGGTCACTTTATGCAATAAGTATTCATTCAAACAAAATACACCTAAAACAATAAAACGTACACTGCTCACATCGTATCTCGCAAAATTTTAAAAAACTTTGATATAATGCATAACCGAAAGTGTGATGTTGCGATTTGTGATATTACGATTATCTTTTTTGCAATCGCATAATCGGCATCACGCACTTCAAACTGATCAACTTGAAGTTTTTTCTTACATGTTTGTGATGCGATGACTTAAATGAATAATAAATGTAATAATAAAAGATCTTAGTACATATTTAATGAGTTTTAATGGCATTTATGTTTAAAATGGCTCAACGTGATTTGATATCTTTCATCTACATTTTCAAATAAAATCTTCTTCCTTGATACCTTTCGAAATTAACTGTATCATTGTATTTTCACTATCATTTTCGCTCTATGTGTTTATTCGATAATCTCCATTGCTCAATCTCAAGAAACCTTCGAAGGAAGCAAAGTTTGGAAAGATGGTGAAGAAGGGAAAAGCTAGTGCATCTAAGAAATGAGACATGTCACCACTCTTATCCAATACCACCTGCAACAAAGATGAAGGAACCACATCATGGAAGCCATGTATAACCTACTGGAAGAAGAAAAGCCTAGGCCACTGGAAACAAAGGCAATAGCTAATGCCAAAGAATCATTTGGTGCTTCCTGCGTTGATGCAAAATGTTCATTTTTACTTAGAATAGCTGCAAGACCTAAGATATTATCGTATACAAATATGGTAAAATGGGTGTTGATAATGTGAATATCTCAGACAGAACTTTCTAGAATGCAAGATATGATGTCATCGGGTCTTTCACACCAGACAGCTTGCATCATATGTACCATCTACCAAAGCCTCAAAATCTCTATGACAAAGATTTTCTTGAGAACTTTTCTAAAGAGAATGACAACCCATTGGATGTGGGATGTTACATAGAGCAGGAGGTCAGGCTCAAGAAAATTCAAACGGGAGAAATCAGGTATGTATCCAATTGCATCCGTCTCAGCCCTACATAATTTCACAGCTACGATGATGTGTAGGTTATTTGGTAAAGTTAATAGTACTAAATTTTCTATAGAATGGATTCCATTAATTGATGCAGCAATTAACACAATGATTATGAATTGGAGTGGGATTTTATCAGACAATTTAGCTATGGCTATTAGAGAATATAGTCAAAATATAAGTATTTCTTCAAGAATTATTCCCCGTTTTTATATGAGTGCTTATGTAATGGATGCCCTATTTCTGTTCTCAATTTCCAAACACGAGTTGGAAATGGACTGTATAGAACCCTCTCCCCATCCATGTGTATTATAAAATCTTCTCAAAATCCCAATTCAATTCCCATTTTTACAAAATCTGCCATGGTCTTATGTTGCCTATTTATAAAACCATTTTTGAGAAAACGACCCCAAAACTTTCTGAAGAAGCCAAGATAGACATCTTGCTAGTTGCAAGATGGTTCATGAAGAAACATGCACTTATATCAGAGATTTTTGGAGCATTGCAACCCCATATGTCCTCCCATATTATGTTTCAGACAAGATATTGGCAAGAGATATAGCTTACCAAACATCAGGGGAGGGTTTAAACAAAGCCCTAAGGGAGAAGAAGAAATCCATTTGGCCAACCTTCCCATTACAATGTGGTACTTTCGCACTACATGACTATGGGCATGCAATAAAATCAACAGAGAATATTACATCTCTGAAATTTGCCACAGTTCCAGGGCGACACTATGACCCAAATCAGGTTGCTAAAGACTTCACCACCATGGTTAAAGTAAAATATTTCACTCATGAAGAGGATCCATTTGATGATCTCTTTCAAAGAGCTAAATCATTTGTAGAGGTCCTACATTTAGCATCATTATAGTTCATCCTAGATGATATTAATGGCTTTCATATATATAGGAATAAAAGATTATTAAAGGTCCCATTGGACCTATTAAAAATCAAACCAATAAGAGAATCGAATCCTAACATGAGCTTGGTGGGAAGTTCAAAGTAAAATTATGATGAGGAAATGCAAAAGAAATCAAATCACGAGTTGGAACACTTAGTGCAACAATCTCAAAATGGAGAATAGAGTCCTAGTAAAGATTTTGAGAAAGATATAGAAGGAAATAGTGATGAAACGATCAAACAGGTCTTGGCCAAGAAACAGACAAATGTTGACTCCACTTCAGCTCAAACATGGAAGATTCCAGACATTGACCTAGACAAGGAATGGGAGCAATTCAATCAGAAGCTCCAAAAAGGCACAATTCTTGAGGAAACATCTAGATTTCAAACCCCCAAACAGATTTAGCATAAAGAAATTCCAGAGACAACAAAGCAAGAGGCTACAAACACACAAGATATTGAGGTTTTTCTGGCTTTTCTCACTTTTGAAATTGTCTTAGAAACTGAAGAGATACCTCCACTCAAAATATTTGATAGCCCCACACATAAGTTTGTAGTTAAAAGACAAAGAAAGAAGAGGAAATTAGACACCACAGCTGTTGAAACTCTAGAGAACGAATCAATGGAAGTTGTGTGGAAGGACACTCCTATTGACCCATCAGAAAACCTTACGAAGTTGTCACAGTTTGTAGGAGCCTATGCCACAACGACCATTGACAAAGAAAATGAAGTCTGACTACTGCTAAAAGAAAAAGATTAGCTAATTATTTTGCTTGAACAACAATTAGAACAAGAGAAAACTAATCAGCAAGCAAAATAGTAGGTATGTTAGGTCCCTATAATACTAGTGATTACCCCATTACTATTGTATTTGTATCCCTTATAAATATTTTTGTTCCCCTGTTGTCCCCATATTATTATTACTGTGCCCCATAGAATCCCTCTATTATTATTTTTGTGCCTTTATATTATTATTGTTAGGTCAATTGGGTTATATTGTGACTCCTTAGACTCCTATATGGGAAGGAGGTTTTGTCATTTGAATCATCAAACAATAATTCATTTGTGTAATGTAAAGGAGGTTTCCCCCTGGAAGAGGTTGAATTCTAAGGCGTTGATCTATCTTTTCTATCTTTTTATGATCTGGTTTCATAACATTTTGTATCAGAGCTTTGGATTCTAGGGTTTCACTGCTCCAAATAGGTCGTCGTGGAATTTTCGCTATAACTTTTATTCTACAATGTTTCAGAAGAAAAAAAAAACCATTTGAGACGAAATCATACTGTACCTCGAGTCTGAATTTCAGAGCTTTTCATGCTATATTTACAGAGATATGATCTGAGGAAGTTGGTCTTTTTGCAGACTCTTGAATTACATTCCAAACAGGTGACCTGGGGAAAAGCGTCATAACTTTCTCTCTGAGAATCAGATTGAAATTTCATAAGAAGGCATAGAAAGAGGATAGACTGTAGTTTCTTGTATATATTTTTAGAGCCAAAGGTCGAAATAGGGACACGTGGCACATCGTACAAGTTCGCTCGACTGAACTAGTCTATAATCAGGTCACTGTGGGAGATTTGGCATAACTCTTCCTTGGAGAATCCAATTGGGATGAAACTAGTGCCATTGGAAGGAGGACATAGAGGGCTACTGCAGGTCACAAGTTCAAAACTAGATGATCCAAAATTATAGAGATATGTCAAAGGCAATATCGATCTCCTACAAAGTGAAAAACGGTGTGTAGATTTTTTTAAATTTTTGCTTAAGTTTGGTTTGAAAAATTATTTTGAAGGAATTCAAGGGCAAAGTAGAGAATTATTATCGATAACTAATGCCTCGAGTAAAGAAAATGCAAACACCTAGTAAGCAACCTGAAAGCTCTAGCATGACTCATTAAGAAGAGGAAGAAATGCTACATGATATATCAAAATTACAAGACCAAGTGCAACAAATTTCACTCTCACAAAAGCTAACAGAAGCTAAGATAAATGTCATGGAATCTAAGATAAAGGGCATGGAAGCTATGATGAATGGCGTGGAAGCTAAGATTGAAGATTTGAAGATAGATTTGAAGACAGATTTGACAAATTTTCTACAAGAAATACTTACTAATGGTGAAAGGGTAGCAAAGGAAACTCATGATGCGAAAAAAAGAAATGTTAATCATGATTTCATAGACTCTAATGTTGGATCGAAGACCCACCATATTCCAAAAATCGATATGAGGAAGCTTGATGGCAAGGATCCCACAACATGGATATTACAGATGGAGCAATTTTTTGATCTCAATAATGTGCAAAACACACAAAAGGTACGTATTGCAACTTTATATTTGGAACCAAATCAGTTTGTATGGTATCAATGGCTTTTCTCTCGTAAACAAATTATCACTTGGGCAATTTTTATGGAAGAATTGACAGCACATTTTGAGGATACAAAAAGCAACACTTTTTTTAGCCAATTAATAAGTCTCAAAAAAAAGGGTTCAATAATGGAGCACATTGAGGAGGTCCAAAAATTGAACATAGGGGTAAAAAATATTCCAGAGGAGCATAGAATTGATGTGTTCATAAGGACTTTAAAGGATAATATCCAACATGATGTTCACCCTTGGGAACCTGATTCATTAGAGAAGGCATTCAGGTTAGCAAGAAAAATGGAAAGCAAAATTATGGAAACCACGAAGCATACCACTCACAACTATAAAGATGGAAGTATTGTTGCCCCTAGTCTTCCACAACCTATAAGGTTGACACCACAAAAACTGGAAGAAAAAAGAGCAGAAGGGCTTTGTTACAATTATGATAGCAAATACAGTAAAGGTCATAAGTGTGCTGAGAAGAAATGATTCTACATAGATTGTGAAGAGGAAGAAGAAAAGGAGAAAGAAAGGTCAAAATAAGAGGATATACTCCAAGAACAAAGCCTAGATAAAGAAGAAATGAATTTGACCATATCTTGTAATGCATTGGCTGGAATCACCACTCCTCAAACCATCAAGATAGAAGGACAAATCAAGAAGAAAAGGGTAATAGTGTTGATTAATTCAGGGAGTACCCACAATTTTATTCATTGTAAGGTAGCAAAAGTATTGAATTTCTTCCTATATCCAATACTAGAGTTTCAAGTGATGGTTGCAATTGGAGGAACAATAAATTTCTCTGGAAAGTGCCATAATATCAAGCATTCCATGGGAGAATATGTATTGACTAGCCCAATGCTTTCCATTCCAATGGGAGGTGTTGATTTTGTACTAGGATTCCAATGGCTACAATCCTTGGGTACAATAGCTTTTAATTTTCAATAACTTTTCATGAAATTTTATGCAGAAGGAAAGGAAGTTGAATTAAGGGGTATTGCAGGGAAATTGGGAAATATAATCATCTCTGATGATATGACAAAGCTTCTAAAAAAAGAACAAAGAGGTGTAATTGCACAATTATGTTCGCTAGATGTCTCCACATCGAAATCATGTATTTCTCCAAATCTCTAAAAAGTCTTGGACAATCATTCCAAGGTATTTGAGACTCCCAAAGGCCTCCTACCTATTCGTGATCATGATCATGCTATTCATCTTATTCCAGGAAGTGTTCCTCCAAACATCAGGCCATTCAGATATCTCTATGCCCAAAAGAGTGAAATTGAACGTATGGTTGCAAAAATGCTCAAGGCTAGTATAATTCAACCTAGTCAAAGTTATTTCTCTGCTCAAGTAGTATTGGTGCACAAGAAGGATGGATCATGGCGCATGTGTCTGGATTATAGGGAGCTCAACAAGCTCACTATTAAAGATAAGTTTCCCATTCCTGTCATTGATGAATTACTGGATGAATTGCATGGATCAATTTACTTCACCAAGTTTGATCTTCATTCAGGATATCATCAAATCAGAATGAAGACTGAAGACATTCCAAAAACAACATTTAGAACTCATGAGGGTCATTATGAATTTTTGGTCATGCCTTTTGGCCTTACCAATGCACCTTCTACATTTCAGGGTTTGATAAATTCTATTTTCAAACCCTTCCTTAGAAAATTTGTGTTAGTATATTTTGATGATATACTAATTTACAACAAGTCTTGGAAGGATCATGTTGAACATGTTGAGAGGGTGCTACAACTACTGGAGGAGAAACAATTATATGCAAAAAGATCCAAATGTTTCCTTGGAGTACAAGAGGTGGAATATCTGGTTCATATTATATCTCATGGAGTTAAGGTAGACCCTAGAAAAATTAAATCCATTAAGAAATGGAAAATCCCCACATCCATAAAGCATTTGTGAGGATTTCTGGGGTTGACTGTGTATTATTGCAAGTTTGTTAAGATTTATGGGAGAATAGCAGCACCTCTAACAACATTATTGAAGAAAGATTCATTTTCATGGACTCCAGAAGCAACAAAGGCGTTCAAACATCTTAAAGAGGCAATGTGCCAAGCACTTGTCTTAGCTACACCATACTTCACAAAAACCTTTATTGTGGAATGTGATGCTTCAGGAAATGGAATTGGTGATGTTCTAATGCAATATCAAAGACCCATTGCTTTTGAAAGTCGTCCAATCAAGGGAAAGTTTTTACCCAAAGCTATTTATGAGAGGGAAATGTTGGCAGTACTACACGCAATTAAGAAACGACGACCCTACCTAATGGGAAGACACTTCAAGGTAAAAACGGATAATGATAGCCTTAAATACTTTTTAGAACAAATATTATCCTCTGAAGAGCAACAAAAGTGGGTGACAAAGATTTTGGGTTATGAATTTGAAATCATCTACCAAAAACAGAAGCAAAATGTGGTGGTAGATGCACTCTCAAGAAAGGATGAGGATGTGGAAGAATTTCTATATGTCATTTCTATTATCCAACCAGATTGGATAAACGAAGCAAGGGAGGAATGGAAGAATAAAGAAGAAGTGTGAGCACTTATTCGAAAGTTACAACAAGATTCCAGTACATCTGATACATTTAGTTGGAAAAATGATTTGTTATGGTACATAGATCGCTTATACTTCTGTAACAATTCCCAACTCAAACAAAAGATTATTATGGAATTGCACACTTCTCCCTTAGGAGGGCACTCAGGATTTTTTAAAGATTACCATAGGGTTAAGAACGAATTGTTTTGGGATGGCCTTAAATCGGATATTCAAAAGTTTGTGGTGGAGTGTTTGGTTTCCCAACAAAATAAAGTTGAAACAATTAAGAACCCGGGTCTATTACAACCTTTATCCATTCCAATCCAATGTTGGGAGGAGGTTTCAATGGATTTTGTCACAGGTTTACCCAAGTCTGAGGGAAAGAGAGTCATCATGGTGGTAGTTGACAGACTTACCAAGCACACACACTTTGTTGCATTATCACATCCATTTAAAGCCAATACAGTTTCTATTTCATTTATGGAAACAATTCAAAAGCTACATGGAAACCCAAAGATTATTGTAAGTGACAGAGATCCCATTTTCACTGGAAATTTTTGGACAGAATTATTTTATTGTCTCGGTACTCAGTTAGCTCATAACTCATCTTATCATCCTCAATCTGATGGGCAAACTGAGATAGTAAACAAATGTTTGGAAGGATATCTTCATTGCTTTGTATCTGATAAACAGACACAATGGGTCAAATGGTTACCTCTGGCTCAATGGTGGTATAACACTTCCTTCCATACAGCAACAAAAATGACCCCATTTATGGCACTTTATGGATATCAGCCGCCATCCATCAAATCATATTTAAGATAAAATTCTAAGGTTCAAGCAATGGAACATCACATCGATTATCAACAACAAGTCCTCCAACTCTTAAAGGATAACCTCGTGCTGGCGAAAATATATTGAAACAATAGGCAGATCAACATCGCAGTGAAAGAAGTTTTGATGTAGGTGATTGGGTATTCCTACGGCTACAACCATATAAACAAATGTCCCTCAAGCAAGCTAAGAAGGATAATAAATTATCACCAAAGTATTATGGTCTGTACAAGGTGTTGCAAAAGATTAGTACTATGGCATACAAATTGGAGCTTCCTACAGCTTCTCGAGTGCACCCAGTTTTCCATGTTTCATGTTTAAAGAAGGTTATAGGCAACAAGCTCCTAGTTCAAACAATAATGCCATAACTTGATGAGGAAGGAAAAATTATATTGGAATCGGAAGCAGTCACAGAAACAAGAACTCAACAGCTACAAAATCGATCAATTTCGGAGTAGCTCATCAAGTGTAAGAACTTATCTGCTGAAGATTCCACATGGGAGGATGAGAATTTTATACAAAAGCATCCAGAACTACTCAAGTGTTGAGGACAACACTTTTTTGAAGGAGAGGGGCATGTTAGGTCCCTCTAATACTAGTTATTACCCCATTACTATTGTAGTTGTGCCCCTGTTGTCCCCATATTATTATTACTGTGCCCCATAGAATCCCTCTATTATTATTTTTGTGCCTTTATATTATTATTGTTAGGTTGGCTGGGTTATATTGTGACTCCTTAGACTCCTATATATAGGAAGGAGGTTTTGTCATTTGAATCATCAAAGAATAATTCATCTATGTAATGTAAAGGAGGCTTCCCCCTTGAAGAGGCTAAATTCTAAGGCGTTGATCTATATTTTCTAACTTTTTGTGAGCTGGTTTCATAACAAGGTAGCTCAGCTTCAAAGGGAATTCAAGCAAATGAGGTTACAGCATGAGGCAAGCATATTAGAAAAGGACTCACATATCTTCCAAATGCAGGCCATGGTAGATGGATTTAAAGATAACCCTCAAACATATGAGTTAATCAAAGAAGGAATCAAGATAAATTCCCTATTAGTACAACAACAAGATATGTTCTGCCAGTAAATCTCATAGATCAATCCTTACTATGAGACAAGTAATAAATTGAAAAATTAAGTGATTGATCTGAGGTTTGCATATTAAGAAATCCATAAAAAGATTTATGAATTTATTACTTGACAGGAATCTGATGAGGGAAGAAAGATTGATCTAACAAAAATAAAAGAATCCCACAAATAAATTCTATTTGTAGATTGGGGTACACAGTTAAAGCAGGCATAAAGGGTGACAATGACAACAAGTGAAACAAATAGTATAATTGAAGTCATTAATGAAAACCTTCATAGTGTCAACCTTGTCAAGGAATGCATGTGAGGGGCTCTCCCAAATATCAAACAATCGGAACAGCATTTGAAACAAATAGCTTAGACCAAAGAAGAAGTAATCAAATAGCTAACCAAACTAGATTGGAGACATACTGGCAGTATTTGGTAAAACCACATAGCCAGTGGATGAATTTGTGATGCTTAACTACCATTGCATAAAAAATGGTGCCAGCTCTGTCAGATGCCATATTTACAGAACAATTAAAATCCACAATCGTCAAACCACCTCAGGTCAAACTAATGATCGACATTTACAATTTAAAAGATCAAGTTAGCCGACTAAGATAGTTCAAGTTGAAAGAAGCTTTTCATTAGTTTAATTCTATTTTTAGTTTTATTTTTGCTTACTCTAAGGAAGGTTGTTTGAAACCTCAGCATTTTTTGTAATAATATATTTTTAAGGCATGTATTATAGTATTTAAACCCCTCTCATGCATTTAGAGAGGGGTCCAGAATTTTATCAAAATTAGTTTTTAAGAAATTACACTTCTGTATTTTTGGGAAGGCTTTGATGAAATTATTGGAAAAAGATCTAATTTTCTTGAATATCGAGCATGCTCTACTGAAATTTCACTTTTGTACTCTTAGAGTGTATTTGATTGGATGCAAGTGGATCAATATTGTTGAGCCTATGAGCAGGACCTTCCATATATGGTACTTTTATCATATGATCGTGTTTTATTTATGCATTAGCAATACTCTTTCTTTGATTGTCTTATGTATGAATTCTGAGTTATAGTTCTACATTATTTCACTTTTGTATGATGTTTTAGCTCTGAATCTGTATTTAATACACAAACAATTACTATATGTGATATAGTTTTCTCAGTTGTTTTATCTAACTATTTATCCAAAAAAAATATCATTAATGATTTCATTTCGTTTGGCAGTTGAATGATCTTTATTACCAATTGTTTTGAGACAACTCTGTAGATCGCATATCTTACTTTATTCTAGGGTATATTTATAGTTAGATAATGTTAGATTAAGATATATGCATTTGTTTATTGTTTAGTTTAGATTATAATTGGTTTAATCATTCTCCTTTATATCTTATATCACTCCAACAACATTATCAATAAAAGAAGCTGCTTTTAAGGTCCGGACCAAGTGGTTATCCCCCATGTTGTCACAGTGAATTTTGAGGCTTCAACATTTTGGTGAAAGAAGGAGGGCCACGACTATGAATGGCAAGAAAATCTAAATAGAAAATGCATTCTAAGAGTAAAACTCCGTCATCATCACCTATGACTGCTCAGTCACATTCCAAATCCCCAAATCCTAAACGTGAAGTTGTGAAGAAATATTTACAATCCACTAGTGTTTCTCTAAGGAAATCAGGTCAACCTTCTTCTGCAAAAACTCTCGAAGTTCAGTCTTTAATTTGTAAGTTACAAGGGATTTATTTGTCGCAAGAAGAATATGAATTATCTGAAGCCAGTGTTTCCTCTCATTTTCGTTCCTCTCGAAGATTAACTAGATCACAGATTCAAAAAATTGTAATTCCTCTCAATCTCCTTATGCATTCAGCTCTACTTTGAGATCTAGGAAGACATCATTCACAAACATGAATAAAACAATAGCACTAATCAGACAGATTAGTCATTTTCGAACAACAAGATTTTCTTTTGCATACGCTACTTGGAATAGTTGAACCTGCATGTAGACGCACCTTCACCAAGTCGAACCAGTGTATAGATCCGCAAATACTAACTTAAAAATTCGTTGCTATTCCAAACTTAAGGCATACCCAAATCATGACATTTAAACAATAAAACATGCATAAGAAATTATATCTAGCCCAACCAATGTCAAATCATACAATGGTGAGTCATTTCAGGTCTCATGATCCTTATCCAACATTGTATCCAAGGTGCACAAAATATTTCAGATCATATCATAACCATAGCCCCTACAACATAAAGTATACCTCAAATAGAAGTATTCCTCAGAAACCCTTTCACTTGCACACTTGGCCCTTTCATATTCTCCTCCTTATATAGTTTTTGGCCTTTCTCAATACCTCAGACAAAAACCATACTTAGAACTTGTGGTATTCTTGGACGAGATCAAATCTTCATTACTCCGCTCAATATTGGCAGCTAATACCATTTACCCTTGGTTTACTTTAATCTTAATTTTCCTTTATTTTCCAATCCATAAGCACTTTTCCTCTTTTGAAAGTGCATGCATACATATACGCTCTTTTTTTTTCTGTGAACCCGCGTGTATACGCTGCTTCGATAAAGTGAACCTGCATATATAGCTTAAACTAACTTAAAACATCCTTTTTCTTCAACTTCTTGATTCTGATCTATATTCCTTGATTCCATCTTCATGTTCTTTTTTACTATTACCATGTTACCTCTGAATTGACCTGTTACAATGTGAGTTTCCCTTTCTCAAGTCTGAACTGACCTGAGAGTAAGTTGCCATGAAGGACAACACTTGTATCATAATGCCAGCAATCTCCCCCCCTAGACTTGATGGCAACCATGTTGGTGTTGATTACTTCAAGATGTAGAAACTATTAGAGTTATCAATCAACACCAAAATACTCTCCCCCTTTGACATCAAGGGCAAAGGGCAGACCAAGATATTATCCCCCTTGAGATATACTATGTTTTCCATGCTCCCCCTGAGCACATGCAGAGTCTGCAAATATATTTTTCACAAGAATAGCATCACTCTATAACTCAACTACGTGAGTATGACCTTCCTATCACCAATGACTCATACATACATCAGTCACCCAACCAAGTGCGGACATACCAAATGTTCATACATGACTGAATAATTGCAATTATTAGATCATCCTTCCAATGCATAGTGGGAGTACAAATTACATCATATGTCCAAAATGAATCATTAATAGACCATGACAGAAAGAGACATATTATGACATCATAGGCCTTTACATGACCTTTACAACAAATGATATGAATATCTGAAACCATAGCTAAATTCAGTGACCATGATGCCAACAATGTATACTTTTTTTGAAGACTAATGCTGCTCCTGAACCTACGCTACATATGAATTCTCAAAAAATCATTCATCAAGGAATATTCATCAGTCAAATAAAAAACAATGAACAAAGCATATCGGCAGACTGTAACCATCAATATTAGACTGAACATCCATGTTAGAAACTAATTTTGAGTGTAACCCACTATTTTTCTATTAGAAAAACATATATGCTCCTGTAGCCAGAGAAACTCGTGTATATACACATTTCTTATTTATGAAACCCGCATATATGATCCATTCCTCTAAAAACATGATTTAACAGCAGAATGATGTAGAAACTACTCACAGGTTTTGTTTGAGATATTGAAATGTTTCTCTCGGAAGCAGTTTGGTAAATATATCAGTAACCTATTATTTGGAGGGAACATACTCCAATTTAACGTTTTGTTCAAGCACTTGTTCTCGTAGATGTGCTTGGTCTTGGAGTGCATAACAGGATTTTTCAAAATACTAATGGCACTTGTATTATCACATAGAATGGATATGGGTGGAGAACATGTGATTTGAATATCTTTCAATGTTTGCATCATCCAAAGTAGTCGTGTGCAGCAAGATGAAGCAACCACATATTCTTCTTCAACGATAGATAAGGCAATTTGACTTTGTTTCTTGTTGAACCAAGACACTAACCATGATCCCATATAGAATACACCTCCACTACTACTTTTTCGATCATCAACATTTCCTACCCAAACGAAATCTATATATGCATGAAGAGTGAGATCTATATATTTAGGATACCATAGACCAAAGTCTTGATTTCCTTGGAGATATTTGAATATACTTTTTACAACCTGAAGATGTGATTCGTTTGGATTTTCTTGGAACCTTCCAACAATTCCTACTGCATGCATGATATCTAGTTTGGTACTTGTTAGATAAAGTAGAGTTCCAATCATAGATCTATATGCTGGTTGATTCACGGTAGGTGATGCATCATTAGAACTGAGACTACATCCTGTCACCATTGGAGTACATACTGGTTTAGAATTGTTCATTCCATAATTCTTTAGAACTTGCTTGAGATATTTAGTTTGTGAAAGAAAAATACCATCTTCTGTTTTCTATACTTGTAGACCAAGAAAATAAGTTAGTTCACCATGTAAGGACATTCCAATCTCTTGCTACATAACCGAAGCAAAGTTCTGACTCATAGATTCTTCATTACAACCAAAGATGATATCATCAACATAAACAACAATAATTAGCAGTTTATTATTCTCAATCTTTGTGTGTAAGTTGTCGTTTTCAGATCCTTTTGTGAAACCTTATTGTTGTAGATATATGTAAAGATGATAATAGGAGACCCTTGGAGCTTGTTCCAGACCATATAGATCCTTTTTGAGCTTGTATACAAGTTTTGCATCTTTTACTAGAATGAATCCTTTTGGTTTTTCAATATAAACTTCTTCCTCTAAATCTCCATTAAGAAATGTTGATTTTACATCCATTTGATATACTTTGAATTCTCGAAAACTTGAAAGAGAAAGAAACATTCTTATGGCTTCAAGTCTGGCAATAGGTACAAAAGCTTCTTCAAAGTCTATACCTTCTTTTTGAGCATACCCTTTATAGATAAGTCTTGCTTTGTTTCTAATAACCTCTCCATTTCCATTTACCTTATTCTTGAATATCCATTTTGTTCCTATATCATTTTTATCATGAGGTCTAGGAACTAATTCCCTAGTATCATTCTTTTCAATTTGGTCAATTTCTTCATCCATGGCCTTAACCCAAGATTCATCTTCATTAGCTTCATTAACATTTTGTGGTTCTATGCAGGATAGTAATGCTAGGTAACTGTGAATTCCTACAAGAGTTCTTCTTGTGTGTACTCCAGACCCTTTTTCTCTTAAAATTGGAGATTCATGATGATTCTTTTGAACATACCTAGATGAAGTCTTTTCCCTTTTAGTTGTATCTTGTTCTAATGCTTCATTGGTTTCTTCCTCTTTATAATTTTGATTTGATACGACAAATCATTTCATTGTCATATTCCTTTGTTGATTTCATCTGTTCCAGATTTCTTCATGCTTCATCAATTACTACATCAGTGCATTCAACAATTTTTCGAAGTCTCTTATTATAACATTTGTATCCTTTACTTCTACATGAATAACCAAGAAGAATTCCTTCATCTGCTCTCGGTTCAATGTTACCAATTTTTTCATTAGTCTTTTTAATGAAACATTTGCTTCCAAAAACTCTAAAGTGTTTTATACTAGGAGGCTTACAACACGAAATTTCATATGGAGTTTGATCACTATTTGCCTAAACATTGGATTTGTTGAGAATATTTACAACAGTAAATGCAGCTTCACCCCAGAAAGTGGCAAAAGTTCCATATTCATCAGTCATAGCTCAAGCCATTTGTTGAATTGTTCTATTCATTCTTTCCACCATGCCATTTTTTTGAGGATTTTGGGCAATAGATAACTATCTTTTTGTTCCTTGTTATTCACAAAAATAAAAAATGTCATCTGATATGAATTCTCCTCCTCGATCGGATCTCACACATTTGATTTTTCGATCTGATTCATTTTCAACTAAAACATTGAATGCTTTAAACTTTTCAAATGCTTCATATTTATGCTTTAGTAAACCAATCCATCACATTCTAGAAAAATCATCAATTAATAAAATGAAGTGTTCTTCTCCATGAGGCGACATTTTCCTTGTTGCCCCACGTAGATCAGTATGAATGATTTCAAGAGGCTTACTTGTTGATCCTTCTTTCTCATTTAAATGAAATATGGTTCGCTTATCGAATTGACATTGTTTGAAAATGATATTTTCTGGGATGATGATATTTGAAAGATCGCGAACTGCCTTGAGTCTGCATGCTTTTCTTATTTGAGAAAAACTTAGATTCCCCAATCTTATATGACATAACTAGTTCTCTTCTGTTTTGCTTAGATATCATTAGTCTTGACCTCCTTTTAGTGTGTGTGTGTGTGTATGTATATATATATATATATATATATATATATATATATATATATATATTTCTTGGATTTATTGTACCTTTGATTATTGTCTTTCATGTATCAAGCTCATGAACCACACATCCTTTTGATCGAAACACATCTTCATTTCCTCGATCACACGTTTGAATGAAACTCAACAATTTATGCTTTAAACCATTAACATATATAACATTTCCAACTTTAACCTTTTCTTTCAAATAAATTGAATCTTTACCCTTAATGACAATTGGTGCGTCATTTCCAAAGGAGACATTCTTTTCTTTTTCTAAAGCATTATATGAAAGGAGTTTATCTTTATCACAAGTCATGTATTTAGAGCATATGCTATCAATGTACCACTGATTTTTTTGTTCTTCTGCAAACATAGCTATGCCACATCTTTTGGATTGAAACTCCTTCTTTCTCCATATCTTGGAATTTGGCGATGTTTGCTCCTTTTGAATTGTTGGTAGAAATTTGCTTCTGCATTCATATTTTTCATGACCAAAGTTATTGCAAAATGAACATTCAATTTCATCTTCAAGAAGAGAAAAGTTATTCTAAGAACGTTTCTTGATTCCTGGCATGCTCCCTTGCTTTTGTGCTTCTTTAATCATGATAGTTTTGTATGCAACACAATGAGTAGCCTTATGACCAAAGTTATGGCATGAAAAACATTGTCCACTACAGAAGTTTCCGTGATCATAAGATCTTTTGGTATTGTTTACCTTTTGGTTGATGCTTCTATTAATGTTCACCATAGGAGTAAGATTAGCATGGTTTACCTGAGGAGTACTTTTAGGCTTTTGTTGAATCTTGATGGCATCATTCACTGGCCTTTGCTACATCAAGGTAACTTCTGGTGATGACTAATGAATTTTATGATTGGGATGTTTCTCCAGTATATCCAAGACCGGTGTTTATAAGAGGGGAGTGTTGAACCTTCAGGATTTCATCTAAAGTTTCTGTTTCTTTAGGAAATCTAAGATTAAGAGATTTTGTCTTCTCAAGTTCTTTTCTTAGACCCACTACTTCACATTCTAATTTTTCATTTTTTCGTTCTCTTTTAGTGAGTTGATGTGTCAAAGCGTCTATTACCCTATTCTTTTCTTCCAAATAGATTTTAGGTTGAGTGATTTCTTCAATAAAATCTTCCTCTTCTAAAGCATCCATAAAATCATTATCGTCATAAGCCATGAGTAGTTTAAATTCTTGTTCAGATTCATCTTCATCACTATTAGACATGACATTACTATCTTCATGAGTATAATAACTTTTTATATTGACAAACTATTTTCTATTACCCTTTGCAGACTCCTTTCCCTTTTCATGATTATCTTTATGAGGAAATTTAATAGCATAATGGCCAACTTTACCACAAGAAAAACATTTTAATGGTAGCTTACCTATGAATCTTCCAGAACACTGTTGAAGCTTCCTAACAAAGTTTACCTCATCTTCTTCTAAAATATATCCTGATTCATTGAGATCTTCCGTTTCTTTTCCCTTTGTGGAAGCTTTGAAAGCGGCTTCTCTAATATTTGATGGACCTCCTTTCCTCATTTCAAAGGAAGCTAAATTCCATGAAGTTGAAAAACAATAATAGATTGAATATCCTCCTTTTCTTCTATGGCAAATACTTTTGACTCAAATTTAGAAGATAAAAATCTCAATTTTTTCTCTACTAAAGTAGCCTCCTTTATTTCTTCACCCAGATTATTCATACAATTTACAATCTCATCTACCCGTAAAAAATAACTAGAAATACTTTCATCGCTATGCATTTTGAGAGTTTCATACAGTATTCTAAGTGTTTGGAGCTTAGCGCGTTTTACCTGGGAGTATCCTTCGTAGCTCTGAATGATTTTATCCCATATTTCTTTGGTTGTCTTGAGCTGCATGACTTTGACAGATTCTGGTTCTAATAGACTTCCCAATAAAGTATTCAATTCTTTGGCATTGGTTTCGTATAACTTCTTACCTGATGTATCTGTAGGTATGGCTGCTGGAAATTGGTATCCTCCTTCCACAATTTCCCAAACATCATCTCCAAGTGACTGAATATAGGCTCTAGTTCTTATCTTCCAATATACTAAGTTGTTCTCGTTGAAGAATGGTGGTCTGATAGATCCCATGCCTTCGTGATTCTTCATCTTGAGAGATCTCCCTTTAAGAGACCAATATTCTTCTGAAGGACCTTCTCTAATAGCAATTGTTGGAAATAATACTGAGAGGGGTCACATGAATCAGTATTTACAATTCAATAACATTTAATTTCACAATTAGATTTATATGCACTACTTCAGTGAAGTGAACTCGCATGTGCACACAACTGTTATTAGGGAAGCTAGTGTATACCCAAAGAACTTACAATTCAGTTAATTCATCATGTGTTGATATTTAATCAGTGCACCAGTACCGTATTAGAAGGTAACTATGGGCAGTAATAACATAACAAACCATCACACATAAGCAACACACATGAGCAGCAAGATTTAAGGTGGAAACCCAATGTGGGAGAAAAACCATCGACTGTTGTTGTCTATGTCCTCTTTTTAATATAAAGAAAATTTGTGTACAATCTTGTACTAGTGCAGAATCATACCAATACGCAGACACCCACCTGCAGAAGGCTACAACCTTCTCTCTTTCTCTAGCCTCTACTAGAAGGGAGCTACAACCCCCTAGCTCTTGTAGTAGTCGATATGTTTACCAGTACGTAGACCCTATCCTAGAAAATGCTACAACCTTCACTCTTCTTCCAGGGACCACGTTTCATAAATTTTCAGACTGGATACTCCTAGTACATAAGCACACAATTAATCACCACTAGAATAACTACATCTACCAATAATCAGTCAATCTGAACAGTCACATCATTGTGTTGAACCTAGAAACCTGCATCATTAGCCAGAACCAACTTTAATCTCACAAATCATATGTCAGAATGTATACACTACATCAGTGAAGCCAACCTACATGTATACGCTACTTCCTTTAACCAAACCTGCATACCTCCAAAATTATTGAATGATAAAACCCTCTGAATAAAAATTGTATTAACTAGTAACATTCTCAAGATCTACTGTCAAATTATAGATATCCAAATAGACAACAAAAAAGATCACCCTTCTCACTTAATCAATCAATCAACCAAACTCAATCTCCTTATACATTCAATTCTACTTTTATATCTAAGAAGACATCATTGATAGACAGCAATAAAACAACAACACTGATAAGATAGATTAGTCATTTGTCAGCAACAAGATTTTCTTTTGGATACACTACTTGGAATAGTTGAACTTGCGTGTATACACACCTTCATCAAGGACAACCAGCGTATAGATCTGAAAATATTAACTTACAACTTCGTTGTTATTCCAGACTTCAAACATACCCAGATCATGACGTTTAATGAATAAAACATATGTAATCAATTAAATCTAGCCCAGCCAATATCAGATCATACAATGATAAGTCATTTTAGGTCTCATGATCCTGATCCAACACTGTATCCAAGGTGCACAAAATATTTCAGATCATATCATAATCATAGGCCCTAAAACATAAAATATACTTCAAATAGAAGTATTCCTGAGAAACCCTTTCACTTGCACACTTGGCCCTTTGATCTTCTCCTCCTTATATAGTTTTCGGCCTTTCTCAATACCTCAAACCAAATACATACTTAGGACCTGTGGTATTCTTGGACAAGATCAAATATTCATGACTCTACTCAATATTGTGTTATAATACCATGGTATTGACCCTTCATATACTTTAATCTTAATTTTCCTTTATTTTCCAACCGATACGCACTTTTCCTCTTGTGAAAGTGCATGCATACGTATATGCTCTTTTTGTTCTATGAACCTGAGTGTATACGCTACTTCGATAAAGTGAACCTACGTGTTTAGCTTAAACTGACTTAAAACATCCTTTTTCTTCAACTTCTTTTTTTTATCAGTAGTCCTTTTTTCCAGCTTCTCGTTCTTCTGTATCATTTCCCTGTTACCTCTGAATTGACCTGCTACAATGTGATTTTCCCTTTATCAAATCTGTACTAACCGGTGAGTGAGTTTCCATCAAGGACAACACTTGTATCATAATGCCAACATATCCTAGTACTTCTCCTTACCATCTGGTTCTATTGATAGTTGGAATGCATTTCAGGAACAATTCCTAACCAAGTTTGGAGATGACCGCTCAACGGCTACTCTTCTTAATTATCTCTCCAAGTTGTAAGTTGAATCTAAAGAGAAGATTAAGGACTTCAATTCTCGTTTTAACAAACTATTAAACAAAATTCCAGTGTTATCCATGCCAAGCAATAAAGTTCAAAATGAATGGTGCATTTCTACTCTTCCCTCGAATGCGGCTATTTTTGTCGATAGAGTTGCCAAACCAACTTTGCCCGAAAACATGAAAGAAGCCATAGCTGTGGAAAAACACATTTTAGATTTAGAAAAGAAGAATGCATTAGAAGAAAGAAAATCCAAGAAGGTCACCTTCAAGGATGAATCCAAGAAGAAAGTACCTAAAGATCCTTTCAATCTTCAAGGTATGCAGAAGAAAACTTAAAACCATGTCCAATGAGATGGTTGACATTAAAAAACAAGTAGTTGAGACTTCTTCTAGGAAATCTTTTAGACCTTACAAAAGAAATTTCCCCTCTGATCCTAAACTTTCAAATATAATATTAAATGGTGAATCATATGTGGGGGAAGAAGAAGTTTCAACAGCTGAAGAACAAACCGATGATGAAGAGACAATTGAAGTACAAGGAATGTGGGATTTCATTCTTCCTTTATCAGATAATGAAGAATCAGAAGAAGCATTACCTATCACTACTAGAAGCAAGAGCACTGTTGATTTTCTACAAACAAATCAAAAAAATAAATCATCAACTGCTGCTCTCAAAGATAAAGAAATAGGTAAGAAATCTTCTCCGAAATATACTCAAACGTCTCCTCTTCAATCCAATTCTTCACCTTGATCCAAAACCTTCCTAGTAGTTGCTGAGATGGAATACAACATCGTCAAAGACAAGAAGAAGACTAGAGATAATATCATGTTCCATGAGCTTCGCAAGCTAAAACATCAACAAAAGCTATTGCTCAAAGAATTAAAAGAAGTCCCCACTTCTCCTCTACCCGCTACTGTAATTTCCCAGGCTAGTCAAGAAATGGGTAAGCCTCCAAGTACATCATCAGAAAAATGAGTTCAAATTATGTTTCCTTAATTGGTGGTAGATCTAAATCCCATGCACCTCCTTTTCTTCTGACTTTCAAAGTCTTCAATAAGAAGTTACACAATTGTTTGGTTGACTCTAGAGCCTCATCCAACATTTTGCCAAAAACCGTTTGCGCAAAATTGAATGTCGAACCCCAGAAATCTATTATTCGCATTGTACAGTTAGATCGATCTCAAGTTGAAGTCACAGGAGAAATCAATAAAGTTTCCATTAGACTATAATCAAACCCTAAATTATTTCAAGTGATTGGTGTTCTTGTGGCCAATATCCCTGAATTCTACAGTCTCATCCTTAGTAGAGATTAATCCAAAAAGCTTCATGGCTATTTCACAACAGAAAAGTCCGATATGTGGCTTCCTTATAATGGTAAGCCAAATCAAATAAGGGTTGACCATGAGAAACATTTCAAGTATATCATCACATAACTAGAAGGAGAAAATGAGGTTGTCGCATACAATAGTAATATCATTGAAAATTATTCAGTCGAATAATTTTTAAGCAATTTTAATGCCAATGCATCACCCTTTTTGGAAAATTATGTTACATAACAAATCGAAAATTATTCTCAAACAGATTATTCTAAATGTATAAATTTTATAGATAAACTTGTAGTCAATTGCTTATTTTTGAAATTATTTTTTGATGGATCTAAATCTAATGATGGAGCTGGGGCAAGTTGCATATTGGTTAGCCCCAAAGGAGAAAAAAATATGTTGGCATGCAGACTTGAATTTGAATGCACAAATAATACTGCTTAATATGAAGCATTAGTTCAGGGGTTGTGTAAGGCCATTGGCCTTGATATTAAATACCTTCAAGTATTTTGAGATTCAGAAATTATAATCAAACATGTGAGGAATACTATTCACTATCTTGCTGGACATTTGAAAAATTATCAATCATTAGTCCAGGACCTCACCTCACATTTCCTAGCATTTAACATTTCCCCAATTCCAAGACTTGAAAATGCAAGTGTCGATATTTTTCCTAATGTTGCATCCATGCTCATACCACTAGGAGATTAAAGTCCTCATTGATTTTCTATAGAATTAATTTTTAGGCCTTCTATTCCCAATAATATTACCAATTGGCGAGTTTTTAATAATGATTACATATCATAAATTTTTTAAAATCTGAAGGCGCTTATGAAAAACAGATAATAGATGAAGATCAACACGATAGCCAACTTAAGCAAGAAACAAGTGTAAATCCCATACCGAAGTATGTGCTTAAGCTGGAAGATATGTATGATCCTAAGGACAGTTTCAAGAAAACAACTAACTCGAAGCTTCAAAGTTCAACTTTAAGATTTAAGTTAGTTAATCTTGGAACTGAACTTAAACCTCAAAATATTCGTCTGGGTCTTGGTCTTACACCCGATGAGAGATTAGCCTTTATTCATTTTTTAAAGAGATATAATAATTTTTTTTCTTGGAATTATGAGCATCTTAAGACATATGATACTTCCATCATTCAACGTACCATTCCTATGATATCCAACAAAAAGCTTGTACAACAAAAGTTGAAAAATATTCACCCAAACATAGAAAATCAAATCAATTTGAACTGAATAAAATTCTCAAAGCCAAAATAAATTTTCCTGTCAGACATTCAAGGTGGGTTTCTAACCTAGCTCCAATCGGGAAAAAGAATGGTGATATTCGAATTTGTATAGACTTTTGCAATCTCAACAAAGCTTGTGAGAATGAAAACTTTCCATTGCCTCCTATGGAACAGATACTACAGTCAGTTGCAGGCACAGAGTTAATGTCTTTTCTCAATGGATTTTCAGGTTATGATTAGATTCTTGTACATCCATATGATCGACTAAATACCACATTTAGAACCAAATGGGGAACATAAAATTATCAAAAGATGCCATTTGGATTAATCAATGTTGGTGCAACATTTCAGGGAGCCATGGATATAAATTTCAAAGGTTTGGTGAATAAAATAGTGGTAATTTATTTATGATATAACTATGTATTCAAAAAAATCACAGTAATCATTTAAAGGACTTAAAACAAATCTTTGAACGTTGTGAGAGAAATAGAATTTCTCTAAATCCAAAGAAAACTTTCTTTTCTTAAAGCGAAGGTAAACTCCTTGGATTTATGGTATCTAAAGATGGCATTCACATATATCCTCATAGAATAAGAGAAATTTCTGATCACAACAAAAGTTCCATGCAATCCTTCCTAGGTTAGGTAAATTTTTTCAAAATATTTGTCCCTGACTTTTCACGAATTGTTTTGCCCCTCCAATCTATGATCAAGAAAAATTTAGTTTTTAAATGGGGACATACTGAGAATCAAGCTTTCAATCTTATCAAACAAACAATCATAAATTCTCCCTCTTTAGCAACTCTGAATTTTCCTAATCATTTTATTTTATATACTTTTTCTTTTGAGACATCATATGCAACTATTCTGACACAGGTCAATGATGAGAAAGTTGAAGCACCAATTTATTTCTTTAGCTCCAATTTGCAAGGTGCTGAATTAAATTACTCAGATGTTGAAAAGAAGGCTTTTGTTGTTTTCAAATAAATAAAACATTTCAGACCTTATCTTTTTAAAGCTCAGACTAAAGTATTAGCTCAATTCTCATCACTGAGAAATTTACTAATGCAAAGAGAATTAGGTGAGAAAAGAGAAAATTGGGTAACAACACTGCAAGAATATGACATTGAGATTAGACCAGCTAAAATTGTTAGGGGACAAGGTTTTTGTAGAATGTTAGGTTGAGCATCCAACCTACCAGCACCAAAAGAATCAAGTGATGATATACAAATATGTGAGGTAAGCCTCAATGATACTGAATCTAAATATGTTGATAGCATATTTTAATTGAAAATGGATATGCCCCTATGCAGCTCAATTACAAAATAAAAAGGACTTTGAGATTAAAAGCTAAGAAATTTGAAATCGTCAATGAGGAAACACAACAGCGCATAAAATCCTGCCTGCTTGTATTATTGCCCAACCTTATTCAAATATTCACACAAATATGTAAGGAAATGCAAAATTTATTAAACAGATGTTGGAAGGAAAAGAAAACCTGCATTACCATTACAGCCGATCAACATTGAACAACCATTTGGGTAATGGGGACTAGACATAATAGGGCAGATCGTTCCTCACTCTTCAAAGCAACATAGATATATCCTTACAACAACTGATTAACTCACAAAGTGGGTGGAATAACTTCCACTCAAGGTAGCCAATTCTAAAAACATCATTAAATTTATTGATCAATTTATTATTACTAGATTTGGCCTACCCACTGCCCTCATGTTTGACAATGCATCCTACTTCACAAGCAATGCTATGCCAGAATTTTCTCTTAAAAGAAGTTTCAAACTTAAATATTCTACTGATTATTATCCTTAGGGAAATGGTTTAGCTGAATCAACGAATAAAAATCTCATAAGGATCATCAAAAGAAATATTGATCAAAGTCAGAAAAATTGGCATAAATATTTAACATTTTCTCTATGGGCAGATCGAATAACACAGAAGGCCTCAATATGCACTTCTCCTTTTAAATTGGTCCATGGGAAATAGGATTTTATTCCTACAAATGTAGCTATTCCCTCTCTAGCCCTGGTTCAATTTATTGAAGAAACTCCTTCCTCTTCTATGCAATTAAGGAAATCACAAATCCTCAAACTTAAAGAAGAAAGAGATAAAGCAAAGATCATTCATGCACATCATCAACATTTAGTCAAGTCTTCCTTTGATGAAAATTCTATAAGTCTTAAATCTTTTCAACTCAAATACCTTGTATTGAAGTGGGATAAAGCACATGATGAAAAAGACAATCATACTAAAGTCCAAAGAATGTGGCTTGGCCCATTTCAGATTGTGGAATAAATCGGCCCATCAACTTTTCTATTGCAAGACTTATCAGGTAAGAGAAATTCTTTGGGTTTCCATGGGCAAATTTTAAAGAAATATTTTTCATAGAAGATAACCTCTTCTATCAATTGTACATTATTTCCTTTACTTTTCATAGGAAAATAAAAGTTAAATATTATTTACTTTTGACCTTTCAATAAAATAAAAATTAAAAAAAATCTACTTTATATTTTGATTTTTTGCTTGTATAAGTAGAGATTCTTAAGGAAATATTTATGACATTTGGAAATAAGCTAAGTTCTATTTCTCTAAAATTTGGTTGTTTCCACCAAAATTATTTGTCCTTTGTGAACCCTCAACTTTATAAAGAAATTTTATTCTATTTCTAGTCATGAAAAGTATCTTTAACAAAGAAAAGACTCTCTGCAGATAAGCACCTTTAAATCTATAATTGTCATCCAGAAACTCTTAAGGAGTCAATGATTCTCCCCTTCCTCTAAACTTTTCTCTTTTTATAGTGTAATTCTAAAATATACTAAAACTTAAAAGATAAGAGGTCTTATTAAGATTCGTCTTACCATGTTCATAGGGAAATAATAGACTGACATTATCAATACCTCATATCAAAATAGGGTAATGGTTTGAGATTATTTTAATCAAAAGACAAGGGGTCTCATCACGAGCCAGCTTGTTCAGTTGAAATTAAGACAAAGGAATTTTCATTTCGAAGAGAATATCAAATGGATGATAATTAGGTAAGTTTTCTTTTCTTATTCAAAGAAATGCTACTTATCTTAAATTTCATGCAATTCATGTTTTCTGAAATATCTTTATTTTGTAAGTTTTAGAAGTTTTCAAAAAACTATCAGAGGTAACTGGTTCTTCTAGTGAATTGCCAATCGTTGTACTGTTGAACAACCTCCCCCTCCACCCCCCCATTTTATTGATTTAATAGTTAATATTCTATTGATAAATGGGGACCCTTTTTAAAAATTATCTAAAAAACCTAACACTAAAGTGCCTCCTCTTTTGAATTATTAGAAATAAATTTATAAATAAACACAAGGTATCAAGCCAAAGTCCCTTTGTAACTAGCTATTCTCGCTTTATCTCATCTCGCTGGATCATGTGTGTAATAGGTTAATTAGCAATTTGGATCTACAAATTGCGATAAGAGGGACCACCGTAATAGACTTCTGGTATCATTAAGCATTTTATTAAAACTAAGGCTTAAAGTATTTCTTACAAAATAAAGTACCTATGGCAATCACATTCTGGCATTCACAAAAGCACAAACAAGCAAAACCCTTAGAACGCGTGACTTGCGATATTGCAACATAACAAGTTGAACACTCATTGCATCATGGCACTTACACAAAGAACAACCTTATGAACCATGAAAGGTTGTGAAATGCGATATGACCCGAACCCAATGGAAGTATGCGATAATTGTTATAACTTTGGTTATGTCCAGCACATAGTTTAAGGTAATTTTATGTAATAAGTATTCATTCAAGAAAAATGCGCCTAAAGCGAGAAAAGGTATGTCGCTCACATCACATCTCGCAAAATTTTAAAAAACTTCAATATAATGCATGTTGGGTCCCTATAATACTAGTGATTACCCCATTACTATTGTAGTTATACCACTTATTAATATTGTTGTGCCCCTATTGCCACCATATTGTTATTACTGTGCCCCATAGAATCCCCCTATTGTTATTTTTGTGGCTTTATATTATTATTGTTAGGTTGGTTGGATTATATTGTGACTCCTTAGACTCCTATATATAGAAAGGAGGTTTTGTCATTTGAATCATCCAAGAATTGTTCATTTATGTAATGTAAAGGAGGTTGCCCCCTCGAAGAGGCTGAATTCTAAGGCGTTGATCTATCTTTTCTATCATTTCTTGAGCTAGTTTCATAACATTTGGTATCAGAGCTTTCGATTCTAGGGTTTCGCTGCTCCAAGTAGGTCATCGTGGAATTTTCACTATAACTTTTTTCCTGTGACATTTCAGAAGTTGCAAAAAAAACCCATTTGATAAGAAATCGTGTTGAACCTCGGGTCCAAATTTCAGAGCTTTTCGCACTATATTTGCTGAGATATGATCTGAGGAATTTGGTCTTTTTGCAGACTCCTGAATTACATTCCAAACAGGTGACCTAGGGAAAATCGTCATAAATTTCTTTCTGAGCATTGGATTGAAATTTCGTAAGAAGGTACAGAAAGAGGACGGACTGTAGTTTTTTTATGTATTTTTCAGAGTCAAAGGTCAAAACAGTGACACGTGGCACTTCATACAAGTTCGATCTACTGAACTAGTCTATAATCAGGTCACTGCGGGAGATTGTGCATAACTCTTTCTTGGAGAATCCAATTTGGATCAGACTAGTGGCATTGGAAAGAGGACACAGAAGGCTACTATAGATCACAATTTTAGAATTGGATGACTCGAAATTACAGAGATACATCAGATTTAATATCAGGCTTCTACAAAGTGAAAAAAGGTGTGTATTTTTTTTTTAATTTTTGCGTAAGCTTAGTTTGAAGGAATTCAAAGGGCATAGTAAAGCATTATTATCGCTAATTGATGCCCCGAGGAACGAAAATGCAAACACCTAGTAAGCAACCTGAAATCTCTAGCATGACTTATGAAGAATCTAAGATGGATGTTTTAAAGAAAGATGTAGAAGCTGAGATGGATGGTTTAAAGAAAGTCGTAGAAGCTAATATGGACGATTTGAAGATAGATTTGAAGACAGACATGGAAGAATTTAAGAAGTTGCTACAAGAAAGGGTCACTAATGGTGAAAGGGTAGTAAAGGAAACTCATGATGAGAATAAAAGAAATGTTAATCATGATTCCATAGACTCTAATGTTCGGTCGAAGACCCACAATATTCCAAAAATCAATATGAGGAAGTTTGATGGCAAGGATCCTGCAACATGGATATTATAGATGGAGCAATTCTTCGATCTAAATAATGTGCAAAACACATAAAAGGTACGTATGGCAACTTTATATTTGCAACCAAATCAGTTTGTATGGTATCAATGGCTTTGCTCTCGTAAACAATTTATCACTTGGGCAATTTTTACGGAAGAATTGATAGCACATTATGAGGATACAAAAAGCAACACTTTTTTTAGCCAATTGATAAGTCTCAAACAAAAGGGTTCAATAATGGAGCACATTGAGGAGTTCCAAAAATTGAACATAAGGGTTAAAGATATTCCAAAGGAGCATAGGATTGATGTGTTCATAGGGTCTTTAAAGGATAATATCCAACATGATGTTTGCCTTTGGGAACCTGATTCATTAGAGAAGGCATTCAGGTTAGCAAGAAAAATGGAAAGAAAAATTATGGCAACCAGGAAGCATACCACTCACAACTATAAAGACGGAAGTGTTGTTGCCCCTAGTCTTCCACAACCTATAAGGTTGACACCACAACAATTGGAAGAAAAAAGAGCAAAAGGGCTTTGTTACAGTTGTGATAGAAAATACACTAAAGGTCATAAGTGTGCTGAGAAGAAATTATTCTACATAGATTGTGAAGAGGAAGAAGAAAAGGAGCAAGAAAGGTCAAAAGAAGAGGATATACTTCAGGAACAAAGCCTAGATGAAGAACAAATAAATCCGACCATATCTTGTAATGCATTGGCGGGAATTACCACTCCTCAAACCATCAAGATAGAAGGACAAATCAAGAAGAAAAAGGTAATAGTGTTGATTGATTCAGGAAGCACCCAAATTTTATTCATTGTAAGGTAGCAAAAGAATTGAATTGCTTCCTATATCCAGCACCAGAGTGTCAAGTGATGATTGCAAATGGAGGAACAATAAATTGCTCTGGAAAGTGCCATAATATCAAGCTATCCATGGGAGAATATGTATTGACTAGCCCAATGCTTTCCATTCCAATGGGAGGTGTTGATGTTGTACTAGGAGTCCAATGGCTACAATCCTTGGGTACAATAGCTTTTAATTTTCAAGAACTTTTCATAAAATTTTCTACAGAAGGAAAGGAAGTTGAATTAAGGGGTATTGCAGGGAAACCAGGAAAGATAATCAGCTCTAATGGTATGACAAAGCTTCTAAAAAAGGAGCAAAGAGGTGTAATTGCACAATTATGTTCGCTAGATGTTTCCACATTGGAATCATCTATTTCTCCAGATCTCCAAAAAGTCCTGGACAATCATTCCAAGGTATTTGAGACTCCCAAAGGTCTCCCACCTATGTGTGATCATGATCATGCTATTCATATGATTCCAGGAAGTGTTCCTCCAAACATCAGGCCGTACAGATATCCCTATGTCCAAAAGAGTGAAATTGAACGTATGGTTGCAGAAATGCTAGAGGCTGGTATAATTCAACCGAGTCAAAGTTCTTTCTCTACTCCAGTAGTATTGGTGCACAAGAAGGATGGATCATGGCGCATGTGTCCAGATTATAGGGAGCTCAACAAGCTCACTATTAAAGATAAGTTCCCCATTCCTGTCATTGATGAATTACTGGATGAATTGCATGGATCAATTTACTTCACCAAGTTGGATCTTCGTTCGGGATATCATCAAATCAGAATGAAGACTGAAGACATTCCGAAAACAACATTTAGAACTCATGAGGGTCATTATGAATTTTTGGTCATGCCTTTTGGCCTTACCAATGCACCTTCAACATTTCAAGGTTTGATGAATTCAATTTTCAAACCATTCCTTAGAAAATTTGTGTTAGTATTTTTTGATGATATACTAATCTACAGCAAGTCTTGGAAGGATCATGTTGAACATGTTGACAGGGTGCTACAACTATTGGAGGAGAAACAATTATATGCAAAAAGATCCAAATGTTTCTTTGGAGTCCAGGAGGTGGAATATCTGGGTCATATTGTATCTCATGAAGGAGTTAAGGTAGACCCTAGCAAAATTAAAGCCATTAAGGAATGGAAAATCCCCACATCCATAAAGCATCTGCGAGGATTTCTCAGGTTGACAGGGTATTATCGCAAGTTTGTTAAGAATTATGGGAGAATAGCAGCACCTCTAACAACATTATTGAAGAAAGATGCATTTTCATGGACTCTGGAAGCAACAAAGGCCTTTGAACATCTTAAAGAGGTAATGTGGAAAGTGATGCTTTAGGAAATGTAATTGGTGCTGTTCTAATGCAAGATGAAAGACCCATTGCTTTTGAAAGTTGTCCAATCAAGGGAAAGTTTTTAAGCAAAGCTATTTATGAGAAGGAAATGTTGGCAATACTCCATGCACTTAAGAAATGGCGACCCTACCTAATGGGAAGACACTTCAAGGTAAAAACGGATCATGATAGCCTTAAATACTTTTTAGAACAAAGATTATCCTCTGAAGAGCAACAAAAGTGGGTCACAAAGATGTTGGGTTATGACTTTGAAATCATCTACAAAAAAGGGAAGCAAAATGTGGTGGCAGATGCACTCTCAAGAAAGGATGAGGATGTGGAAGCATTGTTGTGCGCCATTTCTATTATCCAACCAGATTGGATAAATGAAGCAAGGGAGGAATGGAAGAATGACGAAGAAGTGTGGGCACTTATTCGAAAGTTACAACAAGATTCCAGTACGTTTGATACATTTAGCTGGCAAAATGATTCGTTATGGTACAAAGATCGCTTATACCTCTGTAAGAATTCCCAGCTAAAACAAAAGATTCTTATGGAATTGCACACTTCTCCCTTAGGAGGGCACTCAGGATTTTTAAAAACTTACCACAGGGTTAAGAAGGAATTTTTTTGGGATGGCCTTAAATCAGATATTCAAAAGTTTGTGTCAGAATGTTTGGTTTGCCAACAAAATAAAGTTGAAACAATTAAGACACCGGGTCTATTACAACCTTTATCCATTCCAAGCCAATGTTAGGAGGAGGTTTCAATGGATTTTATCACAGGTTTACCCAAGTCTGAGGGAAAGAGTGTCATCATGGTGGTAGTTGACAGACTTACCAAGTATGCACACTTTTGTGCATTATCACATCCATTTAAAGCCAGTACAGTTTCTACTGCATTTATGGAAACAATTCAAAAGCTACATGGAAACCCAA
Source organism: Pinus tabuliformis (assembly GCA_031772625.1). NCBI lineage: Eukaryota > Viridiplantae > Streptophyta > Pinopsida > Pinales > Pinaceae > Pinus > Pinus tabuliformis. The sequence goes on from CM062817.1 coordinate 446,500,263, forward strand.
AGATTATTGTAAGTGACAGAGATCCCATTTTCACTGGAAATTTTTGGACATAATTATTTTCTTGTCTTGGTACTCAGTTAGCTCATAGATCATCTTATCATCCTCAATCTGATGGGAAAACTGAGATAGTAAACAAATGTTTGGAAGGATATCTTCGTTGCTTTTTATCTGATAAACAAACACAATGGGTCAAATGGTTGCCTCTGGCTGAATGATGGTATAACACTTCCTTCCATACAGCAAAAAAATGACCCCATTTATGGCACTTTATGGGTATCAACCACCATCCATCACATCATATTTAAGAGAAAATTCTAAGGTTCAGGCAGTGGAACATCACATTGAACATCAACAACAAGTCCTCCAACTCTTAAAGGATAACCTCGTGTTGGCACAGAATAGAATGAAACAACAGGCAGATCAACATCGCAGTGAAAGAAGTTTTGATGTAGGTGATTGGGTATTCCTACGGCTACAACCATATAAGCAAATGTCCCTCAAGCAAGCTAAGAAGGATAATAAATTATCACCAAAGTATTATGGTCCATACAAGGTGTTGCAAAAGATTGGTACTATGGCATACAAATTGGAGCTTCCTGCAGCTTCTCGATTGCACCCAGTTTTCCATTTTTCATGTTTAAAGAAGGTTATAGGCGACAAGCTCCCAGTTCAAACAATATTGCCAGAACTTGACGAGGAAGGAAAAATTATATTGGAACCGGAAGCAGTCACAGAAACAAGAACTCGACAGCTACGAAATCGATCAATTTCAGAGTATCTTATCAAGTGGAAGAACGTATCCGCTGAAGATTCCACATGGGAGGATGAGAATTTTATGCAGAAGTATCCAGAACTACTCAAGCGTTGAGGACAACACTTTTTTGAAGGAGAGGGGCATGTTGGGTCCCTATAATACTAGTGATTACCCCATTACTATTGTAGTTATACAACTTATTAATATTGTTGTGCCCCTATTGCCCCCATATTGTTATTACTGTGCCCCATAGAATCCCTCTATTGTTATTTTTGTGGCTTTATATTATTATTGTTAGGTCGGCTAGATTATATTGTGACTCCTTAGACTCCTATATATAGAAAGGAGGTTTTGTCATTTGAATCATCCAAGAATTGTTCATTTATGTAATGTAAAGGAGGTTTCCCCCTCGAAGAGGCTGAATTCTAAGGAGTTGATCTATCTTTTCTATCTTTTCTTGAGCTGGTTTCATAATAATGCATAACTGAAAGTGCGATGTTGTGATAATCTTTATCGCAATCACATAATCGACATTACGCAGTTCAAACTCATCAACTTGAAGTTTTTTCTTACACATTTGCGATACAATGGCTTAATGAATAATAAAGGCAATAATAAAAGATCTTAGTACATATTTAGTGAGTTTTAAAACCACTCGACGTGATTTGATTTCTTTCATCTGCATTTTTGAATAAAAGATTCTTCCTTGTCACCTTTTGGAATTAACTACATCATTGTATTTTCACTGTCATTTTTCCTCAAAAATATTTATCCGATAATCTCCATTGTTCAATTTCAGGAACCTCTAAAGGAAACAATGTTTGGAAAGATGGCAAAGAAGGGAAAATCTACTGCATCTGAGAAATTGGACATGACACCACTCTTCTCCGATACCACCTGCAAGAAAGATAGAGGAACCACATCATGGCAAGCCATGTATAATGTACTGGAAGAAGAAAAATCCAGGCCACTAAAAGAAAGGCAACAACAGCCAAAGAATCATTTGACACTTCCTACTTTGAGGCAAAATGTTCATTTTTACACAAAATAGCTGCAAGACCTAAGATATTACCATACACAGATATGGTAAAATGGGTGATTGATAATGTGAATATCTCAGACAGAACTTTCCAGAATAAAAAACATGAGGTCATGAGGTCTTTCACACCAGAAAAATTGCGCCAGATGTACCATCTACGAGAGCCTCAAAAGTTATATGACAAAGATTTCTTTAGGCATTTTTCTAGAGATAACGAGCACCCATTGGACATTACACAGACCTAGAGGCCAGGCTCACGAAAATTTAAATAGGAGAAATCCGGTGTGTATCCAATTGCATCCCTCTCGGCCTCACATAATTGTATACCTGCGATGATGTGTAGGTTATTTGGTAAAGCTGATAGTTCTAAATTTTCTATAGAATTGCTTCAATTAATTAATGCAGTGGTTAACGCAATGATTATGAACTGGAGTCATATTTTATCAAATACTTTAACTATGGATGTTAGGGAATATGGGCAAAAGAGAAGTATTTCCTCAAGAATTATTCACCCTTTTTATATGAGTGCTTATGTAATGGACACCATTTATTTATTTTCTCAATTTCCAAACATGGGTTGGAAATGGATTGTACATAACCCTCTCCCCATCTATGTGTATCAAAAAATATTGTGGGAATCCCAATTCAATTCCCATTTTTACAAAATCTACCATGGTATTATGTTGCATATTTATAAAACCATTTCGGACAAAACGGTCCCCAGCTTTTCCGAAGAAGGAAAGATAGACATATTTCTAGACACAAGATGGTTTGGTGAAGAAAAATTCACTTATATCAAATTTTTTGGGAACATTGAAACTCCACATGTCCTCCCATATTATGTTCCAAACAAGCTATTGAAAAGAGAGATAACTTACCAAACAACAGGGGAGGACTTAACCAAATCCCTAAGGGAGCAGAAGAAATCCATTTGGTAAACCTTCCCATTACAATGTGACACTTTCACACTACATGACTATGGGCATGCAATAAAAGAAATAGAGAATATTACATCTCTGAAATTGGCCACAGTTCGAGTGCGACAGTATGACCCAAATCAAGTTGTTAAAGGCTTCACCACCATGGTTAAAGTCAAATAATTTACTCATGAAGAGGATCCATTTGATGATCTCTTTCAAGGAGCCGAATCATTTGCACAAGTCCTACATTCGACATCATTACAGTTAAGACCAGATGATACTAATTCTTTTCATGTATATAGGAATAAAAGATTGTTAAAGGTCCCATTGGACCTATTACAAATTTAACCAATAAGAGAACCGACTCCTAGAGTGAGCCTGGAGGGAAGTTCAAAGCAAAATTATGATGAGGAAACACAAGAGAAATCAACTCACGAGTCGAAACAGTCAGACCAACAATCTCATAATTGAGAAGGGAGTCCTAATAAATATTTTGAGAAAGATACAAAAAAAAATACTAATGAAACAGATGAACAGGGCTTGGCCAAGAAGCAAACAGAGGTCCAGCTCCACTTCAGCTCAAATAGAGAAGATTCTAGTCCTTGACCTAGAAAAGGAATGCAAGAAATTCAATAAGAAGCTCCAAAAAGGCACAAGTCTTTAGTAAACATCTGGTTTTCAGACCCCCAAATAGATTTAGCACAAAGAAAATCCAGAGATGACAGAGAAAGAGGCCACAAGCACTCAATATATTGAGGTTATTATGGCTTTTCCCACTTATGAAATTATATTAAAAATTTAAGAGATACCTCCACTCGACATATTTTATAGCCCTACACATAAGGTTGTAGTTAAAAGATAAATAAAGAAGAGGAAATTAGACACCATGGCTTTTGCAACTCTAGAGAACTAATCAATGGAAGTTGTGTGGAAGGACACTCTTGTTGACCCATCAGAAAACCTTACGAATTTGTCATAGTTTGCAAGAGCCTATGCCACAGTGACCATTGATAAAGCAATGAAAGTCTGACTACTACTAAAATAAAAAGAATAGAGAATTCTTCTACTTGAACAACAATTACAACAAGAGAAACTGATTAGCAAGCAAAACAGCAGGTCAGCTTCAAAGGGAATTTGACAAAATGAGGTTACAACACCAGGTAAGCATTTTAGAAAAGGACTCACAGATTTTCCAATGTGGGCCATGGTAGATAGATTAAACATAACCCTCAAACAGATGAGTTCATCAAAGAAGAAATAAATCTAAATTCCCTATTAATATAGCAACAAGAGATGTTCTTCCAAAAAATCTCACAGATCAATCCTTACTATGAGACAAGTGATAAATTGATAAACCAAGTGATTGATCTGATGTTTGAATATGAAGAAATCCATAAAACGATTTTTGAATTTATTACCTGGTAGGAATTTGATGAGGGAAGAAAGGTAGATCTACCAAATATAGAAGAATCCCACAAAGACACTCTATTTGCATATTGGGATACACGGTTAAAGCAAGAAGAAAGGGGGACAATGGCAAGAGCAATTGTAGCAAACATTATAATCGAAGTCATTAATGAAAACTTCCACAATGCCAACCTTATTAACGAATGCATACAAGGGGCACTCCCAAATATCAAACAATTGGAACAACAATGGAAACAAACAGCTCAGACCAAAGAAGAAGTATTCGAACAGTTAACAAACTCGATTGGGAGACATACTAGAAATATTTGGTAAAACCACATAGTGAGTGGATGAATTTGCGATGCTTAGCTACCTGTGCACAAAAAGTGGTGCTAGCTTTGTCAGATGCCATATTTGTAGGATAATTAAAATCCACAATCGATCAGTCACCTCAGGTCAAACCAATGATCGAAATTTACAATCTCAAAGATCAAGTTAGTAGAGTAAGATAGTTCGAGTTGAAAGAGGCTTTTCATTAGTTTAATTATATTTTTAGTTTTATTTTTTCTTACTCTGAGGAAGGTTGTTTGAAACCTCCTCAGCCTTTTTAATAATATCCTATTTTTGAGGCATGTATTATAGTATTTAAACCCCTCTCATGCATTTAGAGAGGGGTCGAGAATTTTATAAAAAACACTTTTCAAGACATTATACTTTTGTATTTTCGCGAAGGTTTTGATGAAATTATTCGAAATGGATCTAATTTTCTTGAATTTCAAGCATGATCTACTGAAATTTCACTTTTGTATTCTTATAGTGTATTTGATTGGATGAAAGTAGATCAATATTTATGATCCCATGAGCATGACCTTTTGTATATGGTACTTTTAATGTATGATCCTATTTTATTTATGCATTAGAAATACTCTATCCTTGATTGTCTTATGCATGAAACTCTAAATTATAGTTCTACATCATTGCACTTTTGTAAGATGTTTCAGCTATGATTTTGTATTGAATACATGAACAATTATTATATGTGATGTAGTTTTCTCAATTGTTTTGTCTAGCTATTTAACCAAAACAATTGTCATTGATGATTTCATTTCTTTTGGCAGTTGAATGATCTTCACTACCAATTTCTTTGAGACATCTCTTTAGATCGCATATATCAGTTTATTCCCAGGTATATTTATAGTTAGATAATGTTTGATTAAGATATATGCATGCGTTTATTGTTTAGTTTAGATTATACTTAGTTAAACCATTCTCCGTTATATCGTATATCACCCCAAAAACATTATCAAATCAATCCTCTCTAGGAAACTTGTCCCATTATCCCCAATTGGAGCCACTATACCAAACGGAAAAGGAGCTACTTTTAAGATTTGGACCAGGTGTTTATCCCCCATGTTGTCACAACGAATTTCAAGGCTCCAACAAGTTACTCACAAATGACTATTCTAGTATAAAGAAGCTCGATGGGAGAAAAGAATGTAATTTCCCTTCTCATGGATGGGTGGAGCGGCCTTTTCTGTAAATTACCAGTTAACGTGCAATAGAAGATAATTACTTACATAAAATGGTAGTGGTAAAGCTAGAAATATTGTGAGTGACTACTTATTTTTCCCTTTAGTAGAGTAACGTCATTGTGATTAAAAAAGATGTGAATGTAACTTCAATAAATGCTCTATGGAAATAAAAGGTTTATGTGTGATTGTCGTAATTTGGAACTGATCGGGAAAAGAATTGTTGTTAATGACACAGTCATTAACTCGGAAAAACAATTTGAGCTAACTTTTTTTAAAGGTAATAGTTAGTTAAGATTAGAAGACATAATTACTGGCAAGCTAGAGGGAAAAACCCTATAACTTAAAGGGAAAAGAAGGAATTAAAATAACAAATTGTTTAACTGATGCAATACTGGTTAATGTAAGAAGTAAACACTGAAATACAATTATGTCAAGGCTCGAGGATGGAAAGAGAAAGTCAATGACTAAACTTAACATTTGCACCTAAAATTTCTCACTAAGATTTAAAAACAGTCAAGAATCAGTAATCCTAGAAAAAAAGAAGGGGTAACCGAAGAGAGACTCAACTATGGCACAATATCTTCCTCAGAATGAACCCAATATTTTTTCCTCGAGAGATTTATAAAACTTCCTCTTGAGCAGAAATACAACTATCGCTTTAGGAACTCCTTAGCAAGGGAAGTAAACACTGTAAGTTCAACCTCTCTCGGGTAAAACAAAAACAAAATATGCACCCAGGAAAAGGTTGCATTCAATATCAGGTGTGAGAGCCAAGGTTTACCACCAACACCTTCAAATGACTACCCATTAAGTTGAGCAACGGTGTTACAATACAAACCCTCTACATGAAATTTTTTTTATAAGATGAGTTAGATAACCTGCAAAATGATGGAATAGAACCTTCAAAAAAATTGGACCAAACTCTAAACATCTTAGTAAATACTTGGAGGTGTTTCCCAGCCATGTCAAGTTTGGGAACCTGGGGTAACCCAGAATGATGTGTTTGTTAAACCCTTTCTTGATAATTATCCAAGGGCGTAATAAAACGTTGAATCGAAACATGTTTCCCTAGAGAGCACGAGAAGGAACCCTCAATTAGAGATTTAGGAACTCCACCCTAAATGTAGAACAACAAACCAAAGAATGTGTGAAGATTCTAGAGGAAGTAGATCTTACCAAAAGTGGTGTCCAAGCATGTCTGAGAAGGTCGAGCGACAAAGCTCTTCCAACAGAGCCACCGTTCAAATGACTTGCAAAACCCGAGGAAAAATCGGGTAGTTTCTAATTAACCCTAGAATGGCGAGTATATTGTAGGATCAACAACTTATGGAATCGACAGTGATGTAGCCTCCACATGTTAAACAAAAGTACATCAAGAAGGGTCGAAAATTTGTATGACAATTGTGTGTGGTTAGCAAGTGAATAGTAAAACATTGGTCTTAAGGTAACCTCCATTAAATTACTAAGTATGCACGTATAAATCGATATATAGGTATAATCATGAGGTCTCAAAATACATAGATACGTGGTGTTTTTTCCTTAATTTACAAGTGTTGCACATGGTATTCATATAATCATTAATTTTAATTCCTTCACCCAATGCCACGTAAGTAAAAACTTTATAAAAGGAGGCATGTAAAAAGTACAATGGTTAATGACAATAAATGAGTTTTATTTTTGGTTTGTCTCACATTTCATCTTTTTTCTTCATCTTCCTTTATATCCCCTTGGATTACATGAAATGGCTTAGAAGAGTTTGATTGTACATTTCTTTTATATGGGTGGGCTTAATGGTTAGGAGTATGTGTTTCCTACTAGGTGGTCACAAATTCAAAACCAGAAGGGGTAGGGTATGTATACCTTCGTAAACTTAACACTAGAGTATGTATACCTTCGTAAACTTAACACTCAAATCACTACGCGGAAATGGGTCCCTTGTCCCACCAAAAAAAGTCTCATACACCAATATGATATCTTACCATAATAACAATAAAAATAATAAATGAAATATTTATATTATAACCGGAGACCTTCCTTCACCATTACTCAATAAAATACCTTCCTTTCTTAATTAAAAAAATTAAATTATAATTAACTATCAATATTAATTTTAATTTCAAAATGCTATTAACATTAATTAAAATGATTATTATAGTTTATAATAAAAGGTTATTATAGAGAAATATAATTTTAATTTAGACAAACAACACCCTTAATAACGAAAATTGAAGGCTTGGTAAGTGTGCAGTGGGGTCTTTTACCAGTCTAGGCCTCGGTACAACGCTTCCACCCATCTCTTCAAACGCTACAAGAGGCAACTGACCCTCCGGTTCGTAAAAGATTTATTTCACTCCATATTCCAGTCATACAGATCATAAATTCAGCTGTCCGCGCGAGAAGACATAGGTAACTAGCGGCGCGGGCGCATTCCTACGGGAAGGTAAATAATCAACTCCACTAAGAATGATCACAAAACAAGGTGCCTTAAGAGGCAAGACATAAACGCCATGGTAAGTTAAGTTATACAGACCTCATATCTTATCTATGTTTCTGAACATGATGAACAATCAGTTGTTTCCTATTGTTCTGTTTTTTTGTTCTCCAGAGATTTTGGCTTGTATTCAAAGAAACAGGTGCAAACATGTATATCTCCATCATCTTAATTATGTACTATCATCTTTATATGTTTTTATAATAAAAATATAGCTTTTTTCTTATATGTTTTTTATAATAAAAAATATAACTTTTTTCGTACTGAAAAAAGTTAAGTTAAATCTCGCATTCAGAAACCCTCCCAACCTCCTCCAAGAAATGTCAAATCACCGCTACTGGGAATCTATTTTTAAATTAGAGAAAAAATGTAACACCTCTCAAGAATATTTATTACTTCCCCATTTAGATTTCGTTATAAATTGTTTTAGTTAACATGTTTGTGTCTTAAAGAACTAATTTATGTTTTGTGAAATCATAATGAAGGAATGCTTAATCTTCTATCAACCATTCTTATCCAGGTTGTAAAATAAAATCCTCAAAATTCAATAATTTTAATTAATTTAATAATTTTTTTTATAAATATTATTATTTATTAAAATTAATATTATTTTTTTATTATAAATTTATGTTTTTATTTGTAAATTTGGTAGGATTACATTATTATCATATTTAACTTCTCACTTAGATTGGGAGGTAACACGAAATTTGATTCCAAAACATAAAGTTCTATAAACTACCCCAAATCAGACGTATTATTAATTAATATTAATCATTTTAATTAATCTTAATTTATATTAATATTAATAACTTGAAATTAAAAAAGAAATTAGCTTGACCCATTTTGAACTACAATCACCCGTAACCATATATTTTAACGTTAAAATTAAAGTTAATATTAATATTAAATTTAAGATTTTTAAACCTTTAATTTTAACTTTTAATGAGAATTTTTTATCATAAATGAATATTAATCATTTACAGGTTAGAGTTATAACTAATATTAATGTGAATTATAATTTAAAATTTTCATATTAGAACTATAATTAATACTAATTTTAATTATAATTTAAGATTTTTAAATTTAATTTAAATTTTTTTAATTAAAAAAACTTGTCTTATCATTCAATAATGAAGTGTTAAATTATAAATTTTATTATTAAAATTGTTTTCAATTTTTTTTTTTTAATTTAAGTGGATTATGGATTCCATAAATATTCAGGAAATCAACAACGCTATAAAATACTAATTAAAATATCTAGAAAAACACTTATAAAATACCATTGTATTTATGTCAAACGGTTTATAATTTTTATTATTATAATTGTTTTTAAAAATCTCTGAATTTAAACGGATTGTGGATTCTAGAAGTATTTAAGAATTCAGCAAATCAGCAATGGACATAAAATACCGATTAAAATATCTAAGAAAAATTTTTAAATTGCCATTGTCACTTATTCCAACGCTTATTTCTCTTTAGATTCCAAAGATGTTTGATACATTTTTAAGAATTCCTTATATAATTTTTAATAAATTACCTCAATAGAGCGGCCATTATTATTAAGACGACAATTCTCATAGTTAGACTAGATTAGATCGGTATGGGTGGTTGGTTGCTATCAGGATATTAGATTCGATGTTGATGTTGAAGTTGCAGTTGGGATTCGATTTCATCATCAATGCGTCCCAGCAAATGTGCCGCAATCTGAGCCTGTACGAGGCATCTACCAAATAACATGATTTGGAGAAGTAAGGAGAAGGTACTACCAATACCAGATCTCGTAGCTGTATATATATATACAGCGGTTCCTATTTCCAATCCCATAGGAAAGTAATATATTACAGAAGCATGTATGTCAACGGAAACGTGTTTTAATTTCTATCGTCTTTCATTTTACCACCAGTAATAACAAGTACGTATTTCCCCTTAGGAATACAGTATAACGCATAAATGTAAGAACTACCAGTCTGCAGGGATACAATAATGCATAAACCTAAGAATGTGAACTTATACACGATATGTAGAATTTCAATTTATACATAACATAAAAAATGATCATAATGCAATGTATTATTTATATCAAATATATATAAATTATGAAAATCTACCATAATGCAAAAATTTTATTTTTTGTATTTTTATGTTGGAATAAAGTTTTTAAAATTTTAATTTAATTTTTAATAATTATTAGGTAAATGTTAAGTATGTAACTTTTATTTAGTATTGTAAAGTATTTTTAAAAATATTCAAAAATTAAAAGTTCATATTTATTTAAAAATTTAATGTTATTTTTATTTTTTAATTAAATTAATTAATTAAAAAATTTCATATAAAAATATATTTTATATTAGGATTTTCTGAATATATAATATTAAATTTTTTGAATTTAGTTTTATGTGATATAATGAATTAAGAAGTCTTTTTATAGATATCCCATAATATAAATTTTTGGCCTACGCCATTCCAACTAACCAATGTGGTTCATCATTAGGACCAGATGAAGTGGGAGACAATGGCAAAGCCTTAAATAAAGAGCAATGTAGAGAACATAATTCCAAGTAACACTATTTTTGAAAAATATTATCAAGTAACTGCTATATTAAACTACTAGTTTAATATAGCGTTTAATATACTTGTTAGTAAATAATATTTGTTTTTAATAAAATAATAAATTAATATGATAATTTAAATATTATTTTTCAAAAATAGTTGTTACTTGAAATTATGGTCTCTACATTGCTTTCTATTTAAGTCAGTCTTTACATTGCTCTATTTAAGCCTTTACCATGGCCGGCCTCTTCATCTGAGTCTTTACCATGGTTTACCTCTTCATCTAGTTTTGATGATGAACCACACTTGTTGGTTCAAAAAAATTGGATCAAAATTTTTCTGTTATATTTTTCTCAATATTAAAATTATAATTTAATTAATTTTTATGATTGTTGAACACTAAAAATATATAATAAAATCAATATTTTAAAATATATAACTATCTATCACTTAAAAAAAATTAATTAAAAATATTTATATCAAAAGTGACCTTTTAAATTAACCTCAATAACTAATTATAATTTCCCTAAATTTAAATAATAATAAACTTTAATTTCGCCTAACATTATATCATAAAATTCTAATATATGATATTAAAAAAATTAATACGGCAAACCAAAAGATAAAACAAATTGTAATATATTATATTAAAGAATTTTTAACAGCACAAATCAAAAGATAAAACGATGACAGTCTCTATTTATCGTGTCCATTTCACTTTGCCAACAGTGACACGTACTACAGGCCGAACTTTACAGTGAAGAAATGCAAGCACATGTACTTGCTGAAATTTATAGTGAAGAAATGTAAGCAGCCGATGACACACTCTATTTATTGTGTCCATTTCATTTTGCCCACAGTGACACGTACTACAGGCTGAACTTTACAGTGAAGAAATGCAAGCAAATGTACTTGCTGAACTTTATAGTGAAGAAATGTAAGCAGCCAATGATACACTCTATTTATTGTGTCCATTTCATCTTGCCAACAGTGACACGTACTACAGGCTGAACTTTACAGTGAAGAAATGCAAGCAAATGTACTTGTTGAACTTTAGAGTGAAGAAATGTAAGCAGCCGATGACACACTCTATTCATTGTGTCCATTTAATTTTGCCAACAGTTACACGTACTACAGGTTGAACTTTATAGTGAAGAAATGCAAGCAAATGAAATTAGAGCTTTGACAAATGTATGGAACCTACAATTGTGGCCAGTCGCACTTAAAAATGGTAATATAGAACATACAATTTCCGTTTACAATAATAATTCATTCCTTTCGTATGCAAGGAAACAGTTTTCACTTTACCGAAATAAAAGACATCAGATACTCAACTTATATATATATTATTTTTATTTTTAGTTTTTCTTTTGGGTTGTGTAATTAAAAAAACTGTGAATTGGAATTTTCGATATATAATTAATTTTAAGAAGATATTTATATTGTAAGTATGGGTTGAAATTTATTATTATTATTATTATTGGGTTAGTAATATTTTGGATATAATTTAAAAACATTATAATAGAATTAATGTTTTCATCATTTTATGTTATGGATCAAATTTTTGGTCAATTAAGTTTTTTCATTGTCGTCTTTTAATAGAAATTTTATTTCACCAAACTAAGTAGCTTTTTTCTATTAAAATTTTGATATTTTAATTTAAATGAATTTATGTTTGTTAGGAAATTATGGTTAAGTGCCTTTAAGGAACAGAAGTACACAAATTATTAGGTGAAGTGGCATTAGTTTCTAGAAAATGGACAGATGTAGCAAAAATACTATAGGGTTGCTAGTTATAGTCCTCATTTTGTCATAGAGATAATATTTTGTGCTAAGAAGGAAATGGAGGACAAATTGAATGGAGAAAGAGGAAATTCACTATGTCTTATGTAGTTATTCGTTTCTATAGAATGAAATTGTTGGGTCTTATGTAATCGTTTGGTTTCACATAATATAATTCCAACTTGAGTTATATTCTTTGTTCATAGTGTGATTCATTTATGTAGCCTTGTGCCTCCTCCCATATCTAAACACTTTGCATATTATAATCCAAGCATAGTGAGTTCTCCCTGGTGATATAATTAACCCATTGAAGGATTATGTGGTCATAGGTTTTATATTAATGATGTTAGGCATAGAGGGAGACGAAATTTGAAGTTAATTGTTAACTATGTTCAATTCGTAATTTGCAAGTGTAATTCCTATTTCGGGCCAACTAGTTCTTTCTAGTGGACACCAATTAACATGATGCCAAAATCCCTGTTAACTTCTCACTTAAGTCTTGTGTGTCAGGTCTAGAGATAGTGCAAGTCTAAGTAAGTGTCAAGATACATTCCATTTTCCCCATAACCTCAACATGAGGTTCTACTCCCACCACCAGATTTCGCTCCAAACACTATATTTCTCTTTGAAGTCCCAACCAACTAGGTGGTTCCTATGGGGGGTACAATAGCAGTTTGGCAAAACCAGGAGGGGGGGATCACAATAGATATTAGTTGTCCACATAGTTTGCTAGTATTATGAGGGGGTTCCCACTACACTCCCGCCTTCCCCCCACAACAATACTGGGAGGCCTTACAATCTTGTTGCAGTATAGATCTAGTTAATCCTATGATCACCTCATTAAAAGGTAATCTCTCATTACACGTGAACCCCACAAAATCTTGCGAGGTCGTGCAATCTCACTAGGTTGTAGTTCATTCATTCCTATGATCACACCATTTAAATTAGGTTGCCAATTAAATAAGGGTCATGAACAAAGAAAGCTTGAGAATATGCAATAATTTTTTTGGATGAAGACATTTGGTTATGCAACAATAAGGACCAATGTGGCATCAAATTGTGGTATCAGAAAAAAATTGCTCTTGAACATTGTCGAAAGACATAGAGGAGTAGCTGAAGGAGCAAGTAAAAAGAGAGTTGCCGATAGAGGGAGCCTTGTAGTGAATGTGGCCTTAGAAGAGGAGATGAGGCAGACTTAAGAAATGTTGGAAGCATGGAAACTAGTCAAAGACGATGAGCTAACATAAGATATGCTAGTGAAGCGGGAGAAGAACCGTCTAATGAAGAAGTGAAGAAGGAGGAGAATCAATAGAGGACAAAATGTTGAGGATGATAGCCAAAATGAATGCTATATCGAAGATGGAAGTACCTATATATGAAGGTAATTTAAATGTTGATAAATTATTGCATTGGATGAATGCCATGGAAACATATTATAATTAAGAATAAGGAGATTATGTAAAGAAAGTGAATTTTATTATCACAAGGATGAAAGGACACATAGTTCTATGGTGGGATGAAGTGCATGCATACAAGAAAAGAAAATGCAAGCCCAAGATTAGAAGTTGAGACGGAATGATGGGAAAAATAAAAAGTAAATTCTTGCCTCACGATTACGATTGAAATCTATTCAAGTAATTGCAAAACCTTAGACAAGGATCCATAAAATTGAAAGAATATACTAAATAATTTTGTAAATTAAACATTACAACCATAAACAGTGAAGAGGATGCTAAGAAAGTTTCTAGATATATTAATGGTTTGAGGTATGAAATTTAAGATTAGATTGGTACCTTGACTTTAAACACGATTGATGATGCCTAACAAGTTTCTTTGAAAGGAAAGGAAAATATTTGCAAGAAACAAAGTTAGAAAAGTAGAGGGAAAGGTCAAGTTAGAGGCAATGGATAATTAAGTAGTAGAGAAATATTTCAGCATGTAAAGGATGAAGGTGGGTGTTTGAATAAGTAACCACTAAGAGGAGGTGACTTTAGAGGAAGAATATATTTCTTCATAGGAAAAGGAAGTGGTAGAGGTGCAGACTGCTAGCCTAGATGCTAAAAATATTGAAAAGTAGGCAATATTTCATGGGGATGCTCTAAGAATACTCTAGTATGTCAAAGGAGTGTACATATGGTAGAAGGTAAAGAGAAGAATCTGAATACATGTGGAATACAGTCAAAACTAAGGAAGCTAATGAAGTAATAGAATCCCTCTTGTTGAAGAGATTTCTAATTAAATTAAAAAAGGAAACTAAAGAACTATCCTTAACCTAATAGGCTAACTGCAAGTGACACAGATATACACATTTACATACTTGGGTCTTCATCAACAAATATTTGACCCCCAAAATTCTGATACCCACAACATATCCACTTAACTAATTGCTCCCAAACTTCCCATTAACTAGCAGATAGTGCAACTTTCATTTGCATAGATTTTATTGGCAGAGACATTGCCACTTTAAGGATAGAACACCCATAATTAGGTTAGTTAGTGTTCATTACTTTTGGATTCTATTTTTGTTATAAATGTTTTTTAAGAATGTTTATGACTTAAAATATTAGATTATAGTCTATTAAACCACAATGAGATGTATCTAAATTCCTCAAATTCCTAAAATCTAATAACAATTGAATATTTTAAGTATGTATGTTATGATTTCTTTTTGTTTGCCAGATAATGTGAATCACACGATTATTGGCATCCCTAACCAATGAGTTGAGTAGCTGCTACCCATGAGTATTTATGCCTTCAAAATGGCATCAGGCTTGGGGGACACCAACCCTTAGCATGGTTGGGGTTCCTTTACACCCCTAAGCAGGAGTGAGCTTTTCACATGCAATATCAAATGAGTGATATTTACACCCTTGAGTGCCTTAATAAGATACCTAGTGAGCAATTATTTTATACCCATAAAAACTATGCATCTTTCTATTAATTTAAAATAAAGTTCTAACTTTTAATAATAACATTTTATTACAAATTAATAGTAACAATTTTAATTTAAATTGATATTAATATTATTTTTAATTATAATTTAGCTATTTGAAATTTGATTTGATTTTCTTAATTACTAAAGTATTGATTCTCACCGAGCAATTGTAATTGGGCTTCCCCAGTTAAATTCTTTGAGCGGGTATAATGTAAATATGTGTCTCTAGGTGTTAAAAATGTGCAATCTAACTACTGTACTTTGTTTCTTTGTTTTTACTTTTTCCCGAACTACTATATTTTGTTGTTTTTTAATCGATAAACCCTGAGTAGATTACGTTCAATTCTCACTTATTTCCACCCGTCGTTTTTATTTAGATTATGCAATTTTAAAGAGTCTCATTTATCACATTTCGGTATAACTACCATTTGAGTAGCGCCCATCATTATTAAGAGGACTATTCTGTCCGTTTAGCTGTTGCCACCAGCTTTATGAATGGTATCATTAAACTGCCCAACCGTATATCCATTTTCTCTGGAGACCTTGCCCGTCAGTGTCACTTTTTATTCAGTGATGGTGATTCCGGTGAGACCCAGAGGGCGTTTATTGGCCGAGGCAGGCACTTATGTAGCGGTCCCGCATGACTCAAGTAAGTCGATGCATGTCCACGATTTTGCGGACTTTGATTGTAAAACGTCTGAAAACAAGAATTGTTTTTTGCCGGTGTTCATTATGTTCAAGGTGTTATCAGGTGGTTTTTATCCTTCGGGCACGATGTTTAAGTACTCTTAGGCAGTGTGACAGGACGTAAAACATCATGAGCGCAAGCAAACGCTGAATTAGTATTGCAGAAGCGATGGCATTTGGAAGGATATTAGATTCGATGTTGCTGTTACCGTCGGGTAGATGTGGCGTTTTGACTTTAATTTCTTCTTGATGCAATCATCTTCGGCGCTGAAAATGACCATTCATTTAATACCCTATAGCATACTAATATTTGTTACCCTCCGCGTTGTTGATTTCATCGTCAGTGCGTCCCAACCAATGTGCCGCAATCTGACACCATCTGCTTATCATTTGTCGGGAGCATTAATCAAGATATCTACTATTACACGACACAAACTAACGAGATTTAGATAGAGCAATCAGAGAAAGATATAGCCAACCCAATATCTAGTACCAATACTGTCAGTGCGAGGGTTCTACCAATTAACATGATTTGCGGAGAGCACTAAGGAGAAGATACGAACAATCCGAGATCTAGGAGCCGTATATATTATACAGGTATCAATGCCAATGGAAACTGGTTGAACTTTTATCTGCGTTATCTCTTTCATTTTACCACCAGCATTAACAAGTACGTATTACTCCTTAGGAATACACTTAATGCATAAATGACAGAGCCACCACTTCACAGGCATACGGTAATGCGTAAATGTAAGCACATGGAATTCTCCATGACAGTAGCATTTATACATGGTATAAAAGTTACCGTAATGCCACCTATCATTTGTTCGTGCAATAGGTATATATTCATTATTATATATTTATAAGGCTTTTAGAATTTAAATTTAATTATTTAATAATTAACCGTGCTAGGTTAGGGTTTTAGTTTTTATTAAATTTTTAAAATATTTTTAAAGGTGGTGAGATTTAAATAGTTTATTATGTGTTATTTTTATTTGACAATCTTATTTATGGAAGAAGCAACGATAGAATGGTAGAAATATGAGATATGTAATATCATTCAACAATTATAAGAAGATATTAATGTTGTAGAAAGAATTATGTGGAGAAATGATTTTCTATAGTATTTAGATCATTGATGTATTTTTGGAATTACACATTTCCCCTATAGGAGGACATTCAAGGTTTTTGAAGATATAACATAGGATAAAGAAAAATGTTTTTTATTAAAGAAAAACTGAAAAAGTTTGTGGTAGAACTCTTGGTATGCCCACATATTAAGGCAACAACTATCAAGACCCTAGGGTTTCTTAACCCAATAATATTACCTAGCTAGAAATGGGAAGAAGTTTCAATGGATTTTATTACATGTTTACCAAAATTTGAACAAAAACAATTGCTTCGCACAGTTGAGCACAACATGCAAGTGAATAACCTATATATCTACCCATTTAGAAGCTCTAACTCATACTTAGTCATTTCTTTCCTCTCCTTGATCCACTATTTCCTTGCATAATTCATTGAGACAATAGGCACCTATTATTTAGGAAATTCTCCAAAATGGATTCCACAATTCCCAAGGTTGATCATTTGACTACATGCAACAACTGTACACTCAAGACTAGTCTACAACTAATACATTTCCTTGGAATCTCCACCACAACTGAGGAACTCAAATTCTCTGCATACACTAGCTATTTTGGGTTAACTGATCAGTTATCTAAATGATCACTAAGGTTAATTGATGTCCCACTACAAAACTGACCTTCCACTAGTTCCTCCAACACTTGGAACTAGTTTAACTGAAAATAACTTGATATAGCTAACCTTGGTTGCTACAAATTAGCAATCACACATGCTTAACTGAACTCTAAATCCTCCAACTCAAACTTACTGAGTAAATCGGGTGACACAAGCCATGTCACACAAGTTAACCGCATCCAAGTTGTTTGCTGACTTGGAAATTAAAATTTTCTCAATTTAATCAAGGCAAAATCAAATTGAGAATTTCTTGTTGCATATTTTCAACACTCCCTCTCAACAAGAAAGGGATTATCAAAACCCCTATCCTGCACTTGTGGAACTCAGAGTTCCCTCTTGACAAGGCCTTTGCCAAAATGTTAGCATCTTGGTCCTCTATCAAAATGTAGTGTAGAAACATTATCTTCATCTACACATAGTCCCATAAATGGTGATACCAGATATCTATATACTTGGATCGATCGTAAAACATAGGATTCTCAAAGAGCTTAATACAACTTTGATTATCACATTAGATCACAGTTGGATCCATCATTTGACCAAATTGTCCTACAAGTATCTTTCTCATCTAAATCCCCTCACATGTTGCTTGAATTGCAACCATGTATTTTGCTTCTGTCAATTTGAGCACCACAGATCTTTGCTTCCTAAGGTACTAGGAAATCGTTGTGGACCTAACATTGGAAAATTCTATCTAATGTACTCTTTCATTCCAATGGACTCCTTGCACAATTTGCATCTATGAAGCTACACAAATTCACTCGCTTTGTTTGTATGTACCATAGTCCAAACTAGGTAGTGCATCTTAGGTATCGTAAAGCATGTTTAGCTTCCTTCCAAAACAGTTTGGTTGACATAACAATGGCTTGGCTCAGTTGGGTTACTGCATAGCATGTAGTAGTTGTGCGTTCACAAGATACATCAATGAACCCACTAAGTATTGATAAATTAAAGCATCCACTTCTTCACTTGAAGTGGCATCCTTCTTCCTCTAGTTGGTCACTAGAGGTGTCTCCAAAGGGTTTACAATTCTCCTTGAAGAATCTCTACAGTATCTGATTTGCATACTTTCCTTGAGACACAAATAGTTCCCCATCGACTTGCCATATTTCCAACACGAGGAAGTAGTGCATCAGACCCATGTCATTCATTTAAAATTCCCTTGCAAGGTCTTCCTTGGAGGATCTGATCAGCTTCTCATCAACAGTTAAAATTAAATCATCAACATATAAGACAATAATAAGAAGTTTACTTTCTACCAAGATGTTATAGAGGTTTTCATTAGGTTCACTTTTGGTGAAGCCCAAACTGGTGAGATAAATGTCAATCTTAGTGTACAAAGCATGGGGTGCTTGTTTGAGATAGTAAATTGCTCGCTTGAGTCTGCACACATGAGACTCCTAGTAAAATGTCTCAAAACCTTCTAGTTTATTGACATACACCTCCTAAATAACCCCATTGAGAAATGTTATTTTTACATCCATTTGGTGGATCTTACACCCCATTTGCGGAGTCAATGCGAGAATTGGTTTAATGGATGAGTACCTTTCTACATGAGCAAAGGTCTTCACATAGTCAATTCCCTAAACTTGAGAGTACCCCTGGGCCAAAAAATTGGCCTTTTAATTCTCTATGATTTTGTTTGATGCATTCCTTACCTTGAAGATCCATCTCAAACACACAAATGATTTATCTGCTAGTCTTTGGGACCACTTCCCAAACATTATTCTTTACAATGGATTTGCATTCCTCCATCATTGCATCAACCCATACAGGTTTTTCTACTACTTCCTCGAAAGAGGATGGCTCAGTCTCTACAGACTCAGTCATTAGAGCCATGTTGCCAGTGTACTATTCAGGTGACCTTCTCTACCTGCACAAATTTGAAGGAGCCCCCACATTCTCCCTCACATCCTGCACAAGTCTATCAACTTTCCTGGTCCTATTTCTTCCTTCTATGGATGGTTATGCTTGAGTGGCTATCTCCACTCTTTTCTCCTCAATTTGTGGTTGCTCCACAACTTCCTGAGGCTCCTCCTTTGGAGCTAAAATATCCTCTTCTGGTGGGATCTAAATCTCCCTCCCAAGAGAGCATCACATCGCTTTCTCCTCATCAAACTTTACATCCCTTCACATAACTTTCATTCTTGGGGATGCCAAGTACACAGGTAGTTGTGGGGAGATTTTTTGTAACCGAGAAATAAGCCCAGTTCTACTATCGTCTCAAGCTTCCTCCTTGATTCTTTAAAGACATGGAAGTAAACAAAGGCTCTAAAATACTGAAGTGCGACAAATCTGACTTTCTCCTTGAGAAATCATCCTCTGGTATAATCACACAATGAATCCGATGAGGACTCCAGTTCTGTAAGTAGAATATTATGTGGCTCCTCTTGAGGTATTATTGCTTGCCTTTTTGTGTGGACACGTCGTGGCATAGTGCCCAAATTGATGACAATGAAAGAATTTAATTTTGGACAAATATCTCTTCTTTCACCATTGGCTGGATTCTGATTTGGTTTGAGATTTCTTCCCTTTTCCCTTCTTTTCCTTTCCAGCTAATGCAAATTTTTCTTCTTCCTCTCCCTTGGATGAAGTTCCATTTCTAGTATTCCACCTTATTTCCTTATGTATCAAATCAGACCATAGGCTTTTCCAATCAAGTAGTTTTTCCCTCTCATTCATCAAATCTTGGTAGCTAATGCCAGCTCTTGGGAAGGCCCAGAAGGGCTAGGTTTACCAGTTCATCCTCTAAAACAGTAAAACCAACTCTTGCAAGCTCATCGCGGACTTGTGTGGACCTGCTCAGATACTACGGGATAGTGTCATTCTTTTACATCTTGATATTTTAAAGTTTATCCTTGAGAACCAGCTTCCTGTGGTCACTACTATTCTGGAGCATATCTGTCATTGTCTGCCACATTGCATAATGAGTTTCTTTCACATGGAGATTGGTGAGAATGTGGTCCCGTACTCCCTCCAATATTATTCTCCTTGGCTTGGTTACATTATTTTTTACTGAGCATGGATGTGTGCATCATATTCTGTTGGTTTTTCTACATCTCTTTTGATGTATTCTAGTAATCCATTATCATCGAAAATTGTCTCCATGCGATAATATTAGAGTTTCCTTCCAAGCCATACTCTAGCCTCAACCTGTTGAAGGTCATTTTGTCATCTCTAAAGAGCTTCTACTACACTAAACTACAAATTCAAACATCTTGAGAAAAATCTTTTAAATTCCAGCTCTAATGTGAACCCTCTGATACCATGTATAAATTATGGTGTATATTTTCAAATTCTCATGAAGTTTTAATCAAAATCACAAGACACAAACCTACTCTACTATTCTGCAAAAGTTAATTCACAGTTTAGAAAACAAATCTCAGACATGCAATAACAAATAACACACATGGACACAATATTTTTCCTGGGGAAAGAAATCTACTAAAAACCCCAATGTGTTCCTGCATTAACCTGATGAATAAAGATGTATTACAATTTATTTTCTCAACTGAGCATAACGTGCAAATGAATAACCTATCTATCTTCTCACTGAGAATCTCTAACCCAAACTTAGTCAATTTATACCTAACTTGAGCCCCTATTTCCTTGCGCAATTCCTTAAGAAATTAGGTCCCTATTATTTACGAATTTCTCCAAAATGGATTGTGCAATTCCCAAGTTTGATCATCTAATTGTATGCAACACTTGTACACTCAAGACTAGTCGAGAACTGATGTCACATTTCCTTGGAATCTCCACCACAACTGGAGAACTCGAATTCTCTACATGCACTAGATATTTTGGGCTTATTGATCAGTTAACTAGATCATCACTAAGTTTTAATGAAGACCCACCGCACAACTGACCTTCCATTAGTTCCTCCAACAGTTAGAACTAGTTTAACTGAAATCAACTTGAGATAACTGACCTTAATTGCTAAGAATTAGCAATCACACATGCTTAATTGAATTCTAATGCCTCCATATTGAACTTACTGAGTAAACTTGGTGACAAAGCGATGTCACACTAGTTAACTACATCAAATTGTCTATTGATGTGGAAATTCGAATTTTCTGAATTTAATCAAGGCAAAATCAAACTGAGAATTTTTTGGTGCATTTTTCAACACTCAAATAGTAGAGGGCCACATATAGAATCAACAAGAGGTTCTCAACTATTAAAGGAAAACTTCATTATACTACACAATATGATTAAATGACAAGTAGATAAAAATTATAGTGAAAGGTATTTTGAAGTGGGGGATTGGGTATTGATGATATTACAAACATATAAAAAAATGTCTCTTAATCAACAAAAGGACAATAAACTCACACAGGGGTATTATGGCCCTATAAGGTGTTGCAAAGGATTTGAAGTATGGCTTATAAATTGGACTTTCCTTCACCTTTATGTGTACATCCTACTACATGATTCTTTCTTAAAAATGTAAATGGTCACATGATCCTAGTCAAAACTATTATACTATAGATTAATGAAGAAGGGACCGTAATACTAAAACTATAATTAATTTTGGAAATAAGGACTTAGAAGCTGATAAATGAAGCAATTATTGAGTTCCTTATCAAATGGAAGAACATACCAGTGGAAGAAGTGACATGGGAAGATGATTTGTTCATGTAGAAACACCCACAGATAGTCAGGTGTTGAAGACAACACTTATTTGAAAGGGAGGGGCATGTTAAGCCCTATATAAGCCCCATGTTAAATCCAACCTCATTATTAGGCCTTAAATATTAGTGATTACATTTCTATTGTTATATTATTATGTAGGCTAGAACCCCTCATGGTTTTATTTCATTATAATTGTACCGTTTGTCGCCTAGATATATACTAACGATGCCCAGTTTTACGATCATCATATATTGTCTTATATATTATATTCATTGTAAAAGGCGATTTCCCTCTCGAAAAATACTATAACTATTGGTTTCCCATCATTTTTAAATCACAAGGATCATACCAATTTCATTTTAATAAGATATTTCCAAAAACCATTAAACCCATCCCCTCAATCTATGCATATTCCCAATTACAGTTTTTATGTTTTTTTTGGTTATTTTCTTATAGTGTAACTTGATGAAGGGAATAAAATGAATATTGTACGTTCATATGTAAACATTCACGACCCAGTATTTTCATATGTAAGCATTCGTGACTTGTTACTTTGGGGATTTCAATATAGCACCTTAACCTATGTTAAAACTAATTCCACTATTTCGAGGTTTCTCCATCTAGAGATCTAATGTGACCTAAAAGACTTTAAATTCGATTACCTTTACTATATTAACCATAAGTCTATCCAAGTTTATTTCATTTTATTTCCCATTATACTCTAAAACAAACTTAAAAATTGATATTTTTATATGGTGTTTGGTGCGCTTTAACAATCCACGAAAGCCACCATCTCCATAAAGGTAAATTTGTAAAATATTTAACAATTTTAACCTTCTTTAAAAGCATTAATATGGTATCTTATAAATCATATGAGCTAGAACAATAATTGCATAAAAAATGCACCACGTGATCAATGTTCTAAGAGAAAAGTCTTTCTATATTGGACTAACCTCCTATATAGGCGAAGCACATGTTCTCTATTAACTTGAAAAAGTGAACATCATGAAAACTAAAACTAAGTAAACGGTATGAATCAAAAGAAACGAACTCTAGAAAAGTCAAATTAATAATGAAATTGATTTTTCAAATTCAACTTTTTCAGACACATCAATTTCAAATTCAACTTTTACGGCCAGAAATTGTGATTCAGAGATGTACTCTGGGGGTTTCAATATGATTTCCTACGATATTCCAAAACTCAATTCCATGACTTCTACATTTTTTCTAATTTGAGATCTCAAACAATCTACAAAGCTTAAAATTGAACTAGCGTAGTATGTCGATATGTCGCAGGATCACACATTGAAATGTAGACCAAATTTACTATATTTGTTCACATTATAATATGGAACAAACTTAATAGTTCATATATTTGATATTTCATTGAGCTCCCATTTATGAGCTATTTTCTCTACTTGTATACTAGATTCTATATGCAACAATCAACGTAGGTGACTACAAAATGGAAAGGAAAAGAATTCACGGTGAAGTTTGTGCAATTTGACAAGTTAGGTGTATTAAGAAAAGTTTTTAGATTGCTCATATAAATGGTAATTTGGAACACTCATAACTTAACTTAACTCGAAGTTTTTAGATTGCTCATATAAAAGGTAATTTGGAACACTCATAACTTAACTTAACTTATTTATTTTATACGGTAATTTGGAACACTCATAACTTAACTTAACTTACTTATTTATTTATTGTTAGTTTTTATCAAGCCATAGTGACAAAATTGTAACCTTTACAGAGTAAAAGCTAAATATTCTTTACACTTAAACAAAACGAGATGGGTTCAACTGAGTTAAATGACCATACCAAACATTTTTTACTATGAAATAAAATACGCATGAGGAAAATAAATTATGATGTAGGTATTTACAAATCTTAAATAATTTTATTCATTTAGCTCCATCCATTTTGTAAAGGAATCCATGGTGAAGCTTGTGCAATTTAACGAGTTATATGTGTTAAGCAAAGTCTGTCGGTTAGTCATATGAATAGTAATTTGAAGCACTCCTAACTTAACCTATTTCTTTTATTTAATTTTTTTTTTGTATTCATTCACATGTAAACTTTATCCAGCCATAGTGACAAAATTGTAACTTTTACAAAGTAAAAACTAAATATTCTTTACACTTAAACAAAAAGAGATGGGTTCAAATGAGTTAAATGACAATACGAAACATTTTTTTACTATGAAACAAAATACACATACACATGGGGAAAGTAAAATATGGTGTATGTATTTACAGATCTTAAATAATTTTATTCACTTAGATCCATTTGATGCATAGGAGAATGTTACAAGTGCTTATGCTTTGATATCATATATTTTGAAACGAAAAATGATATGAACCCCTAAAAAAATTATGTAGCAACCAAAATTATTAGAGATTGAAGTTCAAAGTTGAATAACGCCTATGTCTATTGCACTTCACAATGTTTTTGATACATTAATGACAAATCATTGCATTCATGCCTAACGGTTGGATTGTGGTGCCTGCGAATAATTAAATAATATAATAACTTAGAAGGAAAGAAAAATGTAGTGAGGAATAAAATTCACAAATGAACTCAATAATATAATAACTTAGAAGGAAAGAAAAATGTAGTGAGTAATAAAACTCACAAACGAACGATACATTTAATAAAGTTTCATGATAAAAAACTAGGAAGTAAGAGGGAAAATTACTTAACAAATAAAACAATCAATAAATTTGTTGAGAACGATGGGTGTAATGATACTTTCTCATCCAATGGTTTATTTGTTCATTTAACCCTTGAAATATGGTTGTTGTAAGAAGAGATTATTTAATAATTGAGAATTGAGTAGAGGTATGAGAAGTTCTAAAATCTAGCTATAATTATAAATTTTGGAACTATTTTTACAATTTTTTTGTCTTTGAAATAAAAAATTTATTAAGGTGGAACTTTCTTGAGGTTTTGAAATTAATTCTTGACCCAAATTACTATACCATTTTTTAACACAAGTATCTATCTTCATTAAATCATCTTTCTGTTTATTTAAAAACTGTAAAATATTTGATAATGACAAAGTTTGTTTTAAGAACTAGATGTTTGGCATTTCATATTCTTAAAATATATTTGAAATTTTTTCCCATAAATATGTACCATTCTTCTTTATTTCTTTGGATTCTTGCTATACATAACTACAATTAACAAACCACGTCTCTAAAGACATGTACAAAATAAGTTGATTATCAAGTGATGATCTTAGAATTTCTTTTAGAATATTCCTAGTCTAGGCTTTCTAGTTTTTCAATTTGTTAAAACAAATTTCAACATAATTTTGATGTTTCATTTGCAGTTGGGAAAAATTGGAAAACTCAAGTAACTTATCACAATGTTTCTCTATTTAGTTCATCTTGTTATAAAATTTGATCTACAAATCAAAGAATGTGAGATTTTTTTTGTCACATTAGCCTTCAAAACCTCATAACCTTCTTCTTTATCTTTCAATTCATTCACCTATCATTCTAAAAATGTAATCTAACTTCATATTTGCAGCTAATTTCATTCAGTTGAGAATTATCCTTTTCCTTAGCAGAAACATTTTTTTTGAATGGTCACCCTTAATAGACTCTATCTCTTTCTTATGCTGACCTTTTATTTTTACGACATTTGTAGCATGTTTTTCAAATAGTGGAACCAATTATTGCTCATTTTTAAGACAATATCACATTTTGATCAATTGAATTTGTATATTTCAAACTTGTTCATTCTCTTTCTTCCATTGGATAGAAATATTTCTCACCAACCATCTATTTTCATTGACAAAAGATACTAATGCATCAACAATTTGTTTAGCAAAATTGTCATCTTTTACCTCTAACACATTACATAAGACCATGGGTTTTAAGGGCTTTCTTAATATATTCCATCGTCTCTTTTTCTTCCATTTTCTTTAACAATGGTTTTATTTGGAATATATAAAACAAAAATACTTAAAGTCACTATTCAGTCTTTAACTAGTTCTAGATTTTCAAGATCAATTGTCACAATTGGAAATAGACTAGGAATAATATTGACTAGAGTATCATCTATTATATTATTCATAGATTATGCTATTGTAAATATGGTTATAATGCTTTGAGGAGTGATTATGGTATTTGTTTCAATCTTTGTACAATGTGTATGAACTTTCATTATATAATTATTAGTAGAATCTTTTTCCTTATTTTTGTTTTCTTCTTCTTTATGAATATTTTTTATGTCTTTCTCTTGCATCTATTCTTATTTCCCATGTTCATGTGATTCGTGTTCCTCCTATTATGGTTTTTTCTCTTATTTATCTTCTTAGTGTTCCCGCACTTCCTACTTTGTTGTTTTTATTGGGCCAAGGAATATATATTTTTATAATATTTGATTCATAGATAATACTATTGTAAATATAATTATAATTCTTTGAGGAGTGACTATGGTAATTGTTTCAACATTTGTATAATGTGTCTGAAATCTGATCATATGATTATTAGTAGAATAATTTTCTTTATACTTGATTTTTTCTTCTTTATTAATATTGTTTTTTGTCTTTCTTTTGCATCTATTTTTATTTCTCATGTTCATGTTCTTCTTCTTCCTCCTATTCTAGTTCTTTCTCTTGTTTCCCTTCTTATTTTTCCGGCTCTTGCTACCCTTTTGTTCTTATTGGGCTAAGGAATAGATATATTTTATAATATTTGATTATTTTAATTTGTGACAAATCTCAAAATAAAAGAACTAACTATATCTCCTTAACAATATCTCCTTGAGTTTCATATTTCTTTTTGAAGAAACCATTTTTTTATTCTAACTAAAAGTTAGAAAAGGAGAAGCATTTGAATGATATTTTATTTTCTTAAATTGTTCTTAAGACCTTCAAAAACTTATGCCCCTTGAAAACCCATATTAAAGGATGAATGTTCATAAATGTAAGGCTTATTTTTTTATGGCTGAACAATGGTTTTTTTAACTATTCCCTTTAAGTTATATCTTCTGAGTGTTTTAGGGTATAGCTATATAGATTCAAGTTTTTTTTCTTCATTTAAAGCATGCTCACCATTTAACTAATTGTAAATGTTAAAATACAACTTGACCTAAACCTTTTTTGTCTTTTTCAAAAATTGGTAGTAATGCTAGTAACCATAATTTGATAATTAATTCTCTTAGAAATAATCTATTAAGTGAAAATTTAGAAAATGAATGACAAGCTTTCTAACATCCATAAATCTTAATGTAACAAAAGTATTTATTCGTATACCAATCCCTTATATCCTTAATCCCAATCCCTTATATCCTTAATCCCATTCATGGAATCCTCGATTTATCTAAGTAGTAATTAATTTCTCAATAACACATGAAATGGAAACATGAAGTAATGAGAAATATAATCAAGGAAAATTATGTAATACATTGATTGCAATTTAAAACAATCAAATGAGTGTTATGTGAAAAATTGCATCTATTAGAAAAAATGACATGGAAAATCATGAGCATTGTTTGGGCTGGCTCTCTTTTGACCTTCTAACATTTTGTTATAAGTTCGATGAAAGAATTCGATTCTAAATAAAGTTTATTCTGTATTGAATGAATTGATGCATAGAGGCATTGATTCTAACTTGAACTATTCACAACTACATTGATCATACAATCTACATATCATTGCTTATAAAAACTTTTGGTAGGATTTTAATTATTGAATAGAGTATAATGTCTCTGCTCTGGTTTTAAATTCATCAAATTCATACCACTAATGAAGTCAATCATTTTACTTTAAGCCACTACAATGTCCTTGGCCACAAACTCTTGGTTGAACTATTTGTTTAAGTTATCCTAACGGGAATTTAACTTATACATGGCATGCACATCTTTTGGTTTAAATGAATTTGAAACTTATCCAAAACATAAAGTGAATAAACACTAAAAAAGAAAACAAAAACAAATTCAGAATAATACCAATTGTCTTAAATCTCTGAAGTACTTTATTATCTTTTAGAATGAAAGCTTATAACCTTATCGTTTTTTAGTATTTTTAGAGCATTATGCTATGAGTTGGCCAAGGAAATTCTATAACAAGTTTTAATGAATCATCATTCAAGTGATAAATTGTGTGATACAATAGCATATAAATTTATTTTAAATGAATTGAGGTTTAAGTGTATGGTTTTTTATGTAGGATGAGACATATTTAGGATTTCAAATCATTCAAGGAAATGGTTTTGGTTTTTTGGTTAATCACCATCTCGAAACATTACCTATCGAGAAAACTAACTAGTTTTCTTTTTAATACGTCCTAGCATATAAGAGAAGCTAGTTTTTACTATTCAATATTTAATGGAGAAAAGTAAGTCAAATGAAATGATCGGTATATGTTAGACTAAACAAATCGCAGTTGAAATAATAGAAACATACACAGCACAAACAAAAACCTCACAAAAAACATAACACAGAGAGTTAATGTGGTTCACCCAACCAATCTGGGCTATGTCCACCTGAACAGAGGCATCAGCAATCTTATTACTAATCAAGAGATTACAAATAATTTATTTCCTTACACTCTCTACCACACCCCAATATCTGTACGAGCATATATTATATAGCTAAGAGAATCTAACTAACTCATAAATCCTCTCACAACAAATATAGGATGCATTAACTCTTTCCCAACAAAATAGAGCTAATATAGCAACTAATCTTATTGTTGTCACAAACATGAGATTTCTGCCCAATTTAATAAAACCGAAAATCTCAACAATCTCCACCTTGACAACAATTAGCCTGATGTCTTGTTCATTTATTATTTGTATCTTTTCTGCAAGCCAAGAGAAGCCAAACACCAATGCAGCTTCTCTAAAAAAACTGGTTTAGTGAACATGTCTGCACAGTTTTCCTTCGTATGCACCTTTTCAAGAGAAACACCCCAGTGATAACTTGTCTTACAAAATGGTATTCGACTGGTATATGTTTTGATTTACTATAATAGGCTGGATTCTTAGCCAAATGAATTGCACTTTGACTATCACAAAATAGCTTGATGTTGTCTTGTAACCTCCCAAACTCACCAATCAAACCTTTCAACCAAACCGCTTCTTTGCAAGCATGTGAAGCAGCTATGTATTCTGCTTCAGTAGTAGATAAAGCAACAATATTCTGTAGCTTTTACATCCAGCTAATAGCTCCACCTGCAAGAGTAAAGACATACCCTGAAGTTGACCTTCTCTTATCCAAATCACCTGCAAAATCGGAATCAACATATCCACAAACAAATTCACTACTTTTATTATAAGTGATATAATAATCACTTGTGCCTCTCAAATACCGAAGCACCCATTTCACTGCTGACCAGTGTCCTTTTCCTGGATTTTCCATATACCTGCTGATAACCCCAACTGCATGTGAAATATCTGGTCGAGTACAAACCATCGCGTACATCAAACATCCTACTACATTGGCATATGGAATTCGAGACATATATTCCTTTTCTTCATCTGTATTAGGACATAAAATGGAAGAAAGCTTAAAATGGGAAGCTAAAGGGACTGACACAGGCTTCACATTGTTCATACCAAACCTCAAGAGTATTTTCTCAATATACTTCTGTTGTGATAGCCACAACTTACCATTGCTCCTGTCTCTGAAAATCTCCATGCCTAAAATCTGTCTTGCTGCTCCCAGATCTTTCATATCAAATGTCCTTGCCATCTGAGCCTTTAACCTGTTGATCTCCACTATGCTTTTGCTTGCTAAAAGCATATCGTCAACATATAACACTAAGATAATGAACATGCCATCATTTAATTGCTTAAAATAAACACAATGATCATATTCACTTCTTATATATTTTTGACTCAACATGAAAGAATCAAACTTCTTGTACCATTGCCGAGGTGACTGCTTCAGGCCATACAATGATTTCTTGAGCCTGCAGACAAATTTCTTATTGCGATGCTGAACAAACCCTTCCGGTTGTTCCATATAAATTTCCTCATCTAAGTCTCCATGTAAAAATGCAGTGTTAACATCTAGTTGTTGCAATTGTAAATCAAGCAAAGCGAATAATGCTAACACAATTCTAATTGAAACTATTTTAACAACTGGTGAAAAAATCTCATGAAAGTCAATGCCTGCTTTCTGAGAAAAACCTTTTGCGACCAGCCTTGCTTTGTACCTGTCCTCAGTATAATTCACACCTCGTTTCAACTTGAAAACCCATTTACATCCAACAGTTTTCCTGTCTTTCGGAAGTTCAACCAGATCCCATGTGCCATTCTTGTGTAATGCCATCATCTCTTCCTTCATAGCTTCTTTCCACTTGTCATTTTTCGAACCTTCTACAGCTTCCTGATAACACAAAGGTTCATCATCATTAGCAGTTAAAGCGACTGAAGTAACATAATCATCATACCTTCTAGGAGGACGTTTAATTCTCGTGGACCTCCTTAAAGATGTTTCTGGTGCTTCCACAATTGGCTGACTACCATCTGTAGGAACTTCTTCATGATCAGAATCTAAGACCTGTTCATGATCTACATCTGAACCCTGTTCATGATCTGATTCTGAAACCTGTTCATGACTAGTATCTTAACTATGGTCATCATGACTATCATTAGAAGTGCTTTCAAACTGAATGTGCTGAAAATCATATACAACATCCTATTTCAATCTATTATCTACATCTAACTGTACAAGAGAGGATTCATTAAACTTTACATCTCTGTTGATGATGATCTTGCGGGTAGTAGGATCCCACAATCTATATCCCTTTGTTCCATCACCATATCCAACAAAGATATACCTTTTTGACTTTAGATCTAATTTAGTTCGCTGATGTTTAGGCACAAGAGCATATGCATCACAACTAAACACTCTGAGTTTAGAATAATCACAAGGGTGACCTTTTCATACCTCTTGAGGAATCTTGCAACCTATCGCCGTGGATGGTGATCGATTTATCACATAACAAGTTGTAGCCACTACTTCTGTCCACAATTCCTTCTGCAAACTGGTGTTACTCAGCATACTCCTTGCTCTCTCTAAAAGAGTCCTATTCATGTGTTCAACAACTCCATTTTGCTGAGGAGTATAAACAGTGGTCTTATGTCTCTCGATCCCTGCATCCTTGCAATAGTTTTCAAACTCCTTGGAAGTAAACTCACCACCATTGTCAGTTCTTAAACATTTTATAGTTCTACCAGTGATGTTTTCTACCAATGCTCTAAACTGTTTGAAAACTATAAACACATCAGACTTCCTTTTCAACATGTAGTTCCACACTTTCCTAGAGAAATCATCAATAAACGATACAAAATATGACGAGCCACCATATGAAGTTGTAGGGGCTGGACCCCAAACATTTGAATGGATATAATCAATTATTCCTTTACTAGTATGTTTGCATGTTTTAAACTTTTGCTTACTTTGTTTTCCAAACAGACAATGTTTACAGAAATCTAACTTTCTAGACTTTAGATTAGGAAGTAACTTGCGATCAGCCAAAATTTTTAACCATCTTTCGCTCATATGGCCCAACCTTTGATGCCATAAGCGAATGGAACTACTGTCATGTTCAGACACCGTAGACACATGATCTGACCATGTTCTTCCTTCTAACTGAAATAGATTTCCTACCTTCTTAGCTTTCATTACTAGTAAAATACCTTTGTAAATTTTCATTACTCCACCTTGAATTATAGTTTTATATCCATTTGTGTCAAGTGCTCCTAGTGACATTAGATTTTTACTTAAATCTGGTACATGTCTTACATCAGTTAACATTTTGGTTGTCTCATCAAACATTTGCAGCTGTATACTCCCTATTGCCACAATATTACATGTGACATCATTACCCATGTACACGACTCCATCATTAATTGATCTATACGTCTTAAACCATTCTTTATGAATACACATGTGGTTTGATGCACCAGAATCTAAAAGCCAATGTTGATCATGATTTGACAAATTAACTGATAACACTTCATCACTCATACCTGAACTAGATGTTGAACCTGTATCTGTCGTGTTTGCTTCTTGCTCCGCTGTCGAAGAGTCGTCTTTGGATGCTTGCTGTCTCTTCCAACAGTCCTTTTCCAAATGTCCCGATTTGCCACAAAACTAGCACTTTACCTTGCTCTTCTTCCCTTTCGATTTTGGTTGCGAGTCGTTGTGCTTACCTGAGCGTCTTTCTCTAGAACGACCTCTAGCCATCATTGCCTCTGATGTAGAGGATTCTGCATTTGACCTCTTCCTTGTCTCTTCGGACAACAAAGCTCCAACAACATCATCAAATTCAATGGTTTCTGATGAACTAAGACTTATAGAAGTAACAAGCAACGAGCACAATAAAGTTATAGCTTTATCTTCAGATTCAAATGTTACTTCTATACTTTCTAATTGCACCAGGAGAGTATTAAAGACATTTAAATGATCAACAATAGCTGTAACTTCCTTCATACGCAGACTGTACAATTGTCGCTTCAGAAGAATCCTATTGGTCAAGGATTTTGTCATGTACAACTTCTCCAGCTTCGTCCATAAACCAGCAACAGTTTTCTCTGACACGATGTTAAACAAAACATCATCCGCCAGACACAGTCGAATACCGCTCAGAGCTCTTCCATCCATTTCATTCCATTCATCATCTGTCATGGGGTAAGGTTGTTTGGCTCTTCTCAACAGCGCCTTCGCCAGGCCTTGTTGCACAAGCAGATCGTGCATCTTCACTTTCTAGATCTCAAAGTTATTTTTGCCATTAAAGTTCTCGATCTCAAAATGAGCACAGAGGGAAAATCTGCCGGGCGCTCCTGGATAGCGAAAAAACCGCACCTAAGTGCCGCAAAATTGGCGCGCTTAATCCCGTCGATTCCGCGCCAATCTGAACGTTGGATCTCTGGCACGAGTATCAGATTTGGATCCACGCCAATTGGCGCGTCTGTTCCAAAATAAACCACGCCAACCGCTGAAACTCCACCTTCAGCCGATCTCTCACGCGCACCAGCTCCACAACCAGCGACTTGTATATTATGGGCCCTCCACGCTTCGCTGCACTGCTCTGATGCCACTTGTTAGACTAAACAAAGCGCATCTGAAATAACATAAACATACACAGCACAAACAAAAACCTCACAAAAAGCATAACACAGAGATTTAACGTGGTTCACCCAACCAATTTGGGCTACGTCCACCTGAAGAGAGGCATCGACAATCTTATTATTAATCAGGAGATTACAAATAATTTATTTCCTTACACTCTCTACCACACCCCAATATCTGTACGGGCATATATTATATAGCTAAGAGAATCTAACTGACTCATAAATCCTCTCACAACAAATATAGGATGCATTAACTCTTTCCCAACAAAATAGAGCTAATATAGCAACTAATCCTATTGTTGTCATATACATGAGATTTCTGCCCAATTTAATAAAACCAAAAATATCAACTTAGAACTTCGGGAAATCCAAAGATAGAACCATTGGCAGATCGACAGACGAGAAATCAAAATATCAACCACTTAATGCATCTTCTTGATATTATTGGAAATCAATCAAAATGCTCATCAGCTGATGAATATATTCTTGTATAATAGAGTAAGCAGGTATTGGTGTTTTTAGAGAGTTTGAAAAACTAGGTATTTCAGTTTTTGGTCGCTTTTGGTCATACAATATTCTTGTAGGAAGGGTAAATTTTAATTAAGTTTATTTTAAAGTTAATAAATTTTGGTTAATGTAGATATGTGAATTTTAAAATGTTTGGAAATATTTTTGGAATTTTATATCACTATATATAATTTTTTGGTTATTTCCAAGGTAAAAAAAAATTATGCTATAAAATTTTGGTGAATCGTTTTTAGAAAAAATGGAAATTGGTGAATTTTTGTGTTGGAAAAAATATGAAAACTTAGTCCACTTAGCAATATTAGCCCCTAAAATTTTTCCCAAATCAAATTACTATCCCACTAAAAATGCAACAAGAAACTACCCATCCACCAAGTTGTTCCTTGACTTAATTGACAAATTACAACTTATGGATAAATACTCATCATATAATGTAATTGCTGGGTTTGTAAGTATCAAGAACTCCTCTCCATCACCTGGCAACTGATTATTCATGTAACACCCTTAGTCATTCTAAATATTCTTGACTTATTCCTATCTATTTTAGTGCTTAAAGACTTATGAAATTATAGACATAGTGAAAAACCCTTTCAGGAAAGATTAATGTTTATTTTATTTTTATCTTAGGAAAATGAAAAAATTAAAATAATTACGGAATTTACTAGAAATAATCCTAGATGAATTTCTTTTACTAGGAAATGAAGAGTCAATTACCTTTCCCCTCCTTTGAGATAAAAGATGATCTCAATAGTAAAAAGCCAAGGAAGGGAACCAAGGAAAAGAGGAGGACCCAGAACCCTAGATGAATTTATTTTACTAAGAAGTGAAGAGTGACTTTCATTTCCCCTGCATTGAGATAAAAGACGATATCAACAGGAAAAAGCCAAGGAAGACAACCTAGGAAAAGAGGGTGAAGTTGGAGGCATCCAGGAAAAGGTAGATTGATTTAGAAACTTGCACAAGATGCTGCAAGGAGGTATTCCCGAGGTTATACCTTGTGTGGTTCTTTTTCTTGAGAACTAACTCTATTGGGGTCACTAAAAAATGACTTCTCTGGTATAAACAAGATTTTAAGGAGAAAATGATGTAATTTCTTTTCTTGTGTATAGGTGGAGCTATGTTTCCAGTAAATTACTAGATAACGTGAAATAGCATATAAGTACTTATAGATAATGCTAGTGGTAAAGCTAGAAATATTGTGAGTGACTATTTTTTTTTCTCTTGAGTAGAGTAATGTCACTTTCATTAAGAAACATGTGAATGTAACTTTAATAAATGCTCTGTGGAAATAAAGGATTTATCTTTGATTGTGGTACTCTCGAACTGAACTGGAAAATAATTGTGGTTAGTGTCACAGTCATTGACTGGGAAAAACAATATGAGTTATTATTTTTAAAGGTAATAATATTTAGTTAATATTGGAAGACAAATTTACTAGAAAACAAGAGGGAAAAACACCTATAACTTAAAAGAAAAAAAAGAAAAATGGTTAAATGATATGGTACTAGTTAATGTAAGAAGTAAATGACGACATGAAGGCTCGAGGGAAGAAATCAAAAGCATGTAATTATAGTCCATGTTAGCTCCCTAGAAAGGTTAAAATTAACCAGCCACCTGGGCGCAATCCTAGAGTTGCAAATAAGTGGTGGAAAAACATCGAACTATGTAAAAATTTTCCAGGCCATAAACATATTTGTAAGTGTAAATCATAAGTAAAACGAAAGGTCTAAAACACATGATTTCATTATATATTAGCATTGAACATAACCATATTTGTAAGTGTACATCATAAGTAAAACGAAATGTTTAAAATACATGATTGCATTCTATATTAGAATTGAACAGTATAATCCTGTGTAATCAATGTTTATAAGTTCCTATGTAAATATGTAACCGAAAAATAACATATACATGTATACAAGAAAACATGAACATTGTTCTCAATTATGTTTCATCTATGCAAGACAAATATTTTTGACAAATAGGAAATAAGTCACAGTAGTTGACACTGATATCTATATCTATCTATAGATATATATAAAGAGTTTTAAAGAAACACGATACATAAAGACTCCAAAGCGTATCAAAGAATGTCTTTGTAAATTATTAGACAACTCAAATATAGAAACTAGAACCAAAATCCTAAGAGGGCCCAAAGACTCAATCTAAACATAACATTTGCACTCGAAATTTTTTATTAACCTTCAAAAACTATCCAGAATAAATAACCTATAAAAAAGGGCAACTAAGGACAGACTCAACTATGGCACAATATGTTCCTCGAAATAAACACGAGTATTTTTCTCCATATATTTAGAAAATTCCTTCTTGAACAGAAATACAACTATTGCTTGAGGAATTTCTCAGCAAGGGA
The DNA here is from genome assembly GCA_031772625.1 of Pinus tabuliformis. Lineage (NCBI taxonomy): Eukaryota > Viridiplantae > Streptophyta > Pinopsida > Pinales > Pinaceae > Pinus > Pinus tabuliformis. Next base: position 446,536,754 of record CM062817.1, read on the forward strand.
AGTAAACATTGTAAGTTCAACCTCTCTCAGGTAAAACAGAAATAAATTATGCACCTTGGAAAAGGAATCATATAGTGTTAGGAGCAAGAGCCATGATTTACCACCAGCACCTTCAAACAACTACCCATCAAGTTAAGAGAAGGTCTTATCATGGAAACCCTCTGAATGTAAAAAATATATAAGATGAGTAAGATAACCCGAAAAATTGTGGAACAGATGCTTAAAAAAATGGAACAAACCCTAACACTCTTAGTAATTGCCTAGAGGTGTTCCCCTACCATATAAAGTATGGGACATCATAGGAACCTAAGAATGGTGTGCTAGCTAAAATATCTCCTGATAACTGTCGAGAGGCACAATAAAATGTTAAAAAATAACATGTTTCCTAGAAGAACACGATAAGGAACCTTGAATTAGAGATGTAGGAACTACATCATAAAGGTAGAACAACAAACTAGAGAATCTGTGAAAATTATGGAGGAAGCAGAGCTTACCAGAGGCAGTGTGCAAACATGTAGGAGAAGGTTGAGCAACAAAAATCTTCCAATAGACTCACCATGCAAATGAATCACCAATGGCAGCTAAAAAATGGGTAGTTTCTCATTAACCCTAGAATTGAAATTGAACCATAGGATAGGTACCTTACCAAATCAACGGTGATGTCATCTCCACATATTAAACCAAAGTAGATTGAGAAGGGTCAACAACTTGTATAGCAATTGTGCCCGGCCTAAACATCACACGTAATTGAATAGTAAAACATTGGTTGTAAGGTAACCTCCATTAAATTAACAGGTATGCATGTATAAATCAGTATATAGGTATAATCATGAAGTCTCAAAATGCATAGATGTCTGATTCTTATTCCTTAAGATATAAGTCTCACAAATGTTATTCATAAAAAATTTGAAATTTAATTTTATTTCCTTAACCCAATACCACGTAAGTAGTAACTTTATAAAAAGGAGGTGTGTATAAAGTACAGAGGTAAATGAGGGTATATGAGATTGTTTTTTTAGTTTCTTTGGATAAGTGTTACAGGTGGTATCATAGCCATCGTTTCATTGTTGTGGCATGTTTGGGAAATTGAAGTGATAACATGTATGTCGATGTGCATAGAGGTGAGAAGAAGGATGAGGATGGGAGATGGAAGTTTACCTCCAGTGAGACCAATGATGGGATCAAGCCCTATAGCATTTGAAAAGGTGAACCCTGAAATGTGGGTACAATTGGGCAAGGTTCATTAGAACCCAACAACGGTGCTGCTAGAAACTATTCAAGAGATAAAATACGAAATGGCCCATTTACGAATTGAAAATGAAAGGCTAATGTGAGAACAAGAATGAATTATGAAGAGTATTTCGGAAAGGCAGAATCATAGGAATTTTATACCCAACCCTAATAATGGATCTAGGATTTATGAACCTAGACAAAAAAATGATAACATGCTAGAAAGAAGCCATACCCAAAGAGCCTAGTGAGATATGGATGATAACGAGGAGGAATATGGAAACGTTTCTCACCAATGAAAAATCAATAAACAAAATATCGAAATGCAAGGGGAGTTTAAAAATATTGAACTCCTCGTATTTGATGGAGAGGTAGAGGAAGTTGTTGAAGCATGGATTATCAGTATGAACAAATCATTTCAAATTTATGAGTACGATAATAATCTTAAGGCTAAGCTGACTATTTACCACATTTGAGAAAATGAAAGCTTATGGTGGGAAGATGTAAAGAAAATGCAAGGAATTCAAGAATAGGAGGTGACATAGGATGAGTTCCTAAATCATTTCAAAAATAAATATCTAATAGAATGATTTTATGATGAAGAGCTAAAGGAATTTTATGATCTAAAGCTGGGAAAACTAATCATGGAAGAATATATGACCAATTTTAAATCCTTTCTAAGCTACATCCTATATATATGTATATGAGAGGAAAAGGCTAAGGTCCAATGTTTTTTTACTATCCTACCCATATTTATGAAGGAAAGGTTAGAATTCGATAATCCTAAAATGATGGATGAAGAAATTAGAAAGGCTCGGATTTGAATAAGCAAATGAAGCAAAAGAGGGATGGTAGTAAAAGATTATCACATAAGAAGGGGCAGAATAATTTTCAAAATACCAAAAATACAAGGACTGCAAGTTTTAAAGGTGCAAACAAAAGTCAACAAAACACTGAGATTTGGAAGAATCAACAGAAGGTTGAATTTCAAAATGAATCCAAACAAACACAAGTGTCAAGCAAACTGGAACCTAGTCAATAGTAAAAGCCCCTTTTACAGTGTTGGGGCTCTGGGGAACAAATTACTATAAAATCCATCCACATCATGTTAAAAAAAACAAGTTACTAACATTCAAGAGGCTTTTACAGTTGGTAAAGTTGTGAAGAGCATGCCAAGGATCAACGCTGCTTTGGAAGATCATCAAGTGTATTATCAACCTACCATGATAGAATTGGAAGGTAAGTTATTTAACTAGACCACATCTATTTTAGTAGATCTGGGAGTCAGATTAAGTTACATCAGTCCTAATATAGTAGAAAAGTGTCATTTACATACTCATAAATTAAAAAATCCCTTGTTGGTACAATTAGCAACTCGTGCAAAGATAAGAGTGAATTCGAAGGTACCACAATTTTCTATTGAAATAGGAACACACCAGATTAAGGTTAATCTGAACGTATTGCCCCTTGGATCTTATGACATGTCGATTCGTATGGATTGGTTAAAAGGGCATTGGTCCTTAGTGAATTGTAAGGATAAATCTTTTAGTTAACTCTAGGAAGATGCCTCTAGGAAAAAAATCTAGGAAGTCAAAAAGTGAATAAAATTATGTCTTATTACTACCTCTCAATTAGGAAAATGTGGTCGAAAGGGTTGTCTGATGTGTCCAGGTTGGTAATTCTAATACCAAGGACAAGACTTTCACCTTAAAAAGCCTTCTAGTTGTCCAAGACATTGTTGATGTATTCCACGAAAATATACCCGAACTTCCCCCAAAGCGGGACAGTGATTTCACAATAGAGTTAGTTCTTGGAGCTGACCTAGTGTCAAAGTCTCCCTACCGTATGAGTATACTTGAGCTAACAGAGCTCAATATGAAATTACAAAAACTCCTGGACAAAGGGTACATCTATCCAAGTGTATCACATTGGGGGGCTCTGGTATTGTTTTTAAGGAAAAAGGACGGAATTTTGAGACTTTGCATTAATTATAGGCAATTAAACAAATTGAATATAAAAAAAAGGTACCCACTGCCTCGAATTGATGATTTATTTGATCAAGTTAAAAACATTATAGCCTTCTCTAAGATTGATTTGCAGTCATGTTACCTTCAAATTAAAGTATGGGAAGAATATATTTGCAATACAATATTTAGAACTCATTATGGGAATTACGAGTTTGTTGTCTTACCTTTTGGACTAACCAATGTGCCAACAACATTCATGAGTTTGATGAATAGCATTTTTCACCTGTTTATGGAAAACTTTGTCTTCATATTTATAGATGATATCCTAGTCTATTCGAGAAATCTACAAGAACATAAAGAACATTTGCGGATAGTGCCGCTAGTGTTATAGGAACATCAATTATATGCTAAGATTAGCAAGTGCGATTTGTATAAGAATCAAATCCAATACTTGGGACACGTTATTTCAGCCAAAGATATAGTTGTCGGCCCTAAAGAGATTAGAACCATTATAGAGTGGCATGTAACGAAAAAAGTGGCAGATATATAATCTTTCATGGTGTTGGTCGGGTATTATATTCATTTTATTGAGGGATTCTCCTAAATTTCTTATCCTAGTACTTCCTTGCAAAAGAAACAAAGGGATTCCAAGTGGAAAACTGGATATGAATTAAGTTTTGAACAACTGCATCTTTGATTAACCATTGCCCCCATGATAAATATTGCTAACCCAAATAAGGAATTTTTTGTCATCACAGATGTCTTCCAAGAAGGGATAGGGGGGTGTTAATGTAGGAAGGGAAGCTGATAGTTTACGAATCTCAAAAGTTGAAGGAACATGAGCAGAGACATGTTTCTTACCACTTGGAATTAACTTCTTTAATCCATCCATTGAAAGTATCGAGGGATTACATTTAGGAAAAGACTTTTTAATGATGACTGATCATAACATTTTAACTAGTTATTTAAAATAGCCTAACCTGAAAGCCTCTCAATCAAGATGGAATTATTCTCTTAGACAATTTTGTTTAGACATCAACAATTTAAAGAGAAAATAAAATTGAGTAGCAAATGAATTCAGTAGAAGGGTGCACTGTGTGCATGAACTTCACTACATTCATATAGAATTTAACTTTTTGAAACATATTAAAGAAGTGACACAAAACACCCGGAATATAAATTTTTATGGGAGCAAGCCCATCAGACTAGTAGCCCTTAAAAACATTTTTAATATAGCATCAATAGGGGCTTCTTGTTAACTTTTAAGACAATAATTTATGTTCCTAACCATATTTTGGTTAGACAACTGATTCTGGATGGATTCCACAGAAGTCCTTCAACTGCCCATCTGGCTATCAAAAGTTAGTTTCCGCAATAAGGAGGGATTAGTTTTGGCCCATTATGAGAATGGATTTTGCAGGATATTTGGCAAAATGTATAGAGTGTTAGCAAGCTAAATCTCAACACCAACATCCCATTGGTATTCTCCATCCATTACCCATTCCTAAATGGAAATGGGAAGTTATTACACTATATTTCATAGCAACATTACCCAAGTCAAAGAGACATAATGATTCAATCATGGTCATGGTGGATAAATTAAGTAAAGCAGCTCATTTAATTTTGGTAGAATCTACTTACAAGACCATTCAAATGGTTGTTATTTTGATGAAGGAGGTGTTTCGTCTACATGGCATATCGAGAGTAGTTATATCAGAGAAAGATGTAAAATTCACTTTTGCATTTTGGATGGCTCTCTTTACTGGATTAGGCACACAGGTAAAGTTCAAAACTACATACCATCTACAAATAGAAGGATAGACCGGATGAGTGAATCAAGTTCTTGAATTAGGCATATTAAGAATGTATATTACGAAACAACCCACCAAATGGGAAGCATACTAACATTTGTTTGAATTCACATATAACAATAGTTATGATGAATCCTTAAAAATGATCCCGTTTGAGGTGTTATACAAAACAAGGTGTAGGACCCCTACTAATTAGAATAGACCTGAAGATAAAATAATATTATCGCTAGAAATTTTAGCAGAAATGGAACAAAGCATGAGGAAAGCTTGAAAAAACTTAAATGCTGCCCAAGACAGGAAAAAGGCGTATGCAAAAAAACTAAGATTACTTAAATGGAGTTTGTAGTTGGGGATCATGTATATTTACGAATTAAGACTAAGAAAAGTGCTCTAAGGTGGGGAAGTTTTGCAAAGCTTGCCCCTCAATTTTGTGGCCCTTTCCAAATACTAGAAAGAATAGGACTAAAGAAATATCGGTTGGCATTATAGAGTCATATAACAGTTCACAACATATTTCATGTTTCATTATTTAAAATACACACACACACATATATGATCCTAGACATGTTATTCGTTTCCAGGATATACGGGTATGAACTAAATTGGAAATTTAATTATATATTATCAATATTGATTGAGTCATAACATTGACTAATTACCATTTATGATTTTGTGGTAGGTCAAACAGGATGGAGAATTCCTGGTAGAGCCTCAACGTATACTCGACTAGAGAGAAATAATGTTACAGACGCGAGCCATCACCTAGGTTAAAGTGCAGTGGAAGCACTTTTGGCCAGAAAGAGTCCACTTGGGAGGATGAAAATTTTATGCAAGAATATTATGCTGGCCTATTCAAAGGGGTATAATAACACTGAAGGTGGTGTTAAAATTTAGGGGGAAGATGTAACACCCTCAGTCATTGTAAATATTTATGAGTTACTCCTATCTATTTTTTTCTTAATGACTTATGAACTTATAGACTAAGCAAAAAAGCCTAATATGAATTTTGATGATTAAAGTTTATTTTATTTTCATCTTAGGAAAAGACAAAAGTTAACAAAATTATGGAATTTATTGGAAAGAACCCTATATAAATTACTTTTACCAAATATTTAAGAGTTAGTTACCTTGCAAGCCCTTTGAGAAAAAATATGATATCAACGGGAAAAGGTCAGGGAAGGAAACCAAGAAAAAGAGAAGGAATCTGGAGGCATCAGGGAAAAGGTATATTGGTTCGGAAAACTGTAAAGGGCGTTGTGAGGGTATGGTAGGATGTTTCCACGATGTATTATTGAGCTAGAGAGAGAGCAAGTTGAAACCTCTAGAATGAAACAAGTATCTGAATTCTAGGTCGGACCTTGTGTGGTTCTGTTACCTAAGAACTAACCCTATTGGGATCATTGAAAGTGATTGTTCTAGTATAAAGAATCTTGGGGGGATAAAAGGACGTAATTTCCTTTCTGATGGACATGTGGAGCAACCTTTCCTGTAAATTACCAGTTAACGTGACATAGCAAACAATTACTTAAGGAAAATGCTAATGGTAAAGCTAGAAATATTGTGAGTGACTGATTATTTTTCTCTTTAGCAGAGTAATGTCACTATGATTAAAAAAATTCCAATATAACTTCAATAAATGCTCTGTGAAAATAAAAGGTTTATGTGTGATTTTCATACTCTGTAACTGAATGGGGAAATAATTGTTGTTAATGTCACAGTCATTAACTAGGAAAAAAAATTGAGTTGTTTTTTATAGAGGTAATAGTTCGTTAAGGTTGGAAGATCAAATTACTGGCAAACTAGAGGGAAAAAACCTATAACTTAAAAGAAAAAACAAAAGGAAATAAAATAAAATAAAATTGTTTAACTGATATGATACTCGTTAATGTAGGGAGTAAACAATGAAATCTAGTTACATGAAGGCTCAAGGGTGGAAAGAAAAATCTAGTAATTATAGTCCAGGTTAGCTCCCTGACAAGCTCAAAATTAACGAGCCACCTGGGTGTAGTCTTGGAGCTGCAAATAACTGGTGAAAAAACAACGAATTGTGTAAAAGAATTCCAAACCATAAACATATTGCAACTGTAAATTATAAAGTAAAGGGAAATGTCTAAAATGCACAACTGTATGCTAGAAGGTTAATATCAACACTAGACAGTATAATTGTATGCAATCAATGTTTATAAGTTCCTATGTAAACATATATTTTCATTATATGTATATGCATATGTATATGTATATATATATATATGTATATATATATATATATATATATATATATGATATATATAAAGATATTTTTAAAGAAACAAGATACATAGTTTCTCCAAAGCTTATCAAAGAAAGTCTTTATAAATTACTAGACATTACAGATCTGACAACGAGAACCAAAATCCTGACAAGACTTGGAGACTCAATATAAACTTAACATTTGTGCCTAAAATTTCTAATTAGGATTTAAAACTATCAAAAATCAATAACCCTAAAATAAAAGTGTAACCGATGACAGACTCAACTATCGCACTATATGTTCCTATGAATAAACCCCAATATTTTTCTCCTCGAGATATTTAGAAAAATTCCTCTTGAACAGAAACACAACTATCACTTTAGGAAATCATCAACGAGGGGAGTAAACACTATAATTTCAACCCCTCTTGGGTAAAACGAAAACAAATTATGCACCTGGTAAAAGGTTGCATTCATTGTTGAGAGTGAGAGCCAAGGTTTATGATTAGCACCTTCATACGACTACCCATCAAGTTGTGCTAGGGCACTACCGTGCAAACCATCTGCATGGAAAAAAAAAATATAAGATGAGTTAGACAACCTACAAAATTATCGAACAAAACCTTAGAAAAAATTGGAACAAACTCTAAGCATCATAGTAATACTGGGAGGTGTTTCTCCTCCATGTTAAGTCTGGGACGATGTAGGAACCTGCAAATGGATTGTTTGTTAAAACCTCTCCCAATGAATCTTTAGGGGCATAGTAAACCATTGAATAACAACCTATTTACTTAGTGAGCATGACAAGGAACCCTCAATTAGAGATTTAGGAACTGCACCCTAAAGGTAGAACAACAAACCAGAGAATGTGTGAAAATTATGGAGGAAGCAAAGCTTACCAAAAGGTGGTGTTAAAGCATGTTTGAGAAGCTTGAGTGATAGAGTTCTTCCACCAGACTCACTGTTAAAATAAGTAGCCAACCCAGAGAAAAACCAGGTAGTTTCTCATTAGCTCTAGAATAGTGACTAAATGGTAGGATTGATAATGTCACCTCCACATGTTAAACCAAATTACTTGCCTAAAACTTGTATCATAGTTTTTCTTGGTAACGAGTGAATAGTAAACATTGGTCACCTCCATTAAGTTACTAATTATGCACGTATAAATAGATATATAGGTATACTCATGGAGTCTCAAAATGCATAGATGCGTGGTGTTTTTTCCTTAAGTCGTAAGTCTCACACATGCTATTCACAAAAACTTTGAAATTTAATTTTAATTCCTTGACCCGATACCACGTAAGTAATAAATTTATGAAAGGAGGCATGTACAAAGTACAAGGGTTAATGAGGGTAGATGAGATTTTTTTTATTTTTTCTCACACTTCATCTTTGATCGTTGTTGTTTTACCGTCATCTTTCTTCTTCATCTTCCTTTATATTTCCTTTCATTACATGAAATAAACTAGAAGAATTCGACTGTACACTTCATATATATATGAAGTCTTTATAATATTCCCCTGAGACCTAGGTCGCCACATTATTATAATTTTAATTTAGATAAACAATACCATTAATAACGAAAATTGAAGGCGTGGTAAGTGCGTAGTTCACTCTTTTACCACTCTAGGCCTAGGTATAATGATCCCACCCATCTCTTCAAATTCTACCAGAGGAAAGTGACCCTCTGTTTGGAAAAGGACTTAATTCACTCCAATTCAAGTGAGATAGATCATAAATTCAGTTGTCTCTAATAAGGACATAGGTAACTAGTGATGCACGCACATTCCAACGGGAACATAAATAATCAACTCCAATAAGAATGATCACAAAAATAGGTTACTTAAGAGGTGAGACAAAAATGCCATGGTAAGTTAAGTTAAATATCGCATCCACCACCCCTTCCAACCTCCTCTAACAAATGTCAAGTCACCGCAATTGGAGATCTATTTTTATCTTTTTAGTTGAAATCCAACAATATAAAATAAAATGAGAGAAAGAATGTATCACCTCTCAATAATTCATTAGGATTATTTAGTACTTCCTCATTTAAATTTTGTTCTCAATTTTTTTTAATTAGCATGTTTGTGGCTTAAAGAACTAATTTATGTTTTGTGAAATCATAATGAAGAAATGCTTAATATTCTAAGAAGACTCTTATCCAATTTGTAAAACAAAATGCAGAAAATTCAATGATTTTAATTAACTCAATAATTTTTGTTATCTATATTATTATTTATTAAAATTAATTTTAATTTTTTACACTACCTATTTATTATAAATTAATTGTATCGAGAGGCACTCTATAGCACAGTATGGGGTAGATCTCACACAAAAAAACATAAACGTAAACTTAAAAGTAAATTTAAACATATATGGGGTAGATCTCAGATAAAAACATAAACATAAATTTAAATGTAAACATAAATGTAACGTAAACATAAACATGTATGAGGGTAGAGAAGAGGAGAGATGGAGGGATAGGGAGATGGATTTGGAGGGGGGGAGAGGGGGAAGAAGAAATACATAGGGAAGGATAAGTGGAGAGAGAGAGGGAATGACAAGGGAGATATGGAGAGAGTGTGTGTATGTTTAGGGGTGAGATAAAGAGACAAAGAAGGAGAGATGGATAGAATTGGGGAGAGAGAGAGAGAGGAGAGAGGGAGGGATACAGTAACAAAGTTGGGGGGAGAGAGAGAGGGAGTTGGAGGTTGAGAGAGAGGGAGGTACAAAGAAATAAATAGAGCGAGAAAGGTGCAAAGAGAGAGAGGGAGTGATAAGGAATATGGAGTGAGAGGGAGAGAAGGGGAGAGAGAGAGAGAGAGAGAGAGAGAGAGAGAGAGAGAGAGAGGAGGGAGGGATAGATATATATATTTTAGAACGAGAGTGTATGTTTTGGGGTTGATATAGAGAGATATAGATGGAAAGTAAAGAGAGGAAAGAAGAGTGTTCGGTCCCTATACTACTAGTGAAGACCCTTATTTTTATTATTACAAACCCCTTATTGTATTTTTGTGTCCATGTAGTCCCCGTGTTGTTATTATTGTGTCCCATAGAGGCCCACTATTGCTATTGTTGTGCCCCATTTAAGCCCACTATTTTTATTGTTGTTCCCCTACAATATTATTGTTATGTAGGCTCTTATTATATTGGGACCACTTAGACTCCTATATATAGAAAGGGGCTATTTTTATTTGTATCATCCAATAATTGTTCATTTATGTAATTTGTAAAGGAGGTTTCCCCCTCAAAGAGGCTGATTTTGATGTCGTTGATCTATTTTTTCTATCTTTTTGTTACCCGGTTTCATAACATTTGGTATTAGAGCTTTGGATTCTAGGGTTTCGCTTCTCCAAAACAGGTCATCCTAGAATTTTCTCTATGAAGTTTTAGATGCTAAAAAAACAACCCATTTTGAACTGAAATCATTTTGAACCTTGGGTTTGAATTTCAGATCTTGTCTCGCTATAGTTTCAGAGATATGATCTGAGGAAGTTATGGTTTTTGCAATCTCCAGAATTCCATTACAACCAAGTGATCATGGAAGTTTCACTATAATTATTTCTATATGAGGGTTCAGACTCTGAAATTAAAACCCATTTGAGCTGAAATATTGATGCAGTTTGGGTTTGCATTTCAGAGCTTTATTCGCTATATTTCCAGAGATATGATACAAGGAATTTAGGCTTTTTGGAGTCTCCTAAATTACATTCCAAATAGGTGACTGTGGGAAAATCTTCTTAACTCTCTCTATGAGTCTCATATTGAAATTTAATAAGATGTTATATAAATAGGAAGGATTTTAGTTTTATGTGGATTGTTTTCAGGTCTGAAGGTTGAAACAGTGATGCGTGGATCTTCGTGCAAGTTCGCTCTATTGAAAAAGTGTATAATCAGGTCATCTTGGGAGATTGGGCATAACGCTTTCTTGGTGAATCCAATTTTGGTGAGACTAGTGGCATTGGAAAGAGGACTCATAGGGATACCATATTTCGCAATTCAAGACCTTGGAGATCCGAAATTTTAGAGATACCTCAGAGTCAATATCGAGATCCTACAAAGTGAAAAAAGGTGTGTAGTTTTTCTTTTTTTTATTTTGTATAAGTTTGGTTTGAAAAATTAGTTTGAAGGAATTCAAAGGGCATAGTGAAGCATAATTATCATTAATTGATGCCTCAAAGAAAGAAAATGGAAACACCTAGTAAGAAACTTGAAAGAACTAGCATGACTCATGAAGAAGAGGAAGAAATGCAACATGATATATCAAAATTACGAGACCAAGTGCAACAAATTTCACTATCAAAAAAAGTAACAGAAGCTAAGATGGATGGTTTATAGAAAGACGTGGAAGATAAGATGGATTGTATGAAAGACAACATTGAATATTGGAAGAAAGACATGAAAGGTTGGAAGGAAGGTTTGACAAAGTAACTAGAAGAAAGGCTTCCTAATGGCGAAAAGGTAGTAGAGAAAACACATAATGAGAACAAAATAAATGTTAATCATGATTGGAAGAATGAAAACATTCAATATTAAAAGAAACACGTGGAAGGTTTGAAGGAAGGTTTTACAAAGTTGCTATAAGAAAGGCTTCGTAATGGTTAAAAGGTAGTACAGAAAACTCATGATCAGAACAAAAGAAATGTTAATCATGATTTCATAGACTCTAACGTTGGAATAAAGACCTACCACATTTGAAAGATCTATATGAGGAAGTTTGATGGCAAGGATCTCGTAACATGGATACTATAGATTGAGCAATGTTTCGATCTCCATAATGTGCAAAACACACAAAAGCTACGCATTGCAACTTTATATTTGGAACCTAGTCAGTTTGTATGGTATCGATGGCTTTCCTCTCATAAAAAAATTGTCACTTGGGAAATTTTTACAGAAGAAATGATAACACATTACGACGATACAAAAAGAAACACTTTTTTCAGCCAATTGATAAATCTGAAACAAAAAGGTTCAATGGTGGAGCACATTGAGGACTTCCAAAAATTGAATATAAGGGTAAAAGATATTACAGAGGAGCATAGGATTGATGTGTTCATAGGGACATTAAATGATAACATCTGACATGAGGTTCACATTTGGGAACCTGTTTCACTGGAGAAGGCATTCAGGTTGGCAAGAAAAATTGAAAGTCAAATTATGGCAACAAGGAAGCCACAAATCACAACTATAAATATGGAAGTATTAATGCCCCTAGCCTTCAACAACCTATAAGGTTGACACCACCACAATTGGAAGAAAAAACAACAAAATGGCTTTGTTATAATTGTGATATAAAATACAAAAAAGGTCATAAATGTGTTGAGAAGAAATTATTTTACATAGGTTGTGAAGAGGAACAAGAAAAGGAACAAGAAACATCAAAAGAAGAGGATACGCACCAAGAGAAAGGCCTAGAGAAAAGAGAAATCAATCTGACCATATATTGTAATGCTTTGGCCATAATAACCACTCCTCCAACTATCAAGATAGAAGGACATATCAAGAAGAAAAATGTAGTAGTGTTGATTGATTTAGGTAGTGCTGATAACTTTATTCATTGTAAGATAGCAAAGGAATTGAATTGCGTCCTATATCCAACACCAGAGAGTTAAGTGATAGTTGCAAATGGAAGAACCATAAATATCTCTGGAAACAACCATAATATCAAGCTATCCATCGAAGAATATGTGTTGAATAGTCCAATTCTTTCCATTCCAATGGGTGGTGTTGATGTTGTACTAGGAATCCAATGGCTACAATCTTTGGGTACGATAACTTTTAATTTTCAAGAACTTTTCTTGAATTTTTTTCAAAAGGAAAGGAAGTTGAATTAGAGGGTATCACAGGGAAATCAGGAAATATAATAAGCTCTAACATCATGAAAAATCATCTAAACAAAGAACAATGTGGCGTAATTGCACAATTATGTTCGCTAGCAGTTTTCACATTGAAATCATCTATTTCTCTGGATCACCAAAAAGTATTGGATAATCATTCTAAGGTTTTTTAGACTCCCAAAGGCCTCCCGCCTATTCGTGATCATGATAAAGTTATTTATTTGATTCCAGGAAGTGTTCCTCTAAACATCAGGCCTGACAGATATCCCTATGCACAAAAGAGTGAAATTGAGCATATGGTTGCAGAAATGCTAGAGCCTGGTATAATTTAACCTAGTCAAAGTTCTTTCTTTGCTCTAGTAGTATTGGTGCACACGAAGGATGGATCATGGTGCATGTATCTATACAATAGGGAGATTAATAAGCTCACCATTAAAGATAAATTTCCCATTCCTCTCATTGATGAATTATTAGACGAATTGCATGGAGCAATTTACTTCAGCAAGTTGGACCTTCATGCAGGATATCATCAAATCAGAATGAAAACTGAAGACATTCCGAAAACAAAATTTGTAAATCATGAGGGTCACTCTGAATTTTTCGTCATGCCTTTTGGCCTAACCAATGCACCTTCTACATTTCAAGGTTTGATGAATTCCATTTTCAAACCCTTCCTTAGAAAATTTGTGTTAGTATTTTTTGATAATATACTAATCTACAAAAAGTCTTGGAAGGATCATGTTCAACATGTTGATAGAGTGCTCATACTATTGGAGGAGAAACAATTATACACAAAAACCTCCAAATCTTTCTTTGGAGTACAAGAGATGGAATATTTGGGTCATATTGTATCTCATTAAGGTGTTTAGACCCTCAACAATAACAAGTTCTCCAACTCTTAAAGGATAACCTCACTTTGGCACATAATAGAATGAAAATATAGGTAGATCCACATCGCAAAGAAAAACATTTTGATGTAGGAAATTGGTATTTCTATGGATACAAACATAAAAACAATTGTCCCTCAAGCAAGCTAAGAAGGATAATAGATTATAACCTAAGTACTATGGTCCTTACAAGGTGTTGCAAAAGATTGTTACTATGGCATACAAATTAGAGCTTCCTACATCTTCCTGACTACCCCCAACTCTCCATGTTTCATGCTTAAAGAAGGTTATAGGTGACAAGTTCCTAGTTCAAACAATATTGTTAGAACTTGATGAGGAAGGAAAAATTATATTGGAACCTGAAATAGTCACGGAAACCAGAACCCAAAAGTTACGAAATCAATCAATTTCAGAGTATCTTATCAAGTGGAAGAACTTATCTACTAAAGTTTTCACATGGGAGGATGAGAATTTATACAGAAGCATCCAAAACTACTGAAGCATTGAGGACAACACTTTTTGAAGGAGAGGGGCATGTTAGGTCCGTATACTTCTAGCATAGCCCCTTATTGTTATTAGTGCAACCCCCTTCCTGTATTGTTGTGTCCATGTAGTCACCATGTTGTTATTATTGTGCCCCATAGAAGCCCACTATTGTTATTGTTGTGCCCCTACAATATTATTGTTATGTAGGCTCTAATTATATTGGGACCACTTAGACTCCTATATATAGAAAGGAGGTATTGTCATTTGTATCATCCAAAGATTTTTCATTTGTGTAATGTAAAGGAGGTTGGCCCCTTGAAGAGGCTGATTTTGAAGTCGTTGATCTATCTTTTCTATCCTTTTTTGAGTTGGTTTCATAAAAAAGAGACATATGGAGAGAGGAAGGGAGGGACAAAGAGATTGACAAATATGGAGTGAGAGAGCATGTGTGTTTGCAGGATTGAGATAGAGAGACAAAGAAGGAGATATGGAGTGAGCTTTAGATATATATGGAGGGGGGAGAGACGGAATAACATTTCTTGCACTAGATGCATTGATTTCTATGTAGATGGTAATTTCTAATCCTATTTGATTACTTGCACTATATGCATTGATTTTAGTGTAGATGCTGATTTCTAATGATATTTGATTGATTGAAATAGCTGCATTGATTTCAATGTATATGATTTTTCATCCTAGTTGATTACTTGCACTAAATGCATTGATTTCACTGTAGATGTTGATTTCTAATAATATTTGATTTCAATGTAGATGATTTCTAATCCTATTTGATTGTTTGCACTAAATGCATTCATTTAAAGGTAGATGGTGATTTCTAATCCTATTTGATTGCTTTCACTAGATGCATTGATTTCGGTGTAGATGCTGGTTTATAATCCTATTTGCTTACTTGCACTTGATGCATTGATTTGAGTGTAAATGTTGATTTCTAATCTTATTTGATTTCTTGCATTAGATGCATTGATTTCAATGTAATTTTTTTTCTAATCTTATTTTATTTCTTGCATTACATGCATTGGTTTCAGTGTAGAAGTTAATTTTTGATTTGATGTATGATGGTGCATTAATTTTGAAGTGACTAGATTAACATTGTGCATTGATTTTAGTGTAAGAAAAAACAATTATTGACAATGTACATTGAATTTTGTGTTATAGTAAATCAACCTATTAATATCAGAGAGAAAGAGAGACAAGGTATGATATTTACTACAACAGATCGAGCTCAAGATTTAAATGGTTTACAATTTTACTTGTCCTTTTCATATAATTGATAGGAAAAGATGACAAAAGCAAAAAGGGTGACAAAAAGAATAGTAGAAGAAAACAGTTTGATATTAATCACAATGAAGACTATTTTTAATTGACTATATTATTATTATTGAAATTTTCTATCACTCAACACCAGATTAATCTCAAATTTCAAATTAAAATGTCCAGATTAATCTCAGGCATACCTAGCATATTTAAATTGTCTATATTAATATTAGATGAATTTACATACTATTGATAAAAATAATCATATGTTCGATAGATTTTTGTTGGTTGCACATGACTAAAGCCAGCCTAGATCCATATTAACTCCAGATTTATCAAGCACTGAGAGGGATCAAATCTCTCAAGGTGCAAACCTTTCCTCAAGTTTTTCACTCAAAAAATAGGTTTGCACCTCGAAATATTTGATCCCTCTTTGCGCTTGATAGATCAAGAGTTAAGATGGATCTAGGATGGTATTAACCATTTTAATTAATCTTGATTTATATTGATATTAATAGTTTGAAATTAAAGTATTTTGTTTTGTCTTGGCCCATTTCGAACTACACCCCTGAGCATATCTTTTATCTTTTGTAAGTTGAAATTTCTATTGATCGGAAGGTATATACATGGATATCAAAAATCATGTGTTCTAATGCCAACTATGTTTTTTGACCAATGTGATGGCCATGCAACATAAAAAAAGAAAAATTCCCAACTGAGAGGTCCAAAGACTGAGAGGTCTAACATTCTAGAAAACTAACAAAACAAGAAATACACCAGTGAACATGTTCAATTGTCGGATGTAATGGAAGTGGGATTGTTTAGCCTAGTACCCCAGGGAGGTTGCAAATGATACATGTGGTTGACATAGTTCTTGAAGTGAGTGAGCTAGGTTTTGAGCTTTTTGACCTTTTTAGTTAGCAATTCTAGCTGAGCCAGATTACGACCACCCTCTCATGAACATGGCACTGAAGGTATTGGAGTTTCTCCATTTTCACCATGACATGCTTGTGTTCCTCTCTATGAGATTGATAATGGGTGTCCAGACGAGCAGAATTGGAGTGGAGAAGCTTAAGAATTGTCGAGGAGGAACCTTTCCTCCTTGAAGATGTCGTACCCATGGAACCAGAGCGACCTTCACTAGAACAACCCTTTGTTTCCGAGCCATGGAGACGCCCTTGCCCGCGACCACCCACACTTGTGTCGCTACTAAGTTGCGAGACCGTTTGACAGCAACTTCTCGCCCTAGAGGCCATTGATGAGGAACGACACCCAAAGGTGCCACAATCCCCACGACCAACACCTCTTGCTCCCCACCTTGAGCTTCCTCCCTGAATAATAACATTATCACCCCAATACCCAGCAGGAGGGGTAGCACCTTTCAGATTCGCCGGAGAAATTAGACACGCGAAATGGTGACAGGGCTTCATTGTGGACTCCACCAGATATACCACCATCCAACCAGAACTAACTAAGATTGGCTGCAGACTAGAGAGAAAAGTAGAACCATTGCCAAGAGCCTCGCCACCCTGAATTCGTCACCCAAGGGATATCAACCAGCTAGAACTGACCGAGACTGGTCGTGGAACAGAAATAAAAGGGGAACCAAATCTAAGAGCCTCACCATCCTGAATTTTACACCCTAGAATAACCAAGGCAGGCCATAGAGGATAGGGGCCCACTAGGAGAGGGTCAAGCAGAAAGAAGAAACACCATAGACAAGTGTGAAACACAATAGAGAGCCAACATCTGAGATGAAGCGGAACAACAAGGGTAGAGCTAAAACCAAAGTCCCCAGTAAACATGTGCTAGGATGAGAGGAAGACCAAAGACCATAGGCACCCTAAACCCAGAGTCACCATCCCAAGAATAACAACACCACTAACATGGCCAAAATTATGAAGGTAAGATTCATAGATTCACCATTAGTCAATCCAGAAACATCCCCAAGTGACCAAGGCATAGAACCATTGTAGTAGAGGTAAATTAAGAATGGAGTTAGCCAAAACCATTGAAGGAGAGTCCACCAGAGAGACTCGGAGAACAAAAGTTTCTTGGGTAGTTGGAATGAGCAAGCGAGCGACAGTTGAGGGACGCTTGTGGCAGACCAAACAAACCATCACCTTGGAGAAGATGTTCAGAAGGATGTGAGTAGGCAAGAAGGTGGAAAACACAAAAGATCATTTAGAAACTATGGGGAATTATCATTGATGGGATATAACCAGAGGAGGAGTGGAGCCATTGCATCAATGAAAATGCAGATTGAAGGGACATGATTTTTCACACACGCAAATGCAAGCATATCAACTATGACGTGGTGGAGGGGTTGTTTCCCTGCCCTCTACCACCTTAAACATTTTACACTTGGAATCTGTCACACGACAGGTGGCTTCCCTTGTTTTACAACCCCATCAGGGATATTTCGATTATATTAATATTAACCATTTACATTTATTATGTTGGAACTATAACTAATATTAATAATAATCATAATTTAAGTTTTTTAAATTTTTATTTGAATTTTTTTAATTAGAGAAGTGTGTTTTATCATCCAATAATAAAGTGTTAAATTATATTTTTTATTATTAAAATTGTATTTTCAAATCCCTAATTTTAAATGGATTGTGAATCATTGGAATATTTAGGAAAACAACAATTGAGATAAAATTCTTGTTAAAATATCTAAGAAAAACTTTTAAATTACCATTGTCACTTATTTCAAACCCTTATTATGTCACTACTTAAGCAATGATATCTATAATCAGTTCCAAGCTATTAGCTTTCTTATACTGGTGCAATTTTTTTATTTTATATAGTTAACCTAAGGCTTTTGGTTAAATTTCTTGGGTGATGTAAGCCCGCCACCACATCCCCAGCTTTGGACTACGATGGCTGACTTTATCTTGTCATGCATAGTAGATCAGGTTGATAAGATTGTATAATGTAGGTACAGGAACGTGCGATCCTTCATACAACTAGGAGTTAACTTGGGTTGCTTTCAGCTCTAGTGGTGTAGATTTCATTTTAAGAGTGTTGGTGAAAGTTTATTATGTCACTGTTGAAGCTTTTACCACATATTTATTAGCAGTAACATTCTTCCATACCTGCTTTCCTGTTCGATTGAGTAAAACTAGGTCTCCACAGCTCTGAAACTCGAACTGGGGTGCATTGTCAACTAGGGCGCCTCTTCTTGTAGTCCATATGATAGCGGTTTCGTTTATATTTCTGACCTGAGTCTAGGTCAATTTCTAGTAAATCGAAAGTATTGACTAGCTGATGAGATCTCTACAAATTACTCCACACTCGTAATTTGCTGAATATCAATCAAATGTGCCAGAATTCAAAAAAGGTTGACAGTCTTTTCTTTCCTCGCAACAGGTTATAGTACTCATACATTCTTCTCATCCCTCAACCGTTTATAATGCTCTTCTTGTCATTTTCATAGTCTTCTTCACGTTTCGATTTAGAATGTATTGTGTAATACAATATCATTATTAAGTAGATGTATTCGCCAATGGGCCAACCAAATTGTGATAATATGTGGTGCCCACTCCATACCAGTGAGGTTGGTACTCTGTAGTCTATCTCAGTTATTTGGCACACATATTCTATTCAAAATGCACACAGCTATAAACATTCATGAACATAGAAATCAAACACTTTGTTAAAGCATGTGAGTAATCTCGAAGCGACTTAGGTAATTTTTCTAAATTCTCTTCTTTGTCAGTTTGTTTTGAAGTAAAGAAGGTTTCATATATGCCTAAATACATGTTGAGCATTTCGATACTTCCATCAGAAATCCCTCAAGAAATAAGCATCAAGACTGCAAATCCTCTCTATGCCCTTAATGATAATAGTACCTTTGAGTTCACAAAGCTTCTTGAGAATCCAAGGCCTCTAAATATTGAGTGTTAGAGGTATTTTGATGAAATTTATCTTAGTGAACTTTCTTCAATGTCTCCACACCCGCATTCCAGTAATGCGAACACACACTTTGAAGGTATCCTTTCACCAAGAAAAATATACTTTGTGGACACAAGTCGATCAACTCATACTTTTGTTGAACCACATCCTATGATTGTTGATGCTTGAGATACTTTGTGACATTCATTAGTGTATCTTAGAGGGAGACCTGTAATAACCATTACTCTGGTTCCATTATCATTCCTACAGAGATGTAATGTTGCTACTTGTTTTTTAGCATATGATGATTTTACAAACAAATTTTAATGGTCCAATTTCAATTTTAGTCCACACATTTTCGAGTTTCCAATTCAAAATTATTGTTCCTAGAAGCATGCCATTGCCTTCTAGGTTCTAAAGAAATGTGATTATGAACTAATTAATGTGATACACATTTCGGTGATAAAAGATACATAAAGAAGAAATCAAAGGGTCCCTTTAAATACAAGTAACCATATTTCTATCAAAACATATCAATGCATTGTTGATTGCAAAATTCAATAACCAACTTGGATACAAGAACTAGAATAATAACTAATCATCGTAGGAACAAAATATGTGTTTTGTTCTTTCTTGGCATGGTATTTATTCCACATCCATAACAAACAGTGACCAACCACAAAAGATCACAATAATAAATATTCTTGGTGCAGTTGGGACAAACTCACAATGAGAACACTGAATTTATCTTTGGACATAATAGTACCCAAATACCAAGAGTTTCTAGATTTTTATGGTCCATTTTCACGAGGCTTCCATGTGAGATTCCTTGAGAAAAGTGTTAATGTGACTGTAATAGGTTTTGATTGAGTTAAACCTTGAACTTTCATTTGTTCATGCATTTTCTTTGCTTCATCTACAAAACCACTTGCTAAAAGGCCACTTATAAACCTTTCAAAACCATTCACATTCAAGGCTTGAGAATTCTTTTGCGAAAGGCCCAATGTATATGTTTCTTTTTCTTCCATACATGCCCTAGAATACATTTCCTAGAGGCTTACAAGAACTTTTGAGGGAACTTATGTTTTAGCTATCTCATTAAAAAGTTATTCTTCCTCCTCAACCAACACTAACTTATAAATCAAATCAATTTAATCGAATGATGTTTCATCTCTTGGTTTGAAGCTATCATTTTCAAGCTTCAATAAAAAGGTTAATGCCTTTCTAAGTAATTTTTTTATTTTATTGGCATAGATCATGAGAGATATACATTTATCACCTGGCTTATCGGGAACTTTTATTGTACTTTGAAAAACAACTCTAGATTTTTTCGGGTCATGTGCATGAGCATAAGCCTCCAAGAGTATAGCACAAGGGTTGAGATTCAGAAAAATGTAAAAAAGTTGCATACAATTAAACACCCTTTGAGCACCATCAACATTACGCTAGCAAGCAAAGGACTTCAACAATCCCTTGTAAACTTCTTTGCCTAGAGTAATATTCTTGGATTCTATCTCTCTTATCAAAGACGCACCTGCTTCGGTAAATCCCGCTGCCACATAATCCATAACCATTGAGTCATATTCTTTCTGGTATAGCTTAAGAACTGATAGCTTCATCTCTCTTAATTTCTTCTTTTCTGATATAATTGGATCATATTATTTTCCTTCTACCAAGAGTTTGTTCAATAATTTCCTCGTCAAAATTTTGACTGATTTTAAATGAGTTCTTGTACTAATCTTTTCTAATAGAATATTATCGTTATTTTCTTCAATCGGCTATTGAGTTCAATGACAATTAATTAGAATAGTTGTTATCTTCCTCATCTGGAAACAAAGCAATGAATTTTTGTTTAAAAAAATTATCTTAATAGAAGTTTTATCTAGTGTGATGGTTGTTGAGCACTAGAGATGGTATGTAATTACCACTTATTTTCTCATCCTTTCCTTAAATTCATAACTTCTTTACATTATGAAATAGGTATATGGTGAAATATTATGATAAAATTTCGAAGATTTTTGTGCAACGTAAAATGACTAATAATTACCCTTTTCCTATGCAGAAAAGGAGGAAAGCGGAAAATCGCAATTCCAAAGGAAATGACAAGATGAAATCAACTATTGTCCCTTTGACAGTGAACCATATCCAAACGAGGTGATCCAGATTGGAGCGTACAAGAAAGGAAAAGGAAGAGGAGATACCAAATCGGTGCAAGAGAATGAGAAGATAACTGAGAGCTAACAATATGATGAATCCCTTAGGATCAAAGGATCCTGGCGGATCGCTACCTTAATGATTCTCTGTATCAATGATATCTCCACTCAACTGCTATAAGAAGGGACAACATTGCTAGCCCAAAGGGGGGACTATTGTTGTTTTTATGAAATTCACTATTGTAACTGAAACTTTGATCATTGACTCTCTTTAAAAGACCGATCATTGTAACTCTATTTTGATGCTTAATATATAAACTTTGTTGTCGTTCCATCTATGATTATGGAGTAATCATAAGCAGTGCATCCCTGGAGACTAAGGGCTCGGCCCTGGTGGATCACTTGTTTCCTGTACCATTAATTCTCAATTCCAAGTCGTGTGTGGTTTGATTTCTTTTATCTACTTTGTTCAGTAATTTGTTGTTCTTTATTATTTCATGTATTAGCTCTATTATATTTCGTTCATATTTGAATAGTAAGGTTATTCTCTGCGCAAGAATGTTATGCTACTTGTTCTAGAGTTATATCGTATTGTTGTTCCTTTAACAAACTGATATTATTGTATAACATTGTTATTCCTTACAGATTATCGTTACTATTCAATTACAGAGTAACAGTGCTGTATATTTATAAATTGATATTATTGTCTATTTATCTACGGTTTACTTCCAAGTGTGATTGCTATTTATTTGGACTGTTGTTCCACCGTGATCAAAATTGTTGTTTCTTCACAATTGTGATTAATAGTTGTTATGTCGAAACTCATATTACTATTTCTTCAACAAAGAAGTGTTGTGTGTAATATTCAATTTGGTTTGCTGTGCATTTATATTTGATTCTGGTTGTTGTTCAATATTTCATAGCTTCCTTTAGTTTGTTGTCCCATTTCCGTTTGTTGTTCAAATCATTTCTGAGTGAAGATTTCAATTACTGCTTCATTTTCGTAGGTTAAAGCTTTGTTGTTCAATCGAGTTAAATAGATTAGTCGTTGTTCCATTTCCTGTTATTTGAATTATCATTGCTTTGATGTGCACAGAACAATCTAAAACTGTAGTGAACATTGACAGTTATTGTCCAGTTCCTAGGTTGATGATCTTTTCCTTAAAATTGCTTCTCAATTACATCAGTTTACAAAGGGAGGAGTTATTATTACTGCACCCTTGACTGATAAGTTCCTGTCATTTTTTGAGTGAATGATTTAAGTCTCAGAGTGTTAAGTTTCTTTTTGAAAGTAGATTTTATTCCAAGCATCCGTTTACTCTTGTATTTAAAGCACTATACTACTAGAATTACTCTGACAAATGACCGCCTCAAACTGAGTACACTCTTTGAGATAACAAATCATACCTAGATTGATAATTAATGTAGGGTAAATAGAGGTGAAAAAGACCCTTTTTACTGCTTGACATTTTGGCACCATTGCTGGGGAAGAGTGTAGCCATTTGTTTCTTTTAAGAGTAGTGTAAGTACCTGCTAGGAGAGAATTGGGTTTTAAAAACGAAAGGTAAGAACCTGCGTACAGAGCATGTAACAACCCTGCTCCCTTACTGGCTTTCTTGTAGATTTGTTTTTGTTTTGGGTAGAAATCAATATTTGATTTGTGTGCATGACTAAGTAGAAAAAGCCTGAAAAGAATCCAAAACCACTACCCAAACCTGATAAAGCTAAGGGGTCAGTGACCCTTGGTTGATCGAACTTTACGGACGAAATCCTTAAGAAAGCAGAATCTTAGCCTTTAGTAGGACCTAGAAAAGTTGGTTCTAGACAACCTACTAGTTCCCTTCAGGTCACAGGATCACCATCTATAGCCTTTGCTGAGGTGCATAGCCAAACTGAGGAGCAAGATTTTCAAGAAATTGAGAATTCTAGCCCAAAATCATTACAGGAAGGGAACCTTAGCAACCTCTGCGAAGGAAGAGGAGAAACAGGGGAAACTGAAGAACCAAGATCTCCTCTTCGGATAATTCAGCCATTAGGCAGTCCATATAAGGGAAGTGTTGCAAAAATCATTCATGGCAAAGTTGAAAAATCTCAAGAGCCAAAATCCCCCCAAACATTAGGAACTCTCATCCTAGACAACGGGAGTGTTGCTAAGGCCATTCCTATTAAGACCATCCCTACTCTGTCAAACCAACCTAGGAATACCCTCCTAGAAGTCTTGGAAGGCTATTGACACATATTTGACCAAATGGCCTAGAACCAACTAAACACCCAAACCTCCACACTGCAATATCCCATTGTAGATACTACAGTCAATGCACCTATGAAGGCAATTCCTCTTCAGCATATCCCTACATTTCATGGCCTAACATCGGAAGACACAAATGCATTTTTGTTTGAATTTGATGTGTTGTGCAGAGGATATGACTATACAACCGACCCCCAAAAGCTGAAACTATTTCCCTATACCTTAAAGGGAGTTGCTTTACGATGGTTTATGGGGTTGGGTGGGGGTGTCATCAATGACTGGGATCAGATGAAAGGTGCTTTCCTGAAGAAATATCAAGATTATTGTAGATCCAGAGAATTAAAAGATGAAATATTTTGGATGGTAGCTAGACCTAATGAAATATTAGAATAATATGTTGAACGTCTTCAGTATAATCTTCAAAGATCTCCTTATGCATCATTACCCTTACCTGATAATGTATTAAAAACAACATTAATTAAACGTATGAAGGAACAATGGATTGAAACACTAAATATTATGGGAAAAGGAGATATCTATCAAGAAGATTTTGCAAACATCATTGATTTATGTATTAGGAGCTCACGAGGAAGCACAAGGATAAAACTAGCAGAACATGATAGGTTTACAAGGGACAACAAGATTTCTACAAGAGTAATTCACGCAAAAATTGGAAATTTATTAGAAAATTTCAAAACTGACATATTGGGGACTCTGACAACACAACTTGATATTATGCAAGCCAAGCAGAAACAAACAGAGGTAGAGAAAAATCTTGAAATCTTCTGTCCCAGATGTAGAAAGAAACACAGCCACAAAGAGTGCCCATTAGATGCGATTCAAGTTTGCGCTATTTGTACAAAAGAACACTCTAGAGAAAGTTGTCCCTCACTTCCTGGTTTGAAAGCGGTATTCAAAGAAGCGGAAGAGAACAAAAACCAGTGTACCTACTTAATCAACGCCGTTAATGACAGTCGTGACAATCTGGTATGTTCCCTGATCCGACTTCTTCTTTTCAGCATCCACAATATCATGTTCAGCAATATAGCACAATATGGCAAAATCAACCTCCCTTCTCAAATTGGTCACAACAAACATTTCCTTCATCATCACCATGGTTGAATCAACAAAGCCAATCTAATTGCCCAAATTTTCCCTATGCTCCACTATATTGGCAAAATAATGTGTATCCAGCACAATGGTCCCCTCCTACCTCGCAGAGTCAAGCCTGGCAAACAAACTGGCAAAGACCAATGAATCAGCCAGTAGGAACCATTCCACTCCCTCAATCTACACTGCCAGCACTACAACAAAACCCCCAGTCCAATTTAAGACCGCAACTCCCAACCCAACCCAACCCAGACCCAAGTAACAGACCGGTTCAATCTATTCAAATAATTGAAACACCAGAAGTAGAAACCAATCTAAGGGAGTGCAATGACCTTCAATTAAGATCTGGGCGTATTATAGAAATTGAGGGAGATAAAATTGTTCAAGTTGAAAATTAGTTACCTGTAGAACAACTATCACAAGAATAAGATGTGATTAGACAACAGAATCATAATCAAAGAACCACATCTTCTCCCCCATTCCTAGAATGATTAATTATACCACGACCTATAGAACATCCTGTCTTTGATATTCTGGGAGAACTTAAGAATTTTTACATAAAAATCCCACTCCTCCAAGCCATCCAAGACATCCCAAAATATGTAAAAACCATTAGATAACTCTTTATAAGAAAACCAAGGGGGAGAATAACAAATAACCCAATAGTCCAAGTAATTGGCACTTTATTTGACTTGTTAGCAGGGAAAGAAGCACCTGTTAAATATGAAGACCTAGGAAATCCAATAGTGACAGGGCAAACCAATGGACAAACCTTTTCAAATGCATTAGTTGATTTAGGGGTTGAAATTAATATCTTAACAACCACCACTTGTCACAAACTAGGCATTACATCAGTAGAACTGACTTCCAATTTATTGGAACTGGCTGACTGATTAGTGGTTAGGCCGGAAGGCACACTACATGATGTCATGGTATCTGTTGATTCCTGGGAATATCTTGCCGACTTTCTGATAATAAACCCCAAAAGCTGACTTGATGGACATCCATTAATTTTAGGCAGACCTTGGCTTGCAACTGTTGATGCTTACATTGGCTGCCGACAAGGCAGTATGACCACAACTAGGGGGAGTAATATCAAGAATCTAGCCCTATACCCTCCCACCCAGCCAAGTGTGACGATAATAAAAAATAACAAACATCCTATATCATACCTTACCAAAAACACTAGATCCCAATTAACTAAAGATGCCCTCGATTTCAAAGATCAAACAGAGGATGATGTTATTAACAAATTTATTAACCACACTGAATCCAGATCCCACATACAATGTCACATGATGGAGGGAGCATTTGATAATGAATTAGAAGAAGATCCTCTCAAAGATACTCATGATCAAACAATACCTACTACCTCTGTTTCAAATAGAAAAACTATAGAGATTGAGCCAGGAAAAACTTTAAACATTAATAGTAACTTGACTCTCGAACAAGAAGAGAAGTTGATCCAATTACTGAGAAAATACAAGGAAGCATTTGAATGGGATTATCTGGACATGAAGGGAATCGATCTAGTTATGTACACACCACATTTACATAGAAAAGGATGCAAGACCTGGTTGCCAACCCCAAAGAAGACTTAACCCTCATCTAAAAGACATTGTGAAAGCTGAACTACAAAAACTTTTAGATGTAAACTTTATTTATCCTATCTTTGATAGAAAATGGGAATCTCCACTTGCAGTGGTGCCAAATAAGAATGGAATGTGGAGGATTTGTGTAGATTGCAGAGAACTAAATAAAGAAACACAAAAAGACCACTTTCCCCTTCCATTCATTGACCATGTATTAGATACATTAGCAGGAAAGAAATTCTTTTCTTTCTTGGATGGCTTCAGTGGATACAATCAGATTTAGATTGCTCCTAAAGACCAAGACAAAACTACTTTTACCTGTCCTTGGGGAGCATTTGCCTACAAAGTTTTACCCTTTGGCCTATGCAATGCCCATACCACATTTCAAAGGGCTATCCTCCACATCTTTTTAGATTTAATAAATGAATGGCTCGAACTATACATGGATGATTTCACACCATACGGAGATGATTTCGACCCAGCACTAGACACATTGGGGAAGGTGCTGCAATGATGTATCGCTACCAGGCTCTGCCTGAGCCATGAAAAATGCCATATGATGATGATTGAAGGACTCATCCTAGGTCATTATATCTCAGCAGCTGGAATACAGGTAGATCTGGCCAAAATTCAAATAATTTTGTTAATACCTACTCCTACCACATAGACAGAGGTACGCATTTTTCTTGGATTTTCTGGTTATTATAGGAGATTTATAGAACATTTTTCTCACATTGTCACACCTCTATATGCACTGACAAGAAATGTTGACTTTGTTTGGACAGATAAATTTGATTGTGCTTTTGAGGATTTGAAAAAGCTTGTGTCAATAGCCCCAGTACTCAGAGGTCCAAATTGGGACCTGCCATTCCAAATTTCATCAGATGCCTCAGACATAGCTATTGGAGCAGTCCTTGGGCAGGAAGAAGGAAAAAAACCATATGCAATTTATTATATTAGCAATAATTTGTCTCCTGCTGAGTTGAACTATATCGTTACTGAAAAAGAATTTTTAGCTATAATACATGCTGTAAATAAATTTAGGCATTATACAACTGGATATCCTGTTGTTTTATATACAGATCACTTTGCCATAAAATATTTAGCAAATAAACCAATCACAAACGGTAGAGTAACAAGATGGCTAATTTTATTGTAGGAATTCGACATCACAATAAAAGACTGACCTCGAAAAGAAAATCATGTAGCTGACTATCTCTCACGAATGCTAAAACTAGTGGACGCAGCAACAGTCGAAGATCAATTTCCAGATGAACATTTGTTTGTTGTTACTGTCAAAACACCCTGGTATGCTGATGTTGTGAATTATTTAGCAGTAGGAAAATTACCAAAACATATGATCCCAATGAACGAAAGTAGATTGTCCAGCATAGTTCCTGATTTTCCTAGATTTGGGGCTACTTATTTCATATAGGAGAAGATATGCACATCAGAAGATGCGTCCATGAAGATGAAATTTTTGACATTTTCAAATCCTATCATGACGGACTGTGTGGCGGACATTTTGCAGATCGAAGAACTAGTCACAAAGTTTTGCAAACAGGGTATTATTGGCCCACAATCTTCAAAGATGCAAAGAAATTTGTTCAAGCTCGTGACAGTTGCCAAAGAGCAGGACGCCTTGGATAGTCCGACGAAATGCCTCTGAACCCATAGCTAGTCATTGAACCATTCGAACATTGGGCGCTCGATTTTGTTGGTCCGATCAATCCATCATCAAACAGAAAACATATATTTTGGTAGAAACAAAATATGTCACCAAATGGGTTGAAGCAGAGGAATTTCCAAGAGCTACAGAGTATTCTGTCATTCAGTTCTTGTTCCACATATTTGTGCAATATGGCCTCCCAAGAGGCATAATCACGAATGGAGGACCATAGTTTGCTGGTAATAAAATTATTGCAACACTAAAAAACTATCATATTCAGCGTAAAATTACTACTCCATACCACCTACAGGCAAATGTCCAAGTAGAAAGCATGAATAGAGTAATAGAAGCAATATTGACAAAAACCATTGCATCACACAAACGCGATTGGGCTACAAGATTGCCGGAAGCCTTGTGGGAATACAGAACAACATGGAGAAGCACCACTGGTTATTCACCATATCAGCTAGTATTTGGAAAGGAATCCATCTTTCCAATAGAATTCGAAATACAGACCTTGAGAATAGCACAAGAAGTTAGTCTAGATTTAAACGAGGCCCAGATTAATAGACTATAGCTTAACAATGAGTTGGATGAAATTAGGCTCTCCACTCTTTAACATACTGCATTAATCCAACAACCGAGAGCCAAATGGCACGACACCCTCATCGAAAAGAAAGTATTTCGCGAAGGAGATTGGGTGCTCCTATACGATTCCAGGTTTCAAGATTTTCTGGGGAAACTTCAGACTCACTGGTTGGGACCATACGAAATCCAGAAGGTACATGATAATGGCACCATTTCTTTAACCACCGTCAATGGATCTGGACATACCTTTAAGGAAAATGACCACCGAGTTTGATTGTACCACAAACCACTCACTCAAGAATCCTTCTACCAACAACTCCGGGAAGACTCTGACATGCAGATTTTGGTTGGGGAAGAGAACTCTTCCTCACCTTTGCTTCATTAAGTGATATAATTGCTTTTAAATTTTGTACATAATTCTTTTGTTTTGTTTGTGTAAATTATTTCTGTACAATTTCTTCATTTCTGAAACTTTTGCATTTTGTTGTTCCTTTCAGATGAAACAACATTTTCACCATTCTGTTGTTCCTTTTCGAAGAAATAGCACTTCTGCATTTTGTTGTTCCTTTCCGAAGGCATAGCATTTTCACCGCTTTGCTGTTCCTTTTTGAAGGAACAACGCTTTTTCATTTTGCAGTTCCTTTCCAAAGGAATAGCAGTTCCACCATTTTGCTGTTCCTTTTCGAAGGAAAAACACTTTTTCATTCTGTTGTTCCTTTCCAAAGGAACAACATTTTCTCCATTTACTATTCCTTTCCAAAGGAACAACATTTTTGCATTCTGTTGTTCCTTTCTAAAGGAACAACATTTCCGCCATGTTTCTATTCCTTTCCGAAGGAACAACACTTTCACGTCTTGTTGTTTCTTTTGAAGGTTGTTTGTTGTTCCTCCGAAGGAACAACAACACTTCAACACTTTCTTTTTGTTGTTCCTTTCCGAAGGAACAACACTTTTATGTTTTGTTGTACAGTAGCTGTTCTATCTTGAGAACAACATTTTTAGAGTGCATTTTCTTCTTTGTGTGTTTTACCATTTAGATCATTTTCTTGAGTCATGGTCATTTAAAGCACAACTATACATTTATGAAACGAATACAAAAACTAGAGGATATTGAAATCAACAAATTACATAAAAATCATTATCTTTAGGAGAAATTTCTTTGAATTGATAAGAGAAAAGAGGAAAGGACACAACTATTCATCACCTTACTGTCATTATTCTACTAATGCCGATATGATTGATTATTTTTATCATGATGGTTCTTCCTAAATCCCCATAATTCTCTTTAATCACTATTATTGAATAAGAATAAGGGCATATTTTTCTATTGAGATGTTAAAACTTCTTCCAGCATCCCTACTCTTAAGAAGTGTTGAACCACCCTCTGTATATAAATAGGAAAACTGCTATATAAAAGAAAAAAGAAGAAAAAATGTTTATATGATTGCAAACATGGTTTGTCAGATGAAGGATAGGGGGTCTCATCAAGAGCCAACCTACCATGATCATCAAGAAGAAAGTGAAGTGGCATTCCCACTATGGCCACCACACCGAGGATATGATCCAAGAGGCACATCAGAAAAAATAAAAATTCCTTGGAATGGGAGGTCTCATCATGAGCCGGCCTGCCCACCTTTCACTCATTCCTGGTGAATGGCATTATGATTTATGTGGTTACCAAGCCAGCATAATGGCCTCCATTCTGACATTGCACAACACTTTCCTAGGCATACACAAAAGGATTATGGTTTCAAGGGTGAAATAAACAACTCCGTCAAGGTTATGGACACTTGTCGGTAACAGAGCTATGTTGATGGTACTCAAGTCATATTTCTTATACACCAATAGCAATTATAAAACCCTTCTTCTTATATCTTTATTAAAGGTTCAAATGAGATTATCTATATAACCCTTTCGAACCTTTGATACATGAAAATAAATTACAAATCAATTATGATGGTAAAAGTTGATAATGATCGCATAGGACCTTTTATGAATGTCAGCTATCCTATCCTCCAATTCTCGCATCATATCATGACATTTCCTTATTTATTAAGCCATTCTATTATATGCCTCGATTTCATCAATCTGCTCATCATTGTAAACATGGCATTTCTATATACGTTGTTCCTTTATGACTTTGTACTATGGTAGTTCATCACACTACTCCTTCATTTCACGGCTGAGGACGACCTATCACATTGCGAGGCGGGCGTAGGTGATCCCCATAATTCGCTGGCATACGTGTCAGCTTATCATTCGGAGAATTATGACTTGGGAATAGCAAAGCTTAACCGTGTTTTCTTTCCCAATATGCATGGCTTGTTGTTTCGAAGTTATTTCCATGTTTTGCTCTGTCAAAGTTAGTAGTAAGTTTGAAATTCGAACAGCTTGTTGTTCCGTCATGTTCTCTGTATCTGCTAACTATGAGCTAAAAATTTGAACAGCTTGTTCCATTGCCGTCTCTGTGTTCTTTTATAGTGTGCTAAGCATGGGAGGAAGATCAATTTGCAATGAGCCACAGGTGTTGATGGTCTCTGATGCTGCACGAGAGATCCTAGCGAGGGTAGG
The DNA here is from genome assembly GCA_031772625.1 of Pinus tabuliformis. Taxonomy (NCBI): domain Eukaryota; kingdom Viridiplantae; phylum Streptophyta; class Pinopsida; order Pinales; family Pinaceae; genus Pinus; species Pinus tabuliformis. The sequence continues at coordinate 446,568,310 of CM062817.1, forward strand.
ATGGATAGTTTATCTTAACTATCTACAACAATCCAACGAGATGGTGTCAATTTAGTTTTTACAGAACATGCAAGAACATCATTCCATGGTGAGAGGGAGACAGATAGTAGTCACTGACGACATAATTGCAGAGGTTTCGGGACTGCCAGCCACTGGACCTGTGTGGACTCTGAAAAAGGTGAGACTGCGATACACCATGAAAATCTTCCAGGATGAAGGATCGAACCTGACTGTAAAAGGGAAGGGAGTTTTACCGGAAACCTTGGGAGAGCCATGGGAGGAATTAGTGTGAATTATCCAGAGCTAAATCACTTGTGATGGCAGGAAAGATGTGGTAAGACCACGCCATCTTAAAATTTTAGCTGTGTTAAAGCAAAAATGCACTGTGAATTTGCCTGCATTTTTAAATTTTTTATTACATGATGTTGCCCGAAGCATTAAGAAATATCACCATGTAGAGTCAGTAGTAAGCCACCATGGGTTAATACGACTGATAATCAACTACAGTCTTGCTCAATAGCAGAGTAGTTGGGAAGAATTGATTTTCACAATAGATGGGGGATTGGATTTGTCAGCCCCAAGACGAAAACATGTTGGCAATACATCAAGCAGACCACTTAAACGAAGAAAATTTGTTAGATTGGCATGGATTAGAGGAATGCTAGGAAATTCCTAGGGGAACATTAGTCAACTGGTGGAAGTACATGATTTAGGAGACAAGAAACCCCCACAATTGGAAGGAGGGGAGAACAAAAAAGAATTGGAGGAAAACGGTGAAGGAGAACTTGAGGAAGAGACTGAGCAATCTGGTCGGGAGGAAGAGGAAACAGAGCAACACAGTGGAAGTCCACTGTAAATCCCACTGCAAGAAGATGAATTGGCCCAGATTCTGGCCAATATGGGTCAATATGTCAAATCTCATAGCCCACTTAACCCCCACACTAAAGAAGGACAGCAGGAGCACTCTGCTCATGATAAAAGTGCATCCAAGGAACTGCGTGATGAGGAAGAAGGACCGCAGGAGCACTCTGTTCATGATAAAAGTGCATGCGAAGAACTGTGTGATGAAGAAAAATAAGAAGAGGATCACTCTACCCATGATGAGAGTGTATCTAGAGAGAAGAGTGACGAGAATGAAGAAGAGGAACAATCTATTCCTAGTCAGAATACACCAGAATAATTCCACGATGAAGAAGGGGTAAAAGAAGAAGTTACCCTGGAAACAACAGAGCAAGCTGCGGTTTCTACCCCTGAACAAGCCGATCAGTAGAACACTGAAGAAGCACCCCAATAAGAAAATAAGGAAATTGGCCAAGGCGAAGGTACAATACTAGAGGTACAAAGCCTAGGCCCGAGTAAACAAACAGTTGTTCCTTCCAAGAAAATAGAAGAAATTAAAAGATTATGAAAGGAACAATGAAGACTGCTTAACGTGATCAAGAAACTTTGACAACAGTTAAGGGTTTTGAAAATGGGGAAGAAATAAAAAGGAACCTCTGTGGTAAAGCATGCAACCGCCCAGGCAAAACCCCTTAAAAAAAGATCAAGAGGACTCAAGTCCAACCCGCCATTCAAAACCAAAAGGAATAGCATATGGTTGTTACCCATGTCAAAGTACAAACAGAGAACGTATCAGCCTATGAAAAGGAAATTCTTATAGAGGCACCATCCTCTAAGGAAACTCGGACCATAAAGATGAGACGCTGTGATAAGAAGATCCATGTAGATCTCCTGCCTACAACTATTATGTTGGATAATGACCCAAGGATAGTAACTCTGCGAAAGGATTTGGCACAAGCCCAGCAAAAAATAGAGAAACTTACAGAGCAGACTGTCCCTTGAGAAAAATACGAAAAATTACAACAGTTTCTGAAGAACATTAATGCATCAAAAAGTCAGGCCTTTAAAGGATGGCGAAAAGCAGAAGAAAGAGTCAAAAAGGTAACCCATCGACTAGACATAGTCATCAAACAAATGGATACCTTATGCTCTCTATATACTGTTGTGCTAGCATGTAGGGCACTTGCTAGGAACTATGCTTTGTTTTTAATGGAAAGATATTTACAATTGAAAATTAAAGTTGTTAAAGTAGGAGTACCTATAGAGATAAAAACCATTGATGACTTCATAAACTATTGTAACCATTACGGGGTGAAAGTTCAGCAATTGTTATGCAAATTTTATTTACACAATCTTGTATTAGATGGAGAAATAGAGCAAAACCCTAGCCCTTTTGTGGGTGATGTCCAACTGCAGTCATTTATTTCTTTTGGTGTTAATCAAATAAGTGGCTTAAAGCCTACAATGTCTTTCAAAGACAAGAGAATGGATTAGATTTATGGGTGAGGGGAGAACCTAGAGACCCACTGCAGTTATGGAATAAACATAGGAGCCTAATGAGAACTTAGGGAGTGATCGAAGCATTGGGAGTGATCAAATACCTTGCCATAGTAGCAACCAAATTCTGATACCAGACTTCTAATTGGAACATCCAAAACAAGGAACCATTCAATTATGAGAACTTTAAGCTAGCTGCTGACCGCTTGGGTATCTATGGTGACCTCATTTTGAGAGAAGGCCTGTCTTGGTTAGGTTGTAGGTTCCGAAGTCTGGTCATTTGACACCCTGCACCAGGATATCAAGCCTTATATGAAATGCCTGAAGGTCAGATAGGACATATTTTTGAATTCCTAGCTAGGCATCATGGCTATAGACCACCTAATGAGATCTTTTCTCTAGCCTATTCCCTAACTGTCTTGCATGTCAATTACATTGTTTTCATGAGGGCATGAAAAGCAAGGGGGTGTGTTGAGCACTAGAGAAGGTATGTATTTACCACTTATTTTTTCATCCTTTCCTTAAATTCATAACTTCTTTACATTATGAAATAGGTATATGGTGAAAGATTATGATAAAGTTTAGAAGATTTGTGTGCAACGTAAAATTACTAATAATTACCCTTTTCATATGCAGAAAAAGAGGAAAACAAAAAATCGCCATTCCAAAGGAAATGACAAGATGAAATCAATCATTGTCCCTTTAACAAGGAACTGCATCCAAATGAGGCGATCCAGATTGGAGCGTACAAGCCAAGAAAATAAAGACGAGATACCAAATCGACGCAAGAGAACGAGAAGATAACTGAGAGCTAACAATATGGTGAATCCCTCAGGATCCTTTGATCCTAAGGGATCGCTACCTTAATGATTTTTTGTATCATTGATATCTCCGCTCGACTGCTATAAGAAGGGACATCATTGCTAGCCCAAAGGGGCAGACTATTGTTGTTTTTATGAAATTCACTATTGTAAATGAAACTTTCATCATCGACTCTCTTTAAAAGAGCGATCACTATAACTTTGTTTTGATGCTTAATATATAAACTATGTTGTTGTTCCATCTTTGATTCTGTAGTAATCATAAGCAGTGCATCCATGGAGGCTAAGGGGCCGGCCCTGGTGGATCACTTGCTTCTTGTACCATTAATTCTCGATTCCAAGTCATGTGTGGTTTGATTTCTTTTATCTGCTTTGTTCAGTAATATGTTGTTCCTTATTATTTCATGTATCAGATTTGTTATATTTCGTTCCTATTTGAATAGTAAGGTTATTCTCTACACAGGAATGTTATGCTACTCGTTCTAAAGTTATATCGTATTGTTGTTCCTTTCACAAACTGATATTATTGTATAACATTGATGTTCCTTACAGATTACCGTTACTGTTCAATTACAGAGTAACAGTGTTGTGTATTTATAAATCGGTATTATTGTCTATTTATCTATGGTTTACTCACAAGTGTGATTGCTATTCATTGGGATTGTTGTTCCACCGTGATCACAATTTCTATTTCTTCACAACCGTGATTAATAGTTGTTATGTCGAAACTCAGATTATTGTTTCTTCAACAGAGAAGTGTTGTGTGTAATATTCAATTTGGTTTTCTATGCATTTACATTTGATTCCAGTTGTTGTTCAATATTTCATAGCTTCCTTTAGTTTGTTGTCCCATATCCGTTTGCTGTTCAAATCATTTCCAAGTGAAGATTGCAATTCCTACTTCATTTTCGTAGGTTAAAGCTTTGCTGCTCAATCGAGTTAAATAGATCAATCATTGTTCCATTTCCTGTTATTTGAATTATCATTGCTTCGATGTGCACAGGATGATCTGAAACTGTAGAGAACATTGACAGTTGCTGTCTAGTTCCCAGGTTGATGATCTTTTCCTTAAAGTTGCTTCTCAATTACATCAGTTTACAAAGGGAGGAGTTATTATTACTGCACCCTTGACTGATAAGTTGTTGTCATTTTCTGAGTAAATGATTTAATTCTTAGAGTGTTAAGTTTCTCTTTGAAAGTAGATTTTATTCCAAGCATCTGTTTACTCTTGTATTTAAAGCACTATACTACTAGCATTACTCTGACAAATGACCGCCTCAAACTAAGTACACTCTTTGAGATAAAAATCGGACCTGGATTGATAATTAATGTAGGGTAAATAGAGGTGAAAAAGACCCTTTTTACTGCTCGACAATGGTGCAAGTTAAGGTTCAGGTCGAGAGGGTCAAAATTGAAATGTGCACCTCCACCGACTATTGGATATTTTGGGTGGTGCAACTTGCACCATGAGCAGGGAACCCATGATGACTCCCAAGTTCATTATGTCCACACCCACAAGTCTAAATGCAATCCCCAACATGTATTTCTTGTAGTGACACAGCTACTAAACTCTTTTCTATAGGTAAGGCCACCAGTGAGATTTGGCAATTTTGATTGTGGCCTCAATGGTATTTTGGGCTTGGCTTGACAAGTTTCCAGATTTCTAGGCCTTTAGAAATAGTTCTTGTGGCAATTGATCCATGCAAATTTCCTTTTTTTAATAAAATATTGAAATTTCTTATACATACTTTGATCATACTCTTAGTTAGAGGACAAATTTTATTTAACAAAAACCAACCTCTATTTCACTATTTTATGTTATTTTCTCTAAAATTGTTAATAGATTTGGCTAACTACATAGTGGTAAGAAACTGGTGGTGGATTTTTCCCATTTTTATTAGTCTAGGTACTAAAATTATTGAAAATAACCACGTTAGCTAACATTTGGATTCACTAGACTAGAATTCAAATTAGGGTTGAAAATTGTTTTTTTTTTTTTTTTTAACATATGGTTTTGGGATGCTAAGAACAAAAAGAAAGGCAAGTTAGTTAACATTTTCATTGACTAGAGAAGACTTCAAAATAGGGTTAATTTTCTTTTTTAACATATGGTTTTGGGATGCCAAGCACTTAAATTTTCTTGTAAATATGTATTTCTTGAAATTCAAAATGGCCTCATTTATCATTTCTCTTTATTCCATTTACCTCTTTTACTTATTTGAGGTCCAAAAGTTTTAACTAAGGATAAGTAATTTCATCTAAAGAAGAAACATACATTATATAGACCAAGTGAGGGCAAGGGAAGTCCATCAATTGTCCAAATGATGTGTGCATGTGTACCTTTGTATGTACCAATATATTGCATCTAGAGAGTGTGTTGGGTACAGTGAACAAAAACATAAGCCTAATCTATCTAAACTCTGATCTAATATTCCCTTCAAGAATGAAATCTTAAGTTATGTTGCCAACATTGACAAGGGTCAGGAAAACCAAAAAATTAAAAAAATCATGAAAACATTGTTAAAAATTGGCAAACATCGGTAAAACTAAGATACCACCAAAATAGCAGTTAATTGCGAAACAACACAAAAAATCGCAAAATCAGGATAAAATCACAATAAAATCAAGACGCTTGCAACAATAATATGAAGTACACACATGGTCAATTATCATATAGTGGCACCCGCTATATTCAACTTGAAGCTTCAAAACCTTAAGGAATTGCATAAAAGACATTGGTTTACAGGTTTTTGCTAGTCACAAGTTTAATTGGACTAAGAGAAATAACTTGTAATGTACTCTTACAACTCCAAGTGGATAATATTTTGAGTACATGTAATGTTCCCAATTTTTGTGAGTGCAAAATTCACTAAGGAGTTTTGCCAATTTTTGGCGATATTAAATTAAAAAGAGGAAATATTATTTTGTGGGAGAAAAGTGGAAATTATTATTTTAATGAAGAATGGAGGCAAAGTAATAATTTATTAGTGGAATGTGGGGATCACCAAGGCAGAGGAGTAGCAATTATAAATAGAGCTTCGAGGCCTCCATTTGGTATCTTTAATAATTTGACAATTCAACATTAGTTCTCTTGAGCTACTTAGCTAAGACAACTGTGTTGTTCAACACAATGAATTTCTGAGCGAGAATTCCACCCTCATTTCGGAGAACTTCGAGTATCTCCCTAGTGAGGCAATTTGTGAAGCTCAATTTAGAGTTTCCATTGGGTATATTTGCAAGTTATTTCAATTGAGATGAGTTAAGAGAATTCTTGGGGCCGAAATTCTACATTTCTAGAAGTGCACAGGGGTTGGAGGAAAAGAGGTTGAGGAGAGATAAAGGTCAGATATTAGAGGTATTCCTCAGGGGAGAATTTAGCTAATGTTAGGAGAGATTTCTAGTGGTGGATTTGGGCTTAATTTAGCAATATTAGTTTTGTGGGGTGCTTTCTGGCCAAATTGGGCAATTCGCAGTTATTGGCGGTCACCAGGGATTGGTGGATCCAGCCAACCCTTTCTGGTTTTTTGTGGGTTTATTGAGAGGAGTCTATAGATAATTTTACAAATTTTTTTGGGTGATATTTGGACTTGAAATTCTAATTCTTATAGCAGGGCGAATTGCTAGTTAGCTGGGGAACTTGCACCATTTTCTGGGTTCAACTTTGGGTTGGAGATAGGCCAAACCCTTTCTTGTTTTTCTGGGTTTTGGGCAAGGAGCACTCTCCTAATTTTATAAAAAAATTTAGCCACTCTAGAGTGGGAAAATCAGGGGGTGATGTCAAGGAGTAGTGCAGTTTTGGAGCAACAACGAAGTTTTCTAGAGCATATTTCTATTATAGTTGTTGATATTTCTTTTATTCATCACCTCGTGCTTGTAGCTTGCCTTGTGTAAGCCTAGCTTCATTTCCCCCAACTCATTTGTACCATAACACTATTATTAATAAAATCTTGGTGAGTTTGTGGATTTGGAGACATTTCTAGTTTATGTGTATGCATTTTTGAAAAAATATGTGTTATTATCTTTGCATGACTTTGTTATCAATTTAAAATTTCCAATAGGAATATTACAGTCCATACTTTCCAAAAATATAATGAAAAAAAAAATCAACATCAGACCTTTAATTTCAAGAAAAGGGAAAGGGAATAGATAATCTAAATAAACTAGGGTAGATACATCATAAGTTCAGATCTTTTAATCACCTATAGGTTTTCCCCTTTATCCCTCTTCTGGGTGCTTTAGAGATTTGAGGTAACTCTTTCACACATTGTGAAGGAGAATTGGTCTATGTTTCTTACAAGTTGAATTCACATGGTGAAACCGAGGATGTAACTCAAGGCACATATCAAACTCAGGTTTAGTTTGTAATAGTTGCAAGTTCAATCGCACAAAAGGTAGCACCAACACTAGGCTTAATCACCTCATAGCTTACATCAAGCCTTCTCGTTGTTCTCTTTTCCTACATGCTAGTTGCTCAAATACTTAATTAGGTCTGTCACTATTCTATTTTTCTATGACCTAACCACCCAAACATAATTAGATGTGTTGAATGATTATAACATAGACAAAGCACTGTACGTGTAAGACACCACCTTATCTAGTTTAGGCTTCTTTATAAGCTTACAACAAGTTCAGATTTCAAACATGAAAACTAGTCATACCAAATTATGAATCTATTAAGTGAGAGAAAAAAGAAAGAACTACATGGGATTTTAGAATATTAAAAAACAAACTTCAAAATCTAGCATGATTGCATAATCTGATTAGGAAAACATATAATCTTAATAGTTAAATCTATGGAGAATATGGCTAATATTTAACTAGATATGGGTAAAATTGGGATTGAGCCTCCTAGTTGAAATTTAGGAGTTTCACTTGTAAGTTATTTTCAAAGGTTCGAGGCATATCTATAAAGAAAGTTGTGCATGGATTTTGACCGGTTGGATAGTGAAATACTAAAATGAAATTCATGATGCTTTGAACCAAAAGGAGAGTTCAAAATTTCATACACGTTTCCCATGGAGTTTGTTCTGGCTGGACTCTCATTTTTCTCTTTTAACCTTTTACCCTTCTCCTGAAGAAAAGTGATTACAAGTCTCCTCAGAAGAAATTTTTAGTTCCATTTTTCGTTGATGTTTCCATTGTTATTTAGGCTCAAGATGCTAGAGGAAAATTTTACAAATGGGTATGCATTGTTTACTACATAATATTTAAAGATCTTGTAGTTTTTCATCATGTCTGGATAATTCTTCTTAAGTTCTAAAAGATAATTGTTTTGTCCATTTATCATAATATGTCAATGAAAAGGATTTCAAGTGCGACTCACATGGGATGAAGTTGATACAAAAAGGTTAAGGGTACTAAAACAAAAACATTCCAAATTTTATTGATACTGTTAAACTTATGTCCTTACTACTATTGAGGGGTTTTTATTGGTCCTCTACCTTCCTGGTGATGGAATTCCTACTTTGTCCTTGTTGGTCCTTTCTCCTTACTACCCTTCGAGGAGTCATTATTTTTCCTTTGCCTTCTTGCAGATGAAATTCCTATTTTGGTGGTGATTAATGAACTTTAGTTTTATTTTTTATTTCTATAGCATTTGATAAATTATCTATGTTTAGTTTGAAGAGCTAACTAATATTTTTTAGTTGTGACAACCAAATATTTCAATGATGAGTATTTTTTTTTTCTTTATGGGTGAGTTTGATGGCTATTAGTGATTCGGTTTAAATCCTGTATCTGATTCCTTGCCACAATTTCAGGTATTTGTGAGGGACTTTATTCCAAGTTCCTTGGAATTTTTGATAAATGGTGAAACCAATATAGTACAAAATTTCCTCTTGAAGACTCTTCGACTTCAAGCATGGGAGAAACAGATAGATCGTTTCACATTAGGAGAAGCGATCATGTCTGCTAGTTTCAAAGTACTTCGTGACTGAGTTTGCAATATTGATACGATGATTACATATTTTTGGGAGAGTGAAAAAGGGACAATTTATCCTCTTGATTCTGGATTTTGGTGGATCATCCTATTACATGCATTAACATACACAAATTCTACTTGATATCATTAACTAGTCGATATGCTTGATTATGAATGAGGAATGAGGCTTATACTAACATTATGCCTTTTAGACGGCTTTGACATGTTTCACACACACCTTTGTGTTGATGGCTGTTGTATGGTTGATCGCTTGAAGAAAAACATGCATTGACAGCCAGAGTTCAATACTTGGCATATGAACCGATTCTTACGAGCCGACAATGTTCCCTATAGTTTAGTTCTTAGAATTATACCAAACCATATTATTTACCTAGATCCTTTGTTACCCCATTCTCAAACTATGGTGATGGCTCTTCTTGTGAAAAAAAGCATCCTTTTATATCATCCCTTTGAATCACATAATCGTAAAATTAGGGGTCGAGTTTGACTCTAACTTGAAGGTCATAGGTTGGACTTCTAACCCTTACTACCACAGTGCTATTTTATGTGATGTCCATGACTACTCTCATACTTGACCGTTGATTGGTGTCAGCAAAGATCAGGGTTAGGATTTGGCCTCATTTCTTTGCCATAGTGTCCACCTAAATGAGGCCAGGACGTCATCCTTTCTTTACCTCTGCCCTTTCTCCCACATATTGATCTTCAAAAGAATGCTTAGAAGCTATTTGAATGAAATTAGGAAGTAGGAATTAAGAAAAGCACCAATTTCAATGGAGGATGCCTATTCATATGTAGATTCTTTGTATGGATAACCAATTTCCCATGTATAAGAAATGAATATGGGTGCCGATGCAATCCAAGTAGGAGACCGAGTTATAGATACAGTCCCACTTTTAGTAGTCCCTAATTCAGTCCCAAAACCCACCATATCACATAAAGATAACATAAGGTGTGCATCGATAGAGGGAGATTGCAATTCAATCATAGACAACAAAGGAAGAAGTAGAGGCTAAGGTAAAGGGAGAAGGAAAGACAAGAGCAGGGATAAGGGAAAATAATTGGGTAAGGGGGGAACTAACCTTCGCATGTCTCCTAGAGCATGATCATTTATGCATCGAGAGAGATTTCAATACTATATAGGAATAAAGGTAGGAGTGAGATCCCATTCCCAATAGAGAGGGCCGAGGAGTAGAAAAAAATATAGTGATTAGGCATTAGATGGTAATATGTAAGGCCAGACCTTTGTAAAACTGATAAAAAGTGCATCTACATGAATCAATAATCCTTGGATATAGCAACCCTATCGGTGAATCAATAATGCATAGCATAAGGTTGAGACAATTATTCGTAAAAGGTCTATAATGCACATTAAAAGTACATTATTGAGTGTCGAGGTTATATCCTATAGAGGGAGGATCAACAACTCATAACCAAATATCAAAGGCCATAGATTCCAAAATTTACAGGCCAGGAATTGAAGTTACATCACCGTCCACAACGAACCAAGCATTGAGAGAAGCAAACATACCTATCTGAAATACACAGTTTCAAGGCCAAATATTCTATTTACATAAAGTTGTAGGCTATCTTCCCTTCATACTTTGCTTTCACTTGGTCAACAACTACTTTGACCACCTTATCTAAGGGTCGTGCCTCTATGTAAGAACCATGGTGAAAATTGCATATAATAAAAGTTAATAAAGAGAAAATAATAACCATTGTTGATGGGACACTTATTCCAAGTTGAATGTTGGGAAAAATAATACTGATGGGGGTCACCGATGATTGAATGATGGATTTAAGTAAATTAGAAAAGGAAATGGCAAAGGTTTTGGAAAGGAAAAATTGCATTTTGGCACATTTATTTATGAAAATAATGGAAATTAGGAGAAAACGCATGTGAAATGTCATGGGTTGCATGTGAGGAGGAAATTAAATGAAAATATTGGAAAATGAAGAAAATAGAGGCCTCATTAATAAAAAGGCTTCTGAGGATTATTAGATAGACTTTTATCATTTTAGATTTCAAGCTTTCTTTTTATTCTCTCTCTCTCATACTCTTGGACACAGATTTTATTGGATCACTCTTGGAGTAGTGTGGCATACTTGGAGTTTTGGAGACAAAAGGAAATGGAAGAGTAGGAAATTATAAGAGGACATCAGGATAAACAACTACAATAGGGTTTTATTACAATTACGAGCTGCATGTATGTTTTCCTCACTAGTTTTGGCATGCATGGCATATGCATGTGGTTTATTGGTCATGATCTATCATTGGCATGGTGGATTTCTTGGATTGAAAGTGGATTTGTCTAACCTTTCCATTTCTTTGATAGCCATGGTGTTATGGGTTCATTTCCTTGTTTTTTGGTTGTTTCTCATGTTTCCTTTAGCTAGGGTCAAGTTACTATTTCCTAGAACCCCTAGTTTGACAAATTCTTTGGAAGCCTCATAACAACTTGGGTTGAGTTACTAGTTCTGGAAGCCTTGGTTGGAAAAACGCTCTAGAAGCCCTTGGTTGGTTGAGTTACTATTCCTAGAAGACCTGGTTGGACAAACGCTCTGGAATACTGATGGCAGTTGTGGGTTGAGTTACTAGTCCTAGAAGCCTTACTTGGAACAAATTATCTAGAGCCCTAGAAGGCTTAGGTAGAGATCAATATGGTGATGGTTTTGTGATGTACGACTCTGAGGTGGAATCACTGTTTGATGGTTTGAGGTGGTTTGGCCTTTGGAAGCTTGGATGGTTTTTATTGATGTGTTCTATGAGATCCCACATTCATGTTTGGAATATGGCATGGGGGTGACTCGCTGAAAGAGATTTGGTTCAACCATGTCTACGGTTAGGTGGTTCGTGGAAGTCCCACAATTGGTTGGCATTTGCATCATTAATATAAGGTTATGTCTCCCTATTATTTCATAAGTATTGTATTGGTTTATATGTGGATTATATGGTTGTTGTTTCCTTGGTAATTTTGTTGTTATTATGCTAGTTATGAACACGTATTATGATGGTGGCTATGTATCACTATCATCATGTTTTTACTTGTAAATGAATGAAAAATGTATATATTGCCTAATGGATGAACTATAGCTAATGTGTTGAAGCATTAATGCTTGTTAGTGATTATTAGACTAGTATGAGACCCCTATGCTCAGATCTATTGTTTAAACATGTAGTTTACATATTTCTGACATCTTTGACAAAATGCCTATCATGATAAGTAGGGGTCTGATCAAGTCCTTGTTCAAGTAATTTCATTTGTATCATTATTCTTTTGTTATCTTTCAGTTTTGAAAGTGTCATTTAGGTGTGGGTAGTGACTTGGGCTCTAGTTTTGAAAAAATGGCTAAAATCCCAGAGACGCATCACAACATTAGGTAGAAACATCCCTGGATGCATGCATACCCATGTTGTGGGAGCGTCCGAAGCCTCCTAGATGCATGATTTCCCGTATCAAGGGACCGTACGAGGGTTTAATGGACTAAATACTCAATTGGTCTCAGGGGTTGGTTACCTAAGTGATTGGGATGGTTGTTGGGAGATCTGTTCTTGATGTTGAAGGTTTGTATGGTGTGTTTCCATCAGGTCGACTCCCTTAATTGACACATAGGGATTCGAATCATATCAGAGTAATTTTTGGTCACATGTTTACCCTCGTTGGCTAGTTACTTTGGTAGATGTGGAAGGAGTTTGTTACATAGTGGTATTAGAGCCTAGTTTCTCTATGTTTGGGTGATATCTAATACCATAAAGTGGTATTAGATAATGGTTCACCCCTCGGACTGGATGGGTTTTGTGTTGGTCATGCATCCATGTCGATTGCATATGTGATAATTTTGTTATAATACTATTTTGTTTTTGCATTTGTATGGTATGGGTTATGGTTGTAGTGTATTGGCCATGCAAAGTTTATGGTGTTGTTGTGGAGTGTGTTTTCATGAGTGTATGGTTGATTATGCATTTTTTATGCACATTAGTATTCACATGTGGTCAAGTGTACATTGAAGTGGTGGTTGTTTTCATGCATAAGGTCATGGTATATGTAGTTGATATGATCATGTATTGATTGCTGGACTCTAGCTAGAATGATGGTTATATGGTTGTATGTTTATTTGTTATGTTTCTATATGTTGTCATTATTATGCTATACATGTATTACACTTATTTGTTTATCTTGTAGACGAGGTATCCTCCTTGAGTTATGCTAAGGTACATTGGTTTATTGTGATGTGGTTTAGCTCACATGATATAGCTTACAAAAAGAATATCAAACATGGCTAGCAAGATGGTAGACTATATTTACTGAGACTCTCCCTATGCATAAAAAATGAGAAATGTTGTGATGGGCACTATTCTGATTTGGAAGAAACACTGAGAATCTTAAAGGTTGAAATAAGGAGTTGTAAGGAAGACACTGACATAATCATACATGCACAAGAGAAACAAACAAAGGTAAAGGTAGTGATACTTTAGAGTCTATCAAAATTGTAGTGGCAGGAACCACCTCAGATTAAGCATGAACAAGAGGACATAACTAATGGGGCATATAGAAGTAGTTAGCATGCTGGTCACAACTCAGATAGAGATGGCACAATGAGAGATGGAAGGTTGATGGATACTCCAGATAGGAAAGGTGACAGACACAGGTACTACTCTAGTTCTAGTTTTGATAGGCATTATGGTCATCATTGTTATCATCCTTATAGCAGGAGTGATAGTGGATACTTGGAAGATGAATTTACGAAAGGAAAGCCACCTACATTTGATGGAGAGACAAATAAATAATAGGATGCAAAGGCATGGTTTGTTGGTATGAGGAAGTTTTTTAGGTTGCATGATTATTCAGATAACATGAAAGCCATCATAGCTACATTCAGTCTCAATTTAGAGACGATATTTTGTGGGAATATGTGAAGAATGTTAGAGGTATTCATGAGGATGACTTGACCTGGAATTAGTTCGAGAGACTATTCAAGACAAAGAACCTATTAGAGACATACTCTGATGACAGGGGAAAATAATTATATGAGTTGAAGATGGGATCAATGATAGATGAGGAGTACACTAGAAGGTTCTTTGAGCTACTGAGGTATGTTCCTTACCTCAAGCAGGAGAAGGCCAAGAGTCAAAGATTCATTAGTGGATTAGCAATTTCATTCAAAGATAGGATTGAGTTCGATGAGCCTAGATCATTAGAGGAGGCCATCCGAAACCTAAATCATTTCTATGGGTAATCAAAGTGTAGGTCTAAGACTAAGGAAGATTGGAAGGGAAATGATAAGAACAAAGCAAAATAGGACAATAAGAAACAAATAACTCAGGTTATAGGTAATAAATAAAATGTAGTGTCGTTTAATAATTTCAATGCATATGACAGAGGACAGGGACTTCAATCAAAGGAGCAGAATAAGGATGCAGGCAGGAAGCCTATAGAGTGTTGGACTTGTGGAAAAGTTCATCGCAATAGAGATTTTCAATAGCATCAGGGTGGTAGACCACAGATATATACTGCTCAAGAGGCACAGACAGTGGGAGATGTTGGGCAGAGTATTCCTAGGATCTATGTAGCGATGTATAAAAGATAGACAGATCATCAGACATCTATTATTGAGATGGACGGTAAGCTTTGTTATGAAGTTGTTTCTATTTTTATTTACCCTAAATCTAATTATAGTTATGTTAATCTTCACCTCATGGATAAGTGTGTTTTGAATAAATAAGTGCATGTAGAATCTTGGTTAGTGCATTTGGCTACAAGTACAAAGAAGTGAGTTCATCATTGGGTAAGATCTTATACATTTGATTTGAATGGTATTCCTACCTCAGTACATTTGAATTTAATTTTGCTGAGATCATACATTATGTTGTTGGGCATGGATTAGCTAGACCTTCATAGGACCAAAGTGGATTTTTATGACAAACACATTGAGTGCTTGGATGACAATGGGGAACAAAGCGTTTTGCATTGTAAGAAGAAAGCAACATCAATTAGAATGGTGACAGTTATAACAACCCTAGTGAAAATTCCATGTAATAAAACTTAATAAAGGAAAAATAATACCACGGTTGATGGGACACTTATTCCAAGGTGAATGTTGGGAAAATATCCTAGTGTGGGTGTTCATAAATTTATTATGGTTAATGAAATTGGAAAAGGCAATGGCCAAGGGTTTGGAAAGACAAAATGGCATTTTTGGCACATTTAGTTATGAAAATAATGGAAATTAGGACAGAAGGAAGGTGAAAGGTCATAAGTTTCACATGAGCAAGAAAATCAAGGAAAATAATCGAAAAAGAAGAAAATAGAGGCCTAATTGATAAAAAAGATTCTCAGGATTAGTTTGTAACCTTTTGTTAGTTCATTTTTGGAGCTCTCTCATTATTCTCTCTCTCTCTCTCTCTCTCTCTCTCTCACTCTTGGACACTTCGATTTTTCTTGGAGAATTTTGGCATTAGATCAAGAAAGGAAAAGAAGGCAAGAGGAAGCAAAGATGAAGCAAGGAAGAGTAAGATCAAGAAGCTACAATAGTATTCTTTGTAGGTATGGATTTGCATGTTTATTTTCCTTGCTATATTTTTCATTCATGTTATTGCATGTGGTTATGTTATTGTGCATGGGTTTTGCCAGGTGTGACAATGTTTTTAGCCCAGCCTTGTCATTTGTGGATAGCCATGGTGTGATGGGGTTCTCATGTTTCGTTGAGATAGATTTTGGGAGGGATTTGAAGTTGAGTGAGGTGGATCTCAAAATGATACAACACATGGCCTACTAACCCTTGAACGGAATGGTGGGTTGTAGTAAAGAAATATTTTGTGTTGCCTCGGGGGACCTACAAATCATTGTCAATGAATGGCAGGACATATGGTAAATCCAAGAGGTGGATTGCTCCCTGTTGGGGCTAGTAATCTCAGTTTGGGATATCCGGTAAAGCTTGGAGGGTGGGTCTCAAATGAGGGCCTAGTGATCCGGTGTTGATTGCAGTAAAGCCTGAGATATTAGGAGATAGGAAAATTCCTCACGGTGTCGGTGGAGAAATACGGTGGAATCCATGCTTGTTTGGCCTAGTGATCAGGTGGAGATCATGGAAAATATTGTTATCACATGTTCATTGTGTTGGCCTAGTGATCCGGGATGGATTACGGTAAAGCTTAGTTTATATTGATGAGGGTGAGGTGGTTTAGCCTCAGGATGCCCTAGTTGGTTCTTTTGGTTTGAATTTCACATTCATTCTTGGAATATGGCATGGGGGTATATGGATAAAGAGAGATTTGTCTCATCCATTTTATGGTTAGGTGGAATGTGGTAGTCCCATCTCAAGTTTGGATTTTGGATCATCAATATTAGGTTATTTCTCCTTGTATTTCTATGAGTATTATAATGGTTATATGTGGATCATATGGCTATGATTTCATTGGTATTTTTGTTGCTATTATGTTGGTTATGTATGTGTTTTATGACAGTGGCTATGGATGGCTCTCCTTATGTTTTTACTTGTAAATGAATGGACAATGTATCTATGACCTAATAGATGATAATGCAACAAATGATATAAGGGAAAAATGGTTCTCAGAGATTCTCATATAAGTATGAGATCCTGATGCTTAAATCTATTATCTACACTTATAGATTACATATTTGTGATATGTTTGACGAAATGCCTATCATGGGTAGTAGAGATCTTATTAAGGCCTTGTTCAAGTATTTACTTTTGAATCACTATTTCCATGTTATGTTACTATTATGAAGGTGTTATTCAATTCTAGGTAGTTATATAGGCTCCAGGCCTAAAAGAGTGGCTCAAATTCTGGGGTGACTGACACAACACTGAGAAAAATAGTCCCTAGACACTAACATGCCTTGTCAAGAGAGCGTCCAAAGCCGCCTAGATGCTAGAAGGCCAATAGAATGAGAGCATATAAAGGACAAATGGTCCAAAAGTTCAGTGGGACCCAGGGGCTAGCTACCTGAGTGGTTGGAGTGGTTCCTAAGAGTCCTATAGTTGATGTGGAAGGTTTGTATGTTGTGTTTCCCTCAGATTCACTTCCTTAAGGTCACATGGGAGGTTGAATCTAATCATAGTAGCCTCTCGTCACATGTTTATCCCAGTTGGCCGATTACTTGGGTAGATGTGGGAGGAGGGTATTACAAAACTATATTAGAGCATGGTTCACCACTCGGACTAGATGAGTGGTGTGTTGGTCATGCATTCATTTTGTTTGCATGTGTGGCTAATCATTCTTGTGGCCTATGTGCTTATCGCATATGCATGATGTCAGTCATGGTTGTAGTGATGTTTCCATGTGAAAGAGGATGTTTTTGTTATGAAGTATGTCATCATGAGTGTATGATAGGTTACATGTTTTTTATGCTTTGCGTATTGTCAATGTATGTCGGTATGGTTGTTGTTTTCATGCATGAGGTCATGGTATGTGTAGTTGATATGGTCATGCATTGATGACTGGACTCTAGCTACACTGATGGTTACATGATTATGTGCTTATGTATTATATGTCTATATGATGTTATGATTATGTTATACATGTATCATGAATATTTGATGATCATCTAGATGAGATATCCTACCCAACTTTTTCTAAGGTACACTAGTTTTTTGTTATTTGGTTTAGCTAACAAAGTATGCCTTGCAGGAAACAGATCAAAATGACTAGTAAGATGGTAGACTACAAAGACTCTCCCTATGAAATAGATGAGTAGTGTGGTGTTGCGCACTCTTATGATTTGGCAAACACATTGAGAAGCTTAAAGGAAGAAACAAGGAGTTGTAAGGCAGACAATGACAGGATCATACAGGCACAAAAGAAATAAGCAGAGGTTAATGTTATACTTCTTCAGAGTTTTTCAGAATTGCAGCGACAAGGGCCACCTCAAATCAACCATGGAAAGGAGGAAAAAACTAATGGGGCATATGGTAGTATTTCTCATGGTGGTTACAGGTTGGATAGAGATGGCACGGTTATTGATGGTAGATTGTTGGATACTGTGGATCAGAGAGGTGATGGATACACGTATTATTCTAGTTTCGTTTCTGGTAAGCATCATAACCATCATCATTATCATCCTTATAGGAGGAGTCCGATCTGGATTTAAATAGGAACACAACAAATTACAGAGATAGCAATAAATATAGATATGCAACGGAAATAATACTTCATTTCATTAATGTAAAATATTGAAATATGCTTACAAGCAGAAATGGAAATAAAACAGCTAGGGTGAGGGTAGCTTATCTATGAGAAGAGATGTGGTGGCTACATCCTTTGAACTGTGTTACAATGAGGCTTGAAGTCCTATTTATTGTTGAGAAACAATGAAAAATCCTTAACATCCCAAAACCTAACCCTAGAAGATGAAACAACAAATTGTGGGCCCCGTTTTGGTTAAGTTGGTACATCAACTTCCCAGGGTCGTAACTTTGGCACTCGATCATTGTTTTATGTGTACAATAGCTCCTTAGGAAGATCTATCGGAACACTACAACTTTGGGAAGAGAAACATCTATCCATGGTCCCATGCTGCTCACAGATTTCCCAAAAAACGTCGTTTAGGGTCTCAAAACGGCTCCACATGTTCAGGCCCTAAAAAAATGCTAAAAATAGTAAGATGTGCTACAATTAAGGAAACTGAAAAACTGAAAGAGATAGTTGTGGGGATCCAAGTGGGATAGGTGGGTGGCCACCAACATCCACCTGGATCATTCCTCCCACCTTAGGAAGCAATGGTCCCCATTGTGTTGAGTTCCTCCATCTGTTGAACTTGGTCCCTGGTGAGTTGTTATGCAATCTCTGATGTGTCCATTAATGGTGGGAAGCATGGTCAACGATGGTCCACATTGAACACTCGGTGCAAGCGAAGGAATGGGGGAATGTTGTGCTCCAAATCATTGTTCCCCAAAACCTTGGTACTAGTGTAATGACCATGTCGTGTCTTGTACTTGTCATTTTTAAGAATGGAGTGGTGATATATCAGCTTATTGGGTAGAGGTTCTATGGGAATCATATCGAATGAATGCTTGACCTGATAATGAAAAGGTATCCTTGTGGGTGAGGAGAAGATGTTCTTGTGTTCTGTCATGACCGTACCCCTCTGCTGCTACTGCTGCGTGGAGGACTCCTTCATGAGGATCATGGATATGGTGACAATCTTCCCCTTACTTTGGTAGTGAACCAGACAAAAAATGAATTTCCTAGTTTGGGAGATGAGCTTGTTGCATTTCTTAGCAATGATCAAAGAGGTGGTGGTAGCTGGGGCTACCTCTAGTATCTTGTATAATGAATTACAAATAGAAATAATGATAGCGCGAAGGCCTCGGCTCATACACAGTATGTCACCTCCACAAGTATGGTTGGCCTAATATACATCACAAACATCCAGAGGTGCAACATCACACAATACCTCGTGTGTGAAGGGTTTGATGTTGTAGGGAAGGTGACACTACTGGTGAATTCAGAGATCTCATCCTTGGTGAAGCCACCCGATACTATACCGCTACAGGTGTGGTGTAGTCGATAGGCCCAACCGCTTCACAACCTTTGCTGAAATGAGGTTCTTTTGGTTGCTACTGTCGACAATGAATTTCAGCGACGAACCCTTCACTCACATATGTGAGTGGAAAAGATGCTCCCCATCGTCTGGATCTTCGGGCTCATTCTTCTGGATCTTTGCAGCGGAAACAATGGTGTTGGGCTCTGCATCAACGATCTTCTTCCCTTTTCCATTCCCCTTATCGGGTTCTGACTCAGGGTCGGAACATGCATCTGATTCTAAAGCCTTCAACTCGGCCACCAGCGACTACTTGGTCCGACACTCACTTGTGTTGTGAGTGTGGCTCTTATGGAAATCACACCACTTTCCTGTGTCCTTATTTGACTTCGTGGTGTTGTTCTTTTCTTGCGGCTTCGATAAGTTGTCTTCGGTCACCTCTCCTTGGCTTTGTCCTTTGGTATTCGGATTTACAGATCCAAAGTCTCGCTTCTTTTTTTTAAATTCCTGCTCAATTTTGACAACGTATCGGTACGTCGTGCCAATCGAGGAGATGTTCAAGAACTCCATCTTGTTCTAGATGTATCTATGTAGGCAGCTGTGATATTTGAGTACTAGATGCAACTCAGAATCTTTGATACCCAACTATGTGCGAAGGGTATGAAAAATGTTTGTAAACTCTAGCACATCTTGGTCCCTTCCCTGTCGCAGTCTGGTCCACTTTACGTATTTGTCCTCATAGCTTCTGAAAGGGTACTACTACTCCTTGATGGCATCTAGGAATGAATTCTAGGTTGGTGTGACTGAAAATAGTGAGCCTGTACTTTCATCCTTTTGCTCACAGTAGGTTTCCCACCAGTCCTTGACATGGGGGGCTGCTTTGAGAAGAGTGAAATTAATCTTTTCCCGACTGGAAAAATCATGAATGGAAAAATACCCATCTAGCAGATTTAACCATTTATCTATGGCATCTGCATCTATCTGACCCTTGAATATGGGGATTTCAAAATTAACTTGTACCTTAAAGGGTGTGACATTTCCAAAGTAGCTGTTGGAAGCTGATGCGTCACCTCTAGGTAGTCGCTGAAGGATCTGGGCAAAGTTGTCCATCATCGCATTCCTTTGTCGCTCGAGGGATTCTTCAAGCAAGATTTTGATAGGATCTCCTGCTCCCTCATCTTTCTTCTCATCTTCCATGGGAGGCCGTCAAGATTTGCGAGGCTGGTCTTGCAAAGCCTCGAACAATTCAAGCCCTAACTCCTTATATCCTGACCTCATTGCAGACATGCAAAGAAAAACATAGAAAAAGCAGACTGCTCTAATACAACTGATCCGAATTTAAATAGGAATGCAACAAATTACAGAGATAACCATAAATAGAGATATGCAGTGGAAATAATTCTTCATTTCATTAATGTAAAATACTGAAATATGCTTACAAACAGAAATGGGAATAAACCAGCTAGGGCGATCGTAGCCTATCTCTGAGAAGAGATGTGGTGGCTACATCCTCTGAACTATGTTACGATGAAGCTCGAAGGCCTATTTATTATTGAGAAACAATGAAAAACCCTTAACATCCCAAAACCTAACCCTAGAAGATGAAACACCAAATTGTGGGCCTCGTTTTGGGTAAGTTGGTACATCAACTTCCGAGGGTTGTAACTTTGGCACCCGATCTTTGTTTGATGCGTACAATAGTTCGTTTGAAAGATCTATCCAAGCACTACAACTATGGGAAGAGAAATCCTTAGACCAATGTTGCTCTCAAATTTCCCAAAAAATGTCATTTAGGGCCTCAAAATGGCTCTGGAAGTTTAGGACTCAAAAATTTGCTAAAATAGTAAGCTCTGCTACAATTAAGGAAACTGAAAAACTAAAAGAGACAGTTGCGGGGGTCCAAGTGGGATAGGTGGGTGGCCAACAACATCCACCTAGATCATAGTCATAGGGGATACTTTCCCGATTAGTTTAAGAAAGAAAAGCCACCTACTTTTGATGCAGATGTGAAGAAGTCAGAAGATGCAGAGGCTTGGATACTTGGGATGATGAAGCTATTTGAGTTGCATAATTACATAGATAATATGAAGGCCATAATAGTTATCTTCAGCCTGAGAGGTAAGGGATACATCTGGTGGAACGATGTGAAGTAGGCTAGCAACAGCAGGACGAGTGACTTGATTTGGCACGAGATCAAGAGACTTTTTAGGAAGAAGTACTTT